>OY829545.1:44045853-45514538 GCA_963691705.1 Viola odorata | reverse complement strand
CGGGCAATGATGATCGGATTTGGATGCAGATGGATCGGGCTGGGTTTAATTGGGTTTGATGATTTTTATGTGTGTTGGTTTTGATTTGGAATTGAGGAGATGAGGCTAATTTTGGTGATTGATTTGGATTATTTGAGAGGGCGGCAGCGACGGTGGTGAGTGATGCCGGCGGTGTGGTTGGCTCGGGTGAGATGGACCGGGCTGGGTTTTTGGCTGGTTTAGTTCGGTTTAGTGGATGCAGATGGATTTTTTGGTTGGTTTAATTGGTTGGAGGATCAAGGATGGGAATGGGTATTTTAATTTGGAATTTGGCAGAGATGGATTGTTTGGTTTAATTTGGCAGGAGATTCGATTTAATTTGGTTTAATTTGGGTTTGTGAAGGATTTTGGATTTGGCAGGGATGGTTTGAATTAATTTGACAGGGGGATGATTGTTTGAATTTTGGATTTATGATGGCTGCCCCCCCTCCCGATTGAAATGGCATGTGTGCTTATAATGGATCCAATTGATCCGTTGGTATTTTTTGAAAGAAATGGAGAAGGTGTCCGTTGGTGTCTTTGAAAAAAAGGATGAGTGTGTTGGCTTTATTTTGAAAATGGAGGAGATGAGTCGTTGCACGGGAAAAAGTATTTATTTTTGTTCGAACCAACGGTCCGAAAAATCTCGTTTAAATCGATAAAAACTCGAACGAAAAAAATAATAAAAATACGAATAAAGCGAAATAATATAAAATGACACGAATAATAATAATTAGTAAAAACGTGGAAATGTCATGATAAATAGTGATGATTTAAATTACTCGTGTCAAAAATCGGGTAGCAACAGAAAATAACAACGACGACGACAACAATAATAATAATAATTAAAAAAATAGTCCAAAAATAATTGTGATTTTAATTTAATAAAAGAGAGAATTTTTTTAATGTATTTGTCCTTTATTTTTTTCTTCTTTTTATAATAATATCATATTTTGTTATCTTTTGAAAGAAAAAGTATGCTTTCTTAATCTGTTGGATAAGAATAATAATAGTAATAGTAATAGTTATTAGTCATGAAACTATTATTACTATTATAAATAAATAAACAATTCCAATTTTAAAATATTTTTTTATTATATTAAGATGATAATAACATTAGAATTTTTATGTATCTCATCTAATCCATAACTTTTGGCCTATTTTTTTGCTATAACTTATGGCTTAGAACATGATTTCTTATTTAATTTTATTAATTATATTACCTTCATTAACATTAGTCACTCGCATTAAAGATCCATGAGTGAGATCTTCTGTGTACTTTTACATCGGTCTATTAGGTTACACAAATTTACCCTCATCCATTTGTTATTAATTGAAAAATAATTTAACTTTAAGGTTTTAAGGACTTTAAGTTAACAATAAACATTTATTTAATTATTTTAGGTAGAATGATAACTTATAAATTAGTAACTACCTATTAATCAATTTATTTTATTGTTATTTTTTATATATGACTCATGCATATTGAGTTGCACCTCTTTTTTTTATAGACAAAAGTGAGATTTAGACTTGTGTCATTTAATTTTAATTTAAAGATTCAAAACGTTACTCATTGTAATGATATTTTATCTCAAAGTTAATTTAACTTTAACAACTTTAAGTTTACAATAAATATTTATTTAATATATTTTATGTACCTATCGCATGTTATCTTGATGACGTAGATCATGTGTTCGATCCATGATATTATAATGATAACTAATAATATAACCAATTTCTTTTTAAAAAAATCTTATTACTTTACCTAGCACATATTTTAGGGTAAACTACATAATTTTTTTATAGTCTAAAAAACTTTCACTTCGGACAGTATAGTTTTAATACTTACATTAGAAACCCTATAATATCCTAAATCGTTTTAATATAAACATTATAAGTGGTTAAAAAATAAAAATAAATGGTAAAAAGTTGAAAAAAATTATAAATATTGGAGGAAAATGTATGACCATAACTATTTGATAATTAGATTATAAAATATTAATTTTCAGTATCTCTTTTTGACTATCTAACTTAATCCTTTTATATTGTTCAAACTCATTAATCAACTTTTGTCATTGAATTAATTTTAGGAAAAGTTATAAATTCTCCTTTTAGTTGCCACTTATAGTTGTTTTATGAAAAAATAAACCATGTACTGCCTTCAAATTATAGTTAAATAATTAAAATACTATTAACCCATGTAGAAAATATTTTATGTACAATATATAATATTTCTTTCATAAAAATAAAATTAATGTAAATTATTTTGATAATATATGGATAATATTGTCAATACTTGTAAATAAATTTCTCAATTATTCTCATAAAAATTGTACTTTATTTTACCATATAATTTATGTTAGAAAAAAATATAAATATTGCCATTTATTTGTCATTTTTATCTAGTTTATGTTTCTTTAATTATCTTAAAATCAACCCCTTTACTAAATTAAAATAAAAAAATAAAATAAAAAATATTAACTTAAATAAAGAATATTATTTTTAAAATAATATAATGATACTTAAATAATTTACATTTAAAATTAGATTAAGATATATTTTTTATATTTAACAAATAATTTACATTTAAAAGTAGATTAACTAATATTTTACTCATTGTGACTGTTTTCCAATTCCATACTTTTAAGGATATTTCTCACATTGTTGCTCCACCAGCATATTACATAGATTGATCTCCCACAACCTCTTTGAATATAGTGAGGACCTTGTTGGTAATCAACTAAGGAAATATTTTTATCACCTATGCCAATTTCACAAAAAATGATAAATTTTAAAAATATATAAAAGTAAAAGTTCACAAGAATAATTCCATAGGAAGATAGTTTTGGTATTTAACATATTTTGGTTCTTCAATAAATTATATTTCTCTTTTGTATTTTAGCATTTCAATTATTAAATTAT
Source organism: Viola odorata (assembly GCA_963691705.1). Lineage (NCBI taxonomy): Eukaryota > Viridiplantae > Streptophyta > Magnoliopsida > Malpighiales > Violaceae > Viola > Viola odorata. The sequence continues at coordinate 45,511,598 of OY829545.1, read as the reverse complement.
TTAAATAATTTTTTTTGTTAATTATAATTTAATATTATGATGTGAATATTTCATAATAGAAACTCACATTCTTTCATTTTTCATACTACCAAAAAAATATTTAATATAAATTTAAAGTCTAAAAAATTAATTTAATATACACTCATTATGGCTTCGAAAAATTCAAATTCAAAAAGCTCTCAACTGCAAAAATAGGATCCCTAGCCAGCGTTGCCAGCCCCTCCCCTCCGGCCAGCCCACTGCTGCCGGAGTCCCCAAAATACCAGCTGCCCACTGCAGTTGGCGTAAAATATCCACCTGTCCGCATCATTTAGTCGGTAATGGCGCCAGGTAGGGAGCCGTTGGGCACGAAGAGGGAGTCGTCGTCGGCAGTGACATATTACGTGGAGAATCTTCCGTTGCTCGTGGATCATCGGGCTCTTCGATACTTAGCCTCGCAACGGTGGAGATTGCCTCTATGTGGTAGGGTTATGGACGTGTTCATCCCGCCAAGGAAAAATAGAAGTGGGAAACGGTTTGGGTTCATTCGTTTCGACCGGGTAGTGAATAGAATTGACATGGAATTGGCGCTAGATCGTCAATATATAGGTGCTTCAGCCATCAGGGCAAACATAGCTAGGCCAGCCTCACAAGTTTTGAGGTCGGAGGTAGGGAGGACAGCGCGTCGCAGCCAGGAAGACCCTGGGAAGCGCCGGCAGTTCAAACGGGACACGGACGTTCAGGCTCGACCGGAAGTTGGTCAGGTACCAAGTCGGGATCAAGTGCAGGAGACAGTAGAGAAGGTAGAGAAGGTCCAACCGCTAGCCAAGGACGTGGAAGTTGACGCTCAGGAAGGGGAATTGATTGAGATTTCAGTTCCGGCAGAAAATAGAGATTGGTTAGCGAGGAGCATGGTTGGAGTTCTTCGTAAGATAGAGGATATCCCAGATGTTAGGGAACTTTTGCTTGAGTTGGGTTGGTTTTGTGAGACCAAAATCCTAGGGAGGGGATTGATTTGGATAGAGTTTGAAAAACAGGAGGACGTGGAGAAAGCACTCGCGAACACTTCAGAGGAATTTAGCCGTGTGTTTTCCAAGGTGGTTCCTTGGACCGAGGGTCTATCTAAGGTGGGCAGATTGTGCTAGGTTCAATGCTCAGGGATCCCGGTACAAAGTTGGGGCCTAGAGACCTTTGAGAAGTTAGGAGCGCAGTGGGGGAAAGTAGTGGCAGTGGACGATTGCACTCTAGCTCGGAAGAGGTTTGACGTGGCAAGGATCCTCATATCGACGGATCAGCCACATATAAAAGGTACGATTCGGGCAAGATTAGAGAACAGAGTCCATTTGATTGATTGTCATGAGGAACCAATGCAGGGGATGATCTCCAATGTTGATTGGAAACTAGGAGTGGAGTCAGCGGAGGAGGACTCGGATGAGGAAATGTACGCCGAGGGCTTTGAGGAGAAGGAGGGGGCTGATCCGAGGGAAAAAGACCAACAAAGTGAGGTTAAGGAAACGCCCCTAACGGAGATGGAATCTCAGGCGCCGGTTGAGAGAGAATTGGGTGTTTTTCCTTTGGTTACAACGAGAAAAAAAGAGAGGAAGACCAAGCAGATTATGGCAGAGACGGGCAACCTACATTCGGCCAACACATCGGGGAACTCGGACACAGGAGTATTTCAGGTAGAGGATAGTGAGGTTCTTAGTATGAACAGGTTGCGCGAGGCAATTATGGTGGAAACAGATACATGGGTAATTGGACGCATTATGTCAATCACTAATCAGGTAAATGAGGACGCTCTACGTATTTTTGATCGAGAGAGGGTTGGAGAGGAAGTGGGAAATGTTCGAAGTTAGGTTGTGGGAGGGGCGGGTTCTACAGTAGTCCAATGGTGCACATCTTTTCGTGGAACTGTAGGGGTCTTTTGTCGAGTAGGAAGCAATGCTTCATCAAAAATATGTTTCGGGGTGATCAAGTGCCGTTTTGCCTCCTGCAAGAGAGTAAAAGGGACGTGGTGGATGACTTCCTTATACATGGGTTAGGGGGGGACAATGATACTAAATGGGCTTCAGCGCCGGCGGTAGGTAGATCAGGGGGGTTGATTTCGATGTGGGATTATAAAGCTTTTCAGTTGGATCATTCGAAGGTGGGGAACAAGTATATCTGGCTTGAGGGTGAGCTCACAGAGAATCATTTGAGGTGTGTTGTTTTGAATGTATATGCTCCTAACACTGCTGCGCTCCGTGAGCAGCTGTGGGAGTCGTTGGGTTCGAAAATAGAGAGTTCGAGTCACCCTGTGTTGGTTGCAGGTGACTTTAATGAGATCTTGACCCCGTCCGACCGCTTACATGGAGGAGGTTACTCGAAGGGTATGATGGATTTCCAAAGTTGGGTAGACCGTTGTAGGCTGCAAGACATACCGCTGGTTGGTAGGCGGTTTACTTGGTCGAATACCATCAGCAGGAGCAAGATAGATAGAGTGTTCGTGCAAGCTGGTTGGCTCGGTTGTATTCAGCATTGCGAGCTTTCGTCCCTTGACAAGAATGGGTCAGATCATGCGCCTCTGATCCTTCGTCGGGATAAGATGGATTGGGGGCCGAAGCCGTTCCGAGACCAAGCGGTCTGGTGGGAAGACAATGAGTTCAGAAAATTGGTTGAGGGATGGTGGTTGGAGGCAGGAGCTGAATTTCCTGGGAACTTCAGCATGGTCCGTAAAATGCGATTCTTGAAGAAGAGAATTCGCTTTTGGAATAGGAAAATGTTTGGCAACATTGAGACTAGCCTGAGAGATCTTCAGGCGAGTTATGAGGCAATGGATCGCAGGGCGGATGACCGCCCCATGAATCAGGCGGAACAGGAAGAGTTTTTCACCATTCGCAGTAAGTTATGAGAACAACAGGATCGGGTGGATAGATTCTGGCAGCAAAAGAACAGAGTTACATGGAATGTCCACGGGGATAGGAATACAGGATACTTTCATAGGATAGCAAAGATAGATATGAGGAGAAATACCATTAGAGAGATTGTGACTCCTACCTCTACTCTCAAGACCCCGGCGGAGATCAAGAGTGCTGCTTCGCAGTACTATGAGGCTTTTTTCTGGTCAGTTAGCTGGGACAGGCCTAGGATCCAGGATTTGGGGTTCTCCAAGTTAAGTGATGAGGAAGCAACAGGGTTGGAAAAGGAGGTCACGCCGGCTGAAATTTGGGAGGCGGTTAAAGGGTGTGACGGGCGGAAATCCCCAGGACCGGATGGATTCGCCTTGCGCTTTCTGCAAAAGGCGTGGGGAATCATTGGAGGAGATTACTGCAGGTTGATTCAGGAATTCTTCAGAACAGGGAAGCTACCGGCCGGGGCAAACTCATCGCTCATTCCGAAGATACCTGAAGCTAAACAGTTCTGTGAGTTCAGGCCGATCAGTCTGGTTAGCAGCTACTACAAGATTGTCTCCAAGATTATGGCTAAGCGGCTCAGTGAGGTCATTACATCAATCGTCAGCGAGGTCCAACACGGCTTCATTAAAGGGCGCCAAACCTTGGATTGTGTCATGACAGTGAGTGAGGTGGTCCATCATTTGCAGGTGACCAAGCAGCAGGGGCTGCTTTTCAAGCTAGACTTCGAAAAGACTTATGACTCCGTTGAATGGGAGTACATGGAGGATGTGATGAGACACATGGGGTTCGGAGAGAAGTGGAGGGGTTGGGTTCGGTAGTGTATTAGCACTAACAGGGTCTCTGTGCTAGTGAATGGATCGCCGTCGGGCCAATTTGGGGTGGCGAGAGGTCTTCGGCAGGGGTGTTCTATGTCCCCATTTCTCTTTAACATTGCGGCTGAGGGGTTACATCGGTTATTCGTTAAAGCAGAGGAAGTGGGGATTCTGGGTGGGGTAGGTAATGTGGAGGCTGAGTGGCAGCTGAGCCACCTTCAGTTTGCTGATGACACCTTGGTTTTCGTGAATAATAGTGAGGCTGAAATTCAGGGGGTGAAAGGAACATTGAGGTGGTTTGATGCTTTTTCTGGCCTTCGGGTTAATTTCCACAAAAGTACCCTAGTGGGGGTGAATTTGAGTGATCAAATTGGTGGGATTCTAACTTCGCGGGCAGGATGTAAGTATGAAGCCCTCCCTTTCAAGTACTTGGGTTCTATGGTTGGCTTTAAGCCGCGTAGGATAGCAGGGTGGTAGTTCTTGGTTTAGAAGCTTAGGAAAAAGTTGTCCACTTGGAAGGGTCATCTTCTGTCTGTGGGGGGGGGGGGGGGGCAGGTGACTTTGATCAAATCGGCGTTAGCTAGCATTCCCATCTATAACATGTCGATTTACAGGATGCCTACAGCGGTGGTCAAGCAATGTGAGGGTGTGATGCGGCGATTTTTATGGAGTGGGAAGGACGATAAAAGAGGGTTGAGCAAGGTGAAGTGGGAGGAAGTGACGAGATCTACGACACACGGGGGGCTGGGAATAGGGAGATTGCAAGACAGGAACGTGACCTTACTCTTCAAATGGGTCTGGGAGGTGGTTCAGGGCAACGGTAAGTTATGGGCAGAGATAGTTCGCAAGCAATATAATTTGAGGTCTATTGGCGACCTATGGAAGGAGCGGGAGAAGCATATGTCTCCTATTTGGAGCGATACCATTCAACTATGTGGGGGGGTAGTGATTTTTTTGACCTATGGACTGAACACTTGACGCTTAAGCTTGGAGAGGGCAAAGACACGAGCTTTTGGTGGGATCCGTGGGCTGCTAAACAGTCATTGGCCTTGCTTCATCCGAGGTTGTACCATTTATCGAAAGCTCAGCAGGGGACTGTCAAGGATTTCGGCCATTGGGAAAGGACGGTCTGGGAGTGGCATAGAGAGTGGAGGCGCGGGCTGTTTGAGTGGGAGAATGAGGAGTGGGCGAGCTTACGTGATCGGTTGCCAGCTCCGCGTAGGGGGGCACCAGGATGTGCTCCGTTGGGATCTCGAACAAACCGGGAAATACTCGGTGCATTCGGGGTATAAGAAATGGGAGGCAACAAGGTACGATTCCATACCCCTGCTTCGGTCCTGTTGGACGGGGCTGGTTCCGTTTCGGGTTGAGTTTTTCTTGTGGCTATCTTTGAGGGGAAGAATAGTGACCAGGACGTTCTTAGAGAGACGTAACATGATCACGGAAGATCAAAATAACTATCCAATGTGTAATAACAGCTCGGAAGATGCTACTCATCTCTTCCTAGGATGTGCGGTGGCCAGGAGGGTTTGGGAGTTGATCATGCGTTGGCTTCGGGTGGTGTGGTGCCAACCTCGCGATCTCGCGGGTCTTTGGAGATCTTGGGGACATTATCTTCCAAGCCACGACAAGCTCTCTGGCAGGCAATGGGCAACTCTATTCTACGCGGTGATTTGGTCCCTGTGGAAACGCCGGAATGCGAAGGTCTTTAGGCAGAAAGAGGTAACGGAATGACAGTGTGTGAATATGATATTCTACTTATGGCATTGGTGGCTGAAGAGTAAGGATCATTCATTTGCTTTTAGTCTAGCTGATATGATGCAGACTCCGGCTTGGCTTTTTAGTAGTCAGGTTGTTGTTTCCTGAGCCCGAAGGTTTATCTTTCTTACTTTCTTAGTTTGTTGGTTTCGTTTTCTGCTTGTGCTGCCTAGCTTGGACAGCTGACTTTTGTTATGTTCGTCATGATCTTCATGACTGGTTTCTAATATAATCTCTGCTTATTAAAAAAAAATAAAAATATACACTCATTATTTATAACTTTAATATTAAGTCATTTAAAATATATATATATATATATATATATATATATATATATATATATATATATAGTTTATATAAATATAATTTATTTTTGCTAACTTTCTTAACTCACAATACTAAGTATACTTTTCTATGATAAATTATTTACTGATTTTAAATTCTCACCAAAATTACGTATATAATAATTATTTATTAATTAAATAAATGGTCATTTAATAATAGAAATAAAAGTGCATTACTTAATTGAAAAATCAATATTAAAAAATTAAATATATTTTTAGGTAAACTATATAAAGAAACCCTAAAGTTTACAAAATCTCCCACTTTGAACCCAATACTCTTGAAATTTGCAATATAAGCCTGAAATAAAGTTGCAATTTTGATCTTTTTAATAGTTAGAAAATTAAAAAATGATAAAAAATATTATTAAGTTATTTAATTATTTTATCAATCACTAATTATTTTAATTTGTTAAAATATACTAATTAATTTGATCAGGGTGATGTTGATTCGAACCAATTAAAAATATACGAAATTTACTATGACATTTATGATACAAATTCAGAACATTTAATTACAAATGAGATTAATCCCTCTCTATTCTTTCTCCAATTTTTCGCATAAATATGATCTCATTTTTTTCTTAGAATTTTAGGCTCCTTCATTGAGCTTAAATTGTAGTGGTTTTACCACTTGTTTTCATGCATTTTTGAATGACAATTTTATTGATTTCAGTATGAAGTCCATGATTATCGCAGGAAATAAATTTGGAGAGAAAGTAAGCAAAAAGGAGAGAATCGAGTCAAATTTTGGACAAGATGTGAGCAGACACCTTTCTTGGTTGGCCTCTTGGTCAAAACGAGCAACCTGGTTGGCAGAATCCTATCATCGGACATACATTTCTCTTTGCCACCTTCTTGGCCAATCCTTCAATTAAGAGGACGCCATCTGGGCAAGCAACGATGCTGGCGGAGGACTCCTACAACATTACTGATTGTCGACCTTATCTACAGAAGAGTTGGAACTGTGTCCTACCTTCTTTACTTCTCCCTCGAAGACTTCTAGTTAGACATGAATTCTCTGCCGCAATCCTTTGCGAAGACATGGCCATTCGTTATACTGGTGGTATGTCTCATCTCCATTGGGTTCTTCTTGCGGTGTGGCTGGATGTTGTCCCTTTTTGGATTTCAATGTTCATATGGCTATTGATGCAAGATCGGGTGCCATCAAGGGAGTTCCTTCTTAAGCCTGGTATCTTGGATGATTCAAAATTTCAAATAGTGGTTGTGTTAAGAAATAATAATCATTTGTTGATTCCCGCTGCCATTTGTTGGGACATAACCTGCCCAGGATCAGTATACCAAATATTCTTGCAAATTGTGAAACTGAACTAGACTGAAAAATAGATAAAACAACGAACAAGAATATAAAGGAATTTTACATGGTTCGCCAATTTGGCTATATTTAGGAGCAAAGATAAATGAGAATTTCACAATTCAAGAAAAATGAGCGAAGAATTACAAAATAGTTAATCTCAACTCATTACCCGAAATATTTCCAAATGAAATATATTTATCGTCATTAAAAAAGAGGCTAAACTAAATTTTGGAAGTTACAATCAAGTGCGCTAAACTAACTTCACTCCTTAAATAGAAACTAAATTATATGGAGTATTGAACCTCTTCTTTTTTTACTCAAATCGCACACCATGGGACTTAGTTCCATGACCAACTTGCTCCACTTGGCAACACATGCATATTTATAGCCACGAGTGCATGTATCATGGTCAAATTATATAAGGTGCCATAGCCCATCCTAATTAATTGAGCCAACCAATGCTCTTGGTCGGTGCACAAACTTTGCACCACTATATAATATAGTATGCCACCACCCATGAGAAAATGGTATAGGATTTTTTACCAAAGACCATTAACTGCAGCATGTAAAATATGATGTAATTCTCTCAACAGGTTGTATTGCATGCGAGGTTGTGTTGGAATCAGCAATCCATGCGAGGTTGTGTTCACAATAGCAGAGGCATTGCTAGCTTAGAAAGTGTTTAGGAAGGTACTTTGTTACATCTGCTATTTATCATTTAGTACCTTTTTATATAAAAATAAAAAAGTGTTAATTTTAACTGATATAACATGGGGTACTTATCAAATAAACAGTTTTATTGATTATGACCGTCTTTGTATATTCTTCACAAAAGATAATTGTCCTTTATTTCTATCTTAAAAAAATATCTTGATGGATCAAACAATTTACGAAAGGTATTTCTTCAATCTCCAAGCACTATGCTTGATTGGAGGTATATCTTCTTCAATTGCTCGAAGACTTGGTTGTTCTTGACTTGCTTAAAAACCGATGATGACAATTTTCGAAAAAAAGATCTTTAATCTCTAATGTCATACGTTGTGACTGTGAGTAGACCTGGGCATTAGTTGGGCTGAACCAGCCCAAAACCCCCTTAAATAAGCATTTTAATTTTTTTCATAAATCTAGCCCACTGGGCCTAGCAGAAAATAACAAAACAAATCAAGAAGGGGTAGAAACCATCTTTTTATCTGGAAGACAAAATTTGCAGGTTTGCAATATAAAAAACATAAACATAATCAAATAACCAATTTCAAGTAGTTAAATCCATAATCATAATCAAATAACTTCCAACTTTCATGTCTAGTAGAACGCATATTAAATTGAGTTAGATTTACAAATTTATCATTAGACTCGGATGTATACCCAAGCCCATTGGGTTTGGGTTTGATCTGATCAACGTTGGCCAAGCCTAGGTCAATATGGGCTAACCCAGTCAGACCCATGGGCCGCCCCAATCTAGTGCCGTCGAATTGTGAGTTTGATTATCCATCACTCCTTAAATCTCATTCATACTAATGAACTATGCTAAATTATGCATTTTATTTAGCATCATTAGCCGACCCATCTTTGCATAGTGTGCGGACTGCGGAGCTTCAATTTTATAACGTGGTTCTAGTGTCTTAGGGTTTCATACACTCATAGAAAACTGTGACACAATTATGAGGGTTCTTTAGGGTTAATCCTGAAATCTACCAATACTAATTCAACTCGTCCGAAAGAAGTTTTATAAGAACTTAACTAGTTACATTGGGAAAGATTTCATGATTCCTATCTAATCCTTCAAATAATCAACGGATAAATTTGAAAGGATCTAATAATAATAATAATAGGAAAAATTATAATATCAATCGTGTATTTGTACCATGTTCAGATCACACCTTATGTTTATATTTAAATCAATTGAACCCCGCGTTTATCAATTTTAACATATCGTATCCTAATTTCAAAATTGACTTAAAATCTATTTAGTTCATCCTAATATGGGATTGATTTTCTATTTTTTTTATTGTCATGTTTCAATCTGAGTAAGGAAATAAAAAAAAGAAAATAAAAAGAAACATTTTGATTTTATTTTTTATTATTTAAGTTTCAACGTCGGCTAAATATAACTCCGTATTAAAAGGAGCAAATAAGTTTTAAGCTAATTTCAAAATTAAAGTGTGATTTGTTAAATCGTTAAATATGGAATTTTCAAAAAAAAAATGTAGTTTAATTTTATAAAATTATAAATAATTGTGAAGATTTGATTGTTTCATACAAATGCGAAGTTGATATTATTATTATTTATTTTAAAATATTAACTCATTAAGATGTTGGAGAAGCGAAATCTACAGGATCACAAATGTAAAGTGAGACAAACATCGTTGAATGGTTTCTTTGCACAAGTAAGAAAGTGAAGTCCAAGGCAGCTGCTGCTGCGTTTGTGAAGAGAACAATCTCTTCTGACCGGATCCCCATCTTCTTCTCGTACTTCTGTTACCTGTAAGTGTAACACACCTCAATACCTTCTCTTCGTTTCTTGTTGTTTCTTTTTTCTTTTCCTTCTTCTTTTTCGTTTTTTTCATGGAAATCACTTCTTAAAGCATCTCGAGTAGTATGGACTCTGAAATTTTTTGGTATTTCATTCCTGTATATTTTTCTAAGAATTGGTTGGTTGGTTATGCTTTTGATTGAGAAGAATAAAACATATTACTTGTATAAAGATTCTTCCTTCTTACACCATCTTGCAGTGACCATCTTTTGCTGGTATTTTGTTTCAAATGATTTGGGGGTGTTGATTCTGCTTTTTTGGAATTTGGCAGAAAAGATGGAAGGAGAGGAGAAGAAAATTGGGAGAATGGAGGATAAGCACCCGAATTATGTAGCTATGTTGTTTTTGCCCAGTTTCGTGAACTTGAGTAAAAAAAATAGTGAATATGGGAGTTCCGTTGAAATGATAGGGTTAAATCAATGGTTCGATAAGAATGCGAGATGGAGTTTTGATTGTTTGATGAAATCTTGAATACAGCTGTGGATATTGATAAGGTTACCAATTTTGTAGCAAATCTAATATGGTTATTGCCATGTTTCCTCTTTTCGGCAGGAATAAGCTGAGCCGGGAAGCATAAGTGGAAGAGGAAGGAAAATGGGCAAAGACGACGAGGAAATGAGGGGAGAAATTGAAGAAAGGCTAATAAACGAAGAGTACAAGATTTGGAAAAAGAGCACTCCTTTCCTCTACGATCTTGTCATCACTCATGCTCTAGAATGGCCCTCCCTCACCGTTGAGTGGCTGCCTTATTGTGATGAGCCCCCTGGCAAGGACTACTCTGTTCAGAAGATGATTCTTGGCACCCACACCTCTGAGAATGAGCCGAACTACCTCATGCTCGCGCAGGTCCAGCTCCCTCTTGATGATGCTGAGAATGATGCTCGCCACTATGACGATGATCGGTCTGATTATGGGGGATTTGGGGCTGCCAGCGGCAAGGTCCTCTCTTTTATGTTTTTTTTTTGGTCATTCATGATTCACATTTCTCAGCTCTTCACTTTACTGAACTCTCATTTTCATATCAACCCAACCACAGGTCCAAATAATCCAGCAAATCAATCACGAAGGAGAGGTTAACAGGGCTCGCTATATGCCCCAAAACCCTTTCATTATTGCTACAAAGACTATTAGTGCTGAAGTTTATGTATTTGATTATAGCAAGCATCCTTCCAAGCCGCCTCTTGATGGTGCTTGCAATCCTGATTTGCGTTTGAGGGGCCACAGCACTGAAGGCTATGGCTTGTCCTGGAGTCAGTTTAAACAAGGCCATTTACTCAGCGGCTCTGATGATGCCCAAATATGCTTGTGGGACATAAATGCTAGTCCCAAGAACAAAGCCCTCGATGCAATGAGCATCTTCAAGGTCCATGAAGGGGTTGTAGAAGATGTAGCATGGCATCTCCGTCAAGAGTACTTGTTTGGTTCGGTTGGCGATGATCAGTACTTGCTTGTCTGGGATCTACGAACACCCTCTACCACGAAGCCTGTTCACTCTGTTGTTGCTCACCAGAGTGAGGTATGCTGTTTTCTATTCTTCTCCAATTCTTAAACATCTGTTGGAGCTTGTTGCTAGAATCCCCTTCGCAGCATTCCTCTTCCAGTGTCTGCTTTTACTGTCTAGCTTTAGTTCTGGGATCTGTGTTAAGTTGATGTGATTTCCCTTCTATGATTTTTATGCTTAGGTCAATTGCTTAGCATTTAATCCTTTTAACGAATGGGTTGTGGCAACGGGTTCTACTGACAAGACTGTCAAGTTGTTTGATTTACGCAAAATCAATACTGCTCTGCACACATTTGATTGTCACAAGTAAGTTTCCTCTCTATGGTTTGCTTGTGATGCCTTCTATATGCAAATACCTATGCTACACCTATCTTTATATAAAAATGTGATGGCCTAAACATTTGTTGCTGAACAGAGAGGAGGTTTTCCAAGTTGGATGGAATCCAAAGAATGAGACCATTTTAGCTTCTTGTTGCCTTGGTAGAAGGCTTATGGTGTGGGATCTTAGCAGGTTTGTCTTGACCTCTTAATTTGACATTTCTCATTGAGTAAACTGCACTCAAATAATAGTGAGGGCAGGATATATTATATTCCCTTGAGCTGTTTCAATAGCAGCCGGGCAGATCCGCTCTTATACTGCCCTTCTATGTTAAAGGAATTCCTAAGATGCTATGCTTTGAAATAATGAAACACTCTGCCATGCTGTGAAGGAAGAAGTTTTGAATGTGGGTAGTCTGTGGACTTATAGACATTGCAGTGGTGAAGCCTGAATGGCACACCTTGTTGATGTGTTTGTGTCTCTTGCAGGATTGATGAAGAACAGACTCCAGAGGATGCTGAAGATGGCCCGCCGGAGTTGCTTTTCATTCATGGTGGTCACACAAGTAAAATCTCAGATTTGTCGTGGAATCCTTGTGAGGATTGGGTCGTTGCCAGCGTTGCTGAAGATAACATCCTCCAAATATGGCAAATGGCAGAGAATATCTACCATGATGAAGATGATGTACCAGTAGATGAATCCACCAAGGGTTCTTAGTGTAGCTTCTGATGCTACGGGAGTCTATGGTATCAGACATCATCTGCTTGAGAGGTATCCTTCAATTTTGCGAATTGGTGACCGAAGGCGCCCAACAATTTAGTCTCCAATCACCAAGAGTAAATGGTGCAACCACTGTTTCTCTCTTCTTTTTTGTCTTCCCCTGACGAACACCAAGAGAGCTCGAGTTTGGCAGTTGTGTTGAAGCTGATTGTACTCTCACGCACTTTTCTATGATTAGTTATTAGTAGCAGTCTTATCATATTTAAATTTCCAGCTGAGAAAGTCTAAACTTAGCGAACCGCCGTCTTCTGGATATTTGTGTGCAATAGTTTCCATTGAGGAGTTGATCATGGGATGTCTTAGATTTTGATTCTCCTGCTTTTGTGGAGGTTGTGATTGATGAGAATCCAGCTTTATGAAATGGATCTGGCCCCTCTATCCCTATGCTGAAGGTGGTGTTTTCAAACAATTTAGGATGACACTCTTTCTTCTTATAGTTTTCTTATATTTCGTCGTGCTGGTTTGGTGTCGCTAAGAACATCTTCGTTGTGCAGATCATTATAACTTGGACCCTCTCTAGGTTCTCATTTTTAGTGTTATATGATAGAGTATTGCTAAGTGTATTAACATTTTTAGTAACTATTTTACTAATCTTGTGACTTGCATGTAATTTTACATTATTTAATTATTCAAATAAAAACAAAAAATATAACCTAAAATAGAAGGGATCAATCATTTGTGGACACATTAAATCCAAAAAAAATGTTAAAATCACTAGAATTATGTTATGATTGTTTGATTTTTCTCATCGTTTACGAATAATAATACCGCAAAGTAATATGGTGATGTAATTGCACGCAATTAATTACAGATTAAAGAAATAAACGGAAAGTAAAGAGAAAATACATTTTTTAAATAAAATAAACAGAGTAAAAAAATTAATTTTTTTAAGAAGGTTTCGCAAATAGTGCCTACGCTAGGAGTGATCATTATTCGGGAAACAGACCGAAACTTTCGAATTCTATCCCGATATTTTCTAATTTGGAACGGGACGGAAGGATGAAAAATTCTCGAATGTTATGCAGGATGGGACGATAATTTTTAAGATTGATTTGGGATTCCCGAATTTCCAAAATTATACAGGTATTGTTATTTACATTTACATATGCCAATAATTATATGTAATAATGTAAAAGTAAGAAGAAAAAAAATACTATAAGTAATACTGACACAAGAATAACCCCAAAATCACCTAAATATATGAACACTTAAATTTAACAGTACAGTCTAAATGTAAGAATGGGATGAGAATTTTTTCTATTGATTCGGGACTAAAATTTCTGTCACGAATTAACTGAAGAATTTCCGTCCCGTCTATGCCACGAACAAGATTTACTTATCAATTTATTTCAGATTCGGTGCGGATTAAATTCTGATTAATATCAAATCCAGCGGCCTAAAAATGAAGTAATTAAACTAATTAAGATATATGCAAGTAATTAATTAATATATTCCCGTGGGAACAAAAGGTCCATGTGTTTGGATGGTTGTGCATGTTTTATGCGAAGTTGCAGGCTCGCTAACTTGCTGTCATGAATAAATAAGGCATATATATATATATATGTAGATGCAACCAGGACGGATCTAGGATTAGAATTCAAGGGGGGCGGGGGTTCGGGGGCAGCGCCCCCGAATTTTTATTTTTTTGTATTTTAAAGGGAAGACAATCGAGCTGAACAAAAAATTGGAAAAATGTTTAAGAGTATTTATATCCGTCGCTAAATAACAAATATTTAGATAAACTTAACAAAAAAAATAAATAAGAAGACAATATAGAAAAAAATTAATTATACATTCGAATTTATACAATATACGTACTTTTTACAATTGTTCTTTATGAGTTTTTATTTTTTGATATCCTTGTATGATTCTTTCATTCTCCACACTATCAAAAATTTCTTTTTCAACAAAAGTAATCAAACAATCATTTAACATATCATCTCCCATACGGTTCCGAAGTCGATTCTTCACAATGCTCATATAAGAAAAAGTCATTTCCACTGTCGCAATTTTGATTAGATAATTTTGCCGCCCAATTTTTTACTGATATACCAATTAATCAACTTTGCCATTAATATTTTCAACGTTAGATAGAATTGTAACTCCATTAGTTTTAACCAAAATGATAGTTAAGAGGTTTAAAATTTTACCGAAGATTTCATTTTAGTCTCTTAATTAAAAAAATCTAAGAAATAATAATTAAAAGTTCGTGAAATATTGTAAAAATAAGATCTTTTTAAAAAATCCAGTTTATTATCACTTGATTTTTTTAGTTTTTATTATCACAAAATTTAATCATAGGAAGATGGAGATAGGAATAAGTTGTTAGAGATTTAATTTTTCTATAATGAAAATATTTATCACAATTAATAGAGATTTTAATTCCTTTCATAATTAATTGGCCTCAATACTATCTTAACCACTTAATTTTTTTAATGGACAAGATTGGTTAAAATGTACCAGTTTGTTTCTCGATCTATTTATTTTTGAGCGAAAAGTAGACTATAATTATTAATATTATAATCAATATGAAATTTATTTCTAAAGGGTAAAATAGAGAATAATTGATAAATTAGTAACAAATCAATTATTTTTTTAGGGATTGTCATAATTTTTTAAGCTTAAAAAAGGGGTGAATTGAATTAATAAATGAATAAGAGAAGAAAAAAAAAGAATTCTGACTTGTGTTTTGTTCGTTAGGGTAGAAGAGGGGAAAACCAATAAATAAGCAATAACATGAAAACCAATAAATAAGCAATAACATGAAAACCAATAAATAAGCAATAACATGAAAGTGCCTCACTGGATTCGAACCGGGGACTTATTGTTAAGTAGTTACGTGCTCTACTGCTGAGCTATGGACCATTATTGAGATAACTTCTCATCTACTTACATATATTAAGTGTTTTTGGCCTGGAATGGATCCGTCCCTGGATGCAACCAAGAGCAAGTATGCATTGCACTCGTCATTTAGAAAGGGAATATA
Organism: Viola odorata; assembly: GCA_963691705.1. Taxonomy (NCBI): domain Eukaryota; kingdom Viridiplantae; phylum Streptophyta; class Magnoliopsida; order Malpighiales; family Violaceae; genus Viola; species Viola odorata. The sequence continues at coordinate 45,496,377 of OY829545.1, read as the reverse complement.
TTCTTTTCTTTGTTTGTCACTCGGTATTTATACACATTGTGCATGGAATTATGGATATAGATCTTGAAAATAATTATATATTTTCAATAATTAAGAAAGAACAATGGTGGCTGGAGAAAATATGGAGATGAAGAAAAAGGAGGTCGAAGCGGTGGAAGAAGAAGAAGAAAAAGAAGAAGAAGATTTCCCATTCCATAAGCTGCTGAGCTATGCTGATGGAATGGATTGGTGTTTGATGGGATTGGGAGCATTAGGGTCTATTGTTCATGGGATGGCTCTTCCCGTTGGATATTTGTTGCTTGGGAAAGCCCTCAATGCATTTGGGAACAACATCAACAACGACGATGCCATGGTTAAAGCCATCTACAAGGTAATTAACTCTATTCTATATCTCATCTCATATACGATCAGTTGATAGGTTGTGTGAGTCATTCAGTATTCTTAGTCATCATTTTATATTAGTACTATACGTATATGATTGTAGATCAGTGCTACAACCGCGGTTTATACTTTAAACTGTTAAATTGTTAATTAATTAATCCGATCCCCTCTTGATAGAGTAATTCGATCTCCTTTACTTTATGAATGTCAACTTACAATTCACTCTTTATTTATATCGATCACTAAAACCCCACAAGAATCCCACGATTTTTACATTTACATGTGTAGGTGGTTCCATACGTGTGGTACTGGTACATAGCCATTGCCACCTTTCCTGCTGGAATACTAGGTACATTATTTGATGAGTACTGTAAACTGTAGTTAATTTTTTGTGTTAATTTACTGTTTGTACATTATGGTGTAGAGATCGGATGCTGGATGTATGCGAGCGAACGACAGTTAGCTAGATTGAGATTTGCTTTCCTAAAAGCAGTACTTAGGAAGAGATTGGAGCTTTTGATACTGATTTAAACCCCGGCAAAGTCATCACCGGCGTCACTAATCACATGAGTATTATTCAAGATGCAATTGGGGAAAAGGTATATATGCATATAATTATTTCACGGTTTAACGGTATTTTATCCCTTTAACTTAAATAATACTCATGAAAACTGAGTGTTTGGCCCCCGATTGTATACATTCTTAATGGAGACTAAATTTACTCTAAGCATTTTAAATTATTTATCAAACCTCATTTTTTTATAACTTGTCGAAGGCGGGTATTTAAGATTAGTATATTATAAAAAAAAATTTATATCTTGCGTATAAGGTTATAATTCATTACAATTCAACTTATTACTGTATGTCGTCTATATGACGTAAGTTATTAGTTTGATCACTATAATGATAAAACTATTTTTTTAAATATATATATAAAATATCTTATAGCTCATGAAATTTGAAGAAATTTAACTCCATTGATTTTATTTATTTACATCATTATTTTCTATTAATTTCAACTTGGAGAATTTTTTTTTTTAACTCAGAGAAGTTAATGGGCTATAAATTAAGAATTCTGTAAAGCCACACTAATTAAGTCATTTAAATATACATAGATACACCTATAATTTTCAGATTTTCAAGCAACCATTTAACAACATATATGATAATATGATGGTATTATTGCATGTACTACCTTGGGTATGCAGTTGGGCCATTTTCTATCCTGTACTGCCACATTCTTCTCTGGAATTCTGATCGCATTTATATGCACTTGGGAAGTGCCACTCCTAACATTCGCAGTCGTTCCCCTTATTCTGTTCATTGGAGCCACCTACACCAAGAAAATGAACATCTTCTCAACTGCTAGAATGCATTACCTTTCGGAAGCCACATCCATGATTGAGCAGGTAATATATTGTCACAGAATAGAGGGAAGGAAGTTGAAGTTGGCGGGAACCAGCGGTTAGGAAGTTCAAAAAAATGAAGAAGGAAGAAGGATGCATTCTGCCAAAACAACAGCTGGCTTAGTATTTGTCTGTTTAGTTATTTGTCTTTTACCTTCTAGTACCAGTAGCTAACTTTCTTGTTTGTAGTTGGTATTTCAAATTAAATGTAGCTAGGAATCCGTTTATGAGTGGCTTAGGTCCAGGATTTCCTCTACAAATAGTTGTAATGAACGTTAATCAAAAGATATGAAGTTTATTTGCATTTTCAAATTCTCAATGAGAAGGGTTCAATGAACCAGAATACAAACTAAAACTTCAGCTGCGTTTATCTCCTTTATTTACATCATTACATCCATTTGCTATCACCAAACACAGTCCTTCGTCTATCCTCTATCAATTCCAAGTCACCACCTTTATTCCCTTGCAAGCACAATCCTTCATTCCCAGCTTGTCCAGGTTATGTACTGCTCAAGCTAAAGTTACAAACTTTAGACTGTAATAGTGGTAGCGGAGCTCTTTCCTGAGCAACCTGCGTGGTAAGCATGCCTAGATCCCACCACCCTATCATAGATCCTAACGCCAGTGAACCTGGGGGACTGATTGTCACTCAAATATACTAATATTTTCCTGGTGCCTCGATGCACAAATTAATGTGTACAGGGCAAGACAGGGTCGAACCACAGAGATTGAAAGAATAAAACGTTGATAAAGATGTATGACAAGGACAACGCAACAGACTAAGAACAAGTAACACTAAGGGGGGGGGGGGTTATGTCGATTAATGAATTAATCGACGCAGAGTATGGGAGCTAACAAAACAGAATTGTAAAGTAACTATCTAGGGCATGAAAGTAAGATATAATCCAGGGCAAGAAATATAAAACAGATCGAAGGCAAGAAAAGTAAAAAAAGAGATATTAATCAGATAGGAAGAGATCTTAGCGAAAGGTATTCCTTTGGGTTGTTTTCTAGGTTGGCTAGTCATCGGCACAGAAATATTCCAGACTCATGTACAGACCTGCTATAGGGACCGCGTTTCCACGCCGCATCCCCTGCTTACCTTCTTAGATAAAAGTCACCCCCCGTTTCCACAAATGAGGTGACCTTGACGTTCCGCCATCCTCCCAGACACAAATGCGGGGAGGCCAAACTCAGAACGCCCATGAAGGGGAGGTAAGACAGATCTAGGGCGCGATAGCTCAGCTTGTCAGACTCGTATCACATACCCTAGATAACTGTTTACCCCTAGACAGAGGCCTCTCGCGCTGCCTCTGCTAGGTGTCTACTACTATTCTAGGGCTTCGCGTCAGGTATAACCCTGGAAATGACATTACTCATGCAGAAATACTAACAGTTGATCAGGCTCTTAACATTTCTAGACAAGCATGGAAATAAAACGGTAAACAATCATGTGTCACAAGAGAATATATTAAGCATGCATTAGACCTCTTAGTCAAACCCTACAACCCTTGAAACACCCTTCACTAAGAAGGTGGTACTTAGCTACTCATACTATAATATAAACAGTAGATATTAATAATCATGCAACAACAAAGAGAATAAAAAGAGAAGGGAGTAGAAGAAACCGATAGATTAATTAATAATCAGGAGAAAGCTTGCTCCTTTACAAAACAGTGGCTGTTCTTGATGACAAGAGGAGAAGATCCCTAGAAAATAAAAGCTGAAATGATGTGTGAAATATCCTCGGACAACAGCCGCCCTTACAAAAACCCTAAAGCTAAGCTTATATAGCCTAAAACTAGCTAGGAGACAAAACAGCTAAGAGGAAGGAGGAGCAATGAGGGCGTGACAGCACATGTCCTTTCAAGGGAATTTTTTGGGATCCTGGCACGCCTGACAGCTTCTAGAAACGCATGGAATCCCGTGGGATCTTTGAAGATGCTTCTCTTTGGTTTAGATTAAGAGAAGACGCAGAGCTGTCGAGGCCGAGAGGCAGCGCACTGGTCTGGTTCGCGTCGAGGTCTTGACAACGATCTGGTCTTCTAGGCCTTGAAACTGGAAATCCTCAGAAATGCTCCAAAATTGCTTCTTTTCGATCTTTTCCCTCTTTTGACGCTAATCTGCAAATAAGATTGGAATAAGGATCAAATATCAAGATCAAGCCCCCAGAAGGGCTAGAGAAGAAGGTAAAATCGAGGTCGTGAAACGTGTTATCAAACATCCCCACACTACCCCAATGCTCGCCCTCGAGCATTAACAAAATTGGAAAACTACCTCATTCAATAACATACATCTTCAACACCCAACACATAGAATAGACATGACATCCGACAAGCTATACCCAACCAGAACAAATCTAGACCTAAAAAAGCACTTGCATCTGGCTGATAGAATAACGACCCTACCAACCAGACTTTCCCAGACCAAGCCTATTCACCAGCAGTCCTCACCTAGATATGTGTTTGCACTCAAACTCAAAATAAAACATGTGTTTAGGCTATCACTCAAGAATGCAAATAACAGAACACAGGCAGAGTTTGCACGTCAATCCGAGTACTGTATAACACAAGCATGGGCAATCAACGATCGGAAAAACAACGCATCAACAAAGAGAAAGAAAAGGGCACAATGAGCTAGAAATGTGGAAGAGAGAAGCAGGAGATGAACAGAAGAGAAATGAGGGAGAAAAGAAGGAAAGATAAGAAAGGACCAGATAAAACCTGGATGGATTCCTTGGCGTAGGAAAAAGGCGAAGTGGCAAGGTAGCTTTTTTCGAGGGCACGAAGATGATTCGGGGGCTAGACAGAGTTCTTCTTTCGAGGGCAGGGAAACGTTCTTGTTGAGGCTTCGGATGCGGATACTCTTTTTGCTTGCTTAATGCCCCCCTCATTTTATTTTGAATTTTTCTCTTCTTTTTTTTTTTTTTTTTAGAAGAGTAGGAGAGAGGGCTTGAACCTTTTGAATGATCTAGGGCTCGAAACTCTTTCGAGCTTTTGCTTTTTCTTGCCCTAGATCTTTGCTTCTTTTTTTTTCTGCTCTGAAGTCTTTTTGCTTTCATCTGCTTCCCCACACTTGAACTTGTCTGCGCGTTCTTCGAGTGTCTAGCCCTCGACGTTACCCTCAATAATCGCTACCTCACCTGCCAAGAAAAAAGATCAAGAAAATACAAATGGTCAGGAAAGAATATGAAAAGAAGGGGAATGTCGGGGGCACGAAAAGAGAAGAGAAATGAGGGGGAGAAAAGAAAGAAAAAGACATTAATGCGAAGTTTTCCGTCATATCTAAGTTTTCCCATGTCTAACAGTGACTATACTCAGGGATACTATGCAAACCTAGACTGTGCCTAGCTAAGCATTTTCACTCAAAAACAAAGGGCATGAAGCTCAAAAATGCTCATGGGATCAAACTGTGACTACTGGTGTCTAGGGCAAGATTGGATATAAGGGCTAGTAGGTCTAAAAATGCATGTTCAAGTGTAGATGCGATGAATGCCATGTTTCTCCTATGCATCAAAAGTCAAAAATGCATGTCAAAAATGAGGGTTTGAAAACTGACAGTGGAAAAATTTCCTAGCAAGGCTAAAAATAAAATCCGAATTTTTTTTTTGAAAAATCCGAAAAACATACAATCAAGCAACAAGCGTGAAAATAAACATGCAAACATGCAAGCAAAGCGCATAAATAAATCCCTCCCCACACTTAGGCAGCGCATTGTCCTCAATGCGGGAAGGCCACACAAAAAGGAGTTCAAGAAAAATAAGTACAGTACAACCGAAATAAAAGAAAGCATTAAAAATTATTCAGGGCCCTCCTCGAGGGCTAGAAAAAAGGAATTTTTCGGGGGGGGGGGGGGTCACTAGGATGGAAGATTGCGCCGGACAACTTCAGCCGTCAAAGCCTGAAGTTCCTGGAGGAGTCTCGTCTGCGTGGGATCATAGACCAGAGTGGGAGTCGGGGGCTGGACTGCTGCTGATGTGCTCTAGGCTTGACGAAATGGCTCGGCTTGGGCAGGGGGGATGGATGAGGATCGGGGTCTGGAAGGGTTTGGATACTCGAAGCGTCCGCCAATCCGGGTCCTGAAAACTTTATCTACTGGCTGGGTACATCCTGTAGAAAAACTCAGCAAATTTTGTGAAACACATAAGTGGCCCATAACATCTAAAGTACGAACATCGAGGTCTTTAAAAGCAAGGGGCTCAGAAAGGTTGCTATTATACAGGTTTATCTTACGCGATTTCACAGCAAGCAGAGAGATAAGGGAACCGAAAATAGGACCATGGTTGCAATTCAAAACATGCAGGACACCCGAAGCAACCCAAAAACCAAGATTAACCCTACGCTTATGCGTCATGCACCATAAAAAGAAAAGTTCTTGCACAGATAACTGACCCGAGGATCCAAATCGACCCGAGAAAGTGAGGGCTAGATATCTATGCACAATACGCAAGGCAGGATCAACAATTTCATGGGCTTTACTCCCCTTGGGGTCATACTTAGCATCAGGTTTATTGGTAAATTCATGAAAAGCAACAGAAGCATAAAAAACACGAGGTATAACAGTCAAAGCATTCTTATAGGCAGCAGAATTAATCTCATCAGGCTTAATAAAACCAAGCAAGCAATTGAACTCATTAAGGGACAGAGGAATCCATTTGTTCGCTAGCCTAAAATTAATCAGACCAGGGGTATACAGAGGGGGACCAAATTTGCCCTTGGGCTTGAAATTTTCAGAAGAAACCCAAAAGGTAGTGAAGAACTCGAGGGAGAGTTCAACAAAGGTGGGATGTTTTGGAAAGAACAGGGCTTCCCAGCCAATATTGGCCACTAACTCTCAGACTCGAGAGGCTATGCCCATCGTGGTCAAGAAATTCATGTCCAGGCGTGCACAGGGGTTAACGCCTTTATGGTTCAACTGGTGCAATTTGTCAATTGATGGTTTATCATTAAAAATAAGCCACTCATGCAACACAGAAAGGTCAGAAGTCACCTGGGTAGAGGTCGCTCGAGAGGCAGAAGGAGGGCCTGATGTCGTGGTCTCGTGATCCGAGGGCTCTTCGGGGCCTCGAGACTTCTTGGATGTCCAGGCCTTGAGCTTAGTTGATGGAGGCTGCTTCCTCTTCTGTCCTACCGGCGTTTCGACCTCGGCAAGCTGCTCCGCTCTGGCCGGAGTTTTAGCTTTGCCTTTCTTGGCCGTAGATCTCGCGGCTGCTTCTTTCTGGGCTTGAGCTTCCTTCTCAGCTCTTTCTCTTTCAGCATCGGCCTCGGCATCTGCGTCTTCCTCCTCGGCGTCATTCTCGCCGGATCCTTCATCGTCGCCTGCGGCGGCTTGCTCGACTTCCTCCTCCTCATCTCCGGCCAATTCATCTTCTTCCACTTCCGCCGGCTGCTCATCTTCAGCCTCCTCATCGGGTATGAGGATGTCTTTGAGGACCTCCTCCACGGTTAAGGCTGGCTCGGGGGCTAAAAAGTGATCGATGGCTGCGTCAATGGGGAGCTTTTGGGCGGTTGGAGAGGGCTTTTTGGACTTGGACTTTGCTGTGGATTTGGCAGTGGAGGACCCTGGGGGAGCTTAACTACACGGACAACTCGAGTTGTGGTCGTGGTAGGAGGGATAGAACCAGTGATTTCTAGGTCGTCCTCGACTGGAGTGAACTCGCGTCCTTCGGACGCCGGTGAGACAACTGGGGGAGAGGGAATCGGTTGGACAGAGGGTGGTGTGGCCGTTTTGAACGAGCTAGGGTTGGAAGATTGGGATCTGGATCGCGAAGGAGCAGGACTGGCAGGATCGTTCACTGGGTGAGGCCCTGAAGCGAGCTTGCGGATGGGTTTCTTTGTTTTTGCCATGGATGGAGATGGAGGAAGGACAGTGATGTGGGGGTGGTGAAGATTAGGGTTGCATGTTTGGTGAGGGAGATAGATGAAAGTGATGTGAGTGAAGACGAATTAGGAGCGTGGGAGAGAGGGACGTAGATGCTGCTGACATTAAATGGCGCAACTTTTTCATTAATGAGGGCTACTTTTCTGCTTCCTGTGTCAAGCGACGTTGCATCTTGGGCGTGAATCACAACGGCCCATGCGTATCCCAACTACCTAAAAAAGGAAAATAAAATTTTAAATTTCAAAAAGTAACAGTTGGGTAAGATAATGACAAAAGGAGAGAGAATAAAGGTTAATGATTACTAAAAAGGAATAAAATCGCATGATAACAATCCACCTAAGGAAAAGGGTATTTCCGTCTATTGCCCTGAACTGAAAGAAGAGATCACTGTTCCCACCTTCGCGGTAGGGAGAGGGTCATCACCTCCCCCAAAGGCTGACGCCAAGAGGGCAAAACAACGCTCAGGAGTTTTCCCAAACGAACCTTCTAGATGGCTCGAGGAGCTGTCTCATTCTGAGGAATACCACGCGTCAGGGGGACCACTCAGTCGCTCCCTATCGTGGTAGCATTTATCCCATGGCTATCGCCACAGTAACATATCATCCGAGGGGCGAACCACGATCCCTAACGTTAGGGATAACTCTCTAGCTATCCCCAAATGCGGAAATGCTCAATTCTTCTATATATATACCTCCCCCTCAAAGGAGGCAGGTAAGCATAATCTGACTAGCCCAAGCTCTGCCAAATTCAGTACACATACTGACTTAAGCATCGGAGTGTTTCCGCCGGAGACCCCCTCCGGCGTATTGCAGGTACCGCGGACCGTCGTGAGCACTGATCTGAGAGGAGCCGTTCTGCCATACATCCTTCGGCAGAAGACAAAATCTTATCAAATTGGTGCTCTCGTTGAGAGTATTGGTTCTATTAAGTGAGCATCCTTAATAACCAAGCTCCTCCTCCCCGAAGCTAGAAAGATTATGGCCTCAGAGTCAGATCCGGCGCTGTCCCAAACTTCCAACATCCCATACAACACCCGCAGACGACTGTTTGCCTTCGCTACCTCTGATACCTCCACCCCAGTGCAGGACGTCACTGCGGGAGAATCAGATCTTCCTCCTGGGCAAAGTACGGAAGAAATTACATTCCAGATTTGTTCTCCCTTTTCTCACGTAGTAGGAACCAGTCGTCTTACCCCCCAAGCAAGGAGATCTATGATAGGTGAAGCGGACAACCCTTTCGCAAATTCAATAGCAGCTCTCCAAGCTCAATTGGATCAGTTGACAGAGATGGCTGCTGGATTTACTCCTCATGCCTCGAGACCTGGTGTGTCCTCCCAAGTAGTTTTCACTCCGTCCATTGTCAATGAACAACCATTATCGCCCCGATAATCCAGAGGACTCCCGTCCTCCTTACCATTCTCATTGGCCCCCATAAACGTCCCGCCGCTCGCGCGTGGACCTGCTGAACATTTTGGACAATACAGGGGAGGAATCTCTATCCCTGAAGTAGCCCGCCGATGTGATGAGTATAGAGAGCATTGGGATGGTCGACGAAGGGATATATTGAGAGAGCCATCTCCTAGATACATTGAGAGATCTAGCAGCAGAGGTCGACGAGCTCGAACTCCAAGAAGCCGCAGCCGATCTCCCAGGCGGCATCAGGAATATGACCCTCAGAATCCCAGATATGACGTTGAAATCCCACACCCACATTAGCCTCGTGGGGTCCCTGATATTAACGTTAGCCATCCGTTCAGTCACCGTGTCAGGCACCACAGAGTCCATCGACATGTGAAACTCCCAGCAGAATCATATGATGGCACGAAAGATCCCATTTCTCACCTCAATAAGGTGAAAGATTTTGTGCAATTCCAAACGCGCAGTGACGCAGCATTGTGTCAGATCTTCGTAATGACGCTGTCAGGCGTGGCACGTCTCTGGTTTGAGGGACTCCCGGCCGGGTCTATTGATAATTTTTCTCAACTGGAAGAAAAATTCAAAAGTCGGTTTAGCACGACTATTCCTATCAGGAAGTCAGCAGCTGCACTGTTCGATATCCATCGAAAACTGCAGGAATCGTTGAACGACTTTTTAGGTCGATTTGATCTTGAAATGTCCCTAACGCCAGGGGTCACTATTGATTTTGTGGTTGAGGCCCTAAAGCGCAACTGCCGATACGGAAAATTGAGAGACACGCTAACGGTGGACCCACCGATGACCCTGGATACGCTGAGGCTGAAATTGCATAATTATGCGAGAATGGAAGAGGAGGAAAATAGAGAATGGATCCGAGACATGCCAACGGACCCATATGTGGCCCCTAACGCCCCGCATAGCAGTGCCTCTGACGCGCGACCCACTGATGATCATGGGCAACGAAAAGAGCACACTGTCAAGGCCTCTAACCGGTAGAGAGGAAATTTCTCGAAAGGAAGACCCGGAGGCTCCCCCACTCGGAAACAAGCAGATCCGCCAAAAGGCTGGATATATGATCCTGACCTTCCATCTCTTATACTTCCAAGGGCTGAAATCCTAGCGATAGTCCAACAGCAAAATCTGCCCATTAGGTATCCAGCTCCTGTGAAGCCAGGAGTGATCATGGGAGGAAGGGAAAACGCGTATTGCATGTTCCACAAGGTCAAGGGACATTCGACAGATGTATGCAGAGAACTGAAATTGGCCATAGAGCGATTGGTCGAAGAGGGCTACCTAGGAGAATTTGCCACCAAGGCAAGAGAAGAGGCCAGGAACAACCCAACGGGAATGACAACTGATCAGAGGCAAACGCCTTCACGCGCCACGGGGGCTAACGCAATTCCCCTTGGACAAAATAGAGAAGCTCTCGTTGTTCATAGCGATCAGATGCCTATGATTAATATTATTGCCGGGGGAACACCCTACTTCGAGGAGGTCATACCACAAACGCCCAGTCCTGGGGAAAAGCGCAAGCGAGAAAGCGCCCAGGCAAAAATTGAGGCGATAAACGCCTTAGATAGAATGATATTGTCCTTCTCAGAAGAAGACGAAAAGGACATTGTTTTCCCACACAACGACGCGTTGGTAGTCACACCTGTCATAGGAAGTCACGGGGTGAGGAGAACCCTTGTTGACAACGGGAGCGCAGTAAATCTATTTTCGCTGGAAGCGTATAACTTGATGAAACGCCCTGATGGTGAGCTAGCGCCATGCGTGAGGCCAATTATCGGGATTGATGGCGTACCGATACCGGTAGCCGGAATAACATCCTTGCCAGTGTACTTCCGAGAAGACACATCCAAGCGCTCAGAAGAGCTATTATTCCTGGTTGTAGACCTAACGTTACCATACAACGCTATACTGAGGTGACCGTTCCTCAATCGTTCCGGGGTAGCGATATCCCAAAAACACCTCCGGATGAAATACCCCTCGTGGGACGGAGTGGTCTCAATCAAAGGAGACCAGAAACTGGCAGCCGAATGCTATTTGCTTATGACTCAGAGGAGTTGTGACCGCTACGTTTGCGTGGCAGACGATCCTTTCGACGATAAAGAAGAAAAACGCACTCAGCCACTAGATCAGATGATGTCAATACCTATCGCTGAGGACAATGAGGCAAATCTCTTGGTCAGTGAGAAACTGAGCCCTGAAGAGAGCGTGCAACTAACCCGACTATTAAGAAAATACAAGGGAGAATTCGCATGGAAACCAACGGACACGCCTGGAATCTCGCGAGAAGTCGCGGAGCATCGACTAAACGGCAACCCTGAGTCCAAGCCTATTCAGCAGAAACGACGCGCCTTTTCATCAGAAAAAGTAGCAGCTATCGAGAAGGAATTACTGAAGCTCATGAACGCAGGGTTCATTCGAGAAGTTCAGTACCCAACCTGGCTGGCTAACCCGGTGCTAGTTCCAAAGCCTAACGGAGACTGGCGCATGTGCATCGATTTCACTAACCTAAATAATGCTTGTCCCAAAGATTGCTATCCCCTTCCTCGAATTGACCAGCTGGTCGACCAAACTGCGGGGTACGCTTATTTAAGCTCTCTGGATGCCAACTCCGGGTATCACCAAATCCCCATGGTCTCCGAAGATGAAGAAAAAACTGCCTTCATCACCCCTAGGGCTACGTATTGCTACACCGCAATGCCGTTTGGGCTGAAGAACGCCGGGGCAACGTTCCAGCGCATGGCGAATAAGATTTACCCTTGAAACGGCAACCTGGGCAGGGTCGGAAGAGTTACCCTTGAAATGGGTTACGAATCCAGAAGTAAAGACTTCCAAGATTTTCTTCTTCCACCATTCCTCCTTTAATGATGTCCTAGCGGACTCCTCGTCTCGAGCGGACATCTCTTCGCGAAGAAGGAGATTTTTCTTCCTCTCCAGCGCTAACTCTGCCTCCAGAACCTCCACCTTTGCTTTCCCGATAGACCTCTCTCTGTTTAATTCCTTTTGTGACTCATCACAGAGACGCGTTAGCAACCTCATTTGCTCCACCGCTTTCTCAAGCTGCACTTGCTTAAGGCACAACGCGTTGGAAAAATTGCGTGACTCGCGATCATGAATCTTGAACAGATAGTTCAGGTGACGGAAGAAATCCAGAGAATCATTCATCATATGGCGAAGACGAGCCGGTGGAGGAAGCTGAAGAAACTTTTCCTTCTCCTTCTGGGAACCCAGCATCTCTCCTATCAAAGGCGCAGTAAACTCATCTCTGGAAAAAGGCTGGGGAACCCCGACAACACGAAGACCATCAAAGCAGAATCCCTTCAAGCCCATACGGTAGGAGGGGGTCTCGGTAGGACTGCCATAAGAAAGATTGATTGACAGAGCGGGAGAAGAACTCCCGGAAAAAACATCTGTGATAGGAGAAAAGAACAGTTGTGGAAGGACTTTAGGCGGTAGCCCAGCAGTCGAATCCGCAGTAGAAGGTGTAGCGACTACGTCAGGAATGCAATGAGAAATTGGAGAATCGGGAGCGTCAACTGTAGGAAAAGGACACGCTGTCGATGAAACCTCCGCCTCGGCAGAACACGTAGCAGCCGATGCCTCAGTAACTCCCACCGGTTGGGAGGCACTCGTCCCAGTCGAAGCGGCAGAGATAGGAACAGTTGTTGCATCTACAGAAGAAGTCCCAGTGGCCTCCTCACCCGTGGCAAATCGAAGTTTTTTCTGACGCAAGGAAGAGGCATGGCAAAGGTCCGACTTGACATCCACATCCTCATCATCACTAGCAATCACCGTCGTTGCGGCTGGGCTGGAGTCCGTCCTCTTGTGGCGCTCCGGTAGCCAATTTTCCACAAAGTGAGAAACTCGGGCAGAGCTAACGGGCCTTCGCCCTCCCCGGGCAACCGTCTTGGTTCTCCTCCTCGGGGGACGAACGCTACCCTGATTAGAGCCATCGGCAGGGGGGGGAAGCTGGTAAAGTTTGAAGTGGCGTAATATTCAAAGGAGCGCCAGCGTCACCTGGGAATTAACCGTTAGCATCCTATAACAAAACAAACGCGCAAAGACAAAAGCAAAGAAAATGCGAAAAGAGGCAGACTCACCCATAGCACACTCCTCCAGAGGTTTGAACAAGGCAAAGCTACGGATGCGGTAGTGAGTACCTTCGTCTAACAGAGCGTTAGCTTGCTCCAACTCAGTCCTGGTCAATATCGAGGGATTCGACCAAATGGGGCCTATCAGCTCCTGGTTGAAATTAATACGCCACAAACGGGACGGTAGCTCCAGAATAAAGAAACTGCTTTTCCAATCAGCTACACCCTTCTTAAAGCCGTGAAAACGCTGCCAGAACGACTGCACGAGCGCGTCATTCCACCGAGGAGTAATTTCGATTAAACAATTATGGCAATTCATACTAAAGAATTTGCGAAATAAATTGAGAGATGGGGTAGAAATGTTCTTCAACTCGCAAGCGCGAAGAAAAGCATAAACCGCACACCAGGAAGAGGGAGTTATCTGGGCAGGATTAAGGTTATACTCCCGCAGCAGCGTTAGTATCGATTCATGAACAGGAAAGCGGAAACCGTAAAGGAACATCTTAAAATAAAAAAGCCTACTGTAACCCCACGCCGGATTATGGAGCCGCATATCACTTCCAGGGATAGAGGGCTCATACCCAGGAGGAAAGGTAATACCGTGTTCCTCCAGTTCGGCTTTCAGAACCACATCGCATGTAAAAATACTAGGTGATTGCGCGACCTCTGGATCCATGGGTTTCCAGATAACTTGGCGAGGTCTATTTCTAGCCATAACAAACCAGCAAAAAAGAAATCTGAGAAGGATTGAATTGGTACCTTGAAAGGGGAGAGTTACAGAGGAATCGGCGGACGACGACGGACGGCCGGTAAGATATTCGGGGAAGAAGACGAAAAAATTCGAAGCAAGGGCAAAAGTTCTGAAAAAAGAAAAATGGCCCCTCTTAAAGGATTAAAATGCCACCGCATTAATCGAGCCACCAATCGAGCAGAGACGCGTGTAAAAAGAGGTTGGCCACGTGGAAGCGCATTAAAGAAATTTGAAAAAGAGAAGTTATTCGTCGTGATTTCCCAAAAGGGCGACAGAGTTGACCCAGTCAAAATAACTGCGAAGTGACTGCCTCGGCCAAGCCAACCGCTTACGCTGGCTATCACCAAGGACCAGTAGGCTAACGGAAAATAACGACAAAAGAAAAAGGCAGAAAATATCATCTTATTCATAAAATGCCAATAGGCATATACAACACAGAGGCGTTAATCCTCATCAGCCCAATCCATGTCATAGCAGTACTCATAGTCCTCTGGGGACGACGGCAATCCACTGTTGTAGGAAAATAAATATTCGACAGGTTTGGGCACAAGCTTTGTCGCATGGGCTACCGCCTTATCATAACGGGCACGGGAACTCTCCCCAACGGTAGAAGTTGATGGCTTTAAATCAGTGCCGTGAGAAAGAGCCTCATTCTCGAAAGAAGGAGGAGGAGGGGCAGACGGTGACGCTTCATCACCTTTCGGTAGCATCACGTAGTGGGGCACAAAGCCGGCAAAGAAGGACTCAAAGGTCTGCTTCTTCACTTTCACTGGTTTCTTGCGACCCTGGCGTCTAGCAGGACATTTAGTAGGTCTCCACGGTGGAGTCGGAGGAGGATTATCCGAATCCAGCGAAGTCAGAGGTGTTGGCAAGGAATCACGTCCGCAAAAATCTGTCATTCTGACCTACAAAAAGCAAAGAGAAGGAAAAGATGAAGATGAACAGGGAAAGGGAAAGCATTTCCCTTAAATAACCAAGGAAGCGCTCCGATCCTCGCACAGATCCTGAAAAATCAATTAAGATGTCTGGGAAAAATAACCGCAATATCAGAAGCTGATCCGGCACCAATATACCTGCTCGTTAAATGCGCCAACCAAAAGGCACCAAATAACTACCCAATCACTCACCCCTGGAACGGCGGCTTTGGAAACAGTTGAGTCAAAGCATTCATTGCTCATTCACGGAACGCAACCACTGAAAGGGTATGTACTGAAGAAGGCTCATTTTCAGTGGGGTTTGCCACCAACACATTCAGCCAATGCAGCAAGAAATAAACGAGACAAAAAAAAGACTGGAAAAAGCAAAAACAACCATTTATTTATGGCCTGAGCGGCCTCAGCGTTCAGATATATACATACAAGCATAAGAGAAAGGCAACAAGAGGAAACAAAGGCAGCGGTCAGGCATTGGATCCGGCATCATCCTCCCCTGGTACGACCGGGATATCCCTCAGCGCGTCAGCAACGGAGGTCAGCTCAGCGGAGCAGGCCCTCATCCCCTTCAAGCAGCAGGCTAGCAAGTCCTTCCGCTGCTGCAGCATCTAGGCAACCACGTCAAGGTAGGCAGTAGTAGTGGCCAGCTTCGCCAAGCTCTCCAGAGGACTGAAGTCTTCCAAAGATATCCCCAGCTGTTTGGACAAAATAGGGGTCAATACCCCCTGCAACTCCAGGACATCCTCCGAGGTCTTGGTGATCATCCTCTCCAGGAAGCCGATGTCACCGTCAGTAAGGTTCTTCAAGGTCAAAGTTTTAGAGATCAGGAAATTTCGGGTCAGTTCATCCATGGCGAAATATGGAAGAGAAAGGGACGTGCAAGTGCGAGGAAACTTGCGCAGAAGAAACCTCAATTTATAAGCGAAGGTCCCGAAAGGGCAGGTAAATGTGGTCTTTTCCTGGTCTTCAGGAGCAACTGGGATCTGATGGAAACCGTAGTAACTGTCTAGACAGCAATAGTGAGTCTTTCCCGCGAGGCGTTCTAGCATCTGGTCAATGAAGGGCAAAGGAAAATGATCTTTTCTGGTGGCAGCATTCAATCGGCGGTAATCAATACACACTCGCCACCCATTCTGGATCCGGGTAGGAATGGATTCGCCATCTTGACCGGTGGTGATAGTTATACCAGTTTTCTTGGGCACGACCTAGATAGGGCTGACCCATGGACTATCTGAGATGGGGTAGATAACTCCTGCATCTAGCAACTTGAGAATCTCTTTCTTGACCACCTCCATCATGGGCGGATTTAATCAGCGATGGGGCTGGCAGATGGTATTGCTTGCGTCTTCTAAGTGAATGCGATGAGTGCATAACGCTGGAGACAAGCCCTTGATGTTCGCAATGGTCCATCATATGGCTTGTTTGAATGTCTTTAGCAAGGAAAGTAGCTCGGATTCTTCGGAGTTGGCTAGCTTGTTGGAGATAATGACAGGCAGAGAGTTATCGGGGCCTAGATAAGCATACTTCAAATGGGAAGGTAATGGCTTCAGATCGAGGGCTGGAGCCCGATCGATAGAAGGAAATAAATTAACATGGGCGGGACATTCAGGAGACTTCTTGGGAGACTCATGATGAGCAACAGCGCATTCTTCTGGGGCAGCAACGACAGAGTGTAATTCAGGTGGAATGGGAAGTGTCGAGGCCACGACATCTAGAAGAGTGGGTGTCAGACTCCTATCAAGGGCAGACTGCAAAGGGTCAGTAGAATGTATTTTATCAATCTCCTCTATAATAGGGTCAACAATATTAATATAATTAACACTAGAGAATTCAGAGGGGTATCGCATGGCTTCTAGCATATTGAATTTGATGATCTCCCCATCAAACTCGAGAGAGATGGTGGCATCATGAACATCAATCTTTGCTCGGGATGTGGCCAAAAATGAGCGGCCTAGAAGAACATCGGTGGACTTGGTAGAATCTCCATTTTCTATGGCAATGACGTAGAAGTCTGCTGGAAACAAGAATTTGCCAACTTGGACCAAGACATCTTTGATAATCCCCTCGGGGTAGATGATAGAACGATCAACAAGCTGAATGGCGAGGTCTGCAGGCATGAGAGGCTCTAGGCCTAGACTGTTGTAAATGATCAAGGGCATGACATTGATTCCTGCTCCTAGATCACACATGGCCTTGCCAATATCGACTGTGCCAATTCGGCATGGGATGATGAACATTCCTTGGTCTTTGCACTTTGGAGGGATTCTTCCCTGGATATGGGCAGAAGCATTGGCCCCTACACTGATCTTGTTAACTTCAGCGAACTTGCTTTTATTGGTGCATAGCTGTTTCAGAAATTTGGCATATTGAGGGACATTCTTCACTGCCTGGAGGAGAGGAATGTTAACAACCACCTTACTGAACATGTCAAAGATTTCACGGTCCTCCTTATCTTTCTTGGTCTTGACTAATCTGTGAGGGAACGGGGGCTCGAGAATCGTATGAATGTATTCTTGGGTAAATTCAGGTGGGTTGGGGTCGTTCCTTGGTGATCCTCTAGGAGAGCGGATTCTGTCCTCCTTGACCTCGACGAATCTAGGAACTTTGGGGAGCTTCTTCCTAGGTTTAGCCTGGATCTCAGCCTCTGGAGAATTTTCAACATCGTGGGCTGGAAGCTCAGGTGGTTTCAAAGTCATTCCACTACGCAAAGTTACTGCGCAGACATTGTGCTTCGGATTCGTTTCGGTCTGAGGTGGTAATCTGCCATGATTTGTTAACTCTTGCATTTTGGCATTCATGGCACTCATTTGTCTCTTAAGCTCATCTATTTCTTTCTGCTCCTCGGGATTCTTAGGCATTTCAGCGGTCAAGGTCTGGACAAAAGTCTGATCCTGAGGAGGTTGACGTTGATACTGATTCTGATGGTATGTGGGTCGAGGTTTGAAATTCGGCATGTTGGGAGGGGGATTTCCATAGGGGTTCTGGTGTTGTTGATGGCTAGGTCCCGAAAGTTGAGGGTTTGGAACCCATCCTAGATTTTGCTGTTTCTAGCCTTGGTTGTAGTTTTGACCGTAAGGGACTGGAATAAATTGACCAGTAGCATTCACTTGTATTTCATCCAGAATATGGGGGAATGCATCAGTGGGGTGATCCACAAAATTGCATATTTGGCAGGCCTTGACAGGCATGGGTTGTCCGGTCATGAAATTCTGAAACATCCCCGTGAGAGATGATATCTGATTCTGTAAGGCAGCCACTTTGACATCCTGGCCTGGATTGTTGGCAGGGTCGTTAGGGACATTCTTGGCCATGAGCTTTATGATGGCTCTAGCAGCCGTCGGGGTGAGAGCAGTCAGAGATCCATTGGCAGCAGCATTGATTAAGGCCTTATCGCGGGCGTTGAGGCCATCGGAAAAATACTAAATAAGGGCATGCTCTGTGAGATTGTAGGATGGACAACTAGATTGCATCTTCTGGAACCTTTCATAATACTGGGCTAGAGTCTCTTCTTTTTTCTGTACTATGGACACAGCGTGGTGTTGGAAATAGAAGTCGGATAATACTTCTCGGTGAAGACCTTAGACATGTCCGCCCAAGAATGGATGGATCTTGGTGGAAGGTCATAATACCAATCGAGGGCATCATCTTTGAGAGACCACTGGAATGCGCGCAGCTTGGCTTGCTCAATACTGACGTTGGCAGTTTTCATGGCCTCGCAAATAGAGTGGAGCTGTTGAAGGTGGCGGAGTGCATTTTCCATAGCTACCTCTCGAAAGATCGGGAGGTGATGCATCACAGATGACTTCAAGGGTCCAATCATGCTGGACAGCGGGCCAGACTATACAGCTGCTTGCCATGTCTGGGGTTGCATGGAAGTTATCGATGGTTTGTTGCTCTGGAGGAGGTGGTGGTGGTGGGTCCTCATGACGTACATGGTTGTCGTGGTCTTCCATTCCTGGAAAATCGAAATGGGGAGCAACTGGGTTTTTGGGGTCCCGATGAAGGAAATTTAGATCTAAGAAAAACTGGTGTTCCTGGTTGGCCAGATTGGAAGGATGGCTGTCGAGGGCTGGATGTGGGATCACTCTACGCTGGGTAGATGTTCCTCTGGCCTGCCTTCGAAGGTTTCTTTCCATTCTGGTTGTCGCACCGTCGCGAGCGAAATTCGGGACGCAAAGAAATTCACATAACAATGAAGTCGCCACCCTAATTTTTCTAAGGTTTAGGGAAACCTAAAAAAAGGTCCGAAAAAGAAGAAAATAAAATAAAAACTAAGGCACAAATAAAAAGGGTCTAAACCCGAGAACGATGGTTCGGGGTCGTATTATGGACTCGGGAAGGTGTTAGGCACCCGAATCTCATCCTAAAAAGGTTACCGGTTCTAAAAAGAGGTGTTTTAAAATCATGTTAAAAACAAGTAATTTGGGGCCCTCAGGGGGGATCGTCGCTTTAATTCTTTAGTTGGTTCGGTTGATTTTATCCTAATTATTGTCGAGTTGTTAAAAAGAAAATAAACATTTTATCCTCTAAAAAAGAAAAAGGTCGGTTTGCATACCTATTCCGGTTATATTTAATCGAGTTCAAAAATTATTACATGCAAGATTGATTAAGTGAAATTACTACCATTTTATTATTAATCTTTACTAAAGCGACGACCCTAGTAAATCATAGACGAATCACGACGATCGAAATCACTATCATCACAGATGAGTTACTACATCATCGGGCAAATGCATATGATTAATCCTATTTACTAGGTGATTCTAAGCATGCATAGACTAACAAAGTACCATTTATATGAATACGAGAAAACACGTTGAAAAGAGAAAAACTGGGAAGTGGGGTCGAAGCCGCGCACATAACACATTCGTCAAAGATAACATTAATACATCCATGAGCATAAAGTAAATATCAAGGGATTACTAAATTTAAACGATCACGCAACATTAAAGATTTAAATCTCATTTTAGAAGGTAACTCTAATGATAAGGGGGATTAAATATGGAGGTATTTTCTACGAGTTGGGCTTAGGGCCCATTTACTATCTTTCCGCTTTCAAATGATTATTTTCTTTGGTGATTTACTATCCAATAATTTTAGAGGGAACCTGAGTTATTGGAAAAGATTTAAATCCTATTGTTTTGATTACTACTTTGTTTATTTTTCTTTGATTGATTTTATTCGTTTTGATTTGTGGGGAATTAATAAAGAGTGTGAATTTTAGTAATTAATAATCATGCAATTAAATTAATGCGTGATGTTTAATTACTAGTCCTATTTTTATTTCATGCATTTAACAAAATAAAAGTTGAGTATTTACTAATCCTAATTCGTTCAAGCAAGGGTCGAGTAAGTGAAACTATTAAAAGGAGCTGTTGATATAAATTAATTTTCATGCAAATAGGCTTATTTAAATTTTAGCAATTCTAAATAATCATGCATTCGATCATATAATAAATAAAATAACTAACAAAAATCTCCTCGAGCGGGTACCTGCATCACCGATTAGTTAGTAGCACGAGTAATAAAAAATAAAGAAGCAAATAAATAAATATTTACAAACACTTCTAATGGGCCGGCCCATCACCCAAAATTAAAAAATACAAAAACCAAGCCTCACTTTCTTTTCTCTACACCAGCCGGCCCAAACCAAACCCATATGAGAAATTTAAAACCCATCCCAATACCCTAACAAAAACATTTATCATCTCCTTCCTCTTTCTCTAGCCGCCGGCGGCTAAGCTAAACATCACATCTCTTTCTTTGTCTGCCGCCGGCGGCTTCTTCTCCAATTCTCTTCGCTCCCTGTAAATCAATACAAATGGAGTAGCAATCTAACAAACAATTCAAACAAAAAGAGAAGAAGATACCGCGATGAAGAGAGGCGATTTCGGCGGTGAGGTGGATTTAGGCTGTTTTTGGGTGAATTTGAGGGCTGATTTGGGTAACTTTGAAGTGGGTTTAGGGCTGATTTTGGGGTTATTTGAAGTGGGTTTAGGGGCTGGATTTCGTGGTGATTTGAAGTGGATTTAGGGGCTGTTTTGGGTGATTTTAGGGGCTGTTTTTGGGTCAGTTTGGGTGCAGATTTCGGGTCTGGTTTGGGGCTGTTTTCGGGGCTGATTGGGTGCTGTTTTTGGGTCAGTTTGGGTGCAGATTTCGGGTCTGGTTTGGGGCTGTTTTCGGGGCTGATTGGGTGCTGTTTTTTTGGTCTGATTTGGTGCTGATTTGAAGTGGTTTTGAGGCTGTTTTCGGGGCTGATTGGGTGCTGTTTTGTGGTCTGATTGGGTGCTGTTTTGAAGTGGTTTTGAGGGCTGATTTGGTGTTGATTTGGGGGCTGATTTGAAGTGGTTTTGAGGGCTGATTTGGTGCTGGTTTGGGGTTGGTTTTGTGTAGGTTTTGGTTGTGCAGGGGTTTCTGGTTTAGTTGGCAGTGGCGATGGGTAATCGGTTTTGGTTCGTGATGGTGGCCGGAGTGGGTTTGATGGGAGCGAGTTTGGGCAGTGAGGTGTGGGTTTGTGAAGGACGGGTTACGGATTGGTTTTGTGCAGAAGGATTGATTTGGGGAAAGCTGGATTGGAGAATTGGCTTTGATGCTGGGATCGATTTATTGCAGGGATTCAGATTGCTCTCTTGTTTTTCGAGTTTTGCTCTTAATTTATAGAGGGTGAGGTACATTGAGGAGGTAGGGGTCCGGCCATGGCGATGAGAGAAGGGATTGAGATTAATTCAAATGTTTGTCAGAGATTTTTTGAAGAAAAATTGGAAGAATGAGCGGGGTTCATGGGATCTGCTTTGACAAATGGAGAGGAGAGCCGGCTCTCTCAGATTTTCTTTTGAAAACTGAGGAAAAGAGCCGTTTGTGTCTGATTTCCTTTGACAACGGGAGAGGTGAACAACCTTTATCAGATTTCATTTGAAAAATGAGGAAGAAGAGGGGTGGTTCGGTGATCATGGGTATTTATATTATTTAGTTCGAGCTAACGGTCCGATAAATCGATAAAAGCTCGAATAAAAATACGAACAAAAAAAATAAAATATAATACCAGGATACGAGAAAAAAAAAATAATGGTAATAATAATAATGATAATAATAATAATAATACTTGACAATATAATTAACAATAATTATGGACGATAAAATAAAAATAAAAATGTGGGTATGTTATGATATGGTAACGATTACTCATGTCAAAAATCGGGTAGCAACAGTTGCCCCCTCTTTAATGTCTTATCAAAAATAAAGTGCAACTAAATTTTTGATGAGCATTAAAGATGGTTGCCCAAGTACCACCACAAAAAATGAACATGTCATAGCAAGACATAAATTTTAAAAGCGAAAGAAAGAAAATGGCTCCACTCGGACACCATGATGCATAAATTAAATTGCTTAAATGTAAAGTTACCTTCACTCGGATGGCTTGCGGAAATTAAATTGCTTAAATGTAAAGTTACCTCCACTCGGATGGCTTGCGGAAATTAAATTGCTTAAATGTAAAGTTACCTCCACTCGGATGGCTTGCAGAAATTAAATTGCTTAAATGTAAAGTTACCTCCACTCGGATGGCTTGCGGAAATTAAATTGCTTAAATGTAAAGTTACCTCCACTCGGATGGCTTGCGGAAATTAAATTTAGCTCCACTCGGATGCTGATGGTCCCACTCGGACACCTTGCAGAAAGTAAGATGCGGCTACACTCGGACGTCTCCACTCGAATTCCGCGATGCATAAATGTAAATCCAGCTCTACTCAGATGCTGATGGCTCTACTCGGATGCCTTGCAAATCCAGCTCCACTCGGACACTGCCGACCCCACTCGGACGTCTAGAAATTCAGCTCTACTCAGACGCTAATAGCTCCACTCGGACACCTTAAAAAAACCCTGCTCCACTCGGACGCTGATGGCTCCACTCGGACACCTTGCAGAAAGTAAAATGCGGCTACACTCGGACGTCTCCACTCGAATTCCGCGATGCATAAATGTAAATCCAGCTCTACTCAGACGCTGATGGCTCTACTCAGATGCCTTCCAAATCCCTCTCCTCTCGGATGCTGATGACTCCACTCGGATGTCTTTCGAAAGTAAACTTAACTCTGCAAAACAAAGGTTAAATTCCTGCAAAACTAGCATTGATTAGTGAAATAAGGCTGAAGGCAGCCTTTAAAATTCGAACTATTCCCCTTGACCGTTGGTACGATGCTTCCTTTTTGGTCGCTTTAAAGGTTAAGATGAGAATTTTAAATATGCAAGTTTTTTTGAGAAAAATGCTCATTTTATTAATTCAGAATGAATATTAGATGTCTTGTCATGACGAAACCCTATGTCTTTTGATCGAAGAGAAGCGTAGTCTGTAAATCTCTATGCGAAGTACATCTTGACAGATTCAGCATTTACTGGTCTCGGCAAATCATCTTCATCCATGTTAGTAAGCCTTAAAGCGTTCCCAGAGAATGCGTGTTTAACCATATATGGACCTTCATACTTAGGGGCTCACTTCCCTCGACCGTCCTCCTGATAAGGAAGAATCTTCTTCAATACTAAGTCTCTAGCTTTGAACTCGCGAGGTCACACTTTCTTGTTATAAGTGGTAGCCATCCTCTTTTGATACAGTTGAGCATGACACATGGCTGTCAGTCGTTTCTCTGAGATTAGGTTCAACTGTTCATACCTTACTCTCGCCCAATCAGACTCTTCCACTTCTGATTCTGCCAAGATTCTAAGAGAAGGAATTTCTACCTCGAGCGGAATCACTGCTTCCATGCCATAGACTAAAGAATAAGGAGTTGCCCCCGTAGAAGTACGAATTGCTATCCAATAAGCGTGCAAAGCAAAAGGAAGCATGTCATGCCAATCCTTGCAGGTGACCACCATCTTCTGAATAATCTTCTTCAGGTTCTTGTTTGCTGCTTCGACTGCGCCATTCATCTTTGGACGGTAAGGCGAAGAGTTTTAGTGTCATCATCATTAGTTTGGATTCTCGTTTCATCTGAGTACGGTATTTGACTATATTAGGGTAACATCCGACGTATCTTTATACGATCATATGACCACATCCGTGTATTCTTTGTGGAGCGAAATCAACTTCTCTTATAGAGTTCAAGGTTCTTTGCAATCTCGGCTATCTTTCGATCTCACTGCTTGCCCCCCCCAAGTTCGTCTTTCCTAACTCCTCCTAGTGAGGTATTATTCTCTTTTCCGAAATCTCAATCTCATCCTCCATTGCGGCAATTTTCATTATTCTTTTTGTTTAAGACACAAGGTATATCATGACAACCCAAACTAATATTTATCCTGGAAATAAATAGAGCGGAAAAAGTAAAAGATATTTGGAATAAAAACTGCATAATTATGGAAAAAGGGAGCAAAAGCTCTACAAAAGAGTTTGTCCATTTAGGGAACATTAAAACATGCATACGTTAGAAAAAAAGGAAATTATGGAGAGACATCAGGAAGCATGGTAGCGGTCCAATTGCACACTAGCTCCCCAGACTTCTTCACGGAAATGGATGAACTGTGAGATGGTTCTTTTTCCAAGAGCGCAAATATGCAAGGCCGAAACTGCATTGACCTGAGTAAAGTTCTAGTTGATGATCCTTAGGGATTCTGTTGTACGATCCCCTAACACATGTTTATTCACCTCTTGCACCTCCTTAGTCACTTTCTCATGAACCACCAGACTCTTTCCCTTGGCCTGCCTTTGCTTCTCAACTTCATCGGAAATATCGCACCCGTCACTCCGGGTCATGCCCCCAATATTAGCACTTTCCTTCATTACTTGCCTTGCTAGCATAGGAAGACCCTCTTTGATAACATCGACCTCTTTTGCCCCCCCGGTTTTCTCCTCAGCCCGAATGACCCCAGAAGCTATCAATTGCTCCATATTCTCCAAGAAAACTGCATAATCCTGGATTTCGTATTTTCTCACCTCGGGGCTAAACAGACAACTATTAGCTTCAGAATGCTGCGGATGCCCCCCTTGGGTTGGCGCAAAGAAAAACTCTATTCGGGGTAACCCCACTACTGAAGGGGAACGATCACTAGTTTCTCCAACCATAACAACATTCGCTTGTCCACCACCGAGGGCATGATTTGGACGGGGATTGGTGGTAGTCTCAAGCCCTTTGGCTAACTCCTCAAAAGAAATCCACCCACACTTAATCAGATGATTAACTTTCCCCTTAAAGGCAGTACAGTTCTCTAAAGTGTGCCCCACAGCTCCAGCATGATACAGGCATCTAGCTTTTGAATCATACCATTTCGGGTAAGGAGGTTGGAGAGGTTGGACCGGAGTTGGCGCAATCCGCCCAGTTGCTAGAAGATACTCGTAGATTTCCTCTAAAGGGGCTGGGAGAGGTGGCAATGGCGCCTGGTTTTGATGATAGCTTTGCTGATTTTTATTGCTCGGGTTTTTTGGGTGGTTATATTGTCTTGGTTGTGGTGGTATTTGAAGTGGGGATGGTGAGACAAGTGAAAATGACTCATGGTTTTTTTGCTTCTTTGGTGGGTTAGAGGGTCGTTTGGTTAATTCTTGGAAGGAGATCCCTCCGCACTTGATCAAGTGATTAATCTTTCTCTTAAAGGCATTACAGTCCTCTAAAATGTGCCCTGGGACTCCCGAATGGTACGCACATGTGACATTAGGATCAAATCTTGTCGGGTAAGGAGTTCGGAGTGGTCGAGCCGGAATGGGTACAATCTGCCCAATTGTCAGAAGATGCTCATAGATTTCTTCTAAAGGGACCGGAATAGGCAGTAATGGCTCCTTGTTCCGACAATAGTTTTGGTTATCTTGGTTATTTGGATGTGGGTCATGTAATCTGGTTTGTGTGGGTTGGGATGATGGATAAGGTGGAGATAATGGAGGAGTAACATTAGCAGCAGGCATTGATGAGGAAGGGAAAAAGGTAGGTTGATATAGCGATGGTGAAGGATATGGTGGTGGTGAGGAAAAAGGTGGAGGTGGGGGGAATGGTTTCCGATGAATTGGTTGGACAACACCTTTCTCCTCTGTTATAACTAACTTTCCTAACATGATTCCCTGCTCACCCTTGTCAGCTTGTATTCCCTTTTCTGTAGCAGCCTGAAATCGTTCTTTTAATTCCATTATCCTTTCTCTCAATGTCTTAACTGCTTTAAGATGCTCAACCATTTTTCGTGTTTGAAGTCTGGTAGCGTGGAGCTTTTGGGGAATAGTTCGTTTCTTGGGATTTATCTTAACTTTTTCTGAAAACAAAGAGAAAAATAGATGTAAGTTTTCAGGAATAATAATAATAATAATAATTATTATAATAATAACAGGCAGAAATGCTATCTCAAGGACTCCACTCCGCTTATTCAATTTTTCGGCTCCTCCTTGATCTTTCACTTGATACTTTTGAGATTCGGATGGAAAGGAACATGAAGCCATTATACCGACGAGGTTGACGAAAGGAAGCTTCGATTCATTCCCGAGACAAGGGAAAAAATACTAAAGGAAGCTTCTATTCATTCACGAGGGAAGAGGGCAGCTTCTATTCATTCCTGACAACATATATTGACGATTCCTTGATCAAGATGGAAGATGGAAGATCTCGTAATTGACAGCCTTTCCTAACCTTTTAACAAGGCTAGGGTCCCCGCCCCTTACGTTTCTTTTCCAAAATCCAAACTCAATCTTGGATCATGAATAATCTTCTTTATCGGTCTCTAGCTGTCAAGTCTGTTTTGCAAGAGAAGAGCTTCAATTCATTCTCGAAATCACAAAGGGAAATTTCTATTCATTCCAAGAAATCCAAAGTAAAACACCTCCAAGTACTTGCTCCCATTAAAACAATACAACCGCAACATTAAAATAAATCAACATCTTGAGGCTTAACTGCTGGTGGAATTTTCTCCCATCTGCTCCATCAAGGCAACCTTCTTCTTCTGCACCTTCGCTTCAACTTCTAAAACCACTACTCGGGCTCGCAAGACTTGATTCTCTCCATCTATGCTGGTTTTCTCTTTGATGCGATCAGTCAAAATCTCAATCATTGCATTTTTCTCTCGGACCAAAGCGCTTGAAATCTCCCTTTTGTTGACCTCTCCTTTCAATCTCCTTCTAAAGTTTTCATTGGCTATTCTTTGGTTTCTAAGGTTTATTCGTACGTTCTCACTATCACGCCTCTCCAATCCACGTATTTTAAGCTCCAAATCCATCTTGTCAATCGACAGATTATCCCTCTCTTTTATCACCAGATCTCGTTCTTCTTTCACTACTAGCAATTGCTCCATCAACTGGGCATAAGCCACATAACTAACCTTTGCATTGGCATGGCATTCACCTTCTTCTTCCATAGGCTTCCTGTTTTCCGGAAGGGGCAAAACATTTCCATTAATCCTGTTCCTCCGCCATTCTGAGTATTCCTTTGTTAGCCGAGTAGGGATAGTATGTCCCTCAAGGAAAAATGGAGCACGCCATTCATTCACATACTGACGTAGAGTGTCCGTCTCTTCTGAGTGTGGTGGACTCGAGCTTGGCATACCAAAAGTGGCGGGGACAATTTGCATAATGCAAAATTGGCCAAGGACAAGAGCTGGGCAATAGGGCACACATCCTCTCGCTCCGATCAATGGGACCCACAATAGATCCCCACAACTCACAATTGGATTAGCAGCTCGCAACCATTTGGCATGTTGATTAAAGTCATTTTTAGAAAGGTTCAAGAACCTAGCAACCCATGTGTCCTTGTCTTCCATTTTCCACTTATTCACCGCTACGTCTTGACTTATTCCCAAAATAACCTTCTCCAACGGATTCGAGCCTAAGTAGCCTTGGGAGAACAAAGATTGATCTGGTGTCTGTTTGAAATGGCTGATGAACCACACTGTTAAAAGTTGAGTGCAACAAGTTAACTTCCCTCTTCCAATCCTCTTACAAAGGTCTAAGGAGTGGAATGTTTCTGCTAGAATAGCTGTTGTAGGGTTGATATTATTCGTCTCCATTTCATGGAAGATGTTGGCCGCCTCAAAGTCGATACTATTTTTCATCTTCGGGAATAAAACAAGCCCCACCACGGCGAAAGCTAGAATCCTTAAGCGCTTCTCTCCCTGAGATAAATAAAATTGTTTCTCGATATCCGACCAGCACCAGATATACTTTCCTTCCCTCAAACGAGTAGTAACTCCTAACAACTTATCTAATCTCAGTTTGACATCAGTGGGCTCAAAACGGACATTCTGGTATATGGATGATATCGGAGGGATGAAGCATAATAGGGCGGCGTATTCCTCCAGAGTAGGAATCAAATCTATCCTTTGGTCAAAAGAAAAGCATCGATAATAAGGGTCCCAAAACACCAAAGCCGCTCGGATACAACCCCAATCAATCTTCACATCTAACAGTGTCAGAAGTTTCCCGTATTTGCTTTTAAATTGCACTTCTTCATCCTTAGTCAACTTATTCCTCAACTCCTTAATTCCAGTTATATCAAATTCTGTTGTTTCCACCTTAACCTTGGTTGTGACATTAGGAACAAAACTTTTTCCCAACATGTCTCCTCGCCTGGATTGATCGTTGCAGCTCAACTTCCCAAAAGTATCAAGTGAAAGCATCATGGGTGTCGCCATTGAGTGAACAATTGGGATGGGTCCTGTTTGAAAAAACAAAGTTCATGTATCAGTAGATAAAAATATATAAAGCAAAGGATGAGTTAATAACAACGATAAAAACAAATAAATAAATGAATCATTTTGGAAAATATACATGTGATATATCATGGCAATGATGCATCAAATTGGAACATATACATGCAATCATGATGCACGTGCTGGGGTAATTTCGACTACTTCTAGCTGGCTGAAAGGCTCCCGAACGATACCAAAAAGTGGTCCTTCAGTAAACAGATACATGATTGCCGACCGAACCATCAAAAGCTCGTAGCGCTCATCCATTTAGGGGTTCGAATCCGAGTTTGGCGTTGGTGAAAACTACCCAGGACACGTGCCCCAGGGCCTCACTACTAACCTCCTAATCCTATTTGGAACAGGCCCGGCAATAGGGCATTATGCGTGATGCGAATGAAAAAAAAAATTGATATCAAAGAGAGTAAACAAAAATAACAACAATAAACACCTCAGGCAAATAATTCCGGCTTCGACCCTAAGTCCCCAGTGAAGTCGCCAAACTGTCGCACCGTCGCGAGCGAAATTCGGGACGCAAAGAAATTCACATAACAATGAAGTCGCCACCCTAATTTTTCTAAGGTTTAGGGAAACCTAAAAAAAGGTCCGAAAAAGAAGAAAATAAAATAAAAACTAAGGCACAAATAAAAAGGGTCTAAACCCGAGAACGATGGTTCGGGGTCGTATTATGGACTCGGGAAGGTGTTAGGCACCCGAATCTCATCCTAAAAAGGTTACCGGTTCTAAAAAGAGGTGTTTTAAAATCATGTTAAAAACAAGTAATTTGGGGCCCTCAGGGGGGATCGTCGCTTTAATTCTTTAGTTGGTTCGGTTGATTTTATCCTAATTATTGTCGAGTTGTTAAAAAGAAAATAAACATTTTATCCTCTAAAAAAGAAAAAGGTCGGTTTGCATACCTATTCCGGTTATATTTAATCGAGTTCAAAAATTATTACATGCAAGATTGATTAAGTGAAATTACTACCATTTTATTATTAATCTTTACTAAAGCGACGACCCTAGTAAATCATAGACGAATCACGACGATCGAAATCACTATCATCACAGATGAGTTACTACATCATCGGGCAAATGCATATGATTAATCCTATTTACTAGGTGATTCTAAGCATGCATAGACTAACAAAGTACCATTTATATGAATACGAGAAAACACGTTGAAAAGAGAAAAACTGGGAAGTGGGGTCGAAGCCGCGCACATAACACATTCGTCAAAGATAACATTAATACATCCATGAGCATAAAGTAAATATCAAGGGATTACTAAATTTAAACGATCACGCAACATTAAAGATTTAAATCTCATTTTAGAAGGTAACTCTAATGATAAGGGGGATTAAATATGGAGGTATTTTCTACGAGTTGGGCTTAGGGCCCATTTACTATCTTTCCGCTTTCAAATGATTATTTTCTTTGGTGATTTACTATCCAATAATTTTAGAGGGAACCTGAGTTATTGGAAAAGATTTAAATCCTATTGTTTTGATTACTACTTTGTTTATTTTTCTTTGATTGATTTTATTCGTTTTGATTTGTGGGGAATTAATAAAGAGTGTGAATTTTAGTAATTAATAATCATGCAATTAAATTAATGCGTGATGTTTAATTACTAGTCCTATTTTTATTTCATGCATTTAACAAAATAAAAGTTGAGTATTTACTAATCCTAATTCGTTCAAGCAAGGGTCGAGTAAGTGAAACTATTAAAAGGAGCTGTTGATATAAATTAATTTTCATGCAAATAGGCTTATTTAAATTTTAGCAATTCTAAATAATCATGCATTCGATCATATAATAAATAAAATAACTAACAAAAATCTCCTCGAGCGGGTACCTGCATCACCGATTAGTTAGTAGCACGAGTAATAAAAAATAAAGAAGCAAATAAATAAATATTTACAAACACTTCTAATGGGCCGGCCCATCACCCAAAATTAAAAAATACAAAAACCAAGCCTCACTTTCTTTTCTCTACACCAGCCGGCCCAAACCAAACCCATATGAGAAATTTAAAACCCATCCCAATACCCTAACAAAAACATTTATCATCTCCTTCCTCTTTCTCTAGCCGCCGGCGGCTAAGCTAAACATCACATCTCTTTCTTTGTCTGCCGCCGGCGGCTTCTTCTCCAATTCTCTTCGCTCCCTGTAAATCAATACAAATGGAGTAGCAATCTAACAAACAATTCAAACAAAAAGAGAAGAAGATACCGCGATGAAGAGAGGCGATTTCGGCGGTGAGGTGGATTTAGGCTGTTTTTGGGTGAATTTGAGGGCTGATTTGGGTAACTTTGAAGTGGGTTTAGGGCTGATTTTGGGGTTATTTGAAGTGGGTTTAGGGGCTGGATTTCGTGGTGATTTGAAGTGGATTTAGGGGCTGTTTTGGGTGATTTTAGGGGCTGTTTTTGGGTCAGTTTGGGTGCAGATTTCGGGTCTGGTTTGGGGCTGTTTTCGGGGCTGATTGGGTGCTGTTTTTGGGTCAGTTTGGGTGCAGATTTCGGGTCTGGTTTGGGGCTGTTTTCGGGGCTGATTGGGTGCTGTTTTTTTGGTCTGATTTGGTGCTGATTTGAAGTGGTTTTGAGGCTGTTTTCGGGGCTGATTGGGTGCTGTTTTGTGGTCTGATTGGGTGCTGTTTTGAAGTGGTTTTGAGGGCTGATTTGGTGTTGATTTGGGGGCTGATTTGAAGTGGTTTTGAGGGCTGATTTGGTGCTGGTTTGGGGTTGGTTTTGTGTAGGTTTTGGTTGTGCAGGGGTTTCTGGTTTAGTTGGCAGTGGCGATGGGTAATCGGTTTTGGTTCGTGATGGTGGCCGGAGTGGGTTTGATGGGAGCGAGTTTGGGCAGTGAGGTGTGGGTTTGTGAAGGACGGGTTACGGATTGGTTTTGTGCAGAAGGATTGATTTGGGGAAAGCTGGATTGGAGAATTGGCTTTGATGCTGGGATCGATTTATTGCAGGGATTCAGATTGCTCTCTTGTTTTTCGAGTTTTGCTCTTAATTTATAGAGGGTGAGGTACATTGAGGAGGTAGGGGTCCGGCCATGGCGATGAGAGAAGGGATTGAGATTAATTCAAATGTTTGTCAGAGATTTTTTGAAGAAAAATTGGAAGAATGAGCGGGGTTCATGGGATCTGCTTTGACAAATGGAGAGGAGAGCCGGCTCTCTCAGATTTTCTTTTGAAAACTGAGGAAAAGAGCCGTTTGTGTCTGATTTCCTTTGACAACGGGAGAGGTGAACAACCTTTATCAGATTTCATTTGAAAAATGAGGAAGAAGAGGGGTGGTTCGGTGATCATGGGTATTTATATTATTTAGTTCGAGCTAACGGTCCGATAAATCGATAAAAGCTCGAATAAAAATACGAACAAAAAAAATAAAATATAATACCAGGATACGAGAAAAAAAAAATAATGGTAATAATAATAATGATAATAATAATAATAATACTTGACAATATAATTAACAATAATTATGGACGATAAAATAAAAATAAAAATGTGGGTATGTTATGATATGGTAACGATTACTCATGTCAAAAATCGGGTAGCAACACTGGTCAATTCGAGGTCTAGGGGGAGTAGATCTGGAGCAGATCTCCTGGTTATACAAAAATAAAAACAGAATTAGTACCGTTCAATCCCTGGCAACGACGCCAAAATTTGATCGTCACTCAAATATACTAATATTTTCCTGGTGCCTCGATGCACAAATTAATGTGTACAGGGCAAGACAGGGTCGAACCACAGAGATTGAAGGAATAAAACGTTGATAAAGATGTATGACAAGGACAACGCAACAGACTAAGAACAAGCAATACTAGGG
The DNA here is from genome assembly GCA_963691705.1 of Viola odorata. Lineage (NCBI taxonomy): Eukaryota > Viridiplantae > Streptophyta > Magnoliopsida > Malpighiales > Violaceae > Viola > Viola odorata. The sequence continues at coordinate 45,464,035 of OY829545.1, read as the reverse complement.
AGGGGGGTTATGTCGATTAATGAATTAATTGACGCAGAGTATGGGAGCTAACAAAACAGAATTGTAAAGTAACTATCTAGGGCATGAAAGTAAGATATAATCCAGGGCAAGAAATATAAAACAGATCGAGGGCAAGAAAAGTAATAAAAGAGATATTAATCAGATAGGAAGAGATCTTAGCGAAAGGTATTCCTTTGGGTTGTTTTCTAGGTTGGCTAGTCATCGGCATAGAAATATTCCAGACTCATGTACAGACCTGCTATAGGGACTGCGTTTCCACGCCGCATCCCCTGCTTACCTTCTTAGATAAAAGTCACCCCCCGTTTCCACATATGAGGTGACCTTGACGTTCCGCCATCCTCCCAGGAACGAATGCGGGGAGGCCAAACTTAGAACGCCCATGAAGGGGAGGTAAGATAGATCTAGGGCGCGATAGCTCAGCTTGTCAGACTCGTATCACATACCCTAGATAACTGTTTACCCCTAGACAGAGGCCTCTCGCGCTGCCTCTGCTAGGTGTCTACTACTATTCCAGGGCTTCGCATCAGGTATAACCCTGGAGCAGACAGGAGGCTCTAAGACTTTGATCAGAGGCTTCATCAAGGACTTGCAGATGTGAACCAGAAGGTTGATGATGGTTTCATAGTCATGAACCAAAGAATGGAGTCCATGGAGCACACCTTGAGGGAGGTCCAGAGAATGCTGCAAGACAGGCTACAGCCACATAGACCCTTGAACCTAGTAAATCCTCATCAATACCATATTCCAGACCTTGACCCTAGTCTACACGTAGTCCTAGAACCACCCTTGAATCCCCACCAGTATCAGATCCCAAACCACCAAAATCCAGACCCACCTCCAAACTAGTTTCAAAACAATCCTAGACCCACCACGTTGGAGTTTCCCTGGTTCCAAGAGGTTGAGGTCCATGACTGGATCTTTCAAGCAGATTTTTTTTTTCATAGCATGAGGACTCCAAGTCATTTGAAGGTTGAGGTAGCCTCACACTACCTTTTTGGAGATGCTCTCAAGTGGTTTAAGGTGAAACTAAAAACAAAAGGAGATAACTTGTGGGAGTGGCCTGACTTCACAAAGACCATTGTAACAAGGTTCTCGCCAAAGAGGAGTGACTATCCCATGGCTGAGATATCTAAGCTTAGACAGACCATGGAGGTTGAAAGGTATATCAATGAGTTCAATGCACTATATGATAGACTGGAAATTTTTGATGAATATGGTAAAAGCTTATTCCTTGCTGGTTTGAAACCTGAGCTGTCTCATTTAGTTTGTATGTTTAAACCTAGTACATTTGATGATGCTGTAGAACTTGCTTTATCCACTAAAATTGCTCTACTAGCCCTTAGAACCATGTGCTCATTAGAAAGCCAACCAAGCACATATTCAGGTAACAGAAGTACCTATGCCACTAGCAAACCAGCCACTACATTAGCACTAAACAGGCCTTACCAAAACCACCAAAATCAGTTCAAGGCTCCCTATACACACAACAACATTCAAAAAGCTCACCAAAACTCTACTCAACCCAACCAGAACCCTTTAGCCACACAAAACCCAGCCAGAAACACCAACATAAGAGGTCAAAACACCACCTTGCAGACTCTTGACGAGAAGACTATGCGTGAAAGGATAGCTGCAGGATTATGCAAGTATTGTGGAGACAGGTTTTTCAGAGGACATAAATGTCAGACTAGGCAGTTTTGCTTACTTGTCACTGGGGAAGAGGAACAGGACCCTGCGGAGTATGAGGTTCATGAAGAGCAGGAAGAGGAAACCATAACAGAGACCCCATTACCTGTAGATCCAACTGTTTCCCTATTTGCTATACATGATGTTAAGAAAAAGGGAGCAAGGGCCATGAGAATAGCTCTACAAATGCAAAAGATCACAGAACACAGCTTGGTGGATACTGGTAGTTCTCACAACTTGATCTCCAAGGAAACAACTCAGAAGCTTGGCTGCAAGATATCCATCATTCCCCCTGTGAGTATTACTGTTGCTAATGGTGAAACCTTGATCACCATTGAGGCATGCAAGGAGATAGAGTGGTACATGCAAGGAGGGTTGTTTCAAATCTCTACATTGATCCTACCCTTAATCCACTATGATATGATTTTGGGGATGGATTGGCTAGAATCTTTAGGATCTATTCTATGGGATTTTAGGAAATGGAGATAAGGTTTGAAAGGAATGATAGGGAAATAGTCCTCAAGGGAGGTATTAGGTTGTCTATCAAGTGGATCAAGGAAAATGCCATGAGCAAGCTGCTGGCTGATCCCAAAAAGATAGCAACCACACATGTGTGCTCAGCTGCAAATCTGATGGAAATTGATGTTGTCAGTGGTGACTTACCTGAAGGATTCCAAGACTTGCTGTAAGTGTTCCAAGATTTATTTAAGGAGCCTAACTCATTACCACCCTCCAGACGTTATGACCATCGAATTGCTCTGCAAGTTGGAGCTTAACCAGTCAACTTGAGGCCTTACAAGTTAAATAAGTAACAGAAGGATGAAGTGGAGAAACAAGTAGCTAAACTATTAGCTACTGAATTCATAAAGGAAAGCCAGAGCCCCTATGCAGCACCTATTCTTCTAGTAAAAAAAAGAGATGGCGGCTGGCGTATGTGTGTTGACTTCAGAGTACTAAACCAGCAGACAATCAAGAACAAATTCTCTATACCTATCATTGAGGAATTGTTGGATGAATTGGGTGGCTCTACTGTGTTCTCTAAACTTGATTTGAGGGCTGGCTACCACCAAGTGCTTCTCAACCTAGAAGATGCATACAAAACAGCCTTCAAGACCTATCAAGGGCTATACCAGTATAAGGTAATGCCTTTTGGGCTATGTAATGCCCCCTCCACATTTCAAGCTCTAATGAATCATGTTTTTAATGCTCATTTGAGGAAGCACATCCTGGTATTTTTTTATGACATTCTGGTTTACAGCAAGAATGTGCATAAACATTTAATTCACCTGCAGCTCACATTCAACCTTTTAAGGAAGTATAACCTTTTCCTTAAACAATCAAAGTGTTTATTTGCCACCTATAGTATAGCATTCCTGGGCCACATAATATCAAGTGAAGGTGTGAGGACTGATCCTGGAAAGATCAAGGCTATAGAGGATTGGCCTCCATTAAAAATAGTCGTGGGGTTGACAGGATACTACAGAAGGTTCATTAAGGGGCATGTTGAAATAGCTAAACCACTCACTGAATTACTAAGGAAGGCCAACTTCTTCTAGAATGAAGCTGCAAAAATCTCATTCCAAAGACTGAAACAGGCATTGATCACTTCCCCTGTGCTTGCTCTTCCTGACTTCTCCAAAGTGTTTATTATAGAAACAGATGCCTCGGCTGAAGGAATTGGTGTTATTTTAATTCAAGATAATCATCCTTTAGCTTATATCAGTAAAGCATTGGCTCCAAAGCACCAAGCAAAGTCTGTATATGAGAGGGAACTCTATGCTATCCTATTTGCAGTCAAACAATGGCATCATTACTTTAGGGACAGGCATTTCATTATCCAAACAGACCATCACAGCCTAAAGTACTTGTTGAATCAAAGGCTCTCAAAAGATGCACAATTTGCATAGCTTGTGAAACTCCAGCAGTATGATTATGAAGTACACTATAAGCTAGGAAAGGCTAATGAAGCTGCTGATGCATTGTCCAGAATCCCTAGTGCACAACTGCATAGCTTGCTATTCTCTTCTGTAGATCCCTCTCTTCTCCAAGAAATTCAAGATTCATTGATGCACCGTCGAAATGCGCATAAAATATAAAGTATTTATATGTATTCCCGATAGGCTAGATGCACAAATTAATGTATATAGCGGCAAGTCAAGGTCGAACCACAGGGAAAATGAAGAACTAGATTTAATCTTGCCCTAGATGTACAGATGTATGATGAGGATGAAATTGCAATATCTAACCAACGATGGCAGTTGATGTTGAGACAAAAAATAAAAATGTAAATAACAAGTAATAAAAGACACACGAAATAATTAAATAAAACGGGAATGAAAATAAAGTAGGAGAATAACAATAAAAATGGTAAAGATAAACAGGCACAATAAAGGTGATAATAGAGTAAGTAAAGACGATAGATCAAGTAAAAGGGGAAATCTTAGCAAGGGTAGACGGTGGATTGCGTCGAGGTCTAGTCGGTCATTGGCACAAGGACAGACTGTTTTCACGCCATAGACGTGCTATAGGAATCCTGTTTTCACGTGGATCCCCTACTTCTCTTCTCAAGAGAAGTCACTCCCAAGGTACGCTTATGGGAGAGGCTGTGACACTGCGCCCAAGGTACGCTTATGGGTCATACACGCAGGCCCGTGAAGTGGAGAGAAGACACATCTAGGGTTAGACATTGAGAAGTCTGCCCTAACCGGTTTCTTGCCCTAGCCAGATTGGACCAAACGACATGATGACTCTAGACTAGGCGCCTACTCTATTCCATGGCCTCACGTTAGTTATTACCATGGAAATGACAATATTCATGAGAAATATGCAAATAGATGATCAAACTACCAATAAACCTCACACGAAATGACAATAAAATGGCAAGAAAGCGGATACAATAATGAAAATATTTTAAGAATAATTTGACCTCCCAACTATCCTCTTGCAATCCTTAAAACACCCCTGCCAAGACTAAGAGGCTTAGCCACTCATGCTAAAATTCATACACAAAATGGATGGAGAAAGCAACATAAATGAAGAAGAGGTGCAGATGAAAATGAGAGTCTGGATTAAAAACCAACCGGAGCTTGGGGCTCCGGTTTTTGAAAAAATAAACAAAGAACGGATCCCAATGTTAAAGAGGCGGCTACAATGATTGAAAACCCTAAAAATCTGGAAAATATTCTAAAGAAAAGCCTCCTCCCAACCCTAAGAGTTAAGGTCCTATATATAGCCTAACAACCCTACTAGGGGATAAAATGACAGAGGGGAATATTCTCTGCTGAGCTGGATGATCTTTGCATGGAATCCCGCTAGAATCTTTTTAGCATCTTTGGTCAAGCGTCATCCGGAAGGAAACATGCACGTGCGTCGTTTAGGCCTGGACATAAGATATCTTTAGTAGCTTATCTAGGCCCCGACGGCATAAGGATGGATAGGCCTCGACGACAAAACCGCATCTAGGGCTCAACGATGTAAGATCTGCAGAAATGCATCCAAAAGGTGCGCTTTTCCTCAAGTTTCTCCCTTAAGTCCAAATCTGCAAAGTAGTTGGAAAACAAGCCAAATTAGTAGTATCAAGCGTGAAATTGGACTTGAAAGGAAGGAAAAACATGCATAAAAAGACACCATATCAAATTCCCCCACACTCCCCATTGCTCGCCCTCGAGCAATCAAAACGGAAAACACACCCGAAGACATAGACAAGCACAACCAACTATAGCACAAGAGTTAACAAACCAAACAATCAGTCCTGACCATAGCAAGACATACTCTGCCTAGATAACTCTGCATCAAATCATTAGGATAACGACCCTAACGAAGAAACTTTACCACATCAGACTTGGCATCAGTAATCCTCACCTGGGAAAGTGTTTACACTAACACTCAACTAGGCTCGGTGTTTAATCACTCAAGTATGCAAATTAACAAGACACACAACATAGTTTGCACATCAACCCGAGTTAAAATCCACATGCTTAGGCAATCAACAATAAGAAACGAACTTTGCATCATAAAAAAGAGTGAAAGGAAAGAGGTGTAAAGAGAAGATGAAGAATTCGAAGAGAAAAGGGAAAGAAAGAAAATGGGAAGAGCAAGAAGAAAGATTATATACAAAGAGCGAAAGAGGAAGAAAAAGAAAAGGAGAATAGAACGAAAAACCTGAAAGGATTCCTTGGTTAGGAAAGAGATGAAGCGGTGAGACAGTATCTGTCAAGGGCAGACAGTCGAGGGCTAGACGAAATTCTTCTTCTGGGGGGGGGGGAGGAGTTCTTCTCTTGAAAACCATGCTGACATTGCTGACAATACTTCATTCTTCTGGTTCGTACTTTTGCTCTCTCTCTCTCTTTTATTTTGAAACCAGATAAAACTTTCTTTTCTTTTCTTTTTTTGGTTTTGAAATTTATTTATTTATTTGAATTGATAACAAAGAGAGGCACGAATTTGACAACTACTTCAGCTGATGAAGATTGAATTAGCTTGAGGGTTTTACCAACTTACTTTAGCTAAGACTTGATGAAAGTACTTTGGCTAGGGCTTAATTTCTTTTTGGATTAGCTTGATGATTTTGCCCTTGCTATTTTTTAGCATCTACACCTTCTTGTCGGTCTCCCCCACACTTAGGCTTTGCTGATCATCTAGCCCGCCACCTCTGACAAATACCGCTCACCTGCCAAGGAAAAGGGATCAAGGAAAGTGAGAACAAGCGGTTAAAGAAGAGAGAAATGAGAAGGAAATGAGAAGATGTCGGAGGCTAAATGAAAAAAGGTGTCGAGGGCGAGATGAAGAAAAGGAGAGGAAGGATAGAAAGAAAAAGAAAAGAAAGCAGAGATGCAAAGTTATTTTTCGTCTTTTTGTTGCTTTCCTAAGACTGATGGTGCCCATACCCAGGGGTATCATGCAAACCTAGTTGAGTGCCTAGCTAAGTATTGAATCACACATGAAAAATATAACTGTTTAGTCTCAAATGCTCACAAGGTGCTATAAATGATTGTTGATGTTTAGTGCAAGATGCAGGTTATAAGAGCTAGTAGACAAAGCATGCAAGATCTAGGGCAAGACCAACATGAAAGGCATTTCATTTCTATGTGCTCATAAGTCAAAAGTGTGTCCATACAAAGGGGTTTTAAAACTGGGCAGTGCTAAAAAGTTAACGAAATCCTATAAAGTGAAAATCTAAATTTTTTTAAGTTTTTGCACAAAGCATGCAGTCAAACATACACAAAGCATGCAGTCAAACATATATACTAAAATATCACACAAACACTTAAATCCTCCCCCATACTGAGGCTTCGTATTTTCCTCAATGCGAGAGAGGTGCACAAAATAAACAAGAGAGTTCAGATAATAAAAGGAGTTTAAGGAGAAGGGGGAAGGGATAGGAGAATGTTGTGGAGTGCCCTAGGGCGATGGTGTACCGTCGGGGCCACTACAAAGGCAGAAGGTTGCATCTTGCAACTTTCGTCGTCAGGTCTTGTAGTTGCTTCAGAATGGATCGAAGGAGGCTGTTGGTCTCTGCTGTGGCAGCAAGGAAGGCAGGATGAACATCCCGGGTGGCTGGAGCAGTAGGTGGATCATCTTGGGCAGGATTGGTTGGAGCGTCTGGGGCGGAACTGGTTTGGCCTGGATGCTCGATCTGGGCAAGAGTCGGATAAGTGAAGTTTCCTCCATGCTTAGTGCCGAAAGCTTCCTCTTTCACCGGTGTACAACCTGCACTAAACCTCAAGACACACTGTGAGACACACAAATGCCCCATCCCGTCAAGGGTTTTGGGATCTAGCATTTTAAAGTCAAGTGGTGTAGACAGATTGCTGGAAGGTAAATCCAAATTATGCGAGTTTATGGCAATGCGAGTGATTAACGACCCCATAATTGGACTACGAGATATGGCCTGGACAGTTGCAACAGCAGTAGCAAACCAAAACCCAAGATTAAGCCTAACCTCATGCATCATACACCACAAGAAAAACAGCTCTTGCATCGACAACTGGCCAGATGAATGGAACTTGCCTGAGAAGGTAAGGGCCAAAAATCGATGCAAGATCCTTAGGGCAGGGTCAGAAATCTCGTGCCCCTTGGAAAATTTAGGGTTGAACTCGGTATTTTCATCTTCGGTCAACTCCTGAAAAGCAGCATTAGCATCAAAATCACTAGGGTACACAATATGGGCAGATCTATAAGTAGAGGACTCTAACTCATCGACACTCACAACACCCAACACACAATTCAGTTCATTGGTAGATAGTTTAGACCATTTTTCCATCAGCCTAAAATTAACAACGTTAGGGGCTGATAGGCACGTACCAGTCTTGCCCTTAGGCTTGAATTGGTCCGATGCAAGCCAAAATGTGGAATAGAACTCAAGTGAGAGCTCGGAAAAAGTCGGGTGCTCCAGAGAGAACAAAGCTTCCCACCCAATACCTTTTACAAGCTTTCTAACTCGAGAGCCTATACCCATTTGGTCCAAAAAATGAAAGATCAAGGCGCGCACAAGGGCTAACACCTTTTGACTGAAAAATAACAAGTCTGTCTAGAGAGGGCTTATCATCAAAAGTAAGCCAACCTTTTAGGTCGGCGAGTTCAGATGTCACTTGATTTGAAGCTGGTATAGGTGAGGTTGTGCGAGATTTTGTAGATCTAGGCGTTGGTGAAGTTTCAGCTTTTTGTTTAGACTTTCGGGGATGGTGGCCTTTGCTTTTCCTTTCTCCTTTTCGGCCACTTTGCTTTTCTTGCTTACCGACTCAGACGGTTCTCTGGCGGTCTCAGACAGAGGTGGTTTGGGCTTTCTCTTGCGCAAGACCACTTCTTCCTCCTCTTCGTCGGTGGCTTCCTCCTCGACGGTGGTTGCTGGTTTATGGGTTGGCGCCGACGACTTGTAGATGTCGGGGTCCAGGCTCTTTTGGACCGACCGGCTAGATCTGGTGATGGTGTGGGTCGCTGGCTTAGATCCAGTGACTTCTAGCTCTCCATCGGACAATGGCTTGGAGTGGGACTGTTCGTCGTGGGTCACCGAACTGTCGGCGACTTCTTCTCCCAGCCCTAGGTCAGTGTGGTGCGATTGGGAAGAGGCGGCTGACGGCGAGGGGGGCGCGGTGGATGATTGGCTTCTTTGGCCTGGAGTGGGGCGGCGGCTTGTGGGGTCGATTTTGTGGGCTACCATTTTGATTCGGGTGGGTTTCTTGGGGGACATGGTGTTTGGTAAGTGTATGGCTAGGGTTTCAAGGGAAGAAGATGGAGTGAGGGAGAAAGGTGAACATTGGTTGAATGGGAGGAAAATAAAAAAAAAGAAAAAAAAAAGATGGATAAGTGATGAGGAGGGGAGCGTCGGTTGAGGACACGTGGCGCGATGAGAGTGGTCGATGATGCATGGGACGCGTGGCACGCTAGGAGTGGTCATGCGGATGGTTGATGACGCGTGGCGCGCTAGGAGTGGGCTTGCGTTGGGTGGCGCACGAAACCCAGTCTACAAAAAGTGAACATCCTTTTCAAATTTTGAAAAGGATGAGAGAGAAGAGGGATAAAAACAAAGGGAGGGAATAAAGGAAGTTAAGGAAATAATAAAAACCAAATAAAACAAAAGAAAGGAATAACGGAAATAATTATTAAAAGAAAGAGGTATGAGGAAAGAAAAAAAATATAAACTAGGCGCGTGGAATGTCTCTTTATCTTTTTCGTCCAGGCCTGGACGATGTTAGGCGTCTAGGGCAAGATTGGTGGGTCTGCCACCCTCATTTCATCAGACGTGAAGGGTTTGAAACCTTCATAGAATGGCTTCAAACAATGACCGTTTACTTTGAAAGTGACGCCTGTGTCTAGGCTCTAGATCTCGACAGCTCCATGGTCATAAATCGTGGTAACCAGATAAGGACCTGTCCACTTGGATTTTAGTTTTCCTGCGAACAAACGCAAACGAGAGTTGTATAATAGGACTTTTTGTCCAACAAAAAAATATTTGGGGACCAAAAGCTTATCGTGTTGAACTTTCATCTTATTTTTATAAATGAGGGCATTCTCGTAGGCATCATCTCTTAATTCCTCTAGTTCTTGGATTTGCAAGCGACGGTTTTGGCCGACTTGCCCTAGATCTGTATTGACCTGCTTGATAGCCCAGAAGGCTTTATGCTCAATCTCCACTGGCAAATGACATGGCTTGCCATAGACAAGTCAATAAGGATTCATCCCAATTGGGGTTTTGAAAGTGGTCCGGTAAGCCCAAAGAGCATCTCCAAGTTTCATGCTCCAATCCTTCCGCGACGGATTGACTGTGTTTTCAAGAATTGCTTTGATTTCTCGGTTGGAAATTTCAGCTTGCCCATTCGTCTGGGGGTGATAAGCAGTGGAGACGCGATGAGTCACTCCGTACTTATGGAGGAGAGAGTAGACGATTCGGTTGCAAAAATGGGTGCCCCGGTCACTAATTAGGGCGCGTGGGGTACCAAATCGATTAAAGGTATTGGAGCGTAGAAATTCGACAACTACCTTTGAGTCATCCGTCTTGGTTTCCTTGGCCTAGAACCACTTGGAAACGTAGTCGACGACGAGGAGGATGTAGGTGTTGCCAAAAGAATTCAGGAATGGCCCCATAAAGTCAATACCCTAGATATCGAAGATCTCGCAAGAGATGATACCTGTCAAGGGCATCTGGTTGCGTGCTCCAATATTCCCTGTACTTTGGCATCTAGGGCAAGACACACAATACATATAACAATCACAGAATAGGGATGGCCAAAAAAATCAGGCTTCGAGAACTTTCATTGCGATCTTTTTGGTACCAAAATGGCCTCCTTCTACGGAAGAGTGACAAAACTTTAAGATTGAGAGCACTTCCTTAAGATTCACACAACGCCTAACCACTTGGTTGGAGCAATGCTTCCATAGGTAGGGGCTGTCCCAGATGTAGTATTTCGCTTGCTTCCGAATTCTGGTGCGTTCGCTGGGTGATGCATCCGCAGGGAAAGGGCCTGTAGCACAAAAGTTACAATATCTGTGAACCATGGAAGTTGGACAACTTGGGCAAGACAGAGATGCTCGTTAGGGAAGACATCCCTGATTGACACTAGTGAATTATCATCTTGGGCAGGAAGTCTACTCAAATGGCCTACGACCACATTCTCTGCACCTTTCTTATCCTTAATGAGAAGATGGAACTCTTGGAGAAGCAAGATCCAATGGATAAGGCGTGGTTTAGCATCCACCTTCGTTAGGAGGCACCTAAGGGCAGAATGGTCGGTGTAGACGATGACGTGAGTGCCCAAGGGGTACTGACGAAACTTGTCTAGGGCGTAAACGACAGTCTGGAGTTCTCTTTCGGTGACTGTGTTGTTTTGCTGGGCAGGATCAAGTAATTTGGAAGCATAATAAATCACATAGTGTTCTTTGTCTTTCGTCTGCCCCAAGACGGCTCCAAGTGTATGATTGTTGGCGTCGCACATGATTTCAAAGGGGAGGGACCAGTCGGGGGCTCTAATAATAGGTGCACATGTAAGCTTGGCTTTTAGAGTGGCGAACGCTGCCTTGCACTTGTCATCGAATACAAAGTCAGCATCTTTTTGCAATAGACGACACATTAGCTGGGTGATTTTTGAGAAATCTTTAATGAACCTCCTGTAAAAGTCGGCATGCCCTAGAAAGGAACGGATGTCTCGGACGCATGTAGGATAGGGCAATGACTCAATTACTTCAATTTTTGCTTTGTCGACCTCGATGACTTTGATGGAGACTATGTGGCCTAAGATGAGGTCGTGGTCCACCATAAAGTGGCATTTCTCGAAGTTAAGAACCAGATTGGTCTCGACGCAACGTTGAAGATTTTTTCGCAGGCTGGACAAGCATTCAGAGAAGGAATTTCCATAGACGGTGAAATCGTCCATAAAGACCTCGATGCATTCTTCGACGAATTCAGAGAAGATACTGATCATGCATCGCTGAAAAGTGGTTAGGGCGTTGCAAAGGTCGAACGGTATTCTTCGATATGCAAAATTGCCAAAGAGGCAGGTGAAGGTGGTCTTCTCCTGGTCATCTAGGGCAACTAGGATTTGGTGAAAACTGGAATATCCGTCTAGATAGCAGTAATGGGTCTTTCCCGCGAGGCACTCCAGCATCTGATTAATAAACAGAAGGGGGAAATGATCTTTCCGGGTAGTTGCATTCAGACGCCGATAATCAATACACACTCTCCAACCGTTCTGGATTTGGGTTGGAATCAACTCTCCGTCTTGGCCAGTTATAATGGTGATTCTGGATTTCTTTGGCACGACCTAGACGGGGCTTACCCAAGGGCTGTCCGAAATGGGGTAGATCACTCCTGCATCTAAAAGTTTCAATATTTCTTTTTTCATAACCTCCATCATTGGAGGATTCAAGCGACGCTGTGGCTGTCGGACTGTTTTGCTTGCGTCCTCAAGATGGATCCGATGGGTGCATAGGTCTGGAGATAAACCTTTGATATCAGCAATAGTCCACCCTATGGCTGACTTGAACTCTTTGAGCAAGGAAATCAACTCAGCTTCTTCGGAATCGCCCAACCGATTAGAGATAATAACTAGGAGCGAGTCGTCTGCACCTAGATAGGCGTATTTGAGATGTGCTAGAAGAGCTTTCAATTCAAGAATGGGCGCCTGCACAAGGGATGGAGGAAGCTTGGTATGCTCCTCGTGATACGGAGAGATAACGAGTTGAGTGGGGGCGTCAAGAGGCTTTTCCTCTAAGGCTGCAACGATGGTATGCAACTCTGGAGGAATATTAATCGTCGAGGCCAAGACGTCCAATGTTGCTGGCGTGATACTCCAATCCAGGACAACCTATAAGGGTTCAAAAGAATTTAAGTCAACAACTTTATCGACTAGAGGGTCAATCAAATCAACAAAATTCACACAAGAGAGATCAGAGGCAAAATCGGAGGGGTATTGCATGACATCCATCATTTTGAACTTGATGATTTCCTCATCAAATTCGAGAGAAATAGATGCATCGTGAACGTCTATCTTTGCCCTGGTTGTAGCTAGAAATGGTCGCCCTAGAAACACATCTGTGGCTTTAGCGGATTCGTCGTTCTCCATTGCGATGACATAGAAGTCTGCGGGAAACAGGAAAGTCACCTATTTGGACCAAGACGTCCTTAATTACACCTTCAGGGAGAATTATGGAACGATCAGCCAGCTGGATAACAAGCGGGGTTGGCTCGAGGGGTCTTAGGCTAAGACTGTTGAAGATAGTCAAGGGCATGACATTAATGTCGGCCCCTAGGTCACATATAGCTTTGCGTATGTTGACTGTCCCAATGGTACAAGGGATAATAAACATGCCCCCGATCACTGCATTTTGGAGGGATCTTTTGCTGGATAAGAGTAGAGACATAGACTCCCACACTGATCTAATTTACCCCGGTCAAGTTGCATTTGTTAGTGATAACTATAAATGAGACTTTGAGGGTGTTATCGTCCTTTGACCCTGTTTTGAGGACTAGAGAATTGTAGCGGTCAGGCTCATCCACAGTATCGGTCGTCCCGTCTTCTCACCAAGGATCCTGGGATGGTCGACATCAGCGGGCGCGAGGGGGGGGCTCATTTAACATGGTGTTATCCCATCCCAGGATGGCACGTGACTTTAACGGAAGGTTCAGGTTGTCACCAACCGCGTTATTACACCTAGATAACGGGGTACTCAAGATAACACCCATTTTTTACATATAAATACCACAAAGATCAAGAAGGAAAGGTAAGCCTAAGATTGCTGGCCTAAACTCTGTCATTCTCACTACTCATACTGACTTAGGCATCGGAGTGTCTACCCTGGAGACCCCCTCCAGCGCTTTGCAGGTACAGCTGACGTCGAGCACAGTGATCCGGAGCAGCCATTTTCCTCACCTACCCCTCTCTAGAAGTCCGAATCTTATCAAATTGGTGCTTTCATTGAGAGCTTTGGTTCTATTAAGTGAGCGTCCTTAATAGCCAAGCTCTGTCTCTTTTGGAAATCGAAGGATCATGGCTTCTGGTTCAGAATCTACACCTTCTCAGCCTCATGGTATTTTTTTCGTTCCATGCAGAGAACTTTTTCCATCTACCTCTCTCGACATTTCTATCACAAAACAAGGAACTCCTTCTGGGCAAACGGAGTTCCCCTTTGGGCTGACGGCGGGATCATTCCCCCAGATGAATGCTCCATCTTCCCAAATGGCAGGATCTAGTTTCTCCACCCACCCCCCCCCCCACCCCCCCACCGATGGGATCTGTAATGGATAGTACAAATAATTTTCTAGCAAACTCTTTGCTGGCTCTACGTGCTCAGGTGGATCAATTAACCGCGTTAGCCATCGGATCAACTCCAAGTGCTTCACGATCCATTGTTCCCTCTCACATGGCATTTACCCCTTCTATTGTCGCTGATCGGCTGTTATCACCTTTACGACCCAGGAGCATCCCGATGACTTTGTCTACAGTGACAGCCGCTATTAACTTCACACAACCCGCTTACGGACGGCTGGAATCTTCAGTGCGACACCTGCAGGAGATCCCTATATCCCAAGAGGAACCATGACATGATCAATATAAAGATTGTTGGGATGGGACGCGAGATGAAGTGGTTAGAGATGTGTCCCCCAGACACAGCGAAAGGTCGAGTAGCAGGAGATATCGGACCCGCTCACCAAGAAGTCACAGCCTGTCCCCCATGCGACATCATGCACCCGATCCGCAAAGACAGAGGCGTCATGTGGAAGCTTCTCCTCCCCGCCAACCTCACGGAATCTATGATAACAACGCTGGTCACCCATTCAGCTATCGCATAAGGAATCACAGAGTCAGTCGGCACGTGAAACTCCCTACGGAGTCCTATGATGGCACAAAGGACCCCATCTCCCACCTTAACAAGGTGAAAGATTTCGTGTAATTCCAAACTCACAGCGACGCGGCCTTGTGCTAGATATTTGTCATGACACTGTCAGGAGTCGCACGTCTTTGGTTTGAAGGACTCCCAGCCGGGTCAATTGACAGTTTCTCGCAACTGGAATCTAAGTTTAGAAGCCAGTTCAGCACAACCGTTCCTATCAAAAAGTCCACTGCAGCTTTGTTCGATATACACAGAAAACCTCAGGAGTCCTTGAAAGATTTTCTTAGTTGTTTTGATATGGAAATGTCGTTAACACCAGGCGTTACCATTGATTTCGATGTGGAAGCCCTGAAGTGAAACTATTGTTATAGAAAGTTACAAGACACATTAATGGTAGACCCTCCGGTAACTTTAGACTCGTTGAGGTTGAAAGCCCATAATTACGCAAGGATGGAAGAGGAAGAAAATAGGGACAAAACCCGAAACGTGCCACAAGACGCGCCCCATGCTCCCAACGTACCTACCAACGCCGCCTCTGATGCTCGCTCTATTGATGATTACGTCCAGCAGAAAGATCACATCCCTAGAGCCTCGAACCGATAAAGGGGTAACTTCCCCACTCAGCGGCAGGTAGACCCACCCAAAGGTAAAATATACGACCCTGATCTTCCTTCCCTCATACTTCTGAGAGCGGAAATTTTAGTGATTGTTCAACAGTGGAATCTGCCCATCTGCTACCCAGCCCCTGTGAAACCGGGGATAATTATAGGAGGAAGAGAAAATGCCTTTTGCAAGTTCCATAAAGTCAAGGGACACTCCACCGATGTGTGCAGAGAATTGAAGTGGGCGATTGAATGTTTAGTAGAAGAAGGCTACCTTGGAAAATTCACCACCAAGGCAAGAGAAGAAGCCAGGAATAACCCGACAAATAGGGCATCAGATAACAAACAAGCGCCTCCTCACACCCCAGGAAATGACGCTAATCCTAGTGGGAGGATGAGGGAAACGTTAATAATTCACGATGAAGACATCCCCATCATCAACATTATAGCTGGGGGCACCCCGTATCTTGACGAGTCTGTGCAGTTAACGCCCACTACAGGGGAAAAGCGGAAATGGGGAGACGCGCTAATAAAAAATGATGTGATAAGTATTTTAGATCGAATGGTGTTGTCCTTCTTAGAGGGTGATTGATTGTTTATTTACCATGTTTTATTGTCTCTTTTATTATTAATTGAGATAATAATTATGCTACTTTGAGCTTGTTTCCTTCCTATTTTGCTCTTCAGGCTTAATAAACGTTAATTGAGGAAAAAGAACAAAAAGCTTGAAGATTAGAGCTGAAATAATCAATCGGTGTTAGAGTTTTGATTTCAGCCTACTGTCTTCCGATTTTGGTCTCTCCATCCCTAGGCCTAGGGATGAGTCGACCCTGTCAGAGTTCCAGCCTGGACAGCACCGAGTGTACTTGTGTATTTTATTTGAGAGTTCTGGTTCGGACAGCCTGGAACCTAGAGGACATGGGCACGAGTATTAGTGCCTGGATTCCTTCTTCCACCTTGCAGAAGCACCAAGGGGACATCAATGGAAGAATGACAAAACATTCCCTTTGAATTATTCAAGAATATTCTCTTCAAAAGTGAAGAAGTGCTATTTTCCAGCTTGGTTTTGGCAGCACATGTTCTTGAGTGCTGCAATTATTTATGGTAAAGGCTGGACCTTTGAATCAGAGAGAGGAGAAGGAGAAAGGCTATTAAAGGGAGGATCATCACGTCACATGAAAAAAAAGAGGAGGAAGACAAGGGCAGCAGAAGCAACGGGTTGCACTTCATCTTCACCATCATTTTCCAGATTTGTCTACGTTTGAACAATAAGTTTTATTTTGTAATTTTAATTATGTGTTGTAGCTAATTTCCTCTGATTCTTGGTAGAGATTAGGGGTTGACTATCCAAGTTATTATGAGACTTTTGTTGGACTTAATATGAATATTTTTATATCTCTTTTCTTCTCACTTTAATTGTTAAAACTTGTTCTTGTTGAATTAAAAGCTTGATCAACTTGTGATTTAATTTGAATGGGTAATGTCAGTTTCATTTATGTCAGCGTGATTCCTGCATTTATGAAGATTAAGTAGACAACTAGTGAATATTTGACATAAGACTTGTCTTTAGGATCTAGGAAGAAGAAAAGAATAGGTCCAGGGTTGAGTAAGTCCATCCCTAGGCCTAGGGATGGGTTTCCCGTATGGTTACAATTTTCCAGCAACTTGACAAATTGTTAGGAAAGTTAGGGTCATTATTAGAGTGTCTCTTTTAATTGACTTGTATAGGGGGAAACCTGGGAATTTAGAGTGTCTCTTGTTCCTTTAACATCTCTATAAATCCATTTCAGAATATGTTTTGTCAATGATCAATTGCTAAGGATAGTCACCTTGTTCAAATCTCTACCAAGGATTGTTTTCTACCTCTGATTTCAATTATATTTCCAGTTGAATTTTGTGCATGCTATTCTCACTGATCTTTACTCCAGTGCTGTTTTTAATTTAGTTTTTAAATACAAAAACTCCCCCCAAATTTGTTCCGATTTGGTTTCTACAAGAAAAATACAAATTATTCAAGATTTCCTCCCTGTGGATTCGATCCTCTCACTACTATCTACATTATATTTTGTGGTTTAGCACTGAGTTGAACATACATTTATGCAGTGGTTGCGACGCCTCTGCCATAAATTGGTGCCGTTGCCGGGGAGGTAACGAGTTCTAATTTTCATTTTTCTTGTTGATGACCAGGTCCAGTAATTCACAACCAGTACCTTACGTCCCTGAGATCACAAGAGTGGAAACCGCAATCAGATTATCCAAGAGGAAGTTTAACGAATTTTCATCTTCTGGTTCAAATTCAGAAGCTGAGGAGAACCTATCCCTAGGCCTAGGGATAGACTCAGGATCAGAACCTGAAGCAGAACCAGCACCACCAGAGATGGATAATCCACCACCTGAACCTACCCTTCGGGAGCTCAATCAAGGAGCTGAACAAGAGTCCTTCTTGTGTATTAACTACCGCCCAGTACCAAATGATTGGGCCGTGAAGTCAAATGTCATGCACAACCTCAGTAAATTCCGAGGACATGCATCCGAAAATCCTTACAAACACCTCCAGAAATTTCAGTTTGAGTGTGATGCTTTAAAACCAGCTGGAGTGACACTTGAACGAGCTAAGTTGAGAGCTTTCCCATGGTCTTTGGAGGATTCATCCAAGAATTGGTTTTTTAGCTTGCCACACAACTCCATTAATTCTTGGGCTGATATGGCTGCTACGTTTCTAAAAACATATTGGTCAGCCACCAAAGCAGGAGCAGCTAGGAAAAGTCTTGTCTCAATTCAGCAACAAGGTGACGAGTCTTTTGGGGAATATCACCAACGATTTAAAGACCTTCAAGAGGTCTGTCCTACCCATGGCGTGCCTGAGCAATCTCTCATTCAATACTTCTACGATGGCATGCGAATTAAAGATAAGGAGAAGCTTGACTCAGCAGCTGGAGGAGCCCTGCTTGACTTAACACCAAGTAGAGCAAGGGCTCTCATTCAAACCTTGGCTGATAATTGCCACAAAATGGAACTCAAGAACGTTCCACTTCAGCCCACAATATCAATGTAGCTGCCCTTGAGAGACACATGGAAGAAGTCTCCACGTTTATGAAGAATTTTCCAGCTATAATTGCCCAAATTCAGCAAATCCCACCACAACAAGTTGTTCCTTGTGGAGTTTGCTGCCAAATTGGACATGTGACTCATGAGTGCCCTCTCATTGCAGACCCTCTGGAGCAAGTCAATGTTGCCATGCCACAGCAAGGAAACATGCACCCCAATACCAATAATCAAGGCTGGAAGAACTACCCTCACTATGGGTGGGGACCAAATCAGCAGCAACCTCCATTTGAGTGGAGGAATTTTAAGCCTAGACCCCAGCAAAATTATCAAAACAACCAAACAAATCAGCAACCTATCCAACCACAAGTACCACAGCTACCACCTCCTCAACAACCTCTGCAACTACCAGCACCACCACAAATACCCATTGAAGACACACTTAAGCAAATCCTTCAACCGTTCATCCAAACTACCCAAGGAGCCATTGCGGACCTTCAAAAGCAGATGGCGCAGCTTGCTATGAACCAGCAAAATACCTCTGGACAGCTGCCATCAAACACCGTTGATAACCCAAGGCACGGACTGAATGCAATTACTTTGCGAAGTGGGAGAGATTTACCTCCCAGAGAAATGCCGCACTCATCCCTAGGCCTAGGGATGAGTAAACCCGATACCAGTCCAGAAATTCAACCAGAAGTTGTGCCCGAAAATCAACCAGAAATTCAGCAAGACACACCTACACCAGCTGAGCAACCTTCTGCACCTGCAGAGCCTCAGGTAATTCCTTTTCCCTTTCCAGAAAGGCCCTTAAAAGCCAAGAAGGAAAAAGAAGACAAATTAATTCTTGATGTTTTTTGAAAAGTTGCAATTAATGTTCCTTTGTTGGATTTAATTTCTCAAGTGCCTAAATATGCTAAATTCTTGAAAGAATTATGTACTAACAAGAAAAAGCTTGAGGGGATTGAAAGAGTGAATTTAAGTGAAAATGTTTCGGCAATGCTTCAACAAAGACTTCCCGAAAAATGCAAAGACCAAGGTACGTTTTCAATACCTTGTAAAATAGGAAATCAAGAGATAGAAGATGCATTGTGTGACTTGGGTGCAGGTATTAATGTCATGTCTCTGTCCATATTTGAAACTTTGAATATAGGATCTCTTAAGGAAACAAGAGTAGTAATCCAACTTGCCGATAGATCCATCATCTACCCCGTAGGTGTGCTTGAAAATGTTTTAGTGCAAGTAAATGATTTTATGTTTCCTGTGGATTTTTATATTGTTGATATGAAGAATAAGGATGTGCTCAAACCCACTGATGTGATTTTAGGAAGACCCTTCTTACGAACAGCGAGAGCGAAAATTGATGTCTATGATGGATGCTTAACCTTTGAATTTTGTGGTGAAACAATTAAATTCAACATGTATGATGCCATGAAACATCCCAATGAAGTCCATTCTGTGAATTTTATAGACATTATTGATCCTTATGTAGATGAAGTTTCTGATATTAACTCCATTGAACCTCTTGAGTATGTTCTTAGCAAAGGATTAACCAAGAAAAAATTGGAAAAATTGCAAGGAAGGATTGAGGTCAAATCTGAAATTGGTGACTTGGTCATGGAGCTGGACACGCCTTATGTCCCTGCAGGTACTCTTAAAACCATTGAAATATCAGATAAAGTCACTAAAATCAGACCTTCAATTTTTCAGGCTCCCAATTTGGAACTCAAGAAACTGCCAGACCACCTGAAGTACTCATTCCTAGGCCTAGGGATGAGTCTGCCAGTAATTATTTCCAGCAGTTTGTCTAAAATGGAGGAGGACCGACTTGTGCAACTTTTGAAGGAATACAAGGAAGCTATAGGTTGGACTATAGCAGACATAAAAGGGATATCTCCAGCAATATGTACCCATAGAATACACCTTGAGGAGGATGCTAAAACAGTAAGGCAACCCCAAAGGAGGCTCAATCCTCCAATGATGGAAGTTGTGAAGAAAGAAATCTTAAAACTCCTTGCAGCTGGTGTAATCTACCCCATTTCAGATTCATCTTGGGTGAGCCCTGTGCAAGTGGTTCCAAAGAAGTCAGGACTCACTGTTGTGACAAATGAGGAAGGAGAATTAGTTCAAAAGAGAGAGCAAGATTCATGGAGAGTGTGCATCGATTATAGAAGATTAAATAATGCAACCCGAAAGGACCATTTTCCTCTCCCATTTATTGACCAAATGCTAGAACGATTAGCAAGTAAATCTCACTACTGTTTTCTTGATGGATTTTCAGGTTTCCATCAAATTCCGGTGGCAAAGGAGGATCAAGAAAAGACTACATTTACATGCCCTTTTGGCACGTTTGCATACCAAAGAATGCCATTCGGATTGTGCAATGCACCAGCCACGTTTCAAAGGTGTATGATGAGTATATTTTCAGATTATGTAGAGAAAGACATAGAGGTATTTATGGATGATTTTACTGTATATGGAAACTCTTTTGATGAATGCTTAAAAAATCTGAAAAAAATCCTTCAAAGATGCCTAGAAACGAATTTGGTTTTAAATTATGAGAAATGCCATTTTATGGTAAATCAAGGAATTGTTTTAGGCCATGTTGTTTCTAAAAAAGGCATTGAGGTAGACAAAGCTAAAATAGATATTATTGAATCGCAATCTTACCCATCTTGTGTGCGAGATGTGCGTTCATTCTTAGGCCTTGCAGGTTTTTATCGAAGGTTTATTAAGGATTTCTCAAAGATTGCGGAGCCTATGTGTAGGTTGTTGCAAAAAGATGTTGAGTTTGACTTCGATGAAGCTTGTAAGAAGGCGTTCGACCTCTTGAAGGAGAAGCTCGTAACTGCTCCTGTGATTAGAGCACCCGACTGGACCAGACCATTTGAGATAATGTGTGATGCTAGTGACACAGCCGTTGGGGCTGTTCTTGGACAAAAAATTGGCAAAGAACCTCACGTGATCTACTACGCAGCAAGAATGCTTGATTGTGCCCAGAAAAATTACACTACCACGGAGAAAGAATTATTTGCAATTGTTTTTGCCTTAGACAAATTTCGTTCATATCTCCTTGGAACTAAAGTGATAATTTTTTCTGACCATGCAGCTTTGAAGTACTTAATGGCGAAGAAGGAGGCAAAGCCTAGGCTCATTCGTTGGATACTCCTTTTACAGGAGTTCAACCTTGAGATCAGAGACAAAAAAGTCAAGGAAAACCTCGTGGCTGATCATTTAAGCTGACTCCTAACTGACCAAGAAATCAGACCTGTCAAGGAAAATTTTCCAGACGAGCACCTATTCCTAGGCCTAGGGATAGAGCCCTGGTATTCTGAAATTGCAAATTTCCTTGCTACGGGTAGATTCAGAGGTGACTGCACTTCAGCCGAAAGAGAGAAGATCAGGAGGGACTCTAGACACTACCTTTGGGATGATCCTTACCTGTGGAACATAGGAAAAGACCAAGTCATCCGCAAATGTGTCCTTGAAACCGAAATTCCATCAATTCTCCAACATTGTCACTCATATGCTTGTGGAGGACACTTTGGCCCAAGGAGGACGTCTTGGAAGGTCTTGGAGATAGGATTCTTCTGGCCTACATTGTTCAAAGACTCCTATAGTTTATGCAAAACTTGCCCCAATTGCCAAAAGACCGGAAATATTTCAGCAAAGAATCAAATGCCACTCAATCCTATTCTAGTTTGTGAAATATTTGATGTTTGGGGCATAGACTTCATGGGTCCCTTCCCAAATTCAAATGGCCATACTTACATCATTTTGGCAGTGGATTACTTGTCCAAGTGGGTAGAGGCAAAGGCAACAAGGGCTGATGATGCAAAGACGGTAGTTTCCTTCTTGAAAACACACATTCTAAACCGATTTGGAGTCCCCCGAGCTATCATAAGTGACAGAGGCAGCCACTTCTGTAATCATGTGGTTGAAAATCTTCTTGCCAAGTACAAGATCACCCATCGTGTATCTACTGCCTACCATCCACAAACCAATGGAATGGCTGAACTATCCAATAGAGAGATCAAGTCTATCTTGGAGAAAACAGTAGGTCCAACAAGGAAGGATTGGAGTCAGAGACTTGAGGATGCTTTGTGGGCTTATAGAACAGCATACAAAACCCCGATTGGAACCACTCCTTATCGGTTGGTTTATGGGAAATCTTGTCATTTGCCTGTTGAGATGCAACATCGTGCATATTGGGCTATCAAGCAATGTAACATGAGCATGAATGCAGCTGGTTTACAAAGGAAATTGCAGATTCAGGAGCTAGAAGAGTTGAGAAATTCGGCTTATGAGAATTCAGCCATTGTCAAAGCTAAGGCGAAGGTGTACCATGATGGTCGCATTCATCCCAAGGCCTTGAGAGTTGGCCAAAATGTTCTCCTCTTTACCTCCAGATTTCGCATTATGGCTGGTAAATTAAAATCCCGTTGGACTGGTCCTTATATTGTAATCAATGTGTACCCTCATGGTGCCATTGATATTCAGGACCCGAAGACAAATTCCATTTTCAAGGTTAATGGCCAACGCTTGAAGCCATTTTATGAGGGATTTCAATCTCACATCGTGGAGAGCACCACGAATCAGCCATCTGATGTTAATGCAACTTAAGCAAGCAGTATCTAGTCTTTTCCAAGACTATAAAATGGAACAAAATGTGGGAGTCAGCCCACACCATTTCAGCCTGTGCAAAAATGATCAGCAGCTTGACCTATCCCTAGGCCTAGGGATAGGTTCAGTCTCGAATTTCAGGCACAAAGGTACAACAAGCTTGCCACCTCACATAGGCTTTCCGCGTCACATCCAGCAAAGGATCCTCGATGTCATGGAGCGCGCATTTCCAGCTGCAGCCCCTTCCAACCTTTGAATCAAATTGCCCCGGGTTTTATTTTCCTTTTCCCTTCTCTTTTCCTTTTATTTATTTTATTTTCTGTTTTTAGTTGTTTGTGTTTTTCTTTGATTGTTTGTTGTTCTTTCTCACATTGAGGACAATGTGTCCAATAAGTGTGGGGGAGACACTTTCGTGTTTATTTTTGTGTGACTTAATGCATGTTTGAATTTTTGAATTTTATGCATGTTTTTAATTTTTCTGCAAATTTTTCATTTTTTTTTCATTTGAATTGTTTCCCTTTTTGCTGCATGTTTATTTCAATTAATTGTGTATGCGCAAATGATTGTTTTTATTCTTGCATGAGTATTTTTCCTTTCTTTTTTGTTGTTTTCATCCCTTTTTGTATGGAATAAAAATCCCAAAAACTGAACTTATGTGAATACTTGATCAATCAGCTCTATCTTGCAATGCTAAACACTTCTGATATTACAATTTGTGCATTTATTCACATAGATGTATGATGAGTACTGTTGTCCTAGGAAATACTTTGCTAGAATTGCACCGTCTTCTCATCCCTAGGCCTAGGGATGAAGATCCTATCTTCTACACTGCTGCTAGTTTTTTTTTATTTCTGTTTGCATGAGTACAGTTTAAATTTTCTTGTATGCTGGTCTCTCACCATGCCCTCTGGGATTGCACGATGTTGGTGGTTCGGCACCATCATCCCTATTTGGAGAAACTTCCGGTCGGTTGTGTGCTAACTCCTTATTTTGGACCGATCATAGCACCCTTGGTGAAAGACCATGTCTGCATGCGCTTTCTATTTAATTTGGGAATGTGGAAAGAAGTGAAACTCATGGGAAAGAAAAGAAGTGTTGCAATAAAATAAAATAAAATAAAAAAAAGAGAGAAAAAAAGAAGAAAAAAAAAAGAAAAAGAAAAGAAAAAAATAAAATGAGGTATAAGAGGCCGAAGGCCTAAATAAAAGAAAGATGGAGAAGAGGAAAAGATTGGTGGTGTTCTTTAATTTTGCTGTTTGTGTTTTTATTAATTTTTATTTTTATTGCATGAGTGTCGCAGCTAGTGTTTGGATTGAGTTGGAGGAAGAGAAATCAGTAGTTCTAGGTTTGTATTTCCTGGTTGAACAACATGCTATCATACCACTATATGAACATTTGCACATTTGTGATATTTGTAGTGTTTGAGCATTGTTTGAATGAGTTGATTTATCAAGTAATCATTTGAGTTCAGTCCAGGGATTGATATTTGTGCAGAAGGTTTATTTTGTGTGTTCTTAGTTCATGCTTGAGGGCAAGCATGGATTAAGTGTGGGGGATTTGATTGATTGTTTATTTACCATGTTTTATTGTCTCTTTTATTATTAATTGAGATAATAATTATGCTACTTTGAGCTTGTTTCCTTCCTATTTTGCTCTTCAGGCTTAATAAACGTTAATTGAGGAAAAAGAACAAAAAGCTTGAAGATTAGAGCTGAAATAATCAATCGGTGTTAGAGTTTTGATTTCAGCCTACTGTCTTCCGATTTTGGTCTCTCCATCCCTAGGCCTAGGGATGAGTCGACCCTGTCAGAGTTCCAGCCTGGACAGCACCGAGTGTACTTGTGTATTTTATTTGAGAGTGCTGGTTCGGACAGCCTGGAACCTAGAGGACATGGGCACGAGTATTAGTGCCTGGATTCCTTCTTCCACCTTGCAGAAGCACCAAGGGGACATCAATGGAAGAATGACAAAACATTCCCTTTGAATTATTCAAGAATATTCTCTTCAAAAGTGAAGAAGTGCTATTTTCCAGCTTGGTTTTGGCAACACATGTTCTTGAGTGCTGCAATTATTTATGGTAAAGGCTGGACCTTTGAATCAGAGAGAGGAGAAGGAGAAATGCTATTAAAGGGAGGATCATCACGTCACATGAAAAAAAAGAGGAGGAAGACAAGGGCAACAGAAGCAACGGGCTGCACTTCATCTTCACCATCATTTTCCAGATTTGTCTACCTTTGAACAATAAGTTTTATTTTGTAATTTTAATTATGTGTTGTAGCTAATTTCCTCTGATTCTTGGTAGAGATTAGGGGTTGACTATCCAAGTTATTATGAGACTTTTGTTGGACTTAATATGAATGTTTTTATATCTCTTTTCTTCTCACTTTAATTGTTAAAACTTGTTCTTGTTGAATTAAAAGCTTGATCAACTTGTGATTTAATTTGAATGGGTAATGTCAGTTTCATTTATGTCAGCGTGATTCCTGCATTTATGAAGATTAAGTAGACAACTAGTGAATATTTGACATAAGACTTGTCTTTAGGATCTAGGAAGAAGAAAAGAATAGGTCCAGGGTTGAGTAAGTCCATCCCTAGGCCTAGGGATGAGTTTCCCGTATGGTTACAATTTTCCAGCAACTTGACAAATTGTTAGGAAAGTTAGGGTCATTATTAGAGTGTCTCTTTTAATTGACTTGTATAGGGGGAAACCTGGGAATTTAGAGTGTCTCTTGTTCCTTTAACATCTCTATAAATCCATTTCATAATATGTTTTGTCAATGATCAATTGCTAAGGATAGTCACCTTGTTCAAATCTCTACCAAGGATTATTTTCTACCTCTGATTTCAATTATATTTCCAGTTGAATTTTGTGCATGCTATTCTCACTGATCTTTACTCCAGTGCTGTTTTTAATTTAGTTTTTAAATACAAAAACTCCCCCCAACTTTGTTCCGATTTGGTTTCTACAAGAAAAATACAAATTATTCAAGATTTCCTCCCTGTGGATTCGATCCTCTCACTACTATCTACATTATATTTTGTGGTTTAGCACTGAGTTGAACATACATTTATGCAGTGGTTGCGACGCCTCTGCCAGAGGGAGACGATAAAGGCGTCATTTTCCCGCATAACGATGCTCTAGTGGTCACACCCGTCATTGGCAATCATAGGGTTAGATGAACCCTCATCGATAACGGCAGTGCGGTAAATTTATTTTCGTTGGAGGCCTACAACCTCATAAAATGTCCCACCGATAAGTTGATGCCTTATAAGAAGCCGATAATTGTGGTGGACGGAGTTCCTATCCCAGTGATTGGAGTCACCTTGTTGCCCACCTACTTTAGAGAAGACACGTCCAAAAGATCAGAAGAATTGTTGTCCTTGGTCGTAGATCTTTCGTTACCCTATAACGCTATGCTTGGGCGATTATTTCTCAATCGCTTTGGCGCAGCGATATCACAGAAACACTTGAGGTTGAAATATCCCTCTTGGGATGGGGTTGTATCAGTTAAGGGTGATCAGAAGTTGACAGTCGAATGTTATCTACTCATGACTCAAAAGAGTTATGACAAATATGTGTGCGTCACAGCAGACCCCTTTGAGCAGAAAGACAAAAAACGTACCCAGCCAGTGGACAAGATGATACCCATTCCTGTTAATGGGATCAGTGGAGCAAACTTCTTGGTTAGCGAAAAGCTAAGCCCGGAAAAGAACATGCAGTTAGCCCGATTGCTGAATAAGTGTAAAGGAGAATTCGCCTGGAAGCCCGCGGATATGCCCGGTATCTCAAGAGAGGTAACAGAGCATCGGCTTAATGCCTATCCAAATTTCAAACCAGTCCAGCAAAAATGACGAGCATTTACTATAGAAAAAGCAGTAGCCATTGACAAGGAGGTGTCGAAACTCCTAGATGCAGGTTTCATCCAAGAAGTCCAATACCCGACTTGGCTGGCTAATCTTGTCTTAGTTCCAAAGCCCAACGGAGAGTGGCGTATGTGCATCGACTTTACTAATCTAAATGATGCCTGCCCCAAGGACTGCTACCCGCTCCCTCGAATCGATCAACTGGTCGACCAGACTGCTAGGTATGCTTATTTAGCTCTTTAGACGCCAATTCCGGATATCACCAGATTCCTATGGTTGCCGAGGACGAAGAAAATACCGCTTTCATCACCCCGAAAGCCACTTCTTGCTATACGGCGATGCCGTTCGGACTGAAGAACGCTGGAGCAACTTTTCAGTGTATGGCGAACAAGGTATTTGAGAAACAAATCGGAAAGAAAGTAGAAGCTTACGTGGACAACATATTGGTCAAGAGTCGAAGCTTTGAGGATCACTTGGCAGACCTAGGAGAGGTTTTCAATTAGATGTGAGAGTATAAAATGAAGCTGAACCCCTGTAAATGCATGTTTGTGTTCCAAACAGGCAAGTTCTTGGGATATGTCGTCAACCAGAAAGGAATCCAACCAAATCCGTCAAAGATAAAAGCCATCCATGACATGATATCACCCCGGGCCATCAAATAAGTACAAAGACTCACAGGGCGTGTTATCGCTCTAGGGCGTTTCGTTTCCAAACAAGGTGAAAGATGTCTACCCTTTTTCAAGGTTTTACGACAAAAGGCTCCTTTTGGATAGACAAAGGAATGCGAAGAGGCGTTTATGAGCCTGAAAGCTTATCTTTCATCTGATCTGGTGTTAACAAGACCAGAGCTGGGCAATACCCTATACCTGTACCCTGGCATTATTGATGAAGTGGTTAGTGTTGTCCTTGTACGAGACGACAACCATGCCCACCACCCAGTGTACTTTGTTAGCCATGTTTTGAAAGATGTTGAGTTGCGGTATGCTCGCATTGAGAAGATAACGCTTGCACTAATACAGGCTACGCAGAAAATGGACAGATATTTCCAAGCCTACCCCGTCATCGTGCTTACAGACCAACTCTTGAGAAGGATCTTCAGGAAACCTGAGTCTTCAGGAAGAATGCTGATTTAGGCCATTGAACTCGAACAATATGGGCTATAGTATAAATCCCGACCATCCATAAAAGCACAAGTCTTAGTAGACTTCATAGCCGAGTGCACGTTTACGTAGGATCCATTGACGGATCTGCCGGAAGAAGAGAGATGATTTGGATCTCCTATTCCCTGAAACCTACACCGATTTATGGGTTGTTCATGTGGACGGAACCAAGAACCAAGAACAAGCTGGAGTAGGAATATTAGTGACTGGACCGCTAGGCATACATATACGATATGTCATTCGAATCCTACGACCGTTATCCAACAATGCGGTGGAATACGAAGCGTTGCTGGCTGGACTCATGATAGGTAAAAATCTGTCCATAAAAGCCATACATGATGACGGAGTGATGGGAGACTTACGACTGAAGATATACGGTGACTCCAAGTTAATAATAGATCAAGTCTTGGGTAATTCTCAAGCCAGAGAGCCCATTATGATCCAATATCTTTCCAAAGTGAAACGCGTTGCTGGAAATAAGAAAGAGGGGTATACAGGTCAACATTGAACACGTCCCTCATGAGGATAACGTTGAGGCAGACGGCCTTGCAAAAATCGCAGCAAGCCCGGAAGCAACCATACCCACCGGCGTATATTTCGAGGAAATATATGTGCCTTCCTTCATGGAAGAACAAACGTCACTCTGTATCGAAGAAGTCGAAGGCGATTGGCGAATCTCAGTAATAAAATTTCTAAAGCACGATGAATTGCCCAAAGATAACGCCGAAAAGAAAAAAAGTGTTAAAACAGGCAGCACGGTGTACATACTATGACGGTGAACTGATTCGGAGGTGTTTTTCTCACCCAGCCGCCAAGTGCATAACGGAACAAGAAGGCCTCCACACTTTACGAGAAATCCACGAAGGAATATGTGGTATGCATGTGTCTGGCGACACCTTGGCCACCCAAATTTTTCGGGCAGGATTCTATTGGCCTACCATTCATAGGGACTGCAATAATTTTGTACGAACCTGCTAGAAATGTCAAGAGTTCTCCAAAATTCCCCGACGACCTACTATGAAAATCTCCAAAATTATTGCTCCTTGTCCTTTTGCCAAATGGGGAATTGACATCTTAGGCTCGTTTCCAAAAGCGAGATCTCAGCTAAAATTCGTAGTAGTGGCAGTGGACTACTTCACGAAATGGGCTGAAACGGAAGCGGTAGCAAATATCACAACTGAAAAGATTTGGCGATTCTTCAAACACCAAGTTATCATGCGATTTGGTGTACCTCGCATGCTAGTTGGCGATAACGGGATACAATTTACGAGTCAATTCTTTAAAGACCAATGCGCAAAATTCTAGATCGAGCAAAGATTTTCTTCCATAGCCCACCCACAAACTAATGGACAAGCGGAGATAACCAATCGAAGCATCCTTAGTGGTATCAAGAAAAATTTAAAAGGCTCTAAAAACAAGTGGGCAGACGAGCTGCCGTACATGATATGGGCATATCGCATGACCATTAAAACCAGCACTAGAGAAACACCCTTCGCAATGGCTTTCGGCACTGAGGCCGTTACACCGGTAGAAATCGGTACTCTAAGCCTGCGAGTGGTGTACTTCAAAGAAGAGATAAACGAAGAGAGGTAACGGGCTAATCTCGACGCGTTACCAGAATTGCACGAAGAAACCCTTCTAAAAATGCTGCATTACAAAAGAAAAATGGCACGTTATCACAATAGGCGTGTTAAAGAACGATTGCTGAAGGCAGGAGACCTGGTACTCAGAGACAAACGACCGGCCGGACAACTTAGTCCAAACTAGGACGGCCCTTATCGCGCCACCCGCTGTCACACCTCATTTTTGGTTTTTGTCCAAATGCGACGCGGGTTTGGGACGAGATGTGAGATAAAATCGGACTCATCTCACATGATGTATATGAAGTCGCCACCCTATTTTGTTTTTAGGTTTAGGGAACCTATTTGTCATGCATAAAAAATAAAAAAAGGCAAAATGGGTCTAAACCTGAGAACAGCGGTTCAGGGTCAATTTATGGACTCGGGAAGGTGTTAGGCACCCGAGTCACATCCTAAAAAGGTTACCGGATGAAGAGGTGTTTTAAATTATTATTTGAAAAATATAATTTCCGAATTTAGTGATCATGCCCAACAGATTGAATTTCAATACTTCTAAATAATTCGTGCATACAAGAGGATATGCAGAAAAACGTGAATAAATAAAAGGGTAAGAAGCGTTTACTTGATTAACGGGTACGGGCGATTTACCCTCTTTTTTTATTGAGTTTCTCTTGGCATGAAAAGAGGATAACGTAGAACGATTAAATTTTTGGCAATTGCTGCACATGAGCGAAAATGATTAATTTGGATGAACAGGATAATTGTCTAAGCATGCATAGCGGGCGAAAAATAAACAAGCATAAGAAAAATAAATAAACAGTACAAGTCTATGGAATTTAAATAAACAGTATAAGTGCGGAAATTAAATAGTGCAAGTGCGAGTGTGAAAATAAATAAATAGTACAAGCGTGCGGAAAA
Organism: Viola odorata; assembly: GCA_963691705.1. Taxonomy (NCBI): domain Eukaryota; kingdom Viridiplantae; phylum Streptophyta; class Magnoliopsida; order Malpighiales; family Violaceae; genus Viola; species Viola odorata. Next base: position 45,433,711 of record OY829545.1, on the reverse strand, counting down.
TAAATAGTGCAAGTGCGAGTGTAAAAATAAATAAATAGTACAAGTGTGCGGAAAATAAATAGTACAAGTGCGAGTGTAAAAATAAATAAATAGTGCAAGTGCGAGTGTAAAAATAAATAAATAGTACAAGCGTGCGAGAAATAAATGCGATGGTCTTGAAAATTTGGACCAGGCCCGCTGGGCCTAGAAATTGGGCCCACGGCAGCCCATCTTCTCTTCTCTCTTTTCCAATTGGGCTTGGCACAAGCCAAGCCCATGACTAATTAAAATAAATGACCAGCCCAAGCCCACTTCTCCTTCTTTCTTTCCCGTTTGGGCTTGGCATGATCAAATAAATGAACATCCCTGTTCATCGTCTCCCCTCCCCTCGCTTGCGTCTTCTCCAGCAACAAAGCAGAACAGTGACTCGGCGGCATGGCGGACAGCAGCGGCGTGACAGTCAACGGCGGCATGGCAGCTATGGCGACAGGACGGCCGTGGCGAGGCAAGGTGTGCGACTCAGCAGCGCAGCTGCCCGGTGATGCAACGGTGACTTCGGCGATGTAGCAGCAGCTCCGGCGTGCAGCACAACCGTGGCAACATCTCAGCAGTGTAGCAGCGGCGAGGCAGCTCTCTCAACAGACCATTGAACGCAGCAATGGCAGTGGCAGCGCGCGGCAACGACGACCAAGGTGAGCAACTCATCTCCTTCCTTCATCGTCGGCGAGGCAGCAGCTGCTCCGGCGTGCAGCAGCGAGCGCGACCCCGACAACAATGGCGCGTCGGTTGTGAAGGAAGGAAGATGGCGGTGCGGCAGTGATGGAGGGCAGTGGGTATGTCGATTACGTGATCCCCCCCCCCACCTTGCTTGTGGCTCCGAGCTTCCATTTAATGAAGCTTGAGGCGGTGGAGAGGTGAGGTAACCGAGGATGACAAGAACAATGAGCAGTGGCGTGGCTCGAGGAAGAATGTGAGGCTCGAGGAGGAGAACAGTAAGGCAGTTGGCATAAATGGATTAATGTGCATTAATGCACATTAATACCATACGAACATAATATTTTTAGTTCGAGTTTATAATACAAGAGATTTTGCTAAAGCATCAAACAGAAAATGCTAAGACGTAGAATAAAATAAACTAAGACAATTAGCATACAGTGAGTAACGAAAAGTTTACCGAATAGTTCGATAAAAATTCGCTTGTAAGTAATAAAAGTTCGAGCATAAGAGAATGCTAAAATAAAAATTGTACAAAACGCAACGAGATAGCGCGAGTTAGAAAAATAATAAAAATTAAGTAGCTAATGACCGAAATTGTTCGACCCTCGATTTTGAGAATTCTACTTGGAACCGATACGGGTTCGAACGGGAAAAGTGATAAAAGCGCGAAAAATGTAAAAAATAAAATTTAAATGACTTTAAGCGTAAAAATAAACATCAGATTGATAAAAATAAATGAAAGTACGATTTTTGAAAATTGATGATAGAAAATGCAAAAAAATGAAAAATTTAAAATCCAAAATCGGGTAGCAACAGTTGCCCCCTCTTTACTGTCTTATCAAAAATCCAATGTAATCGAGATTTTTGATGAGCAGTAAAGATGGTTGCTACCGAACCAGCAATGAAAAACGTGAAATGTAAATGCAGACTTTCCCTGATAATGGGATGAAAAGTGAATGCAGAAATATAAATGACGCGTCCCTGATACTGGGATGAAATGTAAATTGCAGAACTGTAAATAACAAACTTTCTTGGTAATGGAAAAACATAAATTGACAGAAATGTAAATGACGCATCCTTGATAATGGGGTGAAAAGTAAATTGCAGAAAGGTAAGTTTGCGGAAAAGTTAAATTTTAGAAAATTAAACTTCAGCGGCGTCGAGGGTCGCACTTGTAGGCCGTCGCTGATTGATGCAGGAAGTCTGATGGATGCAGGAAGTCTGATGCTGATGTATCTCTCACTCAATTATGAAAATTTAAATGTTTGAAAAAGGACATGTTGTGGGGACGTGACCAATCACAACGTTAAAAAAAGACATGATGTGAGGGACGTGACCTTTCACACTTTTTAAAAGACATGTTGTGGGGACGTGACCAATCACAACGTTAAAAAAGACATGATGTGAGGGACGTGACCTTTCACACCTTTTAAAAGACATGTTGTGGGGACGTGACCAATCACAACGTTAAAAAAGACATGATGTGAGGGACGTGACCTTTCACACCTTTGAAAAGACATGTGTTGTGGGGACGTGACCCTTCACACCTTTGAAAAGACATGTGTTGTGGGGACGTGACCGCTTACAACACTTAAAAAAGACATGATGTGGGGACGTGACCCTTCACACCTTTGAAAAGACATGTGTTGTGGGGACGTGACCGCTTACAACACAAAAAAGAAGAAGACATGATGTGGGGACATGACCCTTCACACCTTTGAAAAGACATGTGTTGTGGGGACGTGACCGTTTACAACACTTAAAAAAGACATGATGTGGGGACGTGACCCTTCACACCTTTGAAAAGACATGTTGTGGGGACGTGACCGCTTACAACACTTAAAAAAGACATGATGTGGGGACGTGACCCTTCACACCTTTGAAAAGACATGTGTTGTAGGGACGTGACCGCTTACAACACTTAAAAAAGACATGATGTGGGGACGTGACCCTTCACACCTTTGAAAAGACATGTGTTGTGGGGACGTGACCGCTTACAACACTTAAAAAAGACATGATGTGGGGATGTGACCCTTCACACCTTTGAAAAGACATGTGTTGTGGGGACGTGACCGCTTACAACACTTAAAAAAGACATGATGTGGGGACGTGACCCTTCACACCTTTGAAAAGACATGTCGGCAAGTGGGTGACCAAGTCACCGCACAATATGACTGAAAAGTGGACGACCAAATCGTCACAGCAACACGGGTGACCAAGTTACCACGACACAACTGAAAAGTGAAATGGGTGATTGGAGAATTTTGACCTGGGTAGATTGCAAAAATATAACTTGAGATCCGAGCGGGGACACCGCAATTGTCAGACCTCTGTGCAGGAAATGAAATTGACATCTGAACGGGGACACCGCAAGTCTCAGACGTCGATGCAGAAAACGTAAATTTCAGCTACGTCGAGGGTTGTACTCGTAGGCCGTCGCTGATTGATGCAGAAAAAGTAAACTTCAGCTACGTCGAGGGTCGTACTCGTAGGCCGTCGCTTCATTCGAATGTTTGGTTGGATAGTGGGGGAGTGTTATCCGCCGCACAAAATTGATGGTGGAGTGGTAACGTGCTCCATTCGGATGGCTGATTTGTTGGCGGAGATTCGCGGCAATGTGAGATTCCACTGACGCATATCTGTATCCTGCAAATAGGGAGGAAATAAACACGAAGCAGCAATGGATGGAAAAAAAGAGCAATTGATGAATGAGAAAACAATAAGATCAAATCATGGATGATGTATATGAAAGTATTTTCGTACTACCCTAAGGTTTGCCCCCCAGTATTTTGTCAAGATAAAAACAAGAGAGGTTCAACAAATTTAAGCAAGGAAATTGATAGCTTTCCCTTTTCCAATGAACAGTGCTCGTTGATTGGCCGCGGCGAGGGCAAAGTGCACAGGTTCTTTGGTTTTGCTGGCGATGCTTCTTCTTCTTGATCACTTCAGGGGCGCAACGCCTAGATTCTTGAATCTTCGTTGGGGATGCTTTTTCTTGATCGTTAGCTAGGTAAAAATGTTTAGATAGTGAAACATGAGACAATTCCCCACATACAGAAAAGGCAAAATCAGAGAATACTTTGCAAGGAAACCAACTATCTCACTCACACAGAGTGCTTCAAACGATTCAACTTGTAACTCCAAATCCTTACTATTGAGGCCCAACCAATACCCCAAACATCCAAGCTTACATAAACCAAAAATTCCAGTACTCCATGACAGAATCATGCAAACAGAAACAGAACAGCAACTGTTTACCTTTCATTCTTTTTGATTCATCGATTGCCCCTTATTTATTTATTTCCGCCCATTTATTATACCAGCATTTGGACATGTAGTTTCTTGAATATTTTTGCTTGCTGAGGCAAAAATATCAAGACGTGTTGTCTGTTGACATGTAGTTTCTTGAATATTTTCGCTTGATGAGGCAAAAATATCAAGACATGTTTTGTCTGTTGACATGTAGTTTCTTGAATATTTTCGCTTGCTGAGGCAAAAATATCAAGACATTTTGTCCGTTTGGCTGGTTCTATTCAGAAATAGTTCTTTGGATATTTTCACTTGCTGAGGCAAAAATACCAAAGCATTGCAAGCACCATTTTTCCTTTCCTTTCTTTCTTCTTTTTTTTTTTTTTTCATGAATCAAAGAATGTTTCAAGAACACAGAGGCGAATGCTCCACTTGCAAATTCTAGCATTAAGCACCGGAACTTTAGGTTTATAAAAGATTGGATGTTTAAAGAGTATCAGGATCGTACTCTTACATATATTGATTTTGCCCCCGTAGTATGGTATGGAGTCAAAATTGAAGCATTTTTCTACATTTCATGTGAGTGAGATGGCAAGGTTTCAAACAATGAGTCCTCTGATTTTTCCTTTTAAAAATAATACATAGTGCATGCAATTTTCCTAAAACACACAGAGAAAACTGAACAGAAAATCATGCAAAAGACTCTAGATTATTTTGGCATAGATAACGAAAACCAGTGGTGTCCCAGTTTTTTTGATCTCCTTCCAATACGGGCCATCAATAATCTTCGGAAATTTCTTTTCCTTCCATACTCGTTGTGCACCTTACCTCCAGTTAGCCATCTCAATCGAGCACTGCTCATTGTCTTAGGGGTAGTATGACAATTTAGGGGTAGTGTGGATTTTATTCAAGGGATCTTTATTCACAGTTTATAAAGTCAAAAATTCTTAGCAATTTCACATGAATTTTATGAATTAACAATTGCCTCCCTAATGCGGGAATGAATGCAGAATGATTGTACAAAAATTAAAGAGGCAGCGAGGAAAACGAACTTCTCTGATATGTGCAGTAAAAGTGTTGAGGTCGGTGCAAGGCGTTGTTGCGGAAATATGAATGTAAACCTCACTTTGACGTTGATGCCCACTGCAATGTTCATGTAGATTGAGACCAGGGCGGGGCACCGCAATGGATGAAAATAGGGGGAACTGGGCCGCCGCCATGGATGAAAGTGGGGCGTTTCCAAAAGGTTTCCCCCCTGTGTAGAATGCATAATGGACTTCCCTGATACAAGCGGCAGGACAGTAAGGGCACACAGGATGGTCATTCAAGAGTTGATAAGAGGAGGATTCCTTCATCTCGCTAAGCATTATGCAAGTAATCATGGTATAATTCAAGTTCCTGCAAAAATAAGGGAGAAACAATGGGTAGAATTGAAGAACGATTTAGGAAAAGGGACAACGTAATCAATAGGTTCTAGACTCTCCCTTTTCTAGTGAGGCTTTATGCAGGTACTCCCAGTATGATTCAGATTCTACCGTGCTCTGTCATCTTTCGTGTTTGCTGTCTAGTCGCGTGGATTTTGCGAGGAACAGTTTACTTTTTGGAAGCAATGTTTTACTAAAAAATAAACAGGTGAAATAGTTATAAGTTTACGCAGTGATTATATTATGTATGCCAAATGTCATCCCGATGTCTCCACGCTGTGCGAGAAAGAGAGGGGTAAGTACGATAATAATAATAATAATCATAAAAAATTACAAACAAGGAGAATTATGAAAATAAGTGAGACAAAATCATAAACATGGAAAAATCGCGAAAGAATTTGTATGTGAGAAAATGCAGAATTTTTGCATACATGGAATTTTTTTCCGAAAGGTTTGTCAATGCGAAAAATTGCAGGAAAGGTGGTACCCGCGGAGCAATTTACGGAAAAATTGCACACATGGGAAGTCATTGCACAAGTGGAAAAAATTGTGGAAAATTTAACACGTGGAAGAATTGTGGAAAAAGATCGGAAGTGTGAAAGTTGCGGAAAAAGTTGAACACATGAAAGAATTACGGAAAAATTTGTAGATCTTGAGAAATCGTGGAAAAATTTTGCGAACTTGGAGACATTAAAAAAACATGCAAATATGGAGAGATTGCGAAAAATTTACAAATGTGACAAATTTATGGAAAAATTTGCCAGTACGGAAATTTTGCGGAAAAAGTTCCCAACGTGGAAAGTTGGCGGAAAAAGATTTCCAATGTGGAAAGTTTGCGGAAAAAATTTGTAAATCTGGAAGAATCATGGAAAAATTTATAAACAAGACAAATTTGTGGAAAATTTTGTAAATGTAGAAAATTTGAGGAAAAATTTGTAAATGTGGAAGAATGTACGAAAAAATTGTAAACATGGGAAAACAGTTGTAAATGTAGAAAAATTGCGAAATCAGTTGTAAGTGTGGAAAAAAAATTGGGAAATCTGTTGTGGAAAAAGTGAAACACAGTCACAACATACGCATTTAAATATGATGCATATGCTGGGGTGACATCTACTACTTCTAGCTGGCTTGAAGGCTCCCAGACGATACCATTAAAGTGGTCCCTCAGTAAATGGATATGTGATTGCTTACCGAAACATCAGAGAATCGGGGCGCTCACCCATTTAGGGGTTCAAGTCTGAGTTTAGCGTTCGTGAAAGCTTACTAGGACACGTGTCCCAGGACTTCACTACTAACCTCCTAATCTTATTTGGAAATGCCCGGCGATAGGGATTATGCGTGGATATGCATATGCGATGACAGTTTATCAAAGCGAGTAACACATAGCAACAAATCATGTATAAATAATTTATCAAAGCGAATAAAAGCAATTAATAAGAAAAAATCATGTGATAATTCATCATAGCAATTATGTACAAAAGAAATCATACGAGAAAAATTTAACAATTTATCGAAGCAAATAAAAAACAAACACCTCGAAAAAATTCCAGCTTCGACCCTATTGGTCCCCAGTGGAGTCGCCAAACTATCGCACCCCCTTTTTGGTTTTTGTCCTAATGCGACGCGGGTTTGGGACGAGATGTGAGATAAAATCGGACTCATCTCACATGATGCATATGAAGTCGCCACCCTATTTTGTTTTTAGGTTTAGGGAACCTATTTGTCATGCATAAAAAATTAAACAAAGGCAAAATGGGTCTAAACCAGAGAACGGCGGTTCAGGGTCAATTTATGGACTCGGGAAGGTGTTAGGCACCCGAGTCACATCCTAAAAAGGTTACCGGATGAAGAGGTGTTTTAAATTATTATTTGAAAAATATAATTTCCTAATTTAGTGATCATGCCCAACAGATTGAATTTCAATACTTCTAAATAATTCGTGCATACAAGAGGATATGCGGAAAAACGTGAATAAATAAAAGGGTAAGAAGCGTTTACTTGATTAACGGGTACGGGAGATTTACCCTTTTTTTTTTATTGAGTTTCTCTTGGCATGAAAAGAGGATAACGTAGAACGATTAAATTTTTGGCAATTGCTGCACATGAGCGAAAATGATTAATTTGGATGAACAGGATAATTGTCTAAGCATGTATAGCAGGCGAAAAATAAACAAGCATGCGAGCATACAAGCATAAGAAAAATAAATAAACAGTACAAGTGCGGAAATTAAATAGTGCAAGTGCGAGTGTGAAAATAAATAAATAGTACAAACGTACAGAAAATAAATAGTGCAAGTGCGAGTGTAAAAATAAATAAATAGTACAAGCGTGCGGAAAATAAATAGTGCAAGTGCGAGTGTAAAAATAAATAAATAGTACAAGCGTCTGGAAAATAAATAATGCAAGTGCGAGTGTAAAAATAAATAAATAGTACAAGCGTAGGCCCGCTGGGCCTAGAAATTGGGCCCATGGCAGCCCATCTTCTCTTCTCTCTTTTCCACTTGGGCTTGGCACAAGCCAAGCCCATGACTAATTAAAATAAATGACCAGCCCAAGCCCACTTCTCCTTCTTTCTTTCCCGTTTGGGCTTGGCATGATCAAATAAATGAACATCCCTGTTCATCGTCTCCCCTCCCCTCGCTTGCGTCTTCTCCAGCAACAAAGCAGAACAGTGACTCGGCGGCATGGCGGACAGCAGCGGCGTGACAGTCAACGGCGGCATGGCAGCTATGGCGACAGGACGGCCGTGGCGAGGCAAGGTGTGCGACTCAGCAGCGCAGCTGCCCGGTGATGCAACGGTGACTTCGGCGATGTAGCAGCAGCTCCGGCGTGCAGCACAGCCGTGGCAACATCTCAGTAGTGTAGCAGCGGCGAGGCAGCTCTCTCAACAGACCATTGAACGCAGCAGTGGCAGTGGCAGCGCGCGGCAATGGCGAGCAAGGTGAGCAACTCATCTCCTTCCTTCATCGCCGGCGAGGCAGCAGCTGCTCCGGCGTGCAGCAGCGAGCGCGACCCCGACAACAATGGCGCGTCGGTTGTGAAGGAAGGAAGATGGCGGTGCGGCAGTGATGGAGGGCATTGGGTATGTCGATTACGTGATCCCCCCCCCCCACCTTGCTTGTGGCTCCGAGCTTCCATTTAATGAAGCTTGAGGCGGTGGAGAGGTGAGGTAACCGAGGATGACAAGAACAATGAGTAGTGGCGTGGCTCGAGGAAGAATGTGAGGCTCGAGGAGGAGAACAGTAAGGCGGTTGGCATAAATGGATTAATGTGCATTAATGCACATTAATACCATACGAACATAATATTTTTAGTTCGAGTTTATAATACAAGAGATTTTGCTAAAGCATCAAACAAAAAATGCTAAGACGTAGAATAAAATAAACTAAGACAATTAGCATACAGTGAGTAACGAAAAGTTTACTGAATAGTTCGATAAAAATTCGCTTGTAAGTAATAAAAGTTCGAGCATAAGAGAATGCTAAAATAAAAATTGTACAAAACGCAACGAGATAACGCGAGTTAGAAAAATAATAAAAATTAAGTAGCTAATGACCGAAATTGTTCGACCCTCGATTTCGAAAATTCTACTCGGAACCGATACGGGTTCGAACGGAAAAAGTGATAAAAGTGGGAAAAATGTAAAAAATAAAATTTAAATGACTTTAAGCGTAAAAATAAATGAAAGTACAATTTTTGAAAATTGATGATAGAAAATGCAAAAAAATGAAAAATTTAAAATCCAAAATCGGGTAGCAACACCCGTGTTATTGGAAAGGGAGCATACCACTTGAAAACACTTGACGATACCCCCTTGTCAAATTCTTGGAACATAGCTCATTTGAAATTATATCATGCTAGAATCTGACATATCTCTGCATGATTTGATAACATTACTAATAATATGAGTTAACAATCGAACCAAGAATATCCTCATGCGTTTTGTGGTTGATGATGTGTAGATAACGAAGGGTGTCAGGAGTGAAAATCCTATCCTTGTGACAACCGCTCCTGATCAGACAACTCAATAAGACGAGGCACGCCCTGACACACATAAAGATTCAACGCCGGGAGTGAAAATCCTATCCTTATGACAACCGTGCTAACATAGACGTCTCATTAAGACGAGGCACGCCCCGGCACCCCCGGAAGTGAAAATCCTATCCTTGTGACAACCGTGCTAACATAGGCGGCTTAATAAGACGAGGCACGCTCCAGGGAAAATGAAGACTCCACCCTGGAAGTGAAAATCCTATCCTTGTCATGGTCGTACTAACACAGACGCCTCACTAAGACGAGGCACGCTTCAGGGTAGGGAGAACTCAACTCCTGGAAGTGAAAATTCTATCCTTGTGATGATTGTGCTAACACAGACGCCTCACTAAGACGAGGCACGCTTCAGGGGAATGAGAAATCAACGCCTAGAGGTGAAAATCTTATCCTTGTGACAACCGCTCCTGATCAGACGGCTCACTAAGACGAGGCACGCTCCAGGCCAATCATTGAAACACGGGATGTGGGTAACGCCTCAACAAGTAACCAGACGGAAAATACCTGGTGAAGTGGCTGGAAAAGCAATACCCCGATAAAGAGATACCTCAACAAAGTAATGCCCCGGTGAGGCCGGATTCAGTAAGGCTGAATTAAAAAGCAACACCAACAACACCCCGATACATACGGGTGAAGGCCCATATATGCCACTAACGTTTATCATTGCATGCCATTTTCCTAACGTAATAAAACAAAAACTGAGAATGTGCAGGAAAATTGTGGAAACAGGGAAATAGTGAAGAGATCGACGCCCATGCAGGCGGCAACATCCTACGGTCTATCATCATAATTCGCACAGAGAGTGTGCTATTATCGGCAAATGCTTTGCCATCTTGATTCAAGAAACACCACCAGGTATCTTTAATACCAGTCATGTTAGTCCTCTTGAGGATGTGATATTTTCCATCTAAGCAACAAGCAGGAATCTGTGGATATCCTAGAAGTATCCCCCATTATTTAAACGGGGAACACGATGATAGTAAAGAGAGCAACGTTGCAACATTTCCTGCCTATAATATTGACGACAGGTTATCGCCCTATAATTTTTTCTCAGACGGGGATGTATATTCTACAATGTTATGTTGTTCCGACATCTATTCCTGCCGAAAAGGATACATCTATATCTATGCATATGGCATCTTCTGCTAACGATGAATATCTACATCAATACAACACTATTATGAAAACTCTTAGTCATGGAGATATCTTGCTGATTAATTTATCTCTCAAAGGGGTGGCGATAATCTATTCCCCCGGTAACACCAGAAGGGTGGTGATAAAAAGACATTCAGAAAATCTTCCTCTTTCACCACAGCAGCATCGGTTGCAGGATATACAGGGAATAATCTCTAACTACCAGAACACATCGAAGGGAGGAAGATACTACAAGAAGTTGCATATCGCGAAACGCATTATCTTAGTAACAAATATGACTATGACGAAAATAGCCTGCCGCTGCCACGAAGATTCATTCACAACAGCATTATATCATTATAATGGCATATCTCCAAGGCTAAAGATTTCAAAACCCCTATAGACGTAACACTTTAGTTCAGAATTATATGTTATATCACCGCTTATTTTCAAAATCATGACAATTGGATCCTCGAGTAAGGTATATAAATGATAGTTCACCTTCGATATCGTTAATCATTGTTATGGTAGGTGTATTGAAAAATAAGGCCAACAAGGAGAGAAACTTCAAAAGGGGCAACAACTATTTAAGGTGGCAGTGCCGTTACAAAAAGATCCGAAGTCTGAAAGACAGGCAAAGTATGACAAAAGGAAGATGATAACAGATGATAACGCTTAAGGAGGAGCCATCCCATTAGTGTTTTCTTCTTCGCGGGCTCTTGCTTGCTCACGGGCCCTCTAGAGGTGGAAATTATCATCAGTTATATTTTTGAGAAACGTCATTAGGACGAAAAGTTTTCGTTCCATAAACTTCCATAAAGGCGTCTACCATAATGCCTGCACCTTCCCGCATATACCATTGGCACTTGACTGGAGACAGATCAAGCTCTTCAGTCAGTCTGGCATTTTTACTCCTTTTCGCCTCCAACTCAGCATTAAGAGCAGCAATTCTAGCATCATCTTCAGTTCTTTTTCTCTTTGCGTCATCCAGTACAAGCCTGGTATCCTCCACCTCCCTTTTGGCAACTACCAAAGCATCTGAAAGTTCTTGACGCTCGCCTGTCAGCTTGTCTACTTCCCTCTGTTTCTCTGAAACTTTCGTATTATCTTCGTCCCAGTAGTAAAGATGACAAAATGAGGAAAACGCATAGGAACGAAGAAAATTCACACGCTCTTGGGGAGTCTTGTCTAGAAACGCCTCTTTGTCCCCTTGAAGCAACAATAAGCGGGCCGCTAAAAGTGAAGAAGAGGCTAGGGAATTGTCATCACCACTAACCCCTAAGGCCCGAAACGCATCCTCACGTAAACTACCCAAGTTAACTTGATAGGTAACAAGCCCAGAAGAGGCCATTGTACTCAGGCTAGCCATCAAATAAGAAGCGACATTCTCTCCCTCTCCAGAAGATAGAATCACAGGAGAAGGAACAAAAACAAAGTTGCAGAAGAAGGAGGATGGCTAGAAGAACCTCCCACGCGAGAAACATATGGTGCAAAATCGGTGTCAATCAGATCTGAGGTAAAGTTCATGTGAAGAGGAGTTGAATGGGGGGATGACGCGGTAAAAGCATGAAAGTCACCGGCAATATTCCCGTTCCTCAACAGTTCAGAATACTGGATACCGTCCGAAGAGGCCCTCAATGAAGAAGCAACTCCGGAAGTTCCTCGCTCGGATGAGCGACTCTGAGCATCGTGGCGTGCGTTCTTCTGACGATTTTCAAGAAACCTTGTGAAATCCATACCTTCCCCAGGGAGAACACGAGTGGAAGTGACGTTAGTTTCCTAAGAAAAGAAGAAATGTGTCAAAATAAAAATAAGCAAAAAGGGAAAACGTTACGAAACAAGATTAAAGAATACTTGAGTCAATGTAGAAGTTAGAGGAATGCCTGTGGGAATTATTTTGGTCACCGTCACCTCTGAAGAAATAACTACACTAGGGGCAGGAGCAGGAGCGACTGCGCTTCTACGCCTCTTTCTCTTTGTAACAACAACCCCTGAAAAAGACGCTTGAGTCGCGTCAACAGTAGCAGTAGCTTCGCAAGAAGACACTGATGCTCTGCTAATGGTAACAGTAACCCCTCCAGAAAATGCCCGAGTGGGATTAGTGTATGCGGCAACGGTAGCAGCGGCGGCAGCAGTAGCTCTCTCCCTTCTCTTCTGCTCCTTTTTTTCTCGTCTCCTTACACACTCTGGTTTCCAACCGAGTGGAGGAACTGCACAATCACCAAATAACGTCAGCGTTAGTATTTCCCAAAAATATGAAGAAAACGGCAAAGTGCTTACCAACAACACAATCTCAGATGTCAATTCCACTGGCTAATTTGGGGGTATGAACACTAAAGTTCAACTGAAGCAATATTCCTAACCAGCCATTTTCTGGCGAAGAAAGAGGCACTCTCCCACCCCAGGCTCCATCTCTGATAGCATGGTTAAAACCCGTCCTCCACTATGGACCGGGCAAATCAGCAACAAGAAACCCATCCCTCCAACCAGCAATGGAAGACTCAACATGCATAAACTTCCAGGTGAAGGGTTTCAATAACTCATCGTCATAACGGGGTGCTATCGTAATCACCCCCTATGGGAGTACAACTGAAAAAGGCTTTGAAGCAACAAAATAGATGGGGAAGCAATTCCTTTAAACCTACACAACTTTATGAAGGCATAAATGAAACAATATGCATTGGGACTCAACTGGGCAGGATTCAAATCAAATTGGCAGAATAGCTGCTCCACTAATGGTTCAAGGGGAAGCTGAAACCCATACTTAAACATCTTGACATACAATATTCTATATTTACCAGGCAATTCGCTGTTAAGGCGAAGGGAATCAGAAGCAACACCGAGGGAATAGTCCATCGGAAGGTGAACATTGTATTTATCTAATTTCCGCCGAATCATAAGCAGAGAGTGGAGAGAAGAGGGAGTAGATTTTATTTTCTCCTCTCCAACCGCTTTATGTTTGGAACGACGAGTTTTCACCATGGGGGAATGAAGTTAAAAAGTTAAAAAAGACGAGAGAAAGATAAATGTACCTTCTTCACAAATGCAAAACGACCCAGATAGACAAAGAAGAAAATGCAAGTCGCCCTTTGAGATGACAAAGTAAAGAAGAAGAGATAAAAAAGAAAAAAGGGAGGCGTAGGGAATATTATATAACCCTAAGAGGGTTGTGAAAAGTGACCATTGGAGTAATCGACACCTGGCAAGTGGCGTGTTAAGAGAAAACAATGCACGCGTAGTACGTAATCTTTGGGAAGAAGAAAACGTTTCAGTTTCGCTACTACCTCGGAGGCGCTTGCTTTAAAATGCCTCCAACAGAGAGACACGTGTCCCCAATCATCATAACTTCCTCAATCGCATTAATGAAGGATCTTTAGCATTTAATGCTCTGAAAAGCATAATCGATCCCTAGCGCGAACAATTCAAGAAAATTGAAATAACGCAATAAAGCAGGTGGTAGAAAACGTGGCCCATGTCAACGATGAAATCGATCAAGATTCATGAAAAAAGGATAACGTTGCATGAGTAAACGTGGGTTATCATAAAAAGGTGATAAACAGTTAACGATTCTACATCTTAAAGGTGAAAGAAAAATAGAAGAAGACACTCAAGAAAAATAGAAATCTATGAGTCCTCTGCGGCATCTGAATCATCCGATAATGGGAGCCTCCTAGTATCACCACCGTCACCCATGTTTTGATCTCTCGAAGGAAAGAAGCCTTCCTTGTTCCCGTCAATCTTGCTCATCATTGTAGAGGTATAATCAGCAATCTTAGCAGGATCGAAGGAATCACTGCCATAATAATCCGCAAAGCCCGAATTAAAGGCCCGCATAGCTTCTTTCTTCCACCACTCTATCTTTAACGGGACCTTGGCCAGATCCTCGTCTCGATCCAGTATCTCTTCACGAAGAAGAGAGTTCTTCTTTCCTTCTGTTAATGGTTCCGCCTCCAGGACCTCAATTTTGGCTTTTCCTTTAGATTTTTCTCTACTCAGCTTCTTTTGGGTCCAATTCTGGAGTTGTGTCATCTACTCTTCCTGGCTCACCGCTCGATCAAGTTTTACCCTTTGAGCACTCATGGTTTGAGACAAGTCTTGAAGCTGGCTATCATAAGCCTCGATGGCATAGTGCAGATGACGAAAGACGGCTAGGGAATCATCCATAACGCGCGCATATCGGGCATCTCGAGAAAGCTGTGAAAACTTCTCCTTCTCTCCAGGAAGACTCATCATCCCGCATATTAAGGACATTGTGGGCTGATTTCCCGAGAAAGGATCTGATACCCCCAAGGCGTGGAGCCCGTTAATCCTGAAATTCATTAAATCCAACTGATGGGAAGGAACTCCCTCGGGACCTTGAGAAGAAATATTGACGGTCAAAGAAGAAGTGGAATCCACAGTAGAGCCCTGGGCTCTAGAAGTAGAAGTAAAAAACAGTCGCTGAGGCGCCCTTGTTAACGGCTCACGGAGAGAATTCGAATGAGGAGTTGGTACTGTCACCTCTGGAATACAAGAGGAAATAGGGGAATCGGGGGTGTTAACCGGTAAAGGTAAATCAGTTACCGACGGGATTTCAGTTGCGGTTGAAGGAATGTCAGCTGTCGCGACAAGAATCTTGATCGCTTGAGAAGAACTGGCCACTATTGAAATATCGACCCTCACAGGAGGAACCTCGCTAGCAATCCCGGAAGAAACCTCAGCAGTCCGCTTTTCCTTCTCTACTCTAAGCCTTTTTCGTTGAGTAGAAGAAGCTTGACGAAGAGTTGTTCCGGTATCCATCTCTTCAATATTTGTGTTGATAACCTCAGTCTTGATTACAGGACCCGAGCCCACTCCTCTGCTCCGAACCGGCAACCAGTTTTCAAGAAAACGCGACACCTGGGTGGAAATACCCCGCCCCTTTGGTGGAACTATTTTAAAGGTCCTTCTCTTCTTTAACGGGATACTCTTGTGAGGAGGTCCCTCAGAGGAGGAGGAAGCGGGTATCGTCTGAAGTGGTGCGACTGTTAAGGGAACGTTATCCCCTTTAGATGACGGACCACCCGTGTATTCTGCGGAAACGATGTGTCAGCAAAAGAGCGAGTCAAAGAGATGGCGTTGAAATATAAAAAACTTACCTACGGTACATTCTTCCAGAAGCTTGTACAAAGTGAAATCGCGAATGAAAAAAGACTTCTCTATCTCTAGCAAGGCGTCAGCCTGAGCCAACTCATCCCTAGACAGCACTACCGGCTTTACCCAGTCACTACTGGTAATATCCTGATTAAATCCCATACGCCATAAACGTGAAGGTAGCTCGATAATGAAAATATTGCTCTTCTAGTCAGCAACAACCCCCTCAAAACCTTGAAACTTCTACCAGAATGACTGGGCATACGCGTCATTCCATCGCGGAGTAATATCTACTAATCCATTATGACAGTCTAAACTAAAATATTTATGGAGTAGATTGACAGATGGGGTAAAAATGTTCTTCAACTCACAAGCACGAAGAAAAGCATAAATGCCACTCCAAGAAGAAGGAGTTATCTGAGCAGGATTAATATTATGATGGCGTATCATCTTCTCTATAGAAGCATGAACAGGGAAACGGAAACCATAAAGAAACATTTTAAAATACACCATTCTTCGGGTCCCCCACAGCCCGTCGTGGAGCCTTATATACTTATCAAGAAGCATAACGGTGTAACCGTTAGGGAAAGAAATATCGTGACTCTCTAATTCGAGTCTCAGAACCATCTCACAAGTGAAAATACTAGGAGTATTAGTGATCTCGAAATCTAAAGGCCCCTGGAGGATCCTTTGAGATCTAGCCTCGCGCATAATAAGCAAACAAAAAGAAAACCTGAAGAAAAGGGAATATAGTACCTCAAGAGAGAAGAAATGGCAGATGCGTTGACGGCGGCAGGAGAATGACCGAGAAAGTTCTTTGCAGAGAAGACAAAGCCAAAAGAAGGGATGAAATTTGAAAGATAAGGAAAAACAGTAAAAGAAGAGAAGTTACGTCCTTTTAAAAAGAATGAGTACGCCACCGCATTAACTGAGCGGCCTATCAGACCGAGACACGTACGGAAAAGAAAATGACATGTGGAGAGGTGCTAGAATAAAATTCAAAGCCAAGCACTGATGTTTCTAGAAGAAAGCAGTTAACAACAAGAAGTAAAAAAAGACGGTTGAGTGGAGCAATATCCAACTGCTTAGCGATTATCCAGCGATCACGGAATTAACGTGAGAATAAAGAGAAAATAGGAAACATACTTTATTCATAACGAGCCATACGACATCTACAAAGCATTTGACATACATGCTAATCCTCGTCGAACCAGTAAGAGGGCCAGTAGAAATCATCCTCATCCGAAGACGGTAGTTCCTCGGAGAAAAAAGGGAAAGGCTCGTCAACTCTTTTCTCTTGACCCAACTTTAACGGGAGGTCATCCAAAGGACTTTTCTCCTTCAAAGGAATCGAGCACGAATTCCCTTTGATGGTAGAAGCCGTAATATCAGGAGCAACATCATGAGTGGAAACTCCTCCTTGGACATAAAATGACTGATATCTGGAGACGGTTCATCACCCCTCCGCGCACTAGGAGTGTAAAAGTCATGGCCAATGCCAATTGTTTTGGAGATTTTCCTTTTCGACCTCATATGACCCTTACATCGAGAAAATCGCCTTTTGAGGCGCGGCGACGAAGGATTGTCAGAATCTGGAGAAGTAGGAGGAGTTTACGGAGAATCATGCTCTACAACGTCTAGGGAATGAGAATCAGCCATGAAATTTCAAGTAATCTTCACAGTGGAAAGATAAGAAGAAGATGAGTAGGAAAAAGAAGAAAGAGTCCCATTAAATAGCCGTAACGAAGAGGCATTCCTGCCTTTTCGCACGCCCTCTGATGGTAATTAATGCACCTTGAGAAGAATAATCATAACTGCAGAATCTGATCCCGCGATCATGCCTGTTGGAAATCTACACCAATCAGAAGACACCGAGAACATCGCCCAATTAGTTACCATTGAAAGGCGGCATGGAATTAATATAAGAAATGGTCAGCAAAAACATTTATCATTGTTTGGCGGATATGACAAGCAAGTATTGTGGAAGCCTAACCAGCGGCAGACCCATTTTCGGTTGGGCTAGAGATAATCCTGATGGACGTGTCAAAGAAGAATATCGCAAGCAGAATAACAGAAAGTCATTTATTTATGGCCTAACGGCTTGAACATACATCCGTTTACATGCAAAAAAACAGAAAGAAAAAGTAAGAAGACGACCGCAAGTGGTCAGGCATTGGACCCGACGTCGTCTTCCCCTGGCACAGAAGGAATCTCCCTCACAGCATCCGCAATGGAAGTCAGTTCAGAGGATGAAACCCTCATTCCCTTCAAGCAGCACCCCAACAGGTCCTTCCTGTGCTGCAACATAGTGATAACCATCTGGATGTGGGAAACAGCGGCGGCCAACTTCGACACGTTCTCTAGAGGATTAAAATTCTCCATGGAAGCCGCACCTTGCCTAGACAGCAAAGGAGTCATCATCCCCTGAAGCTCTAGCATATCCTCGGAGGTCTTAGTCACAATGGTCTCCAGGAAACCAATATCAGCTTGAGTAAGGTTCTTCAAGGTGTGAGCCTTGGAAATCAGAAATTTTTTGGTCACTTCATCCATGGTGAAAGAAGTTGAGGCGAATGAAGAAAAAGTATGAAGAGCTCGTTCAGAAAGAAATTCAATTTATAGACTTGAAGAAGGGATGATTTGAGAAGATACGTCTTTCAAAACTTAAAACCACCGTCGAGCGGACAAGACTGAAAATGCGACGGTAGCCCTTGGTAAACACTCGGGCTCATTTTCGGTTGGGCTTATGATAACTATAAATGAGACTTTGAGGGCGTTATCGTCCTTTGACCCTGTCTTGAGGACTAGAGAACTGTAGCGGTCAGGCTCATCCATAGTATCGGTCGTCCCGTCTTCTCACCAAGGATCCTGGGATGGTCGACATCAGCGGGGGGGGGGGGGGGGGGGGGGGGGGGGGGGGGGGGGGGGGTTTCTCATTTAACATGGCGTTATCCTATCCCAGGATGGCACGTGACGTTAACAGAAGGTTCAGGTTGTCACCAACCGCGTTATTACCCCTAGATAACGGGGTAATCAAGATAACACCCATTTTTTGCCTATAAATACCACAAAGATCGAGAAGGAAAGGTAAGCCTAAGATTGCTGGCCTAAAATCTGCCATTCTCACTACTCATATTGACTTAGGCATCGGAGTGTCTACGCCGGAGACCCCCTCCGGCGCTTTGCAGGTACACCTGACGTCGAGCATAGTGATCTAGAGCAGCCATTTTCCTTACCTACCCCTCTCCAGAAGTCCGAATCTTATCAGTTAGTGCAAAGCATTTTCAGGACCTTGGCGTAGCGAGGCACATTTTGGATGGCCTGGAGAAGTGGGATATTGACGAGGACTTTGTTGAACATATCAAGGATTTCTCGATCCTCTTCCTTTTTCTTGGTCTTGACGAGCCTTTGAAGAAAGGGCGACTCGAGGATCTTGTGTATATACTCCTAGGTGAATTCTTGTGGGCTCGTGTCACCATTAGAGCCATCCCTCGTGGAGATCTAATGCGGTCCTCCATCACTTCTGGGAGTTTAGGCCCAATGAACATGGCTTTGGGTATTTTTTTGGGCATGATTTCAGTCTCAACTACTGGACCTGCGTCTAGGCTAGGATGTTCTCGAGTTGGTAGCTCGAGACCACTACGGAGCGTCATAGCACACGCTTCGTGCTTTGGATTTGCCTCGGTTTGGCTGGGCAATCTGCCTTTATTTTTCAATTCTTTCATGTCCGCGGCCATGATACTCATTTATTTTTGTAGATCAGTGATGATGTTCCTATAGTGAGCTACCTCATCAGTCGGTGGGGCAGAAGAAGTGGAGTTCTAGCCCTGGTTGGTTTGATAGAAAGATTGTTGGTTGTTGGGGTGGGTAGATCTAGGCTTGAAGTTTTGGACGTTGAAAGGTGGTTGGGCCTGATTCATGTACTGATTATGCAGCATCGGTTGCCCTGGGCTAGACGCTTACTGATGGCTGGCCCAACCGGAGTTTTGTGGTCTCCACACCTGATTGTAGTTCTGTCCATATGGGGCCTGATTGTAATTACCAATGGCGTTGATACTCTGGATCTCATCAGGAATATGGGGGCACGCATCTGTCGGATGATCGGTCAAGTTGCAAATCTGACAGGCCTTGACCTGAACTGACTGTCCAGGGGTCATCTTCTGAAGCATGCCCATCATAGTAGTTAATTGGGTTTGTATTGCGGCCACTTGGGCATCTTGCCCTGGATGATTGCTTTCCTCGGGTATGCAATTTCTTGCCATTAACTCTATGGTGGCCTTTGCGGTAGTAGGGGTGAGTCTGGTGATAGCACCATTAGCAGCGACGTTGAGCAATGCCTTGTCGCGAGCTTTGAGACCTTCACAGAAATATTAGATGAGGGTGTGCTAGATAAGGTTGTGTGAGGGGCACATAGCTTGCATATTTTTGTAGCGTTCGTGGTACTGGCTAAAATCTTCTTCTTTCCTCTAGACTATAGACACTAACTGCTTGCGAGTTACATTAGCCATTTCCGACGGGTAGTATTTTTCGGTGAAGGACTTGGACATTTCGGCCCAAGTGTCGCACCTCGAAATTTAAAAATTCGCGAGTGTGCAACGAAATTTGAGACCTTCAGATGCTCGGCGTAAAAGGACGCCTCGCAGCATGCAATGAAGTCGCCACCCTAATTTGGTTGCTAGGCTTAGGGAACCCTAATCGTCATGGCATAGGAAATATAATAAGTAAAAAACTAAAGGCACAAAAAAAAGGGGTCTGGACCCCAGACAAAGGTTCGGGGTCGTATTATGGTCTCGGGAAGGTGTTAGGCACCTGAGACACATCCGAAAACGGTTACCGGTTGATGAGAGAGGTGTTTAAAAAGGTGTTTGAGAAATGCGTTTTGAAAAAGGGGGCCCTAAGAGGAATCGTCACTTTAGTCTTTTTTATGATCGTGATGGGACTGAATTTTCCGTAAGACTGAATGAGCGCCCTCTTTTTTCATCAACGGGCCATGCATGATTAACTTAATTACTACGTGATCCTAACATGGATTGCTAACAGAGTACCAATTTAAATGATTGATTTTAAAGTGAAAAACTGAAGTGGGATCGAAGGTCCCCATGTACATGCAGTCAATACAAGCGAGAATTTAAAATCATATGAACATGGCATTTTAAGCAACTCTTTAAACACGTTGTTCATGTGGGTTGATTTTAATTCTAGCAGTTCTATATATCATGCATGCAGTTGATATTTGCGAAAAGCATCGAATAAATAAAAAGGACTTGTGAGGCGTACTTTCGAGCGAAGCTTGAAATTAACCTACAAAACGAGAGTGTTAGTGATAGCTTGAGAAATAACTGAGCAATGAAAATTTTAAATGGAAATTGATTGTACACGTAAAATGATGGATTGTACGCATACGAGAATTAAATGCTGAGCTTGATGAGTGCATGAAAATAAATGACGACAATTGATTGCATGCGAGAAATGATGAATTTTACGCATACGAAAATGAGATACTGAGTTGATTGTGTGCGAAAAATGATTAATTTTAAGCACACGAGAATTTAAATGCTGTGTTGATGGCATGCGAAAAATGATTGATTTTACGCATACGAGAATTTAAATGCTAGGTTGATTGCATGCAAAAAATGATTGATTTTACGCATACGAGAATTTAAATGCTGGGTTGATTGCATACGAAAAATGATGGATTTTACGCATACGAAAATGAAATGCTGTTTTGATTTGCATGCGATAAATGATGGATTTTACGCATATGAGAATTTAAGTGCTAGGTTGATTGCATGCGAAAAATGGATCGATTTTACTCATACAAAAATGAAATGTTGTCTTGATAAGTGCAGAAAAATTAAATGCTAGGGGCGATTTACAGGGAATAAAAAGTTTGGTGATTGGCAGAAAATAAAACAGGTTGATAATGTAGAGAATGAGCAGTTGGATATTTGCAGAAAATAAACAGTTGATATTTGCAGAAAATAAACAGTTGATAGATTGCGGAAGAATTTCCAGCAGTTTGCAAAAAAATTAAAGCAGTTGAATATTTACGAGAATTAAAATGCGACCGACCATGTAGGCGGTATTGAATTTAAATTGCTGAAAGTAAATTGCTAAAATTTAAAGTGCGGAAAAGTAAAGTGCGGAAAAGTAAACAGTTGATAAGTGCGACCGACCATGTAGGCGGTATTGAATTTAAATTGCTGAAATTTAAAGTGCGGAAAAGTAAAAGGCGGAAATTTAAAGTGCGGAAAAGTAAACAGTTGATAAGTGCGACCGACCATGTAGGCGGTATTGAATTTAAATTGCTGAAATTTAAAGTGCGGAAAAGTAAAGTGCGGAAAAGTAAAGTGCGGAAAAGTAAACAGTTGATAAGTGCGACCGACCATGTAGGCGGTATTGAATTTAAATTGCTGAAATTTAAAGTGCGGAAAAGTAAACAGTTGATAATTTGCGGAAGGATTTCCAGCAGTGTGCGAAAAATTAAAGCAGTTAAATATTTACGAAAATTAAAAAGCGACCGACCATATAGGCGGTATATTAAATGACTGAAATTAAACGGTTAGATATAAATGACTGAGGTTAGATAACAATAAATATTACGATAAAGAATGAGCAATTCATGCGTAAAAACAATTCACGAACCAACTTGATAAAATATGCATACGAATTAAATTAAACATTACATACGAGCATGAAATGAAATGATGTTAAAAACGACTCGAATGATTGACGAAAATTACATACGAGCATGCTGAATTTAATGAAAAATGGGCTAGGAATAAATTCTAGCCCATGACCACTATTTAAAAGGAAAGATGGGCCGCATTGTTGAAACAAAAGGAAGGGAAGGGGACGGATGGGCTTGGCTTAAGCCAAGGCCCATCCGGGTATTTTAAAACAAAGGACAAGGGACGGGCTCGACCCGTCACCTTCCTTGCCAAGAACAGCAGCCATGGCTGCTGCGTTCTTCTTCTTCCTTGCGCCGGCGGCAAGGGAAGAGCTCCGGCCACCCAAACTCAAGAAAAACAGCCTCCATGCATAGAGTATGAACCCCCGATCAAAACCCCATAGAAATCAGACCATTTCATCCGCAAACGAGGAGCAATTTAAAGTTTGAATATATATGCACATTAAAATTGAAAATTAGCAATTAATTAAGACAAACATTAGTCATTTAAATTGGAGCAAGCTGTGCGATTATAACTTGAGAAATAAGGGTTTAGAATAGGTTTTAGTCATTTGTTGCAAGGTTAAGAAGAAAAACGAAATTTGCAAAGAAATCCTAGAGAGAGAGAGAGAGAGCTCACCTTGATTCCTTTTCTTTTCTTTCGTTCGTGTTGAGGATGAGGGTACAGAAACCGTGTGTATTTTCGTGTGTGACTTGGCTAGGAGAATGGAGAGGGAGTAGTGTGGTTTTTTTGGCAAAAATTCGGACCCTTTGCGCGTGGGGAATGGTGGCTATTTATAGCCAAAAATGCGTGGGTGGCCGGACGTGGGAGCTGCGCGTGGTGGCCGGCTGGTCACGGTGGCAAGGCTAGGGGAACCGTGATGATGACGGAGGGCTAGGGAGCTAGGGAGCAGTTGGCTCGGGCGAGGACTTCCGTTGCCTCTCTCGTGCGTGCACTGTGCATGTGCATTATGCACATTAAATCAAGGGCCATTGATCTGGTTGACTTTCCTTGGTTGACCAGATCAATGGCCATGATCAAATGGCCTTTCATCTGATTTAAATGGCCTCGAGCCGGTTCTCGCGACCAAACGTTCTGACTTTTCGAGCCGAAGGTACCGTCGCGTAGAAAAAAATACGACGGGTTTAACCGTCTACAGCGAATGACGAGAATTTTTCGTTTAACGTGTTTATTTTCGCGTTAAAAAATGTGAAACGTTTGAATGGAAAAATGAAGACGTTACGCCGAAAATTACACGAAACGCTGTAGACCGTTGCGAGCAGAAAAAAAGCTAGCAACTAGTTGATGGAAAACATTTTAAATTCAAGCTATTGTCCGAGCGGACTTACTCGGGTCCAATAAAAGCTCGAATAAAAATAATAATAAAATAATAAAAATACTAAAAAAAGCGCTAAAATATAAAAAATCCTAAAATTCATGTGATGACCTAAAACGAAGAAAAAATTAGCAAACGACTGCCGAATAATTAAAAATGTGATTTTTAAAGTTAAAATATTAATGATAATAATAATGAAAATACATGCCGAAAAATTAAAAATGCAATTTCGAAGGCTGACGATGCTGACGATGATGCAAAAAATGCAACGAAACACCTAAAAATGCTAGCGACATTAAATCAACTGAAAATGACTGTAAATTGGCTGAATAACAGAAATGCTAAAATTAAATAAAAATGGCATCAAAATTCAGGTACCAACAGTTGCCCCCTCTTTACTGTCTTATCGAAGTATTTGATAAGCAGTAAAGACAGTTGCCCCTATATCCGAATTTTGACGACACAGCGGGTCTTACCTCAAACTTACAGTGATGATGTCGCTCTGGGGGGAGGTATGCTTTAAATTCTAGTCTAGGCGAGGCTATCGCATTGCTAGATGCTGGCATGAAAAAAAAAGAGGTTGCATGTCCGTGCGAGGCTATCGCTCTTCGGATGCTGATCTGGAAATGAGAAGGGAGGTCCGTGCGAGGCTATCGCTCTTCGGATGTCGGCGTGGCAATGGGGATGAAGGTCCGTGCGAGGCTATCGCTCTCCGAACGTTGACATGGCCATGTGAATGAAGGTCCGTGCGAGGCTATCGCTCTCCGGATGTTGACGTGGCAATGTGAATGAAGGTCCGTGCGAGGCTATCGCTCTCCGGATGCTGGTGCTGAAAATGTAACTTCACGACCGTGCGAACGCTGGTGCTGAAGATGTAACTACACGACCGTGCGAGGCTATCGCTCTCCGGACGCTGGTGCTGAAGATGTAACTACACGACCGTGCGAGGCTATCGCTCTCCGGACGCTGGTGCTGAAGATGTAACTACACGACCGTGCGAGGCTATCGCTCTCCGGACGCTGGTGCTGAAGATGTCACTACACGACCGTGCGAGGCTATCGCTCTCCGGACGCTGGTGCTGAAGATGTCACTACACGACCGTGCGAGGCTATCGCTCTCCGGACGCTGGTGCTGAAGATGTAACTACACGACCGTGCGAGGCTATCGCTCTCCGGACGCTGGTGCTGAAGATGTAACTACACGACCGTGCGAGGCTATCGCTCTCCGGACGCTGGTGCTGAAGATGTAACTACACGACCGTGCGAGGCTATCGCTCTCCGGACGCTGGTGCTGAAAATGTAGTCACTCAAGGAGGAGTTATTTAGACATGTAGAAAAGTAGTCGCTCAAGGAGGAGTAATAATTATGCCGAAATGTAGAATTATGTAAATGAGAGTGGTAACATACCTTCGCTCAGATATTGATTGACGGTAACATACCTTTGCTTTGAATTTGATTCGATGACTATTTATGAATTTTTGGGAGACGTGACCGTATGAATCCATTGGATTTTGATGAAAATTCCAGATGGCGAGGGCTTTACAACGATGTTGTCATCGAAGACCCAAGGTTGGGGAGTGGTAACGTTCTCTATTCGATATTGATTGGACTTTGAGGAAAATCCAAGATGGCGAGGGCTTTACAACGATGTTGTCATCGAAGACCCCTAGTTGAGATTTCACTGGAGCATATCCGTATCCTGTAAATTGAAAGGAAACAAACCCGAAGCAGCAACAGATGAAAACATGAATAAGCAATTGACCTATGTGAGAAATATCAAATATTTCTACATTTATCCCATGGCTTGCCCCCAAGTTTTTTTGTTTGGAATGAAAATGATTTCTTTGTTTAAGAAAATAAATTCAAGCCTTTGTCTCTTTTCTTCTTCTTTTTTTTTGGATAAAAATGTTCATTCAGTTTTCGTCATATGAACATGATTGATTCAAGTCTAGGTAGCGTCTACGTCTTGTTCAAGAAATAACGACCTCAAGGACAAGACTTTCCCACAACATGCAGCCGTAAGCAATCCTCACCTGATATTAGTGTTTGCACTCACGCTCTGAAACAAGGCTAAGTGTTTTACACTCATAAAGATGCAACTAACATGATACATAATTTACAGTTCGCAATGTCAATCCGAGTGAATATACTTCGAATGAAGATGCACATGCATGGGCGTTCTAATAATCGATGGGACTTTTACGAAAAAGAATGAATGGACATGAAATGTCCGGAAAGGAGCTTGTTTTGGGAAAGGATTGCTTTGTTGAGGAGTTGGAAGGCTTTTGATGAGCGATGCTTTGCTGATTGGCCAGGATGAGGGCGAGGTGCGCGAGTCTTTTCGCTTTTTGCTGGGGATGCTTTCCGTATGGCCAGGGGCCCTTCTCTTGAGTCTTCATTGGGGAGCGTCGTCGCTGTTCCTTTTACGACTCACTACTTGAGTTGGCCTGGGGCCCCTTTCTCTTCTCGGGTTCTCACTAGGGATGCTTGCTTTGAGGTTTCTTGAGTTGGCCTTGGGCCTCTTTTGCTTGACTTTACTAGGGGAAGGCTGCTTTGAGATTTCTCGAGTTGGCCTTGGGCCTTTCTACTCGAGTTCACTGGGGAAAGTTTTCTTCGAGATTTTCTTGAATTGAGTTGTCCCCGGGCTGTGATTGCTTTGGCTCTTCGATTGTTTGTATTCGTCGAAGGTCTCTGAGCGTTTTTCTTTTCTTTTCCCTTTTTCCCCTCTCTCCTTTTTCTTTTTTTCCTCTCATTTTCCTTTTTTTTTTTATATATATATCCCTCCCCTTTTTGATTTGATTTGAAAATGCAACAGAGCAGAGCAAGCACAACCTTTGTCTTGATCTCTTCCCCTTCTATCTTGAGGCCTCGGCCTTCGTCGTTGCTGCTTCTTCGGTGATGGTCCTTAGCGATCTCCTGGTGACCTTTTCCGTCTCTTTCATCGTGCTCTTGGACTCGACGTGCTTTTACTTTCGGCTGGCGATTTTAGCTGAAACTGCTCTTTGGCTCCCGGGGTATGAGTGATATTGCCGGTTTTGGGGGAGTGATGACATATATGGTGGAAAGAGGGAAGAAACGAAAAAAGTGGAGAAAATCGTAAAAGTCCCATGTCACTTTATATCTATCCCATGTCTAATGGCGCATGTACCCTGGATATTATGCGAACTCAACTAGTATCTAGTCAGGCCCTTACACTCATGAAAAAAAAACAAAGCGTGAAGGCCCAAAATACTCACAGGGACATGTTTTGTGATTGCTTACGTCTAGACGTGCCACGGATATAAGAGCTAACAGACAAAATCATGTATGTTTCATATAATTTCTAATGAACGCACAAGTCATCCATGTCGTGATAAAGTGATGAATATGCCTAAAAAAAAATGTTCAAAACGTGGGATTTTCAAGCCAAGCAACTATGCCTTTATTTCTGTTTTTTTTTTTTTTTTTTTTTTGCAAAAACTACGAACCTTAGCAGACATGACGCACACACTCTTGCAACAATATAAATCGTGGAAACGTAAATTGCAAAAACAGAAAATGCGGAAACGGAAATTGCAAAAATGTAAAAGGACAACTTCCCTGAAAAATGAGCTTTGACATTTTTCAACGCCTTCTTTTGGTCGTCCCTTCATTTGCTTACCCCCATGTTTACAAATCTCATTGCATCTAAAATGACAAGGGAATTAAATATTAAATTCGCTAGAAAAGGGTATCCTAAAATGTTTGAATTTTATTAAAGAAACCAGAAATATTAAAAGGAACACGTGGGTTGCCTCCCACGAAGCGCCTTTGTTTATAGTCATGGGCTCGACTATTATACAAAAAGTATTGTAGGTATCGCCATTAGATGAGTAAGAAGGATGGGTCCCTTATGGGAGAATGATCATTCAAAGGTTGGTAGGAGGAGGGTAGACGGTCGTGTCAGGTCCTTTGGCTAACCCTTCAAAAGTGATCCATCCATTCTTGATCAAGTGGTGAACCTTTCCTCTTAGGGCGAAGCAGTTTTCTATCGTGTGACCCTGAGCTCCAGCATGGTACTCACATCTAGCGTTATGATCGTACCACTTTGGGTAAGGAGGTTGCAGAGGTGCCATTGGGGTGGGCACGATTTGTCCAGCCGCCAGGAGATGTTTATAAATTTCCCCCAGAGGAGCGGGAAGAGTTGGCAGTGGCCCCCGGTTCCAACGGTTACTCGGGTTATTTTGGTTGTTTGGCGGGTTATATGGAGATGGTGAAAATGGTGTAGGATTTTGAGGAGGTGGCGAGGAAGGTGGCTCGTAGCTAGGCTGGTGAGAGGCAAAGTTGACATCTTTCTCCATGATGGGCTCTTTCTTAGGTGTTACCTCTGGTCTGGAAACATCGATTCTCCCCGACTTGATCCCTTGTTCGACTCTTTCCGCCACCATGACCATATCAGAAAAGTTATTTGATGGATTGGATATAAGATGAGTGTAGTAAGGAGCCTTGAAGGTATCCACGAAAATGGATATGAGTTCTTTGTCATTCAAGGGCGGTGAAATCCTGGAAGCTAGTTCTCTCCACCTCTGAGCATAAGTTTTCACCGATTCTTCAGTTTTTTTCTCAAGATTTCGGAGATCAGAACGGTCTGGCGCTACCTCCAAATTGAACTTGTATTGCTTGAAGAAAGCATCCGATAAATCTCTCCAAGTTTTGATCTTAACCCCATCCAAACTCATGTACCAGGTCAAGGCATGCTTGGCCAAACTCTCTCTGAACAGATGGATTAACATGGGCTCATTGTGTATCATATCGGCCATTTTGTTGCAATAGGCCTTGAGGTGAGTTTTTGGGCACTCGATCCCAGTGTACTTCTCAAAATCTGGAATCTTATATTTTGGAGGCATTATGATCCCCGGGACCATGCACATGGTGGCGGGACCTGTAGGGTCGAAGGGGTCTGTTACTTCGATGGCCCTGAGCCTTTCCTCTAGCAGGTTCATTCTATCCATATTCGGTCTTTCTGTGACGAGAGCGTTTAGACCAAGGTATGGCGGGGGTTCTGTCATGAATGGTGGTTGCATCGGATTGACAAAAGGTGGCCGACTTCCCATAGGATTGGGAATCGCGACTTGAGTGGGATAGCCCTGGGGTGGGTAAAATCCCCGGGATTCCTGACGAATCAGATTCTGACCAGGGTCCACAGTAAGGTTGACAAAGGAATGTTGTAGAGCTGCATCAACTCCTTCACCCGTGTTGGCTACAGGGTTCGGGGTGGTGGGTACAAAGACGGGAGCAGTCCATTTCCATTGACCCTCAGGAACCGAAGATGATTGGGGTCCCGAAGATCCAGTGATGGCGGATGAGGAGGGTCCCATCATTTGACTAGGATCAAAACCAGGTGGGAACTCAGTGGTTACTTCATCTCGCTCTTTTTCACCCCGAGTGGCCTTTTCTGTAGTAACCCTTACTTGCTCTTCTAACTCTTTTATTCTAGCAGCCAATGCCTCTTCTGTCTTGGTTTGTTCGGCCATCTTCAGCGTTTGAAGTCTTGTTATGGGGGCCTCGGTGGAGTAATTCGCTTGCGAGGAGCTATCGTGAACCTGAAAAAAAGAAAATGAAAAAAGAGTAAGTACAAGTGATGGACGATCCCGAGGCCTCCACGCTGCTCATTCACTTTTCCGGCTACACTTTCACTTGACATTTTCAGGGCGGTCGGAGAGGCGTGATCTCCTGGTTGTGGATGATATGCGAAGGAAGCCTCTATTCATTCCAACGATATGGAGCAATCTGAGATGTTATCGGCGAAACCCAAATTAGCAGGGGCAACCAATGCCGTCATGCTAGGAAGATCTCTTTTCTACTGTGCTCGCAAATGACGCAGGGCCTGACGCCTGGTGAACCCCACCGAGGGGAGGGGTGACAATCTACGCTATGACTTTGGAGTTTGCGATAAGCTAAGAGGACAAGGCCACGAGTGGGCAATATTTGGCTATTTTTTGAATGTTTGGTCTGATTTTTCGGTTCTTTGGTGAAACGATTGTGTTTATCCCGGAGGGATTTTCTCTTTCTTTTTGCGATGGTCTTTTGAGTTGTATTTGGATGGATAATTGATAAGGAAAAGATGAGGTGATTAAATAAATATCCGAAAGAGGTACGACTTTATTAAAAGTGTTTACAAGATGTAGTAAACTAGCCAACTACCTAAATTCACCAAAAAATGGCTAAAATTGATGAAAACAGGGATTTTAGTTACATGAGAAAAATGAAGGTTTGCTGATATTCGAGTCTTCCCATGAAGGTATCAATCCTGGACGTCAGAGTTCTGCTGCCAAAGGCACTCCATCGAAGCCAACTCCCCTTTCTGCATCTCTATCTCAGCCTCTAAAGTGGCAATTCGGCTTTGTAGTGTCTGATCGTTGAAACTTCATTCCCCGAAAATATCAAGTGAAAGTAGTGTAAGTGCCGATATATCGAATGAGCAAAAACGGGTCCTGTGGGACAAAAATAAAATTTTAAATGCAAGGTAACCTGCGCATGTAAGAAATTTACAATTCGTATAAAAGAAAAATCATGTCAATATGCCAACAAGACAAATAGAGCCACGACAAACAGGTATAATCATGATGCATGTGCTGGGGCTCTGATTCCGACATTTCTAACTGGCTTGAATGGTTCCCGGATGATACCATGAAAAGGTCCCTAAAGTGTCGTCCAGTCGCCCGATTCCTTGCGAAATCGTATAACCTTTCGACTGGCTTTAGGGGTTCATCCGAGTTGGGATTGGTGAACACTACCCAGGACATGTGTCCTAGGGCGTCACTACTACCCTCCTATTTTGGTAATTGTCCCCTGGGTGTAGGGCGCCATGAAATGCATATGACAATTGATAAAGCAAATAAATAAACAGACCAGCAATTGATCAAAGCAAATAAATAAACAAATAAAACACCTCTCTAAAAAGATAAAACCGGCTCCGACCCAACAGTCCCCAGTGAAGTCGCCAAACTGTCGCGCCTCGAAATTTAAAAATTCGCGAGTGTGCAACGAAATTTGAGACCTTCAGATGCTCGGCGTAAAAGGACGCCTCGCAGCATGTAATGAAGTCGCCACCCTAATTTGGTTGCTAGGCTTAGGGAACCCTAATCGTCATGGCATAGGAAATATAATAAGTAAAAAACTAAAGGCACAAAAAAAGGGGTCTGGACCCCAGACAAAGGTTCGGGGTCGTATTATGGTCTCGGGAAGGTGTTAGGCACCCGAGACACATCCGAAAACGGTTACCGGTTGATGAGAGAGGTGTTTAAAAAGGTGTTTGAGAAATGCGTTTTGAAAAAGGGGGCCCTCAGAGGAATCATCACTTTAGTCTTTTTTATGATCGTGATGGGACTGAATTTTTCGTAAGACTGAATGAGCGCCCTCTTTTTTCATCATCGGGCCATGCATGATTAACTTAATTACTACGTGATCCTAACATGGACTGCTAACAGAGTACCAATTTAAATGATTGATTTTAAAGTGAAAAACTGAAGTGGGATCGAAGGTCCCCATGTACATACAGTCAATACAAGCGAGAATTTAAAATCATATGAACATGGCATTTTAAGCAACTCTTTAAACACGTTGTTCATGTGGGTTGATTTTAATTCTAGCAGTTCTATATATCATGCATGCAGTTGATATTTGCGAAAAGCATCGAATAAATAAAAAGGACTTGTGAGGCGTACTTTCGAGCGAAGCTTGAAATTAACCTACAAAACGAGAGTGTTAGTGATAGCTTGAGAAATAACTGAGCAATGAAAATTTTAAATGACAATTGATTGTACACGTAAAATGATGGATTGTACGCATACGAGAATTAAATGCTGAGCTTGATGAGTGCATGAAAATAAATGACGACAATTGATTGCATGCGAGAAATGATGAATTTTACGCATACGAAAATGAGATACTGAATTGATTGTGTGCGAAAAATGATTAATTTTAAGCACACGAGAATTTAAATGCTGTGTTGATGGCATGCGAAAAATGATTGATTTTACGCATACGAGAATTTAAATGCTAGGTTGATTGCATGCGAAAAATGATTGATTTTACGCATACGAGAATTTAAATGCTGGGTTGATTGCATGCGAAAAATGATGGATTTTACGCATACGAAAATGAAATGCTATTTTGATTTGCATGCGAAAAATGATGGATTTTACGCATACGAGAATTTAAGTGCTAGGTTGATTGCATGCGAAAAATGGATCGATTTTACTCATACAAAAATGAAATGTTGTCTTGATAAGTGCAGAAAAATTAAATGCTAGGGGCGATTTACAGGGAATAAAAAGTTTGGTGATTGGCAGAAAATAAAACAGGTTGATAATGTAGAGAATGAGCAGTTGGATATTTGCAGAAAATAAACAGTTGATATTTGCAGAAAATAAACAGTTGATAGATTGCGGAAGAATTTCCAGCAGTTTGCAAAAAAATTAAAGCAGTTGAATATTTACGAGAATTAAAATGCGGCCGACCATGTAGGCGGTATTGAATTTAAATTGCTGAAATTTAAAGTGCGGAAAAGTAAACAGTTGATAAGTGCGACCGACCATGTAGGCGGTATTGAATTTAAATTGCTGAAATTTAAAGTGCGGAAAAGTAAAAGGCGGAAATTTAAAGTGCGGAAAAGTAAACAGTTGATAAGTGCGACCGACCATGTAGGCGGTATTGAATTTAAATTGCTGAAATTTAAAGTGCGGAAAAGTAAAGTGCGGAAAATTAAAGTGCGGAAAAGTAAACAGTTGATAAGTGCGACCGACCATGTAGGCGGTATTGAATTTAAATTGCTGAAATTTAAAGTGCGGAAAAGTAAACAGTTGATAATTTGCGGAAGGATTTCCAGCAGTGTGCGAAAAATTAAAGCAGTTAAATATTTACGAAAATTAAAAAGCGACCGACCATATAGGCGGTATATTAAATGACTGAAATTAAACGGTTAGATATAAATGACTGAGGTTAGATAACAATAAATATTACGATAAAGAATGAGCAATTCATGCATAAAAACAATTCACGAACCAACTTGATAAAATATGCATACGAATTAAATTAAACATTACATACGAGCATGAAATGAAATGATGTTAAAAACGACTCGAATGATTGACGAAAATTATTTTGGGCCGGGCCCGCATGCTGAATTTAATGAAAAATGGGCTAGGAATAAATTCTAGCCCATGACCACTATTTAAAAGGAAAGATGGGCCGCATTGTTGAAACAAAAGGAAGGGAAGGGGACGGATGGGCTTGGCTTAAGCCAAGGCCCATCCGGGTATTTTAAAACAAAGGACAAGGGACGGGCTCAGCCCGTCACCTTCCTTGCCAAGAACAGCAGCCATGGCTGCTGCGTTCTTCTTCTTCCTTGCGCCGGCGTTACTGCCGGCGGCAAGGGAAGAGCTCCGGCCACCCAAACTCAAGAAAAATAGCCTCCATGCACAGAGTACGAACCCCCGATCAAAACCCCATAGAAATCAGACCATTTCATCCGCAAACGAGGAGCAATTTAAAGTTTGAATATATATGCACATTAAAATTGAAAATTAGCAATTAATTAAGACAAACATTAGTCATTTAAATTGGAGCAAGCTGTGCGATTATAACTTGAGAAATAAGGGTTTAGAATAGGTTTTAGTCATTTGTTGCAAGGTTAAGAAGAAAAACGAAATTTGCAAAGAAATCCTAGAGAGAGAGAGAGAGAGCTCACCTTGATTCCTTTTCTTTTCTTTCGTTCGTGTTGAGGATGAGGGTACAGAAACCGTGTGTATTTTCGTGTGTGACTTGGCTAGGAGAACGGAGAGGGAGTAGTGTGGTTTTTTTGGCAAAAATTCAGACCCTTTGCGCGTGGGGAA
Source organism: Viola odorata (assembly GCA_963691705.1). Classification (NCBI taxonomy): domain Eukaryota; kingdom Viridiplantae; phylum Streptophyta; class Magnoliopsida; order Malpighiales; family Violaceae; genus Viola; species Viola odorata. The sequence continues at coordinate 45,400,189 of OY829545.1, read as the reverse complement.
TGGTGGCTATTTATAGCCAAAAACGCGTGGGTGGCCGGACGTGGGAGCTGCGCGTGGTGGCCGGCTGGTCACGGTGGCAAGGCTAGGGGAACCGTGATGATGGCGGAGGGCTAGGGAGCTAGGGAGCAGTTGGCTCGGGCGAGGACTTCCGTTGCCTCCCTCGTGCGTGCACTGTGCATGTGCATTATGCACATTAAATCAAGGGCCATTGATCTGGTTGACTTTCCTTGGTTGACCAGATCAATGGCCATGATCAAATGGCCTTTCATCTGATTTAAATGGCCTCGAGCCGGTTCCCGCGACCAAACGTTCTGACTTTTCGAGCCGAAGGTACCGTCGCGTAGAAAAAAATACGACGGGTTTAACCGTCTACAGCGAATGATGAGAATTTTTCGTTTAACGTGTTTATTTTCGCGTTCAAAAACGTGAAACGTTTGAACGGAAAAATGAAGACGTTACGCCGAAAATTACACGAAACGTTGTAGACCGTTGCGAGCAGAAAAAAAGCTAGCAACTAGTTGATGGAAAACATTTTAAATTCAAGCTATTGTCCGAGCGGACTTACTCGGGTCCAATAAAAGCTCGAATAAAAATAATAATAAAATAATAAAAATACTAAAAAAAGCGCTAAAATATAAAAAATCCTAAAATTCATGTGATGACCTAAAACGAAGAAAAAATTAGCAAACGACTGCCGGATAATTAAAAATGTGATTTTTAAAGCTAAAAATATTAATGATAATAATAATGAAAATACATGCCGAAAAATTAAAAATGCAATTTCGAAGGCTGACGATGCTGACGATGCTGACGATGATGCAAAAATGCAACGAAACACCTAAAAATGCTAGCGACATTAAATCAACTGAAAATGACTGTAAATTGGCTGAATAACAGAAATGCTAAAATTAAATAAAAATGGCGTCAAAATTCGGGTACCAACACCAAGAATTGATGGAATTAGGGGGTAGATCATAGAACCAGTCTAGGGCATCATCATTTAGAGACCATATGAAGGCTCGGAGCTTGGCGTGCTCAATACTGACATTGGCTGGCTTCATAGCGTCGCAAATAGAGTGCAATTGCTGAAGATGGCGGTGAGGGTTTTCCTTTGGAACACCACGGAAGAAGGGAAGATGGTGCATGACTGCGGACTTGAGCGTCCAACCATGGGGAATAGTGGGCCAAACGATACAGGTGTTGGGTATTTCAGGGGCACCATTGAGGTCCTCAATAGTTTGCAGAGGATTGTCGATATGAGGAGGGTCTGCCATAATGAATGTCTCGGGGTAGACAATTGCTGGGTTGTCGAGGTCAGGATGAAGATGATTGTTGGGATCGGTCTGACTAGAGGTTTGACTGTCGAGGGCAGGACGAGGAATTACTCTGCTAGAGGTTGCTCTGCTGGCCTGTCTCCGAAATTCTCTGTCTTTGTGAGTTCGTGGTCAAGGGGTAGAAGGTCAGGTGCAGATCTCCTGGTCATACAAGTAAAAGAAAGAAATTAGTCGAATGTATTCCTGATAGGCTAGATGCACAAATTAATATATATAACGGCAAGTCAGGGTCGAACCACAGGAAAAATGAAGAACTAGATTTAATCTTGCCCTAGATGTATGATGAGGATGAAATTGCAATAGACATAAAAGTAACAAAGGGGGGGGGGGGGGGGGGGGTCTTGGTTGGTTTAGACGAATCTAACCAACGATGACAGTTGATGTTGAGACAAAAAATAAAAATGCAAATAACAAGTAATAAAAGACACACAGAATAATTAAATAAAACGGGAATGAAAATAAAGTAGGAGAATAACAATAAAAATGGTAAAGACAAACAGGTGCAATAAAGGTGATAACGGAGTAAGTAAAGACGATAGATCAAGTAAAAGGGGAAATCTTAGCAGGGGTAGAAGGTGGATTGCGTCGAGGTCTAGTTGGTCATTGGCACAAGGATAGACTGTTTTCACGCCATAGACGTGCTATAGGAATCTTGTTTTCACGTAGATCCCCTACTTCTCTTCTCAAGAGAAGTCACTCCCAAGGTACGCTTATGGGAGTGGTCGTGACACTGCGCCCAAGGTACGTTTATGGGTCATACACGCAGGCCCCTGAAGTGGAGAGAAGACATGTCTAGGGCTAGATACTGAGAAGTCTGCCCTAACCAGTTTCTTGCCCTAGCCAGATTGGACCAAATGACATGGTGACTCTGGACTAGGTGCCTACTCTATTCCATGGCCTCACGTTAGTTATTACCATGGAAATGACAATATTCATGAGAAACATGCAAATAGATGATCAAACTACCAACAAACCTCACACAACATGACAATAAAATGGCAAGAAAGCGGATACAATAATGAAAACATTTTAAGAACAATTTGACCTCCCAACTATCCTCTTGCAATCCTTAAAACACCCCTGCCAAGACTAAGAGACTTAGCCACTCATGCTGAAATTCATACACAAAATGGATGAAGAAAGCAACATAAACGGAGAAGAGGTGCAGATGAAAACGAGAGTCTAGATTAAAAAACAATCGGAGCTTGGGGCTCCGGTTTCTGGAAAAATAAACAAAGAACGGATCCCAATGTTAAAGAGGCTGCTACAATGATTGAAAACCCTAAAAATATGAAAAATATTCTAAAGAAAAGCCTCCTCCCAACCCTAAGAGTTAAGGTCCTATATATAGCCTAACAACCCCACTAGGGGACAAAATGGCAGAGGGGAATATTCTCTACTGAGTTGGATGATCTTTGCATGGAATCCCGCTAGAATCTTTTTAGCATCTTTGGTCAAGCGTCATCCGGAAGGAAACATGCACGTGCGTCGTTTAGGCCTGGACATAAGATATCTTTAGTAGCTCATCTAGGCCCCGACGACATAAGGATGGATAGGCCTCGATGACAAAACTGCATCTAGGGATTGACGATGTAAGATCTGCAGAAATGCATCCAAAAGGCGCGCTTTTCCTCAAGTTTCTCCCTTAAGTCCAAATCTGCAAAGTAGTTGGAAAATAAGCCAAATTAGTAGTATCAAGCGTGAAATTGGACTTGAAAGGAAGGAAAAACATGCATAAAAAGACACCATATCATTCATACTTAGGGGATTCTGCTTTACAAAAACTCATGACTGAACTCACTACTCAACCCACCTCACATCCTCACTACTCCCTTGCTCAAAGCCTTCTGAGGAGAAAAGGAAAATTAGTAGTGGGGCAGAATCCAACATTGCAGCAAAAGATCATCTCTCTTTTTCATGATAGCCTAGTTGGAGGCCATTCGGGGATACAGGTCACAACACAGAGAGTTGCTTCCTTGTTCTTTTGGCATGGATTGAGAAAGATGATAAGAAACTATGTTAGAGCTTGTGCTATCTATCAAAAGTGCAAACCAGAGCATGTCATGAACCCTGGACTGCTCCAACCTCTTCCTCTAGCAGATGGGGTTTTTACAGATCTCACTATAGACTTCATTGAAGGACTGCCAAAGTCTAAAGGACTCTCTGTCATCTTGGTCATAGTTGATAGAATGACTAAGTTCAGTCACTTCTTAGGCCTTAAACACCCTTATACTGCTGCTAGTGTGGCCAAGTTATTCCTAGACAGAGTGCTTTGCATACATGGTTCTCCAAACTCCATCTTGACTGACAGAGATCCTACCTTTCTCAGTAAATTCTGGACTGATCTTTTCCAGCTACAAGGCATTGAGCTGAAGAGAACTAGTGCCTATCACCCTCAATCTGATGGCCAAACAGAAAGGGTGAACCAGTGCTTAGAGCAATACTTGAGGTGTTTTTGCTCCAGTAATCCACATCAATGGGCTGAGTTTCTTTCATTGGCTCAGTACTGGTAGAACTCTGCTCCACATGAATCACTGAAAATGAGTCCTTTCAAGGCTCTCTTCGGTATTGATCCACCACTCAGTATTCCCTACATCCCACACGACTCAAATGACCATGATGTGGACAACTTGTTATCAAAAAAGGAAGAGGTTGAGAAAATTGAAGGAAAACCTGTAGAAGGCCAGGCTTCGCATGAAACAATATGCTGATAGAAAAAGGTCTGATAGGAGTTTTGACATTGGTGATATGGTCTTACTCAAACTGCAACCATACATGCAACTTTCTGTGTCTAAAAGAGTGAATCAGAAGCTGGCTCCTAAGTACTTTGGCCCTTTCAAGGTGATAGACAAGATAGGAACAGTGGCATACAAACTTGAACTCCCACCAGCTAGCCTCATTCATGATGTCTTTCATGTGAGTCAGCTGAAGATCTTTCACCCTACTGCTCAGTATGGGAGCTCTCCCTTCATCATTCAACCTGTGGCAATACTAGGATCAAGGATCCAACGCAGACAAGGGGTAGCTGCCACTCAGGTCAAAGTTGCATGGACTGCAGAAGCTAACTTGGACCCTACCTGGGAATGGATGGATCATCTTCAAGTGACTTACCCTCAATGTTCTTCCTTGTGGACAAGGGATCTTCAACAGAGGGGTACTGTCACAGAATAGAGGGAAGGAAGTTGAAGTTGGCGGGAACCAACGGTTAGGAAGTTCAAAAAAATGAAGAAGGAAGAAGGATGCATTCTGCCAAAACAAGTCTTAGTATTTGTCTGTTTAGTTATTTGTCTTTTACCTTCTAGTACCAGTAGCTAACTTTCTTGTTTGTAGTTGGTATTTCAAATTAAATGTAGCTAGGAATCCGTTTATGAGTGGCTGAGATCCAGGATTTCCTCTACAAATAGTTGTAATGAACGTTAATCAAAAGATACGAAGTTTATTTGCATTTTCAAATTCTCAATGAGAAGGGTTCAATGAACCAGAATACAAACTAAAACTTCAGCTGCGTTTATCTCCTTTATTTACATCATTACATCCATTTGCTATCACCAAACACAGTCCTTCGTCTATCCTCTGTCAATTACAAGTCACCACCTTTATTCCCTTGCAAGCACAATCCTTCATTCCCAGCTTGTCCAGGTTCTGTACTGCTGAAGCTAAAGTTACAGACTTTAGACTGTAACATATATGTAAATACATTTTAGTCTTTATCGTACCAATTCTTATGAACCATGTGAATTTTTAGTTTCATAGATAGGAATGCTGGGTAGCAACTCGAATTCTACACCTAGCCCTTTCTTCTAATTAAAAGGCACATCGTATGGTAGTTGAACCTTTACTGCTTTGCAGAAAGAAGCATTGAGCTAGAAATTGAATTTTGATTTGAGTTGTTTTGAATTGTTTCTATGTGAGGCAGACCTTATGTCAAATCAGAACTGTTTTCTCATTTGTTGGAGAGAGCTACGCTATCAAGTCATTTGGAAGATGCATGGCAAAACAGGTTTCTATAAGCAAAGCAGAAGCACTGATAAAAGGAGTTGGAATGGGGACATTTCAGACAGTCTCATTTTGTTCATGGGCCCTCATCATTTGGGTCGGAGCTGTTGTTGTGGTTGCCGGAAGGTCCACCGGGGGGAATGTCATAGCAGCAGTCGTGTCCATCCTCTTTGGAGCCATGTAAGTTCTAATTTGGTTCCGAGGACAGTTTTTTTTATAAAAGTTTGACAGGGTCTGATCTTGCTTACACCTGATCGGCTCACTAAGAACTAAAGTATTCTCAGAATGTAATTATTCGAACCAACGACCTATTAGTTAAGGGATAGGTGTGAATCATTCATTCCAACCAACTGTTTATATACATGATACAAAGTTAGGAACTTAAACTCCCAACTCAAATCCCTTCCTACTGTGGAATCATGGTTTTGGGATTTGGTTCATTATCATTATTGGTAATGTGCAATCATATTAATAGATTGCAGATCACTCACTTATGCTGCCCCTGATATGCAAATCTTCAATCAAGCGAAGGCTGCAGGCCGCGAGGTTTTTCGGGTTATCCATAGGAAGCCACTGTTAAGTTCAAGTTCAACCAACTATAAGGGAGGCACATGCACTAACACTACCCAAGATTGTTGGGAACATAGACATACGCCAAGTACACTCTGCCTACCCGTCTCGGCCAGACACTTTGGTTCTTAAAGGCTTCTCATTGTCTATTCCTGCTGGAAAATTGGTAGCTTTAGTAGGCAGCAGCGGATGCGGAAAGAGTACTGCCATTTCTTTCGTTGCAAGATTCTATGATCCCTGTGAAGGTTTGCGCCTCGTCCCAATGGCCTAATCATATCTGAAAGTCTCATGCAGGAGAGATTCTCATTGACAATCATGACATTAAGGATCTAGACCTCAAATTTCTGCGGACAAACATTGGAGCATCCTTATTTGCTGGAACAATTGCAGATAATTTAAGGGTAGGAAAAATGGATGTTAATGACCAAGAGATCCAAAATTCAGCTATGATGGCAAATGCACACTCGTTCATTTTTCAGCTACCAAACCAGTACTCAACTGAGGTCATCCATACATTTCCATAATTCCGTTCTAGCTAGTTGAGTTGTTATACCACAACTTTATTATATATTGAAATTGTATTCTCATTTTCTTTGTGTGGCTACGATAAAACTGAAATTCAGGTTGGGCAGAGAGGATTGCAGTTATCAGGAGGACAAAACCAGAGAATTCCCATAGCTAGAGCCATTCTAAAAAACGCTCCAATTCTTTTACTTGATGAAGCCACAAGTGCACTTGCTCGGAATCGGAGAACCTTGTTCAAGATGCCCTTGAGAGAACTATGCAAGGGGGGACAGTCATTGTGATTGCTCATAGAATGTCAACCATTATTAATGCGGATATGTTTGCAGTTGTAGAGAATGGACAAGTTTCTGAGACTGGAACTCATCGCAGCCTGCTAGACAGCAGTAATTTCTACAACAACTTATTTAGCATGCAAAACCTTGGCGCGAGTAGTGACACAAGGTTGGTTGGTTCACCCTTTTCCCCCCAAGCAATGCAATCGTAACATAGAACATTTATGTGTTCCAAATCTAAAACAACCTAGTTTTCGTTCGGTCGAGGAAGAATCTAATTAACTTTAGTTTGATATTGTGACAGAACTAAAGATTCTAAACAAGTAGAAATTGTCAGCCAAGAACTACCATCCCAAGACAAAGAGCATCACAAGGAAACTAACGACCGTGATCTTGTTCCCCACGATCATCTTTCCCCATTTCCCAGTAACCAAAAGGAAATAGAAGAGAAGGAAAAAGCTACATTCTTTATAATATGGTTTGGTTTGGGAGAAAAGGAAGTTATCAAAACTGTTCTTGGATCCTTGGCAGCAGCATTTTCTGGCATCTCAAAGCCTTTTTTCGGATTCTTCATCATAACAGTGGGGAAAGCATACTATGAGAAGGACGCATTGCGGAACGTTGGATGGTATTCATTGCTATTTTCTCTGGTAGCCTGGTAGGTATACTATCGCTTTTAAGTCACATCTTGCAGCATTACTTTTTTGGAGTAGTTGGAGAGAAGGCAATGACGAACTTGAGACAATCTTTATATTCAGGTACCATTTTACATTTTTTGTTTTATAAGCAAATATATACATGAGAGAAACCACAAACCATAACATCTTTTTCTTGTTTTTTTTTTTTGGGGCTTGACAGCTGTACTTCGTAGTGAATTCGCATGGTTCGAGAAACCTGAGAACAGTGTTAGCTCCCTTACTTCAATGGTTCTCCATGATACCTCCATGGTTAAAACCATAATCTCTGATCGGATGGCTGTAATCGTGCAATGTGTCTCGTCCATCCTGAATGACTGGAGAACAGTGTTAGCTTGGTTGTTAACTGGAGAATGGCTCTGGTAGCGTGGGCAGTAATGCCTTGTCATTTCATAGGTGGACTTATTCAAGCCAAGTCTGCAATGGGATTTTCAGGGGACTCGGCTGCTGCACATTCTGAGCTTGTGGCACTTGCTTCCGAGTCTGCATCCAACATAAGAACCATTGCTTCATTTTGCCACGAAGATCACATTCTCACCAAAGTAAAAGCAAGCCTGGAAATCCCAAAGAAAAAGAGCAGGATGCAAAGTCTTAAGTATGGGCTAATTCAAGGTGTCTCACTTTGCTTGTGGAATATTGCACATGCTGTTGCATTATGGTACACAGCACATTTGATTTAGAAACATCAACCCCACTTCGTCAATGGAGTTCGAGGATATCAAATTTTATCTCTTACAGTACCTTCAATCACAGAATTATGGACACTCATCCCCACTGTTCTGTCTGCCATCCGCGTGCTGACTCCAGCATTCGAAACCCTCGATAGGAACACCCAGATGGATCCTGACACACCTAACACTGAATCCGAAGAAAGGATCACTAGTAGAATTGAATTCCAGAATGTCATATTTAACTACCCCTTGAGACCTGAGGTAACTGTTCTCAACAACTTCAGTGTGCAGATTGAATCAGGATCAAAAGTGGTCAGCTAATCAGCCAATCCGCATAATTAAATACCGTTACTGTATAGCTAGTTGGACCGAGTGGATCCAGAAAGTCCTCGGTTTTGGCACTCTTGTTAAGGTTCTATGACCCTAGAGAAGGGATTGTCCTAATTGATGGAAAAAACATAAAAGAGTACAACCTGAGAAAGTTGAGGGCACAAATAGGATGGGTGCAGCAAGAGCCACTCCTGTTTAGTTCCTCAATTAGGGAGAACATAGTTTATGGGAGTGAAGGAGGAGAAGCGACTCATGAAGCAGAAATTGTGTAACTGTCAATGGAAGCAAACATACATGAACTCATAAGTAATTTGCCTAATGGATATGACACATTGGTAGGTGAGAAAGGGTGTCAGCTCTCAGGAGGACAAAAGCAGAGAGTAGCAATTGCAAGAACTCTGCTGAAAAAACCAGCTATTTTGCTTCTTGATGTATGTTTGCTTCCATAAAAGATGCATAATTGGTGCTATGGAATCCACACACGTTAATGGTGGTGGGGGCTCATTGTACAGAACTACACGGATTACAGTTGCACACAGGCTTTCCACCATAAAAAAACTCAGATACCATAATTGTTATGGATAGAGGTAGGATTGTGGAGAAGGGTTCCCACTCGAGTCTAGTTTCAGCAACTCATGAAGAAGGTGTATATTCAAGATTATACCGACTCCAAGACATGGACAGTTAACTAATAAAAATGTATTATTGTCTTCTATTAGCAGTAATACTCCCATCTCTCGTAGTATTGTTTCTATGTTTTCTTCCGAGTTTTTTTTATCTTTTCATATCCGAGGGTACCTTTTTGCTCCTGTTTTCTCCTTTTTTATATAAGACTTTTAGTTTGAGCATTGTTGTGCTCCAAATATAATGACTCTCTTAATATATAATTGTATCTAAAAAGAGACAGTAATATCTACGTGACCATTTAGGTAGCGTTTGGTTGGCGGAATCAAAGAGGAAAATGACTCGAAAATCTAAGATTCCGAGCTTTATTGCGTTTGGTTGCGATAAGGAATCACTCTTCCTTGAAATCCAACTTTCCTTGACCGCCTTGACTTTCCCAAAAATTGGGGAAAGTGATTCCTTAGCAAGGGGGTGGGGAGAGTGATTCTCCTACAAGGAAAGTTAATTTTTTTTTATTAAATGACATATTTGTCCAAAATTAATTATAAAAAATAACCTAATAAAGCGTCTTCTTCCTTCTCTATTTTCTAAAACTTCGCCAAATTATATTAATTACACAAAAATTATATTAATCATATAAAAATTATAATTAATTACATCAAAATTAGAATAATTACATCAAAATTAGAATAATCACATAAATTATATAGTAATGATGTAAATAATAATAGGTAGAAGAAAATACGATTAGGAACGGGAACAATCATCCAAGAAATCCCGATCCTAAACTTGTCTATTGTTGCAGTTATATTTTTTTGCATTGCTAGAACAATATGTGTCATATTTTGTTATAATTTTCAAAGACTCTAATATGAAGGTTATGTCATTTGTCATTTTCTTTAACCTGCAAAAAATCATAGTTATAAAGCAAACTCATTTGATATTTTGATTGTTGAAAGATAGATAGTTAAATAGAGAGAAAGTCTAACGTCTTTAGAGGAAACTGTGTGTAGCACAGTATATATAAAAAAAGAATAATTATATACCTAACAAGATAACAAAGACACAAATATAAAAAAAAAATTAAGTAGTTATTTTTCTTATTTTCCTTGAAGATTCTCAAATACAAAACAAACACAATAATGTTAGTTTTCTGGGAATCTTAAATCCCAACCAAACACAAAAAACTAACATTCCCCTCAATCATTCTCCCGGGAGAGTGATTTTAAGGGAGAAAGTAACATTCCGTGAATAAACGCTATCTTAAAGTCAAATTTTGATTATTTAAATCTAATTTTGACCATTTAGGTATTATAGGTATTATCTTAGCCTTGCATAAACATAGCTTACCTTGCCATGAATTGATTTTGTAAGCATATATATTGGAGATAAATCATGACATCAATCAAAATCTTACAATCTTAAAATGAGTCTTACATAGAAAATTAGGTTTATACGGTCTAGCCTAAATTTACGTGGTTAAACGCTTCACATGTATAGTTAAATTGGAACCTACATAGTCAAACGACTATATAAGATGCAGTATTGTTAAATGCGCTCGCTGTGAGCGCCATTGCACTAATTCATGACGAGTGTGTTTTCATCAAGCACTCGCCTCGTAACACCTGATCTACCTTTTATTAGTGCCTCGTAGCGCCTGATCTACTTTTTATTAGTGCCTTAGGCGCAAGGCGGCCTTTAGTTAATTTTTTTCCTAAATTTAGGTACTTTTAATGTTTAAATGATATACAGCTGCACGAGAAAACCTATCGACATACAATAGAAGTTAAGTAGAGTACCTCATGTTCGTGAGGGAATCGCTATAAATTATGTGCAATTTTTTCATCTTTACAGATTTCTATAAAAAAAATTACGTTTGTTTTAATGCTGTAATAACAGAAACCTCATGTTTATATAATTCGAATGAACATATGAATACAAACATGTTTTATGATATATTATCGTAAAACGAATACTGTATAAAATAAGGTTTCAAATGTTACAAAATGAGGATCTAATTTTCTAATTCATCTTGCCTTAGATTTGTGGAATCATGAGCACCATAACTTTCAAGATGGATTTCCATTTTCCATATTAAGTAATTGTACATCAATGATAGCTACAAACTTTATGATCCACTGCCACACACCAACTAGTTTAATTTAGAGACTTGAGGCATGTCAAGGTGGAGATGTAAATCAATGGAGGTGTATAAAGCATCATGATATCGTAAAATGAGAGCCTATATCCATCAAAACCCGGTCATCTGCTGCAGCATGTGAGAACTGGCTGACCGAGCAAGCAACTGCTCCGAACTAGGTGAAGGTCTTGCCATGTTCATGACTCCAGGGCTGCCAAGACCCTGCCCAGTCATCTCTTTCGGATCACCGTTACTGTGGTTTGTTTCAGATTGGGAAGATTCCATCAACCCACGGATCTGACACGACATTTAGGATGTAAAAAATAGTTTATCATCCCACAAGGCAAGCACACACCTAAGCTATTGAGATGTGACACAAAGCAAATCAAGATATTAATTAAAGTTTACCATGTCAAGGCGTTTCTTGTGAAGCTCCATAGAAACCTGCATATTTCCAAGTCAAGATATCAACAATGCATCCTTTAAAAGTTCATTTTGCTCCATAAACAGTAAGAATCTCAAATTCAATGTAGCTCTTTGGTTATATCAAATAAAGCACTACATTTATTTTACAACATTGCCATGACATATTTTACAGAGATTTACAAAATATCATTAGATTATTCTTAGTTTTAAGCTCGCATGCCGTGAATATCAATAATTCTTAAAAAACAAGAGTTCAGAAGCTTACAGGTTTTCTTCTTTGGTGCTTCTTCTCCTCAGTTGAAAATCCAGGGATTGTCAAATCCCAGTTTTTCTCTGCACAGCACTTCATGCATTAGATTCATGAATACTCATTTTGGTTCACTTCAAAACCAGTTGACAAGAGAGAGTTGACCCATTATGTGACTGCTGCTATTAAATAAATAAAAGCACTAAAACCTAATGTTTAATGACACCAATGCTAGGAAATGGGGAAGAGAAAAAAAAGGGGGGTATTGTTTTAAACCATTTTAGGGAGAAATAACAGAGCAGCCGTGACATTCTTGACACAAGCTAGACAGAAATCCAGGTGCCGCAGAAAAACAACACGGTCGATCTGAGTTACTCAGAGAGCCGAAAATTATTTCACTAGATAGATAAAAACTTTACAAATAGATTATTAAGACATTGCTACATCATGCAAGTTAGATTCCACCACTCTACATGTTCTGCAAACACATCATACAACAGAATCACTGGCTTTCACTCATCCCTAAATCACATGAAGTAAACTGTTTCTAATTCCCGCAATATCAAGTAACATCATTTTTTCACCAAGTAAATACCCTCATAAAGAGAGCAATATTAGATATTTACTGACAAGAGAGTGGCTAGTTCAGCACAGACCTAAGTGAAGCAATACATCCTTTTGGTCTAGTGTTGAAGATTTTCGATGCTTGGCCAGACTGGATGCAAATGTAGCCACCTGCATGACACAAGGAAAGATAATATCACAAAATAAGAAATAAGGGTCTGTATGAGATCAAACTCCGCTTTTTCAAACACAGATCCACATGCCAAAATTAATTCTAGCAACTTAGTTACTTTTGCCACAACCAGTCCTGGCCATTGGATCTGCGTTGGAAAAACTAGAACTCAATCTCAATTAGTTCTACACTATTCACCATGAACAAAAAATGTTTCTCCACTACATGAAAGAGTAAAGAGCCAAAATACATATGTATCGGCAACAGTCTCTACTGTCCAAATACAATTTATTTATTTTTCATTTCTCAGGGTCTGTTATTGATGGTCATTTTGTTGTCGACTTCTGTCACTCTCTATTTCACAAACTGCGTGATCATGATGTAATACATTCCTTTTAATAAAAGAATTAAAAACAAAAAGCAATGAAAGCACCAGTACAGGAGTTCTACTATAATAAGAGTAAAAGAATACAATAATTATCACAGCACTGGAAGCTCATCTACATTGAGGTTTAAGGAAAGCCAAATGAGCGTTATACATGTTCGCACTTGCTTGCAATTGTTTGATACACTCAAACCCATAGGTGTAACTCATATTATCTACTTGGGTTTCTCTTCTTATAAGTGGACTAAAAATCTACTTGATACAAAAACAGAATATTATCTATAGCCTTACAACTATTAACCTGCATTAAATAGGAACTTTTAGTTTAGTCACAAAGATCTACCATAACTCTGTCCCCATCAAACTGTAAACGAGAGAGTTCTTAGATTGTGCATTGAGTTGAGTTAGTGTTGTTGTCTACAAGTAGGTATGTGCAAGAATTGTCATCCAACCCTAGTAATGTTGGATTTAAAAAATATCTAAACAACAAACCCCATATTGCATTAAAAAGGTGAAATGACTTGGACTCTTCAAATAAGCACTGGAGACAACATGCAACGATCTTTATAGTAGCAACATAAGAAAGGGTAGAAAACTACAAAATTCAACTAATAAATCCCAAAGTTTAACAATCAGAGAAAAAACATTGGTTTTAGTTCAGAGTACATGGAAATAATTTCAGAGTGATTCTCAGACCTTACGGTTGTTAATACAAATAGTGACAGTAACAGGGTGTACTGGTTAAGGGAATAGGAAGATAAGGAAAACAATGGATAGGAAACTTTAATAATTTCTCATATGGGAAAAAAATTAGAGGAAGGACACCAAGGGAATGGAATGGAAAGGAGAAGAAAATAATTGCCAAACTTTTCCCCTGGGCCCACAGAAAATCTACTCTGACAAATGGGAGGAAAGGGAAGGGATTATAATATTTAAAAAATACAGCAATTCACCATGAAGGCATGTACTTGAGTTTTCTACTAAATTTTCCACCCGTTTCCCTTGAATTTTAAAGCTTTTGACATAGTGAAAACGAGGATACAATTTTCTTTTCTTTTCTTTTCTTTTCCTTTCCTCTCCTTTCCCTAGCTAATTTCGTTTCCTTTCCTTCGTCAAATTCGATTGCCATACTACCTGTAAAGGTATGGCAATGAAAGAAAAATGGCAGATAGACTGCATGTGATTAGGAACAGAAGGACAAAAGAGGAAGTCCCCGTTTAAAAAAATAGCAGAAAGAAAGAAAAATAAATGCATAGAGAAGTTGGAGCAGAAGGAAGATTGACACGCAAGGGTAATGAGGAAATGCGGAAAAAATAGAAGGCATGCATGAGAAAGAGAAATGTGGAGAAACAACATTTAATATATATGGGGAATGCAATAGCAAAATTCATGGATTTTTACATACGGGTTCTGTTGGTTATGTTTAGCTTTACATAAGATATCTAGGTTATTTTTTAAATGTGAACCCACATCATCCATATTATTATTAATTTCGAGTTGGTTTGATCAGATTTTATAGATAAAGCAGATATTACAGTCATTTTACTCAGCCCTTGTACAAGAACAACAATAAAGAAATACAAATTAGGAAAAGAAGTGGGTTTAAGAGCTAAAAATTTTGGTGAGCAGAAAAGGCAGATATGTTATGTTAGAACAGCATCATGAGTGAAGTCACCAAGGTGGGGCAATGTGAAAGAGTGTGCTGTGGGGTATTAGCACCAAGGTTAGCTTGTGTTATCATAGAAAGAAAGTGAGAAGTGAGCAGGAAGATGTCCAAATGAGCATCCGAAATTCCCCAAGTGAGATGTCAACAGTGTATCTAACAATGAATAATGGAAGTAGACAAATGTCCACTGACCAGCAAAAACTAAAAATCACCATAAAACAACATTTACTTGCTAGCATAAACTAAAAATCACTAAATAATACAATGTAAAATTCCACTCCCTGTGATTTTTTTTTTTATACACGAACTCACTCACTATGTGATGATCCTCTCTTTGTGTAATAGCCTGACGAAAACTATTTTTGTACTATGTGCTTCCCAGTAGAACCATAATCGAAATAGTAAGGTTTGGCAAATATCTGGCCTCAACAACTAGATTTTTAAGTACCTAGTCATGAATGCTGTCACAATGCAGCAAAAATTCACACATCAAAATACACAACGGGTTCAATAAATGCTTAAGACCTTTTGACAACTCATGACATAAGAAACGGGGAAAAGTTAGGTACAAATAACAAAAATTATCTTGGCAGAATATCTTGGGACAAAGTTTTAACAATCATTGCATTATGAAATTCTGTGTTGAAAAAGGTTGGCAAGACTAAGGGATCAATAAAGTCATTAATTCACAACACGATAAATATGGGAAAAGTAAGGGTAACAAGAACTCACAGAATCAATAAAGTCGTCAGCAATCTCCAACAATAGATCCTCAACTTCAGGATCAAGCTTCCCATGCACATCCAGCTGAGCACAGACATCAAATGGACATCATGAAAAAAAGAACAAAATGCTAAGAAACTGAAGGTGCCAAACTAGTTATTTACACAATAGACCTGTGAAACCAAGTCTTGTATCTTTCTCTTCCCAAGAAGTTGATTGGTTGCTTCTGTTCCTTGGCTTGAACTTCCTCCAGGTGTCGTTGCACCTGATGCTGTTGCATCAGGTTGTGATCCTGTCAAACTAAGAGACTTTTGGCCTGTAGGTCCTGTCAACCAAGGAGATTGCTGTTGCAGTTGCTGTTGTTGTTGCTGATGCAATGGTAATTTGTGCAATTGTTGCTGTTGTTGTAACAGTTGTTGTTGCTGCTGCTGCTGTGGTTGCTGCTGTGGTTGCTGCTGTGGTTGCTGCTGCTGTTGCTGCTGTTGCTGTTGCTGTTGCTGTTGCTGCTGTTGAAGTTGGTGCCCCATTCCTGGCTGTACGAGCTGGGATAATTGTTGTGGGTTCATTGACATGGAATTCTGATGCAACTGGGTAGATGAAGCCAATTGCTGCTGCAGGAGGACCTGTGACTGTCTCTGATGTGGATGAAGACGGAAAGAAGGTGAGACAGGACCAGACATCGTAGGCATTTGCTTCAACCACTGCTGCTGTGACAATGAGTTCTGCACCATATTTGATTGTGCATTCTGTCCCATCCCAGACAACTGAGAGTTCATAAATGCAAGAGACGATGTCCTTGATAGGCCTTGAGCCTGTAGATTTAACAGAAACTGTACCATAGTAATCACGTACAGAAATTCAAAGTAAAACACATAAACGATATAATGCAAATAAGGTGGCATCAACAGCACAAATGCTGCTTATGACATGTCAATTTCTATGTACAATGGGTTCCAACCAGAAACCCATCATACAGACAACTAAATTAAACAGTATGCACGAGGAAAATTTTACAGGAATGAATCAAGTACTTCTAATTGCCTTAACAAAGTCAAAAGGAAAAAACAATGCCAGTTGGGAAGTAAAGAATGAGAAGATAGTACTGTTGAGCTACCTTCTCATTTCAAGCTATGGTGTTCTCAACAAGAATAAAAGTACTCTCAAAGGTTGAAGAGATGGCCATTGCATGGTCATTCTAATTTCATCAGTTCAAACATGAGAGGGTCAACTAGTTTAGCCCAAGTTTTCAATCACAAAATCAGGTGACCAAGATATGCAAAGTGTAAATGCAATAACTCAAGTTAAAAGCGAATATGGCACTCAAATTGTGAGCAAATATATCAACGACCAGTACAAAAAGAGGAATCCTTTCAAAACATTGCTACATGGATGAATGTTTTAAAGAACTGCATGAGACGGTAAGGAAAGAAAGAGGCTCCAACAAGTCAGAATGACGTATCATTATGCAAGAAAAAAATCCCTGGACATCAGGGAACTCCTCTACAGTGTCACCATGGGTTACAAATAAATGAAAACCGTGCAAAACTTAGATGTCAGCAAGCAACAGAGAGTAAAAACAATATCTTGCCACAAACTGGTCCATACTGGTGGATCAGAGTCCTAGGTGGAAAGAGTTGGGATATGACTGCAATTTGTTCTGTTCCACTATACTTGTTAAAATGAATTTTAGGATATGAAGGCGCACAGATGCGAAATGAAGCCATGGCTTTTCCATTATAAGAGAAAGCCAATTCAAAAGCTTTGCTTCCAATAGCCACATCTATCAAATACCCTTAGGTTAAAGCATTTTGCTCATGTGACAGAATTATCCATGACATTTTATGACAGGTTGGGATAGCCAACTCATAAGTCATAGAATGCAATACCAGGAGTTTTGTATAGTCAGCATTCTGAAACTGCTTTGTTTCAGAAAGTGAGAGTTACTCATAGTAAGAAGTCTATGTGAAATAACTTATGTTATATAGAAAGTAAAAACTATTCATGAAAAAATAAAAATTATAAATCCAATCATGGAAATTCAAGTTGACCAAATTCAATGGCTTGAGTCTACAAGAAGGGGCAACTCATACCTGAGAAGAGGTGAGCGGATTCTGTTGTCTTATTTGTCCTGGAGTCATCCTCTGTTGAGCATATGTTATAGCCGCATTAGGTCTTTGTTGAGATTGAGGGCTCAGATTAAGTGACCCCATTATTCCCATTGCTTGCATTCCCTGCAAAGCCTGCCCTGGAGAATTACCATGATGGAATTGGGATCCTTGGGCTAATACAGATTTTTGCCTTGGCTACATTCAAAACCTCACATGCTTTAGAGAACATTGAAGTTTTCATGAAACAGCACATGTCATTATTTTGCTTGATCAATCACTAAGGCATAAGTAACCAGTATTGTACCTATAACCAAGAGACCTACTAGTTCATATACACACTGTAACTAAACTTGAAGCTGAATAGGCGAGGAAGAATTAGCATAATCTCCAATGACACAAAATACTGACCAAACTTCAAATTGGACAGTTTTGCATTTGGTATAATAATGGAAACAACTTGAAAACATAATGGACTGTAGCAACATTTTTTTTTGGAAGTTAATAACGTGTTGAGAAATAAGTAATTCATCCAACAGGATGCCATAATTCTTTTTCTTCTTTTTTATTACAGGGAAAGCAGGAGATGGTAAAACAGAAACTCGGTTAGAAAATATTAAAGGATAATCTAACTCCAAAATTGGAAACAAAAAAAAAAACTACGTAAGAAACCTCCTAAAATGAGGTAAAAGCTGTAGTTCTGCACAAGTTAACTAATAGTGGCTCCTTTTTTCTGGATTTCCATTATCTCTAAAACCTGGTTGATAGCTAGCCCCACAATTTTGGTCATGAAATCTTAGTCAGCCTTTAAATGAAAGTTCAAATGGGAAAGAAAAAGAAAACAAAGGAAGGACACCAGACAGCACTGCCACTATGTATTATCTAATACCTCACATAGAAAAATTACTCTCTCCAGAAACAGAGTCTAACAATACCACTACAAATTAGCAGTGTTTATTAAAAGTGTTCAACTAACCAACAACTATTATCAACTTTGAAGAAATGCTTATCTAAAATATTTATTTTAGCTAGTACCAAAGTACCAGAAGTCTTATTAACAAAAACAAGAACACTACCAAAAGATGTGGCCAGACTTCATGACGAAGCTAACACTTTTTTTTAAACCAGACTCTTTGTTTCATTTCATTGGAACCACGCCCTAGATACTCACTTTCATGTGGACATAATTAAGCACATACATTAGTTACCGCAAGAGCCAAAAATGACTAGGACAAAATCCAACACTTACCGAAGACAATAGCTGTGACTGCAAGTTCAATTGAGCAGCCGCTGCTCCGGTAAGCATGGGCAAGTGTCCACTCTGCCCAAGAAGTGGTGAACGAGACAAATTGGTCCCACCCATATGCTGATTCTGCGAATTCTGTTGAATTGAAGCGGAAGGAGTAGCACCAAAATTCATTTGGCCATACAAGGCTTGTTGTTGCTGTTGCTGCTGCTGTCTGAGAGCAGCATATTGATTATTCTGCTGGTTGTTAATCTGGGTTAGACGAGAAACAGACGCCGATCGTTGAAGATTGTGAGAGACTTGATAGGGTGACATAGCGGTAGAATTCTGCTGGTGCTGTGGCTGCGGGTCCATGGACGGGGAGGAAGAAGAGAGTTGTGGAGTTTGAGGCAAATTGGACATGTTGGGTAGACTTGTGGACTGAATCGGTGGGGATGTGACGGAGGATGGTGTTGCTGTGGTTGTACTAGCGAATGGCGTTTGGTGTTGTGATTGCTGGGAATGGGATGGATCCATGGGGTTTTGGTTTGGGTTTGGGTTTGGGGAGGAGAGGGTTTTAGATGGTGATGACCCAGCACCACCACTCTCAGCCATGGAATTGATAAAAAGAATTTGGATTTCCTGATTTGGGATGTTAGACTTCAAAACCCATTTCTCCGATTGGTGAATTGCGTTTGTTTTGGTGCTTTTTTCCTCCCCGCACCGGGAAGAGGTGACCTATCACGGGCTCCATCAATCAATCAACCACGAGCCAATTATATGTTTATATAAATAAAAATAAATAAATAAATATATAATATATATAAAATATAAGATGCATGTATTTATAAAAATATTACTCCCTCCGGACGGTATTAAGTGGCGAAAACCTACGGAAAGTTACTGTACACTTTACTTGACTTTTTAGTGTAAAACCTACTGAAAATTACTGTGCTAAAAAGACAGTTAATACCGTCCAGAGGGAGTAGTTTGCAGTGAAAAAAAATATAGATATGTTGATAAAAAAATAATAAAAATGCAATATATATATATAATATAATATGCATATATTTATAAAAATATCAGTTTGCAAGTGAATTTTTTTTTATAGATATGTTGATAAAAAATAAAAAATAAATGCAAATGAAATTACATTTCATGAAAGATATAAAAATAAGATAAAAAAATTCCCTTTTCAATAAGCTAAAACCATAAGATTTTTTCTCAAAAAAATAAAATTAAGTGCAAAAAATTTAGTGCATGCATAATGATAATACTTTCATTATTAGTTTCTCTCAAAAATTATGAAATCAGTCACCAATTTTATTAAACCATAAAATATGTAAGCACACTATTCTAATTATATGCTGAACATAAGCATATAAAAAAAATCATACCAATTTGAATATGATTTTACTGATAAGTTCTTTTAAATACCAAGAGGCTATAAACATTAGATACACCTAGATTTATGTCTTTATAAATATATATATATATATATATATATATATATAAAATATATATATATATATATATAATGTATATTAGTTTAATTTTTCTATTTTTGATTCATATTTATAAATTTAATGCAAACACTTTCTTTTATTTTATTTTATTTTTTGGATAAATTGCGAAATTTTCAAAAAAGCACATAAAGAGAGTGTAAGAGAAAAGTAAGGTATGTGCAACTCATATCTCCGAATAGGACAACTCTATCTCAATCCTTAATAAAATCGGACAATGTCATTTTATTGAAAGATATCAGTGAACTTTTATTACTCCAATAATATCATACATATTTTAAACACTCACTACATAAAGAAACTCTTCATGCATCCCTCATCCATATAGCTAAGGTCTTTTCCTTCTTTATCATATTATCGTCATTATTTGAAATCAACGAAGAATACCACTACTTTCATGGGAGGAGAAGAAAAAACTCACCTATAAATATTATCACTAGTAATACTACTATATTTACCTCATACACCACTTCCTCCTCTTGTCATCCTCAACGCGATTGCCTGTCTATTGGAGAAGGAAGGTAAAAAGCAGTTAATATATTTTTCAAGTTCTGTAATAGGGTAAATTATGAAGTATTGATAAGATTCGGACTATTCGCTGAAGGGTAGTAGAGGATTATGGTTCTGGAGGTCGACCGTCCACGGTGTCCGATGTACCTGCACAACGCCCCTCCGGCGTAAACACTCCAATGCTTAAGTCAGTAGTGATTGTGTAAAATAACAGAGCTTTGGCTAGCAATCTTAGGCTTACCTTCCTCCTTCGTGGTGGAGGTATTTATAGGAAAAAATGGAGCATCTCTAGATGATCTTTGTCACAAGGTGCTAACGCTCCCGTCAGGGGGGGTTAGAGTGCCTCGCTGATGGAATGCGCTATCACTGTGTTAGATATAGATATGGGGGTAGGCGTTACTTAGGCAAGGCAACGTCTACGCTCCTCTCGAGATACCTAGCTTGGCCTGGGATGGGATAACGCCCTGTGTCATGACAGTGTAATGTGTGAGACCCCCTCGCTGATGTCGACCATCCCAGTGTCGATCACATAGAGAGAGAGGCGATAGCCTCGATGCTGCCGGGGCGGTAGTGACAGCTTTTTCCCCAAACCGCGGGGTATAAGACGAAAATGCCCTTGTTGTTAGGGATATTTTTATCATAAGCCCAACCGAAAATGAGCCCGAGTGATGTGATCCCGACCCCTTTGAAGCCTTCCCGAGTCATGCCCTAGTAAGGGAAGAAGACCCGAGCGCAAGTCAAGCCCTTGCCGCACAAAAAGGGCCAATTTTGGCCAATTAGAGCGAGGCTAGCGGCATGCCGCTAGGAAGGTCATGCATGGGGCGGCATGCCGCCAGGCACAGTTAGAAATTCGGAAATTGTTTTCCAATCCCATTTCAAGTCATTTTGTGTAATAATTTAGGCCCAATGTAATTTAGTATAAATAGGCCTTTCCTTCTCATTTGTAACTTAACTTTGGATGATGAATGAATGTTAAAGTTGAGAGCACTCCTTCCTTTATTCATTGATCCATTGCTCACCCTTCCTTGAGAGAGATCCGTCGAGTTGAGAACACTCCTCCCGATCTCTCTTTGGGAAATCAAATTGGTGCTTGCCTTGGTCTTGGATCGTCGTGGCTTGAGTCAATCAAAAACACGAAGAATCCTTCACATGTGTAACCCATCGTTACCTCTCGTGTTCCAACCGTCATCTCTAATCCCTCCATCATTCAATCGGGTAATTTGTAAGTTAATCCTTTCCGTTGCGTGTCTCCCTCTGTTCATCCATATTTCCTACTGTTTTTATGGTTGTTTATGTGTTCAAACTCACGAGCTAGATCCTCCTTTCGTTGAAGGTCATTCGACCCTCACACCCGAGGGTCGGATCATATCACCGAGTGTTTACCAAGGGCTATCGCCTCATCCTTACTCTTGTCAAATCAACTGGTTTTCACGTGTAGAGATGATTTTTCTATCGAGAAATATGTTTCTTCCAATCGCCATTCTTCTCTAGCCTATAAATTGTCTTTTTGTCGCGCTGCTTTTTTCACGACCGTTTTTGCACTTCCTCTGATTTTTGACTATGGATGATCTTACGAAGAACTTTCTGATCTCGAAGGCGCACAGCCTGAAGAACCTTGTTGAGTTTGACATCGGTTTCCTGGAGACCATGCTGACCAAAACCTCTAAGGATGTCCTGGAGCTTCAGGGAATGATGACCCCTTTGCTGTCCAGACAAGGGGCTGCTTCTATGGAGGATTTCAGTCCTATACAGAACGTGTCGAAGCTTGGTGTTGCGATCTCCCGCATCGAGGTGACCATTACTATGCTGCAGCATAGGAAAGACCTGCTGGTATGCTGTTTGAAGGGTATGAGGATTTCCTCCGCCGAACTGTCCTTAGTGGCAGACGCTCTAAGGGAGATCCCTACTGCTCTTGAGGACGATGATGTTGGGTCTCATGCTTGACCCTTGGCCGTTGTCCCTTTGCTTTTATAATTCCTGTGTACGCGCTTGAGCGCTTAGGCCGTTCAAGCCATACTTAAATAAAATGTCGCTTTAATTATTGCTCTGTCTTCTACCTTTGATCTCTTGCTATTTGCTGCTTTAGTCAGGTACGGTTGCTATAAGCCCAACCAAAAATGAGTCTTCTCTGAAATGAAGTGCTTCGATGCCTGAATTAGCAATAAATGTTTACTCGATCGCTCCTTGCGTCGCGCTCCCCGTAGTGGGTGATTGGGCGGGTTTTTGGTGCCTTTTGATTGGTGCAGTTCTCTAACAGTTGCGTGCGCCGTATCAGATTCTGTAATTATGATTGTTCTTCTCTAGGTGTACTTATTATTTTCAAGGGACACGCAAAGAGATCAGGTGCCTTTTTGCCTCAGCTATTTAATGGGGTTTTCTTTCCCTTTTCTTGTTCACCTTCTTATTCTTATTTCTTTCCCTGGATTACTTGTAAATTGATGGCCGATTCCTACTTCCTTGATACTGCGGCGCGTGACTCCCCGCCTACTCCTCCGACTTCACCAGATTCGGATCATCCTCCTCCATCGCCCCCATGGAGGCCGCCAGTCCGCCGGAAGGGCCGCAAAAGGCCAAGGAAGAGGACTTTTGAGGCAGTTAACATTCCTTCTGCTTTTCCCACATGAAAGGATAATGGAAAATTTCCTTCTATCACTCCTGTCTTGGGAAAAGATTCTCTTCATAACGCAAATTCTGAGGCAACGATTGCTAGCGTTGCGGACAGGCCGATCTCAGCACTGCTGGGTCAGGAAAAAAGGATTGACGAACCTTTTCCTCCTTACAACGGAGGTCTGCCGCTCTCAGATGACGACAACATTTTTTACTATGACATGTACTGGCCTGATGAGGATTAGTGGCCTAGCGTTGGGTGCGCTGTAGATGCCGTATGGCTTTTAATAAATAAACTGATGTTTCTTTCTCTTGCCACCGTGTTGTTTTGTTGTTGACTGATATGGAGGTGTTAGCCTTACTGAATCAAGTGCTCTGCGATGGTTTTGACTCGATCAGTCCTTAACTGCCACTTGGTAAGTTGTGGCAAATAACTGCTTGCTTCTAACTTTTGAGCACGATTCCACGTGGCCCACTTCTTTACACGCGTCCTTGCGCGACTGGCAGTTCAATTAATGCAGTGATATTCGGTCCTTTAAAAGGGGTTATCTTCTCTTTCTGCTGCTTTTTGCCCTTATTTCAAATTTTCTTTCTTCTCTGCACTTTCTCTGGAAAAAGTTATCGTCCGTCCTCCCCCCTTCGCCGATTTGCCTGCGGATCTTTCCTTTCAAGGTATCACTTCATCCCTTCAGATTTTCTGTTCATTAGTTTATTATGGTTGTGATTAGAACCAGACGATTCCTCTAGAGACCCGTGGATCCAGAAATCGTACAATCATCCAGTTTTTTCTCCTGCGATGCGATTTTAAACGCTGAATTGGAGGAACACGGTGTCACTTTCCCTCCTGGGTGTGTCCCTACCGTTCCAGAGAGCGACATGCGTCTTCACGATCCACTGTGGGGGAACTATAGATTAGTTTATTTTAAAATGTTCCTTTATGGTTTTCGCCTCCCGATCCATGCTTCAATAGCAGCGCTACTACGGGAATACAAGCTTAATCCTGCCAGATAACTCCTTCTTCCTGGTGTGGGGTTTATGCCTTTCTTCGCGCCTGCGAGTTGGAGGGCATTCTCGCCCCATCTCTTAATTTACTTCGCAAATTCTTTAGCATGACCTGTCATGATTGTTTAATCAGTATTACTCCAAGGTGGGATGACGCGTTTGTGCAGTCATTCTGGCAACAATTTTGTGGCTTTGAGAGGACTGTGGCTGACTGGAAAAATAGCTTCTTCGTTCTTGAGCTACCGTCCCGTTGGTGGCGCTGCGGTTTTAATCAAGAGTTTATAGGTCCCCTTTGGGCAAACCCAGTGGTGCTAACTAGAAGCGAGCTGGATCAAGCTAACGTTTTGCTGGATAAGAGTATATGTTATCGCATTCGGGAGTTCACCTCATACAAACTTCTGAATGAGTGCATTATGAGTGAGTTTGTCTTTCTTCACGTTTTCCTTTCCCACTTTTTTATTGTTCTCATACATTCTCTTATCAGGAGATACTGATGGTCAGTCATCGGGAGGGGCTAACGCCCCTTTGAACGTGATGCCGCTCAGAACGATACCGGCTTCTCCTTCTGCCGCGCCTTCTAGTTATCGAGGCATTCCACCCAAGAGGGGAAAAACTAAGACGGTAGCTGGGAGAGGATGGGGACGCGTCATCTCTGCACGAGCTTCTCGTTTTATCGACAATTGGCTACCGCCGTGTCGCGGAGGGATAAATATAAGTCAGCCTTTGACTCAAACAATTGATAGTGACGATAGCAGCCAAAGTGAGGACATGGATGCCAAACCAGAGTAGGCATGAATGAGCAGGCTACCGGGACCTCTTCTGACCATGCTAACGTGAAAGCTACCGTAGCGCCTGCCATTTCTTCTGTGGCAAGCATTTCTCAATTGGCGAAGATTGCTGACGTGCCAACTGTCTGCCCTTTTTCCACTGCTACAGTCTCGTTGGTGGCAGATTCCCCTCCGCCACCTAACGCTTCTGACTCTCCCATTTCTCAATTTATTCCATATGTGGCGACAACGACTTCTCTAGCTCCTGAGCCGCCGCTCAAGGTTCCTCCTAAATTGTTTTTCACTTCTATCTCAGAGGTGAGTAATAAAGGCTCCCCCCCCGACTCCGATGATCAATCTCTCTCCTGATGGCCCCAAAGGGACTCCGTGCTATCGCATGGATTTGGCGGGATTTGGCGTCAATAGTCTTCGCGCTGCAGGGGTACAAAATCCCTTCTCAAGGGACGAGTTCACCACGCCCCTGATAGGAGAAATGATGGGCTCTTCTTCAGAGAAAGAGAAATTCCTTCAGCTTTCACCAAGGGCTCACTGTAGGCACGTTGTGAATGATTCTCTAGATATCTTTCGCTACTTTCATTATGCGGTAGAGGCTTTTGACAGCGAAATGTGAGATTCTGCCCGCTTCATGTGCGCTCAGAAGGTGCAGCTTGACCGGTCGTTAGACCAAACGGGTTTGTTGACGCGTCTTTATGACGATTCACAGATGGAGCTGAGCAGAGAAAAATCTAAAGGGAAAGCGAAAACCGATGTTCTGGAGGCAGAGTTGGCTTTGGAAAAGAAGAAAAATCTTCTTCTTCGCGAAGAAATGCTGACTTGGGATGAGGAATTTTCCAAGCTTCCGCTAAAGATGGAGCATTGGAAAAAGAAGGTTTTGGAGGCCCTCACTTCTGGGCTCGCTACCCATTTCGGGAGTGATTCCTTCAGTCCAGCCAATGTTACCGATTGTGCCTCTGCCATAATAGACAAGGTTAATAAAAACGGAGACGATGCGTCTACCTTCGGGGGAGAGAAGTCTGGTGACGGTGGCGGTAGCGCGTAACGGCCTCTCTCTTGATTACTGTCCTCTTCTTATCTATACTTGTTTTATTCTTCGACCAATCACTCCTCCCAAAGACATTTGTCATTTGTTATTCTTGTAATAAGGCTAACGCCCTGAGGTCATTGATGTTTTTCCCTCAAACGCTGGGTTTTGATGTATTATCGATGTTGCTTATGCTATCGCACTATTTCTTGAAACCGCGTGTCAGAGCTGGTGCTACTTTTTAGAGCATTAAATGCTATGAATCCCCTCATTGATGCGATCGAAAAGTAATGATGAGAAAGGACACGTGTCTTTCTTGTGATGAAACGTTTGAGATAAGCACCTTCTAGGGAGTAGCAAGGACTGAAGCGTCTCTCTTTTGAAGTTGTGTCCTTCGCACGTGTCACGTCCTTCCATTATGCTATCTCGCCATGTGTCAGTTATTAACTGGTCACGCCTTTTCAACCCTTTTAGGGTTATATATAATGTTTTTCCCCGACTTCTTTTTTCTTTTTTATCTCTTTCTTCGCTCACTGCTTCCTTCCGAAAATAACTCACGCCGCTCCTTCTTCTTTGTTCTGGGATTCTTGGGTTTCTTTTACGAAGGTACACGCATTACTTCCTTCTTTTACTCTCTCTTTTCTTTTTTACTAGTTATGGCGAAGACTCGTTCTTCAAAATCTACTGAGGGGGAAAGTTCCCAAAAATCTATCGGGGAGGAGAAAATCAATAATACCCCCACTTGTCTTTACACTTTGCCCTTAGTTCATCGTTGTTTGTCCGATTTTAATGTTCAGTTTCCTCAGGGTTACTCTACTAGTGTCGCTTCTGACCCTCTCCACCTTAAAAGTGCATTGCCCGATAATAGTAGGATATTGTATGCCAAGCTGTTTGACCATGGGTTTTGGCTTCCCCTTGACCCGCTTGTAAAACTGTTGCTAGCTGATTCTGACTTGAATCCGGCCCAACTGAGTCCTAACGTAATTTGCGTTGTTAGTGCCTTTGCGGCGTTATGCCGGTTCAAAGGGATTGAGTCCCCTTCGCTAGCGTTACTTCATGATATTTTCCAATTGTATTCTCGCAAGGGGGTAATATCAATATCACCCTGCTATGATGATGACTCACTGAAGCCCTTTACTTGGAAACTTATGGGTATCGAGTCTTCTGTTCCTCGTTGGAAAGAAGAATTTTTTGTTGTTAACCTGCCTAAGCCTTTGTGGAGAACCGGTTTCAACGAGGAAATCAAAGATGGGGCCTGGGGTAGCAGAAAACCACTCTCCGATCTGGAGGATAGTTGGCTAAAGACGCTGCTCCAAATGGACTTTAGCGTTGACACTCGTAAAGTGGCAAACGGAGTGGCAGTTACAGAGTGTAAAATGGGTGAGTGTTTATCCTTCTTTCTTCGCGTTGCTGGGAAATGCTAACGCTAACATTTTTTCATGACTATACTGTGGTTCTGCCCAGTTGGGAGCCCGAATACATTCGGAGGAAAAAGAGAAGGGAGCAAACGAGAAGGGCCTAGGCTGTCGCCGCTGCTACTGCTGCTGCTGCTACCGCTGAGGGTGGGGCTATCGGTGTTACTTTAGTCACGCCGCTTTCTCAAGGAGTTGCCGCTACTGTCAGCACTGTTCAAGCGTCGTCTTCGTGAGCGCGCGTTACGAGAAGGAAAAGAAGTAAAAAGGCAACCGTCGTGCCCCCTGCTCTTTCTCAGGATACCGCTTCTTCAGAAGTGTCTGTTGGTTTGATTCCTACCGGGATTCCTTTGGCTTCTCCTTCTGCTCAGGTATCTCTATTCGCTACCGCTCCTGGTTCCTTCGTTCTTTTGTCGTTTCCTTATTGTATTTCATTTTCTTTAGGAAGTTGGCCCCACTTCCACTCGTTCTCTTCCTCACGAAAACATGTCATTTGTGAGTGAGCTTGCCGAGCGCCAGAAGAAGGATCGCCACGACCTTCAAAGTAGCCCGTCGTCATCCGGCGTTAATCCACCCTTGACGACTGCCACAGGAGGTGGCGCGCCTTTCGGGCAGCCTCAAAGTGCTGACCCTGCTATCGATCCCCATGCTTTTGCTGACTCTCCCCTTCATTCTACCTCTGGTGCTGTGGGTTTTAGTTCAGTCATGCTGGGTTATGAGACAATCAGTGGTGGTGAGTCTTTTGTCTCTACCGTAGGGGGCTCTGCTGACCGCCCTCCTTCTCCTCCTGCACTGTTTTTTGTTCCTTCGTCCCCGCTTGCTACCACGAGGGACAATTCTGCTTCTAACTTTATAGTTGGCGTAACTCCGTATGCTCCTCCCAGCTTTCCCACTCATCGCATTAACCTGGGTGGCCTTAGAGAGAAAGCTTTTCAAGTCTTAGAGACTGATAGCGCTGAGGCTGTTCTTGCATCTACATCTCTGTTGGCGGCTCGAATGATGTCGCATCAAAGGGAAAATGATGTATTTTTAGCCAAGAGTCACCAGGGGCGCATGGATTTCCTTCGCTCTCAGATGTTTTCTTCCTTTTGTCATGCTCATTACATGGAGGAGGCTAACGCTGCGGAGGCGGCGGACAAGCAGAGAGAAATAGACAGATTGACGACTGAGCGTCAAGGTCTTTTGGATGCTACGACGACTGCCAGGCAGGAGGCAGAGGCGGCTAGGCAAGAGGCTAATGCAGCTAAGCAAGAGGCGGAGGCCGGTAGGCTTGCATTAGGGGAAGAAAAACAAAGGGGTGCCGCTCTAAGCACCCGCCTTTATAAGGAAGAGGCTGGGTTAGCGTTAGAAAGGCAGAGAAACGCTGAATTGGCTGCCGACCTTAGCCTTTCTGCTGAGAAATGTCGTTGGTATCTGAAGGAGGGGGCAATGCTTATGTCTGAGGGCTTCATACACCATCATGGGATGGACGACTTTCAGATTAAGACTCTTTCTGCATATTTTGAAGAGAGGTCCTTACATGTGTCCGACGAGGATTTCTACAATTCAAAGGCCATCAAACAGGGAGGAAATAACGCGTCAGCTGCTCCTTAGATCTCGCGCTTTGTTTCTTGATTTTTGCTGTTGATGTCTTTGTCTATCCTCGTGAGGATATTTTGTAACTCTGACGGTATCATCTTCTCTTCAGGCCATTGCTTTTTGTCTATAATTTCTTTGTTGGTCCCGTCTTATGATATTACTGCCATAACATGGTTAATAGGCTTTATTACTAAGATCACAATAATGTGGTCATCGTACCTTATGCGGTTAGTCAACCGTTGCGTTTGTATGCGCACGCCATTCATGGTTGCCAAGATATTTCTGTCTTTAGAGGCTTGGTGCTTTTGTGACAGCCACACCAGCTCGTTTTCTGAGGAAGACTTTTCTGCAGTGCCTCTACGTGTTTTTTTTTTTTTTTTGAGAATCAAGAATTTAATTCTGCATTATTATCTCTTTGATGATGTTCCAACGAACAAAATTATTATTTCCATTCCTGCCGCATATAGCTTAGCGCCGCCCTCTATTGTTAGGGGGATCACTTAGCCTTGCTAAGTTTGTTTATGATATTGTTGTTGTTGCGATAGAGACATCTCTCCAGCCCAACTTCACTAGGTATCAACCGCTCGGTTACTAGCTGGGATATCTCTCCTTGTTTCAAATGCCAACGATCGGCTTGGGGTGTGCCTCGTCTTAGTGAGCCGTTTGATCAGGACCGCCCATCACAAGGATAGGATTTTCACTCCCAAGCGTTGAAACCTCGCGTTCCTAGAGCGTGCCTCATCTTAGTGGTCCGTCTGTGTGAGCACGGTTACCACAAGGATAGGATTTTCACTTCCAGGATGGAGTTACTACCTCCTTGGGGCGTGCCTCGTCTTAATGGCCCGTCTATGTGAGCACGGCTACCACAAGGATAGGATTTTCACTCCCAAGGATGCCGGGACGTGCCTCGTCTTAGTGGGTCGTCTATGTGAGCACAGTTACCACAAGGATAGGATTTTCACTCCCAGGGGCGTTGGGGCGTGCCTCATCTTAATGGGTCGTCTATGTGAGCAAGGTTACCACAAGGATAGGATTTTCACTCCCAACGCTATTTATGCCAGGGCGTACCTCGTCTTAGTGGGCTGTCTGATCAGGACCAGCCATCACAAGGATAGGATTTTCACTCTTGGCATTCTTCGTTATCTGTATATGATTGACCATAATATGCACAAGAAATGCCTTTTACTCATGCGTTAGAGCAATGTTAACAATGTCAAACAGGAGAGATTAGCTTCTAGCATGATATAGTTTCAAACGGGCTATATTCCAGGAGTTTGGTAAGGGAGTACCGTTAAGCGTTTCCAAATGATACGCTCCCTTTTCGATGACGCGGTTGACGTGATATGACCCGTCCCAATTTGGGCTGAGTTTTCCCATGCGCTGTCCTGCCACTCGTTTGTCTCTAAGCACTAAATCTCCCGCTTTGAGCAGCCGCTCTTTGACCTGTCTGTTATGGTATTGCGCCATTTTTCTTTTGTAATGTAAGGCTTTCAAGAGAGCCTCCTCTTGTACCTCTGGCAGTGCGTCAAGGTTAACACGTAACCTTTCTTCATTTGTTTCTTCATTGAAATATGCCACTCGAAGGCTCAGGGTGCCAATTTCTACCAGCGTGACAGCCTCTGTGCCAAAGGCTAACGCAAAGGGGGTTTCTCCTGTGGTAGTTTTGACGGTCATGCGATAGGCCCACATTACATACGGCAGTTCGTCTGTCCATTTCTTTTTAGAACCTTCTAGGTTCCTCTTGATGTCACTAAGGATACTACGATTGGTCACTTCAGCTTGACCGTTGGTTTGCGGGTGTACTACAGAAGAGAATCTTTGTTCGATTTGGAATTCCGCGCACTGATTTCTGAAAAATTGGCTCGTGAATTGCGTTCCGTTGTTGCTGACCAATATGCGAGATACCCCGAATCGCATTATGACTTGATATTTAAAGAAACGCCAAATTTTTTCCGTCGTAATGTTGGCTACCGCCTCTGCTTCTGCCCATCTCGTGAAATAATCTACCGCCACAACCACAAATTTTAGTTGGGACCTGGCTTTTGGAAACGGGCCCAAAATATCGATTCCCCATTTGGCAAATGGGCAAGGGGCAACAATTTCTGAGATTTGCACGGCTGGTCTTCGAGGGATCTTGGCGTATTCCTGACATTTCTGACAAGATTTCACAAAGTGACAGTCTCTGCGAATGGTGGGCCAGTAAAATCCTGAACGAAAGACTTGTGCCACTAGGGTGTCACCAGCCACGTGCATGCCGCATATTCCTTCGTGTATTTCTCGCAAAGTGTGGAGGCCTTCCTGCTCCGTTATGTACTTTGCGGCTGGATGAGAGAAATATTTTCGAATTAACTCTCCGTTGTAGTATGTGCACCGTGCCGCTTGTTTCAAAATTTTCCTCTTTTTGGTGCTATCTACTGGCAGCTCATCATGTTTCAAATATTTCACAACGGGGATTCTCCAATCGCTCTCCACTTCTTCCACACAAAGAGACACTTGTTCTTACATGAAAGAGGGCACTGGTATCTCACCGTAGTGCACGTCTTTAGGTATGGAGGCTGCCGGGTTAGCTGCCATCTTTGCGAGATTATCAGCCTCACTATTATCTTCTCGAGGAATATGCTCGAAGCTGACTTGAATGCCTTTTCCCTGTGTCTCCGTTAACTCACGTTTTACCTTTGCAAGGTATTGGATCATGATGGGTTCTCGGGCTTGGGAATTTCCCAAGACTTGATCTATTATCAATTTAGAGTCCC
Source organism: Viola odorata (assembly GCA_963691705.1). Taxonomy (NCBI): domain Eukaryota; kingdom Viridiplantae; phylum Streptophyta; class Magnoliopsida; order Malpighiales; family Violaceae; genus Viola; species Viola odorata. The sequence goes on along the minus strand of OY829545.1, from coordinate 45,368,325 downwards.
CCCGTATCTTTAGCTGCAGATCGCGCAATGTTCCTACATCGCGCGTAGCTTCAATGAAGAAACTGTTGCCTATTTTGAGTCCGGCCAGTAATGCTTCGTACTCGGCCGCGTTGTTGGACAGTGGCTGCAAAATTCTGATGGCATAGCGCATCTGTATGTCATCAGGTCCAATCATGAAAATTTCAGCGCCAGCTAACTCTTGATTTTTAGCTCCGTCCACGTGGATGATCCATGTATCACTGTAAGTGTCTGGGGACGGGAGATCTAAGTCTTCCACTTCCCCTTCCGGTGGGTCTACTGGTAGCCCTTGTGCAAATGTGCATTCTGCTATGAAGTCTGCTAACTCTTGGGCTTTGATGGACGGTCTGGCCTTATATTGCAACCCATACTGCTCAAGTTCGATTGCCCAAATCAGCATTCTTCCTGAAGACTCAGGTTTCCTAAGATTTTTCCCCAACGGTTGATCAGTGAGTACTACGACAGGATGAGCTTGGAAGTACCGGTCTATCTTCTGTGTTGCCTGTACGAGGGCAAACACTACTTTCTCAATGTGAGTGTACTGCAATTCGGCATCTTTCAGTATGTGACTGACAAAGAATACAGGGTGATGAATATGTCTATCGTTTCGTACAAGGACAACACTGACCACCTCCTCAACGACACCCAGATACAAGTATAAGGTGTCGTTCAAATCAGGGAAGTCAATGCACATGCGCCAATCTCCGTTAGGTTTTGGGACTAGGACAGGGTTAGCCAACCATGTCGGGTACTGGACTTCTCGGATGAAGCCAGCATCCATAAGTTTTGATATCTCTTTCTCGATGGCTATTATCTTTTTTGGAGAGAAAGCTCGCCGCTTCTGCTGAACAGGCTTAGCGTTAGGGTTAACATTGAGTCGGTGTTCTGCTATTTCTCGCGAGATTCCAGGCATATCTGCCGGTTTCCACGCGAATTCTCCTTTACATTTGTTCAATAATCGAGCTAACTGTGCGCTTTCTTCTGCATTCAGTTTTACACTAACCAGAAAATTCGCCTCTTTGATTCCGCTAACGTGAATTGTCCTCATGTTGTCTACTGGCTGAGTACGCTTTTCCTCTCTATCCTTAAAGGGATCATCTGCTACGCACACATAACGATCGCAACTCTTTTGGGTCATGAGTAAATAGCACTCGGCAGCTAACTTCTGGTCCCCTTTGATCGAGACCACTCCATCCCACAAAGGGTATTTAATCTTTAGATGTTTTTGCAATATCGCAGCTCCAAAGTGGTTGAGGTATGGCCGCCCGAGTATAGCGTTGTAAGGCAATGACAGGTCTACAACCAGGAACAACAATTCCTCCGACCGCTTGGACGTATCCTCTCTAAAATATACTGGTAGCGCTGTAACTCCTGCCACCGGGATTGGGACCCCGTCTACTCCAATTATTGGTTTTTTACAAGGCGTTAGCTCACTGTCGGGACGCTTCATTAGGTTGTACGCTTCAAGCGAGAATAGATTGACCGCACTCCCATTGTCAATAAGGGTTCTCCTGACTCCATGATTGCCGATAATGGGTGTGACTACTAGCGCATCGTTGTGTGGGTAGACAACACCTTTCTCATCCTCTTCGGAGAACGATAGCACCATTCGATCTAACGCGCTTATTGCTTCGCTTTTTGCTAACGCATTTTCTCTCTTTCGTTTGTCGCCCGTCGCGGGTGCTGACGCTGCGGGTTCATCGAAATATGGAGTGCCTCCCGCTATAATATTGATCATGGGAACGTCATCTTCGCTAACTATAAATGTTTCTTTATTCTTTCCAATAGGGATGACGTTGGCTCCCGTGGCGTAAGAGGGCGCTTGCCTATCACCAGTCGCCTTATCTGTTGGATTGTTCCTGATCTCCTCCCTTATTTTAGTGGCGAATTCCCCGAGGTATCCTTCTTCAACTAAGCGCTCTATCACTAGTTTCAATTCCCTGTACACGTCCGTGAAGTGCCCTTTGACTTTATGGAACTTGCAAAATGCATTTTCCCTTCCTCTCATAATTACTCCCGGTTTCATAGGAGTTGGGTAACGAATAGATAGGTTTCGCTGCTGAACTATAGCCAAAATTTCTGCTCTTGGAAGTATGAGGGAAGGGAGGTCAGGGTCGTATATTCGCCCCTTGGGTGGATCCGCTTGCCTCCTGGTAGGGGAATTCCCAAATCTTCCTCTCGAGAAGTTACCCCTCTGCCGATTTGAGGCTCTAGGGATGTGGTCCTTTCGTTGCCCATAATCATCGGTTGGCTGCGTATCAGACGTTGGGGGCTGGATGCGTATCTTGGGATACATTCTGGATTTGTTCCCTATTCTCTTCTTCTTCCATTCTCGCATAATTGTGGGCTTTCAGCCTTAACGCGTCTAGAGTCAACGGTGGGTCCACCATTAAAGTGTCTCGTAACTTCCCATAACGGCAATTATGCTTCAAAGCTTCGACAGCGAAGTCAATGGTGACCCCTGGCGTTAGCGACATCTCCAGATCAAAACGACTCAAAAAATCCTTCAAGGATTCTTGTGGCTTTCGATGAATATCGAATAATGCTGCCGCAAATTTTCTAATAGGAATAGCCGTACTGAACCGGCTCTGAAATTTAGCTTCCAGTTGGGAAAAAGTATCAATGGAACCTGCCGGAAGTCCCTCGAACCAAAGGCGCGCTACACCAGATAGCGTCATTACAAAGATTTGACATAACGCAGCGTCACTGTGAGTTTGAAACTATACAAAATCTTTCACCTTATTAAGATGAGAAATAGGATCCTTCGTGCCATCATATGATTCCACAGGAAGTTTTACATGCCGATTGACCCAGTGATGTCTCACGCGGTGGCTAAATGGGTGACCGTTGCTATCATCAGGAATCCCCTGCGGTTGATGAGGGGGAGAGGGCTCGTTAAGCTGCCTTTGAGCTCGAAAATCATACTCACGATGCCGCCTGGGAGATCGGCTGTGACTTTTTGGCATTCGAGTTCGATGTCTTCTGCTACTCGATCTCTCACTATGCCTAGGAGATGGGTCCCTGAACATCTCATCTCGCCTGTTATCCCAATGATCTCTATATTCACCGTCCCATCGTTCCCCTTCAAGGACAGGAGCTTCCCTCCTATGCTGCTCAGACGGTTCAGCGCATCTATGAGCAAGTTGCATGACTCCAATAGGGGATGATGTCAAAGGTAGGGATAATGGAAGGCCTCTAGATTTCCGAGGTGACAGTGGTCGGTTAGTGACGATGGATGGAGTAAAGACTATATGAGAAGGCATGCTAGATCCCGAAACATGAGGCGTAAATCCTGCAGCTAGTTCTGTCAGCCGATCTAGCTGGGCTCGAAGGGCCGATATTGAATTCACGAGAGGATTGCCTACACCGTCTACCGTGGGTGCCCTCAAATGGGGGATAGAGTAACTGGGTCATGGCATATGAGATAAAAGAGTATATGTCTGGGATGCAAATGTTCCCACCACTTGCTCAAAAGAGGGATCCGACGTGCCTGGTGGAACTTCTTGCACCGTGGTGGAAGAGTTAGTGGTGGCGAAAGGGAAGAGTCACCTACGAGAAGAAAACGGGAGGCTAGAAGACTGGGACAATGCGGGATCTGGGTCAGAATCCATAATCCTTCAGATTTTAAGAAAATAGAGCTTGGCTATTAAGGATGCTCACTTAATAAAACCAAAGCTCTCAATGAAAGCACCAATTTGATAAGATTCAGACTATTCGCTGAAGGGTAGTAGAGGATTATGGTTCTAGAGGTCGACCGTCCACGGTGTCCGATGTACTTGCACAACGCCGGAGGGGGTCTCCGGCGTAAACACTCCAATACTTAAGTCAGTAGTGATTGTGTAAAATAGCAGAGCTTTGGCTAGCAATCTTAGGCTTACCTTTCTCCTTCGTGGTGGAGGTATTTATAGGCAAAAATGGAGTATCTCTGGGTGATCTTGGTCACAAGGTGCTAACGCTCCCGTCAGAGGGGGGGGGGGGGTTAGAGTGCCTCGCTGATGGAATGCGCTATCACTGTGTTAGATATAGATATGGGGGTAGGCGTTATCTAGGCAAGGCAACGTCCATGCTCCTCTCGAGATGCCTAGCTTGGCCTGGGATGGGATAACGCCCTGTGTCATGACAGTGTAATGTGTGGGACCCCCTTGCTGATGTCGACCATCCCAGTGTCGATCACATAGAGAGAGAGGCGATAGCCTCAATGCTGCCGGGGCGGTAGTGACAACTTTTTTCCCAAACCGCGGGGTATAAGACGAAAATGCCCTTGTTGTTAGGGATATTGTTATCAAGTATACTACAAGTTGTTTCTTTAGTACAAGTCATTTGTGCAAGAAGGGTAAACATAGTATATCATTATACTTTATGCAATAGTTTGATTTTTTGTATTTAAAAGTAATGAAAGAAAAAAATAAGTGAGGTGAGGAGGATGGAAAGATAGGTGAGGTTGATACAAAGGAAGAGTTTTACTTATGCCCGAAGTTTTTGAACCTTCAATAGGAAAGTAAGGTAGAAATAACGGTTTTGTATTGAGGTTTAAGACACTTCTTCGTTTCGATGGAAACCTTATACTGCAATAATCCAAAAAAATTAAAGAAATACAATAAACCACGTGCAAATTGACATCTTAAAAAATCACTTAAGTTGACCTTATTATTACATGTCAATGCTGCCACATTGATGACGTGTCAACTTGCCATGTATACATCAGTGACGTGGCATATAAAGTAAAATTGCAAACATGAGATAAAGGATTGTTGAAAATTCTAATCTGACTTACAATATGGGAGATAAATTTGCTCTTTGATTGGTAGCTTAATTAGTGGTTTTGTTGACCCTAATTTTTAGTCATTTTTCTTCCATAATTTAGTGCTTTAATTACCCCCATATGTGTATATATATACCAATGTAATGGTAGCGGAGCTATAGGAAATTCCTTGAGGATTATCCTCTTTTTTTTTAGTAGCTTTTGTTGCTGCAATTTTGTGTCTATTTAAATTTCAGCCTTCATTGCTAAATGTTCATATTTGATTTCTCTCCTGCTCATCTCAGTCGCCATCACTATTATCACTTCTTATTTGTCATCTTTCTTCTCCTACTTCCCATTTACCATGTCAACTATTAAAACTAACAATCAAGAGAAGGAAAGGTGTGATCAGCATAGAGAAGGATAATGGAGGAAGAACAAAGACAATCTTTGGTGCACCTACTAAGAGTAGTAGTAGTGATGTGATCACGGCCCTTCAACCATGGGCTCCCGCCCCAAGGGTCAGTCAGCCGGAGAATGACCTATCGGGTGACTCGGAGGTCTACCGGATTAGGGCTATCAGAAGCCTTGTACTGCCTAACGGGAGCTGCAAGAGCCATTGAGGGACTATCGAAAGGCCAAGGTCACCTATATATTGGCGACCTAGCAAGAAAGCTAAAGGTTGCTACGCAAACTTACCGAAAGCCAGATAGTCTTACGAGAAATATATACCGAGGGCAAGGAAGGCTAGCGGGAAACAGGTTAGTTGAGGGGACAATGTTACCAGTTACACCTATATGATGTTTGCGCTCAAGCGCAACACTACCAGAGTGTCATCCGTCGGCTATGCTAAGGCTACCGGTGATAAGAGTCTGGGGGATATGGAGTAGGATTGGCTTGATCTGGGGCGGTCGGGAACACTGTGCGGGGGTCTTCGTCACCTGCAATGCGCCGGAGGGGGTCTCCGGCGTAAACACTCCGATGCCAAAGTCAGTGTGAGTAGTAAAAGTGGCAGGGGTTCAGTACGCTATCTTCAGCTTACCCTCTTGTCTGAAAAGGTGAGGGTATTTATAGACAAAGGGAAGAGTGTACCGACAGGGGTAGGAATAGTCCCTGGTAGGTGTCGCTGGTGTGGTATATGCCGCTGGAATGGCCTTGAGTGATGTCACACGGGTGACGTCACGCGGAGTGACGTCACGGATGACCTGGGATGGGATGCCGCCGTGCGGATGTCACATGAGAGCCCCCCGCTGAAGTCGACCATCCCAGGGCCGGTCGCCAGGCTAAGGGCGGCATAAACAGGGCCTCGTCTCCCGCGACAGGTACAGTATGATGGCCGGGTCACCCGGCGGGGTAGTGGAGATGCCGCTTCAGTGGTATCAATAGTTATCATATGCCCAAACGAAAACTAGCCCGAGTGTTTACCAAGGGCTATTGCCGCATCTCCGGTCCTGTCCCTTCAGAGGTCTCTCCCCCAATGCGAGCTCGACGATAGATAAAGGAATATCTTCAAAATGCCTTTTTCCGAAGTCTATAAATAGGCCTTTTATTTTGCACTTGCTTCATAATTCTCACAACTTTTTCACCTCTCTCTTCGAATTTCCTCATCTCTCTTCTTTTCATGGACGAAGTCACCAAAAACTTCCTACTCTCCAAAACCCATGCCCTGAGGAACATAACTCAGGCAGACACCGATTTCTTGGGGTCGCTGAGCGTGAAGACCTTGGAGGACATACTGGAGCTTCAAGGGATGCTGACTCCCCTGCAGGCTAGGCAAGCTGCCTTTACCATGGAGGACTTCAGTCCCGTGGAGAAAGCGGTGAAGCTGTCGGTGGCTATTTCTCAGATTCAGCTACTGATGACAACACTGCAGCATAGGAAGGACTTGCTGGGATGCTACCTGAAGAGCATGAGGGCCTACTCTTCTGAACTGACGGCCCTAGCGGACGCCCTTAGGGAAATTCCTTTCCTGGAATGGGACGATGATGACGCTGGGTCAAACGCCTGACCAGCAATAGGGGTCCTCTTGGCGCGTCTCTCTGTGCTCCTCTGGGGCCATCTTTTGTAACTCTGGGCCATCAGGCCTTTTTGTACTCTTAGGCTGTTAAGCCCTTTTAAATAAATGAATATGCTTTCCCTTATTCGCTTGTCGCGTCGTTGATATTTTCTTCTTTCTTATGCCGCTCCTCTTGAAAAGCAACTTTAGTTCTCATTAATTTCGAACTTGATGTCCCTTGGGATCTTGCCACGTTATTTGCCTATCTGGCTCATAATGATGACTCTTTCAAGCCACGTCCATTCAGAATATATTTTTGCGCCGTCTTTTCCGTGTTAACGGATTGGGCAACTGTTTCGGCGCCTCCTGGTTGGTGCAGATTTTTAATAGTTGCGGAGTCAGATCTTTCCTCCCAACAGACGCTACCTCTGATAGCATTAAATGTCCTCGATAATACGCGGAGAGGCATGCACGCTTCCTCCCCTCGGCTATATAAAGGGTTCTTCCCTTCCTTTTCTGCTCATCTTTTTTCTCCTTTCTTCTTATTGTTACTGATATTTCCATGGCTGACTCCCGCTTTTTGTACACTGCTTCTTGCGACTCTCCTCCGACCCCTCCAACTTCTCCCGATTCCGACAATCCTCCGCTCACGCCTCCCTGGAGGCCTGCCAAACGTCTTGTGAAGCGCCGGGGTCGTAAGAGATCGAAGAAAACAAAGAAGCGATCTTTCGAATCCTTCTTTGCCAACTTTGAGCCTCACTATCTCTCACTGCAGCAAAAAGACGAAGCATCTCCGTCCGTTCCTTGTCCTTTTCCCAAGGATAAAATTTCTGTGCCAGATGCCGCTCCGGAACTGGTCGGCCCGACCCCGGGAGAAAGCTCCCGTGCCGCTTCGAAAGAGGACACTGCTCCCACGACATGTCCTGTGACTAGGCTTCGTAAAAGGCCTTTCAGGATGGACGAGCCCTTCCCTTTCTATAATAATGAGTCGCCATCGCCTCCGGAGGACTATGATTATGTTTTTGAGGTTGATTGGATGGACGAAGATTGACAACGCCGCACTTGTTGTAGATGCCGCTGGCTTTCTTTTTAATAAATAAAAAATGTTGTGAAGTAAAATGCCGCTTGCCTTTTTCTTTTTTGCTTTTAGTATAACGTCGCTCTTATGGGTTAATCGCCGCTGGACTAGCCGATTACCGCTTCATAGGATCCTCTTTCTGGGGGTTTTTTGTAATTAGAGGACCTTTCTTTTGCGAAATTCAAGGCAAGCGCTTGAGTTTAAGTCTCTATCAGGGTCTTCCCACGTGTCCCGCTTGCCTCATACGTGTCTTGCTGTAATAGGTTGCCCTTCTGTCTGACTCTTCCACCGTCTCTTTTAAAAGGAAACACGTTTCTTCCTTGTACCTTTTTGCTCCTTTTTATACTTCATAATTTTCTTCATTTTTAGCTCGCTCCGAGGAAATTCTCTCATTCGCATCCAGGCGATTCACTTATCAACTTCAGCCTTCTCTTTCTCAAGGTATTCTGCTCGATCTTACTTTTGATTTTCCTTTGCTGCTTTATCTATGATGCCTCGCACGAGATCTCAATCTAGTTCTTTAGCTACCCCTAGGCCAATTTCTCGATATCCCGAGCTTGAAAATACTCCTAGCATCTTTACTTGCCCCACTGTGTTACGTCTTGAACTGGAAAGCAATAATATTACCTTCCCCTGCGGCTATCGCCCCACTATTCCTTCTGACACCATGAGGCTTCATAGCCGGCTCTGGAAAACTCATAGGATTCTTTATTTTAAGATGTTTCAATATGGGTTCCGCCTCCCAGTTCATGACACGCTAGAGCGTGTGCTGCGTGAGCACTGGCTTAACCCTGCGCAGATTACCCCTCCCACATGGAGCTGCATCTACGCCTTCCTTCGTGCCTGCGAATTAAAAGATATTCTTGCTCCCTCTGTCACTTTATTTCGCAAGTTCTTGACTCTGGTTTTTCGCGACGGCTTCATTAATATTATTCCAAGATGGGATGACGCTCTAGTGAGGCCTTTTTGGCAGAAATTTCAAGGATTTGAGGGAAGCGTCAATAATTGGAAGAACGACTTCTTTGTCGTCGAATTACCCTCTCGCCTGTGGCGTCCTGATTTCAACCTGGAGGTGGTTGATTGGGCGAGGCCAGCGCCTCTGTCTAGGGAAGAGTTGGATCAGGCCAACGCCTTACTGGAGATGGAGTCCTCTTTCCAGATCTGAAACTTTACCTTGTACAAGCCTTTAACTGAGTGTGCCATAGGTGAGCTTTTGAGCTTCGCCGCTGCCTTGCTTCCCCCTTGCTTACTAACATTACTTCTTCGCAGGGGAAACTATCGCTCGTCCGCTCTCTGAGGGTGACGCTTCTCACAAGGTTGTCGCCCCTTCAACAACTGCACCCTCTACTTCCGCTGGGGCTCGAACTGATCACCGTATGCCCATAAAGAAAAGAGCTTTAGACGAAATTCTTTCAAGGGAAAGCGGTTCCTCTCTCCGCACTTCCCGCTTCGTAGAGAACTGGTTGCCCAGTCAGAAGAAGAGGTCCGGGTCTGGTTTGCCAGTGACTGAGACAAAGATTTTCTCCTACGGAGTTGAGGACATGGACATAGAGTTGAGCCTCCGCCCGGCTTCCTCAGCTCAACGGAAGAAGCTAAGGGAAGCAAGCGAAGCTCAGGTGACAAGGGTGGCGACTCAATCTCCCCCTGCCAATACCGCAAATGTCGTCGCTTCTGAGACTACCATTTCTCCTGGTGCGACAAAGGAGAGCGCGACTTCTCTGGGTGGCGCTTCCTCGCCTCTTGGATTGGTCGCTCCCAATAAAACCTCTACTGCCGCGACGATGCCCTCGTCCGCTGCAGACTCCACTCCTGTAATGGAGCCTCCACACTCGCCCATTGGCCGCTGCATTCCTGATGTGCCTTCCTCTATCCCCAGTGGACCTGGTTCTTCTCACTTTCCTCCCAAGTCCCCTTGTCCGTTGTTCATTACTTCAATTCGAGACGTTGGGGGCTCAGGCGGTATCTCCACCCCTTCCTTTGTTGCTGACCTTTCCCGCGACGGGCCTCAAGGGGCCCCTTCTCACCGACTAAATCTGTCAAAGTTTGGGACTGAGGGGTTCCGCGCCCTGGGCATATCAGACCCCTTATCGCAAGATCAGCCCACGACTATCTTGGCTTGTGAAATGTTTCGCGCCTCCGAGGAGGAGAGTAGACTGCTGCAACTTCCTCCCGAAGTTCAGTACATGCGCGTCATGAACAACTGCCTTGCTGCTTTTCGACAACTTCATTACTTTATCAAGGCTCGTGGTACACAATCTCAAGACTCTGGTGCGCTAGCAAAGGTAGAGGAGTTGTCGCGACTCCACAAACGCGCTCAGGCCGAACTGCGCGGGTGCCGTGCTGACCTTACTCGGGAAAGATCTAAAGGAAAAGCCCAGGTCGAAGCTTTGGAGGCTGAGCTGGTGGCTGAGAGAAAGAAGAACTCATTCCTTCTTGAGGAGGTATCATCCCGCGATGCCGACCTGTCGAAAGCTTTCAAGAAAGTGGCATGGTGGAAGAAAAAGACTGGACAGGCCTTTGTCGCCGGGGTGACAGATCAGCACCGCAGTAGGGCCGCTGATCCTACTGAGGTTGCCAGATACGCCTCCGCGAGGATGAAAGAGATTGATGAAAGCCAAGAGGGTTTCCTCTCCTCCAAAGAGGAGTGACAAGTCAACGCCTGGAGGAAGCCTATTTGATGCCGCTTGATTGGTGACATCGCTTCTCTACTTACGCCCTTGTTGTATTATTTTTTCATTTGGACTTTGTCATCGCCTCTTTGCTTGTAATAATTGTCGTACCTTACAATCTTGACCGAATAATGTGTGTTTCTTGACGATGTCGCTCTTTATCATATGCCGCTTCATTACTTTTTCTCGCGCCTTTTGCATGTCGCGCCATTACGGCTTGTCGCTCATTTCCACCGGGTTTGACTGCGCCCTTTTCAGAGCATTTAATGCTCTGACTTTCTTTGTTTGATACGGAGAAGACAGTCATGATGCTCCGAGCCCACGTGTCATCAATGGGGAGCGCTAATGGGACTGGCGGGCTGAACACGTCTTTTCGCTCCTCAAGAGTTGTTTTCGCTTCCCGCGCTTCACTGCCCTTGACACGTCACATGCCTCGATCGCTTGACCCCATCATCCCCTTTAGTTCCTAGGGTTTATATATAAAAACCCCACGTGCTTTCTTCCTATCTTTTATTACCTCTCTCTTTTAAAGAAACGAAAAAGAAGGAAAACAATTCCTCTTCTTCCTCCTACAATCCGCCGCCGCCCGGGTGCTTCAATTTTCTTCTCACCACAGGTACCTTCCTTTCTATTCCTCTTTTACCTTGCTCATGGCTCCTAATCGCCGTTATCCCCGCCCTGCTGGGGAGGGGGATGTTAATACCACTGTTTCCACCATTACTTCCACCGCCGTCCTTCGACAGCGCCTGCGTAGCTATAATGCCACCATCGACCAGTTGGAGGGGTACTCCACCGAAGTTGCCCCCAAAATCCCTTCACCTCAACAGCGAATTACCCGGCAACCGTAGGGTTCTTTACGCCAAAATATTCCATTATGACTTTCGGTTGCCTCTAGATCCTTTGATTGCTGAATTACTTTCTGAGTTTGATTTAAATGCTGCCCAACTGACTCCAAACGCCTACTGTGGCATTTATGCCTTTATAGCCCTCTGTAGACATATAGGGAATGAATCTCCTTCCTTGTTGTTGCTCCGCTCCCTCTTTCAATTATACCATCACAATAACGGCATCATAGCGATATCGCCTCGCTATGATGTTGAAGCTTTAAACCCCTTTACCTAGACACTGTTATTCCTTGAATCTTCTATTGATGCTTGGAAAAAGGGGTTCTTCATCATCAATCTGCCCCAGCCTTTGTGGCGGACCGGTTTTAATCTAGCCATCAGAGATGCCGCCTCGTGCGGCAGGCCAGAGTTAGGGCCAGCTGACCAAGACTGGCTGAACAAACTACTGAATCTGTCTGAGATCCCTGGTGTTCGCACTCGCGAACTCGCGTGCGGAGGCAACATCCAGGATTGCATTCAAAGTGAGCTTCACACCTCTGATCGCTGTTCCATGTCAATACTAACTCTAACATTCTTTTCTTATTTCTACAGATCCTCCCGCCGGGTGGAAGCCTGATTGTATCAAGAAAAGGGAGAAGAGGGCTCAGCAGAAGAGAGAAAAAAGAGCTCTTTCCGCCACCTCGGCCGGCGCCGCTACTAATACCACACGCGCGTCCACTTCTGCGCCTGAGTCTTCCTCTCTTCCCCAAGCGGAGGCTACTGCCACATCGACCACTGTTCCAATTTCTTCCCCCGGCATTGCTCCTACACAAGCGTCACCTTCTCATCCTCCTCTTGCTAGGAAAAAGAAAAGGACTCTCCGCCTTCGCGTTATCGCTCCTACACGTCCTCCTGCTTAGGTAGTTTTTACAAAATTTTTCCACCCGTGTATTTTTATTTGTTTCTTAATTCCCCTTTGTCCTTTGCGCGTAGGATACCGCTACTGTTGCCTCTTCTGCCACTCCTTCACACGACGGCATGGATTTGTCGGGTATTCTTGGTCCCAAGCGACCACGTCTTAATGAAGACGTCCCTTCAGCGGACACCACTGTCGCTGGTCAGGATAGGCAGGACGACATTGCCAATACCGGTCCCTTGACAGGCGACCAAGGTTCTGGCCCGGCAGGGAACGAGGTTACCTCTGCGCCACTTCATTCCTCTTTTGCCGCATCATCTCCTCCTCCAGGCAATCCCTTGGACTTTCTAGAGGTTCTTGTAGAGGAACACTTCCCAAACTTACCGGCCAGCGGCTTCAATATTGACGTTGGGCCGTCCAATCGTTCCCCTCCGTCCCTTCCAGATCTCTTCTTTGTTCCCACTGCGGCTCAGACAATCTTTCCCCTTCTTCCCCCAATAGAAACCCCGCGCATGGTGGCTGAGTTAAGCACTATACTCTCCAGCGGAGCCGCCACCCATCAAGTTGATTTGAGCAACATTCGCCAGCGTGGGTTCCCAGCGTTAGGAGGCGACAGCTCCCTAGCGACATCCACTTTACTAGCAGGACATCTGCTGTCAGTTGAGGAGGAAGAGCGAGGCTTCCTCTTCCTTGCCGAGGGTGAACAATTGCAGCAGATAAGGGCTCATCTGTTCTCTAGCTTTCAAGGCTTCCATTACTGGTCCACAAATATGATGAGACGAATGAGCTCTCTCCAATCCTCCTCCCAGGAATGGCACAACACTAACCATCAGCTCTCGGAAGAAATCAGCAAGTACCAAAGGGAGCTTCATGAAGCTCAAGAGGAGCTGCGGAAGAGTGTTGAGGAGCGACAATGTGTAGAAAACAGTTTGGGAGTTGCGAGGAAAGAGTTGGAAGAGGCCAAAGGACTCCGGGCCGCTGGGGATGCCGCCCTTCAAGCGGAGCAGAGCAAGAATGCCGCACTTAAGGAGGAAACGGCGGACAAGTGCAAGTGGTTTTCGGAACAAGCGGCAGGTCTCATGGCCGATTGCTTCATTGAGCATCACGACCGTCATTTCTTTGATGCTGACGCCATCATCCGCCTCTTCAAGCAAAAGTCCGGGTTCCTCACGGAAGAGGGCTACAGCCAGGCGAAAAGGCCACCGCCTGACGAGGGGAACAACAGCATGCCCGGGCCGTGAATGTCATTTCTCTTTTGTCCATCGGGTGCTCTGACTTCTTTGCCCATTTTTGTGTTTTTAGGGCCTTTTGTTTGAGGAAGCATCCCTTCGTGTGTAAACAGTTCGCACAAATTTCTACACATTTTCACTTATCACTTTGTTAGTAGCGACATATCATTAAAAAATCTTAATTACCTTAGGGCATTGCCGCGCGATCTCCTTTCTTACTTAGCACGATCCCCCAAAGATGTCGCTTGTGCCGAATTTTCTGCACCTTTTCACTTATCACTTTGTTAGTAGCGACATATCATCAAAAAATCTTAATTACCTTGGGGCATTGCCGCGCGATCTCTTTCTTACTTAGCACGATCCCCCAAAGATGTCGCTTGTGCCGAATTTTCTGCACCTTTTCACTTATCACTTTGTTAGTAGCGACATATCATAAAAAAATCTTAATTACCTTGGGGCATTGCCGCACGATCTCCTTTCTTACTTAGCATGATCCCCCAAAGATGTCGCTTGTGCCCAATTTTCTGCACCTTTTCACTTATCACTTTGTTAGTAGCGACATATCATCAAAAAATCTTAATTACCTTGGGGCATTGCCGCGCGATCTCCCCCGATGTCGCTCGTGTCCCGTACTCTTCCAGCCAAACTTCACCGGGTTTGTCCCTTCCGGCTACTAGCTGTGGTACGGTGACCTTTATTATTTCTTCAATCGGCCAGGAAGTGCCCTCACTCAGTGCGCCGCCTGATCAGGGCCGGCCATCACGAGGACAAGACTTTTCACTTCCTCAGCATTGCCCTCACACCTCTTAACGTACCCTCGCTTAACGAGGTGCCTATGTTAGCGCAACCATCGTAAGGATAGGATTTTCACTTGCGAGGTGGAGTTTTTATCTTCCCTGGGGTCGTGCCTCACTTAATGATCATCCGCCTATATGAGCACGGGCTGTCACTAGGATAGGACTTTACACCCCCAGGGGAGTTGGGTTTCCCCAGGATAGGATTTTTCACTCCCGACAGTGCTGGAAAGTGTCTCGTCTTAGCGAGCCGCCTGATCAAGGCCGGCCTCGCAAGGCCAGTAAATTTTCACTTCCAGCACCATATATTAGGATCGCCGGGGCGTGCCTCCTCTTGACGATCCGTCAGCATTAGCCCATTCCGCTCCCAAGGCTAGGACTTTTCACCCCCGACATCCTCCTTTCCTTGTTATCTACACATTACACAGACAACCAACAAGGAACAAAAAATATTTGCACAACAATTGTTAGACCATGCCCACGGCATATCAATATTTCAAAAGACCATGCCCACGGCATGTCGATATTTCAAAGACCATGCCCATGGCATGTCAAAATTTCAATTTCAAAAGACCATGCCCACGACATGTCGATATTTCAAAGACCATGCCCACGGCATGTCAAAATTTTAATTTCAAAAGACCATGCCCACGGCATGTCGATATTTCAAAGACCATGCCCACGACATGTCAAATTTTAATTTCAAAAGACCATGCCCACGACATGTCGATATTTCAAAGACCATGCCCACGGCATGTCAAATTTCACAAATTTCAAAACCATGCTCAACGACATGTCTATTTAAATTTCATAATTTCCAAAATCATGCCCAACGGCATTTCATAATTTCAGAATCATGCCCCACGGCATTTTATAATTTCAAAACCATGCGCTACGGCATGTTGAAATTTTACAAATTTCATAATTTCAAAATCATGCTCAACGGCATTTCAAATTTTCAAAATCATGCCCAACGGCATTTCATAATTTCAAAATCATGCCCAACGGCATTTCATAATTTCAAAACCATGCGCTATGGCATGTTGAAATTTTACAAATTTCATAATTTCAAAATCATGCTCAACGACATTTCATAATTTCAAAACCATGCTCTTGACCAGTACATCGTCCACGTACGCTTCTACATTTCTCCCGATTTGCTTTTCAAACACTTTGTTGGCCATACGCTGGAAGGTCGCCCCTGCGTTCTTTAAGCCGAACGGCATTGCCGTGTAGCAATAAGTGGCCTTCGAGGTTATAAATGTCGTCTTTTCCTCATCTTCCTTGGCCATAGGAATTTGATGGTATCCGGAGTTGGCGTCCAGGGAACTCAAATACGCGTACCCTGCCGCTTGATCGACCAACTGATCAATCCGAGGGAGCGGATAACAATCCTTAGGACAAGCGTCGTTCAAGTTAGTGAAATCAATACACATGCGCCAGTCTCCGTTGGGCTTGCGGACTAAGACGGGGTTGGCCAGCCAAGTGGGATATTGGACTTCTCGGATAAATCTCGCATCTGACAATTTTGCTATTTCTTTATCAATCACCATCGCCTTTTCCGCGGAGAATGCTCGCCGCTTCTGTTGAACTGGGGTAGCGTGTGGGTCGACATTGAGTCGGTGCTCAGCCACTTCCCTGGACACGCCAGGCATGTCCACTGGTTTCCACGCGAACTCTCCTTTGCACTTGTTCAACAGCCGAGCCAATTGTGCTCTCTCCTCAGGGGTCAGCTTATCGCTAGCCTGGAAGCTCTCCTTATCATTGCCTTGGACAGGGATGGGTACCATCGCATCTACTGGCTGGGTTCGCCTTTCATCCCTTTGCTCGTAGGGGTCCGACGCCACACACACATATTGATCACAACTTTTTTGGATCATGAGTGAATAACACTCGACGGCTAGCTTTTGGTCGCCCTTGATCGATACTACCCCTTCCCACGAGGGGTATTTCATCCTGAGATGTTTCTGAGATACCGCCGCCCCGAAACGATTGAGGAATGGCCGCCCTAGAATGGCATTATACGGTAGGATGAGATCAACGACCAAGAACATCAATTCTTCTGATCGCTTCGATGCGTCTTCTCTGAAATACACAGGCAGCGCTGTGATTCCAATTACAGGTATAGGGATGCCGTCCACTCCAATAATTGGTTTCTTGCAGGGCGCCAGTTTGCTGGCAGGGCGTTTCATGAGATTATATGCTTCCAACGAGAACAGGTTTACCGCACTGCCGTTATCAATAAGGGTCCTTCGCACCCCATGGCTCCCAATAACCGGTGTGACTACTAACGCATCATTATGAGGGAAGACGACGCCTTTCTCATCCTCTTCTGAGAAAGATATTACCATCCTATCAAGCTCATCGATCGCTCCCTTTTTTGCCGGCTGGCCTTCCCGTTTCCGCTTCTCTCCTGTCAAGGGCGTTGTTGGGGTAATCTCATCTAGGAATGACGCGCCGCCAACGATAATGTTGATGATGGGGACATCATCATCATACATTGTTAACAACTCCTTCCCCCTTGCGACAGAAGTTCCACTGCACCCAGGGGGAGGAGGCAATGAACGGTCACTTAATGCTCCGCGGGGGGGGTCACTCCTGGCTTCTTCTCTCACTCGAGTGGCAAACTCTCCAAGATAGCCTTCTTCCAATAGCCGCTTTATTGCCAACTTTAACTCCCTGCATGCCTCTGTGAAATGTCCCTTGACCTTATGGAATTTACAAAAAGCATTTTCCCTTCCTCCCATGACCACCCCTGGCTTCACAGGGGCGGGGCAGCGAATCGGCAAGTTTCGCTGCTGAATAATAGCTAAGATTTCCGCTCGTGGGAGTGTAAGGGGTGGGAGGTCGGGATCGTATGCTCGACCTTTGGGGGGATCCGCCTGTCGCTGAACATTCTGGCCGCCACCCTTTCCTCTAGAGAAATTGCTCTTCTGGCGGCTCGACACCTTGGGAATGTAATCTTTCCGCTGGGTGTATTCATCACTCGGACGCGTGTCGTGGGTCATACTGGCTTGAGCCGCAGGAGCAGGAGGGGCATTCTGGGGCGTATCCCGCATCCTGATTCTATACTCCTCCTCTTCCATTCTCGCATAATTATGGGCCTTCAACCTTAACGCATCTAAGGTCGTTGGGGGGTCCACCATCAACGTATCCCTCAGCTTCCCATATCCACAATTCTGCTTCAAAGCTTCTATAGCAAAATCAATAGTGATACCGGGGGTCAACGACATTTCCGTATCGAAGCGACCCAGATAACTATTCAAAGATTCCTCTGGCTTTTTATATATATCAAACAAGGCTGCCACAGATTTCCGAATAGGGATAGCTGTGCTGAAGCGACTCTTAAACTTAGCCTCTAGTTGCTGGAAATTGCCAATGGATCGAGCGGGGAGCCCTTCAAACCAGAGGCGAGCCACTCCTGACAATGTCATGACGAATATCTGACACAACGCCGCGTCGTTGTGCGTCTGAAACTGAACGAAGTCCTTCACCTTGTTGAGATGTGAAATGGGGTCTCTGGTGCCGTCGTACGACTCCGTGGGGAGCTTGACACGTCGGCCGACCCTGTGGTGCCTTATACGGTGGGTGAAAGGATAACCAGCGGTGTCATCCAAGATCTCACGATCATGACGGGGAGGAGACGCGTCCAGGTGTCGCCTGTGCCCTCGAGGCTCCGGGGTGCGATGCGGCCGGGGAGACCGGCTGCGGCTCCTGGGCGAACGGGATCGACGCCTCCTACTGCCTGATCTCTCACTCCGCTCCATAGACACCTCTCTACCGACCCCCTCTCTTCTGCCGTCCCAACGCTCTCCGTATTCATCCAGCGGCCGCTCTACTTGAGAGACAGGAATCCGCGGTATCC
Source organism: Viola odorata (assembly GCA_963691705.1). Classification (NCBI taxonomy): domain Eukaryota; kingdom Viridiplantae; phylum Streptophyta; class Magnoliopsida; order Malpighiales; family Violaceae; genus Viola; species Viola odorata. Next base: position 45,350,195 of record OY829545.1, on the reverse strand, counting down.
GCAGTATGTAGTGCTCCTCCTGTCCGCCTGCCAGTTGCGCGAAACCGAATGGTGTGCTTATCGCAGGTGAGGTCAGAGGACACTCATCTGGCGTCGAGGCGATACTGGTCGATCAGCGACGATAGATGGAGTAAAAATAACTCGAAGAGGCACACCTGATGTCGCGGTACTAGAAGTGGGGCCTGCGGCCATCCCGATCAAATAATCCAAGTGGGCATGAAGAGCTAACATGGAGCTTACCGAGGGAGTAGCGAGGTTATCCCTCTCAGAACTTACAAGCGGAGGGACGGAGTGACTGGATCAACCCACGTAAGAAAATGGGGTGCACATTGAGGAAGCAAGGGAACCCATTTGCAAAAACGGAGTACTCGTTTGGGAAAATGGGGTACCCGGTTGAGAAAATGATGTGCCAGTTGTCAGTCCGAAAAGAAAGTCTGTCTGCGCAGAGGAGGTTTTAGGTGATGTGCCATACATACTGGACGAAGACGTCGAAAAAAGTGTCCTACGCGCGTGACCGCCACGAGTGTGAGGGGGCGTGGATTCTGAATCCGAAGCCATGATCCTTCGACTCTCAGAAAGAAAAACAGGGCTTGGTTACTAAGGAAAACTCACTTTATCAACCAAAGCTCTCAACGAAAGCACCATTTGATAAGAGTCTGGGGGATATGGAGCAGGATTGGCTTGATCTGGGGCGGTCGGGAACACTGTGCGGGGGTCTTCGTCACCTGCAATGCGCCGGAGGGGGTCTCCAGCGTAAACACTCCGATGCCAAAGTCAGTGTGAGTAGTAAAAGTGGCAGGGGTTCAGTACGCTATCTTCAGCTTACCCTCTTGTCTGAAAAGGTGAGGGTATTTATAGACAAAGGGAAGAGTGTACCGACAGGGGTAGGAATAGTCCCTGGTAGGTGTCGCTGGTGTGGTATATGCCGCTGGAGTGGCCTTGAGTGATGTCACACGGGTGACGTCACGCGGAGTGACGTCACGGAGGACCTGGGATGGGATGCCGCCATGCGGATGTCGCATGAGAGCCCCCCGCTGAAGTCAACCATCCCAGGGCCGGTCGCCAGGCTAAGGGCGGCATGAACAGGGCCTCGTCTCCCGCGACAGGTACAGTATGATGGCCGGGTCACCCGGCGGGGTAGTGGAGATGCCACTTCAGTGGTATCAATAGTTATCAACCGGGAGCATCTGTCGGGAGCCAAAGCCCAAGTCTACCGGGAGGCCATCCATCAGCTAGACCAAGTTATCAGGAGCACCTACCGAGCGTCAGCCACACAAACAACGAGGCCTCGCATGCCGCCAAGCCCAAACCGAAAGGACCTTTTCTTTTTGGAGTGAATTTCTGACGGCATGAAGGATAAACAAGTTTGGATAGAGAGGGAGTGATAAGTGCAGCGGATTTAATGGAGGAAAGGTAGAGTTGTATTTAATGGAAATATATATTGAACTTGATAAATAGAGTAAACCCTCCTTACAACTTGGTAAGGCAACCTTACTATGTCATTTAACAAGGATCTCTATCCTAGCTTGACCAGTTCACCAACAAGGATGAACAACCCAAGAATTAGGAAAGATTGAAGATGATTGGTTTTAAGAACCCTAATAGCTAAACCTAGTTAACTGGCCTATGATGAAGATTCACTCAAATCAAAGACAAGCATAAAAGAGTCTATCTAAGCCTGTTTATATGAAGGCTATAAAAGAGTCTATCTAAGCCTAAACCCTAAATTACCCTTGGACAAAGAGCCTTGGATCACCTAGAAGTTGGCTTGAAAGAGCTTGGAAGTGTCATAGTACTAGTCTGGCGGTATACCACCTGGATCCTGGCGGTATTCCGCTACATTCACTGCTCCAATGCCCCTCCAAGCCGACGCTAGCGGCATACCGCTAGGCAGAAACTATCTTGCGAGCTTTTAGAAATGCTCTTCCATGGCTTGCGGGGTCCACTTTTGAGGTCCGTACGGGTCCGAGAGTGAGCATGTTGGAGTGCACACAAGTCATCCATTGATCCTTCGCTCCAAGTTGCTCTCCTCGGCTCGAATGGTCTTTAAGAGAATGACTACCAACCCCTTGCTCCATGTGAAGTATCCATGAGCTCCCATGCTCGTATCATCCCCTCCCCCTTGGAGAGGATTCGACCTCGAATACATATGCTGGTCCTCTTCAAGATCCTCATCATCACTTAAAAAGTAAGGAGACAAGTCATTAATATTGAACGTCGATCTAATAGCACCAAAAGAAGAAGGAATGTCAAGACGATAAGCATTGTCATTAATTTTCTCCACAATGAGGAAAGGGTCATCTCCCCGTTGGCTAAGCTTGCCCTTTCATTGAGTGGGAAAATGGTCCTTCCTCAAGTGCAGCCAAACCCATTCGCCAACTTCAAAGGTCTTGAAGCGGCAACCAGAATTGCATTTTTGCATCAACTTGGCGTTCAAAGTTTCCAACCGGGCCTTGGCTTCTCATGTAGTTTCTTCACCGCTGCTGCTTTTTCCTCACCATCTAAGCTAGTACAATCATTCAAAGGAAGAGGTAGCAAATCTATGGGGCTGAGAGGATTAAACCCATAGACTAGCTCAAAAGGAGAGAAACGAGTGGATGAATGCATAATGCGATTGTAAGCAAATTCAATGAAAGGAATGCAATGATCCCAAGCCTTGGCATACTATTGGATCATGAAACGTAACATTGTTCCTAATTTCCTATTGAACACTTCGGTTTGGCCATCCGTTTATAGGTCACAAGAGGTAGAAAATAATAATTTGGTGCCAAGTTTAGCCCACAAGACACGCCAAAAATGACTAAGAAATTTGCTATCCCTATCACTCACAATAGTTCATGGCATGCCATGCAATCTAACAATCTCATTGAAAAAGAGAGTAGCGATGTGAGATGCATCATTTTTAGTGTGACATGGTATGAAATGTGCCATTTTCAAAAAACAATCCACAACAACAAACAATGAATCCTTGCCCCGTTTGGTACAGGGAAGGCCAACAACAAAGTCCATTGAAATGTCACACCAAGGATGAGATGCAACGAGTAAGGGCATATAAAGACCATGATCAATACACTTAGATTTAGCACATTTAAAGCAAGGCATGCATTAACAAAATGAGTAACATCTTTCTTCATTTTTGGCCAAAAGAAGTGTTCCTTAAGCGTACAAAGTGTCTTTTCTACCACCCTCTCTCCCCCCCCCCCGTGTGCCTCCTTCACAAGCAATTCACGTGTACTACACTTAGGAATGCACAATCTACCTTTGCAAAAAAGAAAGTCATCATGCAACACGAATTTACCGTAAGGGCCATTAGAGCATGCAAGGTAAGCATCTTGGAAATCAATATCATGTGCATACAAAGATGTGAGATGTGCAAAGCCTAAAAGACATGAGTGAAGAGAGGTTAAGAGGGCGTACCTTCGAGAAAGAGCATCGGCTACAATGTTCTCGTTGCCCTTCAAATATTTGATGTGGTATGAGAAATGCTCAATGAATTCCATCCAAGACGCTTGACGCTTGTTAAGCTTCCCTTGGCCCTTCAAATATTTGAAGCTTAGATGGTCTGTGTGCACCACAAACTCCTTAGGTAATAGGTAGTGCTCCCAAACATCAAGAGCCTGCACAAGAGCATACAACTCACGGTCGTATGTACAATAATTGAGTTGGGGACCCTTCAATTTTTCACTAAAATAAACCACGGGCTTTTTGTCTTGAATTTTGAGTTAATCTCTTCTTAGACCAAATATTTTAGGGTTAGGGTTCTTAGAACCGTTTATCTATCTATCTTCATCAAACAGCCGGGTTGTCCTAGCAAGACTAGGGAGGGTCGGTTTTGATTAAGAGATCCTTACTATACTTGTGACATGGTTGCCTAAACTAGATTTAGGAGGGTGTGTCGTGTATTGTAAGTTCTATACTTGTTATCATCAATACATCTCTATCTTTCCTTCATTATTCCGCTCCACTTATCACTCCATATACTATCTAAAATGTCCATCTTCCATCCATCAACGTGCGCTTATCAACCTCCCAAAGAGGACTAGATCCTTCATTCAACATCTCGGCCAAATCTCCATTTAAAAAAGGCAAGCTCTTGAAGACCATTCGAGTCAAGGAGAGCAACTTGGAGGCGAAGGATCAATGGCTGACTTATGTGCACGCCAACATGCTCACTCTCGGACCCATACGGACCTCATAGGTGGGCCCCACAAGCCATGGAAGAGCATCGCTAAAATCTCGCAAGACAGTTTCTAGTGGCATACCACCAGGTCTCTAACGGTATGCCGCTAGCATCGGCTTGGAGGGGCATTGGAGCAGCAAACGTAGCGATATACCGCCAGACTTGTACTATGACACTTCCAAGCTCTTTCAAGCCAGCTTCTAGGTGATCCAAGGCCCTTTATCCAAGGGTAATTTAGGGTTTTCCCCTATGTAAATAGCCTCCATATAAATAGGCTTAGATAGACAATTTTATGCTTGTCTTTGATTTGAGTGAATCTTCATCATAGGCCAATTAACTAGGTTTAGCTATTAGGGTTCTTAAAACCAATCATCTCCAATCTTTCCTAATTCTTGGGTTGTTCATCCTTATTGGTGAAAGGGTCAAGCTAGGATAGAGATCCTTGTTAAATGACATAGTAAGGTTGCCTTACCAAGTTGTAAGGAGGGTTTACTCCATTTATCAAGTTCAATATATCTTTCCATTAAATACATCTCTACCTTTCCTCCATTAAATCAACTGCACTTATCACTCCCTCTCCATCCAAACTCGTTTATCCTTCATTCCTTCATCAGTGATTATCAACCTCTCGAAGAGGGCTAGATCCTTCAACATCAATTTCAGCCATCTTCCTCAAATCGGAACCAAGATCATACCATGTGGTAGCGGAGCATCGGGTCGTCCTCTAGGTTGGAAATCTTGAGTTGTTTAATACTTTTGTGGTCAAAATCATCTTCCCCACGTCCTCTTTCATTTTTGAGCATTTTGGAAAATTTTGATTTTGGGCCAAAATTTTCGTCTTTTTGTGATTTGATCTTGCTTGAACAAAAATCTGGAAATTTTGTGTTTAAATTGTTCATCAAGCTTCAAATCTTCATCTTTTTCCTCTCCCACGTTCTTCCTCTTCATGTATTCCTTCATATGTTCTTCCATGTGCATGGAAAATTGACAATTGTGTAGTGGTCCAATTTTGTTTGTTTGTGTAGTTGTCACACACTACACTTGAACCATATTAAGCCATATCACCCACACTTGCTCACCAAGTATTTCATTTAGCATATGCCTATACTATTCTTGTAGATATTTTATTGCATACTTGCTGCCACATCACTTGCCACCTCACACATTTTGCCACCTCCTCACTTTATGCCACGTCATCATATTTTGGCATTTAGTAAATATTTTTATTACTTCAAACTACTGGTCACACACATTTACATTGAAATACTTGTGATTCAAAAAAAAACTGAAAGGGAAAAGAAGCAAGAAAAAGAAAGAAACAAACCTAGTGGCATACCGCCTAGTTCGTAGCGGTATATACCGCTAGCTTCGGCTTGGCACCTATAAAAAAAGAAAAAAAGAAGAAGAAAATAAGGGTGAGTCAAAAGCCAAGAGTTCCATTGTGTGTAATCATTAGTGTGTGCAATTAGTTCATACTAGGTGTGCATTTGAAGTGATTATTTTTTCTTTCCTTCTTTTTCATTTAAATTTTCGGTTTCAAAATTTATTTTCTCCTTTCATCTTTAATTGAGCTAGACTTTTCTTTTGTGTCGTTGGTTTTTCTTTTCTTGTTTCCTACATACGCATTCTACTCTAAGTCATTTTCGTGTTAAAATTCAATCACTCTTCTTGAGCACTAATTCGGCTTTCCTTACCTTTCTTTCAGTGCTTTGCTTTCTTTGCAATCCCATGTGCTTTCATTGATTGCTAAGCCTAAGTATTGATTTGTGATTGAATATTAGAGTGGGTAAGGTTGTGAGAACAATAGAGTGTAGTGTGAAACACGAGAGAAACACATAAGGGAGCGACTAATATTTTTCTCTAGCAATTGTGTTTGTTTCTTTTTGTAGGTACCTTCATCATGTCTAATAAGAATGTTCCTATGGGGGATGGATCAAATGAGTCATCCACACTCAATCCGGCTCTTGCTTCCCTCATAGTGGTCATGGAGAAAATTTTGGATCGTTTGAATCACATTGAGACCCAACTTACCAAGCCTCCACCTCCACTTCCACCCCCATCTAGCCAACCGATCACACATTATCACCAACCCCCTACACATGAAAGCCATCCACCCCCACACCCATCTACCCAACCAATCACACATTACCACCAACTCACTCGAGCAAATGACCCTTCTAGTGTGGACTTTTATGGCTTGCCGCGCCTAAATACCAGTGTGGAAGATGTAGTTACTCAAAGTGATCATAGTGAGGATAATGTTCCACTTGGTGCTTCCTTGCAACATCGCCTCTCTAGGGAGCACATTCAAGGTCGTACCCACAATTCTCCTCATGGCCAAGAACCTAATCCACCACTTGTACCAAGGCATCCACACCAACCACTACACGCTCCCTTCAATCCCAATATAGATGTCCCTTTACATCGGGCCAATGCTTATGTTCCTCCCATCTATGAAAGGCCTCGCCCACCCCAACCTCCTCATTATGAGCATGCGCATGGTGACCCCCGTTTTGACTATGAGGAACCTTTTGAAGCAAGAGGCCGAAGGCACCATGAAGAGAGAGTGGATAACAACCTCTCTAACCTTAAAATTTTCATTCCTACATTTGAGGGTAAGGATGACCCGGATGTGTATTATGAATGGGAGGGCAAAGTGGAAAGGATCTTCGCATGCTACAATTATGCGGAAGAGAAGAAAGTAAAAGTAGCAATATTGGAGTTTTCGGGCATGGCAAGCCAATGGTGGGATCGCTTGGTTGCAAATAGACGAATTGAGAGGGTTCCTCCCGTGGCCACTTGGGAAGAATTGAAGTATGAGATGAGGCGGAGATTTATGCCTAGCTATCATATCTGTGATCTCCATCAAAGACTCCAATGCTTGCACTAAGGTACAAAGAGTGTTAGTGATTATTTTCATGATATGCAAACTTGCCTTATGCGTGCTAATGTCAATGAAAGTGTGGAGGCCACCATGGTAAGATTTTTGGGTGGTTTGTATAGGGAGATCGCCTACCAACTTGACTTTCAAACGTATAATACTTTGGATGAGATGTTTCATTTGGCATTGAAGATTGAAAGACAAGTAAGTTCCAAGCCTAAACCTCCATACCATTCTTCTTCTACTTTCAAAAATTCGTGGCCACCTTCTACCTTCCCTTCTAAGCCTCACAAAGACACCACCAAAAACACCTTCCCTTCTAAGCCAAACACACACCCCAACCCTAAACACCAATCGACTTTCCCTCCAAAACAAACACCAAACAACAACTCCACCCAAAGAACCCTTTCCCGAAACATCGAATGCTTCAAATGTGGTGGCAAGAGCCATATGAGGGCCGAATGTGCCAATAGGAGGGTTATAGTGATTCGTGATGGTAGAGAAGTTGTGAGTGAGGATGAAGAAGAGGATAGTCCTCACCGTAGTACGTCTTGGGATGTTGATGATGATGGGGATAAAGAAGAAGAGGGATATGATTTTGTGGATGTGCCAAAGTGTTTGGTTGTGAGACGTAGCTTGAGTATTAAGGCCAAGGAAGATGATAAAGTTATTGAGCAAAGGGAGAACTTGTTCCACACCCGCGACATTGCAAATGGGATGGTGATCTCCATCATCGTGGATAATGGGAGTTGTACGGATGTGGCTAGCACCCTCCTTGTGCATTCGTTAGGCCTTTCTACTACAAAGCATCCACACCCATATGTGCTAAATTGGTTTAATGATGGGAGCACGGTCAACGTACACAAACAAGTCCTCATCACATTGGTAATTATGTTGATGAGAGATTATGTGATGTAGCACCTATGCATGCTAGCCACCTCCTTTTGGGTAGGCTTTGGAAATTTGATAGGAAAGCCATCCATGATGCTTTTCGAAATACTTACAAGTTAGAGCATGGTGAGTGCAAATTCCTCATTCCATTCCTTCCTCCTAGCCAAGTTTATGAGGATCAACTCAAATTAGAAAAAGCTTGTGCCACTTTTAAAATTACTTCTTCTCTTCACACAAAAAATGAGTGAAGTGGAGTGAAGAAAGTAAGTTGTGGGAAAGAGGATATTCTGTATTAATCACAAAGCCAATCAACTCCTTATATAGGCAAAGCCTAGTATAAGTTTAACTAGAAGTACAAGTTCTAATTCTACTAGAAGTAGGAGTTCTAACCAAGAAATAACTCTAATAACTTAAATAACTAAATAATAAATATACAAAAACATTCCATAAGCTTGAGAATAACTTTCGGATGGATGGGCTTTAAGTTGGTCCGCAATCCTCAAGTTGTGGGTTGTCGTACGTTCACACTGCGCACCAAAATTTGACCCGCACTATCTTTCAATCCGCTCATCCGATTGGGCTGAAACTTGGTCCAATCGTTCCCAACACCTCAAAATATAGGAAAGAAAGTTTCCTTCCCTGGTCCGGGCCTGATTGTTCCATAAAATGGTCGATGTTGTCGACTGACGCATCTAGGACTCCCAATGCGAGTAGGATATTGTCTGTGATAATGTAGCTCCGCCCTAACTCTCAAACAGCTTGTGTGTTTGGGCTCAAATTTGGACACAAGATTTCTAACATCTTGAAGTTTATGAAACCAATTGGATCGCAAGCAATTGACTTCGTTATGATTGAATTGACTCAGACACAGTTGCCTGTTGTGCCTGTGCGTTGACAACTTGTGTACGAAAATGTCACCATAAACCATCTTGAGATCTACTCGTCCAAATGCTCTAAAATTTGGACACGATCCTCCTAAGACATCAATAGATCTTTTATTTACTTTGGATCCTTGATTGAAGCCTCTCTTCCCTGACTTGGCTCGGATGGACGCTAACCCTAGCGTTAAGAATCTCCAAGCAGCTCTCCAAGTCATCCTTCGCCTAATGGCTTGGTCCAACAACGTGTCTTGCCTCATATCCATGTCTAGAGGTTGTTATAACCTACCTTAAAGCTTTAGAATGTCCTTGGCTAGACATCTTGGTTCGATTGGCCTGGGCCGCAAAACATGTGCACATAGTAGGCTAGTCATGGGGCTAGGATCGTATCATTCCCTCCCCCTTTGAAAAGATTCGCCCTCGAATCTGATTCTTTTAAGACAAGAATTCTATCCAATTTAGAATCAACAAAAGAAACACAAGAAGGAAAGGGATTACCCAAGACATCCAACTCGACGGTGGTATCTCTATGTGTGGTGATGGTTTGGGTCAAACCAACGTCTCTCTTCGCAGCTGACTTGTTGACTTGAGTAGGCAACCAAGGATGGTGTAAGCTCATACTATCTCTCTCAACAATCACAGAGAACCGCCTCAATTCTTCATGGTATTCCTTAGCCGAATAAGGAACACATAATCGCTCCATGTGAGCTATGGCTTGCTCAAGTGCTACTTGTGCGTTCATCAATTCCTTGCCCACCCCTAAAATTTTCGAGTACTCCAATGACCAAGGGTTTAGTGGCACCATAAGCACAAAACCACAAGCAAAGATAAGCAAAAATTCTCTAGCAAAGACAAACTTGCGCACCAATGAAGAGCTCTATCATCTATTTTCATCAACCCATGCTCACTCTTTTCAGGGGGATGTTTTCTTTACTAAGTCTCTCCTTTTTAACTCTCAATATTTCTTCCTTCCTCTCAATGTCTCTAGTAACTTTCCATTCACCATAACTCTTCTCTAAGTACTTTCGATCTTCATTGATTGCAAGAGGTGTTAATGGTGCTAAGGAGAACTTTCGGCCCTCTTTCACTAGCTCGTAGCTATTACCCCTTTTATTAACCACTCTAGCTTACTGCCATGGTCGACCAAGAATAATGTGGCTCGACCACATAACTATCACATCACAAAGGATCTCATCCTTGTAATGCCTAATCGAGAAAGAAACCAAAACTTGCTTCGTTACCTTTAACTCTCTACCGTTGATCATGCATCGCCGCAAGTAAGGTTTTGGGTGCTTAATTGTTGGAAGATTCAACTTATGTACAAATAATGTGCTTGCATAATTCACTGAATTCTTAGTGTCAATAACCAATGAACACCTTTTTCTCTTCAACTAGACAGCGAGTGTAAAATAACCCTTCTTTTTGTTCACTCACTTCTGCCTCCTTTTGTACGCTTAAGTCAAGTGTTTTAGCATCATCATGATTTTCGGATCCTTGTGTACAAGTCACTTGACTGTCGTGCACCGTAGCGCGAATTAGGGTCTCGCGCTGTTGCGCACGCCTAGGTGATGCCTCGCGCCTTGGAATCTCTTCGCCCTCCTCATGTTTACTCGCACTTAGACCATCAACAAGGGGTTGTATTTGGTTTACCCTAAGTCCTCCGGACGTATGCAAACTATTTCCAACATTCGCAATAGGTACTCTTTGTTATGGATTGCCAATTCCGACTGGATCAGCTAGCCCGCGTGCTTCTAATGTCTCTAGCCGAGCTAGAATCATCTCTAGCATCCTCTCAAATTTTGATTCTCCTCTTCAGCCCGATTGATCAGACATTGTGCAATTCCTGAAATGTCAAAACACTAAAATAAGAAAACGTAAAATTACCCTAGAAAATACTATCACTCCCTCACGTGTTTTGCTCTGTGTTTAACTCTGTTTTGAACTCACAATACTCACTTATTTTGTCTCAAAGTCCTTGTTTTTGTTCTTGCACTCAAACCGTTAAGACAGACTCAAGAATTTGAAGAAACGCTTCTAAGGAAATTTTGCAAAGACAACTCTGCTTCGAAAGAAGTTAGATGCTTAATAAGTAATTTAGTTGCAAAGATCAACCAACTAAATACTTGCTAGGCTGGATTATAAAGGATTGATGGGCTAAAATCAAAGGAAAAGCTCAAACACAATTGAAAGACTCAAAGAGATTCACAAACTGTGAATGGTGTGCGTTGTGCGCTTTTTAGGTGCGTTGATTGTTCCTCCCAAGCCAACTTTTTACCCTGGTGTCCGATTTCGATGATTCTTGTTGCTATGGATAGCTAACACCTTTAAATTTCTTGTATTTTGTTTTTCTCTCAGTTTCGAATACTACTCTTTTTCATATTCAGATCATTTCTGTTTTGAAATAACATTTTTCTTTTTCTTTTTCTTTTTACTCTTTTGAACTAAATCAAATAACAACTAAACTAATGGACACTTTGGATTTTATGAATCTTTTTGACTCAAAAGAATACTTAAATTAAAGACACTTTGGGGGACTGATTTTTATTTTTTAAATTGACAAAAAATAAAAACACACAAGACGCAACAAGATCTAGAACCCTAGATCGACTCGACACACTAACACACTTAGCTGCAAGGAGATTGATTAGATAGGGTAGAACGAAATCAATCTCAATAATTAATAAATAAATAAAAATAAAAGGATAGTTAAGATATAAATCAAACTGATAACAATTAGAGCGCTCCTGACGGCTACACGGCAACTATGGTATCTATCTTGGACGAAGTTCTATAAGCTTCTCGGAGACATCTGCCTATCGCCCTTGCCAGCGGAAGTCTCCTAGGATGGTCGACTTCAGCGGGGGGGGGGGATCTCATGCACCTTTATGCGCACGGCGTCATCCCATCCTAGGGGACCAAGGAGGATATCGCTCCCGATAGACCCTACATGATTATCGCCCCAATGACGGAACTGATATCGCCCGAAGCGATGGTTACAAACGTTGCCTACCCCTATCGCTGTAAGGTATCGCCATCTTAAGCCTATAAATACCCCCACGAATTCCAAACAGAAGGTAAGATCGAGATCATCTTGGAGAACCTCTACCATTCTGAAAACTCGAACTGACTTAAGCATCGGAGTGTCTACGCCGGAGTCCCCCTCCGGCGCTTTGCAGGTACCTCCGACGCCGATCGCTTCCCCTCCGACTAGCTGCTGCAGCCGTTTCCGACCAGAAGAGATCTCGGATCTTATCAAATGGTGCTTTCATTGAGAGCTTTGGTGTATTAAGTGAGCGTCCTTAATAGCCAAGCTCCGTTTAGTTGGGAGATCGGAACGGTTATGACAGCCAGATCTGAGCCAGACCGGTCTACATTTTCTAATATTCCTTTCTCAACTCGCAGGCGGTTATTTCCTTTTGCTACTGCTGATCTCTCTATGACGACGCAATCGACTATCTCGGGACCTCTGGACCTCTCGGTCGGGATCGCCGGAGGATCTATCTCCTCACAGACGGTCATTTCTTCATCACAGACGGTGGGATCTGATCTTTACACTCCTCTTTTAGAAGGATCTGTGCTTAACAATGAAAATCCCTTTGCTATGGAAATAGCGGCCCTTCGTTCCCGCTTGGAATATTTGACTGAAATGGCCACTAGAGTCATGCCTGGTGCTTCTGGATCTAGAGTTCCTCCTCGCGTCATGTTCACACCATCTATTGTTGCTGATCGACCTCTGCCCCCGTTGTTTCCAGAGAACCCCCAAGTGCCTTTATCCGCAGGAAATCCCCCGGTTGGTCATGTACAGCTCACTCAAGGAGGAGTAGAGGCTTATGTACCACAAATGCCGCAAAGACTTCTTCTGCAGGAAGACAGGCAGCTTGAGGCGTTGAGGAACCGTTGGGCCGGACGGAGGGAAGGAACAAACAGGAGTTTATCTCCCGTGTACAGTGAAAGATCCAGTAGCAGAAGATATCGAAGTCGTTCTCCCAGGAGTCGCAGTCGGTCTCCCAGGCGACATCATATACCTGAACCAAGGGAAGGAGGGCGACAAGGAGACATATCTCCCCCACGTCATGCGCGTGAGATTCTTGATGATACCTCAGGTCACCCTTTCAGTCGTCGTGTAAGACGTCACAGGGTCAGCAGGCGAGTGAAGCTTCCCGCTGATACTTATGATGGTACTAAAGATCCTATTTCGCACATCAACAAAGTGAAGGATTTCGTCCAGTTTCAAACCCACAGTGATGCGGCTTTATGTCAGATATTTGTTATGACCTTATCGGGAGTTGCTCGTCTTTGGTTTGAAGGTCTTCCTGGCGGATCCATTAGTAATTTCGCACAGTTGGAATCCAAATTTCGGAGCAGATTTAGTACAGCAATTCCAATTCGGAAATCTACCGCAGCGTTATTTGACATACAGCGGAAGCCCCAAGAGACATTGAAAGAATTTCTCAGCCGATTCGATCTGGAAATGTCATTAACGCCGGGCGTTACTATTGATTTCGCCATAGAAGCTCTGAAAAGAAACTGCCACTATGGAAAACTGAAAGATGCATTGATGGTGGATCCTCCAATATCCTTGGACGCACTAAGACTTAAAGCCCATAATTATGCGAAAATGGAAGAAGAAGAAAATAGAAATAGAACATTTAATATGCCGCCTGGGGCACCTCACATCCCTGCCGCTCCCGCAAATCCTCTGGTTGACGATCATTACACTGATGATTACGCTCGACGGAAAGATTACATCCCAAAGACCTACGATAAGCAAAAAGGAAATTCCTCGAAAGGAAAACAAGGTAGTTCCCCTCATTAGCGTCAAGGGAACGCTAACAAAAATCGGGCGTATGATCCGGATTTTCCCTCCTTGAATGTACCAAGAGCGGAGATCTTGGCGATAGCGGAACAACGAAATCTTCCTATCCGTTATCCTGCACCCACGAAACCTGGAGTGCTTTTAGGCAAAAGAGAAAACGCTTACTGTAAATTCCATAAAGCCAGAGGACATTCCACAGAGGCTTGCAGAGAATTAAAGTGGGCGATAGAACGCTTGGTGGAGGAAGGATATCTGGGAGAATTTGCGACTCAAGTAAGGGAAGATGCCCGAAACAATCCGATAAGAAGAGCGGCAGACGAACGACCAAGGCCCCCTCCAGTCCCACAGCCGGATAACGCTCCCAAAGGAAAGGGTGGGGAAACCTTCGCGATAGATGGCGACGACATCCCCATAATCAATATCATAGCGGGAGGGATCCCCTACGCAGATGAATCAGAACAGTCGATGGTGGCGAAAGGGGAAAAGCGTACGCGAGACGGCATGACAAAGAAAGGTGGAGCGATAGACATACTTGATCGCATGATCTTATCCTTTTCAGAAGAGGATGAAAAAGGCGTTATCTATCCCCATAATGACGCCTTGGTAGTCACACCTGTCATCGCCAGTCATGGTATAAGAAGGACTCTTGTGGACAACGGGAGTGCCGTGAACCTTTTTTCGCTAGAAGCTTACAATCTCATGAAACGCCCCCACGATGAGTTAACGCCTAGTAAGAGACCCATAGTCGGAGTGGATGGGACCCCTATCCCTGTTACGGGAGTAATCACCTTACCCGTGTACTTCCGAGAAGACACTTACAAACGGTCAGAGAATTTGTTGTTCCTTGTTGTGGATCTGAATCTGCCCTATAACGTCATACTCGGACGGCCTTTCCTCAATCGCTTCGGAGCGGTGATATCACAAAAACATCTAAAGATGAAATACCCCTCCTGGGACGGGGTGGTATCGATAAAAGGTGATCAGAAACTGGCGGCAGAATGCTATTCGCTCATGACTCAGACAAGCTGCGATAGATACGTGTGTATAGCGGCAGACCCCTACGAGCAGGGTGATGAAAAGCGCGCTCAACCCCTTGACAAGATGGTACCCATATCAGTGATAGGCAAAGAGGGAGCCAGCTTCCTGGTCAGCGATAAGCTCAGCCCAGCGGAAAATCTTCAACTGGCACGGCTGCTGAACAAATGCCAAGGAAATTTCGCATGGAAGCCCGCCGATATGCCAGGTATATCACGAGAAATAGCCGAGCACAGGCTTAACGTTGACCCTGACGCCAAGCCAGTTCAGCAAAAACGACGGGCGTTCTCCACCGAAAAAGCGTCGGCTGTGGAAAAGGAGGTTGTAAAGCTCCTTGACGCGGGTTTCATTCGCGAAGTACAGTATCCCACTTGGTTAGCCAACCCGGTTCTTGTTCCTATACCCAATGGAGACTGGCGTATGTGCATTGACTTCACCGATTTGAACGATGCTTATCCTAAGGATTGCTACCCGCTTCCTCGCATAGATCAGTTGGTTGATCAAACCGCTGGGTACGCATATCTAAGCTCATTGGACACCAATTCCGGATATCATCAAATCCCTATGGCCCTAGAGGATGAGGAGAAGACCGCCTTCCTTACTCCTAAAGCCACGTATTGTTACACAGCGATGCCATTTGGACTAAAGAACGCGGGGGCCACATTTCAGCGAATGGCAAATAAGATTTTTGAGGAACAAATAGGGAGAAATGTGGAAGCATATGTTGACGACATACTGGTGAAGAGTGCGAATTTTCATGATCACCTGCAGGACCTAAAGGAAGTTTTTGATGTGATGAAAAGGTATCGCATGAAGCTAAACCCCCGGAAGTGCATGTTTGCATTTCAGACGGGTAAGTTCTTGGGCTACGTAGTTAGCCAGAAAGGTATCCAGCCTAATCCTTCCAAGGTTAAAGCTATACATGATATGATATCGCCGAGAACCGTTAAGGAAGTGCAAAGGCTAACGGGGCGCGTTATCGCTCTAGGACGATTCGTCTCCAAGCAAGGAGAAAAGTGCCTCCCTTTTTTCAAAGTCATACGATGGAAAGCCACGTTCGGGTGGACCCCAGAATGTGAGCAAGCATTTGTGGACTTAAAGGACTATTTATCATCCGATTTATTATTGACAAGGCCCGAGTCCGGCGATACCCTGTACTTGTACTTGGGCGCGGCGGACGAAGTGGTCAGCGCCGTCCTTGTTCGTGACGATAACCACACTCATCGCCCAGTTTACTTCGTGAGTCATGTCTTAAAGGACGCGGAACTGCGATATGCTCGTATTGAGAAAATAGCGTTCGCCCTTATACAAGCCGCCCGCAAGATGGACCGATACTTCCAGTCTTATCCTATCGTTGTACTTACAGACCAACCCTTGAAGAGGATATTTCGAAAGCCTGAATCTTCAGGAAGAATGCTGATCTGGGCCCTAGAACTCGAACAATATGGTTTGAGGTACCAGTCCCGGCCATCCGTAAAGGCTCAGGTCCTTGCTGATTTTATAGCGGAGTGTACTTTCATAGAGGACCCTTTGAGTGGTGTACCTGAAGCGGAATGGAACGATATGGATCTCCCGTTCCCAGAAACATATACGGATCTTTGGATCGTTCATGTGGACGGAGCCAAAAACCAAGAACTGGCGGGGGCCGGAGTCTTCATAAATGGGCCGCACGATATGCATATACGGTATGCTATTCGAATCTTGCAGCCTTTGTCCAATAACGTAGCCGAATATGAGGCGTTGCTAGCTGGACTCAGAATAGGAAGAGAGTTTTCTTCCAAGGGAAGGCGCGATACCGGCCAAACAGGAGATCTGCGTCTAAAAATTTGTGGAGACTCCAAACTGATAATTGACCAGGTCTCAGGACACTCTCAGGCTCGAGAACCTATTATGGTGCAGTACCTCTCTAAGGTAACGCGAGAACTAGTGTAAATAAAGAAAGAGGGCATGCAAGTCAGCTTCGAGCACGTTCCCCGAGAGGAAAATGCTGAAGCCGATTACCTTGCCAAGCTGGCCGCGAATCCTGAAGCATCTATACCTAAAGATGTGTATTATCGTGAGCTATCGGTGCCGTCCTTCATGGAGGAACAAGCCTCTTTGTGTGTGAATGAGCTCGAGAATGATTGGCGGATTCCGGTAATAAAATACCTGATGCACGAAGAGCTGCCTGACGGTAACGCTGAAAAGATGAAAGTGCTAAGACAGGCTGCTCGTTGCACGTACTATAACGGGGATCTAATTCGAAGATGTTTTTCTCACCCCGCCGCCAAATGTATAACCGAACAAGAGGGCCTTCACACCTTACGCGAAATCCATGAAGGGATATGCGGAATGCACGCGTCAGGCGGCACCATGGCGGCACAAGTTTTCAGATCAGGATTCTACTGGCCCACCATACGAAGGGATTGCCACGATTATGTACAAGCTTGCCCCAAATGTCAGGAATTTGCTAGAATTCCTCGACGTCCAGCCACGGAAATATCGGAAATCATCGCCCCTTGTCCTTTTGCCAAATGGGGGATTGACATCCTGGGTCCATTTCCAAAGGCAAGGTCCCAACTGACATTTGTGATAGTGGCTGTGGACTATTTTACGAAGTGGGCGGAAGCTGAAGCGGTTGCCACAATCACGGCAGGAAAAACATGGCGTTTTTTTCAAACATCAAGTTATCATGAGATTCGGGGTGCCTCGTATCCTTGTCAGCGATAACGGGACCCAGTTCACCAGCCAATTCTTCAAAGACCAATGCTCAGAATTCGGGATTGAGCAGAGATTCTCTTCCGTGGCTCACCCACAAACCAACGGACAGGCAGAGGTAACTAATAGGAGCATCCTCAGCGGTATTAAGAAAAACCTAGAGGGGTCTAAGAAGAAGTGGGCTGATGAATTGCCATACGTGATGTGGGCATACCGCATGACCGTAAAAGTTAGCACTGGAGAAACGCCTTTCGCTTTGGCTTTTGGAACTGAAGCCGTTACGCTAGTGGAAATTGGGGCCATGAGCCTACGGGTGGCTCACTTTCGTGAGGAACTGAACGAGGAACGGTTACGTGCTAACCTGGACGCGTTACCAGAGGTTCGAGAAGAAGTCCTACTGAAAACGCAACACTACAAAAGAAAAATGGCCCGTTATCATAACAGGCAGGTCAAAGAGCGATTGTTGAAAAACGGTGACCTGGTGCTCCGAGACAGGCGAGCAACCGGACAACGTATGGGAAAGCTTAGTCCTAACTGGGAAGGACCGTATCGCGTAACCCACGTTGTCGGAAGAGGGGCCTATCGCCTGGAGACACTTGACGGTACGCCCTTATCCAACTCCTGGAATATCGCTCGTTTGAAGTTATATTATCCTAGAGTTTAATTTTATCTGCACTATTTGGATTATAACGACCCTAACCGTGGCTAACGCTCAATAGGAGAGTTTTCGTGGGTTTGTGGTTGCTTTTGTGCAGGTAAAAAGGGGGGTACCCTGGGAGTGAAAAGTCCTATCCTTGTGATGGTCGGTCTTGATCAGATGGCCCACTAAGTGAGGGCACGACCCCAGTGTATCCTTGATTAGCGTCGGATTGAAAGATCCTTGACGCCCCCGGGGGTGAAAAGTCCTATCCTTGTGATGACCGATCTTGATCAGATGGCTCACTAAGTGAGGGCACTGCCCGGTATCTTTGGGAGTGAAAAGTTCTTTAATGATAACCGATCTCGTGGAGACGGTACATCAAGACAAGACACGCCCCAAAGAGTTAGAAACTCTGTTTAGAAACAAGAATCCTATCTTAACGGTCGGGCTGGTGCAGCTAAACCATTAAGTAAGGACACGGTTCTAAATGAGAGGACAACGCCTATAAAAGTGATAATTCCCTAGCCTTGTGATAGCCGTCCCGATCCGACAGCTCACGAGATGAGGCACTTAGAAAGGCCGAACGAGAGATAAGGGAAACGTGAAGGATCGCGTAATTCCAGCTAGTAACCGGATGAGTAATCCCTGGCGAAGTATAGAGCTGAGGGAAAACGCGATTAGAAACGGGTTCTGTGATAAAGCCTAATGATGGCAGCGAACAGGCTCCTACGGGTAATCACTATCTCTCAAATCTCGTTTTGTTACTGATGATCTACAATTAGAAATGTGCAGAATACTTCTGAGCAGCGGAAGGAGCGGTGGTCATGATACCGATAGGCTTATCGAAAGGCCAACCCGACATAGATCTTGGTCATCTTGGTATAAATACCAAGGATCTGCTCAAGAAAGTAAACGCACCGTGAGGATAAGGCAACCCCAGTGACGAGAGAAGTCTCGCGATGAGAAAAATAAAAGAGGAATATCGATAAAGGGATTGTCTAGAAATATTAAAGGCATCTCAAGGATTTACAAAGATTCAATGTTCAAAATAATTATGCCGCAAAGACAAAAGACAAAAGCCAAGCGATATTTGATCGCTGGAGGGAACGGCAAAATATCGCGACATATCAGCTCTCGGGGTCTTTTCGTTTCCAGCCCGCTGCCTTGGCCTGGCGATAGCCTGCCTCGTTGATATGGGCTGAACTCTGTAGAAAGGCTTTCGCGACATCTTCGCCCTTGTACGCATCCACCCCATGAATTTCTTCGAAACACTTAACTAGAACACGGGCGGTCTGTTCAGCATGCCACCAGCCCATATCGACTGACTCTTCCGCCAAAGCTGCCTTCTCCTTTTCTAAAGAGGACTTCTCATTCTCCAAAGCAGTCACTTTGGCCTGTTCCTCTGACAAAGCTGTTTCCAGAGCGGAATGCTGTTTCTGTAAATGGTGGTGAGCCAGCAGTATCTTGGAACGATCTGCCAACACCTTTTTCCTTTCATCTTGCTCCTTGGACAGCTCCGCCGAAACAGAACGGAGGGAAACAGTCTGATGCTTCACCTCCTCCGCCCAGTAGTGAAATTTCATCATATTGGAGAAAAGGCTAGCATGGAAGGAGTTCACTTTGTCATCTTCCGCCTGGGAAAGGAAAGTTTCCCGTTCTGCAGATGAGGCCAGAATTTGAGAAGCCAGCAGGGCAGAAACCTCATCTGAACCATCGCCCCCGATGGCTGCCAAACCACGGGCACGGAAGTCGAACAACTCAACCTGATGGGTCACTTCGCCGAGCCCGTTTAATGGACAAAGATCCGCCACAAAATTGAAAGAGGTTCCGACTTCATTATAGCGTTGCCGCCAAGGAACGCTAGAGGGAACGAAAGCCAGAGGACCAGGGGCGCGAACCTATGAAGAAGAACTGCCCGGGGGCAGGAAGGTACCATGAGGCTGATAGCCCGAAAGGTCCTGCAAGACGTCTTGATAGCCTAAAGAAGAGGAATAATGATGCACATGCCCACCAAAGGAACTGGGCGAAGCACCAAAGGGGTCCGCACCTCCTAGGTTCCCCAAAACTTCCGCGGAATGTCCACCTGGAGGAACCACTGCGGAATTAGGAACGTTAACGGAACCACCTTCCCCCGCGATGTTAGAGGAGGGTATGTTCTCATCCTCGCCTTCTATCCGGGCCCTCTTCGCGGAACCCCTCAGCACATAAGTGAGATTCATATCGCCTGAAGGAGCGGAAGCAGTAACTACAACGGTCTCCTGCAAGGAGTACAAATTGAGAAAAAAGAAAAATAGATCAAATGACGACAGATATTGAGGCACAATATATCGCGACAAAAAAAAAAAAAAAAAAAAACACGCTTACGGTAGCGGTGTTGAGGGAAGGTGGTGCCTCAGAAGAACCCGCAGCGTCGGGAGAAGGAGTAAGAGTGGCGATACTCCGTGTTCTTTTCTTCTTTTTTCCTCTGGAAATGGCCTTAGGGGCCTGAGAAGACGAGGGAGCAGCAACGGTCACGATGGGAACACCTTCAGGGATGTCAGTATCCCCTTCGCCAACTGAGGAGGAGGATACTTGAGCGAGATTCGCGGAAGTAGCCAGAAGCTCAGAAGGATTATCAGTGGCCTCTGAATCGAGTTTTTCCCTTTCTTCTCTATTCTGAGCTCTCCTTAAGCGTCTTCTTACG
Source organism: Viola odorata (assembly GCA_963691705.1). Classification (NCBI taxonomy): domain Eukaryota; kingdom Viridiplantae; phylum Streptophyta; class Magnoliopsida; order Malpighiales; family Violaceae; genus Viola; species Viola odorata. The sequence continues at coordinate 45,329,494 of OY829545.1, read as the reverse complement.
CTTTCGGGTTTATAATCAGGATCCGTCGCTGCAAAATCACAAAATAACGTCAGCGTTAGTATCAGTGATGAAAGGGAAAGGTAGCGCGATACTCACGTCTAACGCACTCCTGAATGGCCATTCTACAGGCCGTGAGTCGAATATGAACGCTGATCTCCAGTTGGAGTAAGGTGTTTAACCATCCTTGTTCACGAGCGGGAAGTGTCCCTGGTCGACTCCAAACGCCATCTTGGACGTCCTGGTTGAACCCAGAACGCCACTCGGGACCAGGAGCGTCAGGAAGATTTATCAGAAAGAACTCCTTTTTCCAAGCCTCAACAGAAGACTCAATATGGAGCAACTTCCAAGTAAAAGACTTAAGAGAATCATCGTCAAAGCGAGGCGATATATCACACCCCGGCACTTCATCAATTTAAAAAGGGATCTAAGCAACAAAAGAGAAGGGGAAGTGATCCCCTTATATCTACAGAGTTCCAAAAAAGCATAAACACAGCAATATGCATTTGGGGCTAACTGGGCAGGATTGAAATTGCCAGCAATAAGCAAACCCTTGACGAAAGAATCGATAGGGAGCCGGAAACCGTAGCGAAACATCTGGGCATATAAGACCCTTTGATTGCCGGTCAGAACGCTGTTTAAACGAACTGACCCAGGGGCAACAACAGCTTGGTAACCGTCAGGAATAACGGCACCGTGAGTAGCCAAATGCTCCTGGAGAATGGCCTCCGTGGTAATAACACTGACCGTGGTATCCATTTTCTTCTCATCGATGGATTTTGACTCAGAACGGCGAGTCTTTGCCATGGCAGGACTAAGGAAATAGAAATGAAGAAGACGAGGGAAAAGAAGGGAAATACCTTTGAAAGGAAAGAACTTTGAAAGAAAACGTGCAAACATGTGTTTTTCTAAAAGAAGTAATTACGGAGAGACATCCGGAAGCATGGTGATCGTCCAGTTGCACACAGACTCCCCTGACTTCTTAACGAAAATGACTGAACCAGACGACGATCCCTCTTCTCCTAGAGTGCAGATACGGAGGTCCGATACCTTGACAGGATTTCCATTGATGGTTTCGGCGGCGAAGGGGAATGTAGTTCTGATATGGGGGATTGACATCTTGCCCCCTGGCGCAGAACGTCCGAATAGCTTAGCCAGCTGCTTTTCTTTCTTTTCTTGGGCAATTCTAACGAAATCGGCTTTGCCCGGTTGGTACCCTAACCCAAAACGGTCTCCGAAGCTCTTCGGAGGCGACCATCCTTTGGATCCTTGTAGCTTGGCGCCGAGCCATTTTCCCAATTGGAAACTTCCTTCCAGCATTGGTTTAGGGGTGGTTCCGGCTGTCTCAGATTTTGAGGCTTTGCCCACAAGGGACCCCTCCTTGATCCAGTCTGTGTTGATGATTTCGAAGGCTTGGAACGAGCTCTCCATGGTTTCGGCAGTTTCGATGTAAGGCACGGAGGCGTGCTTAGCCAAGATCAGGGCCTCTTCCGCCTTTATCGTGACTAAGGCATTATCCTTGACGTACTTGAGGCACTGATGCAGAGAAGAGGGGACTGCCCCTGCTGAGTGGATCCAAGGTCGTCCCAGTAGCATGCTGTAAGCAGGTTGGATTTCCATGATCTGGAATGTCAGGGCGAAGGTGTGGGGCCCAATGACCATGTCCAATTCGAAGTTTCCGATGATCTCTCGAGTGGTGCCATCGAAAGCCCTAGCCATCACTCCGCTAGGTTTCATGTGAGAGAAATCGACCGGTAGTTGCTCGAGGACGTGCCTGGGCATGACATTCAGCGCGGACCCATTGTCGATGAGGGCCTTGGCTATGACGTGTCCCTTACATTCTACCGTGATGTATAGGGCCTTGTTGTGATCTTTTCCTGAGGGGTCGATCTCTTCTTCAGAGAAGGAAATGCCGCTGAGGGCCTGAATCCTTCCGACAAGGTTTTCCACCCCTTCTGTAGTGATATCCTTAGTTACGAAGGCTTGCTTCAAGACTTTCAGGAGAGCTTGGCGATGAGCCTCTGAAGTAAGTATCAGCTCCATGATGGAAATGCGAGCTGGGGTTTTCTTCAGTTGTTCGATGATGCTGAACTCGCTCTGTTTCATGATTTTGAGGAACTCAGCCGTCTCGTCCGCGGTTACAGGTTGGCTCAAACCTTGTGTTTCCTCTATCGTTTCCTCGCGAATCACAGGGTTTTTCCCTTTAGCTTGTCGTTGCTTCTCTACTTCCTCCGAGATGTAACATCTCCCGGTGCGGGTCATGCCCCCGCTATGAGAGGTTTCACCGATAGTGGGTCCTATTGGCGTGACCGTAGGAGGGGTGGTGACTACCGTGTACCCGTAGTCGAATGGGACCGCGTGCAGGTCTCGGCTAGGAGTATTCACAGCTAATGTGAACACTACCTTGCGTGGGGTTGTGGAGGTGTCCCCTGTCTGAGCCACATATTCGAAGGAATATGGTGCTGGAGAGTGGTCCCCGATGGTATTGATGGTTCCTCGAGCTTCTCCTTTAGTTTGGATGACTCCGAATGTGGTGAGTTGCTTGACTTTTTGCCGAAAGAGTCCACAATCCTGGATGTCATGCTTGCTTTCCCCTTGGCAGAAGAGGCATTGGGCCTGATTATTCCCCGGGAATGGTAGATAAGCGTTGTTAGCTAGAGCGAAGAACAACTCTTCGTTGGGTGTTTCTTCCATCGAAGGGCGAGGAAAGTTGATTCCTACGGAAGCAATGTCGCCCATCCCCGAATTATGGTGCGGTAGGGGACCCATTGTCACAGCAGGATCCTTTGCTAATCCATGGGGCGAGATTCGCCCTTGTTTAGTTAGGTGCTCGACCTTTTCTCTAAAGGCATAACAATCCTCCAAGGAGTGTCCTCTGGTTCCGGCGTGATATTCGCAGCTAACCTTTGGATCATACCAGCTAGGGTAAGGAGTGGATTGAGACGGGAGTGGGGATGGCATAATCTGTCCCTCTGCCAAGAGGCTTGTGTAGATTTCCTTCAAAGGAAACAGAGGGAGCGACCACATCGGTAAAGGGTATGATTCGGAGTCTGAGGGTTCCCAAGAAGGTAGTGATGGTGCTGGGCCACCATAGGAGGGTGGCGCCGAATACCTGACGAGGTAATCGAATCTCCCAGAAGGTTGGCCCAAAGTATCAATCTCGCGATCGCCCTCGTCGCGGCGTTTGGAGAATCGTTTGCCCGACGAAGTCGATCCCTTCTTTCGGAGGATTGGGAGTGGAGTTCCCTTGGCGTTATGCGAGATAGGAAATCCGTCTCCGATGGCGTCAATGGATCTTCCCTCGTGGGTTGCTTTCTGGGTTTGGATCACCCCGAGATGCGAGAGTTGTACCACCCTTTCTGCGAACACCTTGCAGTTTTGGATTTTGTGATCGTCGCTTTCCTCGCAGTACATGCAGCCACTTGGATTGCTCTCCGAGTATGGCAAGTGTCCTCCTCGAGTTAGGGCCAGGAAAAGTTGTTCCTGTGGCCAGCTTGATGCGGAAAAGAGAAGGTCGTTTCTTTCTCCTGCCGAGATGGCGTTCACTCCTCCCTTTCCCTGGGCATGATTGGGAAGAGGGTTGGTGGATGTGTTGGGTCCTTTTGCTAACCCTTCGAAAGATACCCACCCACTCTTTATCAAGTGCTGGACTTTGGCTTTAAATGCGAAGCAGTTTTCCAGAGTGTGACCTGGGGCTCCAGCGTGGTATTCACACCTCGCGTTGAGATCATACCACTTCGGGTAAGGAGGCAATTGAGGCTGAGCCGGCACCGGTACGATCTGTCCGGCTGCCAAGAGATGTTTGTAGATTTCTCCTGTAGGAAGAGGAAGAGGAGGTGGAGGCTCTCGGCTCCACCGATTGTTTGTCGTGTTTTGGTTATTTGGGTTTTTTGGTGGGTTATATGGCTTGGGTTGCATGGGTTGTGATGCTTGTACTGATGGGAAATGCGTAGGGCTTTGAGGCGCGATATTGGCAACAGGCGGCGAGGTGAAAGGAAAGTAGGTAGGTTGATATAATGACGGCAGAGGGTAGGGCGATGGCGATAAATAAGGTGGAGGTGGTGGGAATGGCTGCCCCTGATGAGCTTGGGGAGCCACAAATCCAACGTCTCTTTTTATGATAGGTGCTTTCCTGGGCGCGGATTCCGTTGCTGAAGGCAAGATTCGTCCTGACTTAATTCCTTGCTCGACTCTTTCGGCAATTAGGACCATATCGGAGAAGCTATTTGAGGGGTTTGAGATCAGGTAGGTGTAGTAGGGAGCCTTGAAGGTGTGCAAGAAGATCGACAGGAGTTCCTTGTCGCTTAAGGGTGGAGAGATCCGTGAGGCCACCTCCCTCCATCTCTAAGCATAGGTTTTTACGGACTCGCCGACTTTCTTTTCCATGTTTTGCAGATCAGCGCGGTCGGGTGCTACCTCCATATTGAACTTATATTGCCGGTAGAATGCGTCGGATAAGTCTCTCCATGTCCTGATCCTGGCTCGATCTAGCCCCATATACCATGTCAGGGCGTGCTTGGTTAAGCTTTCCCGGAAGAGATGAATCAACAACGGCTCATTGTGGATTACCTCTGCCATCTTGTTGCAGTATGCTCTAAGATGGGTCTTTGGGCACTCTACCCCAGTATATTTTTCGAAGTCAGGGATTTTGTACTTCGGGGGTACGACAATCCCGGGGACCATACACATATCGGCAGGGCCGGTAGGGTCAAATGGATCAGCCCCTTCAATTGCTCGGAGCCTTTCCTCAAGTAGGTTTAGCCGATCATTTTTCGGTTGCTCGGCCCCGATGGGGTTGGAACCGAAGGGTAGTGCCAGTCCTGATGAGAACTGCGGTTGTGCTGAGTTGAAAGTGAGGAGCTGAGTTCCCACAGGTCCGGGAACTGTGCTCGGAGGAATAGGAGGGAGATACGGATTCTCTGGGTGGGCCTGGCTCTTGCTGGGGTCCACAGCAGGGTTGATTGAAAGGTGCTGAAGCGACGGGGAGATCTCTTCACCCGCCTTAACCGGAGGACTTGCAGCGTTGGGTACAGTGAAGGGACTAACCCATCTCCAACGGCCCGGGGGGCCGGACAGGGGTGGGAGTACCGAAGGTCCTGCGACGGTGAGTAAAGGGGAAGGTCTGTTTGTTTGAGGGGGATCGAAACCCGGTGGCAACTCGGTGACAGCTTCATCTCTTTCCTTTTCGGCCCTGGCGGCCCTTTCCGTAGTGATCCTAACTTGCTCCTCTAACTCAGCAATTCTAGCGGTCAGTGCTTCATCGGTCTTGGCCGGTTCAGTCATTTTTCGCTTTTGAAGTCTAGTCAAAGGGAGCCTGTGCGGAGTAGCTTGCTTCCGAGGAGCTATGGTGAACCTGAAAAAAGGGAAAAAACACAAAAACAGTGAGTATAAATGAAGATACACAGGTAATGTGCAATCCCGAGGTCTCCACATTTGCTCATTCGCTTTTCTGGCTTGTACTTTCATTTGATATTTTCAGGGTGGTCGCGGAGGCGAGATATCCTGGTCGTTGGCGAGATACGAAGGAAGCCTCTATACATTCCAACGATATGACGCAAATCTGAGATGCTAACGGCGAAACCCAAATCAGCAGGGGCAACCAACGCCGTCATGCTAGGGGGATCTCTTTTCACATTATGCTTTCAACGCTGTAGGGCCTGATGCCTAGTGAACCCAACCAAGGGGAGGGACGTCGATCTATGCTATGAACTCGGAAGTTCTTGTGATAAACTAAAAGGATAGGGTCATGAGCGAGGGCTACTTGGCTATATATTGCTTGGTCTGATTTTTCTGGTTTTTTAGTGAAAAGATTGTGTTTATCTCGGAGGGATTTTCTTTTTCTTTTTGCGATGGTCTTTTGAGTTGTATTTGGGATGGATAATTGATATGAAAAAGATAGGCAATTTTAATAAATATCCGAAAGAGTACGACTTTATTAAAGTGTTTACAAAAGTATGGTAAACTTGCCAACTACCTAAGTTCATCAAAAATGGCTAAGATAGATGAAATTAGGGGTCCTAGCTAAAAGAAAAGGTTTGCCGATATCCGAGCCTTTCCCTAAAGGCGTCAATCCTGGGCGTCAGAGTTCTCCTGCCAAAGGTACTCCATCGAAGCCATCTCCCCTTTCTGCATTTCTATCTCAGCTTCTAAGGCGGTAATTCGGTTTTGCAATGCCTGGCTCTTCCTATCTCCTAGATCTGCTCGAGTAGTCAAGACCCTTATCGTTGAATCCTTGTCTTGGATTATGGCACTCGAAGCTTCTTTCTTGCGGGTTTCGCTGCTCAAGCGTTCATTGAAGGCCCTGAGGGCCACCTTCTGTTTTACTGCTTGTATCCGGACAAAATCCCTATGACGTCGGTGTACCTCATTCTTCTGGACTTCTGCGTAGCATTGACGTGCTTCGGCAGTATCTCTTTCCTCTGTCATTAGATCTCGCTCTTCCTGCGCTGCTCGCATTTGTTCTACCACTTGCGCGTAAGCCATGGCATCCATTCCTCCACTTACTTGCGATTCTCCTTCCTCTTCTATCGGTTTCTGATTTTCTGGGTGAGGCAAGACATTGCCGTTGACTCGCAGCAACCTCCACTGTGGATATTGCGGTATTGTTGCGGCAGGGGCGACACGTCCTTTGAGACAAAAGGGGTTGGCCCAGTCTAGGGCGTACAACTGGATGTTCTGATTCTCTCCGGTGTGTGGTAGATCCGTTTTCGTCATGCCGAATGTTACTGGAATGATCTGGGTGATGCAAAACTGCCTGAGTACGAGGGCAGGGCAGTAGTGAGCACATCCCCAAGCTCCGATTAGAGGAACCCAAGGTAGGGGTCCACAGCAGACGATAGGATCGGAGGTTCGTAGCCACTTGGCATGCCAACTGAAGTCTTCCTCTGAGAGGTTGATGAATCGGTTGATCTAGACGTCTTTATTTTCCATCTCCCATTTATCTGTGGTCATTGCATTGATAACTCTGAGCAGAGGGCACGACCTGATGTAGCTCTCGAAGAAGATGGATTGATCAGGAATTTGCTTGAAGTGGCTGATCAACCATACTGTCAGTAGCTGGGCGCAGCAGGTGAGCCTCCCTTTCCCCTTCCTTCGGCAGGAGTCTAAGGAACGAAAGGTCTCAGCCAAGATGGCTGTTGTAGGATTGATGGCATTTACCTCCATCTCGTAAAAGATGTTGGCTGCTGAAGAGTCGATGGCGTTTCTCATCCTCGGAAAAAAGACGAATCCTACAATGGCGAAGGCCAGAACCCTTAAGCGCCTAGCTCCATTTGATAGCTGAAATCGTGCCTCGATATCCGACCAACACCAAACGTAGTCACCCTCCTTGACACGAGTAGGGATTCCTAATAGCTTGTCGAGTCTTATTTTTACACTTGCAGAGTCAAGTCGGACATTCTGGTAGATGATTGATATGGGTGATGTGAAGCACATCAAAGTTGAGTACTCCTCGAGTGTAGGAGTTAAGTCCACTCCCTTGTCAAAAGAGAAGCAATGATAGTAGGAATCCCAGAACTTCAGAGCTGCCCTGATACAACCCCAATCGGCCTTGACATCCACTAGGGTCAGTAGCTGTCCATAACTACCCTCAAACTGAGTCTCTTCGTCTTCAGTCAGCTCATTCCTTAACATCCGAATCCTAGTCAAATCAAAGTCTACAACCTCTACTTTGATTTTAGTGGTGATGTCAGGGGCGAATCCCCGTTCTAACAGATCTCCTCGGGCAGCTTGATCGTCGAAGCTTCGTCCCCCGAAAATATCAAATGAAAGTAACGTAGGTGCTGTCATGGTGAATGAGCAAAATGGGCCCTGTAGGACAAACATCAAAATTTCTAAGTGTTAAGTAAATGGTGTGTGTGAGAAATCCACAGTTTGCATAACAAACAAAACCACGTCAGTATGCCAACAAGACAAATAGAGCCACGATAAACAGTTATAATCATGATGCACGTGCTGGGGCTCTGATTCCGACACCTCTAATTGGCTTGAACGGTTCCCGAATGATACCATGAAAAGGTCCCTAAAGTGTCGTCTGGCGTCCCCGATTCCTTACAAAATCGAGTAATCCTTTCAACTGGCTTTAGGGGTTCATCCGAGTTGGGATTGGTGAACACTACCTAGGACATGTGTCCTAGGGCGTCACTACTACCCTCCTATTTTGGTATTGGTCCCCTGGGTGTAGGGCGCTATGATATGCATATGACAATTGATAAAGCAAATAAATGAACAGATCAGCAATTGATCAAAGCAAATAAATAAACACATAAACACCTCTCTAAAAAAGACAATACCGGCTCCGACCCAAAAAGTCCCTAGTGAAGTCGCCAAACTGTCGCGCCCCCACGAAAATTAAAAACTCGCGAGTGTGCAACGAAATTTGGGACCTTACAATGCTCAGCGTAGACAGACGCCTCGCAACATGCAATGAAGTCGCCACCCTAATTTGGTTGCTAGGCTTTAGGGAACCTTAATCGTCATGGCATAGGAAATATAATAAGTAAAAACAACTAAAGGCACAAAAAAAAGGGTCTGGACCCCAGACAAAAGGTTCGGGGTCGTATTATGGTCTCGGGAAGGTGTTAGGCACCCGAGTCACATCCGAAAATGGTTACCGGTTGATGAGAGAGGTGTTTAAAAGGTGTTTTGATGAAAATGCGTTTTATTTTGAAAAAGGGGGCCCTCAGAGGAATCGTCACTTTAGCCTTTTCCACAATCGGGACCGTTCAAAAATAATAAAAAAGATCTTTCGGACGGGGTTACCGTTTATCAAGATCAGTCTATTATTCTTGACCGTAACGTGATGGGACTGAATTTTCTGTAAGACTGAATGAGCGCCCTCTTATTTCATCATCGGGCCATGCATGATTAGATTGATTGCTATGTGAACCTATCATGGATTGCTAACAGAGTACCAATTTTAAATGATTGGTTTTTGAAGTGGAAAACTGATGTGGGATCGAAAGTCCCCATGTACATGCAGTCAATATATGCGAGAATTTAAAATCACATGAATATGGCATTTGAAGCGACTCTTTAAACACGTTGTTCATGTGGGTTGATTTTAATTCTAACAGTTCTATATATCATGCGTACGACTGCTATTTTACAAAAAAGCGCTGAATAAATAAGAGGGAATCGAAAGGCGTACTTTCGAGCGAAGCTTGAATTTAAAACCTACAAAGTGAGAGTATTAGTGATAGCTTGAGAAAGAAGTGAACAATTTTATGAGTGCGAAAATTTAAATGACAGTTGATTGCATACGAGAAATGATGAATTTTGCGTATACGAAAGTGAGATGCTGGGTTTGACAAAATGATGACAGTTGTTTGTATGCGAAAAATGATGGATTTTACGCATACGAGAATTTAAATGCTGAGCTGATTTGCATGCGATAAATGATTGATTTTACGCATACGAAATTTAAATGTTGCGTTGATCGTATGTGAAAGATGATTGATTTTACACATACGAGAATTTAAATGCTATGGTGATTGCATGCGAAAAATGATTGATTTTACGCATGTGAGAATTTTAACAGTGCTACGTGATTGCATGCGAAAAATGATTGATTTTAAGCATGTGAGAATCTAACATCTACGTGATTGCATGCGAAAAATGATTGATTTTAAGCATGTGAGAATTAAAATGCTACGTGATTGCATGCGAAAAATGATTGATTTTAAGCATGTGAGAATTAAAATGCTACGTTGATTGCATGCGAAAAATGATTGATTTTAAGCATGTGAGAATCTAACATCTACGTGATTGCATGCGAAGAATGATTGATTTTACGCATGTGAGAATTAAAATGCTACGTTGATTGCATGCGAAAAATGATTGATTTTAAGCATGTGAGAATCTAACATCTACGTGATTGCATGCGAAGAATGATTGATTTTACGCATGTGAGAATTAAAATGCTACGTGATTGCATGCGAAAAATGATTGATTTTAAGCATGTGAGAATTAAAATGCTACGTTGATTGCATGCGAAAAATGATTGATTTTAAGCATGTGAGAATCTAACATCTACGTGATTGCATGCGAAGAATGATTGATTTTACGCATGTGAGAATTAAAATGCTACGTTGATTGCATGCGAAAAATGATTGATTTTAAGCATGTGAGAATCTAACATCTACGTGATTGCATGCGAAGAATGATTGATTTTACGCATGGGAGAATTTAATATCTACGTTGATTGCATGCGAAAAATGATTGATTTTAAGCATACGAGAATTTAACAGTTGGATAATTTGCAGAAAGTAGAGAGTTGATATTTGCGAAAAATAAAACAATTGATATTTGCAGAAAATAAAGCAGTTGATATTTGCGGAAGGATTTCCAGCAGTTGTGCGAAAAATTAAAGCAGTTGATATTGCGGAAAATAAAACAATTGATATTTGCAGAAAATAAAACAGTTGATATTGCGGAAGGATTTCCAGCAGTTTTGCGAAAAATTAAAGCAGTTGATATTGCGGAAATTAAAGTGCTACCGTCCATGTAGGCGGTAAAAATAAATAACTGAATTTTTAAATTGCAGAAAATAAAGTGCGGAAATTTAAAGTGCTAAGAATTAAAACAGTTGATAAGTGCAGAAAATTAAACAGTTGATACGTGCAGAAAATTAAACAGTTGATAAGTGCAGAAAATTAAACAGTTGATAAGTGCAGAAAATTAAACAGTTGATAAGTGCAGAAAATTAAACAGTTGATAATACGAGAAATTAACATACGATGCGTACGAATTATTTTTACGAAAAACTTGCGATTTGAAATTTCGGAAAGAATTAAAAATCGGAGGGACCTAATTGAAAACTTTGAAAACTTGGGAGGGGGGCCAAAACGGCGCCGTGTGATGAATAGGCATGGCACTATTCATCACCCCCTCCCTTGGTCGCCGGAGCTACTGCCGGCGACCCAACTCCGGCCACACTTGGCCGTTTTGAAAAATGGACGTACCGAAATGTTCGTCTCTTCGACGACTTTCCGACCGTATAAACCTCGATTTTGAGTTTAACTCGTACAAAATTTAATTTCGAAAAAACGACCGAACCGTTAATTATCGAAAACTTATTAATTCGAACAATCTAGCCAACGATTTTCAAAATTGAAAGCATGTATTTAATCTACATTACGTATGTGAATTAATAGCACAAAAACAATCAATTTATTTGCTCAAAATCAAGCCAAACGAAATTAAAGAAAACTTGCGCAGAAAAACCGAAGATGAGCTAGAGAGAGAAAGCTCACGTTTCAAACTTTGAACTGGACGATTGTCGCTCAATATGAGCAAGCTGATCAAGAGGGAGAAGGAGCAAGGGTTTCTTGCGATTTTGGTGCCCGTTTGAATGAAGACAGTGACTTGTATTTATAGGCTTCAAACGCGTGAGGAGAGGGACGCGGCTGTGCGCGTGGAGGTGTTGTTCACGCTGGCGGGGCTACGGCCGTGAGGTGGCTGGGCTAGGGGCGTTGTGATGATGGCCGAGGGGACAGGTAACGGCCGAGGGGACGGGAGCGAGCAGCTCGGTGGCTCGCTCCCCTGTTCACGCACGTCCATGGCCGTTCGCATGTGCCATGCACCATGCCCCTTTAATTTGTCAACCGTTGATCTGGTTGACTTTTCTTGAGTTGACCAGATCAACGGTTGTGATTAAAATGCCCTTTAATTTATTTAAATGGACTCGAGCTGAGTCCTGCGAGCAAACGCTCGGACTTTTCGATCCGAGGGTACCAGCGCGTAGAGAAAATTATGACGGTTTTAACCGTATACAGCGAAGCATGAAAATTTCGCGTTTGACGCGTTTATTTTCGCGTTCAAAAGCGCGAAACGCGGGAACGGAAAAATAAAAACGTTACGCCGAAAATTACACGAAACGTTGTATACCGTTGCGAGCAGAAAAAAAGCTAGCAACTAGTTGATGGAAAACATTTAAAAGTCAAGCTGTGGTTCGAGCAGACTTACTCGGGTCCAATAAAAGCTCGAATAAAAATATTAATAAAATAATAAAAATACTAAAAAATGCGCTAAAACCCTAAAAATCCTAAAATTCGTGAGATGACCAAAAATGCAGAAAAACTACCATACGACTGCCAGATAGTCTAAAACGTGATTTTTTAGGCTAAAAATAATATTAATAATAATAATGAAAATGCATGCCGAAAAATTGAAAATGCGATTTCGAAAGCTGACGATGCTAACGACGATGCAAAAATGCAACGAAACACCTAAAAATGCTAGCGATAGTAAACTAACTACAGATGACTGTAAATCAAGTAAAAATGACAGTAAATTAAATAAATGACAGAAATGCTAAAATTGATTAAAAATGGCGTCAAAATTTGGGTATCAACAGGTAGAGGCTTTTGACAGCGAATAGCGGGATTCTGCTCATGCAATGTGTGCTCAGAAGGTGCAGCTCGACCGATCGTTAGACCAAATAAGGTTGCTAACGCGCCTTTATGACGATTCACAGAAGGAGTTAAGTAGAGAAAAATCTAAAGGGAAAGCGAAAATCGATGTTTTGGAGGCCTAGTTAGCTTTGGAAAAGAAGAAAAATCTTCTTCTTCACGAAGAGATGCTGGCTCGAGATGAGGAATTTGCCAGGATTCCACTGAGGATGGAGCGGTGGAAAAAGAAGGTTCTGGAGGCCTTCACTTCTGGGTTCACTGCCCATTTGGAGAGTAATTCCTTTGATCCGGCCAAAATTGCTAATTATGCCTCTGCCATAATGGACAAGGTTAATAAAAATGGAGACGACGCGTCTGCCTTAAGGGGAGAGAAGTCTGGTGATGGCGATGGCGGCAACGCGCAACGGTCTTCCTCTTGATTATTGTCTCCTTCTTATCTGTATTTGTTTATTCTTCAATCAATCACTTCCCAACGACATTTGACATTGTTATTCTTGTAATAAGGCTAACACCATGAGATCGTTGCTATTTTTTCCTCAAACGTTGGGTTTTGATGTATTATCGATATTGCTTATGCTTTGTTGACGTTTTTCTACTATCGCGCCATTTCTTGAGACCGCGTGTCAGAGCTGGTGCTGCTTTTTAGAGCATTAAATGCTATGAATCCCCTCATTAATGCGATCGAAAGGTAATGATGAGGTGGGACACGTGTCTTTCTCGTGATGAAGCGTTTGAGATAGGTACCTTCTAGGGAGTGGCAAGGACTGAAGCGTCTCCCTTTTAAAGTTGTGCCCTTCGCGCGTATCGCGTCCTTTCGTTATGCTACCTTGTCATGTGTCAGTTATTGATTGGTCGCGCCTTTTCAACCCCTTTAGGGTTATATAATGTTTTCCCCCACCTTCTTTTTTCTTTTTTATCTCCTTCTTCGCTCACTGCTTCCTTCTGAAAATAACTCACGCCGCTCCTTCTTCTTTGTTCTGGGATCCTTGGTGTTTCTTCCACGAAGGTACACATATTACTTCCTTCTTTTTTCTTTCTTTTTCTTTTTTGGTGGTTATGGCGAAGACTCGTTCTTCAAAGTCTGCTGAGGAGGAAAGTTCCCAAAAATCTATTGGGGATGAGAAGATCAATAATACCCCCACTTTTCTTTACACTTTGCCCCTAGTTCATCGTAGTCTGTCCGATTTCAATATTCAACTCCCTAAGGGTTACTCTGTTAGTGTTGCTTCTGACCCTCTCCGCCTTAATAGTGTATTGCCTAATAATAGTAGGATATTGTATGCTAAGTTGTTTGATGATGGCTTTCGACTTCCCCTTGATCCGCTTGTAAAACAATTACTGGCCGATTCTGACTTGAATCTGGCTCAACTGAGTCCTAACGTAATTTGCATTGTTAGTGCTTTTGCGGCGTTATGCCGGTTCAAAGGGATTGAGTCCCCTTCGCTAGCGTTGCTTCACGATATTTTCCAATTGTATTCTCACAAAGGGGTAATATCAATATCACCCTGCTATGATGATAACTCACTGAAGCCATTCACTTGGAAACTTATGGGTATCGAGTCTTCTGTTCCTCGCTGGAAAGAAGATTTTTTTGTTATTGGTCTGCCCGAACCCTTGTGGAGAACCGGTTTTAACGAAGAAATCAAAGATGGGGCTTGGGGTAGTAGAAAACCACTTTTCGACCCGGAGGATAGTTGGTTAAAGACGCTGCTCCAAATGGACTTTAGTGTTGACACTCGTAAAGTGGCAAACGGAGTGACAATTACAGAGTGTAAAATGGGTGAGTGTTTACCCTTCTTTCTTCGTGTTGCTGGGAAATGCTAACATTTTTTCATAACTATGCAGTGGTTCCGCCCGGTTGGGAGCGCGAGTATATTTCGAGGAAAAAGAGAAGGGAGCAAGCGAAAAGGGAGCAGGTTGCCGCTGCTGCAGCTGAAGGTGGGGCCACCGGTGTTACTTTAGCCGCGCCGCTTTCTCAAGGAGTTACCGTCACTGTCGGTACTGTTCAAGGGCCTTCTTCTCGAGCGCATGTCACAAGAAGGAAGAGAAGCAAAAAAGCAACCGCCGTACCCCCCGCTCTTTCTCAAGCTACCGCTTCTTCAGAAGTGTCTGCCGGTTCGATTCCTTCTAGAATTCCCTTAGTTTCCCTTTCTTTTCAGGTACCTCTATCTGCTGCCCTTACTGCTTTCTCCGCTCTTCTGCAGTTTCCTTATTTCATTTCGTTTCCTTAGGAAATTGGCACCACTTTCACTAATTCTCTTCCTCGCGAAGATATGCCATTTGTAAGTGAGCTCGCCGAGCGCTAGAAGAAGGCTAGTCACGACCTTCAAAATAGCCTGTCGTCATCCGACGTTAACCCTCCCTTGACAGCTTCCGCGGAAGGCGGCGCACCTTTCGGGCAGCCTCAAGGTGCTAGCCTTGTTAGCGATCCCCACGCTTTTGCTGATTCTCTGCTCCATTCTACTTCTGTCGCTGCAGGTTTTAGCTTAGACATGCTGGGTTTTGAGACACTCGGCGGTGGTGAGTCTTTTGTTTCTGCCGTAGGGGGTTCTACTTCACTCACATAATCATCACCCCCTCCTTCTCCTCCTACTCTGTCTTTTGTTCCTCTGTCTCCGCTTTCTGCCGCGAGGGGCAATTCTGCTTCTGACTTGATAGTTGGTGTTACTTCATACGCTCCTCCCAGCTTTCCCATTCATCAGGTTAACCTGGGTGGCTTTAGAGAGAAAGCTTTTCAAGCCTTGGAGACTGATAGCGTTGAGGCTATTCTTGCATCTACATCTCTATTGGCGGCTCGAATAATGTCGCATCAAGGGGAAAGGGATGTATTTTTTGCGAAGAGCCACTAGGGGTGCATAGATTTCCTTCGTTCCTAGATGTTTTCTTCCTTCTGCCATGCTCATTACATGGATGAGGCTAACGCTAGGGAGGCAGCGGACAAGCAAAGGGAAATAGACAGATTGACGACTGAGCGTCAAGGACTTTTGGATGCTGCGACGGCTGCCAAGCAAGAGGCGGAAATGGCTAGGCAAGAGGCAAATGCTGCTAAGCAAGAGGCGGAGGTTGCTAGGCTTGTGTTAGAGGAAGAAAGACAGAAGGGTACCACTCTAAGCACACGCCTTTCTGAGGAAGAGGTCGGGCTAACGTTAGAAAGGCATAGAAACGCTGAATTGTCTGCCGAGCTTAGCCTTTCAGTTGAGAAATGTCGTTGGTATCTGAAGGAGGGGGCGATGATTATGTCGGACGACTTCATGCGAAATTATGGGGTGGACCGCCTTCGGATTGACGTTCTTTCTGCATATTTTGAGGAGAGGTCTTCGCAGGTGTCCAACGAGGATTTCTACAATGCAAAGGCCGCCAAGCAAAGAGAAAACAACGCGTCAGCCGCTTCTTAGGACTCGCACTTTGCTTTTTTGATTTTTGCTGCTGGTATATCTTTATCTATCCTTTGGGGATATTTTGTAATCTTGACGATATCAGCTTTTCTTTAGATCATTGCCTTTTGTCTATAATTTCTTTGTTGGTCTTGCCTTATGATATTACTGCCACAACATTGTTAGTAAACTTCATTGTTAAAATCACAATAATGTGGTCATCGTACCTTATGCAGTTAGTCAACCGTTGCGTTTGCATGTACACACCATTCATGGGCGCCAAGGTATTTCTGTCTTTAAAGACATAGTGTTTCTGCAATAGTCACAATGACTTGTTCTCTGAGGAAGACTTTCCTGCAGTGTCTCTGCGTGCTCTTTTCTCTGTTGAGAATCAGGAAATTATTTCTATGTGTCGTGTGCCTAAGGCTGCATTATCATTATTTCTTTGATGATGTTTCAAAGAATGAATCACTATTATTTCCACTCATGCTGTGTATAACTTAATGCCACCCTTTGTTGTTACGGGGATCACTTAGCCTTGCTAAGTTTGTTCCCGATATTGTTGTTGCGATAGAGACATCTCTCCAGCCCAACTTCATCGGGTATCAACCGCTCGGTTACTGGCTGGGATATCTCTCTTTATTTCAAATGCCAACGATCGGCTTGGGGCGTGCCTCGTCTTAGTGAGTCGTCGGATCAGGACCGGCCATCACAAGGATAGGATTTTCACTCCCAAACGTTGAAACCTCGCGTACCTGGAGCGTGCCTCGTCTTAGTGGTCCGTCTGTGTGAGCACGGTTACCACAAGGATAGGATTTTCACTTCCAGGACGGAGTTACTATCTCCTTGGGGCGTGCCTCGTCTTAATGGCCCGTCTGTGTGAGCACGGCTACTACAAGGATAGGATTTTCACTCACAGGGACGCCAGGCTGTGCCTCGTCTTAATGGGCCGTCCATGTGAGCACGGTTGCCACAAGGATAGGATTTTCACTCCCGGGGGCGTTGGGGCGTGCCTCGTCTTAATGGGTCGTCTGTGTTAGCACGGTCGCCACAAGGATAAGATTTTCACTCCCAATATTGTTTATGCCAGGGCGTGCCTCATCTTAATGACCTGTCTGATCAGGACCAACCATCACAAGGATAGGATTTCACTCCTGGCATTCTTCGTTATCTGCATATTATTGGGCACATCGTGCACAAAAAATGCCTTTGATTCATGCGTTAGAGCAATGTTAACAATGTCAAACAGGAAAGATCAGCTTTTAGCATGATATAGTTTCAAACGAGCTATATTCTAAGAGTTTGGTAAGGGAGTACCGTCAAGCGTTTCCAAATGGTACGCTCCCTTTCCGATGACGCGGTTGACTCGATATGGCCCGTCCCAATTTGGGCTGAGTTTTCCCATGCGTTGCCCTGCCGCTCGCTTGTCTCTGAGCACTAAATCTCCCGCTTTGAGCAGCCGCTCTTTGACTTGCCTGTTATGGTATTGTGCCATTTTTCTTTTGTAATGCAAAGTTTTCAAGAGAGCCTCCTCTTGTACCTCTAGTAATGCATCGAGGTTAGCACGTAACCTTTCCTCATTTATTTCTTCGTTGAAATATGCCACTCGAATGCTTAGGGTGCCAATTTCTACCGGCGTGACAACCTCTGTGCCAAAAGCTAACGCAAAGGGGGTTTCTCCTGTAGTAGTTTTGACGATCATGCGATAGGCCCACATTACATACGGCAGTTCGTCTGCCCATTTCTTCTTAGAACCTTCTAGGTTCCTTTTGATGCCGCTGAGGATAGTGCGATTGGTCACCTCCGCCTGACCATTGGTTTGCGGGTGTGCTACAGAAGAGAATCTCTGTTCGATTTGGAATTTCGCGCACTGATTTCTAAAAAAATGGCTCGTGAATTGCGTTCCGTTGTCGCTGACCAATATGCGAGGTACCCCGAACCGCATTATGACTTGATATTTAAAGAAACACCAACTTTTTTCCGTGGTAATATTGGCTACCGCCTCTGCTTCTGCCCATTTCGTGAAGTAGTCTAAGATTTTGGAAACGGGCCCAAAATATCGATTCCCCATTTAGCAAATGGGCAAGGAGCGACAATTTCTAAGATTTGTACGCCTGGTCTTCTAGGGATCTTGGCGTATTCCTGGCATTTTTGACAAGATTTCACAAAGTTGTGACAGTCTCTGCGAATGGTGGGCCAGTAGAATCCTGACCGAAAGACCTGTGCCGCTAAGGTGTCACCAGCCACGTGCATGCCACATATTCCTTCGTGGATTTCTCGCAAGGTGTGGAGACCTTCCCGCTCCATTATGCACTTTGTGGCTGGATGAGAGAACCATTTTCGAATCAACTCCCCATTGTAGTACGTGCACCGTGCCGCTTG
Source organism: Viola odorata (assembly GCA_963691705.1). Taxonomy (NCBI): domain Eukaryota; kingdom Viridiplantae; phylum Streptophyta; class Magnoliopsida; order Malpighiales; family Violaceae; genus Viola; species Viola odorata. The sequence goes on along the minus strand of OY829545.1, from coordinate 45,311,331 downwards.
TTTTAAAATTTTCCTCTTTTCGGTGTTATCTACTGGCAACTCATCATGTTTCAAATATTTCACAACGGGGATTCTCCAATCACTCTCCGCTTCTTCCACACAAAGCGACACTTGTTCTTCCATGAAAGAAGGCACTGGTATCTCACCGTAGTGGACATGTTTGGGTATGGAGGCTACTGGGTTGGCTGCCATTTTGGCAAGATTATCAGCCTCAGCATTATCTTCTCGAGGAATATGCTCAAAGCAGACTTGAATGCCTTTTTCCTGTATTTCCGTTAGCTCATGTTTTACTTTTGCAAGATATTGAATCATGATGGGCTCTCGGGCTTGGGAGTTTCCGAAGACTTGATTTATTATCAGTTTGGAGTCCCTACATATCTTCAGTTATGGATCACTCACCATTTCTTTATCGTGTGTAGTTTCAATAGAGAGGTTGTTGCCTATCCTGAGTCCTGCCAGTAACGCTTCGTACTCAGCCGCGTTGTTGGACAGTGGTTGCAAAATTCTAATGGCATAGCGTATCTGTATGTCATTGGGTCCAATCATGAAAATTTCAGCACCGGCTAACTCCTGATTTTTGGCTCCGTCCACGAGGATGATCCATGTGTCATTGTATGTGTCTGGGGACGTGAGATCTGAGTCTCCCCTTTTGGTAGGTCCACTAGTGGCTCTTGTGTGAATGTGCATTCTGCTATAAAGTCTACTAACGCTTGGGCTTTGATGGACAGTCTGGCCTTATATTGCAACCCGTATTGCTTAAGTTCGATCGCCCAAATCAGCATCCTTCCTGAAGACTCAGGTTTCCTGAAAATTTTCCTCAATGGCTGATCAGTGAGTACTACGACAGGATGAGCTTGGAAGTACCGATCCATCTTCCGCGTTGCTTGTACTAGGGCAAAAGCTATTTTCTCGATGTGAGTGTACCGCAATTCAGCATCTTTCAGTATGTGACTAACAAAGAATACGGGGTGATGAATATGTCTATCGCTTCATACAAGGACAGCACTGACCACCTTGTCGACGACACCCAGATACAAATATAAAGCGTCGCCTGGTTCGGGTCTTGTCAGCACCAGGTCGGACGAGAGGTGGATTTTATGCCGGCAAACGCTTCTTCACATTCTTCTGTCCACCCAAAGGGAGCTTTCTTGTGAATGACTTTAAAGAAAGGTAGGCATCTTTCGCCTTGTTTAGAAATAAACTGCCCTAACACAATGATGCGTCCTGTGAGCTTTTGTACCTCCTTGACGGTTCGAGGAGATATCATATCTTGAATTGCCTTTACTTTCGAAGGGTTAGGCTGGATGTCTTTTTGGCTGACCACGTAGCCTAAGAATTTACCCGTTTGGAATGCAAACATGCATTTACGGGGGTTGAACTTCATCTTGTATTCTCTCATCACGTTGAAAACTTCTTCCAAATCAGCCAAGTGGTCCTCGAAGCTTCGGCTTTTGACAAGTATATCATCCACGTAGGCCTCCAACTTTTTCCCAATCTGCTTCTCAAAAACTTTATTTGCCATGCGCTGGAATGTTGCCCCGGTGTTTTTCAACCCAAACGGCATCGTTGTGTAGCAATATGTAGCCTTTGGAGTGATGAAGGCGGTCTTTTCTTCATCCTCCACGGCCATGGGGATTTGGTGATATCCCGAGTTAGCATCTAACGAGCTTAGATAGGCGTACCCAGCGGTTTGGTCGACCAACTGATCGATTCGAGGAAGAGGATAGCAGTCTTTGGGACAGGCGTCGTTCAAATCAGTGAAGTCAATGCACATACGCAATCTCCGTTAGGTTTTGGGACTAAAACATGATTAGCCAACCACATCGGGTATTGGACTTCTCGGATGAAGCTGACCTCCATGAGTTTTGATATCTCTTTCTCGATGGCTATCATCTTTTCTGGTGAGAAAGCTCGCCGCTTCTGCTGAACAGGCTTGGCGTTAGGGTTAACATTGAGTCAGTGCTCTGTTGTTTCTCGCGAAATTCCAGGCATATCTACTGGCCTCCACGCGAATTCTCCTTTGTATTTATTCAATAATCGAGCTAACTGTGCGCTTTCTTCTGAGTTCAATTTTTTGCTAACCAGAAAATTTGCTTCTTTGACTCCGTTAACGGGAATTGGCCTCATATTGTCTACTGGCTGAGTGCGCTTTTCCTCTCTATTCTCAAAGGGATCATCCGCTACGCACACGTAACGATCACAACTCTTTTGGGTCATGAGTAAATAGCACTCTACAGCTAACTTCTGGTCTCCTTTGATCGAGACCACCCCATCCCACGAAAGGTATTTCATCTTTAGATATTTTTGCGATATTGCAGCTCCAAAACGGTTGAGGTATAGCCGCCCGAGTATAGCGTTGTAAGGCAATGACAGGTCTACAACCAGGAATAACAGTTCCTCCGACCGTTTGGACGTATCCTCTCTAAAGTATACTGGTAGCGATGTAACTCCTGCCACCGGGATTGGGACTCCGTCCACTCCAATTATTGGCTTTTTACAAGGCGTTAGCTCACTATCAGGACGCTTCATTAGGTTGTATGCCTCAAGCGAGAACAGATTGACCGCACTCCCATTGTCAACAAGGGTTCTCCTAACTCCATGGTTGCCGATAACGGGTGTGACTACCAACGCATCGTTGTGTGGATAGATAACACCTTTCTCGTCCTCTTCAGAGAACGATAACACCATTTCATCGAACGCGCTTATCGCTTTGCTTTTTACTAACGTACTTTCTCTTTCGTTTGTCGCCAGTCGTGGGGGCTGACAATATGGGTTCATCGAAATATGGAGTGCCTCCCGCTATAATATTGATCATAGGAACATCATCCTCGCTAACCACAAATGTTTCTTTATTTCTTCCGATAGGGATGGCGTTGGCTCTCGTGGCGTAAGAGGGTGCTTGCCTATCACCAGTCGCCTTATCTGTTGGATTGTTCCTGACTTCCTCCCTTACTTTAGTGGCAAATTCCCTGAGGTAGCCCTCTTCAACTAAGTGCTCTATCGCTAATTTCAATTCTCTGCACACATCCGTAGAGTGCCCTTTGACTTTATGGAACTTGCAGAATGCATTTTCTCTTCCTCCCATAATTACCCCTGGTTTCATAGGAGCTGGGTAACGGATAGGCAGGTTTTGCTGCTGAACTATCGCTAAAAATTTTGCTCTTACAAGTATGAGGGAAGGAAGGTCAGGGTCGTATATTCGCCCCTTGGGTGGATCCGTTTGACTTCTGGTGGGGGAATTTCTGAATCTTCTTCTCGAGAAGTTACCCCTCTGCCGGTTTGAGGTTCTGGGAATGTGGTCTTTTCGTTGGCCATAATCATCGGTTGGTTGTGTATCAAGAGTTGCGCTAACGCGGGCGTTGGGGGCTGGATGTGTATCTTGAGGTATACTCTGAATTCGTTCCCTATTTTCTTCTTCCTCCATTCTCGCATAATTGTGGGCTTTCAGCCTTAACGCATCTAAAGTCAACGGTGGGTCCACCATTAAAGTATCTCGTAATTTTCCATAACGATAATTACGCTTCAAAGCTTCCACAACGAAGTCGATGGTAACCCCTGGCGTTAGCTACATCTCGAGATCAAAATGACTCAGAAAATCCTTCAAGGATTCCTGTGGCTTTCGATGAATATCGAATAATGCTGCCGCAAATTTTCTAAAAGGAACAGCCGTGCTAAATCGGCTCTACAATTTAGCTTCTAGTTGGGAAAAATTATCAATGGAACCTGCCGGAAGTCCCTCAAACCAGAGACGCGCTACACCAGATAGTGTCATAACAAAAATTTGACATAACGCGGCGTCACTATGGGTTTGAAACTGTACGAAATCTTTCACCTTATTGAGGTGAGAAATAGGATCATTTGTGCCGTCATATGATTTTGCGGGAAGTTTTACATGCTGATTGACCCTGTGATGCCTCACGCGATGACTGAAAGGGTGACCAACGTTATCATCAGGAATCTCCTGCGGTTGACAAGGAGGAGAAGGCTCGTTAGGCTGTATTTGAGCTCGAAAATCATACTCACGATGCCGCCTGGGAGATCGGCTGCGACTTCTTGGCGTTCAAGTTCGATGTCTCCTGCTACTCGACCTCTCACTGTGCCTAGGAGATGGGTCCCTGAACATCTCATCTCGCTTTTTATCCCAATGATCTCTATATTCACCGTCCCATCGTTCCCCTTCAGGAACAAGAGCTTCCCTCCTGTGCTGCTCAGACGGTTTTGCGCGTCTATGCACAAGTTGCATGACACCGACAGGGGCTGATGTCAAAGGTAGGGATAACGGAAAACCTCTAGATTGTCGAGGTGACAATGGTCGGTTAGTGATGATGGATGGAGTAAAGACTACATGAGAAGGCACGCTAGGTCCCGAAACATGAGGCGTAAATCCTGCGGCTAATTCTGTCAGCTGGTCTAGTTGGGCTTGGAGGGCCGATATTGAATTCGAGGATTTCCTGTGCCATCCACCGTAGGTGCCCTCGAATGGGGAATAGAATAAATGGGTCCCGCTATCTGGGATAAAGGAGTATATGCCTGAGATACAAATGTTCCCGTTGTTTGCTCAAGAGAGGGATCCGACATGCCTGGTGGAACTTCTTGCACCGTAATGGAAGTGTCAACGGTGGCGAAAGGGAAAAGTCACCTACGAGTAGAAAACGGGAGGCTAGAAGACTGGGAAAGTGCGGGATCTGAGTCGGAATCCATAATCCTCTAAATTTCAAGAAAAATAGAGCTTGGTTATTAAGGATGCTCACTTAATAAAACCAAAACTCTCAATGAAAGCACCAATTTGATAAGATTCGGACTATTGGCTGAAGGGTAGCAAAGGAATATGGTTCTTGGGGTCGGTCGTCCTTGGCGCCTGATGTACCTGCAAAACGCCGGAGGGGGTCTCCGGCGTAAACACTCCGATGCTTAAGTTAGTAAGAGCTATGGAAATGGCAGAGCTTTTGCCAGCAATCTTAGGCTTACCTTCCTCCTTTGTGGTGGAGGTATTTATAGGCAAAGTGGAGCATTTCTGGGTGATCTTGGTCACAAGGTGCTAACGAGCCCGCCAGGGGGGTAGAGTTCCTCGTTAATGGAATGTGTTATCGCTGCGTTAGGTATAGGTATAGGGGTAGGCGTTACCTAGGTAAGGCAACGCCTACGCTTCTCACGAGATGTCTGGTTTAGCCTGGGATGGGATAACGCCTTACGTCATGACAAAGTGACGTGTGGGGACCCCCTCGCTGATGTCGACCATCCCAGCGTCAGCCGCATAGAGAGAGGCGATAGCTTCGATGCAGTCAGAGCGGTAGGAGTATAAGATAAAAATGCCCTTGTCGTTAGGAGTATTATTATCAACCGCATTCAGCAATATCTAAAGAGTGTGAATAGATGAATGTGAAGAAGAATATGAACAGGAAAAGGGAGAGAAAATCCCATTAAATAGTCGAAGCGGGGAGGCTTTCCCATCTTCTCGCACGTCTTTTGAGAAGATTGATACATTTTGAAAAGAACGATCTTAATTGTAGAATCGAATCTTGTGATCACCCCTATTGGAATTTCTCAATGATCGAGGGACACCAAAAAACCGCCCAATCAGCTGATGCTGAAGAGGCGGCGCGAAATTAATGCAGAACGATTCGCGAGGATAACCGTCACTGAAGCCCAACTAATGACGACCTTATTTTCAGTTGGCCTGATGTGGCACCCAACTGAAATGTTAACAGGCACGTTGCGAAAAAAGAAAGAAGAAAATGCAAGATAACTAAAAGATTCTTTATTTATTTATAACCTAACGGGCTGAGGCATACACACGGAAAGCATACAAAGACAACAAATGAAGGCGACAATAGTAACAGGTGGTCAAACATTGGACCCTGCATCATCCTCCCCCGACACCACTGGAACCTCCCTTAGTGCATCCACAATGGCGGTCAGCTCAGAAGAGCAGACCCTCATCCCCTTCGGGCAGGACCCCAGCAAGTCCTTCCAGAGTCGCAGCATGGTGACCACCACCTCGATGCGGGAGACGACGACAGCCAGCTTCGTCACACTCTCCAAAGGGCTGAAGTCCTCCAGGAAAGTTCCAAGCTGCCTGGACAGAAGTGGAGTCATCATCCCCTGGAGCTCCATGATGTCCTCAGAGGTTTTCCTCATCATGGTGTCCAGAAAATCCACATCGGCCTCAGTCAGATTCTTCAAGGTGTGGGCTTTGGAGAGTAAGAAGTTTCTTGTCAATTCATCCATGATGAAAATACCAATAGAGATGCTAGAGAAATGTGAAACTTGCGCGGAGACAGTTCAAATTTATAGGCCCTAGAGGAGCGGCGGACGTGGACACATGTCCCTCGAAGATTGAGCCATCCCGTTATCTGTCGCAGGACGATAGAAGCAAAAAGTAGCGCCAGCCCTTGGTAAACACTCGGGCTCATTTTCAGTTGGGCTTGTGATAACAATTAAGACCATTTTGGGGGCGTTTCTGTCAATACCCCCGCGTTAAGGTCGGACATGATAGAACCTATCGGGCGCATGCCGCGGAAGTTGCCGCCCTTCTCCAAGAGAAGAGCCTTGGGATGGTCGACATCAGTGGGGGAGGGGTCTGTTGCGTCTTTTATCCACACGCATGACGTTATCCCATCCCAGGACAGACATGCCGTCACTCGAAGCTGTCGTCCCTGACGTCACTCGAGGTTGCCGTTCATGATGTCACTTGAGGCGTTATCTCCCCCCGATAACGCCCACCCCCCCAGAGGTAACACTTTCACTTGGCTTATAAATACCCCACCATTTAAAATGCCAGGTGAGCCTACGATCGCTACTCGAACCTCTGCCATTTTGAACAACCATACTAACTTAAGCATCGGAGTATCTACGCCGGAGCCCCCCCTCCGGCGCCTTGCAGGTACACTTGACGGTGACTACAGTGACTCCGAGAAGCAATAATCACCACCCCGATCATCCCGAAGTTCGAATCTTATCATTCTTGTTTCTTTTAAGATGGGTGGCTATGAGGATGAGAGATTGTGTGATGTAGTTCCTATGGATGTTAGCCATCTCCTCTTTGGCCATCCATGGCAGTTTGATAGATGGGTTGTTCATGATGGACATACCAACAAGATACACTTCACTCACTACTGTAAGAGGTTCAATATTCCTCCCCTCACACCCGCGTAAGTCCTCGAGGATCAATTGCGCATGGGGGAAGCAATTGCTGAATTTCAATTGATAAGAAAATTGAGGAAAAAGAATGGGGTGAAAAATATGAGCCGAGAGAAGACACACCATAAAAAGAGCAAGCATGGCACTTTGAGCGAGAGTGAGCGTGATTCATAAGAAAGGAAAAGAGAGAAGAAAATAAAGAGAGAAGTGAATACACACCATGAAAATAACAAGTATGGTAGAGAGAGTGAGCAAAAACAATTGAGTGTTTTAGCAAAGGGAAAGGATGTGAGGCATGCACTTTTTTTCTAACAAAGTGTGTCTTGTGCTTCGGTACAAGGCGCATTGTTTGAACATCACTTCTAACCTTTCTTTTTTTCTACCAAGTCCAATTGTCTCCCTCTTGTAGGAATTTGAAGATGTATTTCCCACTGAAATGCCTAGTGGTCTCCCTCCCACCCGCGAAATAGAGCACAACATTGACCTAGTACCGGGGTCGGCCTTACCTAATCGGCCGCCCTATAGGTGCAATCTGGAGGAGACTAAGTAATTACAAAGGTAAGTGGATGACTTGATGAGCAAGTTGTTCGTTAGGGAGAGTAAGTCTCTGTGTGCGGCCCGTGCTACTTGTGCCAAAGAAAGATGGCTCGTGGCGAATGTGTGTTGATTGCCAAGCCATCAAGAAAATCACTGTGCGGTACATACATCCCATACCAAGACTTGATGACATGCTAGATGAGCTTAGTGGTAGTAAGATTTATTCCAAAATTGATCTCATGAGTGGCTACCACCAAATACGAATGCATGAAGGTGATGAGTGGAAAATCGCATTCAAGACAAAACATGGTTTGTATGAATGGATGGTAATGCCCTTCGGGCTTTCTAACGCTCCTAGAACTTTTATGAGATTGATGAATTATGTCTTACGTGACTTCACTGGCAAGTATGTGGTTATGTACCTTGATGACATACTCGTTTATAGTCCTTCTCTTGATGAGCATGTATACCATTTGCGCACCATACTTAACACTTTGCTCACCCACCAATTGTATGCTAAACTTGTTAAATGTGAATTTTGTTTGGATCGTGTACACTTTCTTGGATTTTTTGTGAATGTAGATGGTGTACAAGTGGATGAGGATAAGGTGAAAACCATCTAGGAATGGCCAAGTCCAACGAATGCTAGCGAGGTTAGGTCATTCCATGGCCTAGCTAGTTTCTATCGCCTTTTCGTGCCAAACTTCTCAACAATTGTCGTGCCACTCAACTAACTTACTAAGAAAAAAGTAACTTTTGAGTGGGGAGAAATGTTGCGATCCTGTGCCCATCGCACACGCCCAACGCACAGCTGGGCCCAATCTGGCTAAGACACCGAGACAAGGACAAGGATGACCAAGTGAGGTTGTCCCCAGGGCAACTCTTGTACAAAGAGGTGCTGGAGATGAAGGCACTACTCTAGACAGCCACACAACGCCTACGGAGCCCAAAACCTATTGCGCCCACATAACGCGCAACCATAGGGCCCGTCGAGCCACGACACCGAACCGAGGAGATAGAGCACCAAGAGAGGTTATCACAACCTTGGTACATTGATCTAGACTTGAAGAAGTTGCTTACGAGAGCCAAGCTTCCCAAACCAAGTTCCGGTCCAAGACTTGCACCACAGTCCCCGCCAGCCACACAAGGCGACTGTGCCCGAGCCCATTTGACATAGGGAGGTTAACAATGGAGGGATAACATCATTACAAGCCCATTCTATGTGTTATCTATTCTAGGTCCAATTTTAAGGACATTTGAATGAGCCAAATGACAAAAGGCCCGGTTGGACATTTTCACTGACTGGAATCCTATGCGCCAAGGATTCGCGGATGGGCTATGCGACAGAATCTGCTCCACTTTCGATTTGCGAGACCCAAACAATGGTGTTTGACTTGGATTCCTAAACTACCTCATGACAATGACATTGAGACAAAGATTGGACCAGAAGGCACGGGCCAAACTCAAGGAAGCCCAAGGCGACATTGTCACACATCGGGTGAGCACTAGGCGCCGTGCGACTTAAGGGAGTCACCCTAACTTGCAACCGCTCGGGCGAAGACTGATTAGAAACCTAGAATATTATTTATTTATGCTTTTATTTACTTTCCTTTTGTTAAATAAGGTAATTACTTATTGAGGACTCCAAACCCTAGTACACATGTGTATAGGGTTTTAGTTATTTATAGAGCCGCTCGGCTCCATTGTTATTCAGCTTTGATATTAATAAAAACATTTGAGACTTTGTCTTGTTCAAGAGTGGACTCTCTTGTGTTGAAGGTGGATTCCTTCGTGTCTTGTTTCTTCTTCGAGTCTGGAAGTTCAGGTCATTAGCAAGTAAAACCCGAAATTGCATCCCCTCTTGCTTGTCTCCTTAGGTCAGTTCTCCCTTGTGCAAGTTCACGTATATTAAATTCTAGTAAGAACCTCACTAGACATCGGCCGACCAGCTACCAAGCTCTGCCCAATCTCACCCCTAGTGAGTCCTATCTTCCGCGTCAAGCAAAAACCTATTGAACTAGATCCAAAACGTCGACAAACACATCCTTGGCTAATAGGATCGTATCATGTGGTAGCGGAGCACAAGGCGTTCAACCAGGTTTTGTTATATCCCCAACTATCCCTATTGTTTTTGTTTTTATTTTGTTTTCGTTGCTGAGATTGGTTTTTGTTCTATCTCGTTCCAATACCAATCTCCTTGCGTGCTTGTGTTAGTGTGTCGTTGTGTTGAGATAGGGTTAGCTCATTGTGTGAGATTCAATTAGCGTGTGTGTTTCGTTTGAAACATTGTGTGTTTTAATGTTTTGTAAAAAAAAACACAAAGTGTCAGTCCGTGGTAGCTACGTTTGCTAGCTAAAGCGTAAAAAAAAAATTTGATTATGCCAAAATAAAAAAAAGATAAAGAAGGTTTGGCACTTTGATACAAAAAGGCGACAATGAAAAATATTCGGAATCAAAATATAGCACGGAGCACACTATCGCATGCACTATCACACCAAAGCACACCAATCATGAGCTTTAGAGTCTATTCTGTGTGTTAAAGCCTTTTATTGATTCATGTTAATATTAATGTCTTCTAATCTAGCTTGGGAAGTGTTTAGTTTATTGCTTTTTACAACCACTCCATTGTCGAGCATCCAATTTTGTTTCGAAGCCGGTTGTCATTGTGCGTCTTCTTTGGAAGCTTTCCTTGAAACTCTCGAGTCACTAACCACTTTTGTAGGACAAGACAAGGTCACTGAGTGAATTGGTGAGCATAATAGAGAGCTAAACACGAGAGTAAACATGTGAGGAAGTGCTAAGATTAGTGCAAATTTTATGGTTTCTCTAGTGTTGTGACTTTCAGGAATATAGGATGTCGAACCAAGCTGCGAACAGAATACCGAGGCAGGAGTTGGTTGCTCTCCTTACAAACCTTAACACAAGGTTTATCGAGATAGAGGAGTGGATGAACGCGGTCTCAGCTGGGTTTACGGCTAGAGCCGGGACGTCTAAGGAGAATGTACCCACGCGACACATCACCCGGGATAACCTTTTCGACTCTCGGACATTTGACACACCTCGACTAGAAGATAAAACTGTCAATCTAAGTGAGAATCGAGTCGAAAGGAGTAAAGGAAAGGATGCCGCGACACCTGAACACATGCACGAGCCAAGGGTTGTTGAGGCGAACCCTAAGTGCTTGCCACGACCCGACACACTAGCATACACTAAGGTGTCCGAACCTCCAACGCCAAGCACACCTCGCCCCAACACATACCATGTCCTAGAGTGCTTGGTACCAGGCGCAACCTAAAGGTGTCGAGCAAAGCAAAACATGAGGGAGAAGAAGATGACATTAGAACGGGTAATGATGGGGATGTGAAGTCGGACTGTGCTAGGACCGTTATGGTTAGGCACGGACTGAACGCCCAAGTCGAAGCTAGTGAAGAAGAACAGAGGAAGAATTTATTCTACACGCATTGTCTAATTAAGGGGGAGCTTTGCTCCATGATCATTAACAATGGGAGTTGCATGAATTACGCGAGTCAATTATTAGTGGCACAAATTGGACCTTCCAATTGTAAAGCATTTGTGACCTTATTCGCTTTAATGGGTATTGGATAATGAGGAGCTTCAAGTCACTACGCAAGTCCTACTTTCGTTTTCCATTGGGAGTAATGAGGACGAAGTCCTATGTGATGTCGTCCCTATGAGCGCTAGCCATTTGTTACTTGGTCGTCCGTGGCAATACGATAGAGAAGCAATCACAAGGGAAGAAGTAATCACTACACATTCGTGAGGAATGGCCAAAAATTCACTCTTGCACTGATGACACCTCTACAAGTTTGAAAAAGCCTGTCAAGTATAACATTACACGGAAAGGAAAAGAAAAATAGAGTGGAGAGATGAGTGTCAAAATAAATAAGAGAGTTAGAGAAGAAAACAGCTCACATGAAAGAAAAAAAGCATGTGAAGAGAGAAAGAGAGAAAAACGGTTCGCATGAAAAAAGTGAGCATGCGAGAGGAAAACACATGCATGAAAAAAGTGAGCATGCAGAAAGTGACATTAATACAAAAAGAGAGAAGAGAGAATATGCCAGAGGGAAAGAAGTGAGGAATGCACTATGTGTGCGGAAAATCTGTTTTGGTGAAAGCCACCAAAAACTGATTTCTCTGAGGCTTTTATGCCATCGCACTTCTAACCCTAACCCCAATGAACGTTCTCCTATTTGTATTTTCTCTTCTATGCAGGGAACCAGCCAAAGAAACCCAGGAGAGGAAGTTCACACCTTACTGCCCGACGTACGAAACTAGCGCCCAACGCATGTAGAACCTAATTCGGCTAACACTAGCCGCCAAGGTATGACGCGTCTTTCGTTCTTTAGCATTGTCTTCCTTGAGTATTCTCACATGCTTAACTTCCATAATCTATATGATTATGATTTAGATCCAATATGACATGCAAAGATCTAAGCTTAGATTATATTCTTTCGAGGAATACTTGCGTAAGCACAAGCATTTTAAAAGGCCATTCGAGCCTTTGCACCGACAGCAACCACGTCCCATCTATTTACCTTCTTCTCCCCTCTCACTAATCTCTTGTTCTCACCAACATTTTCAACACCCCCGGATGGAAAGCCACCAATAGCTGCCACAGCCGCCACCAACTACTTTCTCAGGTTCGTTTCACCTTGCTCCGTCCTCACCGCACTTTTTCTGTAATTTATTTATCATTTCTAAAATTAAAAAAATTTGTCACTGCAACCCTCACCTCCGGTGACCGGTCTGGGCACCGCGCGGACCCCTATAGCCACAGCCGCCACCAACAGCTTCGGATTGGTGCATTTCACCTTGTATATTGCTCCATCTTCATTTTTGCTCCTTTTCATCATTCATGTGTCCATTTTTGTCCATCTTATTATGTGATTTTGGTGTATCTTTTTAATGTTTATAGTAATTAATTTAGGGGCATAAGGAATGGATTAATGAGGTGAATTACTTGGGTGTAGTTAAACACCCAAACCTTGTAAAATTAGTTGGGTATTGATACGATCCTAGGTGGCTAGGATGCATTTTTTGACGATCTAGTTCAAAGTCTGGATTTCAATGCGGAATAATAACTCTCTTGACACTTAACCCTCCTAATAACTTGTACCAGGCAAACTAAGTCCTATCAATAGAGGCCCTTGAGTCTAATCCCTAACCCTCTAATCAACCTGTGATTAGCAAACTAGGGTGAACGATCAATGGGGTTTTGAACTTTTGGATTTACTTGTTTAATCGAATGTTCCAACTCAATTAAATACAAGGTTCTTTGCAAGAACGATTTAGAGAAACTCTCTGAATTTAATTATCAAATCGGGGTCTGTTTACCATGAAGGTGAGCGCGCCCTTATATAGGTTATGCGCTAATCCTACTCCTAGTCGAGTTAGAACTACAAGTTCAATTCTACTCAAACTCTAAGTAAAATAAATAAATAAACTAATTAATAAATATATCTAATACTTAAATAATAATTAAAATACATAAATGCAAGGCTGGAACAAGATTTGGATAGATAGTCCAAATCGCAACCCTAGGCACAATCCTTGTGCAATTAGGATTTCGACTCCGGCCATTTTCCAAACGCCTCGTGTGTTCTTCCTGAAACTCAACTAGTATCTTCTTAACATCTTGAAAGGCCTTGCACGTCATTGAACGCTCATGGAAATTCATCCATGTCGAAGATGGCTTGGTGGTCAATCTCGTAGGTGCTGTCGGATGCGCTAGGCGCAACCATGAGCAACGTTACGAGCCTCGGCTCTTTCTCTCGCAACGTAGCCTCCTCGATGAGTGCCTCGCACTTAAGATCCTTGTGGATCAGTTCTGAGAGCCTCACTTGCAGCTTCTAGCCTCGAGTGCGTGTCATTGGTCCAATGGGTGGCAATGGCACCTCGTGCGCATGCGCAGAATTAGGGTTGGTGCGAGGAATCGCATCATTCCCTCCCCCTTCGAAAGGATTCGTCCTTGAATACGGCTCCTCTCCATCGTCTCCTACATCAAATAAGCTTAAGTTAGAAATATAAAAAGAAGCACTAATGGAACCATACTCACTCGGCAAGTCTAGCTTGTAAGCGTTATTATCGATCTTCTCAACAATTACGGCGTTGGGCTGGAAACCTCTCGCGTCGTAAGCGCAGCCACACCCAATCACTAACATTGAAAGACACGGTCTTTCTTGCATCGTTCCACTTGTGCGCCAATTTCTCATTCATTCGCTCGATCCTCTTCTTGACACATTCTCATGGATTTTCTTCACCAAATCTGCCCCATCGAAACTAGAAACTTCATCCAAAGGTAAAGGCATCAAATCCAAAGGAGTCGTAGGATTAAATCCATAGACAACCTCAAAAGGTGAACAATTAGTACTTGAATGAATGGAACGGTTATAAGCAAATTCAATAAAAGGCACATACTCAACCCAAGTAGAAACATGCTTAGTAACCAAAGTATGCAACAAAGAACCTAATGTCTAATTAACCACTTCAGTTTGTCCATCGGTTTATGGGTGACACGAAGTAGAAAATAACAATTTAGTACCCATTCGACTCCACAAAACATGCCAAAAGTGGCTAAGGAATTTCCCATCTCTATCACTAACAATACTAAGAGGTACACCATGCAAACACACAACCTCACGAAAGAACAAGTTAGCAATATCAGTAACATCATGTGTATTAGCGCAAGGAATAAAATGCGCCATCTCTGAGAATCGATCTACTACTACAAAGATGTTATCCTTCCCACGCCTAGACTTAGGGAACCCAATTATAAAGTCCATAGATAAATCGGTCCACGGATGGGAAGGCACGGGTAAAGGCATATATTCTCCATGGTTCGAAACCTTAGATTTTGCTCTACGACAATCTAAACACCTAGCGATGATGCAGACTACATCACGCTTCATATGGTGCCAACAAAAATATTCCTTAAGTACGTCTAAGGTCTTACTAACACCGAAGTGGCCCATTAAGCCACCACTGGGTGACTCATGCACAAATAACTCACGCAAAGAACAATTAGGCACACACAAGCGCTTACGCTTAAATAAATACCCATTATGGTGATAATACTTAGACTCGGTAGTAGTCATGCAATTATTATATATATCACCAAAGTCAGAATCAGTATGGTATAAAGGTATGATGTGTGAAAATCCTAGCAACTTAGCACTAAGAGAGGTAATAAGCACGTACCTTCGCGATAGTGCATCGACCACTACATTATCTTTACCTTGTTTGTACTTGATATGGTAAGGGAAGGACTCTATCAATTCCATCCAAGTTGCATGCCTTCGATTTAACTTCCGTTGTTCCTTGAGATACTTCAAGCTGAGATGATACGTGTGAACTATGAACTCGCGTGGCATCAAATAATGTTTCCAAACCTCTAGGGCGCGCACGAGCGCATACAATTCCTTATCATATGTCAGATATCGTAGCTGAGCATCTTTAAGCTTCTCGCTAAAGTAAGAAATTAGGCGCTTCTCTTGTATAAGGACAGCTCCAATGCCTATTCCGCTCGCATTGCACTCGACCTCGAATGCCTTGTCAAAATCGGGCAGCGCCAAAATGGGTGCCGAACACAAACGCTCCTTGAGCGTGTTGAATGCTTCCTCTTGAGGCTGCTCCCACTTGAACTCAACTTGCTTCTTAGTTAATTCGTTCAAAGGCACAATGATGGTGCTGAAGTCTTTGACGAATCGTCTATAGAAACTCGCTAAGCCATGGAACGAGCGCACGTCACTTGCGTTCTTAAGAGTCGGCCACTCCTTGATTGCTTTGATCTTCTCTTGAATCTTAACACCTTCTTTCCCTACAATAAAACTAAGAAAACTAACGTGCTCCAAAGTGAAGGAACACTTGTTAGGCTTCACATATAACTTTTGATCACGCAAGGTAAGGAAAACGTCTCTAAGGTGCAACACATGTTCATCGATAGATTTGCTATATATCAATATATCATCAAAGTATACCACAACAAACCTACCAATCAATTTCCTAAGTACGTGATTCATAAGCCTTATAAAAGTACTAGACGCATTAGTCAAACCAAATGGCATAACCATCCACTCGTAAAGTCCATATTTAGCTTTGAAAGCCATTTTCCATTCATCACCCTCTTTTATGCGAATTTTGTGATAGTCACTCATTAAATTAATTTTAGAAAACACTTGACTACCACTTAACTCGTCTAACATATCATCTAAACGAGGTATAGGGTGGCGATACTTTATAGTAATTTTATTGACCGCTCGACAGTCGACACACCTCCTCCAAGTACCATCCTTCTTCGGCACTAGGATCATGGGTACGACACAAGGAGAAAGACTTTCTCTCACATACAACTCATTGGTTTCCTTAGGGTTGCTTCTATAGGCCGGACGATTAGGTATTGTAGAACCAGGAATGAAATTGATTTGATGTTCGATTCCTCAGATTGGAGGTAAACCCGGAGGCATCTCATCGGGTAGAACGTCCCTAAACTCCTGCAAAAGAGAGGTGATACCAACATGCGAAGAAAGTGAAGAATTAGGGTTAGTGGCATTTAGACTAAACGCCTTGAAACGAAGCAAAATCAATGGCCAACTTGCGCCTAAGCTCTTCTTTCATAAAACTAATGCTTGTCTCATACTCTCCCTTTGGCATATAAATTCACTTTCTTTTTGCCAATTTCAACATGCTCATTCTCTTCATGCGAGTGTTTTCTCTCTCTTTTCCCATGCTCGCTCTTTTCATAGGGGCTATTTTGAATTTCTTTGTCTTTCTTTTCAAGTTGCTTAGAGATTTCGAACTCGGCAAAAGACTTTTCAAGATACAATTGATCCTCTAGCACTTGAATCAGCGTAAGTGGTGCAAGTGTGAACTTGACTCCATCCTTTTGTAGCTTGTACCGATTACTCTTCCCTTCGTGATTGGCGGTTCTATCTAATTGCCAAGGTCATCCTAGTAAAATATGGCTTGAATGCATCGGAACAACGTCACAAAGGATTTCATCCTTATACTTGCCAATGGAGAACGTAATGAGTACTTGTCTCGTCACCTTGATGCCTTGACAATTGTTCATCCATTGCAAAGAATAGGGTTTCTGATGCTTCACGGTAGGCAACTCCAATTTATTGACTAAAAGGGTACTTGCACAATTTGTACAACTACCATTGTCAATAATTAAGGAACACTTGTGTTTGCATGCAACGACTGTGGAATATATTTTCCCGTTGCTCTTCCTCTCTTGGCTGGGCCTTTGCTTGCGCACTCAAGTTGCGTCTAACGAAGAGTGAGAGCCCTGTGTTACTCTCTTCTTCTTCATCTGACTCAGACTCTACTTCTTCTCTTATGACTTCTTCCTCTTCAACCTCGTGGTCATCATCGGACTCTATCTCTCCATTCTTGAGAATAAGCAAGATTCATTTGTTAGGGCATTTCGATTGTTTATGACCTTGATTGGAACACTTAAAGCAAACAATGTCCTTCGTGGCAATTCAATTCGCTGAATTTTGAGGAGGGGCATTGTTGTTGTAAGTTTGTTGAGGAGCTTGTGTAGGGTTTGCGCCTTTATTACCGTGGGTATACGACAATAACTTTGGAGGCTCCTTCGCAACCCTAGTCTCTTTAGTCTAAGTCTTCTTCCATGTTGCGGGCTTGGTGTTTGCCGAAGGGACACCACTGAAATTAGACCTAGCCTTCTTTTGTCTCTCGATCTTGATAGCCATATGTAACATCTCTTGTAGATTGTTGTAGTGCGTTAACTCCAACGCGTTAGCTATCTCGTGATTGAGGCCGCTTAAGAACCTCGCCATTGTGGCCTCGTGTTGTTCAACCACTTGTGCTCTCGATAATGCTATCTCCATCTCATTAAAGTAGTCGCTAACGCTTTTACTTCCTTGAGTTAGATATTGCAAACGTTGGTGAAGATCACGCGCAAAGTAGGTAGGTACGAAACGTGCCTTCATCAAAGTTTTCATGTCTTCCCATGTAGTTACGAGTCAGGCTAGAAGTCGAACACGTTCTTGATTAAGTTGCTGCCACCAATGGGTCGTATATCCATTGAATTCAACTGCTGCCAATTTTACTTCTTATCTTCTGAGTAGTTGTGGCATAGAAATATTGATTCTACATTTCACTCCCACATAAGGTATGCGTCGGGATCATCTTTCCCTTCGACTGATGGAATCTTCATCTTGATGTTGCCGATGTTGGCATCGATTCGCTCTTCAGCTCTAGGTCACTGCTCATAAGCTCGGCCATGTCCAATATTATCTTCGCCTTCGTACTCAGCCTCTTCGTTCCATTGCGCATGAGGTGCGTGTGGCTGCTCTCGCGTGAAGTGCGCATTAGTCTCGCACCTCGGTGCGCGTTGAGGGTCGCATTGGCATGTTTGGGGCCAGTTGTGAACCTCAACTCATCGTCATCTCCTCCACCCACATATCCTTTGGGAAGTCCTCCAAATAATCCTTTGCCTTCGGTCTTTGGTGGATCACCATCATATAGGTGCTTCGTATTTTCCGGATTTAGGACTTGGGTAAACTGAGGGATATTTGCTCCTTTCTCCACGGTCAGCTTGGCAACCTGACTTGCGGTCTCCATATTATCAAACTCTATCTTGTTAAGTCTTGCTAAAACTTGTTGTAACAAGTTATCGATCTCGGGAGTTTGTGTTGCTACTTCCCCTTTCTCCGAATGTTCAGACATACCTGAAAATTCACAACACTAGCAAACAAACGAAAAATTTGCACTAAACCTAGCACTCCCTCACGTGTTTACTCTTGTGTTTAACTCTCTGTTAAGCTCACCAAATATCACTCGAATCTCTGCAATTTGTTCTTGTGTGAAAAGTTTAGGGTAGACTCGAGGATTTTTGAAGAAACGCTTCCAAGGAAAATTTCAAAGACTAACTCGGATAAAAAGAATTTTAGATGCTTAATAAGTAGTCTAGTCGCAAAGATCAATCAACTAAATAATTACTAGGCTGGAATAGAAAGGCTTTATGTATTGGAATCAAAGAAAAGCTCAAGGTAAAATAGAAGACTCAATTAAATTCACAAAAGATTGTATATGTGTGCGATTAGGGTTTGTACCTTGTAAGCTTGATATCTTTCAACTCCGACCTCCAAATTGAACGATTCTTGTTGCTATGGAAAGCTAACACTCTCAAGTTTCTTGTATTTTATTTTTCTTTTGATTTCGAATATTTCTCTTTTTTATATTTGAAATCGTTTCTGTTCTGATTTTTTTTTTACTCTTTTGAACGAAACTAAAAACACAATTAACTAATGGACACTTTGGATTTTTATAACTTTTTATGACTCAAAACAGTACTAAAATTAAAGACACTTTGGGGACTGATTTTGTTTTTAAATTGGCCCAAAATTAAAAGACACACAAAATGCAAAACTAGATCTAGGGTTTCTAGATCGACTCGACTCTCTAACACAACGAGACTCAAGGAGATTGATTAGATCAAATACAAGAAGATCAATCCCAATTATTGAAAACAAAATTAAAAACAGTAAGGATAGATAGGATAGTTATCAAACTTTGAACACCTTCGCTCCGCTACCAACTGATAAAATCCTAGGTGGCTAGGATGCGTTTTCTGACGATCTAGTTCGAAGTCTGGATTTCAATGCAGAATAATAACTCTCTTGACACTTAACCCACCTAATAACTTGTACTAGGCAAACTAAGTCCTATCAATAGAGGTTCTTGAGTCAAATCACTAACCCTCTAATCAACCTGTGATTAGCAAACTAGGGTGAACGATCAATGGAGTTTTGAACTTTCGGATTTTACTTGTTTAATCGAATGTTCCAACTCAATTAAATACAAG
This sequence comes from Viola odorata, assembly GCA_963691705.1. Lineage (NCBI taxonomy): Eukaryota > Viridiplantae > Streptophyta > Magnoliopsida > Malpighiales > Violaceae > Viola > Viola odorata. The sequence continues at coordinate 45,291,803 of OY829545.1, read as the reverse complement.
GTTCTTCACAAGAACGATTTAGAGAAACTCTTTGAATTTAATTACCAAATTGGGGTCTGTTTACAATGAAGGTGAGCGCGCCCTTATATAGGCTATGCGTTAATCCTACTCCTAGTCGAGTTAGAACTACAAGTTCAATTCTACTCGAGCTCTAAGTAAAATAAACAAATAAACTAATTAATAAATATCTCTAACACTTAAATAATAATTAAAATACATAAATGCACTGCTGGAATAAGATTTGTACCGATAGTCCTAATCGCAACCCTAGGCGCAATCCTTGCGCAATTAGGATTTCAACTCGGGCTATATTCCAAGCGCCTCGTGCGTTCTTCCTAAAAATCAACTAGCATCTTCTTAACATCTTGAAAGGCCTTGAACGTCATTGAAGGCTCGTGGAAATTCATCCATGTCGAAGATGGCTCGGTGGTCAATCTCATAGGCGATGTCGGATGCACTAGGCGTAGCCATGAGCAGCGTTACGAGCCTCGACTCTTTCTCCCGCAGCATAGCCTCCTCAATGAGTGCCTCGCACTTGAGCTCCTTGTGGATCAGATGTGAGAGCCTTGCTTGCAGCTTCTTGCCTCGAGCACGCCTCATTGGTCCAACGGGCGGCAATGGGACCTTTGTGCGCATGCGCAGAATTAGGGTTGGTGCGAGGAATCGTATCAGGTATTACGCTCAGGATGATGAGAGAGGGATTCAACAGTTTTTGCTGTATGAGCTTGACGTGCTGTCGAGACACCTCAAAAATAATAATAAAACCTGCAACAAATGCACAATTAAACTGTGTATAGTGGTACAAGGTCGATCCACAGGGACTAAGGTAAACACTGTCTTGTGTTGTGTAGCAAAGGCAAACAGGTCAGAATAGTGACAAGTAACAGGGGGGTTTCAAGAGTTGGTTGATTAATATCTAATAAAGCAATAATAGACAATAATAAAAGTGAGTAATAAATCAATAAAGGAAGGAGTTCCTAGTAGGAATCTATCTCGGGTTGCTTTCAAAGTCAGCTGATCATGGGTGCAATGATCGTCTACCCCTCGCTGGTAGATACGCTATGGGGACTAGATGCGTCTTCCTTTCATACGAGAAACTACCCCAAGGTACGTTTATAGAATAGTCTTGACGCTTCGCCGTCTCCCAAGGTACATTTATGGAAGCAATACTCGAAGGCCCATGAAGATGAAAGAAGACACATCCAGGGTGAGACACTCAGTACATTCGAGGCTCTACCCTGATCACTTACTTAACCCAACCGAATGAAACCAGCGACTTGATGACTCTGATTGGTTGTCTATTTTACCCTGCAGCTTCGCGTTAGTTATAACCACAGTGATGACCTTACTCGCCTAGGGCAAACAGCTAGTTGATCAGGCTAGAAGCAGTCCTAGTAAAATTAACAAGAAATCGTTAAATAATTAAATACCAACTAAGGAGGCCCAACCACTTCACAAGGCTGGTCCGAAGTAGAACCTCGCTGAGGCATGAATGATCCCTGAGACTGATAGGCGGAGAAACCCGATAGATCATTAGCATGGACCACATTGGAGGAATAGTGAGGTCTTCCGAGCCGAATGAAGGTGGGGAATTCTCGAAAGGTCCAGGCATGGGCACTCCCTCGAAAATACTACCAGCCTGACCCGTGGGAGGTGCAGAAGAAACAAGGTTGGCTTGAGACCCCATCCCGATATCCACCTGAGTCGGGGAAGGGGTCGGGCCTACCTTGTTGGACCTTTTCTTCTTCCTTGGCTGAGAAAGAATAAACCTCAAGTCCATATTACATCGTGAAGGCGTAGGAGTAGAGGTACGAGAGGTAACCTATGAAGAAAAACAAAGAAAACCTAAAGGAAAGATAGAAAAACACTAAACGAGCAGTACAAAAGAATAAGACAACAGTAATTGTTACCGCCTCAGCGCTAGGTGCTTTCAAGGAGCCGGCCGTATCTGAAGAAGGCGGAATTAGTGGATGGAAGGTAGTATCGCTCCTTGTCTTCCTTTTCTTCTTTCCCTTCCCGGAAGCCCTGCGCGTAACTAATTGGGGTGGAGGAACATCGATTGATATAACCGGAACATCGGTCGGGATGGTGTCGGTTTTCGCGTCAGCTGAGGCAGAAGTTGTTGGGGGAGGAACTAAGACGGTGACAGAAGGGGTAGCTGAAGCGGTGGTGATATTAACAGCCGCGACCGCTTCCCTATCTCGAAGTCTCTTTTGGCGTCTCCTAACGCTCTCTGGAACGTAATTCGAATCAGTCGCTGCAAAAATGCAAGGCAACGTCAGCGTTAGTACTGATACTAAAAGTCAAAGATTGACGCGATACTCACGTCTAACGCATGCTCTAATATCGGTCCCGCAAGCCAAAAGGCGGGTGTGAACGCTGATGTCCAAACTGAGCAATTTATCAAACCCATCCTGATCTGTCCTGTCAAGAGCCTCTCGACACCAAACCTTGTCCTTACGTCCTGATTGAAACCAGACCGCCACCATGACTCCGGAAGTTCAGGAGTCTCAACCACAAAAAACTACTCTTTCCATTTATCAACGAAAGACTCCAGGTGAAGGAGTTTCTAGGTAAAGTTCTGAAGCGAATCATCAGTATAACGGGGTGATATCGCTATCACACCCTGACGATTATACATCTTGAACAAAGACTTCAGTAATACAAGGGAAGGAGATGCAATTCCTTTGTACTTGTAGAGTTCTAGAAATGCATAAATGCCACAGTAAGCATTTGGGGCCAGTTGAACAGGGTTCAGATCCAGAGAAGTAAGCAACTCTTTAATGAATGGGTCAACCAGAAATCGAAAACCATAACGGAACATCTGGGCATACATAATTCTGCGCTTACCGGTCAGAACGCTATTCAGGCGTAAAGACTCAGGAGTGACGATGGCCTTAAAACCCTCAGGGATGGTGGCACCATGATTTGACAGATGTTTATCAAGAATGGCAGAAGAAGTAATAGTACTGACTATGGTTTCTATCTTTTCTTCGTCAACTGATTTAGAACCAGAGGCACGAGTTTTTCTTTTTCCCATGGTGAAAAAAAGAAATGAAGATGAAGAGCGCAGTAAGAGAAGTGAAGAAGTACCTTTTTAGAAGAAAATTGAAATGCCCAGAAGATGAAAACCAGAAATGCAAGATGATTTGAGGGGATACAGAGAAATAGATTGTCGAAAGTAGAAAAAGAAATAAAGTGGGGGGTTTTATAACCCTAAAAGGCTAAAAGAAATGAATGCTGGAACAGTCGTGACGCGCGTGACAGGCGAGAGCAATGAGTATAACCCTAGAAAGGAGAGAAGACGCTTTGGTCCTATCAAATCATGCTAGCCCTAGCGTCCTAATAAGCAGACACGTGTCCTCGAGCCATCATGACCCTTCGCTTATATTAATGAGGGGATTTTGAGCATTAAATGCTCCGAAAAAGCAAAGTTACTTTATCAGAAAAAGGTCAAGCATGATGACGTAATCAGCAAAGATAGCGCCAAGAAGCAAATTAATAGTTATCCATAGCGGAATGACAGCCGTTATTATGCAAGCGTTATCAGTTGTTACAAGCCAAATGAAACCAATGCTGAAAGGAAAATAAAATGAACATTTTCAAACGCTACCTCGCTTCCATCATAGAAGAACTCCTTTATCGCCCCCGACGTTTATATCCTTCAGCTTCTCGAAGGCATAGTCAGCTATCTTAGCGGGATCGAAAGCCTTGCTACGATAATAATCTGGAAATCCAGCAGTAAAGGCATGTATCGCCTTGTCCTTCGAGCGTGACATCTCATCAGGCACCTTCGCTAGCTTTGCGTCGCGGGCCGATATCTCCTCGCGGAGGAGAGAGTTTCTTCTGTTGGCAGCCACCAGTTCCACTTCCAGAAGTACTATCTTAGCTTTCCCTATCGACTTCTCTCTGGCCAACTCAGCACGGCAGTCGTCAAGCTCAGCTTTGGTATCGCTTCGGAACTGCGTCAGCTCCGCCGCCTAGGAGGGGGAACCTCGAGCCTTGTCACCCTGGATATCGAGAAAGTAATTCAACATGCGAAAGCTGGCCAGCACGTCATTCAAAGCACGTTCGCGATGGACCTCCAAAGGAAGCTCTGACGTTTCCTTCCTATCTTCAGCAGACCTAAATATCGCACCCACAACAGATCCAATGATATTCCCAGTGCACGAAGTCCGCTAGTGCTAAAGGTAGACAGATCCAAGTGATAGGAGGTGGCTCCTTGAGGGCCTTGAGGAGACAGATTGGCAGTAAAGGGAGGAGAACGGCTTCCAGCCGAACCCTCAACTCCTGAAACAGAAGTATAGAATAATGGCGGAAAGCCATTTAACAGAGGGTCAGGGGTCACGGCAGGTTCAGGATTTGAGGTGGCAATGTCGAGGATAAAAGAAGAGATGGGGGAGTCAGGAGCGGCAGCTGAAGGAGGAAGGTTGACCTCCGATGAAACCTCGGGAATATTAGGAGGAAGGTCGGTTGACACCTCAACTGTTACAGCGACCTTAGAAGTACTCGCATCGCCAAAAGAGCCAGCCCAGTAGCCAGGATTTCGCCAGTTTTATTCGAAGTAGCTGTGGCGATTGGATTGCTATTTCCCATGTGTAGCTTCTTCCGATGGGATGCAGAAGCGTGACGAAGCCCAGAATCATTATCCATGTCCTCGCTGTCGCTGTTGGGTTTTTCAGTCTTAGGGCAATTCGGAGTCGCTCCTGGCCGAATGGGTAACCAGTTCTCGAGAAAACGGGAGGAGCTGTTAGAGATGCCGCGTTTGGCGACAGTCTTGAATCTTTTACTTTTTGGAGCAGCGGGGTGACTGGAACTCTCAGGTGGAGGAGATGGCGGCAGTGACTGAAGTGGCCTCACATCTAAAGGAACGTCTTTATCGCCCAACGGTTGGTTTCCAGCGTCACCTGCTGACAAAACACATCAGAACAGTGAATTAGCTGAGACAATAACGAGAGAAAAGAAACTTACTTATAGTACACTTCTCTATGAGCCTGTGCAAGGCAAACTTCCGAATGCGATAAGACGATTTCAGCTCCAGCAGTACGTTTGTTTGTCGAAGCTCTTCCTTAGATACTGTTGATGGGTTCGTCCAAATGGAGTCGTTAAGACACCGATTGAAACCCCTGGGCCAAGGACGGAAAGGCAAATTCACAATGAAGAAACTGCTTTTCCAATCGGCCACAGTTTTTTCGAAACCCCAGAATCTCTGCCAGAATGACTGCACCAGCGCGTCATTCCATCTTGGGGTGATATGTACCACACAGTTGCGGCACCTAAAACTAAAAAATTTGCGGAATAAATTGATAGATGGGACAAGGATACCCCGCAACTCGCAAATACGAATGAATGCCGAAATCCCGCACCAAGAAGGAGGCGTAAGCTGAGTTGGGTTAATGCTATATCAAACTAATAATCTTTTCACCGCTTCATGGATAGGAAAGCGAAAGCCATAAAGGAACATGTCAAAGTATAACATCCTATCGGCCCCCGATAAGGGATCATGAAGCCGGCAACCGGCATCGGGGATTCTAACGGAGCAACCTAGAGGGAAAACGATACCATTTTCCTCCAACTCTGCCTCCAATACCACTTGATCAACAAAAATACTGGGAGTTCTCTCAATTTCTACATCTATGGGCTGTTGAAAAATTTGAAGACTCCTCAAAGACCTATTTGTGGCCAAAGGCCACTGAGAATCTTTGGGCATCCTAGATGTACTCATAATGAATCAGCAAGAAGGAAATCTGAAGAAAAGAAGTGAAGTACCTTGAGCAGAAGGCGGTGGGCAAAACCGTCGGCGCCGATGAGCGGTGGTTGTAGCTTCTTTGAGAACAAAAACTAGAGAGAGAAGAAAGAAATTTCAAAGCGCAAGCAAAGAGTATTAAAAGAAAGCAGTTGCCCCCTTTTAAAGGCTAAGTTCGAGAAATGAACAGCTTGTAAAAGCGGGACACGCCCCAAAGCAAAAGTGACACGTGTAAAGACCTCAGAAGGATATTTATGTCCGGGCATTTACATCTTCTAGAGGGGGTAGTTATTGACAAATCAGTTGCAAACGGTTACGTCAAAGTGACAATCATCTTCTCAGCAATAGCCATCCAAAGAGGAGCTAACGCCCAAGCATGCAGAACTAAAAAGGCAAAGCATCATTTCATTTAATAATAAGCCATACGGCATCTACAAGGGATTGCCAAGGGCAAAATCAATCATCGTCAGGCCAGTAAGAGGGCCAGCACCAGTATTCCTTATCTGAAGGAGCAAGCTCCTCATCGGTGAAAGGAGGGGATTTGTCAGCCTTTCGCCCTGGACTTGGCATCAGTGGTTTCGATTCCTCTTTGACAGCAGAGGATGTCGCCTTTGCGACGGTATCGCTTGAAGGAATTTCCTCCTCAAACCAGTCAGCGAGAGGAAACAATCTTTTGCCCTCACAAACTAAAAGGGCTGAGGAAGAAGGATACCAGCCAGTAGTATCGAAATGTGCTCTCTTCTTCGACTTCTTCCGACCTCTATAACGTGGCAACCGCCTCTTCCGGCATGGCGGCGAATGGGGATTGTCGGAATCTGGGGTAGTGGGAGGAGTCGGGCGAGATTCTCGCTCATTAGAGACCTGATCATATGAATCAGCCATGGGAGAAGAAAATCAGTAGCAGCAGAAAATATGAAGAAGAAGATGAACAGGAAAAAAGGAGAAGAACTCCCCATAAATAGATAAAATGGTGAGACTCTTCCAATTTCTCAAGTGAGAAAAGGATAATTTAATGCGTCTTGAGAAGATCAACCATGATGGCGAATTCAAAATTATTTGATCACGCCTGTTGAAATCTCTCGACGATCAAGAAGCACAGAAAAACCGCCCAATCAGTTTTTGCTGAAGGGATGGCGCATGATTAGCAGAATAGTTTTTCTAAGCAACCGTCGCCACCTGGCAGATAAAAGAGAATAAATACTGCAAATATCTGATCCATGTCAGACTCGTTTTTAGTTGGGCTGGCATAGCCCTCAATTAAAGCAAGGGCTGACGCCTTGAAAAGAAGGAAAAAAGGTCACAGGGCCAATAACGGAAAGAAGTTTCATTACGGCCTAACGGCCTGAATATACGCCCGCATACATAAAATATACAAAGGGAAAACAAAAGAGAAAGTGGAGCGGTAAGCATTCAAGCTCGGGACCCGGCGTCATTGTCGTCGTCCACCAGCAGGGTAGGAATATCCCTCAAGGTCTCTTCCACTAAAGTCAGCTCAGAAGAGGTGTTCCTCATACTCTTCAGGCCACAGATCAGCAGATCCTTCCTCTGCTACAGCATGGCGATAGCTACCTCAATACGGCCGACGGGGACGACTAACTTGGAGATATTCCCAATTGGATTGAAATCCTCCATGGTAGCAGCCCCGATCCTGGCCTGAATTGGGGTCATCATTCCTCGGAGCTCCAGGATATCCTCGCGCGGACTTCGTCATCATGTTCTCCAGGAAACTGATGTCACCCTCAGTAAGATTTTTGAGGGTTTGGGCCTTGGAGATCAGAAAGTTTCTAGTGAGATCTTCCATGAGAAAATGGCAAAGGGAGGGCAGAGAGAATGGGAAGAATCTGCAGAAAAGGATCACATTTATAGACCCGAAGTAATAGAAGCGCGCCAAGGCGTGCACCTCAAAAATCGAGGCGTACCGTTATCCTGAAGCAGTTGGAGGGAAGGGCTAACGCGGAACTCCTGGTGGACACCCGAGATGCTTGAATAGAATATGTATCGGGGAGCATAAGTCCTTACCATTTGTAGGCGGCCTGCAGCGTAAAACCGCATTAATATTACAGGTAGCTCCTAGTAGCGTAAAACTGCGTCAATATTACCGGTAGCTCTAGCGTAAGACCGCACAAACTGTAAGCAGCTCATGACATAAGACCACGACAATATTGCGGGCAGCTTACCGCATGGCCAGACTTCCCAAGTTTGGAGGGAAACAGCGACACCGAAAACACCCCGACATAAGTGGGTGAAAATCCCTAAGGGTAGCTAGTACTTACCACTACATGTTATTTTCGCTAACGTGACAACACCACATTTGAGAATGTGCAGGAAAAGCATGGACATATCGCCCTCAGAACGATAGCAGAAGCCTCGGGGAAGACCTGTGCTATCGCTAGCAGTCGGTCCCTCTTACCGGTTTTGCTATCGTATGTCCAGTGCAATGGAATTAACAAAGGAATCAGGAAAACTCGGTAATTTTTTCCAAAGCTGACACGACGCAAAGGGAGTAATGATTCCTCCAGAGGACAAGAGAGGCAGCCCTTGGTGAACACTCGGGCTCGTTTTCAGTTGGGCTTATGATAACAATTAAGGACCCACTCGGCGTCATCCCATCCCAGGATACCCCGACAGCGCCCATGGGCGATATCTCTACAGCGATATCCGCATGCTGACGTCATCTTGTACGGTCCAGCTGACGTATGCTGACGTCATCCTGGGTGTTATCTCCCCTTGATAACGCTCACCCCTGGGGGTAACAACCATTCTTTCTTCGGCTATAAATACCACACATTTCTAGATCAAAGGTAAGGGCTAATTCTCTACCAAAATCTCTGCCAAATTTCACAGCCGTACTAACTTAAGCTTCGGAGTGTCTACGCCGGAGTCCCCCTCCGGCACCCTGCAGGTATGACAGACAACTACCACAGCGATTCTAGAAAGCCACAAATCTCGACTCCTCTTCCCCAACAGTCCGGATCTTATCACATTTATCTCTAAATCGAATTCTTGAAGAAGAAGGATCCATCTAATTAGACGCAGCTTGGAATCAAAGTTTCGTCAAGAGACATCTTAGGGCTGCATAATCAGAGAAAATAGTTACTTTAGTGCATAAGAGGTATTGACGAAACTTATCCAAAGCAAAGACAACGACAAGGAGTTCTTTTTCGGTTGTAGTGTAATTCCGTTGGGCTGCGTCCTTGAGCTTCGAGGCATAGTAGATGGCATAGACTTCTCTGTCCTTCTTTTGGCCTAGCACCACACCTAGGGCATTGTTGTTGGCGTCACACATGATTTCGAATAGAAGTGTCTAATCTGGGTTTGCGTATGATTAGAGCAGAGATGAGTTTTACCTTGAGGGTGTCGAACGCGGCCTTGCAACTTGCGTCAAACATGAAATCCACATCCTTTTGCATCAGCTGACACATGGGCTGGGTAATCTTGGAGAAATCCTTGATGAACACCTTGTAGAAACCTGTATGCCGAAGAAAAGAACGAACTTCGCGAATACAAGTTGGATAAAGAAGAGACTCGATTACCTCAATCTTAGCCTTGTCCACCTCGATGCCCTTATGGGAAATGATGTGTCCTAAGATAAGACCCTGGTCTACCATGAAGTGACACTTCTCAAAGTTAAGCACAAGGTTAGTCTCAATGCATCGTTGCAAAACTTTACGCAAAATAGACAAACATTCAGTAAACGAATTGCCATAGACGGTAAAGTCATCCATAAATACCTCTATACCTTTTTTGACAAGCTCAGAGAATATACTCATCATGTAGCGCTGAAAGGTGGCAGGGGCGTTACAAAGACCGAACGGCATCCTTCTGTACGCAAAAGTACCGAATGGTCAAGTGAAGGTCATCTTGTCCTGATCGTCTAGGGCAACCGGTATCTGGTGAAAGCCAGAATATCCGTCGAGGCAGCAGTAGTGCGTCTTGCCCGAGAGGCGCTCCAACATCTGATCGATGAAGGGTATGGGGAAGTGATCCTTCCTTGTGGTTGCGTTCAATCAACGATAGTCGATACAAACGCGTCATCCATTCTATATGCGGGTAGGGATGGATTGACCATGTTGCCCCGTGGTGATTGTGATGTCTGTTTTCTTCGGTACGACCTGGACGGGGCTCACCCAAGTACTATCTGAGATAGGGTAAATAACTCCCGCGTCCAGCAGCTTAAGTACCTCTTTCTTCACAACCTCTATCATTGGGGGATTCAAGCGGTGTTGTGCTTGTCGAACTGATTTGTTGGCATCTTTCAAGTGGATGCGATGAGTGTATAGGGCAGGCGACAGTCCCTTAATGTCAGCGACGGTCTAACCAATAGCTCGTTTAAATTCCTTGATGAGGGTGACGAGTTTCTGTTCTTCCTCTATGTCAAGTTTGCTTGAAATAATCACGGGGAGTGAATCGTCATCTCCGAGGTAAGCGTACTTAAGGTGCGAGGGCAAGACCTTCAAATCCAGTTTAGGTGCTTGCACAACTGAAGGGGGAAGTTTAGAGCGTTCAGTAGGAAGAGTGGAATTTATGGAAGGAGAAGGGATAAAAGGGCATTGTTCTAGAGCAGTAACAATCTCGCGCAACTCCGGTGGAGTCACGAATTTAGACTCCAAACTGTCCAGAACCTCTGGTGTGATTCCTCTGTCTAGGGCAGGCTGCAGAGAATCAGTAAAGTATAAGTCAGAAATTTCCTCTACATCAGGGTCAATTATATCAATGAAATTCACACTAGAAAATTCAGAAGGGTAGCGAATAGCATCAAGCATGCTGAATTTTATGGTTGCTCCGTCGAATTCGAGGGTGATGGAGGTGTCGCACACATCTATCTTGGCTCCGGCTGTCCAAAGAAATGGCCTGCCCAAGAGCATGTCAGTCGGTTTGGTGGATTTTTCATCCTCCATGTTGATCACATAGAAGTCAGCCGGATAAAGAAAGTCGCCAACCTGCACTAGAACATCTTCAATAATGCCTTCAGGATACATAACGGAGCGGTCGACCAGCTGGATGACAACTTGAGTTGGTTTGAGTGGGCCTAGGCCTAGGCTGTTATATATCGTCAAGGGCATTACGTTGATACCTGCACCAAGATCACACATAGCTTTGCCAACATCAGCATTTCTAATTTTACAAGGGATGGTGAACATCCCTTGGTTCTTACACTTTGGTGGAAGTTTCCTCTAAATGGCGGCCGACACGTTAGTACTCACACTAATCTTATTCACTTCTGCCAATTTACATTTGTTAGTGCACAAAGATTTTAAGAATTTGGCATATCGATGAATATTTTTAATGGCTTGAAGAAGAGGAATATTGAGCTGCACCTTATTAAATAGTTCAAAAATCTCTTTATCCTCTTTGTCCTTTTTTGTTTTGACTAACCTTTGTGGGAATGGTGGCTCAAGTACCTTGGTGATGAACTCTTCTGAAAATTCAGAATTTTCATCTACCTTTCGTGAAGAACCGTGCCTTCTAGCAATGTAGACACATTTTTCTTTCTCCGCTTCTGCTTTTACCTCCTCTGGCTTGGGCGTGAGCTCAGGTAGTTCAACGTCTTGGGCAGGCAGCTCACGGGATGGTATTTCAATACCGCTTCGAAGTGTCATGGCACAAGCTCCATGCTTCGAATTTGCATCTGGTTGGGTGGGCAGTCGTCCTCTATTCCTGAACTCCTCTATTTCTGCAGTCATAATATTCATTTGTTTTTGCATATCAAGCATGAAATTTCTTACCTCATCGGATAGTGGTGCCGGAGGCGCTGATTCTAGGGGAGCCTGGTATTGATATTGTTGGTTGTTAGGGTAGCTCGGTCGTGGCTTGAAATTATGCAGATTAAATGGTGGTTGCTGCTGATTCTGAAATGGGTGTGGTGGCTGCTGTTGACTAGGGCAAGGCGCTTGAATATTGTTACCATAGCTAAGGTTCGGATGGCGCTATCCCTTGTTGTAATTCTGGGTGTACGGCTCAAATTTCTTTAGGGCTCCATTGTAGTTTCCTACTGCATTGACCTGTATCTCATCCGGAACATAGGGGCAAGCATCGGTAGGGTGGTCGTTGAAATGGAAAATCTCACATGCTTTGACCTGCACGGGTTGGCTGGTGGACATGTTCTGCATCATCCCTGTGAGATGGTTCAACTGGCCCTTGAATCTAGCCAGTTGGTTTTCTATGGCAGCGTGACGTACGTCTTGGATATCGTTTAGTTCTACAGTGACAGCGTTCCTGGCCATAAGTTCCAGGATCTTCTCGGCTGCTCCAGGGGTAAGGGCAACCAAGGAGCCATGGCAAGTAGCGTCAACTATAGCTTTGTCTCGCCCTAGCAGTCCCTCATAGAAGTATTGTAGCAACGTGTGGTCTGCGAAATTATGAGAAGGGCAAAGGGCTTGCATTTTCTTAAACCTTTCATAGTATTGCCCTACATTCTCATTCGGGTTTTGTACTATGGCTACCAATTGCTTTCTAGTTACACCAGCCATGGAATTGGGGTAGTATTTCTCAATGAATGCCTTGAACATATCAGTCCAGCTGGTGATGGAACAAGGTGGTAGGTCATAAAACCAACTACGGGCTTCATCTTCCAAGGACCACATAAATGCTTTCAGCTTAGCATAATCAATGTCAACAGCGGCCAGCTTCATGGCCTCACAGATGGAATGCAACTGCTGGAGATGTCGGATTGCGCTTTCCTTGGCTAATCCGTGGAACTTGGGCAAGTGGTGCATGACATTGGACTTGATCGTCCAATCGTTGGCCACTTCAGGCCATACGATACAACTGGAATTTTTCTCAATGGTGGCATTCAGGTCCTCTATAGAGGGATTGTTCACAGCTTGTGGAATTTCTTGGTGATCTTCTGCCATGATGTGGTTTTCGACGTCTTGGGTAAGACGTTCAGGATTTTCTATTTCAGGGGGGTTTTGGATATTGTTGATTTCTGCGGACAGTCTGGCTAACCTTCTAGCTAATCTTTTTATCCTTTGAATTTCTGAGTTGAGTGGTAATGGATTCGGATTGGATGACCTGGTGATACACAACAAAGAAAGGATCAGTATCGAAGTCCCCGGCAACGACGCCAAAATTTGACGTGCTGTCGAGACACCTCAAAAATAATAATAAAACCTGCAACAAATGCACAATTAAACTGTGTATAGTGGTACAGGGTCGATCCACAGGGACTAAGGTGAACACTGTCTTGTGTTGTGTAGCAAGGGCAAACAGGTCAGAATAGTGACAAGTAACAGGGGGGGTTTCAAGAGTTGGTTGATTAATATCTAATAAAGCAATAATAGACAGTAATAAAAGTGAGTAATAAATCAATAAAGGAAGGAGTTCCCAGTAGGAATCTATCTCGGGTTGCTTTCAAAGTTGGCTGATCACGGGTGCAATGATCGTCTACCCCTCGCTGGTAGACGCGCTATGGGGACCAGGTACGTTTAGGTCCCCTGCTTCCTTTCGTACGAGAAACTACCCCAAGGTACGTTTATGGAATAGTCTTGACGCTTCGCCGTCTCCCAAGGTACGTTTATGGAAGCAATACTCGAAGGCCCATGAAGATGAAGGAAGACGCATCCAGGGAGAGACACTTAGTACGTTCGAGGCTCTACCCTGATCACTTACTTAACCCAACCGAATGAAACCAGTGACCTGATGACTTTGATTGGTTGTCTACTTTACCCTACAGTTTCGCATTAGTTATAACCACAGTGATGACTTTACTCGCCTAGGGCAAACAGCTAGTTGATCAGGCTAGAAGTAGTCCTAGTAGAATTAACAAGAAATCGTTAAATAATTAAATACCAACTAAGGAAATATTAATTTCAATTCGACCTCACAGCCTTCTTAAGCAACCTTTGATGATCCTACCAAGAACAAGTGAGCTTAGCCACTCATATTAGAATTAAAATAAATAAATAAGTATAATTGCATAGAGAAAGGAGATGAATTAGAAAAAACCCTTATTGATTACCCGCCGGAGTAAGCTCCAGTTTATGATCGAAATTACAAGGGTGCTGAAGGCAGCAAAAGAGTTCAGAGCTCCAAAGTGGAGAAGATAGAAGAGGAAGAAGAGGAAGAAGATCTGAAACCCTAAGACAGAAAGGGTTTTAAAAGAGAAAATTACAAGAAAGGAAATTCCAATAATGGAAATTAATTAAAAGGGAAATCCTAATTTAATTGGAGCTGATCTCATAATCTTTTCTTGCCAAAATGGGAGAGATTGGATTTAAATGGGGCGGATCAGCTGATTCCCTTAAAATAGGGAATTTCCTTGTTTAGCGCTTGAGTCCTTGACTGCTGCGTGCGCAACACTGCAGGGGCAAGATGCTGCCTGCATGCTGTCTACCAACTGCTAGGCCTCGCTGCTCAAGTCCGTCCAGAATCCATAGGAAAATGCATCTTTTCTAAGTTTCCTCTCCAAAAGCCCTGATTTGTAAAATAGTATGAAAATAGAAGAAGATCAATAGCAACATGCCCAAAAAGGACTAGGAAAGGAATGAGAAATTGGCACAAAATGCATCTTATCAGAGCTTATGAAAAATAAGAGTTTGGAAGATCATTTGTTGGCTCGATTTCCTACAATTGCGCTATCGTGGATGGCTAGATTGAAAATAGCACAGGATGCTGCAAGTGGATTGGCATCCCTCCATGAAGAAATGGATTTTCAGGTATTAGAGTCACTTCCTGTTTTGTTTCTAGCATCTTTATTCTGATATGTCAATAGCATCGTAGGGTGTTTGCATGGTGATGCTTGAATTATATCGTTGGATCAAATGGTTTTTTAGTTTTGGAATGATGACTTTGTCCTTATATCTGCTTTCCAATAAAGCACACACTTTTAGTCCACAGGATTCTGATATGATCTTATCTTTACTTTCTTAGTAATTTTGAACCATATCTTCTACTGGTTTTCATCGAATACTTACCTAACTTCTTTTTGTTTAACTTTCAGGTGCCTTGAAGCAAACAAATTCTCTGGCGTTGTTCCTGCAGACCTAGGGAAATTGGGCAACTTGCGGACATTGTACGACCTCATTTACTCATTTTTCTTCAATCTCTTTTGACATCTTTACCTTAAAAATCATTTTCCATGATCAGAAGCTTATGCTGGCTGATGATTTGTTGGTTTAATATTGTGGATCAGGATGCTGTCTTATAAAAAAATTTGATCAGCTGCTGACCCTGATCGTGTCAAAGCTCAGCTCAAATCCATGTTTGATCTTGAACCAGAGGATTGCCTTTTGACTTCTGCAAAAACAGGGCAGGGTCTTGAGCATGTTCTTCCTGCATTCATAGAACTGATACCTCCTCCTCCTGGGAGTAGCAGTTCACCTCTTATGAAAATGAGTCATCTGAAAATCCAAAGAGGTCTGTTCCAGTGAAATCAGTGCCTACAAAACCATATGCTGAGCAACCTTCAAGGGAAAACATGTCAGCTCTATCTAAGATTGATAACGTGCCTTCTAACCCACGAGTAAAATTTAATATTTTGGGTAATGGTTCCAAGAGGGTTGCTTCAACTGTTGACAGATGCGCTGATGCTTGTAAGATTCAAAAGCAGGAAGCCAATGGCAGTGCAAAGGATTCTGTCCATGGTGATAAAATTGATAAAAACACCTTGTCAACCAGGAATAGTTTGGACAATAATAAGGAGGTTGGTGCTGTTAATGGTGATAGGTGCCAAGAGTTCGCTGCAGGAAGTGAAAATGGTTACAATCAAAATGGCACTCTTCAGGCAGTAAGGCCATTGTCTGAGAACAATGGTTCATTGTGCACAATGAAAACCGAAAGGACTGATCATACTGAAATGGAATACTATGTTAATGGCCACTCCAAGCTGCCAGGGTGCAAGAGAAAACTAAACGGGGACTCTTGTATTCTTTTTGCCCAGGATGCTCAATCTCTAGCCAAATTTGAAGAACTGAAAGAGAAGTACGTAATCTCAGCTGCTTTAAAATTCCTCCTTAACTATATTTTTTTGCATAGGAAGTTATCTAGAGCTAGATTGTTACAAGTTATGCGTTCCATTTTCTTTTGTTTGATTATGTTTTTTGAAATGTTTGAGGTTTTGATTTGCTGACAATCGTAAATTGTCAAAGTTCAACTCCAAGCCAGCTTAATTAAAGATTTCATCTGAGTTATTTTCCGAATCTATTGATCTGTTGTCGCACTGCTTTGAATCCATATTTTGATGGGGTGCAAGCATATTCTTATTCTAAGTTTATTTGCTGTTTTGTATGATAATGCATTGTCAACTATTTGATAACTCATGGCCTCTGTATTTATCTTTTTGGTTATTAAATTGGGATTGCTTTCAAACGTCTCAGTCTCCACAAAGCAGTCTTGCCCTTTACTAATAACATGATGCTAGGAATAAGAAGATGGAGGAGGTACTTGACAGCTTCTTAAATTTATTTACGTATAGTGTATTATACTATTTTTCTCTTGTACTATTATTTATCTAGTTTTGTACTCCCTCCATCTCATATTAACTGTCACTTTACTGTTCGTGCACGTATTTCGAAAAAGCCGAATGATTCACTATTTGACTCCAAAAAAATCCGTACTTTTTTTCGAACGTACGTTAATCCTTAACCTACATTCGAGAAAAAATTCAAAAGTTTTTGAGGTCAAATAGTGTGTCATCCGGCCTTCTCGAACGCGTGCATGAACAATGAAAGTGAACAATTAATATGGGATGGAGGGAGTATTATAATTTAGCATGAATGTACATGGACTGAGGAAATAAAAGATGCCCATGACCAACTGCAAGAAGTTTGCATTTTGAGCATGCTACAAAAAAAACTGTAAATATTTAAATTTTAATTAGTATTAATTATTAATATTAGTGTTATTAATAATAATATTAATAGTATTATAATTAGTAGTAAATATTAATTATACAATTTATTATTAAAATTATAATTACTTAGTAAAATATAAATTCTACAATTTATTATTAAAGTTATAATTAATTAGTAAATATGAATAAATAAGATTAAATAAATCATTTTTACTAAATGTTGGATAATATTTGTTGTTCTGTCGCAACGAATCTTATTATTTACTATATTTTTCTATTTCAAACATATAGCGACGAAAAATATCACCGCGAGAGATATATAAATCATTGCTATAGCTTCATTGTTGTGATGAAAATTTGGTTGGAACATTTTGCGATGGAACTTTTCTGTCGCAATATAATCCACAACTATTTTTTGCAACGGATGTTCGTTTTGATGGCTTGTCCGTCGTAAAAAAATTTGCGACTGAATTTTTCTGTCAAAAAATCAGGCGGTGGACAAGCATAGCTCGGAAGGAGCGTTTGTGACGGAGTTCCTTTGCGACGGAATTTGCAGGTTTTGTGATAGAATTTTTCCGTCAAAAAAACAATTTTTCAATTTTTTTTAGTGCTTTATATAGATTGAATTTCAATAACAACATGAAATAAAAAAAATCAATGTTTTTTTTATTTTTTAAAAACCGAAAGCAACTTTTAATGATGTGTAATCTGTTCAATCTCCATTGTCCAAGAAGGGACAAAAAAAAATTTTTTTTTTCCGATACATAAAATATGCACTGAATTGAAAAACCAAACTAAAATTCTCAGTAAAAACTAATTTTAAGAAATCAAAAATACTTGAGGCATCTATAATAGGGCCACCTTGTGGCCCCATATCCAAATCTTAATTAAATCACGTTACAATATAAGAATTCCACCTCAAGAGCTCTTGCATAGAGTAAACAAAGTCAAGTTTTCAAGCATTAATCTAAACCCATAACTGAGCAAAAATAGATAAACTTTGTTCAAATCAAACCCCCCAATGGTCAAAGACGACTCCGTTTCTTTCTAGGCTAATAGACCAGGTGACGGCAAAGGGAACCATACACCAAACTTTGGCTTGGAATTTGCATGGATATCCATCCACACATAGGGTGCCAAGATACAAAAGCCCCACCACCGGAAAAATAAATTGACTTACCCGGCAAAGGACCAGAAAATGGGTGGCTGATTAAAAAACAATCTATGTTAATCATACATCTGCCTAACCACTAAATAGAAAATACTCGAATTATACAAACTAGAGAAATGAAATGAGTTTTAAAACATTCGCGTAGTCCATGGGCCCATCTTAAAATTAAAGCATATAGCTAGAGATCATAGAAGCTAGAACAATAAAATGGTCATATGGCGGCAAGCTCACGAGTAGATTGACACCATCGATCATAAGGGACTCGGAGATTCGGCCATTCGGAGGCAGACACCGCAAAATTTTGTACCCAATTGGTCAAGATTATTTCTTGATCCATCGCCGTTAAGGTTGCGATCACCTCGTCCATTGCTCTCTCTACTTCCAATTTCTCAAAACTCGTCAAGAAAGGACCTGCTAGTCCGTTATCCGCATGAACAAACAACGGTACCCAATGCGCTAGCAACCCGAACTTCACTTGGGTCGAAACTACGATATCTCCGGTAAGATCTCCAATCAATATAGCTGCACATTAATCAATTAGCACCAAAATTAGAAGAGGACAACTTAACTAAGTACTTTTTTATTTGAAATGCAAAACATATAATTAGCCGATAATCTGCGTTTCAAAACTAAACATATGAGAATAAATTTAAAAGATCACCTGAAATCCTGAGAATGTAGCCTTGTACTCTAGGGTTAGCACTGTGTGAGAGAGAAGCAAGACCATAAGCACAACTCCACTGTATCATAGCTTCATCCACAGCTCCATAAGTCCTAAGCTTCTGTGTCATCCAAAGCAATTCCTGTGCCAACTTCTCCGCGACCACGTCTTCTGCCCCTTCAATAAATCTACCTCCACGTCTCCCGTTTCCCTGATTTTCCAGCCCATTTCGAACCGTGTCAAAGACAGCGCCAACCGCGTGGTTGAAGCCCTTAACATATGATGTAATGCGGGACCCCATGGGAAGGATTTTGATGACGCGTGTTGCCAATGCGCCATAGATATTGTCCGATGAATTAGGGTCCTTGAGGGCGCGGCAGAGAAGGCTTAACGTGCGGTAGAATGCAGAAGAGAGAGCTATCCGATTGACTTCCACGAGCTCCGCGTGACCCTCCCTGAAGTTGCCATCCATGATGTTGTCAGCCATTGCCATCGCAAACTGGTACTTTCTTGATGTGGCTGGGATGTCATTCAGCAATGCCAGAATCTGTCACGTATACATGACGCACACAACTTTTAGTTCAAGAAACAATTTCTCTCTACAGTAAGCATGCACTCATGAGATCATTAACTAATGAAATAATGTAAAATATTTTGTCTGTTTATTGAAAGAATCAATTAAGAAAATCCGAGTTTATGATTAATAGCCGTAGAAATTAATTAGGAATGGTATGATAGTCATTTTGGCTCCATATTGTCGGATTGCTTCCATAAAAAGAGCAAGTCTTTACAGGTGTTGGTGCATGAAATACCAGATGTCTCGCGTTCCTACAAGGTGAAAAAAACGTGGCCCTAATGAGTAATGACCTCGTGCTGTATTTGGCTCTATTAGGCCGCTCGGTCGCCTATTTCACACCTGCTCAACACACACCCCATCCACGACCCAGCTATGACAGAAAATACCTTACACCCAAGTAATAATTATTAAGCAGATCAGACTGTTGCTTTTTTGCAGTATATATTGCATTTATATTTGTAGAAAATAAAAAAACATATATATGACGTCTCCCTAAGATGCTAGATGTAGATTATAAAAAATAAAAAAAATTGCGGTATGTAGCCTATTAAGGAAGTTTAAGTTGAACTACTTAAGAATGAGATACTTAAAAAAATCATTTACATAGTTTCCCAAATGAATTTTAAACTAATCAAGATAGCTTCTCATAAGTAGACAACTAAATCATAAAGCATCTAAGTTGTGTATTTTATAAGACATGGTCAGATTCAAATATCATCTCTACCTATAAAATTTGAGTTTCTATTAAATATATATTGAGTGCTTCCAAAACATAAGAGTATGGTCATCAATAGAATAAAGAACGAGGTATTGTTCTTAATACCAACACTAGAACATAAAGTTTAACATGATTAAGTGATGACAAATACCAAAAGAGATGGCACACCATTGAATTAAAACGAATAAACAAAAATTCAAGGACCCAATTGCAAACAAATTAGTAGTGCAGCTATATTATCTGAATCACAATTATTTTTAAATTGACATTAAATTAATAACATTTTTAATTCATACACGTGTGTGAATGATGGGTTCTCTTTAAAGAATTTAGAAAAATAGACTCCTTGATTTAACAATTTAAGATGGTACGGAGGCTAATTATGCTGCCGACTCTCTAGCAAAGAGGAGTGGATATAGTAGAGAGAGGATCAAGTTGCTTTTTGAATGTCTTTCTAGACGTTGATATAATAATATATGTAGCTTATTAAAAAAAATACATTTGTGTGAATGATTAGTACTAGCTAACCTTAAAGTTTCCAAAATTAATTAAAAGTGTACTTACATGTGTAAGGGATCGACCAAGAGCATGGACGGAGGAGCTGGGTCCATCAGCATCATCATCTTGTAGGATCAAATCCATGGAAGAGCAGCTTGGCAAGAGTGATGTTGATGACGTACCAAGGAAGGAAGATCCGATGGAGCCAAGAAGTTTCTGGGAAGACATGATTAAAGAGGAAGGAAAAGGGAAATGATCCATCAGAACTCTGAGCACCCACACCGTCGTCCACGTCATCAGCATCACCACATACCTCAAATGATCTCTTGCCTTCCACTTCCCGTACTGCTCCACCTGCATATTCGACGACACCGACACCAGCGACTTCGTTGCTGCGTTCACCGTCGACATGAAAACCGAGTTCAATAGCGTTGTCGGCTTTGGCTTCTGCCCGTATTGAATCAGGGCTATTCCTGCCATATAATTTATATATTATAGAATATTCTTTATAGATTTATATATGATCACTTGGTTCAATCAATTGATTTGCTAAATTAAGCTCAAGGAATGTAACTAAAGAGATGTTTTTTAGTCTGGTAATGGGTATTTTATATACCAAAAAGGAAGGGGAAAGAAAGGAAACCTTAGCAGAGGAGGGGGTTTAAAGACTTTCAGTCTTTTTTTACTTCTTTTGGAAAGAAAAAAACATCCAAAATTTCTGACGAAAGCTTCTTGTCTTTTTCTACATTTTGTTTGTTGTTAGAAAAAAAAAAGATTGAATAAAAAAAAGTTCGAAGTTATTGGATACTTATAGTATCCACATATTATATGCGCGAATACTTTTCAACCATTAGATGATGAATAGTTTATCCATCTTCCTTTTTCTTACATGATTCTCTCATTTTAACGATAAAAAAAATATCCACGTATATAATGTTTGAATCAAAAAGTGTGCAAAGTGTGCTCAAAGCCAGGAAACTATGCAAACAATCAAAAGACTCAAATCAAAAAGTGCAGAAAAGAAAAGTGCGAAGTGTGCTCAAAGCCAGAAATAGTGGCAAAGGTGAAAAGAAATTGTATGGTTTAAATTTCTGCCTCTATTTGATTGCATGTAACGCTGTCCATTGGACGGTATTTCGGTATACCATCCGAAATATTTCAGTATTTGATATACCGAATGGATAAAATTCAATACCATACCGTACCGAACTAAATTCAGTACCATACCATATTTACCGAAATTAGTCCGGTACGGTATTCGGTACCGAAATACCATTCTTGATCCATACAAACCAAACCCGGCCAATTAGAAACCTAAAACCAGACCCGACTAACACCTAAAACCAAATACAAATCCGATCTTCAATTCGAACTAATCCTGCAAATTGGAACCCAAAATAGCAGCAGAACCAACAACAAATTGAGAAAAAATAGAGGACCAGAACAAGAAAAGTAGATGATGATGATGAATACGAGTATTCAAGAATGAGGGAGAATTACTTTGTTATGTTGGCAGTGATGGGAGCGTGTGGTGCCGCAATGACGATGGGTTTGGCGATGCCAGTGAGGCCGAGAGAGGGTATGACGGTGATTGAATGTGGGTCGGCATATGGTGGAGAGTGAGATTGGGTCTGTGTTGGTGATGGGAGAATGATGGTGGTGTGGTCGGGTGCGTGATAGAGCTTGAGCGATTGGGTCTGTGAGGGACGATCGAGTGAATGAGGTGGCGATGCGCCGATGGCTGATGTTGCGGTGATGGTTGGTGTGGCGATGGTGATTTAGAGGCAGTGGTGAGGCAATTGAGAGGGTAATTGATGGTGAGCGTTGTCTGTGTGTCTGTGAGGTTGAAGATGAGAGTGAGGGAGTTTTGAGTCGAGAGTCCGAGAGGGAGAGATTTAGAGTGAAGGAGAGGGTGAGGGATTGAGATTTCGAGAGTGAAGGAGAAGAAGAGAACATAAATCGAAGAAGAAGAAGAGAGCAGATGTGAAGAACAAAATTTGGAGAGAAGAAAATAACAAAAATCGAAGAAGAAGAAGAGAACAGAACTCGGTAATGTAATGTAAGTAAAAGTAATAATTCGGTACGGTAGGTTCGGTACTGCCGAATTTGGCAAAACCAATACCGTACCGAACTAAATTTCGGTACCTTACCGAATTACCGAACAGTAAAATCTTATAAAAAATACCGACCGAAATTACATAATTACGGTATGGTAATTCAGTAATTACGATACGGTATTTCGGTGGGCACCCCTAATTGCATGTGTTTGTACTTGAGAGTCAGCAATTCATGTGTCGAGGGAATAATGGGAGGACAAATAAACTTGTAATCTACTATCTTGTTCCAATTGCATGATTCAACAGTTCAGCACCTGATCATAGAACTATATGAGTGTAGAATGTTTGGGCTATTGGTTAGGCCATGGTCATAAGGGATGGAGTTGTGGACTGAAGTATCCGAGCATTTTATGTAATGAGCCTGATGTCTAAAATACAATGCTTTTTGATTTTTACTTTCTGCGTGTTTTGTTTAGTTTTAATGAGTCGACATGCTTGGGGGAAAGCATGATTTAAGTATGGGGGAATTTGATTGAACGTTTATTTCTCATGATTTTACTGCCAAAATGCTTATGAATTGAACAATAAAAGCTATTGATGAATGCAAATTCCCTTCACTCTTACAGAAATACTTGGAGGCCTGATGAAAGGAGGATAGCAGCAGCGGAGGAGAAGACCAGCGTTAAAATCTATCTTGACCGTCTTCTTTGCCAAGGCTGTCGCGAGCGAGACAGACTACAGTAGGAGACTTGGAGAGTGAGCGCGAGGTTAAAGGGTGGCGGTTACAGTGGCAACGAGAGTTGAGGGATTTTCTATCATCGAAGACACATCCAACAAGAATCCTTATTGGATCTCCTTCATAAACAATATGCGATTTATCTGAATAATATTTTATCTTTTCTTTTGAAAGTATTTGAGTTGAAGTTGGACTAGGATTGTGGGAAAGTATTTAAGTCGTGATCGGTTGTCGAAGCCGTGAAAAATAATAAAGAAAACCTGCTAGCTAGTGCACAAAGAATTTTGTATAGTGGTAACATGGTCGAACATAGGGACTAGACATAGATGCTGACTTTTGTGTATGATGAGAGCAAACAAACCGAAATAGTAACCAATAGGGGAGGGGAGTTGAGAGTTGTTGTTTAAACTAATTATAAAACAAATAAAAAAATATATAAAATCTAATGGGAGAAGAATCCTGGCAGAAGTATATTCTCTGGTTGCATCTGGACCTAGTCAATCACTGGTGCAGACATATTCCATTCCTTGCCATGGATACGCTATAGGGGCCAGGTACGTTTATGCCCCCTACTTTTCTTCGTACGAGGAGCCACCTCAAGGTACGTTTATGAGGTAACCTTCACACTCTACCGTCTCCCAAGGTACATTTATGGGAACAATACTCAGAGGTCCATTAAGTAGAGAAAAGGCGCACCTAGGGCTAGACACTAAGTATGTTCGAGGCACTACCCTAGTCGGCCACTTACCCTAGTCAGATTAGACCAGTTCGACGTCATGACTCTGAACTAGTTGTCTACTTTATCGTGCGGCCTCACGTTAGTTATTATTACAAGGACGACTTTAATCACCTAGATTCAATTAAGAGTTGAGCAGGCTTCTAATTAACCCTAGGCAAATTGGCAAGATCTTGACAAGTGAACAAATACGAACAAAGAATTTATTAAGCACGAATTAACCTCATGACTATCCTAAGAAACCATCGAAATACCTCTGCCAAGACAGAGGGATTTAGCTACTCATACTGGCGATGAAATAAATAAAACAGATAAAACAAGAAGACATGAAAGAAGAAACAAAATACTAAATTGTATTGAATGTTACCGGTCGAAGCTAGGGCTCCGATTTATTACAAAACGGAAAAGACGCCAGCGATGGAGGAGAGACTTCCTAGCTGAAAGTAGCCGAGAGTTTGATAATGAAAAACTTACTTAACCCTAGAATTAAAATCCATATATATATATATATATATATATATATATATATATTGGCTACAAAATAGGAAGTTCAAATAAAACTAAAATAGGAATTCTATTCCTAATAGGACTGCGCAATAAGGCAAGGGACTCCTCGCTGGCATAGAAGATCGCGGGACAAGGATTTCACGCTTCGCTGGGAGTCTTCCTCCAAAGTTTCCTTCCATGTGTCGGAGTTGTAAGCATCTGCAACATCCTTCATCTAGGCCTAGACGATCTGCAGCTAGGCCTCGACACCTATTGTTCCAGCGAAACTTGTCCAAAATCTGTGTATTCTGTATCTCTCTCCTCTTCTAGCCCCGATCTACAAAAAGGTGGAAATAATGGCAAATCAGCAGCATCATGCTCAAAATTGGGCAAAGAAAGAAGGAGAAAACATATACAAAATTACACCATATCAAGTCGCAAGGACTCCTGGGAGAAAGGATCTCTCTCCCCCTATCTTATTTTCAGTTTTTACCTAGATTTTCCAGAACCTTGCTCTGTAACTTTTCGACTTTGGAATTTACAGATTACAATTTATGCAATCAATTAATTAGTTTTCTTCATCCATGTCCATGTCCAGCTAAGTCCTTCACTCTTGGTAAGGGCGTAAGAGTTATGTTGCTTATATTTTCGTAAGATCTAAAATGTCCTTAACAATCCTCATCTTTGCATTTTTTTTGTTTTTTGGATTAACAAATCGCTTTCATACTAGGTTTAGATCTGATCAAGCTAAACAATAGTCTAAAAAGTTACAGTCAATATTGAAGGGGACAGAAGAATATCGAAACCGAATAGATATTTTATAGACGGCTAGTTTCGAGATCGGCTAGAGAAAACAAGTAATCTAACTCAGACCCGATTGACAACCGGGGGCCTTACATGTAGGTAAACTTGAGTTAGGTGTTGTCTTCCCCTGATAGTGTGTATTTTATGCGTATTTTCCTCTCCATTTCTAGTCCATTTTTGAATTATATGCTACTGATTTGCACTTGTTCCCTTCCTTTTTGTAGATATGTACATGGAGAGGAGAATTTACGGAAATATATATTTTTGGCCAGATTCTGAAGGACATCGAGCGTCAAGGCCTAGCAGCTGAATGTTTGCAAATGATAAGGAGCCCGCGTCAGAAAAGGAAAATCCAATCAATCCGATAGATTTTCCTACTTCCCTTCCGTGTCTCCAGCTCAGCAAAGGCGTAATTATGGAAAACCTAGTTCTATTAGATTTAGGATTCTAGTTTTTATTTACTATATATACTTTAGTAAATTAGGATTTTAAGGACTTCTCCCCTCTCAGATTTTGTCACTCCATACTTCCGCCTCCTGCGCCTTTCCTTCTTTGTAATAATCCCGGAGCTTTAGCTCTGACCGGTATTAAGGAGCAATTTACAACGTTTTCTTTCTTTCTCTTTTGTGCAATTCTTCTTTAATTGTTTTGTTTATTTAATTTTCGGTATGAGTAGCTAAATCTTCCCTTCTTAGTAAAAGTCATCGAAGGTTGTGTAGGTTGGTTGTGAGGTCAAATTGAGTTTAATTAATTCCTATGTTCTTCTTTGTTTTTTTATCAATTGCTTGTCAATTTACCTTGGAATGGTTAGAGGTTCGACCAACTAATAATTGAACCTAGGTAATTACTGCCATCTCTATAGTAATAACTAACATGAGGCTACATAATAGAGTAGGCAACTAGATCAGAGTCATCAGGTCGCTGGTCCAATCTGACTAGGGTAAACAACCAATTAGGGTAGTGCCTCGAACGTACTGGGTGTCTCGCCCTAGGTGTGTCTTTCCTCTTCTTTATGGGCATCTGAGTATTGTCTCCATAAACGTACCTTAGAGGACGGCGGATTGTCAAGGTTATTCCATAAACGTACATTGGAATAACTTCTCTTACAAAGGAAAGCAGAGGACCTAAACATACCTGGCGCCTACAGCACACCTATAAACTAGGAACATAATACCCTTACACCAATGACCAACTAACTGCAATGCAACCGAAGATAGATCT
This sequence comes from Viola odorata, assembly GCA_963691705.1. Classification (NCBI taxonomy): domain Eukaryota; kingdom Viridiplantae; phylum Streptophyta; class Magnoliopsida; order Malpighiales; family Violaceae; genus Viola; species Viola odorata. The sequence continues at coordinate 45,265,600 of OY829545.1, read as the reverse complement.
TTACTAGGAATCTTTCCCTCATCGATTTCATACTTTTGTTTACTCTGTTTTATTCTATTTATTTAGTAGTTAATCAAACACTCTCTGAACCCCACCCCCACCCCCTTTGGTTACTTGTTCAGTTTCTCCATCAATCAAATCAGTAAACCCTTTAACTAGCAAGGTGTTGCATGGTTAGGATTATTTAGTAGAGTGCCTCTCTAAGTAATTTGATATAGAAGGGAAGTAGGAATCCTAAGGTGCCCTTGGATTCTATAGCGACATTGTAAAAAGGGGGATAAATATCACTGAACCAATGATCGAACCATAAGAGCCTTACCGGGAACTCTCACATATCTATTTTCACTCCTCATTTGTTTTGACCAGGTGAGATGATTGAAGCTCTTTTTAATGAGCTGAAATATTGGAGCTTTGGAGCAAAGATCTAGCTTGAATTGTGTCACAAATACACAAAGAAATCACACGAGAAAATGATAGAAAAAGTGGAGTTATGCAGTGGAAAAGAGAGTACAATGAAAGACAAATAATTAAGAAATCAAACACAAGAAAGATGGATAGATACTTGAAGATGAAATAGATTTAAACAATAATAGACACTTGAATAAAACTTGCAATTAACTTACAAACATTCAAGGCTCTGAATATTTCACAAATTAAAATACACAAACACTCACACAAGAGGTAGCAACAAACTACAAATTGAAAGCTTAATGTTTTACTTGTAATGATTTAAGGAGTTCTCAAGCCTAGAATCTTACAAGGGAGTCTATAGTGTTTAGAGGGAGGAGTATTCTCTAACTCAGCATAAACTGAGGAAGGAAAGAAAGAAACTAGTTATTTATACTAGGCTGTAAAATGGCCCTTAAAGGGCAACTCTCGGAAAAGAGGCCTAGGGCTAACTGCATGTTGTTAATATGCTTAACAGCATGCCGTTAGTTTCGGCTTTGAATTTTTCCAAAATTTTCTGAGTTTCCCAAAAGTGGTCGAGGCTAACGATATGTCGTTCGTGTCCTTAACGACATGTCGTTAGCTTCGACTTCAAAATTTCCAAAAAATTGATTTCGCCCAATCAATCTTCCGAAGATGATCGGGGCTAACGGTATGCCATTAGCATTAGAGTTATAGAACTTGAGCTTTGAGGCTCCGCGCATGCTTCTCGGCTTCCGACATGGTGTGCGACCATCAGTAGGGTCCGACCTTCATGCTGGGAAGATTTCTTGCCCATCTCGGCTTCAATCCATAAGGTAAGCTTCTTTGCCATGCTACGGGTGATAGGTCTATGAGGCGCCGTGTCTTCGAGGCTTAAGGTAGGCATGGGTGTGATGATATCACCAAGACACCGGCCAAGAAACATTTATGAGTCTTATTTTACTTTTGCAATTTCCATTCTCAAACAACCCAAAACCCAAACCTGCGACTTTAAGTCATCTAAAAGGTCATCAAGGAGTTCACATCTCACTAACAGAGTCTTTGAGGATGATCCTCTTATCGTGTTCTACAAGTCCCTTGTTGATGGTTTTAAGTTGTATTCTACATCTATTTTTGACACTACCAACGCATGTTCATGATTCCTCACAATTTTTGACAAAAAGTTGGACCAAATCAGAATATTTGATTTAGTGCTGAAATCCTATATTTTTACTGTCTATTTTCTTGTAATTTAGACAGTAAATCTATTGATTAGATTCAGTTTTTTTAAATTTTACGGTAAAGAGAAATAAGGGAAGCTTAAGATAGAAAGCAGCAGAAGACCAACCAGACCAATTTCCTAGCCAAAAGCTAATTCACTCCGAAACCATTAGTTTTGGCCTAAAGGGATTCTTGACCACCTTCTTGGCCAAGACAACTTACTAGGCCGGATCCTAGCAATAGAGTTCAAGATTTTCATGCTTATTACCTATCATCATCCATGTGATGGGAGTAGTTAGGATAACCTAGAGACTTTATCCACTCAGTAGTAACAATCCTACTAGCAGTGTACATCTAGAGAAGATCAAAAATAATTTCTTGGTTAGGATTTATTTTGTAATTATCGTCTTTAAGATGGATAAGGACAGTAGACTCTTTATTGTGCTGGAACGTTTTGGAGAAGAGGACCCTCTCTCTCACTCTCTCCTATTTTCCTTTTTTCCTTTCCTAATTTTTAGCAACTCTGCTCTGTCATTTTTCTACTAGAAAACGTAGATTCATACTTTTATGAAATTGATTTTTATGTTTTCCTCAATGATAATGTCTAGCTAAATTCCTGAAGAGCAGTAGAGTTATGGTTCTTGTTGTTTCATGAGATCTAAATATGCTTATAATTCCTACACTTGCATTCATAAGTTTTCTACAAAAATAAATCGCTTTTCATATTAGGTTTAGATTTGGCCAATCTGAGTCCTAATTTGATTAGTTGAAGTAGTTCTTGATAATGACGGTAGTCCTCGAACCCGGATAGATATAAGCAGACAACTAATCTCGCGAAGATTAGAGAATGCAAGTGATTTAATTTTAGACCCGATTAACAACCGAGGAGACTGGATAAAGAGTTTTCTTCCCTTAGTTTTAATCAACCACTTTAGTAAACCCTTTAACCAGCAAGGTGCTATTTGGTTAGGATTGCCTAATAGAGTGCGTCTTTAGGTAATTTCATATAGGAGGGAAGTAGGGATCCTAAGAAGTATACTTAGGTTCTATAGCAACTCTATAATATAAGAATAAATATCCTTGAAGCAATGATCGAACAACTAGAAACATAACTCGCTTATTATCTTCTAAGAAATCATTTTATAATTATTTTCACAAAATCTCATCTGCATTCTTGGTCTAGAAGCTGGCTCGGAATTTTTACACCTATTTTATTTATTTTTGAAATTTACATTTTTAGCATACAAAACACCCTCAAATTATTACTCTAAGTACCCTTTACTGGTCAACTAAGGATTTCCAAGATCAACTTTTGTTTCCCCATGGACAAACTTCTTATTGCTATCTACAATCCAATTGTGGACTGTTTTAAACTACATTTCTTTATTAATTTTGACGGTATCAACAACTGATCAATATTGTATCTTACAAGTGTAAGAGAACCATTATAAACAATTTTTACAAGCTTTTCCCTTTAGCTTCGATTTATTGTATTTATTATCTTGGCACACCAAGTCTGTGTGAAAAATATGTGAATTGAATTTAATACTTTGTAGCCTTTTCATTCCCCTCTAAGCCATTTGTGATTCCTCACAATTTTTCATAAAAAGTATGACCAAACCAGAATATTATAGTCTTTAAAATTCATGGATCGAATCAAACTATTTGGAAATAGTTTTATTTAGTTCAATTTAGTTTTAACGATTTAGTTCGGTTGGATTTGTTTTATGATTGTTTTTTTCTTTTTAGACTCTTAAATTATTTTTAGTAGAGGCTCACATAGAATATAAATTTAAAATATAATCACATTTATGAATAAAAATATAACCACATAAGAAAGTTTACGTTTAAAATAGTGGTACATAAACTAAATATTAATTCATATGAAGTAAGTATTTGATGAAAATCTCATAAAATCATATCCTAGGGAAATTAAAATAAAAAATAGATTATTTAAAATTTCCATAGAAAAAAGCAAAGTGAGCGCTCTATTTATTTAGAACTATTCTTTAAAGTTTTCAATAATAGTTGACTCTAACACACATAAAAATTAGAGGTAATAGCATAAAAACCCCCTGTACTATTTTTCAAAATAGAAACCTCCCCTGTACTTCAAAAAGTCAAATTGATCTCCCCTGTACTATCGGTCAGAAGCATTCCGTTGGTCTGTACCAGTCAAACTAACAGACTTCACTTTTTGACCGTTGACTTTTATTAAAATATTTAGAAAAATTATAAAAAATTCAAAAAAAATGTAAAAAATCCAAAAAAAATGTAAAAAAATTATAAAAAATTGTAAAAAATCCCAAAAAAATGTATAAATTATGTAACCTAAAAATCCAGAAAAAAAATGTAAAATTAAAAAAAAATCAAAAAAAGTTAATTAATCTAAAAATTCAGGAAAAAAAATGTAAAATTGGATTTTTTACATTTTTTTGGAAATTTTTACAATTTTTTTGGATTTATTAATTTTTTTTGAATTTTTACATTTCTTTGGGAATTTTTAAAATTTTTTTATAGAATTTTTACATTTTTTTGGGATTTTTTACAATTTTTTATAAATTTTTTACATTTTTTTTGGATTTTTTATAATTTTTCTGAATATTTTATTGAAAGTCAACGGTCAACACTAACGGTCTGTTAGTTTGACTGACGGAGACCAAGCAAATGCTTCTGACCGATAGTAAAGGGGAGGTCAATTTGACTTTTTGAAGTACAGGGGAGGTTTCTGTTTTGAAAAATAGTACAAGGGGTCTTTATGCTATTACCTCTAAAAATTACTTACAAGTTCTAAACTAAAGTTAAAAATTCTAATATACATTATTGTAAGGATAAATTAAACTTTATAGTGTACAAAATATTTCAGTTAACCCCAGTAGTTTAAAAGCTTGCAATTTTAACTTTTATACTCCCTCCGTTTTCTAATAATCGTCACCAAAGGAATAGTAGTAAAATTTAAAACAATAATGTTTGATCTTATTTTATTCCACATTATTTCATTTTTTTCCTAATTTTCACTCAAATTACCACACCATCATCAAATTGGGTTGATGCAGAAGGGTTAATTTGTCATTTCTACAAATTATATGCTTCGGAAAAGATAAAATGACAAGAGGAGATGGACCAGAAAATCCATAGAAAAGTGTCAATTAATGGAAAACGGAGGGAGTAACAATTAGTAAATTCAAATTCAAATAAAATAGCAAAAAATAGCAAATTTTGAAGAAATTTGGTAACAATTAATGTAAAAACAATAGGGATAAAGATAAAAAAAATAAGTCTAAACTTTAATGTTTTAATTAATCGCAACCCTGAACTATTTGTTTATTTAATTACCCCCCTAGTCATATTTATTATTGTTTAATCACCCCCTACCGTTAAAAAAATATGACGTGTCATTAACTCCGTCAGTGTTTTTGCCACGTTAGCTCCCCGTTGCCACATTGGATTACCAAGTTGGGCCCCGCCACTTCTCTCCAACTCTGTTCTACTTATTGTTCCATGGCTTCCTCTTCCTCTTCCTTCTCTCTTTCCTTCCTCTTATCATCATCATCATCATCATCATCATCATCATCATCATCATCATCATCATCATCATCATCATCATCATCATCATCATCATCATCATCATCATCATCATCATCATCCTCGTCCTCATCATCATCCTCGTCCTCATCCTCGTCGTCGTCGTCGTCGTCGTCGTCGTCGTCGTCGTCGTCGTCGTCGTCGTCGTCGTCGTCGTCGTCCTCGTCGTCGTCGTCCATAATCAAAATTCCTCTATCTCCACCTACTAGCAACAAATTTCGATCATCAGAACCATGGCAAAATCTCCAAAACTTAGCTTCCCTTTCTCTCTCAAGGGCCTGCCATCTCAAAAAATCACACAAACCCAAAGCTCAAACCCAATTAGATCCCCAAAATCAAAGTTGGAGATGAGGACCCATGTATTTAAGGGAACTACCCTCTGCAAAGAGCAGAACAGGGAAAATGCAGAGAATTAGATGGACCCATGTGTGCTGAATATAAGATTTGGTCATTCATAATATATGCAATTTGAAGATCAAGAGATGCAAAGATTATCCCAATAAATTCAAAATGAGCAACTGCAAATAGTAGAATGAGTAATGTAAAACTAATCCTAAAAAGGAAAAGAAACAGAGTGGGGCTAGAAACAACTCAAAACACCTTCAAATGGAAATTACAACATATTATCAAGATTTTGAGCTCAAAAAACTCAACATGGAAATGAAGAAAAAAAGTAAAAAGTAAAAATTTGCTCCAAAATTTTACTCAAACCCTTATGCCTTGTATGAGAACTAAAGTGCACGAAGAAAAAGAGGAGAAATTTAACAAGAGAAAGGAAAGGAAATGAGAGGAGAGGAAGGAAATTTCTATTTTCATTCCTTTGTATGGCTGCATCTTTTAGATATAGGAGAAAATAAAGGAAATTATAATACTCCTCCGATCTCCAAAGTGTGTCGTTGGAGACCGGGCACAATATTTTAGGACACACTGTTTAGGGTTGTTTGATTACGATAATGCCCTTGTACTTTTTGCTTGTTTACTACACTATCATTCCTCACTCTTCACCTCTACGAAAGCTTCTCTAATCTCCGCGCCAAAGTTTCCCAAATTTTTTGCTTAATCCCTCCCAAATTTTCAATTATTTCCACCCAAATTCAAAAATCCCAGTTTACAATGCTCTCTCACTCCCTCTATCCATATTCCCATTTCTCTTTGTCGCGCCGTCGCGGGCGAAATTCGGGACGCAATGAAATCACATAACAATGAAGTCGCCACCCTATTTTTCTAAGGTTTAGGGAAACCTATAAAGTCCAAAAATGAAGAAAATAAAATAAAACTAAGGCACAAATGAAAAGGGTCTAAACCCAAGAACGATGGTTCGGGGTCGTATTATGGACTCGGGAAGGTGTTATGCACCCGAGTCTCATCCTTAAAAAGGTTACCGATTCTAAAAAGAGGTGTTTAAAAATCACGTTGAAAACAAGTAATTTGGCCCTCAGAGGGGAATCGCCGCTTTAGTTCTTAAATCGGTTTGATTGATTTTATCCTAATTAATTGCCGAGTTGTTAAAAGAAAATAAACATTTTAATCCTCTAAGAAAATAAAAGGGTTGGTTTCATACCTATTCCAATTAAATTTTGTTGAGTTTAAAATTAATCCAGTTTCATACAAAATCAAGGGAGATTACTACCGTTTTGTTAATCTTTACTAAAGCGACGACCCTAGTGAATAACGATGGATCACTATCATCATCGGGCCAATGCACGTGATTAAATCCTATTTACTAGGTGATTCTAAGCACGCATAGACTAGCAAAGTACCGTTTTGAGTGAATGCGAAAAACACGTTGAAAAGAGAAAAACCGGGAAGTGGGGTCGAAGCCGCGCACATAACACATTCGTCAATATAGCATAAATTGAAAAACATTCGTGGGGGAGAAGCCGCACACGAAACAAGCATAAAATAAAGCACATTCATTGGTATAAGCATCATGCAAACAGATTAATTCGAATTCTAACAATCGCACATTAAAATACGTTTATCCAAAATAAAGAAGGGAAAAAGGAAAACATGCCTGGAGAGCTTTACCTGCAGATCAAGGATTAGTGGCAACAATTAATAATAAAATAGATAAATACTGCAAATAAATATTACAAATTAATTACAAATTCGCAAATAAATAAATACAACAATTAAATTCTCCATTCGAGCTCCGCAATCGGGAATGACACATCAAGCTCCTCATCGAATTTTATCAAGCCATTAAAGTTGGCGGAGCATCCGGTCGGGATGGTAATCGTGAATTCGGCACCTGCAAAAATGAAGAACAAGTTAATACACGATTTAATTAAAAGGGCTTGGGTCGTAGCCCATTTCTTTTATTATTTCCACTCATGGGCCGCAGCCCATTCTTTCATTTTTCTTTTCTTTGGGCTGCAGCCCATTCTCCATCTTTCAATCTTTGGTTGGGGCGAAGCCCAACCCCTTCTATTTTCCTTGTCAACCGACGAGGACTCCTCTTCTCTTCCAATTTTTTTTCTTTCTTATCTATTCTTTCCTTTCTTTTCTTTTATTTTTCTTTCCTCCTTTCTTGCTTCTTCTCTTTTTCTTTTGTTCTCCTGGATCAATAAAACACAACAACAAGACCAGCGGCAGAGGTGCGGTGGTGAAGCGCGGCCGGATTGGAGGATCGGCGGCGGTGGCGTGGCCGGCTGGGTCGGATTGGCAGCAGCGGTCTGATTGCGGGTTGGGTTTGATTTTGAGGGAGATGAAGGCGATGCAGTGCAGAGGGAGGCCGGATGCTTGTCGGCTGCGGTTTGGCTGGGTCCGGCGATCTGCGGCTGTGGTTGATTTCGGGTGCTGGTCGGTTCGGCTGGGACGGGGTTTGGTTGATGGTTGTTGTTTAGTGTTTTGTGATTGAGGCAGTGGTGGCTGTGTGGCGGTGCTGGTTTCAGGTGGTGATTTTTTTGGTTTTGATGATGGTCAATTTAATTTGATTTGAGTTTTGTGGATTTTGTTGAATTTTAGGCAGTGATGGTTGGGGTATTTGGACAGATCTATGGTGTGGGTTTATGGCGTGGCTGATTTGGATTTGGGTTTAACTTGGCAAAGCCAGCAAGGGATGTGGAGGAATTTGGATTGGCAAAAATAAATTTGGCTTAAATTTGGGAAAGGATTTGGGATTGGAGTTAATTGCAAGAGGATTGATTTGGATTTTTGGCAGAGGGATATGGCTTGATTTAATTTGGGAAAGAAGGATCGGGCAGGAGATGGTTTGGATTCATTTGGGGGAATTGTGATTGCTCCTCTTTAAAGAAAAATGTGGAGGATCCATTCGTATCAAATCTTTTGAAAAACAAGAGATTGTATCTTTGAAAAACAGAGGGGGGAGTAGTGTGCGGGCTAGTGTATAGGTTTCTTTTGACAATTGGAGAGTTGAGGTAAGAAAAATGAATCCAATGTTGGTATGGTCGTGGAAGAGAAAAAATGGAAAAGGGAGAGATGATTATGTTCGGATGGTGGAGAGGAAAAGATGAGTAAAGTAATGTAAAGTAAGGTGAAAGTGAAAAATGGGTATGATTAGTTTTTTGTGGTTCGATCCAATGATACGAGAAACTTTATTTAAAATCGATAAAAGTTCGAACGAAAAATACATACAAAATAAAATAAATAACATGAAACAAAAGAAAACAAGATAGTAAATAGTAAATAAACGGAAATAACAATACTAAAAATAAGATCAAGAATGAGCGAAAAAAATGAACGAATTAAGTTAATCGTGTCAAAATTCGGGTATCAACAGTTGCCCCCTCTTTACTGTCTTATTAAAAATAAAGTGTAACTGAAATTTTTGATGAGCAGTAAAGACGGTTGCCCCAGTGCCACAAATGTTCAAAATGCATAATGTCATTTGAGGGGCAGAAATCTTATAAGCGGTGTATGTAAATCGCAAAAATGTGTGCTTACCTCTGCTCTGGCGTTGATGTGGAAATTTAAATTGCTTAAATTGCAAGAAAATAAATTCAGCTCCACTCGGATGCTGATGGACAATGGCTCTACTCAGATGCCGATAACTCCACTCGGACGTTGATAAATTCAGCTCCAATCGGACGCTGATGGTTCCATTCGAATATTGCGATACAGAAACATCGGTTCTACTTAGATACGGATGTTATGAAAGGATATAAATCTAAAAGCAGAAAAAGAAACGGCTTCATACGGATACCATGTTGTTGAAAAGTAAGTTACAGAAACGTAAACTTAGCTTTATTTGATGTTGATGGCTCCATTTGGACATCTTGCAAAAATGTAAATCCAGCTCCATTCGGACGCTGATGGCTCCAATCGGATGCCTCACAGGATATGGGGATGTAGCTGCTCAGGAAAATAAGGTATGGGGACAAAGCCGCCCACAAATACTAGGATATAGGGACAAAGCCGCTCACGAAAAGGGACTGTGGGGACGAAACCGCTCACAAGATGGAACTGTGGGGACGAAGCCGCTCACAAGATGGGACTGTGGGGACGAAGCCGCTCACAAGATGGGACGGTAGGGACGAAGCCGCTCACGAAAACAAGGTTGTGGGGACGAAGCCGCTCACGAGAACAAGGTTGTGGGGACTAAGTCGCTCACGTGAATAGGGTGTGGATGACTACAAGTGATCAGGCAGTGTTTTGAGCTTCAAGTCTAGTGCCTGCAATATTGAAGGTTGGAGTTCAGTAATTTGATATGATAAATTCAAGGCTTTCGAGATACCTGACGCTGTTAAGATGTGTATCGAACTCATTGATTAGGTTTTGAATTTTTGATGTGACTGTGAGCTCATCCTTTAATTCTTCCAAATCATCTTCGGACCAACCTCCTTGACGCTGACGTCCTTAGGTTATGGGATACTTTGCAGAAATGTATATTCAACTTCATTCGGACGCTGTGGCAGAAATTTAGATAGCAGAAAAGAAAACGGACGTTCATGTCCAATATGATGTTTTGCAGAAATGTTAATTCAACTCTACTTGGACGCTGATGCGGGAATTTAAATTGTTGAAAAGGAAATTGATCCGCTTGGACACTGGTGCCCACCGGGATACTTTGTAGAAAAACGTAAATTTAGCTCCACTCGGACGCTGATGCGGGAATTTTAAATTACTGAAAAGGAAATTGAACTCCACTCGGACACTGATGCCCTTCGGGATACTTTGCAGAAAAGGAAATTCAGCTCCACTCGGACGCTGATGGCTCCACTCGGATACCTTGCAGAAAAACATAAATTGCGGCTACACTCGGACGTCTCCACTCGAATTCCGCGATGTATAAATATAAATTCAGCTCTACTCAGACGCTGATGGCTCCACTCGGATGCCTTGCAAATTTAGTTCCACTCGGACACTGATGACTCCACTCGGATGCCTTGAAAAATATAAATTCAGCTCCACTCGGATGCTGATAAATAACGGCCCTACTCAGATGCCGACAACTCCACTCGGACGTTGATAAATTCAGCTTCACTCGGACGCTGATGGTTCCACTCGGATACCTTACAGAAATGTAAAATGCGACTTCACTCGGACGTCTCCCCTCGAATGTCGCAATGCAGAAAATGTAAATTCAGCTCTACTCAGACGCTGATCACTAATGGCTCTACTCAGATGCCTACAACTCCACTCGGATGTTGATAAATTCAACTCCACTCGGACGCTGATAATCATGACTAATTCTGCAAAACAAAAGTTAAATGGTTTTTATAGGTGGGGTTTGAACCGCCACACGATTTTTTGAAAGGTGGGGTTTGAACCGCCACATGATTTTTGTAAGGTGGGGGCTTGAACCACCACACGATCTTTGAAAGGTGGGGTTTAAACCACCACACGAATTTTTTTTTTTTGAGAGGTGGGGTTTGAACCGCCACATGATATTTTTGACAGGTGGAGTTTTTTGAACCTCCACACGATTTTTTGAAAGGTGGGGTTTGAACCGCCACATGATTTTTTGGAAGGTGGGGCTTGAACCGCCACACGATCTTTGAAAGGTGGGGCATGAACTGCCACACGATTTTTGGAAGGTGGGGCCTGAACCGCCAAACGATTTTTGGAAGGTGGGGCCTGAACCACCACGTGATTTTTGGAAGGTGGGGCTTGAACCACCACACGATCTTTGAAAGGTGGGGTTTAAACCACCACACGATTTTTCTTTTTTTTTTTTTTTTTTTGAGAGGTAGGGTTTGAACCGCCACACGATATTTTTGACAGGTGGAGTTTTTTGAACCTCCACACGATTTTTTTGAAAGGTGGGGTTTGAACCGCCACATGATTTTTGGAGGGTGGGGCTTGAACCGCCACACGATCTTTGAAAGGTGGGGCTTGAACCGCCACACGATTTTTGGAAGGTGGGGCTTGAACCGCCACACGATCTTTGATAGGTGGGGTTTGAACCGCCACACGATCTTTGAAAGGTGGGGTTAGAACCGCCACATGATTTTTTGAGAGGTGGGGTTAGAACCGCCACATGATTTTTTGAGAGGTGGGGTTTGAACCGCCACACGATTTTTGCAAGGTGGGGCTTGAATCGCCACGCAATCTTTCAAATGTGAGGTTTGAACCGCCACACTATTTTTAGAAGGTGGGGCTTCAACCACCACGCAATCTTTGAAATGTGGGGTTTGAACCGCCACATGATTTTCTGAGAGGTGGGGTTTGAACCGCCACACGATTTTTGCAAGGTGGGGCTTGAACCGCCACGCAATCTTTAAAATGTGGGGTTTGAACCGCCACATGATTTTTTGAGAGGTGGGGTTTGAACCGCCACACGATTTTTGCAAGGTGGGGCTTGAACCGCCACACGATCTTTGAAAGGTGGGGCTTGAACCGCCACACGATTTTTGGAAGGTGGGGCCTGAACCGCCAAACGATTTTTGGAAGGTGGGGCCTGAACCGCCACGTGATTTTTGGAAGGTGGGGCTTGAACCACCACACGATCTTTGAAAGGTGGGGTTTAAACCACCACACGATTTTTCTTTTTTTTTTTTTGAGAGGTGGGGTTTGAACCGCCACGCGATATTTTTGACAGGTGGAGTTTTTTGAACCTCCACACGATTTTTTTGAAAGGTGGGGTTTGAACAGCCACACGATCTTTGAAAGGTGGGGCTTGAACCGCCACACGATTTTTGGAAGGTGGGGCTTGAACCGCCACACGATCTTTGAAAGGTGGGGTTTGAACCGCCACACGATCTTTGAAAGGTGGGGTTAGAACCGCCACATGATTTTTTGAGAGGTGGGGTTAGAACCGCCACATGATTTTTTGAGAGGTGGGGTTTGAACCGCCACACGATTTTTGCAAGGTGGGGCTGGAACCGCAACGCAATCTTTGAAATGTGAGGTTTGAACCGCCACACGATTTTTAGAAGGTGGGGTTTCAACCGCCACGCAATCTTTGAAATGTGGGGTTTGAACTGCCACATGATTTTTTGAGAGGTGGGGTTTGAACCGCCACACTATTTTTGCAAGGTGGGGCTTGAACCGCCACGCAATCTTTGAAATGTGGGGTTTGAACCGCCACATGATTTTTTGAGAGGTGGGGTTTGAACCGTCACACGATTTTTGCAAGGTGGGGCTTGAACCGCCACGCAATCTTTGAAATGTGGGGTTTGAACCGCCACACGATTTTTGCAAGGTGGGGCTTGAACTGCCACGCAATCTTTGAAATGTGAGGTTTGAACCGCCACATGATTTTTTGAAAGGTGGTGGTTTTGAACCGCCACACAAGGTTGAAAAGTGGGGTTTTGAACCGCCGCACAATATCTGAAGAGTGGGGGTTTTGAACCGCCACATAATTTTTGAAGAGTGGGGTTTGAACCGCCATACAAGATTGAAGAGTGGGGGTTTGAACCGCCACACGAAATTTTGAAGGTGGAGTGGTAACGCATCTCCATTCGGATGTCGATAATGGTGGGGAAGATGGGCCGCCGCACGAAGTTGATTGAGGAGTGGCAACGTACTCCGTTCAGGTGTTTATTGGATGGATTTATTGGCGGAGATTGATCACAGTGTGAGATTCTCCTAACGCATATCTGTATTCTGCAAATAGGGAGGAAACAAACACGAAGCAGCAATGGGTGGAAAAAGAGGATGCAATTAATAAATGTAAACAATGAAATCAAATAATGTATGTTGTATATGAAAGTATTTCCACACTACCCTAAAGTTTGCCCCCAGCGTTTTATAAAAACAACTTCCCTATCAAGAGAAGGGTCAACAAGTTTAATGCATTTCTGGAGAACATGCCATCCAGTTTCTATCATATAAGCATGCTTGATACAAGCCTAGAAAAGCATCTACATCTTACCAGGAGATAACGACCTCCAGGACAAGACTTTCCCACAACATGCAGACGTAAGCAATCCTCCCCAGATATTAGTGTTTGAACTCACACTCAGGAATAAGGCTATGTGTTTACACTCATAGAAATGCTACAACATAGCACACAGTCAGATTTGCAATGTCAATCCGAGTGAATAAACTTCAGATAAAGATGCACATGCATGGGCATTCTAATAATCGAAAGGACTTTGCGGGGAGAAGAAGTGAATATATTTTTCTTTAATGAACAGGGCCTGCTGATTGGCCACAGTGAGGGCAAAGTACACAAGTCCTTCAGTCTTGCTGGGAATGCTTCTTCCCACTATCACTTTGAGGGCGCAGTGCTTAGATGCTAGATATGCTCCTCCTTGGTCGTTTTGAGGGCAAAACGACCAGGTTCTTTGATCTTTGTCTGGAACGCTCTTTGATGACTTTGGTGAAGCCCTAAAACTTTCCCTTGAGAGGTCCACAATTTATTGTTTGAATACAACTGGGTTCTAAGTCTTTGAATCTCGGTGAACCCTAGACGATGAGGTTTTTCATGGGTCTGAGACTGGTCGGACTAATTGCCACTGCTGTGTACCACCCCTGCCTTGGTTGTTATGGGGAAATAGCCTTCACTTTTCTCCTTTTGGAAGATTGACCTGGAGCCATTTTTCGTACTTGCTTCTGCTTTTCTTTCCTTTCTTTTTTTTTCTTTTTTTTTCTTTCTTTTTTTCTTTTTTCTCTCTTCTTTTTTTCTCTCTTCTTTTTTGTGTTTCTTTTTTCTCTTTTTATTCTTTTTTCCTTTTTTGTTTCTTTTTTCTATTTTTATTCTAACACAAAATACATCAGCAAGCAAAGCAAGTACCGTTTTCGTGCTGGCTTTCCTTGGTCTTGGTTTAAGGCAGGGGCCTTCATTTCTTGCTCTTCTCGGCGTCCTTCCAGTGCCGACTATCAATATTCAAGGATTTCTTCTTTCTTCTTTTGCAAACCTCACTCGCTGTGCACCTTGCCCCCCAGTTGGCAATCTCAATCTGGCACTGTTCATTGTCTTATATAAAAAAAAGAAAATGGAAGAAAGAGCAAAGTCCAATGTCATTTTACTGTTATCCCATGGCTAATGGTGCATGTACCCTGGATATTATGCAAATCTAACTAGCACTTTAGTTTAGCATTTGCACTCATGAAAGAAGTATGGCATGAAGGCCCAAAATACTCATAGAGATGTGTTTGTGACTGCTTACATCTAAAGCATGTTGTAGATATAAGAGCTAGCAGGTGAGATCATGTATGTCATATAATTTCAAATGGATGCACAAGTTATCCATGATGCAGAAACATGTTGAACATGCTCAATTTAAGGAAGGTTTGAAAATTTTGGGGGTAATGTGGATTTTATTCAAAGGATTTTTATTCACAGTTTATACAATCAAAAAAGCAATTTTATAGATAAAACATGAGGGCATGACCACTCACAAGAATTTTATGAATAATTAAGAAAGAATTGCCCCCAATATGGGAATGAATGACTGTACAAAAATTAAAGAGGCAGAGAGGTAAATGGACTTCTCTAGATGGGTGCGACAAGTGTTGAGGTCGGCGCAAGGTGCTGCTGCGGAAATATGAATATAAACCTCACTCTGACGTTGACGCCCACTACGATGTTCATGTAGGAATGTAGATTGAAACCAGGGCAAAGGCACCGTAAAGTTTGAATGCTGATGTAAAGAGGACAAAAGGGTGTGGCCGCCGCAAAGGATAAAAATATGAGGAACTGAGCCGCAGCAATGGATCAGAGCGAGGCATTTCCAGAAGGTTGCCCCCAGCGTAGAATGCCTAATGGACTCCCTGATATGGGCGGCAGGGCAGTGAAGGTACACAAGATGATCATTCAAGAGTTGATAAGAGGAGGATTCCTCAGTTTCGCTGAGCACTATGCAAGTAACCATAGTAGGATTCGAGTTCCTGCAAAAATAAAGGGGAAACAATAGGTAGGACTGAAGGGCGATTTAGGAAAATGGACAATGTAATCAATAGGTTTCAAACTCTCCCTTTTCTAGTGAGGCATTATGCAGGTAACCACGGTTTGATTCAAACTTTAACTCGGGCTCTTTCCTGGCAAGGCGTTATGCAGATAACCATGACATGATTCAAATTATGACTCAGGTTCTTGCAAAATAAAGAACAAACGGTTAGAATGAAGGGTGATTCAAAGAAAAAATGATCAATATAATTAATAAGTTATGGAATCTCCCTTTTCTAGCAAGGCGTTATGAAGATAACCGCGGAATGATTCAAATTCTGACTCGGGTTCATGACGATATTGGAATCAAATCCTAATTATCTCTTTCTCAATCACCCATGGATCATCCCTTTTTTGGCGATTCTATGTCTTGGGCAAGACAAATTATGACTAATCAAAATGAGAATTTTTGGACCCCGAGGATCTTGTTTGTCTTCTTCAAGCCTGGTTATAAACAAAAAAGTGTAAATAAGTATAATGAAAACTATACAGTAATACAAAATATGTGGTTTTCGTTTTGATTATGATATAAATCATTCTCCGACAACGGTGTCAAAAATAATTACAACTCATCACTAGCTACAAAAAAATATATTGAACTAGATATGTAATTAATGCTTCTTGATGAGTGGACATGTGAGAGGAAAGCAATTCCACCAAACTCTTTGTCATACCATGATTCTGCAAGTATTAAGAAAATTAATACTAATCAGTAGTATCTGAATTGAATAATAATAAATAAAAGGTGATTTAATGAAAGTAATAATAAAGAATAAATTCAATAAATTGAGAGAATATGGAGAGCAACGACAATAATGAAGCAGGTTGGAAAATATACATGCGATATATCATGGCAATAATGAAGCAAATTGGAACATATATACATAACCATGATGCACGTGCTGGGGAAAATTTCAACTATTTCTAACTGGCTGAAAGGCTCCCGGACGATACCAAGAAGAGGTCCCTCAGTAAATGGATATGTGATTGTTTACTGAGACCTAAGTCCATCAGGGAGCTCACCAATTTAGGGGTTCTAGTCCAAGTTTAGGGTTCATGAAATCTTACTGGGACCTAAGTCCATCAGGGCTTCACTAATACCAACCTAATCCTATTTGGGAATGGCCCGGCGGCAGGGCATTATGCATGAAATGCGTGTGAGAATACAACAATTGATATCACAGTGAATAAATAATTAAATAACAAAAATAAACACCTCAAATAAATAATTCCGGCTTCGACCCTAAAGTCCCCAGTGGAGTCGCCAAACTGTCGAGCCGTCGCGGGCGAAATTCGGGACGCAATGAAATCACATAACAATGAAGTCGCCACCCTATTTTTCTAAGGTTTAGGGAAACCTATAAAGTCCAAAAGATGAAGAAAATAAAATAAAACTAAAGCACAAATGAAAAGGGTCTAAACCCAAGAACGATAGTTCGGGGTCGTATAATGGACTCGGGAAGGTGTTATGCACCCGAGTCTCATCCTTAAAAAGGTTACCAGTTCTAAAAAGAGGTGTTTAAAAATCAGGTGGTGATTTTTTTGGTTTTGATGATGGTCAATTTAATTTGATTTGAGTTTTGTGGATTTTGTTGAATTTTAGGCAGTGATGGTTGGGGTATTTGGACAGATCTATGGTGTGGGTTTATGGCGTGGCTGATTTGGATTTGGGTTTAACTTGGCAAAGGCAGCAAGGGATGTGGAGGAATTTGGATTGGCAAAAATAAATTTGGCTTAAATTTGGGAAAGGATTTGGGATTGGAGTTAATTGCAAGAGGATTGATTTGGATTTTTGGCAGAGGGATATGGCTTGATTTAATTTGGGAAAGAAGGATCGGGCAGGAGATGGTTTGGATTCATTTGGGGGAATTGTGATTGCTCCTCTTTAAAGAAAAATGTGGAGGATCCATTCGTATCAAATCTTTTGAAAAACAAGAGATTGTATCTTTGAAAAACAGAGGGGGGAGTAGTGTGCGGGCTAGTGTATAGGTTTCTTTTGACAATTGGAGAGTTGAGGTAAGAAAAATGAATCCAATGTTGGTATGGTCGTGGAAGAGAAAAAATGGAAAAGGGAGAGATGATTATGTTCGGATGGTGGAGAGGAAAAGATGAGTAAAGTAATGTAAAGTAAGGTGAAAGTGAAAAATGGGTATGATTAGTTTTTTGTGGTTCGATCCAATGATATGAGAAACTTTATTTAAAATCGATAAAAGTTCGAACGAAAAATACATACAAAATAAAATAAATAACATGAAACAAAAGAAAACAAGATAGTAAATAGTAAATAAACGGAAATAACAATACTAAAAATAAGATTAAGAATGAGCGAAAAAAATGAACGAATTAAGTTAATCGTGTCAAAATTCGGGTATCAACACTCTTCATCAAGCTCTAGAGCTCTCAATTTTTGGCCTCAACTCGCAAACTTTGTTTTGCGTGAAGAACAATGGATGACAACTAATTCGACCCTCTCAATTTGTTTCAATATAATCCATCACCCCTCTCAATTTCTAAGATTGTTTTTGAAGGCGAAGAATTCCCTTGCCGAAATGAGGATGAAATCAATGTAGAAGAAGAAGAACAACCTACAAATACACTTTAAGAGGACGAAGTCCATGAAGATATTCCAGACCTAAATGAAAACCCAGTACCTCACATTGGTGTTCAAGGTTATGTTACTTCATCTTATAGTAGTATGGTTGAAGTTTTAAGTTGTTCCCTCTCCTCAATTTCAATGATGTTGTATTGTGTTAATGCTAGGTCCAAATCCGATAAGAAGAGAGCTCTGTAATGAGGACAGACTCGCGGCTTATAATATGCTTATGTAAATAAGTGTTAATGGAAAGCTAAAAAAGACAACAACAAGGGAAGTTGCTGAGTTTTTCAATGTAAATATTTGATCAATCCAGCTGCTTTGGAAAAGGGGAAGGGACTCCGGCAGCTATAATATTTCTCTTTGCAGAGTTAAAAATTATGGCAGAAAAAGGATTCAATTTGATTTGCAGAAGATTAAAGGGATTCCTTTAACGGAGAGAACAACTCTATGGTCTCTTGCCTGTGCTTTGGGTGTTTTGAAATCATTTTTGATATCAAAAATAAAAAGTGTAGAATTGAAGCGCTACAGTAATACCATCAAACCAACATTGTCAGAGGTAAATCGTGTGCAAAGGGTTCGACACTGTCTTCCATTAATTGATCTAGCCTCACTTCCAGCATCTAATAGTTTCTACAATATGGATATTGTGGTTCACATCGATGAGAAATGGTTCCAAACAACAAAGAAGGTCCAGACTTACTAGCTTCTTCTCGATGAAGATGAACTTGTGAGAACCATAAAAAGCTCCAATTTTATTCCTAAGATTATGTTCCTTGTAGTTGTTGATAGTCCTAGATATGACTCTTATGAGAATTGTACGTTTGATGGTAGGATATGAGTGTTTCCATTGGTAATCGAGGTTGCTGCTATGAGGTCCAGTTCAAATAGGGTAGCTGGAACATTAGAAGTGAAGCCAATTCTGAAAATAGATAGGAAAGTCATTAGGCAGTTCATGATTGAATAAATTTTACCTACCATTAAGGACAAATGGTCGAGGGATAGCCTCATGGATCCAATTATCATCCAGCGGGATAATGCAAAGACATATATCTATGAGGATGATATTGATTTCTTAGTTGCAGTTAAGAATGTAGGATTGAATATTAAACTGTTGTGTCAACTTCCTAATTCCCCTGATTTAAATGTGCTTGATCTTGCATTTTTTTTTAAAGTTATTCAAACTTTGCAAGAAAAGAAGTGTGCAAAAAATGTAGATCAATTGGTGGAAGCAGTCAAGAAATTTTTCCTTAAGTTTTCTAATTTGAAGGCTAATATCATTTTCATAACTCTCCAGTCATGCATGATTGAGATTTTGAAAATTAGGGGTTCCAATGCGTATAGAATCCCTCACATGAAAAAGAAACAGTTGGCTAGGATTGGTTTGCTTCCTTCCAGCTTGTCATGTGATCCAGTTATCATTGCAACTGTTGTTGCTCATCTTCCTCCTTTACAATGTAAGACATTCTGTTATTTGTACAATCTACATCCTTACTACTAACATATTATTAACACTACCTTATTAATTGTTTTTCAGGATACAGAGTTGAAGATTGATGTTTCTAGAACCTAACATTATTTTTTGGTTAGAAAAGCCAACTAGAATTGGTTCATTTTTTGGCAGATATAGTAATTAGTTTGTTAATTTTTTGGTGGCTATAGTAATTAGTTCGTTGATTTTGTGATGGATTATATGGTAGGACTCACTGTATTTAGAAGTAGATTAAGCTCTGTTTGCTACTGTGACTAATTGTGAAGGATATCACTTTGTGTAGGATGGTAGAGCAAACATAGTATGCTCTTTTCCGTAGGATTTGTGCAGGAAATATGATACATTTTGTGTAGCACATATCACTAACATAAATTATGTTTGGTTTGCAATGCTATGATAACTTCTGTTTGGTTTGAAATGCTATGGTAAAATCTGTTTGTTTTGCAATGGTAATTAGTGTTGAATAAAAAATTATGGTTTTCCCTGTTTTGTGTACTATTGGAGAAGAAATGCATGTTTTCCTTGCTACTATTGGATAGGAATTTTCCTGCAGAATGCTTTTACCAGTATTGTCATTCTAACCTTTAGTAATTTGTGTTGTCTTGTAATCTCCTAGTTTTCTCTTATTTATATGGTGTTATTGACACTTGGTAAGAAGTCTGTCAAGAAAAGGAGTCTATTGCCTCTGCAATACACAATGAGATTCCTGAAATTTCGGCAACCTTTTACCTTCCCAACCATAGCACCGTTTCATAGACACCCGTTCACACAACTTTTTGTTACCCTAATTCACCTCTATAAATTCTTTCCATTCATAGCACTCTTATCAACCCTAAACTCCCACAATTCCCTTGTTTCCTCTGCTCATTATTTTCTTTGCTCTGTTTCAATTTCATTGCAGGTTTTTAACCATGGAATGTAGGGACAAGATAGCACTCCTCAACTGTGTGGGATTAGTCAGTGCTAATCTCCAAGATGATATTATCTAGCTTGAACACAAAGTTCTGCAAACAAATCATGACATTTAGTAACTGAAAGAGAAAGTGGAGGAGATGAGCCAAAGGAAGGAAGACATCAATGATGATGAATAAAAGGATTTGGTCCTTCAAGCTATTGATGCCCTGGGTACTTGTATCATCCATCTGTCTCTTGCAATTGCTCATATGGAGCAAAAGAGGGATGTGATGCAGTTGGCATGATCGTCAGTCAAATATACTTAAAATTTATCCTAATGCCTAAATGCACAAATAACTGTGTACAGGGCAAGACAGGGTCGAACCACAGAGATTGAAGGATTAATATGTTAATAAAAATGTATGACAGGGAGAAAGTGCAACAGAAAAGGAACAAGTATCACAAGGGGAGGGGTTTATGTTGATTAGTGAACTAATCAACTTAGGATCTAGAGCTAACAAGGCAAATAAGTAAAATTGTTATCTAGGGCATGAAATGAAATCACGGTCCAGGGCTAGATAATAAAACGCAATCGGGAGCAAGAAAAGCAAGAAAAGAGATATAAATCAGATATGGAGTAATCTTAGCAAAAGGTGTTCTCGGGTTGCTTTCCAAGTAAGTTAGTCATAGGCACAAAAATATTCCAAACATCAAGTACAGACCTGCTATAGGGACCGCGTTTCCACACCGCATCCCCTACTTACCTTCTTAGATAAAAGCCACCCCTCGTTTCCACATATGAGGTGTCCTTGACGTTCCGTCGTCCTCCTAGGCACGAATATGGGTAGGCACTACTCAGAACGCCCATGAAGGGGAGGTAAGAAAGATCTAGGGCGCGATAGCTCAGCTTGTCAGACTCGTATCGCATACCCTAAATAACCGTTTACCCCTAGACAGAGGCCTCTCGCGCTGCCTCCACTAGGTGTCTACTCTAACTCAAGGCTTCACGTCAGTTATAACCAAGAGAATGACAGTACTTATGCAGAAATATCAACAGTTGATCAGGCCTTTAACATTCCTAAATGAGCATGGGATTAAAACGGTAAACAATTATATGTCACAAGAGAATATATTAAGCATGCATTAGGCCTCATAACCGAACCCTGCAATCCTCGAAACACCCTTTACTAAGAGGATGGAACCTAGCTACTCATAATAAAATATGAACAATGGATGATAAACATACAATAAATAAAAGAGAGGGGTTAGAAGGAACCGAAAAGATGAAATAGTATTAATCAAAAGCTTCTCCTTTACAAAGTTGGCGGCTGCTCCAAAAATGCTAAGAGAAGATGATCCCCAGAATTAATGTCCTAGGTCAGTCGTCCTTACACAAAACCCTAAAACTTAGTTTATATAGGCTAAAACTAGCTAGGGGGCAAAACAGCTAAGGGGAGAGAGAAGCATGGGGAGCTTGACAGCACATGTCCTTTCAAGGGAATATTCTGGGACTTCTGGCGCGCCTGCTGTCTTCTAGAAGCGCTTGGAATCCCTTGCGGATCTTGGAAGATGCTTTGCTTTGGTTTCGTTTGAGAGAAGAAGCAGATGTATCCCAGGCTAGAGATAGCTCACTAGTCTGGTTAGCATCGAGGCCTCGACGACAATCTGGACTTCTAGGCTTTGAAGCGGAAAATCCTCAGGAATACTCTAAAAATGCTTCTTTTCGCAGCTTTCCTTCTATTGACTCTGATCTGCAATAACGATAGAAATAAGGATCAAATGGTAAAATCAAGCCCCCGAAAGGGCTAGAAAAGAAGGTAAAATCATACTCATGAGACATGCTATCAAACATCCCCACACTGCCCCAATGCTCGCCCTCGACCATTAACAAAATTGGAAAACTACCTCATGCATCGACATACATCTTCAACCCCCAACACCAAGAATAGACATGACATCCGACAAACTACACCCAATCAACAAATCTAGCCCTAGAAAAGCACCTGCATCTGGCTGATAGAATAACGACCCTACCAACCAGACTTTCCCAGACCAAGCCTATTCACCAGCAATCCTCACCTAGATATGTGTTTGCACTCAAACTCAAAACAAAATATATGTTTAGGCCATCACTCAAGAATGCAAATAACACAACACAGGCAGAGTTTGCACGTCAATCTGAGTATTGTAGGTCACATGCGAGGGCATTCTAACGATCAGATTCGACTTTGCAGAAAATAAAAAAAATAAAAAAAAATAAAGAAAGAAAGAAAGAAGAAGGGCAGAAAGGAGAGAGGATTGGAGCGGGATGTAGGAAACATAGGTGAAGGGAAAAGAGAAAAAGGAATAAAAAGAGGAGAGAAAGAAACAAATCTGGGGGAGAGTCCCTTGGCTTAGAAGAAGGCGAGACGGTAAGCAACACTCGCTGAAGAAGGCTGATGGCGAGGGCTAGACAATGACTTCGGCTTTCGTCAGTGGGGGAGGTATGCGTTGTGCATCGGGGGCTCGAATGGCTACCTTCTGGATTGCCTGATCTGCTTTTATTTAGAAATAAATATTTTTTCTGATAACAATTAAGACAATCCCAAGGACATTGTTGTAATTATGACCCCTGCCGAGGGCGGAATCCTATAAGCCTTATCGGACATCTAAGCTATCGCTACTAGACCATGACGTGTTTTCTGGGATGGTCGACATCAGCGGGGGGGAGGACTCACGCGTCTCTGAACGCACGACATCATCCCATCCCATGGGACCCATGGAGGTATCGCCCCCGACATCATCATGGGTATCGCCCCCGGCACCCTCCTCAGAGGCATCGCCCATAACGTCACCTCAGGTATCGCCCATAACGTCATCTAGAGCGTTATCTCACCTGGATATCGCCTTTTCCCCAAATATCGCCCCAGCGGCCTATAAATACTCTCATTTTAAAACATCAAGTAAGCCAAAAAATTGCCTACTAGAACCTCTGCTATTCTTGAACCGCTTACTAACTTAAGCATCTGAGTGTCTACGCCGGAGCCCCCCTCCGGCGCTTTGCAGGTGGGTCCGACGTCATCTACCGCGACTTCGACCAACAGTAGACATCGTCCCGATCGTCTTGAAGATCGAATCTTATCAAATTGGTGCTTTCATTGAGAGTCTTGGTACATTAAGTGAGCGTCCATAATAGCCAAGCTCTATTTTACCCAGAGATCGGAACGATCATGACTTCTGAATCGGAGCCGACGCGACCCTCATCCTCTAGTCTCCCTTTTTCGATTCGTAGACAGTTATTCCCTTTTGCTACTGCTGATCTTTCTGTGACAGCGCAACAAATCAGTTCAGAATCTCCGGATCTGTCGACCAAGTCGGCAGGGGAAGCACTCTCCTCGCAAACGACCGTTTCGTTATCCTAGATGGCGGGATCTAGCTTTTCTAATCCTCCTCCAAGGGGATTTGTGTTAAGCAGTATAGAACACCCTTTTGCGAGTGAAATAGCGGCCCTTCGTTCTCGGTTGGACTATTTGACTGAAATGGCTGCTAGAATCACACTTGAGATTTCTGGATCGAGTGTCCCTCCCTGTGTCCTGTTCACGCCATCTATTGTCACCGGCGGCCCTTGTCACCGTTGTTACAGGGAAACCTCCAGTTAACTTTGCCTACAACAGATCCCCCGATCAATTTTGTGCAGCTCACTCAAGGACGAGTAGAACCTTATGTGCCGCAGGTACCACAAGGTCCCATCCCCCAGGAGGATCGGCACCTCGAGGGGGTCAGAAACTATCGGGACGGTCGAAGAGAAGGAGCGAATAGAGATTTATCTTCTGAGTACAGCGAGAGATCCAGTAGCAGAAGACGTAGAACTCGTTCGCCCAGGAGACGCAGCCGGTCTCCTATGCGACATCTTACGCCTGAACCGCAAAACCAGCGGCGTCACTTGGAAATATCTCCCCCGCGCCAGGCGCGTGAAATCCTTGATGACACATCGGGTCATCCATTTAGCCGTCGTATAAGACGCCATAAGGTCAATCGACATGTGAAGCTTCCCACTGAGACTTATGACGGCACCAGAGATCTCATTTCCCACGTCAATAAGGTGAAGGATTTTATTCCATTTCAGACTCACAGTGATGCGACGTTGTGCCAAATATTTTTTATGACATTATCAGGAGTTGCGCGTCTCTGGTTTGAGGGCCTTCCGGGCGGATCTATTAGCAATTTCGCACAATTGGAATCCAAGTTCCGAAGCAGATTTAGTACAGCGATTCCAATCAGGAAATCCACCGTCGCGTTATTTGACATACGTCGAATGCCTCAAGAAACTTTGAAGGACTTTCTCAGTCGATTTGATCTGGAAATGTCACTAACGCCGGGTGTTACCATTGATTTCGCTATAGAAGCCCTGAAAAGGAACTGCCGTTATGGTAAATTGAAAGATGCACTGATGGTGGACCCTCCAGCGACTTTAGACGCATTAAGACTTAAAGCCCATAATTACGCGAAAATGAAAGAAGAGGAAAACAGAGATAGAACCTATAACATGCCGCCTGAGACACCTCTAATTCCTAACGCTCCTACAATTACCATTCCTGATGACCGTCTCGCCGACGATTATGCTCGGCGGAAAGATCATATTCCCAAGACCTCTAGTGGGCGGAAAGGTAACACTTCGAAGGGGAAGCCTGGTGGTTCCCCTACTCAGCGTCAAGGAGATCCTTCTAAAGGTCGGATGTACGACCCTGATTTCCCTTCCCTTAATATACCAAGGGCGGAGATTTTAGCGATAGTGGAGCAGCGAAACCTTCCCATCCGTTACCCTGCGCCTGTGAAGCCCGGGGTACTTCTAGGGAGAAGAGAAAATGTTTATTGCAAGTTCCACAAAGCCAGGGGGCATTCTACAGAAGTATGCAGAGAATTAAAATCAGCAATAGAACGTTTGGTGGAAGAAGGTTACTTGGGAGAATTTGCAGCCAAAGTAAGAGAAGACACCAGAAATAATCCCACGAAAAGGATAGCAGACGACTGACAAATACCCCCTCGCGTCCCACTGAAGGATAATACTCCCGGAGGGAGAGGTGAAGAAGCTTTCACGGTAGATGATGAGGACTTCCCTATGATTAACATCATAGCGGGAGGGACCCCTTATATAGACGAAGCAGAGCCACTGACGACCGCGTTAGGAGAAAAACGCAAATGAGATGGCATGATAAAGAAATGTGAAGCAATAAGCATCCTAGATCGCATGATATTATCCTTCTCAGAAGAGGACGAAAAAGGCATTGCCTATCCGCATAATGACACATTGGTGGTTATGCCCATCATTGACAGTCACGAAGTCAGAAGAACTCTTATAGATAACGGGAGTGCAGTGAACCTCTTCTCGTTAGAGGCATACAATCTCATGAAACGACCCGACAACGAGTTAACACCTTGCAAGAAACCCATAATTGGAGTGGACGGGGTCCCAATCCCTGTCACAGGGATAACTACTCTGCCCGTGTACTTCAGAGAAGACACCTCCAAGCGATCAGAGGATCTGTCATTCCTTGTCGTGGACTTAAACTTGCCCTACAATGTCATACTCGGACGACCTTTTCTCAACCGCTTTGGAGCGGTGATATCTCAGAAGCATCTGAAGATGAAATACCCCTCCTAGGACGGAGTGGTATCGATAAAGGGCAACCAAAAACTGGCAGCGGAATGTTACCTGCTCATGACTCAAAAGAGTTGCGATAGGTATGTATGTATAACGGCGGACCCATACGAACAGGGTGATGAGAAGCGCGCTCAACCTCTGGACAAAATGGTGCCCGTACCAGTGATATGCATAGAGGAGGCGAGCTTCCTAGTTAGTGAAAAGCTCAGTCCAGAGGAAAACCTTCAATTGGCCCGGTTATTGAACAAATGTCAAGGAGAGTTCGCATGGAAACCCGCAGACATGCCGGGTATATCACGCGAAATAGCAGAACACCAGCTCAATGCTGACCCTAGCGTCAGGCCGGTCCAGCAAAAGCGACGCGCGTTTTCCACATAAAAAGCTTTAGCCGTTGATAAAGAAGTGACGAAACTCCTTGATGCGGGGTTCATCCGCGAAGTTCAATACCCTACCTGGTTAGCCAACCCAGTTCTCGTTCCTAAGTCCAACGGAGACTGGCGCATGTGTATCGACTTTACCGATTTAAACGATGCTTGCCCTAAGGATTGCTACTCGCTTCCCCAAATTGACCAACTAGTCGATCAGACTGGCAGGTACGCATATTTAAGCTCACTTGACGCTAACTCTGGATACCACCAAATTCCCATGGTCGTTGAAGATGAAGAAAAGACTTCCTCCATCACTCCTAAGGCCACTTACTGTTATACGGCGATGCCGTTCGGGCTGAAGAACGCAGGGGCGACGTTCCAACGTATGGCAAACATAATATTCGAAGAGCAGATAGGAAGGAATATGGAAGCATACATTGACGATATATTGGTAAAGAGCGCGAACTTTCAAGATCACTTGCAGGATCTGAAGGAAGTCTTTGATGTGATGAAAAGGCATCGCATGAAACTGAACCCCCGAAAATGCATGTTTGTGTTTCAGACGGGGAAATTCCTGGGCTACATAGTCAGCCAAAAAGGAATCCAGCCTAACCCCTCAAAGATTAAAGCCATACAAGACATGATATCTCCAAGAACCGTTAAGGAGGTACAAAGGCTAACAGGGCGCGTTATCGCCTTAGGGCGATTTATTTCCAAACAAGGCGAGAAGTGCCTCCCTTTCTTCAAAGTCATACGCAAGAAAGCACCATTCGGGTGGACCCCAGAATGTGAAGAGGCATTCATTAGCTTAAAAGATTACCTATCGTCTGACCTACTGCTGACCAGGCCGGAACTGGGTGATAATTTATATCTATACCTTGGCGCTGCCGATGAAGTGGTTAGTGTCGTCCTCGTTCGCGATGATAGCCACGCGCACTGCCCTATATATTTTGTAAGTCATGTTCTGAAAGATGCGGATCTGCGATACACCCGAATTGAGAAAATAGCATTCGCACTGATAGAAGCCACTCGAAAAATGGGCAAATACTTCCAGTCCTACTCCGTTATCGTGCTTACAAACCAACCTCTAAAGAGAATATTTCGAAAGCCTGAGTCCTCAGGAAGAATGTTAATCTGGGCTCTCGAACTCGAGCAATACGGGCTGAGGTATCAGTCCCGGCCATCTGTGAAGGCTCAAATCCTGGCAGATTTTATAGCGGAATGCACCTTTACAGAAGATCCATTAACAGATGTACCCGAAGAGGAATGGGACGATGTAGATCTCCCGTTCCTCGAAACTTATACGGACCTCTGGATCGTTCATGTAGATGGAGCTAAAAACCAAGAATTGGCTGGAGCAGGGATCTTCATAAATGGGCCGCACGATATGCGAATACAATACGCCATCCAAATCCTGCAGCCGTTATCCAATAATGCGGCAGAATATGAGGCGTTACTAGACAAACTCAAGATAGGGAGATGCCTTTCTTCCAAAGGTAGGCACTATACCGGAAGAACAGGAGACCTGCGTCTAAAAATTTGTGGTGACTCCAAACTAGTAATCGACCAGGTCTTGGGGCGCTCTCAGGCTCGGGAGCCCATCATGGTCCAGTACCTCACCAAGGTAATGCCAGAGCTGTTGGAAATAAAGAAAGAAGGCATGCAAGTCAGCTTTGAGCACATTCCCCGAGAGGACAACGCTGAAGCTGACAGTCTCGCCAAGCTAGCAGCAAACCCGGAAGCGTCCATACCCGAAGGGGTGTATTACCGTGAGTTATCTGTACCTTCTTTCATGGAAGAGCAAGCGTCTCTGTGTGTGGAAGAACTTGAGGATGACTGGCGGGTTCCCGTAATCAAATACTTGAAATACGAAGAACTACTTGTGGATATCGCTGAAAAGAAAAGGGTGCTGAAACAAGCAGCTCGTTGTACGTACTATGATGGGGACTTGGTTCGGAGATGTTTTTCTCACCCAGCCGCCAAATATATAACGGAGCAAGAAGGTCTTCACACCCTACGCGAAATTCATGAAGGGGTGTGCGGTATGCACGTGTCGGGTGGCACCCTGGCTGCACAAGTTCTCAGATCTGGATTCTACTGGCCCACCATCCGGAGAGATTGCCACAACTATGTGCAAACTTGCCCGAAATGTCAGGAGTTCTCTAAAATTCCTCGACGTCCCGCCACCAAAATATCTGATATTATCGCTCCTTGCCCTTTTGCTAAATGGGAGATTGATATCCTGGGCCCGTTTCCAAAGGCAAGGTCTCAACTGAAATTTGTAATAGTGGCAGTGGACTACTTTACGAAGTGGGTGGAAGCTGAAGCAGTCACCAACATCACAGCGGAAAAAACTTGGCGTTTCTTCAAACACCAAGTCATCATGAGGTTTGGTGTACCCCGTATCCTAGTCAACGATAATGGAACACAGTTCACAGCCAATTCTTCAAAGACCAGTGCTCGGAATTCGGGATTGAACAGCGATTCTCTTCCGTGGCTCACCCGCAAACCAATGGACAGGCGGAAGTGACCAACCAGGCATCCTCAGAGGCATCAAGAAAAACATAGAGGGGTCTAAAAAGAAGTGGGTTGACGAGCTGCCATACGTGATGTGGGCGTACCGCATGACCGTTAAAACTAGTACTGGAGAAACACCTTTCGTATTGGCCTTCGGGACCGAGGTTGTTACGCTGGTAGAAATCGGTACCATGAGCCTGCGAGTGGCTCACTTTCAGGAGGAGCTGAATGAGGAAAGGTTACGAGCTAACCTTGATGCGTTACCGAAGGTCCGAGAAGAAACCCTCCTGAAAATGCAACATAACAAGCGAAAGATGACCCGTTATCATAACAGGCGCGTCAAAGAACGGTTGCTAAAGGCAGGCGACCTGGTGCTTAGAGACAAGCGAGCGGCTGGTCAACGTGTGGGGAAGCTCAGTCCAAACTGGGATGGGTCATATCGCATTACCCGCGTTATCGGAAAAGGAGCCTATCATCTGGAGACACTCGATGGTACTCCCTTATCTAACTCTTGGAACATCGCTCGTTTGAAATTATATTATCCTGGATTCGAAACTGGCACGGTCACATCCAGAATACAAGAAGAGATCGGGGAACCAGGGCCGCCAGGCGGCAAGGGTGAGTCCACCGCCGCTGAAACCTCATTAGCTTTGGAAGGAATGGCAGGAGACACCTTGACAACCTCCGCTACTTGTGATGTACTCGCGACATGAGAAGGGTCAACCTCCGCAGTAGGAACTGCGTTAACTTCCCTCAAGGGAGGAATCGGTGGTCCAGTCTTCTCTTTCCAGATTTTCTTTTGGAGACGCTCCGTCTCGACAGCCATCTCTTCGCTATCGTCCTCGGTTGACTCTGCCGCGGGATCATTTTTTCTCGCCCTAAGCTTCACTCGTTGGGCAAGGGTAGCGTGACGTAGTTCGGAACCGGCATCCATACTCTCGCTATTGCTGTCAACTATTCCAGTCGCAGAACGACTCGGAGTCACTCCCTTACCCCGAGGTGGCAATCAATTCTCAAGAAAGCGAGAAGATCGAGCGGAAGCACTGCGTGTTACGACGGTCTTAGCTCTCCTTCCCCTCGGCAGAATAGTCGGACGGCTGGAACTTTCAGGCGGTGGAGAAGGAGGTAACGTCTGAAGCGGCACCACATTTAGAGGAGTGTTATTCCTCCCGGAGGAACGACCCCCAGTGCTACCTGTCAGCGAAGCATGTTAATGCAGCAAGCAAATCAAAGCGATAACATGGCAAAAGAAAAACTCACCAACGACACACTCTTTCAAGGGTCTGAACCGAGCAAATTCCCGAATGCGGAAAGGCCCTTCTATTTCTAACAGGGCGGTGACATGGGACACATCAATGCTAGACAACACTTCTGGTTTTTTCCAAGCGGCGCTGGTAATCTCTCGATTAAAACCCCCGCGCCACCAGCGGGACGGCAGGCGAAGGGTGAAGAAGCCATTTTTCTAGTTGACCACGTTGTCCTCAAAACCTTGAAAGTTCTACCAGAAAAATTGCACGATGGCGTCATTCCATCTCGGGGTGATATCCACCAAGCAGTCGCGACAGCTCAAGCTGAAAAATGTGCGGAACAGATCGAGGGATGGAGTGAAAATATGCTTCATCTCGCATGCCCGAAGAAAGGCATAAATCCCACACCAGGAAGGCGGAGTTATTTGTACGGGATTGAGATCGTAATGATTTAGCAGCTTCATCAGAGAAGTATGGATTGGGAGATGAAATCCGTAGAGGAACATCTTGAAATAAACCAGCCGGAACATTCCCCACATGGCATCATGAAGTCGAATATCCTTCATAGGGATATAAGGGCGGCAACCCAAGGGGAAGATGATACCGTTCTCCTCTAATTCTGCCCTCAAGATTTCATTACAATCAAAAATACTACGAGCTCTCCTAGCCTCTAGATCTATGGGATTTTCGGCACTCGCAGAGGCTTTAATATGAGGCATAAGGGACCGGAAAAATAAAACTACGACGAGAGAGGAACAGAATACCTGGAATGAAAAAGCCATTAAATAGGCCATCGGCGCCGGCGAGCAGTTGCAGAAACCTTTCTTGAGCAGGAAGAAGCACAGGAGAAAGAGAAAGTGTGAAAATTTTTGAAATATTGGCAAAAGTAATAAAAGAGAATACCGGTTCCCTTATAAAGGTCAAACTTGAAGAAGAGACAGCCTGTAAAAGTGAAACACGTGCGGAGCAGAAAGTGACGCATGGACAGTCATTTATGTCTTTGGGAGAAGATAGTTACTGACAAAAAACCGAAAGACAGTTGCACCCAGCAACAGATATCCCTCCGTGGCAACCCTTGATGTTTAAAGAAATGGCGCGGGAAGGCGATAGGAGGACAAAAGGAAAATGAAGCGTTATCTTATTCATTTTTGAAAAGCCATACGACATCTATAAAGAGGCAAGACCCGCTAAACTAATCACCCTCAGACCAAGAGATACCATAATAATAAACTACATCATCATCTGAGAACGATAGCTCCCTGCTGACGGGAGGGAAAGGCTCATCAACCCTCTTTCCTATGCGTATCGTTGATCGGCTGGACTCCTCCTCGGTGGCTGACATCACCGCTTCCACGCCCACGCTGGCAGGGAGAGCCATTTTTGGCGAATCGTGAGGAAGAAGAGATGGTTCATCCCCCTTTCGAACAGAAGGGGCGGAAGAATTGGAAAGCGTTTTAGACACCTTTAAGGCATTTTTCCTCAGCCTCTTGCGACCCCGCCGGCGGACGAACGGCCTCCATGGAGGCGACGGAGGAGGATTGTCTGAATCTGGCAAAGTCGGAGGAGTTGGCGGAGAATCCCGCGCAGCAGTATCCAAAAAATAAGAATCGGCCATGAGCTCACAGGCAACCTGTCAAGAGGAAAAATAAGCAAGAAGATGAATGGAAAAATGGAGTGGGATCCCATTAAATAGCCAAAAAAGGGGGAGAAATTTTTTGATCATCTGGCGCGACTCTTGAGAACTGACACGCGTACAACCTGGAGTGCAAATCTAGATTTGCAGTCACGCCTGTCGAAATCTCCACAGATCAAGGAAAACTGAAACTTTACCCAATCAGTTGACACTGAAACAGCGGCGCAAAATTAATGCAGAACGGTTAGCGAGGAAACCGTCGTGAAAAGGCCGTCCAATGACTGACTCGTTTTCAGTTGGGCTGAGGATGCCTCCAATCAGAAAAGGACAAAGGGCACATTGAAGAAGAAGAACAGGTACAAAGGGCATAATAAAAACAGTTTATTTATTATGGCCTAACGGCCGGAAAGTACAGCTGCGTAAATAAATAAATAAAAGAAAAAAGAGAAAAAAAGCTCAAAGGGAGCCACCGCCTTTAGGCGTCAGAACCAGCATCCTCAGGTATGTTGGAAATGTCTCTCAGGGAGTCCATGACTAGAGTGAGGTCAGCAGAGGTGAACCTCATCCCCTTCAAGCAGCACCCCAGCATGTCCTTGCGCTGCTGCAGCATGGCGATCACCACTTGAATCCAAGCGATGGAGGTGGCTAGCTTCGACACACTCTCTAAAGGACTGAAATCCTCCAGAGAAGTAGCTCCCAGCCTGGAATGGAGTAGGTTTAGCATCCCTTGCAACTCCAAGATGTCCTCGGAGGTCTTGATCAGCATGTTCTCTAGGAACCCGACGTCACCATCATTGAGGTTCTTGAGAGTATGGCCCTTGGAAAGGAGGAAATTTTTGGTCAAATGATCCATGATGCAGGTTGTGAAAGAAAAAGATGAGATGAACTTGAGTGAAGAAAGCTCTCAGATTTATAGGCTCCGAGAAATGGGCCTTTGGAAAGAGGAGGTCCTCAAAAGACGAGCCGCCCTGTTACCATCAAAGACCGATGGACCTGAGGCAGGAACGAGGATCGATATCTATATGCTGCTAATGATGCAGGTACTCGAGAGAAGTACGAGCTAGAATCCTGGAAAATACGAAGGAGCGCATATTATGGGTAGCCATGACGTAAAAGTCGTACGATTGTAGGTATCCACAGTGTAAGGCCACGTCAATATCGCAGGTAGCTCCTAGCAGTGTAAAGCCTCGCCGGTATCGCGGGTATCTGGTGGTATAAAGCCTCACAAATCGTAGGCAGCTGATGGCATAAAACCGCGTCAATATCGCTGACTCCATGAGCGGAAAGGAAAGAAAGAACCCGCGTGTTCTCAAAATCCCTGTAAGTACAAAGTTTACTAATATCTCCGTAGAATGTCTATCTCCTCTACGTGTTTGCAGTTCGCCCGACATGCCGATGGACCCGAAACGTATACGAACCTAACCCAACGGTATGAACCTGGTCGCAGTCCGCGGCGACGTCAATAGTGGTCCGTTAGCGTCAATAACTCTCCTACGGCACGGACGAGTTTGCAACCTTCTAAGCATTACTGATGGCCCAAGTAGGATAATACCGCTAGGCGAAAGCGACGCCCTAACGGTTCTGGATGAGGTAGCGGCGTCTCTCGCTGATTCCTTGGCGCCCCATGAGGACGGGTCTTTGGACAAGCACGAAGACCGGAACCCACTTGCTCGGAGGAAAGCATCCGACCTAGGCACTGCCTAACGTTTAATTGTTCTTTGTCGTATCGAAAGAGACAAAGAAGCTCGGAGATTCCGCAAATATATCGCCATAAGGAGGAAAGGACCCTCACCTAAGATACCTGACATGGACAGGGAATGACAGCCCTTGGTAAACACTCAGGCTCATTTTCAGTTGGGCTTATGATAACAATTAAGACAATCCTAAGGACATTGCTGTAATTATGACCCCTGCCGAGGGCGGAATCCTATAAGCCTTATCGGACATCTAAGTTATCGCTACTAGACCATGAGGTGTTTTCTGGGATGGTCGACATCAGCGGGGGGAGGGGGGGGGGGGTGTCTCACGCGTCTCTGAACGCACGGCATCATCCCATCCCAGGGGACCCATGAAGTATTCGCCCCCGACATCAACATGGGTATCGCCCCCCGCACCCTCCTCAGAGGCATCGCCCATAACCTCACCTCAGGTATCGCCCATGATGTCATCCCCAGGTATCGCCCATGACGTCATCCCCAGGTATCGCCTTTTCCCCAGATATCGCCCCCAACGGCCTATAAATACTCTCTCATTTTAAAACATCAAGTAAGCTGAAAAATTGCCTACTAGAACCTCTGCTATTCTTGAACCGCTTACTAACTTAAGCATCGGAGTGTCTACGCCGGAGCCCCCTCTCCGGCGCTTTGCAGGTGGGTCCGACGTCATCTACCGCGACTCCGACCAACAGTAGACATCGTCCCGATCGTCTCCAAGATCGAATCTTATCATTTTCTGTTTTTCTATTTTTTTTTTTTAAGTACCGAAATAAAAGCAGGCAAACCAGGCATTTACTTTTCTTCTTTTTCAGCTCGAAACTTGCATCCGTATTTAATTTTCTCTTTTTCTGAACTGGAGCTGGGCTGCAGAGCTTTAAATACTGCTTTGGGGCGCTTGATTCCGAGGCCTTGGGAATTGACTTTTACTTCCCCACACTTAAATTCTGGAGTGTTGAGGAAGTAATACTGAGATTCTGTCGGGGCCTCGAATCTTGATTTCTGCTCTAGCTCTTTCGTGCCCTTGATAATATCTTCTCCTCCCCACACTTATCTTCTTCGAAATCTAGCCCTTGCCTTTGTGATGAAGAGTGTTACTCACCTACCAAGGAAAGGACAATGAAAGGAGAAAATGGTTAGAAGAGAATGGAGAATGGGAATCGAGGGCATAAAAAGGAAAAAGAGAGATAAAATTCAGAGAGAAAAGAAAGAAAGAAAGAAATTTAAAATTTTGCAAAGTTTCCTCGTCGTTTCACTGCTTTCCCTCGTCTAATGGTCCCTATACCCAGGGATATTATGCAAACCTAGACAGTGCCTAGTCAAGCATTTTCCCTCAGAAATAAATAAGTATGAAGCTCGAAAATACTCTCGGGTTCAAATAGTGATTACTGGTGTCTAGGGCAAGATTGGATATAAGGGCTAGCAGGTCTAGAAATGCATGCTCAAGCATAGATGCGATGAATGTCATGTTTCTCCTATGCATTAGAAATAAAAAATACATGCCAACAATGGGGGTTTTAAAACGGGCAGTGGCAAAATTTCCTAGCCAGGACTAAAAGAAAAATCCGTAAACATGCAATCATGCAACAAACAAAAATTTAAACATGCAAAAATACATTCAAAACACACAATAAATCCCTCCCCACACTTAGGCAGTGCATTGTCCTCAATGCGGGAAGGGCACTCAAAGGAGTTCGAGCAACTTAGAAAAAAGTACAGTATAACCCGAAATAAAAGCGGTAAAAATAATTGTTCAGAACCCTCCTCGAGGGCAAGAAGTTTAAAATTGTTCAGGGGCGGGATCATTGGGGTGGGAGGTTGCGTCGGGCAACTTCAGCCTCAAAGCCTGAAGTTCCCTGAGAATGGCCTGGAGCAGTCGCGTTTGTGCAGGATCGTAGACAAGTGTTGGAGTCGGGGTCCTGACTGCGGCTGATGCATTCTGGTCTTGACGAGATGTCTCGGCATGGGCAGGGAGAACGGAGGAAGATCGGGGTCTGGAAGGGTTTGGATAGTCGAAGCGGCCACCGATCTTGGTCCTGAAAACCTTATCTCCTGGCTGCGTATAACCTATAGAGAAACTCAACACACCTTGTGAAATACATAAGTGGCCCATAACATCTAAGGTACGGACATCTAAATCTTTGAATGCAAGGGGTTCAGAAAGGTTGCTGGCATACAGGTTGATATTATGCAGTTTCACGGCAATCAGAGAGATGAGGGATCCTAAAATAGGACCTCGGGCGCCATTTAGAACATGAAGGATACCCGAGGTGGCCCAAAAACCAAGATTAACCCTACGCTTATGCTTCATGCACCATAAAAAGAAGAGCTCCTGTACAGATAACTATCCCGAGGATCCAAACCGACCCGAGAAGGTGAGGGCTAGATATCTATGCAGGATGCGCAATGCAGGGTCAGCAATTTCATGGGCTTTACTTTGCT
Source organism: Viola odorata (assembly GCA_963691705.1). Classification (NCBI taxonomy): domain Eukaryota; kingdom Viridiplantae; phylum Streptophyta; class Magnoliopsida; order Malpighiales; family Violaceae; genus Viola; species Viola odorata. Next base: position 45,229,550 of record OY829545.1, on the reverse strand, counting down.
TAGGCTCAAATTTAGCATCAGAGTTATTAGTGAGCTCACGAAAAGCAACAGAAGCATTAAAAACATGGGGTATAACAGTCAAAGCATTTTTATAGGCAGCAGAATCCAACTCATCAGGTAGCACAAAACCAAGCAGACAATTAAATTTATTAAGGGACAGTTTCTCCCACTTGTTTACCAATCTGAAATTGATGAGACCAGAGGTAGAGAGATTTGGACCAAACTTGCCTTTAGGTTTGAAGTTATCAGAGGCAACCCAAAAGGTAGTATATAACTCAAGCGAGAGTTCAATAAAGTTTGGGTGTTCTAAATAGAACAGGGCTTCCCAACCGATATTAGCCACAAACTCTCGCACTCGAGATTCTATGCCCATTTTGGCCAAAAACTCCATGTCGAGGCGCGCACAGGAGCTAACGCCTTTGTGGTTCAATTGGTTCAATTTATCAAGTGAGGGCTTATCATTAAACCTCAACCATGCATGCAACACAGATAGGTTAGAAGTCACCTAGGTGGAAGTTGCTCGAGAGGCAGAAGGGGGGCTGGTGTCGTGGTCTCGACATCTGAAGTGTCTTCAGGACCTCGAGACTTTTTGGAAGTCGAGGGCTTTCCCTTGCTGGAAGAAGGAAGTTTCCGCTTCTGGCCCACCGGCGTTTTAGCTGCAGCTGACTACTCCGCTCTGGCCGGAGCCTTTGATTTCCCTTTCCTCGCTGCCGATTTAGCTGCGACTCCTTTCTCCTTGGCCTAATTCTTACGCTCCGCTTCTTCCGTAGCCTTCTCTAACTTAGCAGCTGCATATACATCTTCTCCCCCCTCTTCGGCGTCATTCTCGTCAAACCCTTCTTCACCGCCAGCGGTAGTTTACTCAACCTCCTCGTCCTCTTCGACGTCGGCCAGCTCCTGATCCTCAGCTTCATCGGCTGGCTCCTCTTCTTCAGCCTCCGATTCGGATGCAAGGATGTCCTTGAGGAATTCCTCCATTGTGAGGTTCGGCTAGGGGTCTAGAAATCGATCTATAGCATCATCCATCGGGAGTTTCCTAGTAGCTGGGGACACCTTTTTGGAGGTCGACGCCTTGGCTTTGGGCTTGGCTGCCACAGATCCAGGAGGGAGCTTGACTGTACGGCCAAACCTGGTGGTTGTGGAGGTAGGAGGGAGGGAGTCAGTAATTTCCAGGTCGTCTTCGACCGGAGTGAATTCTCGTTCTTGTTCCGCGAACGTCGGTGAGACAACTAGAGGAGAGGGAATGGGGATTGGTTGGACAGAGGGTGTAGTGGCTATTTTGAACTAGTCGGAGTGTAGGGAGGTTTGAGATCTGGACCGCGAAGGAACTGGGCTTGTAGGGTCGTCCACCGGGTGGGGCCCTGAAGTATTTTTACGGATGGGTTTCTTTGTTTTCGCCATGGCTGATAGTGATGCGAAGAGAACAGTGGTGAAGATGGAGACATTTTGGGAGAGAGATGGTGTTTGGTTGCTGGTGAGAGGATGACAGTGATGTGTTTTGTGTTGTGAGGAGAGTGAGGACAAAGTAGGAGCGTGGGAAAGAGAAAAGGAGTTAATTGTTGGCAATAAATGGCGCAGTTTTTTCATTAATTAGGGCTACTTTTCTGCCCCCTCTGTCAGACGATGTGGTGCCTTGGGCTTGAAGCACAACGACCCGTGCATATCCCAACCACCGAAAAAGGAGAAAAGATTTTCAAATTTCAAAAAAGGGGTACTTAAATAGGATAATGACAAAAAGAGAGAATAAAGGTTAATGATTACTAACAAAAAGGAATAAAATCTCCTGGGAAAAGGAAAGGATAGAGATTAAGGGAGATAAATAAAAATAAAAAAAAGATATAAACAAGGGATTCGAAAAGATTCGAAAAAAAATAAGGGAGAGAGAAAAAGGGATGGACGGCACATCAAATGCCTCCGTTGTGGTCTTTTTACTCGTCGGGACCTCGACGTGCTACTCTGATCTAGGCCTGGATAGGTGGAGGTTCCACCATGGCCTCCTCAACGGTCGAGGGCTTGAAACCTTCATAAAAGGGTTTAAGCCGCTGGCCATTGACTTTGAAGATTGTTCCTGTTTCGGGGCTTTGAATCTCGACTGCTCTATGGTCACAGACTGTCGTAACCATGAAAGGTCCAGACCATTTGGACTTGAGTTTCCCTTGCAAACAATCGCAGGCGTGAGTTATACAATAATACTCTTTGTCCGACTGAAAAACCTTTAGGACGAAGGTGCCTGTCGTGATAAGCCTTAGTCTTGCCCTTGTAGAGCATGGCATTCTCATAAGCATCATCCCTCAGCTCTTCGAGCTCCTGAATTTACAAACGCCTATTTTGGCTAGCGGGCCCTAGATCTGTATTCACTTTCCTGATGGCCCAAAAAGCCTTGTGCTTTATCTCCACTGGGAGATGGCACGGCTTGCCATATACAAGTCTGTAGGGCGTCATTCCAATCGGGGTCTTGAAAGTTGTACGATAAGCCCAGAATGCATCGTCCAACTTCAAACTCCAATCCTTTCGGGACTGGTTCACTATTTTCTCAAGAATGGACTTAATCTCACGGTTTGACACTTCAGCTTGGCCATTTGTCTGCGGATGATAGGCTATAGATGTCCTGTGATGGACGCCATACTTGGCAAAAAGCGAGGCCACGACACGGTTGCAAAAGTGTGTACCCCTATCGCTGATGAGAGCTCGAGGTGTACCAAACCGGTTGAAAATATTGGTGCGTAGAAAGTTTACTACCACCTTGGAGTCGTCCGTTCGAGTTGCCTTGGCCTTGACCCATTTGGAAACATAGTTGACTGCGAGGAGGACGTAGATATTACCAATGGAATTGGGGAACGTGCCCATGAAATCTATGCCCAAGATATCGAAGATCTCACATGGGATAATATTTGTTAAAGGCATCTGATTCCTGGCCCCGATATTTTCAGTGGCTTGGCATCGGGGGCACGAAGTGCAGTACATGTAGTTGTCCTTCAAAATGGTGGGTCAATAGAGACCGGCTTCTAGCACTTTGAGGGCAGTTTTCTTGGTCACGAAGTGTCCTCCTTCAGAATGGCAAAATTTGAGGATCGAGGGCACTTCATCCATAGTTACACAACGGTGAATTATCTGGTCTGAGCAATGTTTCCAAAGATAAGGGTTATCTCAAATATAGTATTTGGATTGCCATCTGATTTTGTTGCATTCAGATGGGGAAGCATCAGCGGGGAAGGTGCCAATAGCACAAAAATTCGCGATATCTGTAAACCATGGGGAATAAATAGCCTGGACTAGACACAAATGTTCGTCTAGAAAGGTTTCTCGGATAGGCACGAGTGATTCATTTTCTTGGGCTGGAAGTCTGCTGAGATGATCTGCCACCAAATTTTCTCTTCCTGCCTTATCCTTAATCGAGATGTTAAATTCCTGCAGCAACAATATCCACCAAATAAGCCGAGGTTTGGCATCTGCCTTTTTTAATAAGCATCTCAGGGCCGAGTGATCTAAGTAGATGAGAACATGAGTGCCCAGAAGGTATTGTCTGAACTTGTCTAGGGCATAAACTACAGCCAAGAGTTCTTTTTCAATGGTTGTATAGTTCTGCTGGGCTGGATCTAATAGCTTGGAAGCATAGTAGATGGCATATGTTTCCTTGTCTTTCTTTTTACCCAGAACGGCACCTAGGGCTTGATTGCTGGCATCGCACATGACCTCGAAAGGAAATGTCCAATCGGGGGCACGAATGATCGGTGCTGAGATAAGCTTATTTTTTAGGAGTTCAAAGGCAGCTTTGCAACTTTCATCGAAATCAAATGGTACTTCCTTCTGGATTAAGCGACACATAGGTTGGGCAGTCTTGGAAAAATCTTTAATGAACCGTCTGTAGAAACCGGCGTGCCCTAGAAAAGATTGCACATCGCGAGTACATCCGGATAGGGTAGGGATGTTATCACCTCAATCTTGTCCATGTCGACTTCGATTCCCCTGACCGAGATGATATCGCCTAGAACGAGGGCTCGATCCACCATAAAGTGGCATTTCTCAAAATTCAGGACAATATTTGTCTCTATACAGCGCTCTAAACATTTCTTCAAGTTGCCCATGCATTCTTGAAAAGAATTCCCATAGACCGTGAAGTCATCCATGAAGACCTCGATTCTATTTTCAACCAATTCGGAGAAAATACTCACCATACAACGCGGAAAGGTGACGGGGGCATTACACAAACCGAAGGGCATGCGTCTATAAGCAAAGGTACCGAAAGGACACGTGAAGGTGGTCTTCTCCTAGTCTTCGGGGGCAACTAGGATTTGGTGAAAATTGGAGTAACCGTCTAGACAGCAATAGTGAGTCTTGCCCGTGAGACATTCCAACATCTGATCAATGAAGGGCAGGGGAAAGTGGTCTTTCCTGGTTGTAGCATTCAGTCGGCGGTAGTCAATGCACACTCGCCACCCATTCTGAATTCGGGTGGGAATGGATTCGCCGTCTTGCCCAATGGTGATGGTGATACCAGTTTTCTTGGGCACGACTTGTATAGGGCTGACCCATGGGCTATCGGAGATGGGGTAAATAACTCCTGCATCTAACAACTTCAGAATTTCTTTCCTGACCACTTCCATCATGGGTGGGTTCAATCGACGCTGGGGCTAGCGTATAGTTTTGCTAGCATCTTCCAAGTGGATTCGATGGGTGCATAAGGCTGGTGACAAGCCCTTGATATCTGCGATGGTCCACCCTATGGCTTGTCTAAATTCTTTCAACAAGGAAATCAGCTCAGACTCTTCAGGATATTTGAGCTTGTTGGAGATAATGATGGGCAGAGAGTCGTCGGGGCCTAGATAAGCATATTTCAAGTGGGGAGGCAGAGGCTTCAGATCGAGGGCTGGAGCCTGATCAATAGAGAGAAACAACTTAACATGGTCTGGACAGTCAGGAGACATCTTTGGGGATTCATACTGGGCAACAACGCATTCTTCTAGGTCAGTGATGACGGAGCATAGTTCAAGGGGTACGGAAAGCGTCGAGGCCACGACATCTAGAAGAGCTGGTGTCATACTCCTGTCAAGGGAAAACTACAAAGGGTCAGTAAAATGAATTTCAGTGACTTCCTCTATAACAGGATCAATAACATCAATATAGTTAACACTCGAGAATTCGGATGCGTATCGGATGGCCTCCAGCATATTGAATTTGATGATTTCCCCATCAAATTCGAGGGAGATTGTCGCATCATGAACATCTATCTTTGCCCGGGCGGTGGCCAGAAATGGACAACCCAGAAGAACATCAGTAGACTTGGTAGAATCTTCATTCTCTATTGCAATTACATAGAAGTCTGCTGGGAATAAGAATTCTCCCACTTTGACCAAGACATCTTTGATGATCCCCTCGGGGTAGATGATGGAATGGTCTGCAAGCTGAATGGCAAGGTCCGTAGGTACAAGAGGCTCGAGGCCTAGACAGTTATAAATGATCAATGGCATGACGTTTATTCCTGCCCCTAGATCACACATGGCTTTCCCGATGTCGACTGTACCAATTCGGCAGGGAATGATGAACATTCCTTGGTCCTTGCACTTTGGAGGGATCCTCCGCTGGATATGGGCAGAAGCGTTAGCTCGTACACTGATCTTGTTAACTTCAACGAACTTGCTCTTGTTTGTGCACAGTTGTTTTAGAAATTTGGCGTAGCGAGGGACATTCTTTACTGCCTGGAGAAGGGGGATGTTGACCACCACCTTGCTGAACATCTCAAAGATATCGCGGTCCTCCTTATCTTTCTTGGTCTTGACCAATTTGTAAGGGAACGGGGGCTCGAGAATCTTATGAATGTACTCTTAGGTGAATTCAGGTGGATTGGGGTCATTCCTTGGAGAGCCTCTGGGAGAGCGGACTCTGTCTTCCATGACCTCGACAAATCTGGGAACTTTTGGAAGTTTTGCTCTGGGTTTTGGCTTAAGTTTAGACTCTGGAGAGTTCTCAATGTTGGGGTCTGGATGTGCAGGAGGTTTCAAAGTCGTTCCACTTCGCAAATTCATTGCGCAGACATTGTGTTTTGGATTTGATTCAGTCTGAGGTGGAAATCTTCCTTAGTTTGTTAACTCTTTCACTTGGCCCATCATGGTGCTCATTTGTTTCTGAAGCTCCTCGATTTCCTTCTGCTGCTCGGGATTCTGAGGTATTTTAGTATTCGGGGGCACGATAAATGTCTGATCCTGGGGAGGTTGACGTTGATACTGATTCTGATGAAAAATGGGTCGAGGTCTGTAGTTTTGCATGTTGGGAGGTGGAGGGTGATTCCCATACGGATTCTGTTGATGTTGTTGATGGCTAGGTCCCGAAGAGTGAGGGTTTGGAACCCATCCTGGGTTTGGCTGTTTCCAGCCCTGGTTGTAGTTTTGGCCATATGGGGCCGGGACATACTGGCCAGCAGCATTAACTTGGATTTCATCCGGAATGTGGGGGCATACATCAGTAGGATGGTCTACAAAATTACAGATTTGGCAAGCCTTGACAGGAGCAGATTGTCCTGTCATGAAATTCTGAAACATCCCCATGAGGGAGGATAGCTGATTTTGCAAGGCGGCCACTTGGACATCTTGGCCTTGATAATTGGCAGGGTCAGACGAAGTATTTTTGGCCATGAGCTCTATTGTTGCCTTAGCGGCTGATGGGGTAAGAGCAGTTAGAGATCCGCCGGCAGCAGCGTTGACTAAGGCCTTATCGTGGGCTTTGAGGCCTTCACAAAAATACTGAACAAGGGCATGGGGAGGGACAGCTAGACTGCATCTTCTGGAACCTCTCATAATACTGGGCTAAAGTCTCCTCCTTCTTTTGGACTATGGAGACAAGTTGTTTGCAAGTGGCGTTGGAGATGGAAGTCGGATAATACTTCTCGGTGAAGATCTTAGACATATCCGCCCAAGAGTGAATTGATCTTGGCGGGAGGTCGTAATACCAGTCGAGGGCATCATCCTTTAGAGACCACTGAAAGACGCGTAGCTTGGCTTGGTCGATGCTGACGTTGGCAGGTTTCATGGCCTCGCAGATAGAGTGGATCTATTGAAGGTGACAGAGTGCATTTTCCTTGGCAACCCCTCAAAAGGTTGGAAGGTGATGCATAACGGCAGACTTCAAGGTCCAGTCATGAAGGACAGCGGGCCAGACAATGCAGCTACTCGACATATCGGGGGTTGCATGGAAATTATCGATGGTTTGTTGTGCTGGAGGAGGTGGTGGTGGATCCTCGTGATGCTCATTGTTGTCATGGTCTTCCATTGCTGGGAAATCGAATTGGGCTGCTACTGGGTTTTCGAGACTACTGTGGAGATAGGCTAGATCTAGGAAAAACTGACAATATACTTTAAATTTATCCTGATGCCTAAATTCACAAATAAATGTGTACAGGGCAAGACAGGGTCGAACCACAGAGATTGAAGGATTAATATGTTAATAAAAATGTATGATAGGGAGAAAGTGCAATAGAAAAGGAACAAGTATCACAAGGGAGGGGTTTATGTTGATTAGTGAACTAATCAACTCAGGATCTGGAGCTAACAAGACAAATAAGTAAAATTGTTATCTAGGGCACAAAATGAAATCATAGTCCAGGGCTAGATAATAAAACGCAATCGGGAGCAAGAAAAGCAAGAAAAGAGATATAAATCAGATATGGAGTAATCTTAGCAAAAGGTGTTCTCGGGTTGTTTTCTAGGTCAGTTAGTCATAGGCACAAAAATATTCCAAACATCAAGTACAGACCTGCTATAGGGACCGCGTTTCCACACTGCATCCCCTACTTACCTTCTTAGATAAAAGTCACCCCTCGTTTCCACATATGAGGTGGCCTTGACGTTCCGCCATCCTCCCAGGCACGAATGCGGGGAGGCACTACTCAGAACGCCCATGAAGGGGAGGTAAGACAGATCTAGGGCGCGATAGCTTAGCTTGTCAGACTCGTATCGCATATCCTAAATAACTGTTTACCCCTAGACAGAGGCCTCTCGCGCTGCCTCCACTAGGTGTCTACTCTAACTCAAGGCTTCACGTCAGTTATAACCAAGAGAATGATAGTACTCGTGCAGAAATATCAACAGTTGATCAGGCCCTTAACATTCCTAATGAGCATGGGATTAAAACGGTAAATAATTATGTCACAAGAGAATATATTAAGCATGCATTAGGCCTCCTAACCGAACCCTACAACCCTCGAAACACCCTTTACTAAGAGGATGGAACCTAGCTACTCATAATAAAATATGAACAATGGATGATAAACATACAATAAATAAAAGAGAGGGGTTAGAAGGAACCGAAAAGATGAAATAGTATTAATCAAAAGCTTCCCTTTTACAAAGTTGGCAGCTGCTCCAAAAATGCTAAGAGAAGATGATCCCTAGAAATTAAGGTAAAAGAGAGTGATGCATTAATGTCCTAGGTCAGCCGTCCTTACACAAAACCCTAAAACTTAGTTTATATAGGCTAAAACTAGCTAGGGGACAAAACAGCTAAGGGGAGAGAGAAGCAAGGGGAGCTTGACAGCACATGTCCTTTCAAGGGACTATTCTGGGACTTCTGGCGCACCTGCTGTCTTCTAGAAGCACTTGGAATCCCTTGCGGATCTTGGAAGATGCTTTGCTTTAGTTTCGTTTGAGAGAAGAAGCAGACGTATCCTGGGCTAGAGACAGCTCACTGGTCTGGTTAGCGTCGAGGCCTCGACGACAATCTAGACTTCTAGGCCTTGAAGCGGGAAATCCTCAGGAATACTCCAAAAATGCTTCTTTTTGCTGCTTTCCTTCTATTGACTCTGATCTGCAATAACGATAGAAATAAGGATCAAATGGCAAAATCAAGCCCCCGAAAGGGCTAGAAAAGAAGGTAAAATCATGCTCATGAGACATGCTATCATGGCACTAACCAATGTGAGGGTTGTTGTTAATGAGCTCAACAGGTTTGCGAATGCCATGCTAGGCATTCCTACCCAAGATTAGTTTAGGGTTCATGTACTTCTTTTTCCTTTCCCTAAACTCTATCATAGTGTTTACTTTAGGGTTCATATATTTTTTCCTTTCCCTAAACTCTCTGTCATCGTGTTATGTTCTGTGATGGAGTTTCAATAATCTGTCTTTCATGGAGTATTACTTGCCATTTTCAAATCAAAGGATCTAGTTCAGTTGATTGAAAGGTACAACTCAAAGATTACATATAAACTCTCAAATGAATACAACACAAACACAACGAAGCTAACAACATACTACTAAGGCCTTAACGGCATACCGTTAGCCTCGTCCATACTCGTATCACAGAATAATGTAAATTTGGTACAATTTTTCCAGTCAAATTTCAGAAAATAGAATATACAAATTTTGGTAAACAAAATTTACATTAACCACAAACATATCACAACAAAACTTGAATAACAAACTATTGCTGAAATAGAGATCATTACTCAAACTGGAATCACAAACCACAAGGGAAATCATAAACTAAAACACAAACTATTGCTCAAATTGGATTCATTGCTCAAACTAAGGATAATTATAAACTGAAACTAAACTGCCAAACAAGGGAAATTATAAACTGAAACTAAATTTTCAAATAGAGATCATTGCTCAAACGCAGATGAAACTTCAATAACATTGATATTTAATCTGCTATTTACATCATTCAGCCAGAGGCAAAATTGAACAACACCAATACATAATTCCCTTGCTAACAAAACCCAAAAAAAAATCCTTACAAGCGAGGTATAACCATTCTATTTACATCTACAACACAGTTATGTTCATCAACAAAATACCACAACTAATCCTTTGGTGTCATCAGTAGAAAAATGGAAGTAGGAGACCCAGCATTTCAATAAAGTCTGGTTCCTATCTTGGGTCCTCCAACTCATACATACCTGCAATTGGGAGCTTGTTGAGGTCTAAATATCTTTCTCCTTTGTACTTGGCTGCCAATAGTTTCTTCTCAGTAGAGGGTTCGTTCAAGTCAAAATTATGAATCACTCTAGGTCTTGATTCAAAAACCATGGACTTGACACTCGTGTCCTCCACTATTGGCTCCATTTACTTGTCGGGATCCTCAATCACGGCATTAGAAACCATATTCCTATCATTATCATAGGTATCCTCCATGATTGCCTCCATCTTCTCGCCGGAATCCTCAATCACGGCATGCGAAACCATATCCCCATCATTATTATAGGTATCCTCCACGATTGCCTCCATCTTCTCGCCGGAATCCTCAATCACGACACCCGAAATTATATCCCCATCATTATCATAGGTATCCTTCACGATTGCCTCTATCACCTCTCCGGAATCCTCTACGATTGCCTATATCTCCTCGCCAAAATCCTCAATCACCGCATCCTCGGCCTCTTCCCCTATTCCAATTGAATCTCGGACCACCATATTCATGGAATCATCAAATTCAACCATGGAGTCATATTGAGAATCTCCCCTGTAGTCGATGCTTTCCATGATGGAATTCAGCAAGATGATTAAACCCTAATTTTCTACGGAGTTAAGGAGGAAACTGTGGCTGGAGAAGACGAAATAAAAGTTGATTAAATACAAAGAAAATATAGTGAACAAGGTGATTGGCATCCCAAATTTCCATTTTCCACCCAATTTGATTTTCAATTTCCCTCCCAAATTTTCCAAAAATTTGAACAACTTTCTTTCGTTTGGGAGAAAGAAGCTTAAGAATGGTAGAGGAAGATGATGCTCGCGCCTTTGTTTGTTGGCAAGGGTAAAATCGTCAGATAAAAGCGGAAAATGTATGGGGAGGTGAGAACGACATTCAAAAGCAGTCGGAGGCATAATGTCTTAAACGACATTGTTTCAAAATTGGAGGGAGTATTTGTGTATGACAACATGGATGGAAAGGAAAGAAAATTTAATTATTTTACCACTTTACCCTTATAACAAATTACTAGCTATATTCAATTGCAAAATATGATTTGAACAAAATATATATGACAAATTTATTAATTCATCATTAATAATTCAAGTTACCTAGAAAAGTTTGAATAAAATATATATCCGTACTCAGATCATGCTTCTATCTTGAATCCTGAATCTTGATTGATCGAAATGAAATTTTCTTGCCCAAAAGACACATCTTCTTTTTCATGGCTAGATAGACGGAACAAGTGCACTTCATCTTTAGCTTCCATTATCTCAAGTACTCCATCCCATCTAATCTCCTTCAATTTCTCACAATATCACAAAGCTCTTTCCCTCCATAGATCCTTCTCTGGAGAACAAACAAGCATTCTCTTGCAATCTAAGGTTCCTAATTTTGGATCAAGAAGAGGATTGACTAATGGGTCATCCATCCCCGTTGTAGTAGGACAAGAAATACGCCATAAAGTTTCAAATAGATAAAAGTATAAACAACTCAAAATGTAATACTTGTAAGAATTTGGTAATTTCTTGTTGCTATATCAACAAAGAATAGGTAAGCAACTTAGTGTACAAAATCATAAACCATCACGAGATTTGATCATATAACACAACAACAGCTACAGCAAGGGGGCATCAGGTTCAATTGCCATTGTAAATAGGATGTACATCAGTGTTAAAAAATGATAGGATTTCTATTGCAAACTTTTAAACTATAATTAATTAAGTAGAATATTATGTAAACTATAAGGTTTTTTATATAGTTTACTCTTATTATAATGATTCAAATTATAGTCTAACTTCATTTTGGTCCAGTTTCAGTTTCAGTTTCACAGTTTTTCAAACAAAAAAAATTTATACCAAACCGTTCAGTTCCATTTGATTCAGTTTTTTAACACTCCTAATCATAACTAGTGCCATGGCTTCTCTCATCTTAAATTGATTATGATTAACAATAATGTCACTTTGGTAACATAAATAAGTCTCTACATTCTATAAACTTTAATGAAAAAAGGTTGAGCCTCAAAATATCCTAACTTATAATTACACTCCAATAAAAATAGGCTCTTCGGAAACAAATTAATCTAAAATTATGAATATTTATAGTGCCAGAGGTGAAGGATGATAAGGAAAGAAATCATGATCGGGGCAGCGATAAGGTATTTTTCAACGAAGCCCAAGCGGAAAATGAAGCCAATAGAGCTCAAAATGCCGCCGGAGCAAACACAGACGATAACGAGAGCTATCTTTGACATTGTGAAGGAACATGGCCCTCTTACTATAGTAGAGACTTAGGAAAAGGTGCAGGTAATAATGGGTTTTCTTTGTTTTTTGATGAAATATGGATATGGTTTGATCACTACTATATTTGTTAGTTAGTTTTTTTAGGGTTATTGCAAAAAATGATACATGTACAATCTTTTTTTGATTGTTTTCATACCTCGGCATTATTTTGGGTTTAAAAGATACTTGTACAGTATGAAAATGTCACATTTGGTACCTCAATCTCACGCCATCCAACAATCTCCGTTAACTATCCCACGTGGCACGCCACGTCGGATACGGCTGACGTGGCACGTCAGACAGATCTGACCCGGGTGGGGAAAACTACCAAACCCAATTAAAAACGGGTCGGGTCAGGTTATTACAGTTTCTTTCTTTCTTTTTATTTTCTTTCTTTCTTTCTTTCTTTTTTCTTTTTTCTGTCTCTTCTTCTTCCTCTCTTAACCAAAATGTTTGTACAGGGACCATTCTTTCTTTTTCTTTCTTTTCTTTCACGAACTCACTCTCCCTCTCTGCCAAAAATCCAAAAACCATCCTCCGTCAAAATTAATTCAAAACCCTCGCCGCCGAATCCCGACCACATCCAAACCACCATCGAAACCATCGCAGACCACAAATCCACCTCACCCGAACCACCCAACTACCACTGCTAAACACCCGAACCACCCATCACCAAAAATTCAACCCGGATCCCTCAGCTACCTCACCGCTGGCCAAACCACCAATCGCATGTCACATCGGTTTTTAATATGATGTTAATTACTACTGTTGATTGGTTTGTTTTAGTAATTAACTTAATTAGTACCCAAATTGATTAATTCGATTGAGAAGGAAAAGAATGAGATTAAGTAGAACCTTTCTTGGCCAGCAGTGTCTCAGATCTGGGCTTTGATGAGTTTGCCATGGATGGTGATTGGTCTTGTCAGGAACTCAACACCAATGGTGGACTTGGAATCATAATCTATTCTCATATGGTTTGTTTTAGTAATCAATTTAATTAGTACCAAAATTGATTAATTTGATTGACATGGGTGGATTAATAATGGGTTTGATGATTTGTTGGGCTGGCAGGTTGGAGCTGGAAATTTGGGAGTTTGGGTATGTTGATTTGGTGGTTTGATTGAAAAGGAAGAGAGGGTTGCAGTAGCCAAAGAGAGGAAAGAAAGAAAGAAAAGGAAAAATAGAAAAAGAGAGAGTGAGTTCGTGGAAGAGAAGAAAGAAAAGAAAAAAGGAAAAGAAAGAAAAGAGAAAAGAAAAGAAAACCCAATTCAGAAATCACACAATAAATTTCTATAGTAATCAATAATAAAACATCAAGGGCATTTGGTCTAGTGGTATGATTTTCGCTTAGGGTGCGAGAGGTCCCGAGTTCGATTCTCGGAATTTTCTTGATGGGAGGATGATAAAGCTTAATATGAATGACGCGTCGTTCATTTTAGTAAAAGGTCAAAAACGACGTCGTTATAGCCCGGTTGGAAAACCCACTTATTCGACCCGTGAGAAAAGAATCTGTCTGATCCGACGTGGCATCCGAAGGTATGAAAACAATCAAAAAAAGATTGTACAGGTACCTTTTTTTTTGCAATAACCCTTTTTTTTATGACTTGTAAGTGTTTGATAAAATACCTTTTTTTTATGACTTGTGCCCCCCCCCCCCAAGGAAGTTGGGTTGCGGGGATTGGGTAGCAAACGACACATGAAAATAGTGTTGAGATGGATGAAGGAGAGGCAGAAGCTTCGGCTCATCTGCAACCATCACAAGCAGTTTCTTAACCAAACTTCAAAGAAGCAAAGGCGCCACCGCCCAAATCCTCTTCCTCTTGACCCTGTCTGTACACTTCTTTCCTCTCTTCTTTCTTCTTTTATGAGATTGGGATTATAAATTATAATTTCTTGATGGAATGAAGCTGAATTTGTACAATCTCAATAATGTCTGTTGAATTCGAAAATGAAGAAGCAACTGATACAAAATGGTAATTGATTTGAGTGGTTTTTACAGTTATTGGAGTGGTTGAACCAGAACATCATATGGGTTGAACCTAATATTCTTTCTACACTTTCTTCTTAAGTGAAGGCTTACTTACTTCAACATTACACTTTTCAAAATCGGTTCAAAATTTATTTAATGAAATGAGAGAATTCAATGTTCTGCTTTAAGTATAGTTTAGGAATTTGGAATTAGGGTTTTTGATTTTGCTTCACAAGTCATAATAACTGCAAAGATGACCCAAATTTTCAACACATTAGGTGGAATGGATCCCTTTTTTTTCACCAAAGCTTGTCTGCATTAGCGGACTCAACTATAATTGTCTTAACAATTATACCTAGACCATAACAATTAGGGTTTTTTTGTTTTTTTTTTTGTTTTGTTTTGTGAAATCTTGTCGATGAAGGACAATTCTCCTAATTGACGGTGGATTTGTCACAGACTTGGAAAATAATTGCTAACTACTCCAACGTTTTCTCTCTTTCCATTTTCTATCAAGTAAAGCTAGCTAGTCAATTACCAACTCCAACTTTTGGGTTCCTTCCTAACACCTGTGTGCCTTCATCTCTAGGCTTTTCCTATACTCTCCTCATCTATAAATACCACATAAACAATATTGCACTCACCGCACCAATCTTTCAAGTTTCTACTACTCTGTCATCTTTCAACAAAATGAACTTCCTCCTAGCTCTTGCTCTTCTTTTCTTTGCTCCACTTTGCTTCTGTAGCAAAACCACCGGTGGCGGTTACCTCTACCCTCAGTTTTATGATCATTCTTGCCCTCAAGCTCAAGAGATTGTCAAGTCCGTTGTTGCCAAAGCAGTTGCGAAAGAAACTCGCATGGCCTCCTCATTGCTGAGGCTACATTTCCACGACTGCTTTGTCAAGGTCTACATCTTTTTACGTATTTCTTATCAAGTGTCTAAAGGGATAGTACTTGCTGACCGATAAGCTTACAATCTTCAGAATGTTTTTGCAGGGTTGTGATGCTTCAATACTGTTAGACAGCAGTGGAAGCATTATCAGTGAGAAGATGTCCAATCCAAACCAGAACTCTGCTCGAGGGTTCGAAGTGATTGACGAGATCAAATCAGCAATTGAAAAGGAGTGCCCAAATACAGTATCTTGTGCTGACATTTTAACTTTGGTTGCTAGAGATTCCACCGTTCTTGTAAGTGTATCACTTGTACATATCTATATATCTATCCTTATAGCCTGTCCAAATTCCTAACCTCACCAGCTTTACAACAGAGTGGAGGACCTAGCTGGGAAGTCCCATTAGGAAGACGGGACTCTAGAGGTGCGAGCTTGAGCGGCTCTAACAGCAACATTCCTGCTCCGAACAACACATTTCCAACCATTCTCACCAAGTTCAAGTTAAAAGGACTCAATGTTGTTGATCTTGTAGCCCTATCAGGTAAATTAATCGAAACCTCTCAGGACCATTTTCTAGGCTAAAAAAGAATATTGTGGAGGAGTAGGAATTTAAGTCTCCAAAATAACTTTGATCAATGCAGGGAGCCACACTATTGGATTTTCTCGGTGCACCAGTGTCAGGCAGAGGTTGTACAATCAATCAGGCAATGGACAACCTGACTACACACTTGAACAATCATACGCTGCTCAGCTGCGCCAAAACTGCCCCAAATCAGGTGGTGACCAGAACCTGTTTACGTTGGACTTTGTCAGCCCAGCAAAGTTTGATAACAACTACTTCAAGAACATTTTGGCTTTTAAGGGTCTTCTGAACTCTGACCAGGTTCTCCTGACAAAAAATGAAGCCTCCATGGAACTTGTCAAGTTATACGCCGAAAACAATGAACTTTTCTTGCAGCAATTTGCCAAATCAATGGTTAAGATGGGAAATATCTCGCCATTGACCGGTTACAAGGGAGAGATCAGAAAGAACTGCAGGAGGATTAATGCTTAGATTGGACTCAATAAATAGTACCTGCATACCCATAAGAGTCATACAAGCCTCTCGTTTTCCTGTTTTCCTGTTTTTCTGTTTACCTGCTTTATGCTCTTAGATTTCGAGTGTCTCTTTCAAAAGTAATCATTCTTAAACCGGGTTTATTGTAAGAGATCATTCATATATATATATATATGAAAAATTGTGTTGACAAATAAGAATTGTTCTTATATCTTATTAAGATTTTACGCAACACATAATTTGTTTACAAGATGCGCCTAACCTCAACTAATACGAATAACTATCAACATTTGTAGACACCATATTCAACAAACATCTGTGAACAAAATTACAGATTAAGGCAAGTAGAAGATTTGCAGAAGTCCTGGGCATGGTACCACTCCAGTCTCCCCAAAACTGATGGCAATCAAGACTCCAACAAGAATCTATGTATACACAAATCAAGAATCAAGAACCTATCGTCAACTTTCAAGAAATTAATCATTAATTAATGGTAATGCCATAGAGTGGCAGTAGATCGAACCTGGCAGATAATCATTTGAATTCTGCCCTGGAGGAATAACTCTCCTCCCAAACCTGTCAGCTGTGAAGATAGAGATCAATGTGGCCAGCACATTAACTCCTCCACTTACAACAGCATTCAAGAGTGCAACATCATCACCAAACCCTAAAGTCTTGTAGAGGACAGGTGCATAAAAAACTGATCACATTAATGTCTGTGACCTTCTGGAAGAAAGCGACTAAGGAGCGTATGACAAGATGAGGCCTGTCTCTTGGATGCAAGATGTTCTTCAATGGGTGTTGAACTCTCTTGACTGCCTCACTAGCCTCAATAAGGTCCTGGAATTCTTCGTCCACATCATCTATGCCATGGATTTTCTTCAACATTCTCTTGGCCACCTCAGGCTTCCTTGCCTCTCTCAATGATGGAATCTGGGGAATCAGGGAGGAAAATAGAGCCCACAGTTATGATGACTGCAGGGACAGCAGCAATACCCAAAGAAATTCTCCATCCCCATCCACCTTCGATCTTTGTTGTTCCGAGATTGATGAGATTTACAGCTAAACCAAGCAACAACCCACCTATGATGAGCATTGCCACATTCTTAGCAGCAGCATTCAGGACAGCTCCAACCAGGAACACAATGCCTCCCACCAACATTGGGATCTTGCGGCCGAAGAGCCTTGTTGTTACAGAAGCAAAGAAGGATGCAACCAAAGCAGCCAAATAAAGGAAGGCCAAGATCACAAAACCCGTGACAGGTGACACGGCCTTGAAACTGTTTTTCACCATTCTGCACATGAAAACCACCTCCTGGCATAGTTTGATGTATGTATCAAGTTGTGTGTAATGAAAAGGAAGAGCTATTTCGTTTCTTGAAGCAAAATCAATAAGGTGTGTATCTGGGTTTGCAAAATCTAGCTTCTTGTTCTTCTAGCTTAAGTGGTGTGTTTGATACACATGTATGTTGCTGCATACTTCCCTTATCAATCCTTACCTAAATAGGAATGTTTCTCCTTTCTTGGAAAGGAATTGGGTCTACTCTGTGCAAACAATGATGCATACTTCCCATCCATGTGAATTTCTTTCGTTTGTTTTTTTCAGCTCTCCCACCAAATTTCATGGTATGAACCGTTCAGAGCAGCAACACTTGCTTCTCTAGTTAACTCCGTGCTTTGTGGTAAATATATATTGCATTTTCTTAATAGGAATGTTACGAATAGTGATTTTGAACAACTGTCCATTAACCCTCATTATGTGATTAGTAGAAAAAAGAAATTGAAATTTAAAAATAAATAACTACTCACATTCATATATATAGACCAACCACTTAGTGAGCGTGGATACGTAGTTACAACTACCCCGACTGTTTTTACCATTTCTCTTTTCTTAATTAGTAAAAAAATTCTTGCACATTCTTTCACATATGTGCCATGTATTTTTTCCGTTTCCTTTTGTGGCGTATTAGAAATAGGGGTGGGCATTTTCCAAAATTTCCGATTTTCGGAATTTCCGAATCGAATTTCGGGTATTTCGGTTCGGGTATTTCGGGTATCGGAAATTTCGAGTTCGGAAAAGTACTACCCGAAATAATTTCAGGTTCGGGTACGGAATAGAGGTTGGGAAATTCAGATACCCGAATTTTCCGAATTTCTCATGCTTTAGTTTTGGGTTATTCCTTTCCAACTTTCAAACGCACACTCTCTCCAATACACGACCTCTCTCTCCATCTTCACTCTTCTCTTCAGCCGAACTCCAAATCGATCTCCACCGTTCCACCACCGCCCGACCACAGCCACTAACGGCACCCATCACGGCCGTAACCACAGCCACCGACTCACCTCACCATCTCCAGCACCCATCGCGACCCTAATCCCAAATCGATCTCTAGTAACCCTAACCCTAACCCCCAAATCGATTTCCAGTAACTCTAACCCTAACCCCCAAAATCGATCTCCACAACTTATCTAATCTCTCTCATCTCCCCGATCTTGAAGTTTTCAAGATCTGGAAGCCGAGAGGCCTTTCGGTGCATCAAGGAGGGACCTGATCAACGGCAAGCAAGATGCCACGCAAGCGGTCGCCTCCGGAATCTTCCAGATCAACACTGTCGTTTCTACCTTTCAACGCCTCGTTAACACCCTTGGCACCCCTAAGGAGTAAGGACACCCCTGAGCTTCGCGAGAAGTTGTGAGTCCCAATCCCTTTTCGTTGCTGCCGTTTTGTCCTTTTTGGCTTGTCGTTTCATTCCATTTCCGGTGTTCAATTTTGTTGAGAATTATGGATTTTATTGTTATTAGTTTTGCTTAGTTGCTAATTTGTCGGGATTGAGTTACTGAATCTATGAGTCACATGGCTTATTGTTATTGTGGCATGGCTGTGAATTATATATTAGATGATTTCATGAAATCCATAAGCATACTGGATCCTTGTTCTTCATTGTTTTTGAACTAAATTTGGCAGGGTTAAATTCAGAAATTCGGGTATTTTTATACCCGAATTTTACCCGAATTTCGGAAATTCGGGTTCGGGTAGGGGAAAATCAAATTCGGGTTCAGGAAATTATTTTCGCAATTCGGAATCCCGATTTCCAAAATTTTTAATTCGGGTATTTCCGAAATACCCGAATGCCCACCCCTAATTTAGAAACGTTTTGATAGGGAATGAAAATTTGAGTTTGGGCGGCAATTGAAAATTTTAAAGGAATAAAAAATAGAACGAGTCCCATCTAATGAGGCATCAATCACAAACCTTTATTCTTCTCTGCACACCTCGTTCTCTCAAAACACAATTCTAGGTTTTTAGTGTCGAAACAAGATGGAGAGCATTGACGATTTGTAAGATTCTCAACTCAATAGTTTAATGGAATTTGATGATTCCATGAACTTGTGAGAGATTCCATTGGCATTGAAGAGGAGCCAGTGGTTGTGGAGGTGACGAAGAATGAAGATGGAGATGAGGGAATGCTAGATATGACCGTTGAAGATACATATGAAAGGGAGGAGGAGATGGTCTCATCTGAAGATAAGATATAGGAGGATAAGAAGTTCGCTCTTTATAGAAGGCATGAAATAGGTCTTGATTCTGGTCTGAAATAAGGTGCAGATGGGGATAGGTTTAGGGTAAGGTTTAGTGTACGAAGGACTATATTATTTAAATGTTTATTGAATTTTAATATACATTCTGGCTCTTAAAAAAATCTCAAATTGCACCCGGTGTTTGTCTAATGTATTGTAATTTGCACACTTCTCATATTTTTTTCCAAAATTAGAGACTTTTAGAATTATAAAAATTATTTTATTTTTACAAATGGCAATTTTCCCCCATTTTGTTTTCTTTTTCTTCTCTCCTTCTGTTGCAAGACAGTCAATCCTTTGTAAGAGAGGATCACGCAATATTAGGTTTTAAAAAAAATATATAAGATGTTTCCGCGAACCGAAGCTGCTGCAGCAGGAGGGGGAGTAGTGCTATGGTTGTACGTGAAGCCAATCTTAGAAAACTCAAGCTACAACAGGCTTAACATGAAAGTACTAAGTTATAACAGCTTTAACGACCAAACATGAAAGTAGTAAAGCTATAACAGCTCTAACGACCAAGCTAAGCTACTACCTACTTCATCTTTAATGACCAAGCTCGGACTGAAGCTGTTACAGCAGAAAGGGAAGTGATGTTAGGATTAAATCTAAACCAGACACTTAATCTCAAGCGATAATAGCTTTTGACATTTAGAAACACACATGCACAAGCTACAAGAGGTTTTGCTACGAAATAATAACGTTTTATGAAATATAAATATAAATATACATTTTTAGATATTTCTAAGAAGAGTAATGCTAATTAGGTTGAATGAACAGCCTGATTTGTGAGCCCGAATGATGTGGCACTTCGTCATATTTACAGAATTGCCATTAATAAAATGGCCAAACCAAACCGTAGCTTCATTTCATCATCCTCCCGACATTTCCTCCTTACCTCCTTGCCTCCAAACCCTCACAAGCAGCCGCTCCCCTCCCTCATCGTCCTCTACCTCTAGCGACGATGATGAAGCTAGCTCCCGACATTTCCTCCAAACCCGAGCAGCCACCCTCCTCCCTCCTCCCTCCTCGTCCTCCACTTCAAGCGACAGCCACGGCCACCGCAAACGGCAGCTTCTCCTCCTCCCGACATAGCTTCTCCTCTCTCCCTCCTGCTGCTACCTCTCTGCTCTATTGTATTGTATTATCCAAATCTCTCAATTAAAATAAAAAAGGTTGATGACAAGAATTGATTGTTTGTTGTGTCTTCCGTTTTTATTTGCTATTTTTACGTTTATTTGATTTCCTTTTCTCTTTTCTTCAATTTAATTATTGGATCAAATTTCAAAATAATATTAATGTTTGAATTTCAAAATAATATTAATGTTTGAATTTTATCTCTTTTCTTTTTTGTTGCTGGTAATAAAAAGGAATGGAGTTGGAAAAAAGGATTGGATTTGTTTAGTGGTAGGACTGGATTTGTTTTTACTGATGGAGGAAAGTAGAAGTTGTTTATACTGAAGGAGGAAAGACAGTAATGAGATTCAGATTTTAATTTTCAAGCAGTAAACATACTTGTATACTTCCAAGTGTGATGCATCCATGTGCTACACATCTTTGGCTTTTACTCTACGATATGATTGCATTTATCATGAAATTAGGTATTGATTTGAAAGGCTTCACAAAGTTGTATGTGCTGGAAATTGAAACTCTTAAACTACCTGGAAAGTTTGTTAACTGATTTGCAGAATGATGATGTATAATTGCCATGATGATGATGTATAATTACCAAATAGAATAGGAAGACAAGAAAAGGAACAAAGTGCAGAATATTGTAAGATGATGCTGTATAAGACCGCAGACTTAAATCTCCAGAAAAAAACTGCTGAAATAAGACTGCAGAGTTAAATCTGCAGAAAAAATTGCAGAATTAAATATGTAGAAACAAAACTGAATAAATAAATCTGCAGAAACAAAACAGTAGAAACTAAACTGCAGGAGCAAAACAACAGTAACAAAACTGCAGGAACTAAATTGCAGAACCAAAATTGCAAGAACACAATTGCAGAAAATTAAATTCCTTTCCATAACAGCTGAAAAAGTCATTACATAACACTTGAAATACTTGGGACAAAAAAAGTTACAACAATCATTGTGCCAAAATAAATGTCTGTGCATCTATGTTTTTGCATCCAAACTATGAGGGATTACATTGCCAAAAATAACAAAAAACTGACTATATTTTCTTCCTTGGAGCTTTACTAATGACTTCATTAAGTCCCTTTTTGTTCCCTTTTCCACCTTGTTCCACCACATTTCTTATAGGGTCAGCGTTCACCTGCAACAACAACAAATAATAATGAAATGCAAGTAAACATCAACATAGTTATTGTAGTTCAATACTATTATATGGTTGACAAAATAATAGACTGCGTCAACCAGACAAAATCAAACATGGACAAGGAGACTTGCAAGCAAACAAATCCCAGTAGTTAACCACTAATTACAAAACTAAATTAACTTCAAAGATCAAATATAGAATGTACCAATCAGGTGGAAGTGGAATATTTATCAGAGGACGAGGAGGGAGGGGTGGCTGTTTCTCAGGGTTTGGAGGCAAGGGGGGAGAGAGGAGAAATGTCGGGAGCTAGCTTCATCATCGTCGCTAGAGGTAGAGGACGATGAGGGAGGGGAGCGGCTGCTTGTGAGGGTTTGGAGGCAAGGAGGTAAGGAGGAAATGTCGAGAGGATGATGAAATGAAGCTATGGTTTGGTTTGGCCATTTCATTAATGGCAATTCTGTAAATATGACGAGCCACATCATTCAGGCTCACAAATCAGGCTGTTCATTCAGCCTAATTAGCATTACTCTTCTAAGAATTGAAGAAAAATGGGTGGCAAGAAGGTCTTTTCCTCTCAAGAAACTAAGCTAAGCGTCAAATATGCTGCAATTTTGCGTTTTGAAAGTTTGAACAAAACGTTGTAATTGAGAAGGTACTTCCCATGGCATCATCAAGGCCAGGGATGATGAAAAACCAACAAAACCTTCTCAAATCACTATTCATGTGCAGTAAATACTTATCTACTCTTCCCTCACAAAGCACCAACATTGCCAGGGACCTCATTTCCATCTTCACCAAACAACCCTTTTCCCCAGATAACCCAAAGTTGAAGACTTTAGCACCAATGCTCAGCGCTAACCTCGTTGAAACTGTTTTGAATGGTTTAAAAAGATGGACATTGGCCTACGCTTTCTTCAATTGGGCTTCCAATCAATGCACTTATAAGCATAACATCTACACTTATAATGCTATGGCTTCCATCCTGTCACGTGCTCGACAAAATGCCCCACTAAGAGCTTTGGCCAAGGATGTTGTTGATTCACGCTGTTCGATGAGCCCGGGATCTCTTGGTTTCTTGATTCGATGCATGGGTAGTGTGGGATTGGTTGATGAGGCTAATGTGTTGTTTGATCAAGTTAAAACGATGGGTCTTTGTGTCCCAAATAATTACAGCTATAATTGTTTGTTAGAGGCTTTCTCTATGTCCTGCTGTGCTGATTTAGTTGATATGAGATTGAAAGAGATGCGTGATCATGGGTGGGGTTTTGATAAGTATACTTTGATGCCCGTGTTGCGTGTTTACTGTAATACAGGGAGATTTGATAGGGCTATGAGTGTTTTCAACATGATTGATGAACAAGGTTGGGCGGATGCACATGTGTATTCTATGTTGATAGTATCCTTCTCCAAGTGGGGTGATGTGGATAAGGCATGTGAGTTTATTGAAACTATGGAAGCTCGAAACATTAAATTGAATGAGAAGACATTTTGTGCTTTGATTCATGGGTTTGTGAAGGAGTCAAGAGTGGATAAGGCCCTTGAACTGTTTCGCAAGATGCAGATTTCTGGTTTTTATCCTGATATTGCGCTTTATGATGTGCTAATTGGTGGGCTTTGCATGAATAAAGAGCTCGAAAAAGCTCTGCTCTTGTATTCTGAAATGAAGGAATTAAAAATCCAGCCTGATGTTGGTATACTCACTAAGCTTGTATCTTCATTTTCTAAAGAAGAAATATTTCCCAGCTTAGTTGAGCTAATTCACGATGATATGGATGATGAAACTTTGACTTCGCTTACTAATTCTGTTTTAAGCTCACTTGTCAGTCATGGTTCAATAAACAAGGCCTATGGTCTCCTTAGGACCATGATGGGAGATGAGTATGGTGATGACGCTGAAAAAGATGAGCTTTTCAGGGATAAAAAAATGGTTCCTCCTGATACCACATCATTTACTACTGTCATTGATGGTGTGCTGAAGGCTGGTAAGTTGGACTTGGCCCTTGGTATATTTCGAGATATGGCTCGATTTGGTAGTAAACGACCATTTTCACTTTACCGTAATCTAATTGATGGACTGTGCAGTTCAAATAGATTGGAGGAAAGTTATGAGCTCTTGAGAGAGATGCAGGAGTCAGGATTTGAGCCAACCCAGTTCATTCACAACTCTATATTTGGTTGCCTGTGCAAGAGAACTGATGTTTTTGGAGCCCTTGATATGGTGAGGACAATGCGTATCCATGGTCATGAACCATGGATAAAACATTCTACCTTGTTAGCAAAAGAATTGTGCAAACAAGGGAAGACATTAGAAGCTTGCCAGTTTATTGCTGATATGGTTCAAGAAGGTTTCCTTCCTGACATAATCGCCTACTCTGTAGCCATAGGTGGTTTACTTAAGGTTCATGAAGTGGATAAAGCTTTGAAGCTTTTTCAGGATATTTGTGCTCGTGGATACTGCCCTGATGTGGTTGCTTATAACATCTTGATAAAGGGGCTTTATAAGGCCTGCAGAATTGCAGATGCTCGGAATCTTTTCGAAGAGATGGAGATGAAGGGTCTTGTTCCCTCCGTTGTTACATATAATTTGCTTATAGATGGATTGTGCAAAAATGATCGTATTGATGAGGCCTTGCTTTTCCTTTCCAGAATGCTTGAGATAGAGAGGGAGCCTAATGTGATAACATATACTACATTAATAAATGGGTGCTGCAATGCAGGAAGACCTGATGATGCACTTGTTCTATGGAATGAAATGAGGGAGAAAGGGTGTGCTCCTAGCAAGGTCTCTTTCATGGCTTTAATTGATGGCCTTTGCAAGTGCAGCAGGCCCAATGCAGCTCTGGTTCATTTTCGTGAGATGAAGGCAAGAAATATGGAACCGGACACTTTTGTTTATGCATCAATGATAAGCTCTTTCCTCGTGGAGTTAAACATGCCCTTGGCTTTTGAGATTTTAAAAGAGATGCTTGACAAGGGAAATTTCCCAGATCCGCTTGATAACAACTTCACAATTGTAAGGGACGCAATCCATAAACTTGCCGAAGACTCCAGAACTTCCAGCAGTCTTAAAGATCTTATTGCAAAAGCCAGCATTCCAACTGTAAGTCTTGCAGATATTGAAAAGGAAGGTGGAGTCGAGCCCTCAGCCTGATTCGATACGGGACAAAAACATGAAAAAGGTTTACTTTCAAGAGATTGTTCTATTGTACTGACATTTTGAAAATGAAAATGTAATGAGGCTATTATGCTTGCGGATTCCAACTATCCAGCAGCTTCAGGAATTGAATTATCATGTTTCATTCATCCATTCGGTATAAGTAGCAGATCTAAAGAGGTGGTTGTTGTTGTTTCCAGCTTTACAGTTGACAAGGTAGGGAGAAGGATTGAACGTGACGCCCAAATGTAATGGCTGGTCTACTACTCTCGGGAGAATCTGATGGCCAGGTGAAGACAACAAGAGCTCTCTGTTATCTTCTCCACCTTCCTCATTGATCCATTGTTCCTAGACCAAAAGGGGTCGACCCAACCCGACCCGTGGTTCGACCTGTTGGGTCATCACTTTTCAACCCGTTAATTAACGGTTTGGGTACGGGTCGATTCGTCGACTGACGGATCGACCCATTTGACCCGTTTAAATTTAAACAAAAAACAACCCGTCCTCTCCTCTCTACTTTCCTCGCTGCGCTGCTTTCCTCCTCCTCCTCTTGTTGTTGCTTCTGCTTTCCTACATCGCGTTTGTTCTGTTCTACCCCTTTTACCTCTGCTCTTACCCGTCCTCTTCCTCTCCTCTCTACTTTCCTCGCCTCCTCCTCCCCTTCTGCTGCTTTCCTCGCTGCCACCGCAAACCTCCATCTCTCCCAGCTTGTTGGGTATCCTCCTCCTACTCCATCACGTCCCTCTCACGCGTCGGCAATGAGTTAACTCTTCAAGCTTCCCCTTCTCAGGTGTTCCAATCCCATATATGCTTTATTACAAATTTTGATTTGATTTGTTGATTTCATGAGGTTTCTGATTGACTCATGTTTGTTTTTGATCTGTTTCATGGTTTTTTTTTGGGCAAAATGTATAGTTTCATGGTATTCCAATCCCATATCATTGTGATTTGCAGTGGTTGGAGTTTTTTGAAATACTTTGCCTGACCACACTTTTATGGTATGCATCATAAAAAACATAAGAGAAAGTGTCATTTCTATTTATTGCAACCTTGTATAGGGTTTATATTTTGTGGAGTTTTATAAATTGATTTGTTTCAGGTAACTACTCAATTTTTGATACTGTAGACATTGCTTGATGATAGTGTAGGCCAGAAGATTGTATTACACATTGAAACGGGTGGTGTATTACATATTTGATGCCTTCAGTTTTGTCATAGAAAATACTTGTCATAATTCTTTAACACCATAGTTGGTTTGACCATGGTCGTGCCATAGTAATTGTTATTTTCAATACGCTTTAAGGTAGGGGTGGCAAATGGGTGGGTATGGGTAAGGATTAAATGGGTATGTGTGGGTATGTGTGGGTATGGGTATCATACCCATTTATTACTCATATAATTTTTTAAATGGGTACTCATACCCATTTATACTCATTTAAATTATACTCACCTATTTATACCCATTTACACCCATTTAAATTATACTTACTCAATAAATATAATTTTTATTAAGTAAAATTAAAAATACTATGTTTCACCATTTAGGTTCGGATTTGATCGTTTAAACTCGGGTTTGACCATTTAGGTTCGGATTTGATCGTTTAGACTCGGGTTTGACCATTTAGGCTCGGGGTTGACCATTTAGGCTCGGGTTTTATTATTTAGGCTCGGGTTTGACTGTTTAGGCTCGGGTTTTATCGTTTAGGCTCAAATTTTATTTTACTAAAATAAATAATTTAAAATTATATATATAATAAATAGAATAAATATTAAACAATAATAAAAGTAAAATTTAATTATTTTATTTTTATTGTATAAATAAATTGATTGATTAAATTAATATAGTACTCCTAGTTATTAATTTATAAATTATTTATGCTAGTTATTAATTTAAAACTTGTGTACAACACTAGATTAATCTAGTGTTGCATACTCCAATCCATCCGTGTTGGCCACTGCATGCATACTTCACTGTTGCATTATTAAGGAGTATGCATTACTCCACTGTTTCTTTTTACTGTTGTAATATATATATATATATATATGCTGATTTTAATTTTATAAATTCTTTTGCATTTTATTAACTCATCAAGAATTAGGTTTGGTATTTTGGTATATCGAAATACCGTACCGAATTAAATTCGGTATTTCGGTACGGTACCGAAATTTAGTTTGGTACGGTATGGTAATTATTTTTGGCCATTCGGTATACCGAATACTGAAATATTTCGGTCGGTATACCAAACTACCGACCGATGCCCACTCTTACATAGATTAATATATAATTATGGCCATAATTATATGCATGTCATTTTAAATTAATTAAAGTACTACATTTCAATCCAGTACTTATAATATTCCGATTAGAAATATGCATGCAGTGGAAAGAATATCTCGTTATCATAATAATATCATAATCTTAAAAAAATAAAAAAATAAAAAAGAGCTTACTATTAATTATAAGAATAGTTATGAAAATTTTAAATTAATTCAAAATATATTTAAATAATTTTGAATTATCCATGACTATGATTTTTTGATGCTTTTAAGTATAAAACCCATTTTTAAAACTTAAAAAAAATATAAGAAAAGTGGATATAGAATTACTCATCTTGAGATAAAGATTAAGTTGTTATATTTTTTAATTTATTTTGTTCATTATATAAATTAAGAAAATTGAATTTGTTTAAAAAAGAAAAATAAAAAAGATGAGAGAGAGAGGAGAAGGGGAGGGATAGGGTTGGTTTTGGTTTAATTGGTACCCATTGGGTACCCATTACCCAACCCAATAAAACCCACATATTTTAGTTTAAATGGGTATATTACCCATTTCTACCCATTTAAAAATTGCACTGACCCATTTAACACTCATACCCACTTAAATTAGTTGGGTATGGGTAGATTTTTGCCACCCCTACTTTAAGGTATTGCATAACCATTGAATGTGTCACTTAAAATGAGGAAATTAACAAAAAATTCTAGATTAGTTTCAATGTTTTTCCTGACTGCACTTTGTGTATAGATTATGTCACCACAATGGATTTTTCCTTTACAAGTGACCTTCATTTCTCCCTTTTGGATTTTATGTGATGGTTTATTACAAAAATGAGGTCTTTTGAGGCGTAATTCTATATACATGCCTTGTTATATCCACTAACTTCTATTTTGAGAAGAGATGTAGCGTTCAGTTGAAAGCTTGATGGCTGGTTACATGAAACATGAAAACCCATATGATTGTGTCTGTATTGAGTTAGGCTTTAGATTTGGTTCTATCTTTTATCATGCAGTACCCAAAATTGACATCCTGATTTTAATGAATAACTTTTTTCAAATTTTGGGGCAGTAGCATCCAAATAATAACATTAGGTATTGCTTTCCAAAGTATGATCATTTTTCATGCTAAGTTAGCTTTGGATGTGTTCTGAATTTGAGCATGTGGTGTTTGACTGGTGTCTGTTCTGCGATGGATTGTGGGTTGGTGCAATTTACAATTTATAAGGCAATGGATCTATAATTTTTTAAATTTTTTTTTCTTTGCCATAAACTTTAGCATAATTGTACTTCCTTTAACTAGTTTTGAAAGAGAAATTGGTTTCCTTTTATAATAATTATTGTGCATCATCTTCCTCAAGTAAAGTTAGTCATCATCCATGATCTCAAGAAAGCAATACGACTGATGAAGTGTTTGAGGTATGTGTATCTTGATTCTCTTATACATTCTGCATTTTTCAGTTATTCTTTCATCTTTCATGTTTGTATCAATTGTTCATATTTTGACGTATGTATTAGGCCTTGTATACATTTAGTCATAAGCTCATTTACAGAAAATATTATTGTTTATTTCTTTATAGGAATTTGATTCTTTTGATATGCAAGAAGTTTCTCCCCAAAAGACACAACTTGAATAATATTTGGAGGAGGCAATGTTAGATAGACGACAAAATTTAGACATCATGGCATATTGGAAAGCTAATGAATATCGATTTCCTGAAATTACCGTAATGGCTCGTGATGTTCTAAGTATACCGATTGCTATAGTTGCTTCCGAAAGTACTTTTAGTGTCGGTGGTAGAGTGCTTGATCAATATAGGAGCGCACTCAAGCCGAAAATAGTAAAGGCTTTGATTTGTACAAGAGATTGGTTGTATGAGATTTTAAATTGAGTACATATGTAATTTGTTTAATATTTTTTAATTTATTTTTATTGTAGAGGTTGGAAAGTCAGCTTTGGAGGAGCTCACTGAAGATATTATTTCTCTCGACATCAATGACATTTAAAGTTCGAATTTTGTTAGATAAATATTTTGTAAAATTTATGTCATGAAACTTATTTATGTAAGAATTTCATTTTTAAATCTGTTTATTTCAATGTAATATTTATTTAGAGATTTAAATACGTAAAATATATAGAATGAAACTTATTACCTGAAGAATCACATCAATAACAGCTTGTTCCTATAAGATATTTATTTTTTAAAAATTCGTAAAAAAATTGGCATTATAAATGGATCAACACTTAAAAACCCAAAACTCTAAAAAAAAAAATTCAGGTCAAACGGGTCGGTAGGGACTGACCAACCAGGCGGGTCGGGTAGGGACGGATCTAAACGACGTCGTTTTGGTTAATTTTTTACCCGTTTTAAAACGAGTCACTATAAACGGATCGGATCGGGTCGGGTTGACTCGTTTTGATAGCCTTGTTCCTTACCATGCTTAGCCAGGGACAAATCCAGCCCAGGGCCAGGGTGGGCTACAATTAGGGGTGGCAAAAATCTACCCATACCCAACTAATTTAAGTAGGTATGGGTGTTAAATGGGTCAGTGTAATTTTTAAATGGGTAGAAATGGGTAATATACCCATTTAAACAAAAATATGTGGGTTTTATTGGGTTGAGTAATGGGTACCCAATGGATACCAATTAAACCAAAACCAACCATATCCCTCCCCTTCTCCTCTCTCTCTCATCTTTTTTATTTTTCTTTTTTAAATAAATTCAATTTTCTTAATTTATATAATGAACAAAATAAATTAAAAACTATAACAACTTAATCTCTATCTCAAGATGAGTAATTCTATATCCACTTTTCTTTTTCTTTTTTAAGTTTTAAAAAATGGGTTTTATACTTAAAAGCATCAAAAAATCATAGTCATGGATAATTCAAAATTATTTAAATATATTTTGAATTAATTTAAAATTTTCATAACTATTCTTATAATTAATAGTAAGCTTTTTTTCCTTTTTTTATTTTTTATTT
The DNA here is from genome assembly GCA_963691705.1 of Viola odorata. NCBI lineage: Eukaryota > Viridiplantae > Streptophyta > Magnoliopsida > Malpighiales > Violaceae > Viola > Viola odorata. The sequence continues at coordinate 45,199,184 of OY829545.1, read as the reverse complement.
TTTATTTTTTATTTTTTTATTTTTTTAAGATTATGATATTATTATGATAACGAGATATTCTTTCCACTGCATGCATATTTCTAATCGGAATATTATAAGTACTGGATTGAAATGTTGTACTTTAATTAATTTAAAATGATATGCATATAATTATGGCCATAATTATAAATTAATCTATGTAAGGGTGGGCATCGGTCGGTAGTTCGGTATACCGACCGAAATATTTCAGTATTCGGTATACCGAATGACCAAAAATAATTACCATACCGTACCGAACTAAATTTCGGTACCGTACCGAAATACCGAATTTAATTCGGTACGGTATTTCGATATACCGAAATACCAAACTTAATTCTTGATGAGTTAATAAAATGCAAAAGAATTTATAAAATTAAAATCAGCATATATATATATATATATATATATTTATTGCAACAGTAAAAAGAAACAGTGGAGTATGCATGCAGTGGCCAACACAGATGGATTGGAGTATGCGTGCAGTGGCCAACACTAGATTAATCTAGTGTTGTACACAAGTTTTAAATTAATAACTAGCATAAATAATTTATAAATTAATAACTAGGAGTACTATGTTAATTTAATCAATCAATTTATTTATACAATAAAAATAAAATAATTAAATTTTACTTTTATTATTATTTAATATTTATTCTATTTATTATATATATATAATTTTAAATTATTTATTTTAGTAAAATAAAATTTGAGCCTAAACGATAAAATCCGAGCCTAAACAGTCAAACCCGAGCCTAAATAATAAAACCAGAGCCTAAATGGTCAACCCCGAGCCTAAACGGTCAAACCCGAGTCTAAACGATCAAATCCGAACCTAAATGGTCAAACCCGAGTCTAAACGATCAAACCCGAACCTAAATGGTGAAACATAGTATTTTTAATTTTACTTAATAAAAATTATATTTATTGAGTAAGTATAATTTAAATGGGTGTAAATGAGTATAAATGGGTATAAATGGGTGAGTGTAATTTAAATGGGTATAAATAGGTATGGGTACCCATTTAAAAAATTATATGGGTAATAAATGAGTATGATACCCATACCCACCCATACCCATTTAATTCTTACCCATATCCACCCATACCCGCCCATTTACCACCCTAGCTGCAATCAAAAAGTTTTTTTTACCTTAAATTGAATGTTTAATTAAATTTCACCCTTATATGATCCGTGGCTGAATGGTAGCTCGTTTGACGTTCGATTCACGTCCAAACCCATCTTCTTAATTTTTTGAGCCATTGTTTCCTCATTTCCCAAATCTCCTGCATTTCAAAATCCCTAAATCTCTTTTTAATTTTTTTGAGCTATCGTTTCCTCGTTTCCCAAATCCCCTGCATTTCAAAATCCTTGACATCACCTTCAATCCCCTTCCCTCCTCAGCTCTGCAGCACAAGCCCATCGTTTCCGCAGATCTTAAAGGTACAGCAGAGGATATAATCCCTTCAGGCCGGCAAAGCAAAAGCATAGTTTGCTATCGTAGGTGCGTTTGATTAATCTGCTTGTAACATCACTTATGAGAAGATTGGATGTAGATACTTGTCTTGTTTAACATAGGCAAAGTTAGTTAGGTTTTTTTGCTCACCAGAACTTGCTTTCTTATTGCTGTGTGCACTATCTGGATTTTCACCTTTGAATAACATGCTGTTGATCAATTCCAGGTCGGTAAGGTATAATTCTTATATGAGTTAGTTACTACAACCAAGCTAATGGGAAGGTGCTCACCATCATTCCCTGCTGTTGCTTAAGCATCAATGTTTTATTTAGAAAGGGCAGCTTCAGTCTTTATTAAGAATAGTTGGCTATGTTGTCCTGCAAGGAGACATTGATTTAGGTTGAGAAATTAAGAGTAGGAAATAGTGAATCATTGCCATCGGGTTTATGGAAGATGAATACTTTTTATTGTTAATAATGTGATGAAGAGCTCACTCCCATTCATATTATTGATCAGTTTTCTTTGATACCTTGTGGACATTGGATTGATGTAATACTGCACAGTGTTTTTTATTAGGAGGGCTAGTGAATCTGATATGCGGTATAAATTGATCTAAATAAAACAATTTTTACCGAAAACTTTGCAAATTCTTAATAATTTCTGTCGAGCGGTCAGTTTGATAAGATATTTGATTCACAAAGCCTGGTTTAAACACATCCTTTCCACAAGCATGAGGTAGCCTAATTAACATTATCTGGGCATCTTTATTCCTTGTCTGTCTCCGTGATACCTGGGGGGAACGTTATTGTTTTGGTGAACACCAACCTGAAACCTGAGAAATAGGTGATCAACAACCGAAGCAAGCTGAATGAATGCTTGCTTGGAAACTGTCCAATTATGTTAGCACAATGACACAGTAGAGCAAGTATAATGCTATCAAGTTATGACTTGTAGCTGGAAATGATACATTTGTCTCCATATCTTTATGCAGAGACCCACCCGCTGGGTTTAATCTATGATTCCTAGCGTTCAATCTAAGGACTTGATTTGTGACAAAAATCAACTAGAAGAGCAATAGGTAGTTGCTGCTGCTGATTCATTGACTTGTGCTTGTTGGGTTTATATAATGTTTGGATTTGAAGACATGGGTACCAATCCGTGAGTGCACGAAGATGATGGCTATCAATTAAAAGAAAATGATTTGTAGTAGACTTATATGGTTGTTAACGTGCTGGCAGGTTTTATTATGTGTGGTGCTTATTTGAAAATTTGTACAAAAGGACAGGTGCATTGCTCTATATATGGATTTTTTCGTTCAAATACTCTTAAGCATTTTATCAATTTTTCGTTCAGCTCGTTTACTTTCTCTTTAAAATACTCAAAAAAAAATTTCGGCCCCCCTGAAAATAATTCCTGGATCCTGTGCTTAGCTGAAATCAGTGTGGCCTCTTCTAGTTCCTTGCTGGTATTTTCGTAATCACAACCACGTTTTGGCCCTTCTTCGTACCTGAGACGGAATGAGGAAGGCACATTGGTGCCCAACCCTAAAAAGACCATTCCCACTACAAAATTAGACGCTTATTTTCCTGTTAGCTTGATGTGATAAAGAGGCAAAAAAAGGAAAGAACATGGTCATGAATACACTGAGAAAGAAGATGATGTTTTCATTTCGTGTCACATCCTGCTCAAATCATACAAGTTATAATCTTTTTTTTCCCTTTTTTTGCAGATATTGAATTGAATTCAAGAATGAGAAGCAAAATAAGGAAATCTAAGCAACTGAGATTGCTTCCAACAGAGAATCAAGATACTCTTTAAGCTTTGCCTTTGTGATTGCACCTTCTCTTCTGCTTCCAGGGACTTCCTGTCCATTTTTGAAAAGAATCAGAGCTGGTAATCCATACACCTTATATTCTTGGATCAATTCTGGATTCGCATCATGATCAATCTTCACAACCAGCAATCTGTCACTGTATTCCTGACATTTTTAGAACCACACAAAATTAATCCCCCGATTGATAAATTAGTTAACTACTCGTAAGTCTTAAATTACCTTAGCCACTGATTCCATGGCGGGAGAGATCAAGCGGCAGGGCCCACACCAGCTGGCAACGAACTCCACAAGAACAGGACGGTCGGAGTTCAAGACAGTATCAGAGAACTGGCTCTGATTGATCTCTGTAATAGCGCCGCCGCAAGTTATGGCGGTTTTGCGAACCGTAAGAAGCGGCGGAGGGTAAGACGGCACAGATTTTCTGGACAGCCGTTCCTGCCGTCGTCGTCGTTTTGAAGAGAATCCAAGTGTCGTTTTGAAGGGAGTAGTGACTGGTGGAGGAAATGGAGGAAGAGATGCGATGAGCAAAGAAGTGGAATTTGAGACAATGGCACCCATTCTCTTTCTACAAACTGATGGATGATAAGAGTAATGGTGTTCTTTGGTTGGAAAAGAAAACCTTTTTTTTCAAAAACAAAAAGCATAGATCAAGAAATCGTTGGCTGTCTTGCTGCCACGTCACATGATAGTCACGTGATTTGCACATGGCATTAAATTAATGTGAAAAATTGGAAATTAAATAAATTTGAGACATGGAATTAGTTACATCAAAAAAAGGAGTAATTTGCTAAACTTTCCAAAAAAAAAGTCCTGCAAAACTGACATTAATTGCGGCAAAATCTGAAAAACATCCTTTATACTCTCTCTTTCATATTATTTGTTATTTTAGGTCTTTTTTTTCAAATTACTTATCATTTTTTTATTTTTTAGGTAAGTTTTAGTGTAATTTTACTCAATCACCCTTCAATATAAATTTAATTAATAGTCCTGATGATAATTAAATGCATGATTTTTTTAAAATTACGAGGATAGATATGTAAATAAAATAGCATATTAATTACTTCCTTAGTTTATTGCGGTTGAATAAAAAATGATAAATAATATGAAAGGGAGAGAGTAGTTTTAAATTCAACTATATAAATATTCCTCAAGGTTGTAAAACTCGGCCAAATCATAAACACGGTTAAATGAAACTTCCCATTTATTTACTGTGTACTAGTTTTCTTGTCTTATTTTTCTACATGTTGTGGTTTCCTCGGTTCGGGTTTATTTTCATTTTCGGGCGATTTCGCTCGTGCCAAAAATATCCCGTTCGTACCAAAAAATGGGATAAATACCACATTAATGCCAATTAATTCGTTCTCACCCTCCACCTTGACTCCAGCTCGCCTAGATCATCACCATGTCCCATCCAATCAACCAAGGCCACAAGAAACCCTTTCTAGCTCACTATTCCGACTTAGAGCTCATCATCACCCTCCCCATTTTCTTCCCGTCGGTTTGCAGCCACACATACAAACCGACTCCAATTTTTCCTTCACCCCTATAAATAGCAAGCTTCATGCAAGATATCAAGGGCACCAAAAATCTCCTCTTAATCTCCATTTCTTGCTCTACGTTCTTGGCATTTTGCTCTCCCGGAGAGGTAAGCATTTTCCTTTAGTTCTCTCTTTAATTTTCATTTTTGCTTCTAATGCATGAATAAATTGTTAAAATTTGCCTCACATGATTATTTTTCATGGTAATTATGTCCTCTTTGCCTCAATTTAATTGCATGATGCCTTGAGTAATTAATAGCCATATATGCGCAATAATTAGTTTGATTTTCCATGTAAAATTGCCATTGTTTTGCTTCACATTTTCTTGCTGTTTTTGTGGCTTTGTGCTACTGTTGTGTTGTTGGTCCTATTGGGGTTGGTTTGGTGGTGTTTCGTTAAGGTGTTTCCACCTTAGTAGCCGGCCATGGTGGCCGGCGTTGTGGAGAAGAAGAAGAAAGGGAGTTGGGCTAGGCGGGAAAGAAAAAATGCAAAGGTGATGGGCTTGAGTTTGTCACAAGCCCATCTTGGTTTTTAAATAAGGGTTGGGCTTGATTTCATCCCAAGCCCAACCACTGTTTTAACAAAGGTAGTGGGGCTGGCCCATTTGAAATTCGTATGCATACGGTTAATTTTTCGTAAAACTTTCGTGTTTAATTTATCGTAATTTTTGCATGCTTATAAATTGTTTATTTATTTAAGTGTTAATATCGTATGAATTGTCTACATGTTCGTATGCGATATGTTATTTTATTTTCGTATTTTAAATATCGTATGAATTGTTTATATGATGTGTTGTTTACTTGATGCCATGATAATTTCGAAAGGAGTTACTCGTATGTTCACATGACGATTTGCTTTGTTTATGTCATGTTTAATTATCGTAAAAATATTCGTATGCTTGCATGTTATAAATCAATTATTTATTAATTATGCCATGTTTTATTTAATTAATCAATTGCTTGTCGTAAATTAAATAAATGTTTGCATGTGCTCTTTATTATTTATTTATTTTCAAACCATCGCTAATGCTTTCAATTTGCGAGGTAGATCAAGTATGCTTTCTAGTCTCTTTTATTTTTTCAATGCTTTCCGTAAATATTACTTGTATGCACGCTATTTAAAAATGTTAAAAACTCACATTATAATCGTATGCATTATATTTGGAATTGTTAGAAAAATCAACGCAAATGTATACGTGTTTAAATCACTCCCCAATTAATTTCGCGTGGCGATCCATCTCCTCCACCATTACATCAACCTCCGGAGTTTGCGGTATCCCCGCTAGGATCTCATAAACATCATCAATCCTCACTATTAGAGATCATCAACGTCCTCACTATCAGAGACAACCAATTTCACTGTCAGAGATCACCAACGTCCTCACTATCAGAGACAACCGATTTCACTGTCAGAGATCACCAACGTCATCACTATCAGAGACAACCGATTTCACTATCAGAGATCACCAACGTCATCACTATCAGAGACAACCGATTTCACTATCAGAGATCACCAACGTCCTCACTATCAGAGACAACCGATTTCACTATCAGAGATCACCAACGTCCTCACTATCAGAGACAACCGATTTCACTATCAGAGATCACCAACGTCCTCACTATCAGAGACAACCGATTTCACTATCAGAGATCACCAACGTCCTCACTATCAGAGACAACCGATTTCACTATCAGAGATCATCAACGTCCTCACTATCAGAGACAACCGACCTCACTATCAGAGATCATCAACGTCCTCACTATTAGAGACAACCGATTTCACTATCAGAGATCACCAACGTCCTCACTATCAGAGACAACCGATTTCACTGTCAGATCACCAACGTCCTCACTATCAGAGACAACCGATTTCACTGTCAGAGATCACCAACGTCATCACTATCAGAGACAACCGATTTCACTATCAGAGATCACCAACGTCATCACTATCAGAGACAACCCATTTCACTATCAGAGATCACCAACGTCCTCACTATCAGAGACAACCCATTTCACTATCAGAGATCACCAACGTCCTCACTATCAGAGACAACCGATTTCACTATCAGAGATCACCAACGTCCTCACTATCAGAGACAACCGATTTTACTATCAGAGATCACCAACGTCCTCACTATCAGAGACAACCGATTTCACTGTCAGAGATCATCAACGTCCTCACTATCAGAGACAACTGATTTCACTATCAGAGATCATCAACGTCATCACTATCAGAGACAACCGACCTCACTATCAAAGATCATCAACGTCCTCACTATTAGAGACAACCGATTTCACTATCAGAGATCACCAACGTCCTCACTATCAGAGACAACCGATTTCACTGTCAGATCACCAACGTCCTCACTATCAGAGACAACCGATTTCACTATCAGAGATCACCAACGTCCTCACTATCAGAGACAATCACTATCAGAGACAACCGATTTCACTGTCAGAGATCACCAACGTCCTCACTATCAGAGACAACTGATTTCACTATCAGAGATCATCAACGTCCTCACTATCAGAGACAACCGATTTCACTATCAGAGATCATCAACGTCATCACTATCAAAGACAACCAACCTCACTATCAGAGATCATCAACGTCCTCACTATCAGAGACAACCGATTTCACTATCAGAGATCATCAACGTCCTCACTATCAGAGACAACCGACCTCACTATCAGAGATCATCAACGTCCTCACCGATTTCACTATCAGAGATCATCAACGTCCTCAATATCAGAGACAACCCTCCTCATTATCCGAGAAAACCATCTTCCTCACTGTTAGAAACATTTCCCTCAAAGGTACGTTACTATCAACCAACATCAAACCAAAGGTACATTCTAATTCTCATTTACAATTCTACAATTTACGTTTTTCCTCACTATCAGAGTAGTTGTCATTTACATTTCTGCAATTATGCATTCTCCCTCAATATCTGAGTAGTCTGCATTTATTTTCCCGCAATTGGCATTATTTCTAAAGTTCCCAACGCAATTCTCCATTTCTGCATAATTATTATCTCCTCCTTGAGCAACTACTTTCCTGTCTATCTAAATACTCCTCCTTGAGCGACTACATTTCTTGCATAACTCTACATTTCTGCATAATTATTACTCCTCCTTGAGCGACTACATTTCTTGCATAATTCTACATTTCTGCGTAATTATTACTCGTCCTTGAGCGGCTACATTTCTTGCATAACTCTACATTTCTGCATAATTATTACTTCTCCTTGAGCGACATCACTTACCTTTTCGCAATGCATTTCCCAAAACCGTGGTAAAGACTCGGGGAAACCGTCTTTACTGCTTATCAAAAATTTCAGTTACACTGTATTTTTGATCAGACAGTAAAGAGGGGGCAACTGTTGCTACCCGAATTTTGACTTACGTCACAACTTTTTTCGTTTTATTGCATGCCGCATTAATAGCCCGTTTACGTCAAATTTCAATCGATTTTTGATCATGGACTATTTGTTTTAATATTTCACGTCATTTCACGCCTTTTGAATTTTTCGTATTTTTCTCGTATTTTCGACTAAACCGTATTTTTCTGTTTTCGTCAACGCATTTACGTATTTTTATGTTTACCGCATTTAATAGCTCGCCTAGGTCAAATTTATGTCGATTCTTAGTCCTAGGCTAGTTTGTTTAACATTCTGTGTCATTTCGTGCCTTCTCATTTTTTTTCGTACTTTCGACTGTCTTTTCGTTCGAACTTTTCACGGTCCCGAGAAAGTTTCCTCGGACCGTGGGTCGAACGCGTAATTTATTTAATTGATAATTACATACTATTTTTCTCTTTCACGTCACCTCATTCAGTTTCGTTCAATTTTTGTCGTAAGGACATTTATTTTGCGTTCGAATGCTTTGACATTTCTGAAAGAGAAAACAAACACGTTAAATCAAACTTCCCATTTATTTACTGTGTACTAGTTTTCTTGTCTTATTTTTCTACATGTCGTGGTTTCCTCGGTTCGGGATTATTTTCATTTTCGGGCGATTTCGCTCGTGCCAAAAATATCCCGTTCGTACCAAAAAATGGGATAAATACCACATTAATGCCAATTAATTCGTTCTCACCCTCCACCTCGACTCCAGCTCACCTAGATCATCACCGTGTCCCATCCGATCAACCAAGGCCACAAGAAACCCTTGCTAGCTCACTATTCCGGCCTAGAGCTCATCATCACCCTCCCTACTTTCTTCCCGTCGGTTTGCAGCCACACATGCAAACTAACTCCAATTTTTCCTTCACCCCTATAAATAGCAAGCTTCATGCAAGATATCAAGGGCACCAAAAATCTCCTCTTAATCTCAATTTCTTGCTCTACCTTCTTGGCATTTTGCTCTCCCGGAGAGGTAAGCATTTTCCTTTAGTTCTCTCTTTAATTTTTGTTTTTGCTTGTAATGCATGAATAAATTGTTAAAACTTACCTCACATGTTTAGTTTTCATGGTAATTACGTCCTCCTTGCCTCAATTTAATTGCATGATGCCTTGAGTAATTAATAGCCATATAAGCAAATTAATTAGCTTGATTTTCCATGTAAAATTGCCACTGTTTTGCTTCACATTTTCTTGTTGTTTTTGTGGCTTTGTGCTACTGTTGTGTTGCTGGTCCTATTGGGGTTGGTTTGGTGGTGTTTCATTAAGGTGTTTCCACCTTGGTAGCCGACCATGGTGGCCGGCGTCGTGGAGAAGAAGAAGAAAGGGAGTTGGGCTAGGCGGGAAAGAAAAAATGCAAAGGTGATGGGCTTGAGTTTGTCACAAGCCCATCTTAGTTTTTAAATAAGGGCTGGGCTTGATTTCATCCCAAGCCCAGCCACTGTTTTAACAAAGGTAGTGGGCCCGACCCATTTGAAATTCGTATGCGTACGGTTAATTTTTCGTAAAACTTTCGTGTTTAATTTCTCGTAATTTTTGCATGCTTATAAATTGTTTATTTATTTAAGTGTGTAATATCGTATGAATTGTCTACATGTTCGTATGCGATATGTTATTTTATTTTCGTGTTTTAAATATCGTATGAATTGTTTATATGATGTGTTGTTTACTTGATGCCATGATAATTTTGAAAGGAGTTACTCGTATGTTCATATGACGATTTGCTTTGTTTATGTCATGTTTAATTATCGTAAAAATATTTGTATTTTTGCATGTTATAAATCAATTATTTATTAATTATGCCATGTTTTATTTAATTAATCAATTGCTTGTCGTAAATTAAATAAATGTTTGCATGCGCTCTTTATTATTTATTTATTTTCAAACCATCGCTAATGCTTTCAATTTGCAAGGTAGATCAAGATCACGCAACGCAAGTATGCTTTCTAGTCTCTTTTATTTTTTCAATGCTTTCCGCAAATATTACTTGTATGCACGCTATTTAAAAATGTTAAAAACTCACATTATAATTGTATGCATGATATTTGGAATTGTTAGAAAAATCAACGCACATGTATACGTGTTTAAATCACTTGCTTTATGCCATGAAATTAATTGTTTCGTATTGATATATGAGCATGGTGGCTTCGATCCCACACGGTTATTTGCATTTCATTAAATTGGTATTGTGCTAGTATTTTTCCATGATAGGATCACGTAGTAAATTAATTAATCATGCATGGCCCGATGATGATAAAGAGGGGTCTCGCTTTAGTAAAAAGTCCCAACGGTCCCGATAAGAAATAACAAAATTATTAGAGTGATGAATACCTCTGAGGGCCCATGGGCAATCCCAGGGCAGCCCAATTTTTGTAATAGGATTTCGGTTGACACTTTGCGATCGTTTACTCTGTAAATGATTGGAAAGTGTCCCGTTTCCGTGCACGGGATCGGACGACGCCCTACGATTACTTATTCATTTATATGTTAAAATTGTTTTTCAAACACCTTTTTACCAGTAACCTTTTTAAGGATGTGACTTGGGTGCCTAACACCTTCCCGAGTCCATAATACGACCTCGAACCTTCGCTCTTTGATTTAGACCAATTATGCCTTAGTTTTTATTTTATTTTATGCCATGACATTAGGTTCCCTAAACCTTAGAAAAATAGGGTGGCGACTTCATTGCATTATGCGAAGCATCCATTTATGCTTGGCATCCGTCCCAAACCTTAAACTCGTTTTCAACGAAAAAGAGGGTGCGACAATTAGGGTCATTTTGCAAGTCATGGGCATTTTTACAAGTTGCGCAATTATTCCGCAAATGTACAAATTATTAGTGGATGTTAGGGCTGCACACCGAAATACCGAATACCGAATTACCATACCGTCCGAAAGAAAATTTGGACGGTATTTTTTTTAAAATTCAGTATTTCGGTATTACCGTACCGTACCGAAATAAATTCCGGTATGGTACGGTCGGTATTTTTATTGGTTCGGTATTGCCGAAATACCAAATTTTTTGAAAGGGAACATAGGCTTGGGTGGGCTTGGCAAAAATACATCTTCTCAAATCGCCCATTCCTAACTCATCTTCTCAATTTGACAGAACATAACAGAGACAATAACATCGTTCCATTCCATCCTCTCCGTCACCACTCCTTTCTACAAATGCCCAATCGCCGCCGCCCTCACCATCTCCTCCCTCACTCAAACTCGATCTGCCGACAACACCATCTTCTCCCTCACTTAAACCCAATTGCCACACTCGGCCTCATCCCAATCGCCGCCTCCCTCACTGTTTCTGCTTATGGATTTTGTTTTATTCTTTTGCATCTGTTTGATTATTTTATGGGTTGATTGTTGCTGGTTTGATGGTTGTAAAATAGACACATGGTTGTTTATTGCTTTGTTAGTTGCTCTTTTGTTGTAGAAATGGCTTTGAATTTGGTTAATTGATTTGTAGCTTGGTGGTCGGCGGCAGTTGGAGTTGGAGGAAGAAGATGAAGTTGTTTTTGTTTATGTTTTAGGGTTAAGTTGAGTTTGGCAGATGAATTTGGTTAATGGGCCGACCCAGTTGGGGAAAAAAGGAAGTCTGATGAGTTCGGTGTGCATCCCTAAGTTTGGTTAATGGGCATGGCCCATCAGAAGAATTAATTTTGGTATTTCGGTATATACCGTACCGAATTGATTTCGGTATTTCGGTACGGTACCGAAATACAATTCTGTACGGTACGGTAGGATTTTTTAAAAATTCGGTATACCGAATACCAAATTATTTCTGACGGTATCGGAGCAGCCCTAGTGGATGCTATTCAGAACTTTCTTCGACTCGAGTGGGATGTTAATGTCATTCACGTTTATAAATAAATAAATTCCGATATTGATGGCTTGGAACTCCATCCTCCCTATTCTTGGTTTTCCCATGCTCCTCTAGTTTATTTACTTTGATATTTCAGAAACGTTGGTGAGTTGTAATGGCACAAGTAAATTGTTTCTTTTTCTTTCAAAAAGAAGAGAGAAGAAGTTAGATTATCGATTCATTTTGTTAGTAAATTGAAAATAAATGAGAATATACTCGCGCATATTTTTTATTTTATTTTGGTAAGAATAAGAAGAGCGTGCTAACTAGAGCACTAACTAAATACATTCATGGATCCTTAAAAGAGATTCAAGAAATTATATTAAGAATTTTACCCGGTTTGAATTGTTGAGGGTTTTCAATAAAACAATTAGACCTCAATCTAACATATAGAAATTAGAAAGCATCCCAAGCAAATCATTGAAGAAGTAAGAATTGAAATTACCTCAACCCTTAAAAGGATAAATCGAAGAGAACCTCTTCCACATCATGTTGGTGTCAAACGACAAAAGCCATTTTTTTATTAAAACATTGTTTGCTTCTTATTATGTGAAAAACATAATTCCGTTGACTTTGACTAAAAATAAAACCGTAGATGCTTACAAACTTTTCATATTAGTTTTTTGAAAAAAAAATAATGGCTCATAGCCTAATGTGCTACGTAAGGGGGGAAATACCCTAAATGTCTCCATTTACAACGTGAGAAATGAAAGAAGGTACAAACTTTGGTATATGTAAATTAATGTATATCAGTATCATTTATACTTTTACGACATCAGTTAGTATAGAAATTGATAGAATATATTAGTATGTATAGCACCACTGCAAAGATAATAAAAGAAATAAAAAATTTATGCCAGCACATATACGGATACGTCGTACTAAGCAAAGCGGTGCCGTTTGAAAATTTCATATTTCTATTTTAAAAAATGCTTCATATATTAACAAAATCTTACAAAATCTTCTTCCTAAATGAAGTGGGTGGTATATGAATGGTGTATTGAAAGTAGCGGGTCTAAAGTGAATTATAACATACCACTCAAATTTCATCACATCAGTTGGTATAAATTTTTTATAAAATTCGTTTGTATATAACATTACTTTAATTACAAGTCCCGAACAAGTAGAATTAAATGGCAGGTTGAGTAAATACCATAATTCCTAATTATAATTAATTACTAAATAAGTATTACACTAATAAACTTTTCAAGATTTCTTCCAATCGTGGAGCTCCCTTGTGATATCATATTTGGATAAAAGCAAAATGATTTAAAAAACAAGATAAAAAAGAAAAAAAATGTATTATTAGTATTATCATAGAATTTATTTCTTTAGTGCAGTATGCAGAAATTAGTAGACAAAGCACAGGTATAAGGATTTTATTCCCAATTCTCTCTTGTTTTTTTTTTAATAAGCAGAGATTTTATTAGATCAAATTGTCATGAGGAACATGACAAAAGCGAACAAGAAGCAGCTGCCCACGCAGAGCAGCGACCCACAGAATGCACCCCAAACACAAGGAAACAAGAAAATAAAAAGCTAGACCGAAACCAGACTCAAGTACTCTCAACTCGACGACTTAACAACCATGCCGGAGACTGCATCATATCTGACATGCTGTAAGCGAACGAATGGTCCTTGCTTTTCAGCCACCAATGCCATAAGGAGAAAATCGTATTCGCACAATGCATTTCCGTACGCCCCTGCTGTCTAAAAACCACCGCATTGTGTTGCTTCCATAGGGTCTAAATAACTGCATAAAATAGGGTTGCCCACATCCTACCGATTTGCTTATCGGAGACTGACAAATAATTCCCCCAAGTCCTCCATAGGTCCGCAATGTCTCGGGGTTGACACCACACAACTCGAAACCATCTCATGATGAACTCCCACACCCCCCTAGCTACCTCACAGCGCAGGAAGAGGTGAGTAACGTCCTCAGGTGTGCTGTTGTACATGGGGCAGACATTCAGGTCTCCTGAGATCATGTTACGTCTCTCAAGAAACGACATGGTCACAATTCTCTCCCTAAACGTCAACCACAAGAAGAATTCCACCCGAAACGGAACCAAACCTGTCCAGCAGGCCCGAAGCAGAGGCCTGGTCTCGTACTTAAGAGCTTCCCATTTCTTGTACCCCGAGTGCACCGTGTAGGTTCCTGAATTATCTAACTCCCATCGCAGAACGTCTTCCTGCTCCCCCTTGCATGGCGCTAGCAGCCGCTCTCTCAAGCTCACCCACTCATCGCTCTCCCATTCAAACAACCCACGCCTCCACTCAATTTTCCACTCCCACACTGACCCCTCCCATTTTCCAAAATCCTTGACAGTCCCATCCTGCTTGCTCGATAAATGGTATAGACGAGGATGAAGCAAAGCCAAAGGTTTCTTACCCGCCTAAGTGTCCCACCAGAAACCCGTGGTACTGCCCTCTCTAACTCTCAAGGAAGTATGGTTGGTCCATAACTCAAAGTATGCACTACCCTGCCCACACACTAGCAGGATATCTCCCCAGATAGGTGAGAGGTGGCCCTCTCTCGTCCGCCACAAGTCTCCGATAGAGCTAAGGTTGTATTGCTTCCGAATGATCTCAGCCCAAAGCTTCCTGCTACCCTTAATGAACTCCCAAACCCATTTGAAGAGCAACATCACATTACGGTCTTGTAACCTCCCAATTCCCAGACCCCCAAACGAAGCCAAACGAGTCAACTCTTCCCATTGCACCTTTACCAACCCTCTTTTATCTTCCTTACCACTCCATAAGAATCGTCGCATCACACCTTCACACTGATTCACGACCGACTTAGGCATCCTATAGATTGACATGTTGTAAATAGGGAGACTCGCTAGGGCTGATTTAATCAAAGTCACCCACCCACCCACCAAAAGAAGATGCCCCTACCAAGTAGAGAGTTTTTTCCTTAATTTCTGAACTAGAAACTGCCAACCAGATTTCCTCCTCGAATTAAAACCCACAAAAGACCCCAGGTACTTGAACGGGAGAGCTTCATACTTGCACCCTGCCCGAGTAGCTAAAATGCCACCAATCTGGTCACTCAAGTTCACTCCTATTAGGGTGCTCTTATGGAAATTAACCCGAAGGCCAGAGTAAGCGTCAAACCATCTCAAAGTCCCCTTAACCCCCTGAATTTCCTCCTCATTGTTGTTTACGAAAATCAAGGTATCATCGGCAAACTGAAGATGGCTCAGATGCCACCCTGCCGTCGGATTACCTATACCACGCAGGATCCCTACCTCCTCTGCTCTCCTAAATAGCCGATGTAGCCCCTAGGTCGCGATGTTGAATAGGAACGGGGACATAGAGCACCCCTGCCGCAATCCTCTCCCCACATCAAATTGGCTCGAAGACTATCCATTCACTAGGACAAAAACCTTATTAGTGCTAATACATTGCCAAACCCATCCCCTCCACTTCTCTCCGAAGCCCATAAGCCTCAACACATCCTCTAAATAATCCCACTCAATGGAGTCATAAGCCTTCTCAAAGTTCAATTTGAAAAGCAGCCCCTATTGTCTCGTCTTCTGTAAGTGGTGGACCACCTCACTCGCAGTCATAACACAATCAAGAGTTTGGCGACCTTTAATGAATCTGTGCTGGGTCTCGCTGACAACTGTCTTAATCACCTCACTTAACCGCTTCGCCATAATCTTGGAAACAATATTGTAATAACTGCTCACCAAGCTTATAGGACGAAAATCACTAAACCACTTAGCCCCCGAGATCTTAGGAATGAGAGTCAAGAACGAGGAATTCGCCCCCACAGGGAACTTTCATGTTCTGAAGAACTCCTGAATCAGTCTGCAGTAGTCTCCCCCGATGATGTCCCACGCCTCCTGCAGGAAACGTAAGGAAAATCCATCCGGCCCAAGAGCTTTCAACCTGTCACATCCTTTAACTGCCTCCCAAATCTCCGCTTGTGTTACCTCCTTTTCCAACCGTGCGGCGGCCTCCTCACTCAACTTTGAAAACCTCAAATCCTGCATCCGAGGTATGTTCCACCTGACCGATTGAATGAAATCCTCATAATACTGCGTAGCAGCTCTCTTAATTTCCACCGGGGTAGTGAGAGTAGAGTTCGGAGTCACTATCTCTCTAATGGTGTTCCTCCTCGCTTCAACCTTAGCCATCCTATGAAAATACCCCGTATTTCGATCCCCGAACACATTCCACTTTAATCTATTCTTCTGCTGCCAATATCTATCTACTCGCTCCTATTGGTCCCAAACCTTACTTTTGATGTCATTATACTTAACCTGTTTTTCCTAGGACAAGGGGTGGTCATCCGCATGCTGCTCTATCTCTTTACATCTCGCCTGAAGGGTTCTCAGGTTATACTCCACATTGCCAAATACTTCCTTGTTCCAAATCCTAATTTTCCTCTTCAAGTAACGCATCTTATGAACCACATGGAAATTACATGGAAATTCGAGGCCAGCTTCCGCCCACCAACCCGCCACCAAATCCTTGAACCCTCTGTCCTCCCACCAAACTGCTAAGTCTCTGAAAGGCTTCGGACCCCAATCCACCTTATCCCTTCTAAGGATTAAAGGCGCATGATCAGACCCATTTCTGTCAAGAGCTAGGAGCTCACCGTTCTGGATACAATTTAGCCAACTCAGCTGCACAAGAACCCTATCAATCTTACTTCTGCTAATGGAATTAGACCAAGTGAATCTCCTCCCTACCAACGGAATATCATGCAGCCTACATCCGTCTACCCATTCCGGAAATGCAATCATTCCCCGCGAGTATCCTTCTCCATTCAAGTGGTCGGAGGGAGCTAAAGTTTCATTAAAATCACTGGCTACTAACACAGGGAGCGTTGTGTTCTCAATTCTCCTACTCAACTCCTCCCATAACTGATCACGGAGCTCAGTAGTGTGGGGGCATACACGTTCAAAACCACACATCTCATGTTGTTCTCTATAAGTTCACCCTCAATCCAGATAAACCTGTTCCCCACCTCAGAGTGGTCCAACCGAAATTTTTTAGTCCCATATCGATATTAACCCCCTGATCTACCTACCGCCGGAGCATGCAGCCACCTAGTGTCATTATCTCCCCCTAACGTATGAATGAGAAAATCATCAACCACCTCTCTTTTACTTTCTTGAAGTAAACAAAACGGCACTCGATCTCCACTCAACAATTTTTTTATGAAGCTCCTTTTCCTAATTGACAAAAGTCCCCTACAATTCCATGACAAAACTTGTAACATTGTAGCACTAATAGACACGCTAATGCAATATCCTAACGTCGGATATTGTCAACTTCTGCTCCAAACCTCTCACGGTCAAAGATTCAGAGTGCATCTTCGTTTACTTGGTCTGTGATTGATAAAATACGCCCAATTTTCCACGTGTCAGTCTCCACCATAATTGCTTCTCGCAACCTATTCATACCCGCAATTTCACTATCCTCTGCCCGAAACATTGCTATTTTTGAGTTCACCGAAGTGTTAGCCAATTGCAGACTGCCCGTAGCAGCCACTATACGCTTCACCTTATTCCCCCTTCTTCTCATCGTGACTAAGGGGAAATCGCCCAACGCATGCTCAACCGGAGCCTGCTTATCCACCACCATATGTGGTGTTTCCTGGACGAATGTTGCGCTATGCTGGTCATGATCCTCCTTCGCAGCACCCTCCTCCTCAAATCCCGCTGTGTCCATCTCTTCATCTGAATCCTCCTCAGCCGACTCAACCCCTAACATCCAATCCAGATTGGAGATCACCCCCTGCATTGGCTCCTCATGACAACTCACTGTAAAGAGTTTGTTCTCTACCTTAACACGAATGTCGCCCTTAACATGTAACTGATCCGTCGTTACTAAAATCCTTGCCACGTCGAACCTCCTCCGGGCTACTGTGTTTTCATCTACCACCACCAATTTCCCCCACCTCGCTCCTATCTTCTCCAAGGTCTCAGCGCCCTAGCACTGAACCGGGACCCCCGAGCATTGGACCGAACATAGTCTACCAGCCTTTGAAAGGCCCTCTGTCCAGGGAACTACCTTGTAAAATAACCTACAAGATCCCTCATTCGTGCTACTGATCACGCCCACTATGTCTTCCTGCTTGTCAAATTCAAGCCAAACCAAACCCCTTCCCAAGACTCTAGTTTCACAATTCCACCCCAACTCAAGCACAAGCTCTTTAATCTTCGGTAAGTCCTCTATCCTTCGTAGGATACCTACTACACTCCGTGCTAACCAGTCTATATTCTCTGCCGGTATCGCTAGGTCTAATACATCCCCTTTCACACCATCATCTGTTACTAACTCCGCATTCACCACTGCACGTTTGTCAATAAGCACTTCCTGCTCTGCCATATCTGTTGTCCCCTGCCGGTGGTCATTGGAATTATCCATTCCAGTATCAATATGTGTCTGGTCGGCATTGCCCAGCATGGTTGGTCGAGGCTTCCTAGCTCCTTCATGATACCCCAACCTAGGGTTCCACCCCAACTTCAACTGCGACTTCCCCTTTGGATCCTGTGACACAAAACCAACTCCTCTATTCCCAACATGCCCGAGGTTAGCCCTGATGGCCGCAGCTCCAATGAACTGGCGATCAAGAGCTAGTTCCATGTCTATCTTGTTCTCAACCCAATCAAATCGCACAAACCCAAAACGCTTTCCCCGTTTGTTCCTACGAATCAGGAGAAACACATCCACTACCATACCAAAAGGCGGCAACCTCCACCTCTGCGTGATTAGGTAACGGAGTGCACGTTGATCCACATGCAGCGGTAGATTTTCCAAATAGTACGTTATGGCCGACATCGAATCCCTCTTGGATCCCGTCAGAACCCAATCAATCACCATATGGGCTCCCAAGGAAGGAAAGAAATTTCACCCCGGCCACAGTAGGTGTGCCGGTGTTTGGGGGTATCTCCGACAGCAGTGGGCTGGCCGGAGGGGGCTAGGGTTTTTTTCTAAGGAGACACTATTCTTGGTTCTATGGAGGTATATTACTTTTTAGATACTTTCCTGAAAGTGTTGTTGCCCTTGCAATTCTCTCTTGTTAGTACCGTGTTAGATCATAAATCAGGACCATTAGGTACTTAAATTAATTTTGTACTTTAATTTTGCGCGTAACTCACCAATTAACATATTGTTTATATCTCGTATCGTATCTATAATACTGCATTTTTTATATGGTTGCAGTTATGGCTCGTAGAGCATTGTCAAGAAAGAAAAAGGCAATGCGTTTGTTGATAATATATCTCAAATTTAGGACTATGGTCGTGATATATTTGTTAGTTATATTAATTCTTGAGTTTGTGAAAGAACCCAAGAAGGCCTTCCCTTTAAAATACAAAAAAAAAAAAAAAATCGGGGGAACCCCCACACCCCCTAAATATAGATCCTGAATCCATCATTGTTTACAGATAATTTTTTTAATCTTTCCCCCTCAAGCATCGAAAGCTGGCTCCGCCACTGAATATGCTGATAGAAGAAGATTGTAAATTGAATTACCAAGAAGTATTAATATGATCTTCTTTTTCTTCACAAATTATTTTACCATCCCAATTGATTATTAGAACTAATTGTATGACTCACAGTAGGTTTACACTTGGTTCTACAAGGAGAGTAACAATATTGTCTTTTCTTAATTTTTAGAAGAAACTTAATCACTACAAAAAAGACCGTTAAATACCGACGAAAATTTACTATGAATTATTTTGGTCGTTAAATAGCAATTGTTTTTCGACAGAAGTTCCATCAAAAGCTTATTTTTTTCAATTTGGTTTTTACTAAAATTTGTATCGACAGAAATTAGTTATATATCAATGAAATATTCCATCGAAAACATCATCGACAGGATGTCAGTCAAAAATTTGTAGCGCTACTGTAGTAATTATGCACCACACATTCCCGCCACATGTTTACGACAACAGACTCGATCAAAAATGTTCTGACGGTTACGTTGGTCGAAAATTATTTTCATTTTCGATGGCATATGTCGTCACAAAAGATGAAATATTCCGACGAAAATTCCGTCGTAAAACTTTCCTGAATCTCGCGACGCCATCATTCGTCGCGAAACTTGTGTTTCCGAAGGAAATACTATAAAAAATATAAGCTTTTCATGTTTTGGTTCTATTTTATTTTTATGTTGTACTATATATTTTAATAGTTTTTATACGACAAATATATGTTTTAATTAGGTTTTATGTTTTTAGTTGTGTTTTATTTTTATGTGTATATGTACTATATATTTTAGTAGTTTTTATACCAAAAATATATATTTTAATTAGTTTGAAGCCAATTAATTTAATATAGCATGTAAAAAATTAATTAAAGAATATATATTATTTGAAAAATATATAATAATTTTAGTAACATTAAGAGATTATATTGGTGAAAATTAACTACCCTACTTGACAAATTTTGATACTAATTATTGTATTACTATTAGGAGAAAATTAATTGATGTTATATATAAAAGTCATTGATTTCAAATTAACTTTGAAACTAAATGTTGTTACTACATATACAAGATATATATAGTATCAATTAGTTTTATAAGTTTTGTTAATCAATTATATATATTTGTGTATTATGAAATCTAAATGTTATGCCTATTTTAATTTGAGCATTATAATATATCTACTTTAAGTGTGGTTTTTTTTCCAATAAACTGATTAATATATTAACCAGTGCACACAATTGTTTGTTATATATATATATATATATATATATATATTTATTTATTAAGTGTACATGTATTCTTTAGTTGTATAATTAAGGACTCCTATATACAAAACCAACTAATTTAAAAACTAATTTAAACTTATATATTTTGGTAAAGGTAGAATAATTTCCGTAAAAGTAAGAGATTATATTGGTAGAAAGTTAAATACCCTACTTGACTAATTTTAAAAGTAACGATGTTTCTCATTATTGTATTTCCATCGTGAGAAAATTAATTGATATTATATATATATAAGAGTCTTTGATTTCAACTTAACTTTAAAACTAAATATATTGTTGTACTACGCATACAAGATCATATATTTATTTATAATACAAATTAGTTTTATAGGTTTTGTTAATTAAGTATATGTGTATCATTAAAAATAAATGTTATATTTATTTTTGAAGAATTTTAATCTGAGCATTACAATCTATCGACTATAATTGTTGTTATTTTTTACTGATAAACTAATGAATATATTAACCAGTGCTTACACGTATTTGTTGTATGCCATATATAGAAGTTATTGGTTAGTAACTTAATGGTTTGGGGTAGAAGGATAACATTGTTAAGTCTAATTATCGTCGCACAAACTTATATATGCACTAACTGCTTTATATATGCACAAAAACAATAAATCAAATTTACCCTGGCTTTTATATATATATATATATATATATATATGAAAGGAAGATTATCTTTTAAGTGTGTTGATATGTACATTTAATATACTAGATTTACCACCGTTTGAATAATTAAGAGAAACTTCAAATATAGGTAGCGTTTGGTTGGCGAAATAAAGGAGGAAAGTGACTTAAAAATCTGAGATTCCGACTTTTATTGCATTTGGTTGCGACAAGGAATCACTCTCACCTGGAATTCAACTTTCCTTGACCGCCTTAACTTTTCCAAAAATGAGGGAAAGTGATTCCTTGGTTAGGGGGTGGGGAGAGTGATTCCCTCTATAAGGAAAGTTAATTTTTTTTTGTTAAACGACATATTTGTCCAAAACTAATTATAAAAAATAACCTAATAAAACGTCTTCTTCCTTAGTATTAATTAGTTACTTAGATTTTTACTATTATACATATGTATTATAAAAATTAATTGGTATACTTAATTAATTTTAATTTAAAGAATATTAATTTGAGCACTACAATCTACCGACTATATATCAGTTGTTTGTCATACTATAATTAAGTTAGTGGTTAGTAGGTTATATAATGGTTAAGGGTACTTTACTCACTTAAGTAGCTAGCAGGGTTATTATATCGACTAAGGTTAACAATTTGAGAATATATTATTAGGAGTTAATTATCCATTGAAATATATATTGTTTGGGTGGAGTGTATGAGAATGTTTACTTTAAATAGTACATTTGAAGTTTGTAATGATCAACTAACTATTTAATTATTTTAGTTTAAATGGTACATGAAGTAATGCATAAGACATTGAGGAATCAAATTTAATTATTTTTTGTTTTATCAATTAGTTAATAATTTCAGGTAATTGATAATTTAAGCAAATCATCTTATAATTATGTGCTTTATATATCATTTATTAAATTAAAGTATATATATATATATATATATTTATTGTCATATTAATTACTATCGAAGTATTAATTATAAAAGTAAATTATTTATATATCTTACAAAATATTTTTATTTTAATGTAATATTCAAAGTACTTTTGAATTTGAATAAATTATATTTAAATAACATTGTTTCCTAAATATATAACCAATTAATAAAATAAAATAAAAGTATCTGCGATGGAAACGTCCGTCACAAATTCGTGAAACGTGTCGTTTCACTTATTTTTCGTCGTAAATTTTATATTTCGACGGAAATTTCCGTCGAAATGATAGGTGAACCATCTCTTACTGATCAGCGTCGCACAACCACAATTCACATTTTACCCCATTGTTCCACCTCTCTCTCTCTCACTCAAAGCTCTCACCATTCATACTCACCACCGACATCTGTTTTTCCACTCCTCCCTCGGTCGTCTTCCACAAGTCAGCGCTCTCTCGGTCATTTTTCACTCTGCCGGCGGAAGCTCTGATTCTTCTTCCTCTCGTATGGGTGGCAAAGGATGCAAACCATCGACGTTGGGTTGGTAGGTTCTTTTATTTGTTTATGGTGAATGATGCCCCTTTCCCCAATCCTTTCCAGGACTCATGGGGTTTGCTTTGCTCATTAGATCGTGATGACATCGTGTTTTCCCCTTTAGAGGCACAAGCCCTGTCTACTATATACCGATATAAGCACCTTAGGCTTTCCCATTTGATTTTGGGGAATGTATGCCTTTCTTTTTTCTTCTTTTTGGTTTGTTATGATATTTCCATGTTTTGTACACATGTATTTTTGTTCTCATTTTCTTCATTTCTTTGTAGTAAGCAAGCTTTCTCTTGAAGGATCTGCCGAATCCAAGACTCCTTTTGCCCATCATTCTTTCAATATGGATATTTGGGAATCCTACCTTGGTGATGCTGCGTTTGAGGGTCTTTCCTCGGTGCTTGACGACTCCCCTTTAAAGGCTTCTCAGAAGCGAAGTCTTAAAGATGCTATGGATAGGAAGGTCCACTCCAAGCAAAAGGTTGATGTCCCTTTTCCTCTCTAGTGGATCATCCGGCTCCTAGGTCTGATGAGTTTCTTGCCAAGCTTGTTGTTCTCCCTGCGGATTCTTTCCTTATTTCCTTTTCCAGTCATGTCCCGAGGCTAGCTGCCCTTTGCTCTAAACATCTCAAGCCTTTACATTCCATGGAAGCTGAGCGGGAGAAGAATGCCCAACTCTTGGAGGAATTGTCCCGCAAGAAGGAAAAGGCACTAGCTAGGGTTGTTTCTACAGAAGGTGAGGCGTCTGCCCTTTGCACGGAATTGGCACGGGTGAGGGAGGAGAAGGATCATCTTGGGGAGAGGTTGACTTAAGAGGAGGCTAAGTTGATTGCTACTGCAGCACGACGGAATGCCGATGCTTTGTCTTTTTTTATTAGGGAATTTAGGACCTTTACCGCTAGTCTTGAGTAAAAATGGAGCTTTGATGTTGTCAATAATTTCTTGGTTTCCTAGGGGCTGGCTAATTTTGCCAAGTCTTATAAGAGCCTTTCCTTTCCTGAGGCCTATAATGGCCTTTCCCTTCGTTTCCAGACGGTTTCTTGGTGTCTTTTGCCTTCCTTGCCAAGCTCTGCGCCGACTGGGGACAAGGGTTCCACCCCCTGGAGTGCTGACACCAGTCTTCTTGCTCCAGCGGCCTCATCAGCTATTGAGCCAAGTACTATTGCGGCTACCTCTACTTCTACTGAAAATGACCCTTCCAAGGTTAAGGACTCCCTAGTGTGAAAAATAATAGACCAGTAGTACAATAACAGTTGCAACTAACCCATCATCTAAAAGTGTGTTAAGAAAAGTAAAAAATGTGAGCTAAAATAATTTGTGGAAGAATGAAGGACAAAAAAAAAAATATATAAGCTACTCTTTACTGGAAATATATTATAAGTACATAACAAGCTCTCAAACTAAGCTTTTGGACATAATGGACATAATCTTTATACAATAGAGAGCACCTATTTATATAGGTAGTTAACATGAAAGATTTAACAGATAATTCCAATTTGGCTTGAACTTTGACTACAGACATCAATTCCAAATTGGCTTCAACTTTGACTACAGACATCAATTCCAACTTGGCTTCTTCATTCAAAGTACAATTCCAACTTGGCTTCTCGCAGTCAAGGTACACAATTCTGGCTAGTCAAAGCTGCACAAATCCAGCCAGTATTCTCACACAAATTATTCTGTCAAAAAATAGACTTTAAGTTTTCACACTCCCCCTTAAAGTTTATTTTTGCAATAGGACTAAATGTCTCTTCATAATCCTCTCCATATTTTTGAGAGAATCTGCTCACCATAAGCCTTTCCTTGTAACGATCAATACTTCCATCCGTATTTTTCTTGATTTTGTACACCTATTTGCAAGTAACAGGTTGTACACCCTTGGGTTTAGGCATAAGATCCGAAGTTTCATTTTTATACAAGGCTTTCATCTTGTCATCCATGACATCATGCCATTCCTCAAATGCTTCATCAAAGCAAGATGGCTTATTTTCACCAATAAGACCTACAAAGATATAAGAGATTACACCAAAATTTCCATCTCTATACTGAGATGGTTTCATAATCTGCCTCTTTGATCTCCTGAGAGGTGGTTTAGCTTCTATAGCTTCTGGTTGCATGCTTTCATTACTCCCCTTTCACCTTGCTCCTCCAACGTAGGTACTGAAGATGGAGAAGTCTTATTAGAATCATTGGTAGAAATAGGCAAAAGTACCTCTGCCTCTTCACCATCACCGAGAGTAGTAGTATTACTTGGAGAGTAAAATGAAGATACTTGATCAAAGACAACATCTGATACGGTCACGGGTTCTCTTGAAAGTGGGGATGGAGTTTGCGCAGGGAAATGGGGAATTTAAGGTGAGAAACCCGTGAGAGTTTTCTCTTGAAGCAAGGATCTAGTTCAAAATGAAAGATGGGTACGTTGGATATAAGGAATGGAGGCACAATCACACAAACATCAGCAAAAATATAAGTGCGGAAAGGAGTAACTTAATCGTGAGGATTAAAGATCTTGTTTGGACTTTTGATGTTGGAAATCACAAGTAAATGTGCAACACAAATTTGACACTAAAACAAGGAGGAAACTTTTAATGTTTTTACTTGACTCAAATTAATGGCTTTCCCAAACTAAGTAGATAAGCACAAAGAGAGCTTACAATGAAATTAGGAGGCTAAGCACTCAACTAAAGTTTCATCAAAAATATAAGGTAAGTTACAAACTGAAGAGGAAAGACCTATTATACTAAGTTATAAGTTGGCAAAAACTACGACACAAAATGAGCCTGAAAGCCCCTAAAATGCCAAATTTCGTATTTCTATCGCGGGGCTAACGGTATGCTGTTAGGGGCGCTAACGGCATGCTCTTAGCGTCGTTCTTCTTCTTTGCACCAAATTCCAACATTTACCAAAGCTAACGGTATGCAATTAAGGTGCTTAACTGCATGCCGTTAGCTTCGTTCTTTCAACATTCTAAAATTTTGAGGTTCCAAAACAACAAGTCTTCATGCCGAAGCTAACGGTAGGTGTAGATTTCTTCCATGTTGTGGTACGATTGAAGATCTATCTTGTGAGCAATTTCCTTGTTTAACCCCCCCAAATACTTGGCCACGGTGGCTTTCTCCGCCTCCTCTACATTAGCCTTGAGAATAAGAGTGTCCATTTCTTTGAAATAATCACTAACAGACTTGTTACCTTGCTTAAATTGTTACAAGCGTTAGTGCAAGTCTCAGTTGTGATATTCGGGCACAAATCGGTATCTCATTGCCTCCTTCATTTCCACCCAACTAGAGATAAGAGGCTCTCCACTCTTGTACCTCCATTTTTCTTCTTTTTTTCCCACCAAGTGATGGCATAATTCAAAAATTCGACCATAGCCAAATTAATTTTCTTCTCCTCCAAATAATTATGGCACCAAAAAATTCGATCCATCTTTCCCTCCCAAACAAGGTACGCATCCGGATCATTTTTACTATCAAAGGAAGGAATTTTCATCTTAATTCTTGAAAAATTGGAGTCCACTTGGTTTTCATCTTGGGGTCTAGGCATTCGGTCACGCCTTGGTGCTTGGGCAGCCTCGGTATGAGCGTGGTCATAGTGCTTATGGGGAGCAGCGGTAGGAGCTTGAAGGCGAGGCCGAGGGGGCGGCCTAGGGTATCCATGGCCTCGGTGGGGCGGCCTTGGATATGAGGGGTCGGTCGCCGGAACTCGTGGTTAATGGAAAACATGCAGGTCACTCTCATAAAGAAAATCATCATGGGTGTAGGGGTGGAGCTCAAGTGGGGGGAAAACTTTCCTAGTGTGGCCACGGGTGTGATGTGGAGGGGGCGCCTTAGGCGTGGCTTGAGGGCGCGGTGCGGGACTAAAGGAAGTGACGGCATTATGGGCAGCAGCTAGCGATATGCAGTTAGGAATCAATAGTATTCCGCTAGCTACTGGTTGGTGAGGACAGAAATACGGTGGGGCATGGCTGCCACGGTTGCGTCGTTAGGGACACGTGGGGGCAAGGGAAGCCTCTACATATGGTGGCTATAAGTGTCATCGGACGAGCTCGTGTGACCCTCGCTAAGGGTCTCAATGTGGTCATCGACCGGTGTCAAAGACTCATCATTTGGCATCCCATACAAGTGCACATCGTTGGGGTCTCGCGGTGTGGTGTGTTGGGAGTAAAGGTACATACGCTTACCCTTGAGCCTTGCTGCCCACTCTTTCTCTACTCGTTCCTTGTCATCAAGCCTTGTGGTGATGGCTTAGATCGCAAGTGTGAGCTTGGTAAGGGCCTCGACCATATCGGTAGGGTAGTCCGAAGCCTCCCCAAGTCGTGAGTTTCCCATCACACTCTCGACCAACATGATCAGAAATCTAGCAAAGATTAGCAAACTAATATTCTTATATTTGTTAGTGAAAGTTCACTCCCTCACATGTTTTCACTCAGTGTTTACACTCCACTCTAATGCGCTCCTCAACTCTCACCTCCAAAATCTTCAACCTTTGTGGTATAAGCAAGAGTAGGGTAAGCTCCAAGGCAAGCCAAGCAATTGATTCGCGGAAGCAAGAAAAACAAGCTCAAACAACAACTTAAGAGAATCAAAAAAAGGAGGCTCAAATGGACTCGAAAAAGGACGGAGAGGGCTTAGA
Organism: Viola odorata; assembly: GCA_963691705.1. NCBI lineage: Eukaryota > Viridiplantae > Streptophyta > Magnoliopsida > Malpighiales > Violaceae > Viola > Viola odorata. Next base: position 45,171,607 of record OY829545.1, on the reverse strand, counting down.
GGTGTTTGGAGAGGAACTTGATTCTTGACCTTAGGATTCAAGATAGATGACGTTATAGGGAGTTTAGGACAAGGGAGACAACTCTTAAACTTCTAGGTTCAAGACTTCTAAGTTTGGGGTTTAAATAACAACCTTTAGTGTGTTTGATTTAAGACTTAGGTGTCAGTTAGTTACTTTAGTTTAGGACTTTGGCTTGGAGTTTTGGGAAGTATTTTAGGTAGGTTTATGGGGGAAGGGAGTTTCTGCTAAGAGGCCAGCTATTTGTTGCCTAAAATGGTAAGTGTGATAGATGGCTTAATGGGGGGTCCTTTTGCTTTATACCAAAAATGGTAAAAGCTAGAAAAGTGAGCTGACTTGGTGTTTGTTTCAATGGAGAAAACTGAAGGATGGGAGAGCTATTGTCTTAGTCTCAACCACCACAAGATTAAAAAAATTTAAACTCAAATTTAGTTCAGTTAACGTAAGACTTTCGGATCAAACAAAGTACCACAATGAAGAACACACTTGAATGTTGAAGAAGAGCTTAAGAACACCAAGAACACAGATTTTGGTTTGACACTATAAACTGGAAAATACTTGGATAAAACTCACACAAATGATTCTAGAGACTCACAAGCACTTAATAACAAGATTCAAGAAAGAAAACAACAAGAAATTTGGGGTATAGATGGGGGCACACTGAAGAACACAATGAACATCAACAAGAGACAATTATGCGCGATTTTACGAGAAAATTATTTTGACAACGATTTCCTTTGAAATAAATTCCTAAAAATATCTCAAAATGTTCACAAGACACAGATGAACAACAATAAGCCAAGGAGAAATAAAAATATAGCTAGAGGAAATACAGAAAAATATACCAATCTTTGAATAGCTGAAGCTCCGCTACCACCTGATACGATCATGGTTTCTCTTAGAAATGAGGATGGAGTTTCCGCAGCGAAATGGGGAATTTAAGGTGAGAAATCCGTGAGAGTTTGCCCTTTAAGCAAGGATCTAGTTCAAGATGGAAAATGGGTACGTTGGATACAAGGAATAGAGACACAATCACACAAACATCAGCAAAAACACAAGTGCGGAAAGGAGTAACTTAATCGTGAGGATTAAGGGATTAAGGATCTTATTTGGACTTTTGATGTTAGAAATCACAAGTAAATGTGCAACACAAATTTGACACTAAAATAAGGAGGAAACTTTTAATGTTTTTATTTAACTCAAATCAATGGCTTTCCTAAACCAAGTAGATAAGCACAAAGAGAGCTTACAATGAAATTAGAAGGCTAAGAACTCAACTAAAATTTCATAAAAAATATAAGGTAAGTTACAAACTGAGGAGGAAAGACCTATTTATACTAAGTTACAAGTTGGCAAAAACTACGACACAAAATGAGCCTGAAAGCCCCAAAAACTCCCAATTTTGTATTTCTATCGCGGGGCTAACGGTATGCTGTTAGAGGCGCTAACAACATGTCGTTAGCATCGTTTTTCTTTGCGCAAATTTCAACATTTGCCAAAGTTAACGGTATACCGTTAAGGTGCTTAACGGCATGCCGTTAGCTTCTTTCTTTCAACATTCAAAAATTCTGAGGTTCCAAAATAACAAGTCTTCATGCCAAAGCTAACGATATGCCTTTAAGAACCTTAACGGCATACCGTTAAGCACTATCTTAGGTATGCAAAAGCGCGCTTGTGCACACGCGGGTCTCATGGCTTACTAGGGTTTTGGGGCGCATATCCTCATGTCCTCGCCTATGAATGAATACGGTAATGGACTCACCGGATGCTTGGGTGGCCATGCTCGTATCAACATCTCTTGAAACCACAAGGATCTATGCATTTCCACCATTTCTTCCTCTCATTATAGCCAATAAAGATACACTTTTTAGCTTTCGCATCCAATTTTCTCCTTTGCAAGTTATGGACATGAACATAACATAGTGAACCAAAGACCCTGATATGCTTGACATTGGGTTTTTCACCATAAAAGAGCTCATACAAAGACTTCAAGTTGTTGACACTACTAGAAACTCGATTGATCAAATAAGCAGAACATGTCATACCTTCCGCCCATAAGGCCTTAGGTAAATCCTTAGCATGTAACCAACTTTTGCAAGTCTGGGTAAGATGACAAATTTTCCTTTTGGCTACACCATTTTGTTATAGTGTATTTGCACATCAAAGCTCTCTTCTGATTCCTCCCTTTCGACAAAATCGAAGAACTCGTGAGAGGTAAACTCCCCTCTATTATTTATCCGCAACTTTTTGATCTTCCTGTTGAATATACCTTTAACTGATCTTTTGAACTCCTTGAATTTCTCAAACACATTTGACTTTTGCTTCACGAAATAAACCCACGTGAACCTTCAGAAATCATCAAAGAATGTAACATATAACGGCAGCCAGAATAAGATGGTGCCATTATCGGACCCATCAAATCACTATGTACAAGATCCACGGGTAATTTAGCCCTTGTAACTGATCTGTCAAATGGAAGTCTGTGTGCCTTTCCATACTGACAGCCTTCACAAACACCGTGAGAGAAAGAAGTGATATTTGGAAACCCATCTATCAGATTCTTCATAACAATCACTTTCAACTTGCTCATATTTAAATGGCCAAGCCTAGCTTGCCACAAAGATGCACCATCATTTTTACTCATTTTGTCGACATAAAAACTTGAAGCAGACAGAACAAAGAGATCATCAATTTTTTTGTCCAACATGAGAGACATCTTCCTTCAAGATCTTGATATTGCAAAGAAACTTAACATCCTGTTGATACCCGAATTTTGACGCCACTTTTAATTAATTTTAACATTTCTGTTATTTAGTTAATTTACAGTCATTTTCTGTTGGTTTACTGTCACTAGCATTTTTAGGTGTTTCGTTGCATTTTAGCATCATCGTTAGCATCGTCAGCTTTCGAAATCGCATTTTTAATTTTTCGGCATGTATGTTCATTATTATTATCAATATTATTTTTAGCCCTAAAAATCACATTTTTGATTATCCGGGAGTCGTTTGCAAGTTTTTTCTTCGTTTTAGGTCATCACATGAATTTTAGGGTTTTTAATATTTTAGCGCATTTTTTAGTATTTTTATTATTTTATTACTATTTTCATTCGAGCTTTTATTGGACCCGAGTAAGTCCGCTAGGACAATAGCTTGAATTTGAAATGTTTTCCATCAACTAGTTGCTAGCTTTTTTTCCATTCACAATGGTCTACAACGTTTCGTGTAATTTTTGGCGTAACGTTATTATTTTTCCGTTCAAACGTTTCACGTTTTTTAATGAGAAAATAAACACGTTAAACGAGAAATTCTCGTCATTCGCTGTAGACGGTTAAACCCATCGTGTTTTTCTCTACGTGCCGGTACCTTCGGCTCGAAAAGTCGGAACGTTTGCTCGCAGGATCCGGCTCGAGGCCATTTAAATAGGACTTAAAGGGCCCTTGATCACAACCGTTGATCTGGTCAACCAAGGAAAGTCAACCAGATCAACGGTTGACAAATTAAATAGCATGGCACATGAACAGTGCAGACATGAGCAAAACAGCAAAGTCCTCGCCCGAGCCACCTGCTCCCATAGCGTCCTAGCCAGCCCATCGCTTCCTGTCCCTCCGCCATCATCACGACTAGCACCCTAGCTCCGCCACCTCGACGTCCGGCCAAGCCACGCGCGTCCCTCGCGTTCGGCCACCACGCGTTTGCAGCCTATAAATACGAGGCTCTCCTTCGGTTCAAAGGGCACCAAATTGGCAAGAAAACCTTGCTTTCTTCCCTCCCATTGATCGATAGCTCACTTAGAGCTTGATCGTCAAAGTTCAAAGTTTAACAGTGAGTTTTCTCTCTCTAGCTCGTTTTCATTTCTTTAAGCATTTTCTTCTTTAAATTCGTTTAGCTTTGTTTTGAAGAGATAAATTGCTTTTCTTTATGTCATTAATTCATATGCATGCTGTAGAATAAATACATGCTTTCAATTTTAAAAATCGTTAGCTAGATTGTACGAATTAATTAGTTTTTGATAATTAACGATTTTGTCATTTTTTCGAAATTAAACTCACTGTGTTTTGAAATAAAATTCGAGCTTCATATAGTCGAGACGCCGTCGAGGAGACGAGCGTCTCGGTACGAAGATCGCGAGAAACGGGCAAGGGAAGCCGGAGCTCGGTCGCCGGTAGTAGCGCCGGCGACCAAGGAAGAAGATGAACAGTGCCATGTCTCGGCACTATTCACGTAAGCCCATCACCGTTTAATTTATTTTCCTTGGGCCAGGAATAGTTCCTGGCCCATTTCAATTTTTTTTTTCTCTTTCTTTCTTTGATTTTTCAAATTGGGCCCAGCCCATTTTCAATTCTTTCCGAAACCTCGAATCATGCTTTTTCGTAAAAATAATTCGTATGCTTTGCATGATTATTTTTCGCACTATCAACTGTTTAATTTTCTGTACTATCAACTGTTCATTTTCTGCACTTATCAACTGTTTAAATTCTTCGCACTTTAGTTTCTGCAATTTACTTTCGACAATTTAAATTCAATACCACCTACATGGTCGGTCGCATTTTAATTTTCGTAAATATCAACTGCTTTAATTTTTCGCAAACTACTGGAAATCCTTCCGCAAATATTAACTATTTATTTTCTGCAAATATCAATTGTTTTATTTTCTACAAATATCAAACTGCTTTAATTTTTCGCAAACTGCTAGAAATCCTTCTGCAAATGTCAATTGTTTATTTTCTGCAAATACCAATTGTTTTATTTTTTGCAAATATCAAACTGCTTTAATTTTTCGCAATATGCTGGAAATCCTTCCGCAAATGTCAACTGTTTATTTTCTGCAAATATCAATTGTTTTATTTTCTGCAAATATCAATTGTTTTATTTTCTGCAAATATCAAACTGCTTTAATTTTCCAAGTTGCTGGAAAGTCTTCTGCCATTTATCAATTGTTTTATTTTCTGCAAATCATCAAATGTTTTAATTTCCGGTAAATCGTCAACTACATTTAATTTTTCTGCATGCACTCAAATCAGCATTTAATTTTCGTATGCGTTAAATCCATCATTTTTCGCATGCAATCAACTCAGCATTTAAATTTCGTATGCGTTAAATCCATCATTTTTCGCATGCAATCAACTCAGCTTTTAAATTTCGTACGCGTTAAATCCATCATTTTTTGCATGCAATCAACTCTGCATTTAAAATTTCGTATGCGTTAAATTCATCATTTCTCGCCTACAATCAACTGTCATTTAAATTCTCGCACTCATAAAATTGCTCATTTATTTCTCAAGATATCGCTAACACTCTCACTTTGTAGGTTTTAATTTCAAGCTTCGCTCGAAAGTACGCCTTTTGATTCCTTTTTATTTATTCAATGCTTTTTCTCAAATATCAATCGTATGCATGATATATAGAACTGCTAGAATTAAAATCAACCCACATGAACAACGTGTTTAAAGAGTTTCTTAAAATGCCATGTTCATATGATTTTAAATTCTCGCTTGTATTGACTGCATGTACATGGGGACTTTCGATCCCACATCAGTTTTTCACTTCAAAAATCTATCATTTAAATTTGTACTCTGTTAGCAATCCATGATTAGGACCACGTAGTAATTAATTTAATCATGCATGGCCCGATGATGAAATAAGAGGGCGCTCATTCAGTCTTGCGGAAAATTCAGTCCCATCACGTTACGGTCAAGAATAATCAATCGATCTTGATAAACGGTAACCCCGTCCGAAAGATGTTTTAATTATTCCTGAACGGTCACGATCATAGAAAAGACTAAAGTGACGATTCCTCTGAGGGCCCCCTTTTCAAAAATGCATTTTTATCAAACACCTTTTTAACACCTCTCTCATCAACCGGTAACCGTTTTCGGATGTGACTCGGGTGCCTAACACCTTCTCGAGACCATAATACGACCCCGAACCTTTATCTGGGGTCCAGACCCTTTTTTTGTGCCTTTAGTTTTTTTTACTTATTATATTTCCTATGCCATGACGATTAAGGTTCCCTAAACCTAGCAACCAAATTAGGGTGGCGACTTCATTGCATGCTGCTAGGCGTCCTTTTACGCCGAGCATCTGAAGGTCTCAAATTTTGTTGCACACTCGCGAATTAATTTTTTCGCGGGGCGCGACAGTTTGGCGACTTCACTGGGGACTTTAGGGTCGGAGCCGGTTTCATTTTTTTGAGAGGTGTTTTTGTTTTTTATTTATTTGTTTTTGCCTATTTACCTGCTTTGATCAATTGCTGGTCTGTTTATTTATTTGCTTTATCAACTGTCATATGCATTTCATAGCGCCCTACACTAAGGGGATAATTACCAATGATAACAATCGAGATAGTCCTAACGGTCCTACTGCACAAACGGTTCTTATCGGAACGGATCCCCCTGAGCTCCATAAGGATATCCCTGTATCGCCTAAGGATCAGCGAAGGATTCCTAGGATGGTCGACTTCAGCGGGGGGGGGGGGGGGGGACTCACGCAATTCTATACGCACGACGTCATCCCATCCTAGGGACCCACAAGGTTATCGCTCCCGGCAGCCCCATCAGACATCGCCCATGACGTCATCCACTGATATCGCCTGTGACGTCATCATCAAACGGCGCCCTCTTTGATATCGCCAGGTATCGCTGTCCAGATCTATAAATACCCCACCATTTTTCACAATCAGGGTAAGGTCAAGCTCACCTAGAGAAACCTCTACTACTCTTAAAACCCGAACTAACTTAAGCATCGGAGTGTCTACGCCGGAGCTCCCCCTCCGGCGCCTTGCAGGTACACTCGCCGCCATTCACTACCGTTCCGATCGCACACGACGCAGAATCTCACAAGATTGACATTGAATCTTATCAAATGGTGCTTTCATTGAGAGCTTTGGTATATTAAGTGAGCGTCCTTAATAGCCAAGCTCCGTTAGTCGGAAGATTGGAACGGTCATGATCACAGGATCGGAGTCGATCCGATCATCATCCTCTAATATCCCTTTCCACATCCGCAGGCGGCTTTTTCCCTTTGCTACTGCTGATCTCTCTATGACGACACAACCAATTATTTCAGGACCTCTGGACCATTCGGCTGGAATTGCTGGAGGAGTGGTCTCCTCGCAAACAGACATTTTGTCATCCCAGATGGCAGGATCCGACTTCTCCACTCCTCTTTCGAGAGAATATACACTCAACCGTGAACATCCTTTTGCAATGGAAATAACGACCCTTCGTTCTCGGCTGGAATATTTGACTGAAATGGCCGCAAGAGGCACTCCCGGTGCTTCTGGATCTGGTCACCCTCCTCGCATCATGTTTACTCCATCTATTGTCGCTGATCGACCCGTGTCACCGTTGTTTTCAGAAAACCTCCAGATGCCTTTACCTGATGGAAATCCTCTGAGTAGTGCTGGGCAACTTGCTCAAGGAAGAATAGAGGCTTATGTACCGCAAAGGCCGCAAGGTCTCCTCCTACAAGGAGACAGGCAACTTGAGGGGGTTAGGAACCGGTGGGACGGATGGAGGGAAGGAGTCCACAGAAGTTTGTCTCCTGAATACAGTGACAGGTCCAGTAGCCGGAGGTATCGAAGTCATTCGCGCAGGAGTCGCAGTCGATCTCCTAGGCGACATCTTACTCCAGAACCGCGAGATAGAGGGCGTCAAGCTGACATGTCTCCCCCGCGTCAAGCTCGTGAAATTCTTGATGATACATCGGGCCACCCATTTAGCCGTCGCATAAGGCGTCACCGAGTCAGTCGACGTGTAAAGCTTCCCACTGACACTTATGATGGTACGAAAGATCCCATCTCACATATCAATAAAGTGAAAGATTTTGTTCAGTTTCAGACCCACAGCGATGCGGCACTATGCCAAATATTTGTTATGACGCTATCAGGCGTTGCACGTGTCTGGTTTGAAGGTCTCCCTGGTGGATCCATTAGTAATTTCTCACAGTTAGAATCTAAATTTCGGAGCAGATTTAGCACCGCAATTCCAATCAGAAAATCTGCCGCCACGTTATTTGACATACAGCGAATGCCTCAAGAATCCTTGAAGGATTTTCTCAGCCGCTTCGATCTGGAAATGTCCTTAACGCCGGGCGTTACTATCGATTTTGCTATAGAAGCTCTGAAAAGAAATTGTCGTTATGGGAAGCTAAAAGACGCACTTATGGTGGACCCCCATTGACTTTAGACGCGTTGAGACTTAAAGCCCACAATTACGCGAAAATGGAAGAAGAAGAAAACAGAGATCGAACGTACAGTGTGCCGCAGGGGGCATCTCAAATCACTGCTGCTCCTGCGAAGCCTCTACCCGATGACCATTTTATCGATGATTACGCTAGGCGGAAGAATCATATCCCCAAGACCTCTGACAGACAAAGGGGCAATTTTCTGAAGGGAAAAACCAGTGGCTCCCCCACTCAGCGGCGCGGGGATTCTTATAAAAATCGAACGTACGACCTAGATTTTCCTTCCCTCAATGTGCCAAGGGCCGAAATTTTAGCGATAACGGAACAGCGAAACCTTCCCATCTGCTACCCCGCGCCTGCAAAACCAGGAGTGTTTTTAGGGAGAAGAGAAAATGCTTATTGTAAATTCCACAAAGCCAGAGGCCATTCCACGGAGGCGTGTAGAGACTTAAAAGTGGCGATAGAACGATTGGTTGAAGAAGGATATTTGGGAGAATTCGCCACCCAGATAAGAGAAGATGCTCGCAATAATCTCAGGAAAAGGACGGCGGATGAACGACCCGTTCCTCCTCACGACCCGCAAAAGGATAATATTCCCGGAGGGAAAGATAGGGAAGCTCTTACGGTTGATGACGAGTATATCCCCATGATTAATATCATTGCGGGAGGAACTCCCTATATGAACGAGTCAGTGCAGCTGACGTTCCCGAAAGGAGACAAACGCGCACGAGATGGCACGATGAAAAAAGGAGATGCGATAGGCATTTTAGATCGAATGGTACTGTCCTTTTCTGAAGAAGATGAGAAAGGCGTCGTCTACCCACACAATGATGCTTTGGTAGTTACGCCCGTCATCGCTAGCCATGGAATCAGAAGAACTCTCATTGATAATGGGAGTGCGGTGAATCTCTTTTCGCTGGAAGCCTACAACCTCATGAAACGCCCTACTAATGAGCTAACACCTAGTAAATGGCCTATAGTCGGCATTGATGGAGTTCCAATCCCTGTTACGGGGGTGATTACCCTGCCTATATATTTCCGAGAAGACACCTACAAGCGATCAGAGAACTTGTTATTCCTTGTCGTGGATCTGAATTTGCCCTACAATGTCGTACTCGGACGACCTTTCCTTAACCGCTTTGGCTCAGTGATATCTCAGAAGCATCTGAAGATGAAGTACCCCTCCTGGGATGGGGTGGTAACCATAAAGGGTGATAAAAAACTAGCAGCTGAATGCTATTCGCTCATGACCCAAAGAAGCTGCGATAGGTACGTGTGTATAGCGGCTGACCCCTATGAACAAAGCGATGAGAAGCGTGCCCAACCTCTGGACAAGATGGTGCCCGTTCTAGTGATCGGAATAGAGGAGGCAAGTTTCCTGATTAGTGAAAAACTTAGCCCAGCGGAAAACCTCCAACTGGCTCGGCTACTGAACAAATGCCAAGGAGACTTCGCGTGGAAACCCGCAGATATGCCAGGAATATCGCGTGAAATAGCCGAACATCGGCTCAATGTGGACCCAGAGGCCAGGCCAGTACAGCAAAAGCGGCGCGCGTTCTCTAATGAAAAGGCGTTGGCCGTGGATAAAGAGGTAGCGAAACTCCTCGATGCAGGATTCATTCGTGAAGTTCAATATCCCACCTGGCTAGCGAACCCCGTTCTTGTTCCTAAGCCCAATGGGGATTGGCGCATGTGCATCGACTTTACTGATTTAAATGATGCCTGCCCTAAAGATTGTTACCCGCTTCCTCGAATAGATCAGTTGGTTGATCAGACTGCTGGATACGCTTATTTAAGCTCACTAGATGCCAACTCCGGATACCATCAAATTCCCATGGCCCGGGAAGATGAAGAAAAGACTGCGTTTCTCACTCCAAAGGCCACATACTATTACACGGCGATGCCGTTCGGATTGAAAAACGCCGGGGCAATGTTCCAACGAATGGCCAACAAAATATTTGAAGAACAAATTGGGAGGAACGTAGAGGCGTACGTCGATGATATATTGGTAAAAAGTACGAGTTTTTAGGATCACCTACGAGACTTAAAGGAAGTCTTTGATGTAATGAAAAGGTATCGCATGAAGCTGAATCCCCGAAAATGCATGTTCGCATTCCAAACGGGAAAATTCTTGGGGTACGTCGTTAGCTAAAAGGGTATTCTGCCTAACCCTTTGAAGATCAAAGCGATACAAGACATGATATCGCCCAGGACCGTCAAAGAAGTACAAAGACTCACAGGGCGAGTCATCGGCCTTGGACGATTCATTTCTAAGCAAGGAGAGAAGTGTCTCCCTTTTTTCAAAATTATACGGAAAAAAGCTTCGTTCGGGTGGACCCCTGACTGTGAGGAAGCATTTATCGGCCTGAAAGATTATCTATCGTCTGATTTATTATTGACAAGGCCCGAGGCAGGCGATACCTTATATTTGTATCTTGGCGCTGCAGACAAAGTGGTCAGTGCCGTCCTTGTTCGCGACGACAACCACTCTCATCGCCCAGTCTATTTTGTGAGCCACGTTCTTAAAGATGCGGAATTGCGGTACGCCCGAATCGAAAAGATAGCGTTCGCTCTTATACAAGCCACCCGCAAAATGAACCGATACTTTCAGTCTTATTCCGTCATCGTACTCACAGACCAGCCTTTAAAAAGGATCTTTCGAAAGCCTGAATTTTCCGGAAGGATGTTGATCTGGGCACTCGAATTGGAACAGTATGGATTGAGGGATCAGTCTAGACCGTCTGTAAAGGCTCAGATCCTGGCTGATTTCATAGCGGAATGCACCTTTACAGAGGATCCTTTAGAAGGCGTACCTGAAGCGGAATGGGGCCATATGGATCTCCCATTCCCGGAAACCTATACGGATCTCTGGATCGTCCATGTAGATGGGGCTAAAAACCAAGAGTTGGCTGGAGCTGGAATCTTTATAAATGGGCCGCATGATATGCAAATACGATACGCCATCCGAATCCTACAGCCGTTATCTAATAACGCGGCAGAGTATGAGGCGTTGCTAGCCGGGCTCAGAATTGGAAAGGAGCTTTCTTCTAAAGGAAGGCATGATACTGGAAGAACAGGAGACCTGCGTCTAAAAATCTGTGGTGATTCCAAGTTAATAATGGACCAGGTCTTGGGGCACTCTCAGGCTCGAGAACCCATCATGATTCAATATCTCGCCAAAGTGAAGCGGGAACTGTTGGAAATAAAGAAAGAGGGCATGCAAGTCAGCTTTGAGCATATTCCCCGGGAGGAAAACGCTGAAGCAGACAACCTAGCGAAATTGGCCGGAAACCCGGAAGCGTTCATACCCAAGGACATATATTATCGTGAGTTATCGGTACCATCCTTCATGGAGGAGCAAGCATCTTTATGTGTGGACTAACGTGATAGCGACTGGTGAATTCCCGTAATCAAATACTTGAAACACGAGGAACTGTCTGAGGATACCATTGAAATGAAGAAGGTACTGAAACAGGCAGCCCGCTGTACGTACTATGACGGGGATTTGGTTCGAAGATGTTTCTCTCACCCTGCCGCCAAATGTATAACTGGGCAAGAGGGTCTTCACACCTTGCGCGAAATCCATGAAGGAGTGTGTGGTATGCACGTGTCAGGCGATACCCTGGCGACACAAGTCTTCCGGTCCGGATTCTATTGGCCCACCATTCGAAGAGATTGCCACAATTATGTGCAAGCTTGGCCTAAGTGCTAGGAGTTTGCTAAAATTCCTCGGCGACCTGCCACCGAAATATCTGAAATTATCGCCCCTTGTCCTTTCGCCAAATGGGGGATCGATATCCTAGGTCCATTCCCAAAGGCAAGGTCCCAACTGAAATTTGTGATAGTGGCGGTAGACTACTTCACTAAGTGGGTAGAGGCTGAAGCGGTTGCCACAATCACGGCAGAAAAAACTTGGCGTTTCTTTAAACATCAAGTTATCATGAGATTTGGCGTACCCCGTGTCCTCGTCAGCGACAATGGGACGCAGTTCACCAGCCAATTCTTTCAAGACCAATGCTCAGAATTCGGAATCGAGCAACGTTTTTCCTCCGTAGCTCACCCGCAAACTAATGGGCAAGCGGAAGTGACCAATCGGAGCATCCTCAGCGGTATTAAGAAAAATCTAGAAGGGTCTAAAAAGAAATGGGCCGATGAGCTACCATACGTGATGTGGGCATACCGCATGACCGTTAAGACTAGTACCGGGGAGACGCCCTTCGCGTTGGCCTTCGGGACCGAAGCCGTCACACCAGTAGAAATTGGAACCATGAGCCTACGGGTGGCCCACTTTCGTGAGGAACTAAATGAGGAAAGGTTACGAGCTAACCTGGATGCGTTACCAGAAGTCCGAGAAGAAATCCTTCTGAAAACACAACATTATAAACGAAAGATGGCCCGATATCATAACAGGCGCATTAAAGAGCGATTGCTGAAAGCTGGTGACCTGGTGCTCAGAGACAAGCGAGCGGCAGGACAACGAATGGGGAAACTCAGTCCAAACTAGGAAGGACCATATCGTGTCACCCACGTTGTCGGGAAAGGAGCCTATCGTCTGGAGACACTCGATGGTACACCCCTATCCAACTCTTGGATTATCGCTCGCTTGAAGCTATATTATGCTAGAATTTAATTTTATCTGCACCTTTGATTTATGCCGACCCTAACCATGACTAACGCTCGATGAGAGAGCTTTCGTGGGGTGTTGTGGTTGCTCTTGTGCAGATAAAAAGGGGGTATCTTATCCTTGTGATGGCCGGTCTTGATCAGATGGCCCATTAAGTGAGGGCACTACCCAACATACCTTGAATAGCGTCAGATTGAAAGATCCTAGACGCCCCCGGGGGTGAAAAGTCCTACCCTTGTGATGACCGATCTTGATCAGACGGCTCATTAAGTGAGGGCACCACCCGGTATCTTTGGGAGTGAAAAATCTTTTCCTTGTACAGACCGTTCTCGTGGAGACGGCCTATCAAGAAAAGACACGCCCAAAAAAATAGAAACTCCGTCTAGAAACAAGACTCCTATCTTAACAGCTGGGCTGCTGCAGCCAGGCCATTAAGGAAGGACACGGTTCTAGACGCGAGGGCAACGCCCAAAAGTGAAAATTCCCTAGCCTTGTGATAGCCGTCCCGATCCGACAGCTCACTAAGACGAGGCACTTAAGGGCCGATCGTGAAAACAGGGAAACGTGGAGAATCATGAAATCCCGGCTAGTAACCAGATGCGTAATCCCTGGGGAAGTATAGAGCTGATATGCTCCTACGGGTAATTACTGTCTCTCGTAACATGTTTTTGTTACTGATAATCTACAATTAAGAATGCGCAGAATACTTTTCGGGCAGCGGAAAGAGCGAGGATCTCATGAGAAGAGATACCATCAGACTCACTGGGAAAGCTAGCCCAAGGCCGAGTTCCGTAATTTTGACAGGAACGCTAAGGGTCTGTTCGGGAAAGAAAGCGCATGGAATAAATATGGCAAAGATAACGCCAAAGGAATTCACAAACAGACAACTAGACAAAAAGAAAGTCAGCGATAAAGTTGTCCGAACATATCAAAATATTTAAGGGGGGCTACAAACGGTGATGGTCAAAATAATAGCAAAAACTTAATGACGATTGGTCACTAAGGGAAAAGCGATAAAGCCTCAAAGCGCATCAACCTTCGGGGTTCCTCCTTTTCCAGCCTGCCGCTTTAGCCTGGCGAAAGCCTTCCTCGTTAATGTGCCCTGATCTTCGTTTAAAGGCGGCAGAGACCTCTTCGGGTTTGTACGCGTCGACCCCGTGGACTTCCTCAAAACAATCAACTAAAGTGATGGCAGTCTGTTCGACATGCCACATGCTCTTATCGGCTGACTCTTCCTCTAGGGCAGCTTTCTCCTTGATCAGAGACGATCTCTCATTCTCCCAGGATAATTTCTCATTCTCCAAAGCAATGACTTTGGCCTTTTCCGCTGCTAAGGCGGCAGATTGCTCTTTTTCTTGCTCCCGATGAGCCAACAATAAATTTGTTTGCTCCTCCAGCCACTTTTTCTTCTCATCCCGCTCCCGCTCCAATTCCTTCAAAGCAGAGGAGAGGGAAGCGGCTTGACTTCGCACTTCCTCCGCCCAGTAATGGAAAGACATCATGTTGGTAAAAAGAGAAGAGCATACGGAGTTTTCCCTGTCCAGCACAGACCTCGAAAGAAAAGCTGCCCGTTCTGGCGCAGATGCCAATACTTGAGAAGCTAGAAAAGCCGTAACCTCATCGGAGCCGTCACCCCCTAACGCGGTCAAAGCAGTATTCCGGAGATCGAATAATCCAATTTGATGGGTCACCGCAGCGGGCCCACTCAGCGGACCGAGATCTACTACACAGTTAAAAGTGGCTCCTCCTTCACCAAAACGGTCCCGGAGGGGGATACGCGAAGGAAGAAAACCCAAGGAAAAGGGAGCACGGACCTGTGACGATGAACCTCCTGAAGCTATATAAACGCCATGAGGCTGATAGCCGGAGAAATCCGGTGAGACATCCTGGTATCCCATATTGGACGGATACACATGAGCGGAACCGCCGAAAGAATGGGGAGAAGCCTCCAAGGTATCGCTAGTGCCCAGATTCCCCAAAAATCCTAAAGGATTCTCTCCCTGAGGAGCAGCCGTCGAGTCAAACCCATCCACGGACCTATTCTCTGCCTCGGTAGTAAAGGAAGAGGGATTTCCGCCCTCGTCTCCCAATCGTTGTCTCTTCCTGGAACCGGTCAGCGCATAACTCAACTCCATGTTGTCTGACGGAGGAGCGAAGGTAGCAACAACGATAGTGTCCTGCCAAGAATATAATTCAAAATACAGAAAGAAAAGAAGAAAGAAATTAAACAACAACAGAAATGGAAATGTAGCCTATGACGGCTAGAAAATACCCTTACCGCAGCAGTGTTGGAAGGAGGCGCTTCTGAAGAGCCTGCCGCGTCCGGAGAAGGTGTGAGAGCGGCAACACTTCTTGTTTTTCTCTTCTTTTTTCCTTTGGCAATGGCCTTAGAGGCCTGGGAAGAAGAAGAAGTTTGAGCAGGAGGAGCAGCGACGGTCACGAGGGGAACGCCCGAAGGAATGTCGGCCGAAGAGGACACTTGGACAACGCTCGCGGAAGCGGCCGGAAGTTTGGTGGGATTATCAGTTGCTTCCGTGGAAGCGTATTTCTCTTTTTCCTCTCTCTCTTGAGCCCTCCTCAAACGTCTCCTTACGCTCTCGGGTTTATAGTTGGGATCCGTCGCTGCGAAAGCACAAAATAACGTCAGCGTTAGTAATAGTAACAGCAAAGAAAGGAGTAACGCAGCACTCACATTTAACACAACCACGAATGTCCATTCGACAAGCCACTTGGTGAATGTGAACGCTGATTTCCAGTTCGAGTAATTTGTTTAACCAGCCTTGTTCACGCTGCGGAAGGGTCTCTGGCTGGCTCCAAGCTGTGTCATCCACGTTTTGGTTAAACTCAGATCGCCACCAGGAACAAAGATCTTCAGGAATATCTACCACAAAAAACTCCTTTTTCCAGCCATCAATGGAAGACTCGATATGGAGGAGTTTCCAAGTAAAGGACTTAAGAGAGTCATCGTCGAAGCGGGGCAATATCGTTATCACTCCCCGACATTTCATCAGCTTAAAAACAGATTTAAGCAGCAGAAGGGAAGGGGAAGTAATCTTTTTGTATTTACAAAGCTCCAAAAAAGCATAAACACAACAATATGTATTTGGGGACAATTGGGCCGGAGACAGATCGCCGGCAACAAGCAATTCTTGGACAAAAGGGTCAATGGGAAGGCGAAAACCATAACGGAACATCTGCGCATACATGACCCTACGAGTGCCCGTCAAAACGATGTTCAAACGGAGAGACTCGGGGGCAACACTGGCCTTATAATCATCAGGGATGATAGCATTATGGGCGGCCAAATACTCACGAAGAGCGGCCTCAGAGGTGATAACACTGGCTGTAATATCCATCCTTTTTTCATCGGCAGATTTCGACTCAGAACGGCGAGTCTTAGCCATGGCAGAATTAAAAAGCTAAAAGACGAAGAAGATGATGGAGGAGAAAGAAAATACCTTCAGAGAAAAGCACTTCGAAGAGCCCTGGATAGTAGGGAGAAAATGAGACGGCTGAAAGAAAATATGGGAAAAAAGGATGCTAAAAGAAAACGAAAAGAATAAATATTGGGTTTTATAACCCTAATAATTAAACGAAACGACGGATGCCACAGTCGTTACGTGGAAGCGGCACAAGGAATAGACTCAGGTAATGAGTACAATCCTAGAAAAGCGCTACAACGCCTCGATCTAGGCAAAGTTGTCAAGCACGCTAGCTCGTAGCGCCAGAAGAAATGGACACGTGTGTCTGTACAATCGCGAATTTTCTTATGAAAGGAGGGCAAGCATTAAATGCTCTGAAAAGCGGGCACCGTCTCTTGGAAAAAACAAGCATGATATCGCGAGAAAGGAGATAGCGCAAGAAGACATTAATTAAAAGGGCAGCATTGAATCAACGCGGAAGGGCGGAATGAAGTTCAAAAAGCAATAAAATGCAAATGTATCGCCGCATAACAGGGCGTTATTACAAGACAAAAGAAATGAATAAACAGAAAGTCTTCTAAATGAAACAATCCCGATCAATCATAGGTCCTTGCAAGCATCGCGGTCATCATCCCTTCGTCCTCCCACAGAAGAAGAAAGATTTTCCTCACTTTCCCTCAAATCCTTCAATCTCTTGGAAGCGTTATCGGCCAACACTGACGGGTTAATGGTTCCCTGGCGATAGAGATTCATAAACTCAGAGAGGCAGATATCCATGGTCTTGTCTATCTTCGAGGGTACTTTGGCCAAATCTGCGTCGCGAGACGCTATCTCTTCGTGAAGGAAGAAATTCTTCCTATCAGCCACCACCAATTCCGCCTCTAGAAGGTTTATCTTAGCCTTCCCCTTTGATTTTTCTCGAGCAAGCTCAGCACGACAGTTGTCCAATTCCGCCCGGGTTCGCTCTTGAAGCTGCGATAGCTCCGTCACCTTCATCAAGGCGATATCCAGTTCCCCTTTTAAATCAAAAGAAGGGGGAACCTTATCCCGCTGATCATCGAAAAAGTAATTCAGCTCATGAAAGCAGGCCAACATGTCGGTCAGAAGACGCGAATGCCGTACGTCAGGAGAATGCCGCAAGAACTCTTCCTTGTCTTTTGAAGAAGCGAACATTTGTCCCACTATCGGGCCCACTGGCTCTTCTCTTGAGGATGGATCCGATATCCCTAAAGCACGAAGACCGTCGGTGCCAAGGGAAGACAAGTTCAACTGATATGCGACAGGGCCTTAAAAGCCTTGAGGGGACAGATTGGCGATATAAGGGGGACAACAATTTTTCACGGAATCACCAACGCTCGAAATCGAAGAAAGATACAAAAACTCAGGCTTCTGCGGGGGATGGGTAGGAGGAGCAATCGGATTTGGAACTAGTAAACTCACATTCGGAATAAAGGAGCGAATTGGAGAAGCAGAACCGCCAGACGCCAGAGATGGCCCCATCGCTGCTGAAGCCTCATGAACTTTGGGAGGAATGGCAGAGGACACCTCGGTAACTTCCGTCGTCGGTAAAGGACCCGTAACGCTCGGAGCGTTAACCTCCTCGGTGGGAACCCCGTTGACTTCCTCCGCGGAAGGAATCAGTGGGTCAGACTTCTCTTTGCGAACTCTCTTCACGAGACGCTCGGTTTCGGCAGCGATCTCGTCGCTATCATCCTCGGCTGACTCCGCCGCAGGACCATTTTTTCTTGACCTAAGCCTCCTCCGCTGGGCAAGAGTAGCATGACGTAGCTCAGGACTGGCATCCATGCTTCCGCTATCGCTGTCGACCTCTTCAACCACAGGGTTATTCGGGGCCGCTCCCTTACCGCGAGGCGGCAGCCAATTCTCCAAAAAACGAGAAGATCGGGTGGAGGCGCTGCGTGTCACGACAGTCTTGTTTCTCCTTCCTCGCGGCGGAATAGGCGGACGACTGAAGCCTTCCGGGGGAGGAGAAGGAGGTAACGTCTGAAGTGGCACTACGTTCAAAGGTGTGTCGTTTTCTCCAAAGGAGCGTCCCTCAGCGTTACCTGCCGATAAAATGTTTTAAGTATAACAAGAAAGTCATGGCGATAAGGCGATAAAAGAAAAAACTCACCAACGGCACACTCTGACAGAGGCCTGAACCGAGCAAATTCTCGAATACGGAAAGGCCCTTCTATCTCTATTAGAGCGTTAACATTAGATACATCCATGCTGGACAACACATCTGGTTTTTTCCAAGCGGCACCAGTGATCACTCGGTTAAACCCACCGCGCCAGTACCGAGAGGGTAAGCGAAGGGTAAAGAAGTCATTTTTCCAGTTGGCCACGTTCTCTTCGAAGCCTTGAAAGTTCCGCCAGAAGAACCGAATGACATCCTCATCCCATCTAGGGGTAATATCTATCAAGCAGCCGCGGCACCTTAAGATAAAAAATGTATGAAACAGATCGAGTGATGGAGCGAAAATACGCTTCATCTCACACGAACGAAGAAAGGCGTAAAGCCCACACCAGGAGGGGGGAGTTATTTGAACGGGATTAAGATCATGATGATTGAGCGGCTTCATCAGAGAGGTATGAAGTGGAAGACGAAACCCGTAGGTAAACATCTTGAAATAAACCAGCCGGAACGTTCCCTACATGGCATCCGTAAGCTGGGTATCCTTCAGAGAGATAAAGGGGCGATATCCCGTAGGAAAAGTGATACCATGTTCCTCTAACTCAGCCCTCAAAACTTCATTACAATCAAAGATACTATGAGCTTTTCTAACCTCGGGATCTAAGGGATTCTCGGCGGTTGCAGAGGATGTAGTATAAGACATAATGGACTGGAAAAGTAAAACTACGGCGATAGAAGAACAAAATACCTGGAGCAGAGAACCAGTGAATCGGCCGTCGGCACCGGCGAGCAATTGCAGAAAAATCTCTCGGGAAGAAAGAAGCACAGAAGAAAGGAAATACGAAGAGTTTCGAAATATCAGCAGAAAAGTGTTAAAATAGAAGGGCGAATTCCTTTTAAAGGAAAACCTAAAAAAGGAACAGCCTGTGAAAACAAAACACGTGCAAAGTGAAAAAGGACGCGTGGACAGTCATCAATGCCTTTTGGAAAAAGACAGTTGCTGGCCGAAAACCGAAAAGTGGTTGCGCCCTAGCGAAAGGCTTACTCCCGCGATAATCCTGGAAACACAAAAAAGGAAAGCGACAGAAGAACGAAAGAAAATAAAAGCTTTATTATTTTAAGAAGCCATACGGCATCTACAAAAAGGCGCACTATGCCCATCTATTCCCCATCAGACCAGGAGATGCCGTAGCAGTAGACCACATCATCCTCATCCTCACCAGCGAAAGGAAAAGGTTCTTCAACCTTCTCCCCCACGAGAGCAGATGACTGATCTGACTTCTCCTCAACAGGCGGCGGCATCGTCCCCACAGCCGAACAGGCAGAAGGAGCCTCTTGCGGTGACTCGCGAGGAGGACAGGATGTTTCCTTCCCCTTCAAAGAAAAAGTGGCCAGAGCGTCATAGAATGATTTAGAAGCCTTTGCAGCCTCCTTCCTCCGCTTCTTGCGGCACCGTCGGCGAACGGGCGGCCTCCAAGGGGGCGACGGAGGAGGATCATCCGAATCAGGAGATGTCGGAGGAGTTGGTGGAGAATCCCGTGCAAACGTATCTAAGAAATGAGAATCGGCCATGAGATTAACACTATTTGAAAAGAAAAACGACGAGAAGATAAATGATAATGAAGGAAGGAAGATCCCCTTTTAAATAGCCAGAAAACGGGGGAAAAAGGATCTTTTAATCTTCCAACCCGACTCTTGAGAAAAGACACGTGTACATCCTGAAGTACAAAAGTGGATTTGCAGTCACGCCTGTTGAGATTTTCCCCTGATCGAGGAAAACCGCAAATTTGCCCAATCAGTTGCCAGGGCAACAACGGCTTGGATTTAATGCAGAGTAGCCAAATAATAAGAACCCAGTGGTTGAACCATTTTCAGTTGGGCTGAGAATATCTTCATTGGAAAATGACAAATAGAGCAATAAAGAAGAAGAAGAAGAATAGTCGCAAGACGACATGATAAGAACTGTTTATTCATTATGGCCTAATGGTCGGAAGGTACATGAACAAGAGGGAAAAGAAAAGGGTACAAAGGGAGCCACCGCTATCAGGCATCAAAGCCAGCGTCCTCAGGCACTTCGGGAAGGTCCCTCAAGGAATCCATGACCAGGAGCAGATCATGGGAAGTGGCTCTCATTCCCTTCAGGCAGCACCCCAGCATATCTTTGCGCTGCTGCAGCATGGCGATCACCACTTGGATCCGAGCGATGGAGGCAGACAGTTTCGATACGCTCTCCAAAGGACTGAAATCCTCCAGAGAGGTGGCCCCCAGCCTAGAGTGAAGCGGGGTCAGCATCCCTTGTGACTCCAGGATGTCCTCAGAAGTCTTAACCAGCATGTTCTCCAGGAATCCGACGTCACCATCATTAAGGTTCTTGAGAGAATGGCCCTTGGAAAGGAGGAAATTCTTAGTCAGATGATCCATGATGCGTGTTGGAAAAGATGAGGAGAACGTGGGTGGAAAAAACTCCCTGATTTATAGGCTCCAAGAGGGAGGTTTCGGAGGAAAGGACAATGGGGTCCTCAAAAGACGAGCCGACCCGATAACCGCAAGGGCTAATGAGCCCAAAAGCGGAAGGACAGGGCAATGTTCGTATACTGTCCGCAACACAGATATCGGCAGGAATGCGAGACAAGGTCTGGAAAAACGCCGAAAGACACGATATCACAGGTAGCCATCACGTAAAGGCCATATGGCTACCGGTATCCACAGTGTAAGGCCGCGTTGATGTCGCAGGTAGCCCTAGATGCGTAAAACCGCGCTGGCATCGCAGACATCTGGTGGTATAAAGCCGCGCTAATCATAGGCAGCTGATGGCGTAAAGCCGCATTGATACCGTTGTTTCCTTGAGCGTAAAAGAAAGATTGGGCTCGTATTGACCTCAAACCTCTGTAAGTACAAAAGTTTGCTAACCTTTATATACGAATATATCTCCTTCCTATGTTTGCAGAACACTTGGAAGGACAATGGACCTGGAATATGTGCCAGTCCCCGGTATGACTTGGTCGAATATCCTGGACAATATTATCGGTGACCCGACAACAACTCTTTCACAACTCGAATAAGCTGAGGCTTCTTAAGTCCTCCCGAGGGGCCAATCAGAGTAATACCGCCAGGCAGAGAGTAATGACCTCGCAACTGCAAGGGTGATAGGAGCATCCCTCCGGGACGAATCTTTAGATAAGAACGAAAGTCGGAGTCAGCTTGCCCAGTATCCTCAGGCTCAATCTCCAGCTCATCACTTGAGTCTTATCTACGTTGAATAATCCAATAAGCTCGGAGACCCTGCGAACTTATCACCTCGCGACAAAAACCTTCATTCAAGATGACAGACATGGGCTCGTTTTCAGTTGGGCTTATGATAACAATCGAGATAGTCCTAACGGTCCTACTGCACAAACGGTTCTTATCGGAACGGATCCCCCTGAGCTCCATAAGGATATCCCTGTATCGCCTAAGGATCAGCGAAGGATTCCTAGGATGGTTGACTTCAGCGGGGGGGGGGGGGGGGGGACTCACGCAATTCTATACGCACGGCGTCATCCCATGCTAGGGACCCACAAGGTTATCGCTCCCGGCAGCCCCATCAGACATCGCTCATGACGTCATCCACTGATATCGCCTGTGACGTCATCATCAAACGGCGCCCTCTTTGATATCGCCAGGTATCGCTGTCCAGATCTATAAATACCCCACCATTTTTCACAATCAGGGTAAGGTCAAGCTCACCTAGAGAAACCTCTACTACTCTTAAAACCCGAACTAACTTAAGCATCAGAGTGTCTACGCCGGAGCTCCCCCTCCGGCGCCTTGCAGGTACACTCGCCGTCATTCACTACCGTTCCGATCGCACACGACGCAGAATCTCACAAGATTGACATTGAATCTTATCAACCAAATTAGGAGGGTAGTAGTGACGCCATAGGACACATGTCCTGGGTAGTGTTCACCAACCCCAACTCGGATGAACCCCTAAAGCCAGTCGAAAGGTTACACGATTCCGTAAGGAATCGGGACACTGGACGACACTCTAGGGACGTTTTCATGGTATCATCCGGGAACCATTCAAGCCAGTTAGAAATGTCAGAATCAGAGCCCCAGCACGTGCATCATGATTATAACTGTTTATCGTGGCTCTATTTGTCTTGTTGGCATATTGACGTGATTTTTCTGTTATACGAACTGCGGATTTCTCACACGCACAGTTTACTTAGCACTTAAAATTCTATTGTCCCACAAGACCCATTTTGCTCATTCGCTATGACAGCACCTACGTTACTTTCACTTGATATTTTCGGGGGATGAAGCTTCGACGATCAGGCTGCCCGAGGAGATCTGTTGGAACAGGGATTCACCCCTGACATCACCACTAAGATCAAAGTAGAAGTCATGGATTTCGACTTAACTAGGATACAGAAATTGAGAAATGAGCTGACTGAAGATGAGGAGACTCAGTTTGAGGGTAGTTATGGAAAGCTACTGACTCTAGTCGACGTCAAGACTGATTGGGGTTGCATCCGGGCAACCCTAAAGTTCTGGGACCCCTATTATCGTTGCTTCTCTTTCGACAACGGTGCAGACTTGACTCCCACGCTCGAGGAATACTCAGCTCTGATGTGCCTCACATCTCCTATATCGGCCATATACCAGAACGTCCGACTCGACTCTTCGAGTGTAAAAATAAGACTCGACAAGCTATTAGGGATCACTACTCGTGTCAGAGAGGGTGACTACTTCTGGTGTTGGTCAGATATCGAGGCACGATTTCAGTTGTCCAATGGAACAAAACGCTTAAGGATTCTGGCCTTCGCCATCGTAGGGTTCGTCCTTTTTTCGAGGATGAGAAACGCCATCGACTTTTCAGCAGCCAACAGCTTTTACGAGATGGAGGTAAATGCCATCAATCCTACAACAACCATCTTGGCCGAGACTTTCCGCTCCTTGGACTCTTGCCGAAGAAAAGGGAAAGAGAGGCTCGCCTGCTGCACCCAGTTACTGACAGTGTGGTTGATAAGCCATTTCAAACAAATTCCTGATCAGTCCATCTTCTTCGAAAGCTACATCAGGTCTTGCCCTCTACTCAGAGTTATCAATGCGATGACCACGGATAAATGAGAGATGGAAAGTAAGGACGTCTGGATTGACCGATTCATAAACGTCTCCGAGGAGGACTTCAGGTGGCATGCCAAGTGGCTGCGGACCTCTGATCCCATCGTCTGCTGTGGACCCCTACCTTGGGTTCCCCTAATCGGAGCGTGGGGATGTACTCACTACTGCCCTGCCCTCGTACTCAGGCAGTTTTGCATCACCCAAATCATTCCAGTGACTTTCGGCATGACGAAATCAGATCTGCCACACACCGGGGAAAATCAGAACATCCAGATGTACGCCCAAGACTGGGCCCACCCCTGTTGTCTCAAAGGACGCACTGCCCCTGCGACAACAATACCACAATACCCATAGTGAAGGTTAAAGCGAGTCAACGACAATGTCTTACCTCGCCCTGAAAATCAGAAACCAATAGAAGAGGAAGGGGAATCTCAAGTGAGCGGATGCCATGGCTTACGCTCAAGTGGTAGAACAAATGCGAGCAGCGCAGGAAGAACGAGATCTGATGACAGAGGAAAGAGATATCGCCGAAACCCATCAATGTGGCCTGGAGGTCCAGATGAATGAGCTTGACAGGCGTCACAAGGATTTTATCCGCGTACAAGCAGTAAAACAGAAGGGGGCCCTTAGAGCTTTTAAGGAACGCTTGAGCAGCGAAATCCGCAAGAGAGAAGCATCCAGTGCCATAATCAAAGACAGGGATTCGATGATAAGGGTCTTGACTACTCGCACGGACTTGGAAGATCGAAAGAACCAGGCACTACAGAGCCGAATTACCGCTTTAGAGGCTGAAATAGAGATGCAGAAAGGAGAGATGGGCTCCATGGAATACCTTTGGCAAGAATAAGAGAAGTCTGATCCCCAGGATTGACCCCTTCATGGGAATGCTAGAGTATCGGCAACCCCTTTTTCATGTAATTAGGATCCCTAATTTCATCTAGTTTAGCCATTTTTGATGAATTTAGGTAGTTGGCTAGTTCACTACATCTTGTAAAAACTTTTAATCAAGTTGTACCTTTTTCGGATATTTATTAAATCGCCTCAACTTTCCATATCAATCATCCCTCCAATACAAACTCAAAAACCATCGCAAAAACAAAAGGAGAAAATCCCTCCGGGATAAAACACAATCGTCTCCCCGAAATTCTGAAAAAATCAGACCAAGTATTCAAAACATCCGAGTATCGCTCACTCATGGCCATGTCTTCTTAACTTATCACAAGAAACTCCAAGTTCATATCATAGATCGTCGTCCTTCCCCTCAGATGGTTCCATCAGGCATCGGGCCTGCGTCAGCATAGTATAAAAGAGATCTTCCTAGCATGACGACATTGGTTGCCCCTGCTGATTTGGGTTTTGTAGATAGCATCTCAGTTTGCTCCATGTCGTTGGAATGAATGGAGGATTCCTTCATATCTTGTCAATGGCTGGGATCTCTCGCCTCTCTGACCGCCCTGAAAATATCAAGTGAAAGCGTGGCCGGAAAAGAGAATGAGCAAACGTGGAGGCCTCGGGATTGCACATCACCTGTATATCCTCACTTGTACTTACTCTTTTCTGTGTTTTTCCCTTTTTCAGGTTCACGATAGCTCCTCGGAAGCACGCTACTCCCCACAGGCTCCCCTTTACTAGGCTTCAAAAATGAAAAATGACTGAACAGGCTAAGGCCAATGAAGTACTAACGACCAGAATAGCAGCACTAGAAGAATAAGTTCGAACTTTGCAAACTGAAAAGGAATGGGGTCCTTTATTAACCCAACCATCTTTTGTTCAGTGGAAGTGGCAGGATCCCTACATCAATCCCAACCCTACAACTGCAGTAGGTACAACCAGACAGTGTTCCCACCCATCTCAGGTTCGTTCTACCCAAACCGCAATTTCGGGACCATCGGAAACTAAACTTCCGGGAAGCAATCCGACACAGCTACAGTCCTCTCGTGAATATTCACCGGCCATAGGTTTTGGCACCATTAGCGCAAAAGGGTCCAGTGTTGATCGATTGAGCCCACGAGAGGACAAGCTAAGGGTTATTGAAAGATATGACCCTAGGGATCCCGCTGATAAAAGCATGATGCTAGGAACTACGACGCCTCGGAAGTTCAAGATCCCACAATCCGAGAGGTACGCGGGGATTGAACGCCCCAAAACTCACCTCAAAATCCACCACAACGAAACATCTGAACGGTACAAGCTCGATGCAAAAATCACACCTAACCGCTCTGACTTGCAAAATCTAGAGAAAAGGGCCGAGGAATTAGTAAAAATGTATGCTCAGAAACGGAAAGAGCTAGCCGCAAAGATTTCTTTTCCTTTGGATGGCTGGCAACCTTTCCCATCACCCCCAACACAAATATCGCAGCTTACACAACCTAGACCATATAAACCACCAAATAAATCAAGAAACCAAAATAACCATTGGGATTGGGGACCATTGCCTCCACTTCCCGTTCCTTTGGGGGAGATTTACGAGCACCTTTTGGCCGCTAAACAAATTGCACCCACCCCAATCCAACCTTTACAGCCTCCTTACCCGAAGTGGTACGATCATAATGCTAGATGCGAGTACCATGCCAGAGCTCAGGGTCACACAATAGAAAATTGCTCCGCCCTAAGTGGAAAGGTTCACCACTTGATCAAATATGGATGGATCTCTTTCGAGGACTTAGCCGAAAGACCCGCACAACCCATGCAACCTAAGCCATATAACCCACCAAAGGACCTAAATAACCAAAACACGTCAAAAAATTGGTGGAACCGAGAGCCTTTACCTCCTCTCCCTCTTCCTGCGGGAGAAATCTACAAACATCTCTTGGCGGCCGGACAGATTGTACCAGTTCCAGCTCAGCCTCAAATGCCTCCCTACCCGAAATGGTGTAATCTCAACGCAAGGTGCGAGTATCACGCTGGAGCCCCAGGTCACACTCTGGAAAATTGCTTCGCATTCCAAGCAAAAGTTAATCACTTGATCAAGAGTGGATGGGTCTCCTTCGAGGGCTTGGCGAAAGGACCTAGCACGGCCATCGACCCTCTCCCAAACCGTGGTGAAGGTGGTGAAGGTATGAATGATATTTTGATGGAAACGGTTAAGAAGAAGACTTGCGAGTTAGAGACAGTTGACACCGTTAGTAACGGTCCTCCCACCTCTTGTTCCCATAAATATATGTCTCAAGTTGGGCCAGTAACAAGTGAATTTGCTGATATTGGGGGCATGACATGGAAGACAGAATGTATCCCCACATCGGAGCCACATTCTCCCTCACAGTCGAAATCGTCAATATGAATCATACCGTGGTCAGTATAGCTTCAGATTCCTGTATTGATGCTCCGGGAGAAGAAGAATCGTTGCCTGGTTCAGTCATTTTCGTAAAGAAGTCAGGGGAGTATGTGTGCAGCTGGACCATCACCATGCTTCCGGATGTCTCTCCAAAATTACCCCTTTTGAAAAAATATATGTTTGCACGTTTTCTTACGAAGCCATTTTGTAGGGGCTCATGTTCCCTTTTGTTAAAAATCAATATATATGCAAATTTTCATTTTTACGCATCTCTTTTTCGCACTTTTAATTTTAGGATGAGTGTTAGTTCGGATTGTCTTGGTAAAACCTATGTCTTTACTGGCGAAGAAATGGTCGTCACCACCGAAGATAAGGTCGAAATCTCCGACGAACTGGCCCGTTTACTAGAAAGTTCAGAAAAGGAAATAACCCCTCGTGAGGAGGAATTGGACGAAGTAAACTTGGGGGCAAGCAATGAGAGCCAGAAGTTGGTCAAGATCGGAACTACCTTGGATACGACTCTGATAAACATTAAGGCAATCCTAAGGGCATTGCTGTAATTATGACCCCTGCCGAAGAGGGAGTCCCACGAGCCTTGTCGGACATCTAAGCTATCGCTACCAGACCTTGAAGCGTTTACTAGGATGGTCGACATCAGCCGGGGGGGGGGGGGGGGGGGGTCTCACGCGTCTCTTAACGCACGGCATCATCCCATCCTAGGGACCTATAGAGATATCGCCCCCGACATGATCGTAGGTATCGCCCCCGGTACCCTCCTCGGAGACATCAACCTTGACGTTACCTCAGGTATCGCTGATGACGTCGGGTTGAGGTATCGCCCGTGACGTCATCAGGAGCGACGTCTCACCCGGATATCGCCCTTATGCCCAGCTATCGCCTCCAGTGGCCTACAAATACCCCATAATGAAAATCATCAAGTAAGCCAGAATTCACTTACTAGAACCGCTGCTATTTTTGAACCACTTACTGACTTAAGCATCAGAGTGTCTACACCGGAGCCCCCCCTCCGGCGCCTTGCAGGTGGGTTCGACGGCAACTACAACTACTCCGACCAAGGGAAGTCAACCCCCCGATCGCATAAGAGCTAAAATCTTAACAAATTGGTGCTTTCATTGAGAACCTTGGTGTATTAAGTGAGCATCCTTAATAGCCAAGCTCAGTTCTACCCAGAGATCGGAACAATCATGACTTCTGAGTCAGAGCGGACGCGACCTCCATCTTCTAATGTTCCCTTCTCGATTCGCAGACAGTTATTCCCTTTTGCTACTGCTGAACTTTCTGGGACAGCGCAACAAATCATTTCAGAATCCCTAAACCCTTTGATCAGGTCTGCAGGGGAAGTCCTTTCCTCGCAGGTGACCATGTCGTTGTCCCAAATGGCAGGATCCAGCTTCTTTACTCCTGCTTCGAGGGGATTTGTGTTAAATAGTACAGAACCCCCTTTTACGAGTGAAATAACGGCCCTTCGTTCTCGGTTGGACTATTTGACTGAAATGGCTGCCAGAATGACACCTGGAATCTCCGGATCGAGTGTACCTCCCCGTGTCATGTTCACGCCGTCTATTGTCACCGAGCGGCCCTTGTCACCGTCATTACAGGGAAATCTCCGGCCAATTTTATCCGTAGCTGATCCCCCGATTAATTTTGTACAGCTCACTCAAGGACGAGTGGAACCTTATATGCCGCAAGTGCCTCTAGGTCCCATCCCTCTAGAGGATCGGCACCTGGAAGAGGCCAGAAACCGTTGGGACGGTCGAAGGGAATGAGCGAATAGGGATTTGTCTCCCGAGCGCAGTGAAAGATCCAGCAGTAAGAGATATCGAACTCGCTCGCCCAGGAGCCACAGTGGGTCTCCTAGGCGACATCCCACGCCAGATCCTCGGAATAGGAGGCGTCCTGCGGAAATGTCTCCCCCATGCTAGGAGCGTGAAATTATTGATGACACATCAGGTCATCCATTTAGCCATCGTATAAGACGCCATAAGGTCAGTCGACATGTGAAGCTTCCCACTGAGACTTATGACAGCACCAGAGATCCCATTTCGCACATCAATAAGGTGAAGGATTTCATGGAGTTTCAGACGCACAGTGATGCGGTGTTATGCCAAATATTTGTTATGACATTATCAGGAGTCGCGCGCCTTTGGTTCGAGGGCCTTCCCGGCGGATCTATTAGCAATTTCGCACAGTTGTAATCCAAGTTCCGGAGCCTTTTCAGCACAGCAATTCCAATCAAGAAATCTGCCGCCGCGTTATTCGACCTACGTCGAAGGCCTCAGGAAACTCTGAAGGAATTTCTTAGTCGATTTGATCTGGAAATGTCACTAACGTCGGGCGTTACCATTGATTTTGCTATAGAAGCCTTGAAGAGGAACTGCCGTTATAGTAAATTGAGAGATGCACTAATGGTGGACCCTCCAGCGACTCTGGACGCTTTAAGACTTAAAGCCCATAATTACGCAAAAATGGAAGAAGAGGAAAACAGAGATAGAACCTATGGCATGCCACATGAGGCACCTCTGATTCCAAACGCTCCTGCAAATACCATTCTTGATGACCGCCTTACCGACGAGTATGCTCGGCGGAAAGATCATATTCCCAAAACCTCTAGTGGGCGGAAAGGTAACACTTCAAAGGGAAAGCCTGGCAGTTCCCCATCTCAGCGCCAAGGAGATTCCTCTAGAGGTCGGGCATACGATCCTGATTTCCCTTCCCTTAATCTACCAAGGGCAGAGATTTTGGCGATAGTGGAACAGGGAAACCTTCCCATCCGGTACCCTGCGCCCGTCAAGCCCGGAGTACTCCTAGGGAGAAGAGAAAACGCTTATTGTAAGTTCCACAAAGCCAGGGGGCATTCTACAGAAGTATGCAGGGACTTAAAATCAGCAATAGAACGTTTGGTGAAAGAAGGTTACTTGGGAGAATTCGCAACCAAAGTAAGAGAAGACACCCGAAATAATCCCACAAAAAGGGTCGCAGATGACCGACAAGTATCCCCTTGCGTCCCACAAAAGGATAATGCTCTCAGAGGAAGAGGTGAGGAAACGTTCGCAGTAGATGACGAGGGCTTCCCTATGATTAACATCATAGCGGGAGGGACTCCTTACATGGATGAACCTGAACTACCGATGACGGCGTTAGGAGAAAAACGCAAGCGAGATAGCGTGACAAGGAAAGGCGAAACGATAAGCGTTCTAGATCGCATGGTGTTAGCCTTCTCCGAAGAGGAAGAGAAAGGCATTGTCTATCCGCATAATGATGCGTTAGTGGTTACGCCCATCATTGCCAGTCACGGAGTCAGAAGAACTCTCATAGATAACGGAAGTCCAGTAAACCTCTTCTCGCTGGAAGCGTACAATCTCATGAAATGGCCCGACAACGAATTGATACCTTGCAAGAAACCCATAATTGGGGTGGACGAGATCCCAATCCCAGTTACAGGGATAACTACTCTGCCCGTGTACTTTAGAGAAGACACCTCCAAGCGGTCAGAGGACCTGTTATTCCTTGTCGTGGATTTAAACTTGCCCTACAATGTTATAGTCGGACGACCTTTTCTCAACCGCTTTGGAGCGGTAATATCTCAGAAGCATTTGAAGATGAAATACCCCTCCTGGGATGGAGTGGTAGCGATAAAGGGCAATCAAAAATTGGCGGCCGAATGTTACCTGCTCATGACTCAAAAGAGTTGTGATAGGTATGTATGTATAACAGCGGACCCATATGAACAAGGCGATGAGAAGCGCGCTCAACCCCTTGACAAAATGGTACATGTACCGGTAATCGGCATAGAAAAAGCAGACTTCCTTGTCAGTGAAAGGCTCAGTTTAGAAGAAAACCTTCAGTTGGCCCGGTTATTGAACAAGTGTCGAGGAGAATTTGCATGGAAACCCGCAGACATGCTGGGTATATCGCGAGAAATAGCCGATCACTTACTCAACGTTGACCCTGGCACTAAGCCGATCCAGCAAAAGCGGCGCGCGTTCTCTAAGGAAAAAGCCTTAGTTGTTGATAAAGAAGTAACAAAGCTTCTTGACGCTGGTTTCATCCGCGAAGTCCAGTACCCCACCTGGTTAGCCAACCCAGTCCTCGTCCCTAAGTCCAATGGAGACTGGCGTATGTGTATCGACTTCACCAATTTGAACGATGCCTATCCCAAGGACTGCTACCCGCTTCCCCGCATTGACCAATTAGTCGATCAGACTGCCGGGTACGCATATTTGAGTTCACTTGACGCCAACTCCGGGTATCACCAAATTCCCATGGTCGTTGAAGATGAAGAGAAGACTGCCTTCATCACTCCTACGGCCACTTACTGTTATACGGCGATGCCATTTGGGCTAAAGAACGCGGGGGCGACGTTCCAACATATGGCAAACAAGATATTCGAAGAACAAATAGGGAGAAATATGGAAGCCTACGTTGACGATATACTGGTAAAAAGCGCTAGCTTTCAGGGTCACTTGCGGGATCTAAAGGAAGTCTTTGACGTGATGAAACGGCATAGCATGAAACTGAACCCCCGGAAATGCATGTTCGCGTTTCAAACCGAAAAATTCCTGGGCTACGTGGTCAGCCAAAAAGGAATCCAGCCTAATCCATCAAAGATTAAAGCCATACAAGACATGATATCTCCAAGAAACGTTAAGGAAGTACAAAGGCTAACAGGGCGCGTTATCGCCCTAGGGTGCTTTATTTCCAAACAAGGCGAGAAGTGTCTTCCTTTTTTCAAAGTCATACGCAAGAAAGCATCCTTTGGGTGGACCCCGGAATGTGAAGAGGCGTTTGTTAGCCTAAAAGATTACCTATCGTCCGATCTGCTGCTAACCAGGCCAGAACTAGGTGATACTTTGTACCTATATCTCGGCGCTGCTGACGAAGTGGTCAGCGCTATCCTCGTTCGTGACAATAGCCACACGCACTGCCCCGTGTATTTCGTGAGTCACGTTCTGAAGGATGCAGAGTTGCGATACACCCGAATTGAGAAAATAGCGTACGCACTAATACAGGCCACTCGAAAAATGGATAGATACTTCCAGTCTTTTTCCGTTATCGTACTTACAGATCAACCGCTGAAAAGGTTATTTCGAAAGCCTGAATCCTCGAGAAGAATGCTAATCTGGGCTCTTGAACTCGAACAATACGGGCTAAGGTATCAGTCTCGGCCATCTGTAAAGGCTCAAATCTTGGCAGATTTTATAGCGGAATGCACCTTTACGGAAGATCCGTTAACAGACGTACCCGAAGAGGAATGGCGTGATTTGGATCTCCCGTTCCCGGAGACTTATACGGACCTCTAGATCATTCATGTAGACGGGGCTAAAAATCAAGAATCGGCTGGAACAGGAATCTTTATAAATGGGCCGAACGATATGCGAATACAATACGCTATCCGAATCCTGCAGCCATTATCCAATAATGCGGCAGAATATGAGGCATTACTGGTCAGACTCCAGATAAGGAGAAGCCTTTCATCTAAAGGTAGGCACGATACCGGAAGAACAGGAGACCTGCGTCTGAAAATTTGTGGTGACTCCAAACTAGTGATCGACCAGGTCTTGGGGCGTTCTCAAGCTCGGGAGCCCATCATGGTCCAGTATCTCGCTAAAGTGATGCGGGAGCTATTAGAAATAAAGAAAGAAGGCATGCAAGTCAGTTTTGAGCACATTCCCTGAGAGGACAACGTCGAAGCTGACAACCTTGCCAAGCTGGCTGCAAACCCAGAAGCATCCATACCCAAAGGCGTGTATTACCGAGAATTATCTGTACCCTCCTTCATGGAAGAGCAAGCATATCTGTGTGTGGAAGAACTCAAGAACGACTGGCGAGTCCCCATAATCAAATACTTAAAACACGAAGAACTGCCTGAGAATATCGCTGAAAAGAAAAAAGTGCTGAGACAGGCAGCTCGCTGTACGTATTATGACGGGGACCTGGTCCGAAGACGCTTTTCGCACCTAGCGGCCAAATGCATAACGAAACAAGAGGGTCTTCACACGTTACGCGAAATTCATGAAGGGATATGCGGTATGCATGTATCGGGCGGCACCCTGGCTGCACAAGTCTTCAGATCTGGATTCTATTGGCCCACTATACGGAAAGATTGCCACGACTATGTGCAAACTTGCCCAAAATGTCAGGAGTTCTCTAAAATTCCTCGACGTCCCGCCACTGAAATATCCGAGATCATCGCCCCTTGTCCTTTTGCTAAATGGGGGATCGATATCCTGGGTCCGTTTCCAAAGGCAAGGTCCCAACTAAAATTTGTAATAGTGGCAGTGGACTACTTTACGAAGTGGGCGGAGGCTGAAGCAGTCGCCAACATCACGGCGGAAAAAACTTGGCGTTTCTTCAAGCACCAAGTTATCATGAGGTTTGGCGTACCTCATATCCTAATCAGTGATAACGGGACACAGTTCACCAGCCAATTCTTCAAAGACCAATGCTCGGAATTCGGGATAGAACAACGATTCTCTTCCGTGGCTCACCCCCAAACCAATGGACAGGCAGAAGTGACAAATCGGAGCATCCTCAGTGGCATTAAGAAAAATCTTGAGGGGTCTAAAAAGAAATGGGCTGACAAGCTGCCATACGTGATGTGGGCGTACCGCATGACCGTTAAAACCAGTACGGGAGAAACACCTTTCGCATTGGCCTTCGGTACCGAGGCTGTTACGCCGGTAGAAATCGGGACCATGAGCCTGCGAGTGGCCCACTTTCGAGAGGAGCTGAATGAGGAAAGGTTACGAGCTAACCTTGACGCGTTACCGGAGGTCCGAGTAGAAACCCTCCTGAAAACGCAACACTACAAACGAAAGATGGCCCGTTACCATAACAGGCGCATCAAAGAATGGTTGCTAAAGGAAGGCGACCTGGTGCTCATAGACAAACGAGCGGCTGGTCAACGTATGGGGAAGCTCATCCCAAACTGGGATGGACCATATCGCGTTACCCGAGTTATCGAAAAAGGAGCCTATCATCTGGAGACGCTCGATGGTACTCCCTTATCTAACTCTTGGAATATTGCTCGTTTGAAATTATATTATCCTAGACCTTGAACTATCTGCACCTTTGATTGATGCCAACCCTAACCTTAGCTAACACTCCCTGAGAGAGCTTCCTTGGGTGTTTGTGGTTGCTTTTTGTGCAGATAGAAAAGGGGGCACCTGGGAGTGAAAAGTCCTATCCTTGTGAATGTCGGTCCTGATCAGATGGCTCACTAAGTGATGGCACGACCCAGGATGCCTTGAACTAGCGTTGGGATTGAAAGATCCCGAGAGCCCCCGGGGAGTGAAAAGTCCTATCCTTGTGAATGCCGGTCCTGATCAGATGGCTCACTAAGTGAGGGCACAACCCGGGAATCCCTGGGAGTGAAAAGTCCTTTTCTTGTAATGACCGTTCTCGTGGAGACGGCCCATCAAGACAAGGCACGCCCCAAGGAAATAGTAACTCCGTTCTAGAAATGAAAAGTCCCCTCTTAGTGACCGGACTAGTGTAGTGGGTCCACTAAGTAAGGACATGATTCTAGACGCGAGGACAACGCCTGAAAGTGAAAAGTCCTATCCTTGTGACGGCCTGTCCCGATCCGACGGCTCACTAAGTGAGGGCACTTTCCAGGCCGATCGTGGAAAGATGGAAACGCAAAAATTGCAAAATTCCAGCTAGTAACTAGAAGCGTAATCCCTAGTGAAGTAGAGCTGACGAAAAAAGCGATTCATGCAGTTTCCATACTAACTCCCTATGACGGCAGCGGAAAGGCTCCTACGGGTAATTACTATCTCTTGTAACCCGTTATGCTACTGATGGTTTACAATTGAGAATGTGCAGAATACCTTTCGAGTAGCGGAAAGATTGATGACTGCACAAGCGGCAATACTATGAGGCTCGCCGGGAAAACTAATCCTATATTGACCCTAGCGATATATGTTGATAAAGCGCTACGAGCCTGCTCGAGAAAATAAACATACTATATCGCCTGGATGGTAGCGATGCATGGGAATTCCAGAAGGCAAAAGCTAAAGAAAGAGAAAAGGCAGCAATAAAGATATAAACTGTTTAAATGCACAAAGGTGCCTTAGAGAGGTCACAAGTTCCAAAGACCAAAATAATAATGCCGCGAAGGCAAAAAACAAAAAGCACGATGGCTGCAGAAGAGGCGGCAAAGCTTGGGAATGTGTCAACCCTCGGGGTTCCTCCGTTTCCAACCCTCCGCCTTAGCTCGGCAAAAACCCGCTTCATTAAGGTCGGCAGACTTCTGTTTGAAGGCCTTTGTGACCTCGTCGCCTTTGTACGCATCTGCTCCATGGACCTCTTCAAAGTATTCAACCAAGATAGTGGCCGTCCGCTCGACGTGCCACAGGCTCTTATCAGCTGAGTCCTCCGCCAGAGCGACTCTCTCTTCTTCCAAGGCAGTTTTCTCCCTCGCCAAGGATAACTTCTCTCCTTCCAGTATGACATTCTTTGCATCAAGGGTGGACACCTGCCTCGACAGCTCCTGCTGAGCTAGTAACAAGCGGGTGCGTTCCTCTAGCAACTTATTCTTCTCATTTCGCTCTCGTGAAAGTTCAGAAAGGGACGCAGTAAGAGAAGCAGCCTGACGCTGTGCGTGCTCTGTCCAGTAGTGAAATTTCACAAAGTTGGAAAAGAGATTAGAGCGTAGCGAATTCGCTTTATCATCATCTGCCTGCGAGAGGAAGGCTTCCCGCTCAGCGGCGGCCGATAGTATTTGGGCTGCTAGGAAAGCCGAAACCTCAACTGAACCATCGCCCCCAAGAGCCGCTAAGCCTGTATTACAAAAATCATATAAGCCCACTTGGTGAGTCACAGTACCAGGCACACTCGAGGAACTTAGGTCCGCAGCATAGTTGAAGGTGGAGGCCCCTTGGCCACAACGTTGCGATAAAGGAATGCTTGAGGGCACAAAGGCCAGAGGGACAGGAGGGTAGACTTGAGAAGAAGAACCCCCTTGGACGGTATAGGAACCTTGAGGGTGGTAGCCCGAAAGTCCTGTAAACCTTCTTGATAGCCCGAGTCAGGACCATATGCATGAACGGGCCCACCGAAGGAATTGGGTGAAGCCCCGAAAGTCTCAGCCGTACCCATGTTCACCAAA
Source organism: Viola odorata (assembly GCA_963691705.1). Taxonomy (NCBI): domain Eukaryota; kingdom Viridiplantae; phylum Streptophyta; class Magnoliopsida; order Malpighiales; family Violaceae; genus Viola; species Viola odorata. The sequence continues at coordinate 45,135,710 of OY829545.1, read as the reverse complement.
AACCCAGAAGGGTGAGTCTGGGGAGCATCCATAGAAACAAAGGTGATGTCCGGTCCGACTTCCGTCTCGGCAACAGTAGAAGATAAGCTTCCACCCTCACCCTCCGGTCGGGATCTCTTCTTAGAGCCAACTAGCACATAACCCATGTCCATCTCGCCTAGGGGGGACGCGAAAGTAGAAATAGTGGCAGTATCTTGCAAGGAACCCAACAGAAACAATGATAAAAGAAACGGGTAACTAATGCTTAACATCAAGGTATAACGTATCATGGATAAAAAGCACACTAACAACAGCTGTGTCAAGAGGAGGCGTTGCGGAACCCTCGGGAGAAGGAGGAAGAGCAGCAACACTCCCTGTTCTTCTCTTTCTTTTTCCTTTGTCAGGAACCCTAGGGGCTTTAGAAGGAGACGGCCGAGCAGAAGGGGCAGCGATGGTTACAATAGCAATACCCGAAGGGATATTGGTATTCCCCTCACCGGCTGAGGAAGAAGATACTTGGGCAAGGCTCACGGAAATAGCAGGTAGAATAGTGGAGTTATCGGCAGCTTCCGTAGAGGTGGCCTTCTCTTTTTCTTCTCTTTCCTGGGCCCTTTTCAGTCGCCTCCTAACGCTTTCAGGCTTGTAGTCGGGATCCGTCGCTGCATGATGACAAAATAGCGTTAGCATTAGTATCAGTGATAGTAAAGAAGGAAGCGACTCGACACTCACGTCTAACGCAGGCCTTCATATCAACTCTGCACGCCACATAGCGGATATGAACGCTGATTTTCAGTTGAAGAAGTTTGCCTAACCAGCCTTGTTCGCGCTGAGGAAGAGTCTCCGGTCGACCCCAGACGTTGTCCTTGACGTCTTGGTTAAACCCAGACCGCCACCAGGAACCGGGGTCTTCAGGAAGATCTATCACAAAGAACTCTTTCTTCCAAGCATCGACAGAGGACTCAATGTGGAGAAGTTTCCAAGTGAAGGACTTGAGTGAGTCATCCTCATAACGGGGCGATATCGTTATCACTCCCCGACACTTCATCAGCTTAAAAACTGATTTAAGCAGTAAAAGAGAAGGGGAAGTGATCCCCTTATATTTACAAAGCTCTAAGAAGGGATAAACGCAGCAGTATGCATTTGGAGCTAATTGAACAGGATTCAAATCGCAGACAATGAGCAACTATTTTATGAAAGAGTTGATGGGAAGCTGGAAACCGTAATGGAACATATGTGTGTACAGGACCCTACGCTTGCCCGTCAAAATGCTATTCAAGCGTACCGACTCAGGGGCAACGGTGGCCTTATAACCATCAGGGATAACAGCATTATGTGCGGTTAAATGCTCACTAAGAGCGACCTCAGAGGTGATACTACTAACTGTAACATCCATCTTTTTCTCATCGGCCGATCTCGACTCAGAACGGCGAGTCTTAGCCATGGCGGAAATAAAAAAGTAAAGATGAAGAAAATGATGAAAGAAAATATGAGGTACCTTTAGAGAGAAAGCGCTTCGAGGACCTTGAACGGTGGAAAGAAAATAAGACGGCTGGAGAAAATATGAAGAAAGCAGAACGGCAAAAATAAGCAAAAGAAAATAAGTATTGGGTTTTATAACCCTAGCAGCCAAAGAAACGACAGACGTTGCAGTCGTTGCGTGAGAGGAGCACAAGGAAAAGACTCAAGCAATTAGTACAATTCTAGAAGAGCGCAGCAACGCTTCGATTTTGCTAAAATTATAGAGCACGCTAGCCCATGGCGCCATAAAAAATGGACACGTGTGTCTATGCCAGGACGACTTTTCTCTTGCATTTATGAGAAGATCGTAAGCATTAAATGCTCTGAAAAGAAGGGATTTTTTAAATAAGACAAGAGCGATACTACACTAGAGAAGATAACGCGGAATGGCGTTAACCAAGCCGGTAGCCTCCGGGATAACGGGGAAAAGCAAAGCAGAGATTATTTAAAAATGAAGTGCAAATATCGTTTCGCGCGGAAAGGCGTTATTACAATACAAGAAAAAAGTGAATAAATGGGAAAAAACTTCCCAGAGAATCAGCCTTGACCAGTCAATGGCTGGCACAGATATCACTGCCCCCGTTCGCCTACTCCTCCCCGAGAGAAAGAAAATCCCCCTCGCCTTCGCCTAAATCCTTTATCTTCTTGGAAGTATAATCAGACAGCTTGGTCAAATCAACAGTTCCCTAGCGATAGAGATCTTTAAAGCCAGCGATACAGACCTCCGTAGTCTTATTTTTCCACCAAGCTATCCTCGAAGGTACTTTGGCCAAATCCGCATCGCGGGACAATATCTCTTCACGAAGGAGAGAGTTCCTTTTGTCGGCCGCCACTAGTTCCGCCTCCAGTAGCTCCACTTTAGCTTTCCCTTTGGATCTTTCTCGTGCGAGATCAGCGCGACACTCATTCAACTCTGCCCGGGTACGATCATGAAGCTTGGACAGCTCTGTTACCTTCGCCAAAGCGGCATCTAATTGTTCCGTCGAATCGGGAGAGCATCGAACCTTGCCGCTCTGATCCTCAAGAAAATAGTTCAACTCGCGAAAGCTAGCCAGCATATCGTTTAGGAGGCGTGCACGTTGAACTTCAGGAGGGCGCTGCAGGAACTCTTCCTTGTCCTTCGAAGAACTGAACATCTGGCCCACTATGGTCCATACCGGCTCATCTCGTGATAACGGATCTGATATCCCTAAAGCACGAAGCCCGTCAATACTGAAAGATGACAGATCCAGCTGAAACGCAACATTCCCTTGAGGACCTTAAGGGGAAAGGATGGCGATAAAGGGAGGAGAGCAACCCTTTACGGAATTACCAACGCCTGAGATCGACGAAAGGAATAAAGGCTGAGGTTTCTTCGAGACAGGATTAGGAGGAATGTTTAGGTTTGAAACCGGCACGGACACGTCCGGGATACAGGAGGAAATCGGAGAATCAGGACCACCGGATGGCAAAGGTGGGTCCACCGCCGCGAGAACCTCATCAGTTTTGGAAAGAACAACGGAAGGTGCCTTGACAACCTCCGTCACTTGCGAGGTACTCGCGATAGGACAAGTGTCGACCTTAGTAGGGGGAACTGCGTGAACTCCCTTCAAAGGAGGAATGGGGGGACCAATTTTTTCTTTCCGGATTTTCTTTTTGAGACGCTCCGTTTTGGCAGCCATATCCTCACTATTGTCCTCGGATGACTCCGCCACTGGATCATTTTTCCTCGCCCTGAGCTTCATCCGTTGGGCAAGGGTGGCGTGACGTAGTTCGAAACCAGTATCCATACTCTCGCTATCGCTATCAATCGATTCAATCATAGGATGACTCGAAGACACTCCCCTACCCCGAAGTGGCAACCGATTCTCAAGAAAACGAGAAGATTGGGCGGAAACGTTGCGCGCTACGACAGTCTTAATCCTCCTTTTTCTCGGCGGAATAATTGGATGGCTGGAACTTTCGGGCGGGGGAGAAGGAGGTAACGTCTGAAGCGGTACCACGTTTAGAGGAGTGTTATTTCCACCGGAAGAACAACCCTCCGCGCTGCCTGTCAATGAAATATATTAATATAGCAAGTCAAGTGAAGCGATAACGTGGCAAAAGAAAAACTCACCAACGACACATTCTTTCAAGGGTCTGAACCGAGCAAATTGTCGAATGCGGAAAGGCCCTTCTATCTCTAACAGAGCAGAAACATGGGACACATCGGTGCTGGACAGCACTTCTGGGTTTTTCCAATCGGCACTAACAATCTTTTGATTAAAGCCTCCGCTCCACCAACGGGACGGCAGTCGAAGGGTAAAGAAGCCATTCTTCCAATTATCCACATTTTCTTCAAAACTTTGGAAGTTCCGCCAGAAAAATCGCACGACGGCGTCATTCCATCTAGGAGTGATATCCACCAGGCAGGCACGACAACTCAACTTGAAAAATGTACGGAACAGATCAAGGGATGGAGTGAAAATACGCTTCATCTCGCATGACCGAAGAAATGCATAAATCCCACACTAGAAAGGCGGAGTTATTTGAACCGGATTGAGATCGTAGTAGTCTAGTAGCTTCATCAGAGAAGTATGAAGTGGGAGATGAAATCCATAGAGGAACATCTTGAAGTAAACTAGCCAAAACGTTCCCTAGATGGCGTCATGAAGCCGAATATCTTTCGTAGGGATATATGGGCGACAACCCAAGGGGAAGGTGATATCGTTCTCCTCTAACTCCGCCCTCAAAACTTCATCACAATCGAAAATACTACGAGCTCTCCTAGCCTCGAGATCTATGGGATTACCGACTCTCGCAGAAGCTCCAATATGAGACATAAGGAATTGGGAAAATAAACTACGGCAAGAAAGAGACAAAATACCTGGAAGGGGTAGCCAGAGAACAGACCGTCGTCGCCAGCGAGCAGTTGTGAAGACTCTCCTCGAACAAGAAGAAACACAGGAGAGAGAGAAAGTGTGAAAAATTGCAGAATATTAGCAAAAATGATAAAAGAGAGTAGGGTTTTCCCTTATAAAGGTTCAACTTGAAGAAGAAGACAGCCTGTAGAATTGAAACACGTGCGGAGCAGAAAGAGACGCGTGGACAGTCATTTATGTCTTTCAGAAAAGACGGTTATTGACTAGAAATCCAACGACAGTTGCACTCAGCCACTGATCTCCCTCTGCGATAACCCTTGACATCCGAAGAAGTGAGTTAGAAAGGCGATAGGGGAACAAAAGAAAAGGGAAGATTATCTTATTTATTTTTGGAAAGCCATACGGCATCTACAAAGGGACGAGACATTTTTAACTAATCGCCCTCAGACCAAGAGATACCATAGCAATAAACTACATCATCATCCGAGAGCGATGACTCCCTGCTAAAGGGAGGGAAAGGCTCTTCCTTCCTCTTTCCTACGTATATCGATGATCGGTCGGGCTCCTCTTCTGTGGTCGACATCGCCGTTTCAGCGCTCACGGAGGGAAAGTTATTTCTGGCAAGACTCGGGGAGGAAGAGAGAGTTCATTCCCCTTTTCAACAGAAGGGGAATGATACTTGAAAAGCGGTGCAGACACTTTTGAGGCATTTTTCCTCTGCCTCTTGCGTCCCCGCCGGTGAACGAACGGCCTCCACGGAGGCGACGGAGGAGGGTTGTTTGAGTCCGGCGAAGTCGGAGGAGTTGGCGGAGAATCCCGCGCCGCTGTATCCAAAAAATAAGAGTCAGCCATGAGATCACAGGCGACCTGCCAAGAGGAAAAATAAATAAAGAAGATGAACAGAAAGGAGGGAAAGGATCCCTTTAAATAGCCAAAACAGGGGGAAAAGCTCTGGATCTCCCAACACGACTTTTAAGAACTGACATGCGTACAACTTGGAGTACGAATCTAGATTTACAGTCACGCCTGTTGAAATCTCCCTCAGATCAAGGAAAACCGAAAATTAGCCCAATCGGCGGACAAGGAGGTGGCGGCGCAGAATTAATGTGGAACGGTTAGTGGGGAAACCGTCCAGTGACTGACTCATTTTCAGTTGGGCTAAGAATACCTCCAATCAAAAAAAGACAAAGGTTGCATTAAAGAAGAAGAACAGTGATTAAGGGCACAACGAAAGCAGTTTATTTATTATGGCCTAATGGCCGAAAGATACAGCCGCATAACTAGGAGAAAAGAAAAAAGGCTCAAAGGGAGCCACCGCCGTCAGGCATCAAAGCTAGCGTCCTCGAGAACTTCGGGAATGTCTCTCAAAGAGTCCATGACCAGAGTCAGGTCAGTAGAAGTGACCCTCATCCCCTTCAAGCAACACCCCAGCATGTCCTTGCGCTGCTGCAGCATGGCGATTACCACCTGAATCCGAGCGATGGAGGTGGCCAGCCTCGACACGCTCTCTAAAGGACTGAAATCCTCAAGAGACGTGGCTCCCAGCCTGGAATAGAGTGGGGTCAGCATCCCTTGCAGCTCCAAAATGTCCTCGGAAGTCTTGACCAGCATGTTCTCTAGGAACCCGACGTCACCATCATTGAGGTTCTTGAGAGTGTGGCCCTTGGAAAGGAGAAATTTTTTAGTCAAATGATCCATGATGCGAATTGCCAAAGATGAGGAGAGCGTGGGTGGAGAAAGCCCCCTGATTTATAGGCTCTGAGAAAAGGGCCTTGGGAAAAAAGGAGGTCCTCAAAAGACGAGGCGTCCCGTTACCTTCGAAGGCCGATAGACCTGAAATGGAAATGAAGGTCGATGATCGTATACTACCAACGATGCAGACATTCGATGGGGTACGAGATAGAATCCTGAAAAATGCCAAAAGGTACGATATTACGGGTGGTCATGACGTAAAAGCCATACGGTTGTCGGTATCCACAGTATAAGGCCGCGTCGATGTCGCAGGTAGCCCTAGCAGCGTAAAGCCTCATCGATGTCGCGGGTATCTAGTGGTATAAAGTTGCGCAAATCATAGGCAGCTGATGGCATAAAACCGCGTCAATATCGATGTTTCCTTAAGCGGGAAGGAAAGACAGAGTCCGCGTTATCTCAAAATCCCTGTAAGTACAAAGTTTATTAATTCCTCCATGAATACCTATCTCCTCTATATGTTTGCAGTTTACCCAAAAGGATTGATGGACCCGGGACGTATACTAGCCTATGATATGACCTGGTCGCAATCCGTGGCGGTGTCGAAAGTGGCCCGACAGCAGCTCACCTACGGCACGAACAAATTTACAACCTTCTAAGCCCTGCTAATGGATCAGGCAGAATAATATCGCTAGGCGAAAGCGACGCCCTAACGGCTACAGGCGGGATAGCGGCGTCTCCCGATGATTCCTTGATAACCTGTGAGGGCAGGACCCTCACCTAAGATTCCAGACATGGGCAGGGAATGGCAGCCCTTGGTAAACACTCGGGCTCGTTTTCAGTTGGGCTTATGATAAACATTAAGGCAATCCTAAGGGCATTGCTGTAATTATGACCCCTGCCGAAGAGGGAGTCCCACGAGCCTTGTCGGACATCTAAGCTATCGCTACCAAACCTTGAAGCGTTTACTGGGATGGTCGACATCAGCGGGGGGGGGGGAGGTCTCACGCGTCTCTTAACGCACGACATCATCCCATCCCAGGGACCTATAGAGATATCGCCCCCGACATGATCGTAGGTATCGCCCCCGGTACCCTCCTCGGAGACATCAACCTTGATGTTACCTCAAGTATCGCTGATCACGTCGGGTTGAGGTATCGCCCGTGACGTCATCAGGAGCGACGTCTCACCCGGATATCGCCCTTATGCCCAGCTATCGCCTCCAGTGGCCTACAAATACCCCATAATGAAAATCATCAAGTAAGCCAGAATTCACTTACTAGAACCGCTGCTATTTTTGAACCACTTACTGACTTAAGCATCAGAGTGTCTACGCCGGAGCCCCCCCTTCGGCGCCTTGCAGGTGGGTTCGACGGCAACTACAGCTACTCCGACCAAGGGAAGTCAACCCCTTGATCGCATAAGAGCTAAAATCTTAACAAACTCAGAGGGAAAGATTGATTTCCCTCCTCAAAGACTACTCGGAAGTAGTCGCGTAGGTCACACGCTGATATGCCAGGTCTTGATCCCGTGATAGTTGAGCATCGTATCCCATTGAGGCCTGCGTTAAACCTGTCAAACAAAAAAAAAACAAAAAAAAACTTGAAGAAAACCATCCATAATGGTGGTCACTCACAAAGATCGGCATGACATGCTTCCTTTGCACTGCACACTTACCGGATAGCAACTCGTACATCCCCAGGGGGCAACTCCCTACTCTTTAGTCTACGACATGGAAGTCGTAGTTCCTCTTGAGGTAGAAATCCCTTCTCTCAGAATCCTGGCAGAATCAGAAGTAGAAGAATCGGATTGGGCAAGAGTGAGGTACGAGCAGTTTAACCTCCTTCACAAGAAGCGCTTGGCCGCTATCTGCCATGCGCAATTATATTAGCAAAGAATGGCCAACGCTTATAACAAGAAAGTGCGACCTCGCAAATTCGAGGCTGGGGATTTAGTGTTGAAGAAAATTCTTCCTCATCAGGAGGCTAGTCAAGGAAAGTGGGCCCCAAGGTATGAGGGCCCTTATCTGGTCAAAAGTGCATTCTCAGGGGGTGCCCTAATGCTAACCAACATGGATGGAGACGATCTCCTGAGACCGGTAAATGCCGATGCAGTCAAGTTATACTTCGCCTAAAGCGTCGCGAATTGGGTGTTCGGCCAGGCCAAGGACATAGAGTTTTATCATGACAATCTAGCACAAACATTTGTCCTGAAATTAATAAAACAAGTTTTTTCAGGAGATGCTTATCGTTTTAAAATTTGTTGTTCTTGTTTTCTTAAACTTGTGAGATGACAAAAGGAGGCATGGCATAGATGGCTCCCTAGGAGTAGCTCGAGACGTAGGACACGACACTTAGACTAACACCACTAATCAATCTTAAAGTTTTGTAGGGACATATTGTCTCATCTTGTCATCACGAGAGGACCAGGGAGCTCCCCTCGTGGCAGTTCCCGAATTGCCATAGCAGGCCACCTTCAAGAGCAAATCAGGAAAGATTTTAAGATGAACCATCACTATCAAAAGCGAAATTTCTTTTCCTCGCAGTGCTACCAGCGCAACCGGCATCGCAAACCACCAGTCTCAAAAGACTAAAGGCTGGACCAAAGTCACAAAGCCCATCCCACGCCGGTCGAGCTGTCTGAACGCTAGCAATATTGGCTCCCATCTCCGTTCACCTATTCGAAGGGGCTCATCACCCAAGACGTTATGGTCGCCTAGCGCACCTCCGCGGGCAGAACTCCTGGAAAAAGCACGACAAAAAGCTGTCCTCCTAGGACCACCGTCAACATACTTAATGTGGCCTTGTTCAAGAAGTTTCCCAACATCCGCACCATGATCAACACGGTGAAGATCTATCCTTTAGTTGAGGGACAGCCGGACTGCAAGTATCACCTACACCGAGACGAGAGCCGCAACAAAGCATCTAAAAGCAAAGCTATCATCAACCAACATCCGATGCAAGTCACGCTGCAGTGACCCACGGATGGCCCGTCTAAAAGGGAGAGCTTAAAACTTATCAATCACATTACTTTTGCTAAAAATTGTCTTGCAGTTACTCCTCAATTGTTTTCACCCTATCATTTTCAGGGACTGGGTCATCCCCATTTGTCGCCTGCATAAGAACGGTAAGCATACGCCCCTGCAGCCCCGCTGCACATCTCGGGAACAGAGGGTTTTCCCCTTTATCCCCGAACAATCACGAAGCCAATCAACGAAGGTCCAGCAAGGACCGGTAAGCAAGTGGACTAAAGGCAGATCTCGTCCTCACTACGATTCGGATCGGCAGTTCCCGCAAAGCAGCTGAAAAAGAAACCAATCAAAACAAGGCGTCCCAGAACTGGGACCACGTCGTAGGCACCCTCGAAAGGCCGGGCTAAAGGAAGGGAGAATCCCTGAACTTATCTCGTTTTTTCATTTTCAGATTAATTTCTCTTTCTGCTCTGATGTCCCCTCTACATCTCATAGGGACTTGAAGCATCTCACTATCATCCGCATGGAGCCTGTGGAAGACGCCCTTGCAGCCCCGCTGCACATTTCAGGGGAGTCCATCTTTCTCGCCCCTTATTTAAATTTGTTTTCATTCCTGCTCGCGTTGTTAGCTTTAAGTCAAGTACGGTCGTCTGGCCCACTGGGGGCAACCTTAGGTTCTCGTTAGACCCTTGCAAATAAGTCATCCCCCACACCCTAGCAATCAAACTAGCAAGCAATCAAACTAGCAAGCAATCAAACCATCTAGCAATCAAACCATCTAGCAATCAACCATCCAGTAATCAAACCATCAATCAAAAATCCAAAAAATCAAAAATCAATCAAAATCCCTTTTTAGCCCGGCTAAAACACCAAGCATACTACTCTCATAAGCATTTTCATGCATTGCATAGGTCGGGAATGTTCAATCCCTCTGTTAAATAAAGCATCCATCTAAATTACATGCCATGCATGATCTTACTTGTTTGCTCTTATATCCACGGTTTGCTCCGACGTAAGCAGTCACGAACAAATCCCGGTAAGCATCTTTAAGCCCTCGCGTCGTATCCTTCATGAGTGTAAGGGCCTGACTAGATACTAGTTGAGTTCGCATAATATCCAGGGTACATGCGCCATTAGACATGGGATAGCTATAAAATGACGTGGGACTTTTACGATCTTCTTCATCTTTTTCATTTTCTTCCCTCTTTCCACCATATGCCATCGGTCCTACCAAAACCTTTACTATCACTCATACCCCGGGAGCCAAGGAGCAGTTTCAGCTAAAATTGCCAACCGGAAGTAAAAGCACGCCAAGTTCAAGTTCACGACGAAGGAGACAGAAGAGGTCGCCGAAGGATCGCTAGGAGCCATCACCGAGGAAAGACCAAAACCCAAATGTGAAAGTCGAAGCCTTAAGCCAGAACGAGAAGAGATCAAGACAAGGGATGTCCTCGCTCTGCTCTGTTGCATTTCACATCAAATCAAAAAGAGGGGGGGATAGAGAATAAAAAAAAGAAAAAGAAAAAGGAGATGGGAAAAAGGGAAAAGAAAAGAAAAGAGAGAAATGCTCAGAGACCTTCGAAGGATGCAAATAATCGAAGAGCCAAAGCAAGCACAGCCCGGGGACAACTAAACTCGAGAAAACTCGAAGGAAACAGTCCCCAGTTAACTCGAGTAAAAAGGCCCAAGGCCAACTCGAGAAATCTCAAAGCAACCTTCCCTAGTGAACTCAAGCAAAAAGAGCCCAAGGCCAGCTCAGGTAGTGAGTCGCAAAAAGAATAGCGACGACACTCTCCAGTAAAGACTCGAGAAGAGAAAGGGGCCCAGAGCCAACTCAAGAAATCTCTAAGAAAGCATTCTCCAGCAAAAAATCTAGAAAAGAAAGGGCTCCTGGCCGACCGGAAAAGCATTCCCAACAAGGATCTAAGAGCTCGTGCACTCTGTCCAAAAAGCATCCCTAGCAAAAAGCGAACGGACTCGCGCACCTCGCCCTCATCCGGGCCAACCAACAAAGCATCACTCATCAAAAAGCACATCTCATCAAAAGCACACCTCCTCCCAGAGTGACATCCACTTATCTCCTCCTAGAGTGACATCCACGACAATACCTCCTCCCAAAGCGACATCAACGAATAACATCGACGAGCTGCCTCCCCCGGAGTGACCTCGACAACAATCACCTCCTCCCAGAGCGACATCAACAACCTATCTCCTTCCAGAGCGACAACGATCACCTCCTCCCAGAGCGACATCATCACTGTAAGCTTGAGGTAAGAGCTGTTGTGTCGCCAAAATTTGGATATATAGGGGCAACTGTCTTTACTGCTTATCAAATGCTTCGATAAAATAGTAAAGAGGGGGCAACTGTTGATACCCGAATTTTGACGCCACTTTTACTTAATTTTAGCATTTCTGTTATTTAGTTAATTTACAGTCATTTTCAGTTGGTTTACTACCACTAGCATTTTTAGGTGTTTCGTTGCATTTTAGCATCATCGTTAGCATCGTCAGCTTTCGAAATCGCATTTTTAATTTTTCGGCATGTATTTTCATTATTATTATCAATATTACTTTTAGCCTTAAAAATCACATTTTTGATTATCCGGCAGTCGTTTGCAAGTTTTTTCTTCGTTTTAGGTCATCACGTGAATTTTAGGATTTTTAATATTTTAGCGCATTTCTTAGTATTTTTATTATTTTATTACTATTTTCATTCGAGCTTTTATTGGACCCGAGTAAGTCCACTCAGACAATAGCTTGAATTTGAAATGTTTTCCATCAACTAGTTGCTAGCTTTTTTTCCGTTCACAACGGTCTACAGCGTTTCGTGTAATTTTCGGCGTAACGTTATTATTTTTCAGTTCAAACGTTTCACGTTTTTGAATGAGAAAATAAACACGTTAAATGAGAAATTCTCGTCATTCGATGTAGACGGTTAAACCCATCATGTTTTTCTCTACGCGTCGGTACCTTCGGCTCGAAAAGTCAGAACGTTTGCTCGCAGGATCCGGCTTGAGGCCATTTAAATAGGACTTAACGGGCCCTTGATCACAACCGTTGATCTGGTCAACCAAGGAAAGTCAACCAGATCAACGGTTGACAAATTAAATAGCATGGCACATGAACAGTGCAGACACGAGCAAAACAGCAAAGTCCTCGCCCGAGCCACCTGCTCCCATCGCGTCCTAGCCAGCCCATCGCTTCCTGTCCCTCCGCCATCATCACGGCTAGCACCCTAGCTCCACCACCTCGACGTCCGGCCAAGCCACGCGCGTCCCTCGCGTCCGGCCACCACGCGTTTGTAGCCTATAAATACGAGGCTCTCCTTCGGTTCAAAGGGCACCAAATTGGCAAGAAAACCTTGCTTTCTTCCCTCCCATTGATCGATAGCTCACTTAGAGCTTGATCGTCACAGTTCAAAGTTTAACAGTGAGCTTTCTCTCTAGCTCATTTTCGTTTCTTTAAGCATTTTCTTCTTTAAATTCGTTTGGCTTTGTTTTGAAGAGATAAATTGCTTTTCTTTATGTCATTAATTCATATGCATGCTGTAGAATAAATACATGCTTTCAATTTTAAAAATCGTTAGCTAGATTGTACGAATTAATTAGTTTTCGATAATTAACGGTTTTGTCATTTTTTCAAAATTAAATTCACTGTGTTTTGAAATAAAATTCGAGTTTCGTACAGTCGAGACGCCTTCGAGGAGACGAGCGTCTCAGCATGAAGATCGTGAGAAACGGGCAAGGGAAGCCGGAGCTCGGTCGCCGGCAGTAGCGCCGGCGACCAAGAAAGAAGATGAACAGTGCCATGTCTCAACACTGTTCACGTATGCATGGGTGATGGGCCAAGCCTATCACCGTTTAATTCATTTTCCTTGGGCCAGGAATAGTTCCTGGCCCATTTCAAATTTTTTTCTCTTTTTCTTTCTTTCATTTTTCAAATTGGGCCCAGCCCATTTTCAATTCTTTCCGAAACCTCGAATCACGTTTTTTCGTAAAAATAATTCGTATGCTTTGCATGATTATTTTTCACACTATCAACTGTTTAATTTTCTGGACTATCAACTATTCATTTTCTGCACTTATCAACTGTTTAAATTCTTCGTACTTTAGTTTTTGCAATTTACTTTCGGCAATTTAAATTCAATACCGCCTATATGGTCGGTCGCATTTTAATTTTCGTAAATATCAATTGCTTTAATTTTTCGCAAGCTGCTGGAAATCCTTCCGCAAATATCAATTGTTTTATTTTCTTCAAATATCAAACTGCTTTAATTTTTCGCAAACTGCTGGAAATCCTTCCGCAAATGTCAACTGTTTATTTTCTGCAAATACCAATTGTTTTATTTTCTGCAAATATCAAACTGCTTTAATTTTTTGCAAACTGCTGGAAATCCTTCCGCAAATGTCAACTGTTTATTTTCTGCAAATATCAATTGTTTTATTTTCTGCAAATATCAAACTGCTTTAAGTTTCCAAGCTGCTGGAAAGTCTTCCGCCATTTATCAATTGTTTTATTTTCTGCAAATCATCAACTGTTTTAATTTCCGGTAAATCGTCAACTACATTTAATTTTTCTGCATGCACTCAAATCAGCATTTAAATTTCGTATGCGTTAAATCCATCATTTTTCGCATGCAATCAACTCAGCATTTAAATTTTGTACGCGTTAAATCCATCATTTTTTGCATGCAATCAACTCTGCATTTAAAATTTCGTATGCGTTAAATTCATCATTTCTCGCCTACAATCAACTGTCATTTAAATTCTCGCACTCATAAAATTGCTCATTTATTTCTCAAGCTATCGCTAACACTCTCACTTTGTAGGTTTTAATTTCAAGCTTCGCTCGAAAGTACGCCTTTCGATTCCTTTTTATTTATTCAACGCTTTTTCACAAATATCAATCGTACGCATTATATATAGAACTGCTAGAATTAAAATCAACCCACATGAACAACGTGTTTAAAGAGTTGCTTAAAATGCCATGTTCATATGATTTTAAATTCTCGCTTGTATTGACTGCATGTACATGGGGACTTTCGATCCCACATCAGTTTTTCACTTAAAAAGTCTATCATTTAAATTTGTACTCTGTTAGCAATCCATGATTAGGACCACGTAGTAATTAATTTAATCATGCATGGCCCGATGATGAAATAAGAGGGCGCTCATTCAGTCTTGCGGAAAATTCAGTCCCATCACGTTACGGTCAAGAATAATCAATCGATCTTGATAAACGGTAACCCCGTCCGAAAGATGTTTTAATTATTCCTGAATGGTCACGATCATAGAAAAGACTAAAGTGACGATTCCTCTGAGGGCCCCCTTTTCAAAAACGCATTTTTATCAAACACCTTTTTAACACCTCTCTCATCAATCGGTAACCGTTTTCGGATGTGACTCGGGTGCCTAACACCTTCCCGAACCTTTGTCTGGGGTCCAGACCCCTTTTTGTGCCTTTAGTTTTTTTTACTTATTATATTTCCTATGCCATGACGATTAAGGTTCCCTAAACCTAGCAACCAAATTAGGGTGGCGACTTCATTGCATGCTGCTAGGCGTCCTTTTACGCCGAGCATCTGAAGGTCTCAAATTTCGTTGCACACTCGGGAATTAATTTTTTCGCGAGGCGCGACACATCCTTCGGTTCGAACAAGACATAATGGCTAGTATCAACTGCATTTGTGCAGAAAAGAGATTTTTCTTCACACCAGGAACATGGAACACACTTTTCAAAGTGACATGATCATCGCCATCACTAGGAAGAGTAACCGTGTCCTCCTTCTTAACCGGATGAAAATAATTATCCACCGTGACAATAACATAATCACCCGCATAGTCACGAAAGGAAGTAAATTTACTGGAATCTCTAGTAACATGATATCCGCATCTAGAGTCAACAATCCAATCTTTTTTAAGATTAATAAAGGTCATGGCTCCCACTGTAGTAGTGTTTGCCATAAAATATTTATCCCAATCTTCTTCTCCTTTGGAACCTCCATCATCTTTGGCAACTTTAGCTCCTTTTAGCTTGACACGACAATTATTTTTGATATGACTAAGTTTGCCGCATCTATAGCATTTCACTGACTTTTTATTGCCGGTGTTGCATGAAGAACCATCTTTGCCAGTGTCGTCCTTCCTCTCCTTTTCAACATAGTGAGTTTTTTTCGTGTTAGAAAATAAGACTTCACTACCATTGCCAGATGTAGACGTCCCCGCCAGCTAATGAGCCAAGGTCTCCTGAGAAATGAGAAGATTTTCAAATTCTTCCAAGGAAGGTTGATTAACCCAACCTTGAATAGAAGTAACAAATGGGATATACTCACGCAGCAAAGTGCGAATAATAAATCTTCTCATCCGCGCCTCCGAAATTGACTCCTCCGGATCCACCATGGAAATCTCCGAACAAAGATTTTTAATCTTTAAGAAATATTTTGAAATCGAGAGATCTCCTTGGAAGGTATTTTCCAGCTCATTGTCCAGTACTTGTAACCGCTCCATGTTCTTTTTGTTGAACAACACCTCAAGAGTATTCCAGATCACACCTGCTGAAGTGCACTGCAAAATATGATCAAAGAGATCGTGAGAAATGGATCTCTTTAATACAAATTCTGCTTTAGCATTTTTCTGTGTCCACCCCTTAAAGGACTCCGCTCCCCACACCTCGTCAAGATTGCTATCCGATAGTGATGCATCATCCCTGGCAACAACATCCCACAAATCTTCTCCAATGAGATAGGATCACATACATGTCTTCCAAATCTTATATTTAGATCTGGTTAACAACTCCACACCTAGCCCACTAGCCAATTGACAGACTCCATTAAAAAAATGCGTACTTTTCTTTTTTAAAAAATCAACACTAATTACCACACTTGTGGCTTTGCAACCATGTGAAAAATAATAGACTAGTAGTATTGATATGGTCCGGTCTAGGGTGAGTAGGTCGAATGATATTTAAATGGAGCTTAGGATCTAGTCGAGAGTTTCCTTAGACAACAACACACAAAGATGAACACAAAAAAGAAGGTGGAGGATGAAATAGATGGAGGCGCAGTTGACGGAAGCAATGTTAAACAAGAAAGAAGAAGATTACCGAGATGAACAAGAAGCAGAGGTGAAAGGACTTGAACGCGGTGAAGATTCAGAAGCACGTTGAATACTTAGGTAGAGATTAGAAATGGAAATAACATACACATATATTGCACAAGAAGATTCGTTTACAAGAACAACTTGCTCACAATTACACAAATATAGAGGTTGATGGTTTACATTTTACTTATAGATGATCAAAGCACCATCAAGGCTTAGAAGTCTAGAAGATGAGTTTAGGTGATAAGGGAGGAGTTATCTCTACTCAACAAAATCACTCAAATCTAAACTAAGGAGAAAATGAACTAAAAGAGTGTTATTTATACTAGTACACAAAATAAGGATGAGAGCCTTTAGAATAAATGAGGTGGAATTTATGGACAACGCTTGCCGGTATGGCGCTAGGGCCTTAGCGTTATGTCATTAGCTTTGGCAAGATTTACTCATGGTATCCTCCTTGAAGGTTACTGGTTGCAGATCAAAACCCCGGTAGATCTCTGTAAGGTAACTTGATGCTTCTGATGTGCTCATATGTCGTCCTCGGTACGTCTCCTGGTAACATCATGATGATGTTTACCGTTAGGTCTTCCGATAGACGCTCTGATCCGGTATCTTGTGTCAAGGCCTTGACGCTTGCTCTCGATAGCCCTCCCGATAGGTTTGTGTAAAACCTATCATTCCCTGTATGGTGCGCGAGCACCGTTAAGGCTCGATTCTCGACGTTTGGTTAGTCCTTGCCCTTTTCATGCATGAACCAAAGGGCTAGCTTCCTTGTCTGGCTTAATGTTATCGGTCATGTCAGTGGAGGATCTAAGGTTGGAGCATCCGTGATCACATCACCACCTCTCCTTTTGGAAGGATTCATCCTCGAATCTGTATCCTCCAGTTATTTAGGATCCGTATCCTCTAGTTGCTCGTGATCTGCATGGAAAAGAGACAAGTCATTAATGTTGAAAGAATGGCTAACAGAGCCATACTCACTTCGTAAGTCAATGATATAGGCATTGTCATTGATGCGGTGGAGGACTTGAAACGAGCCATCACCTCTAGGACTCAGTTTGCCTTGTCGGTGGTGAGGAAAACTATCCTTTTGCCTATTGAGCCAAACCCATTATCCAGGTTCAAAGGAGGTAGGTGCTTTGCCTTTATTGCGCCTGGTTATCTCACGCTCATTCATGCTCTCGATATTCTTCCGGACTTGCTTATGGAGTTTCTTGACTTGAACTGCTTTGGCACTTTCATCTACACACATAAAGGAGTTTTGGGTAACGGTAAGAGGTCAAGAGGGGTTAAAGGTTTGAATCCATATACCGCCTCAAAAGAAGAAAACCTAATAGAAGTATGATAGGCATTATTATAAGCAAACTCAGCAAAAGCAAGAAAATCTTCCCATTTTACCCCATGCTTGGCAATCATTACCCGCAGTAAGGATCCTAACGTCCTATTCACCACCTCCGTTTACCTATCCATTTGTGGATGACAAGTGGTGGAGAATAGAAGTTTAGTTCCTAATTTTGCCCATAAAGTTCTCCAAAAGTGACTTAGAAACTTAGTGTCCCTATCACTGACAATGCTCTAGGGCATGCCATGGAGACACATGACATGTTGAAAGAATAAGTGGGCAATATGTGTGGCATTGTGAATTTTGGCACAAGGAATGAAATGTCCCATCTTTGAAAAATGGTCTACCACAACAAAAATAGAATTGTTACCATATCGAGACCTAAGCAATCCTAACACAAAATTCATGGATAAATCTACCCATGGTTGTTGAGCCACAGGTAGGGGCATATAACTACTATGATGTTTAGAGGTTGACTTGGCTTTTTTGCATACAATGCATCAGTTCACAATAGTGGTCACATCAATTTTTATTTTTGGCCGAAAGAAACGTGACTTAAGAGCATGCAAGGTTTTGGCAATTCTAAAATGTCCATTCAAAGCCCCACAATGTGCTTCCAAAATAAGCAATTCCCGGATGCTAGAACGAGGAATGCACTATCTACCATGCTTAAATAGAAAATTATCATGTTGAAAGAAGTGCATGTGACGTGTGTGTATGCATGGAGCATAAATCTCACGAAAGTCCTCATCATTGTCATATAACGTAATCAAGTGAGAGAACCCAAAAATTAGCGCATCGAGGGACTTTAAGAGAGCGTACCGTCGGGATAGGGCATCAACGACAACGTTTTCTTTACCTTGTTGTACTTGATTGTGTACGAAAAATCCTCTATGAACTCCATCCACTTGGCATGTCTCTTGCTTAACTTCACTTGGCCTTGAAGAAATTTCAAGCTCAAGTGATCCGTGTGGATGACGAATTGATTCGGCAACAAGTAGTGTTCCCATACCATAAGTGCCCTTACCAAGGCATAGAGCTCTCGGTCATATGTTGAATAGTTGAGTTGAGCTCCACTTAGCTTCTCACTAAAGTATGCAATGGGTCGACCTTCTTGGGTTAGGACAACTCCTATGCCAATGCAGCTCGCATCGCACTTTAGTTCAAATGCTTTGGTGAAGTCTAGTAGGGCTAATACCGGTGACCGCATGAGTCTCTCCTTGAGTTCCTCAAAAGTTGAAGCTTGTCTACTTCCCGATTCAAACCCCACATTCTTCTTGGTGAGTTCAATGAGTGGTGCGGCGATGGTGGAGAAGTTAGGAACAAAATGGCGGTAGAAACTTGCAAGCCCATGGAAAGATCTCACTTCACTAGCATTTTTGGGCATCGGCCACTCCCGGATAGCTGCTACCTTGTCTTCATCAACTTGAACTCCTTCTACACTCATAAAAAATTGAAGGAAGTGTACACGGTCCAAGTAAAATTCGCACTTTACAAGTTTAGCATAAAGTTTGTGTGTGCGCAAAGTGTCAAGTATTGTGTGCAAATGGAAAACATGTGTATCAAGAGAAGGACTATATACAAGTATGTCATCAAAATAAATAACAACATATTTTCTGATACACTCACGCAAGACATAATTCATTAATCTTATGAATGTACTATGGGCATTGGAAAGACCGAAGGGCATTACCATCCACTCATACAAACCGTGTTTAGTCTTGAAGGCGGTTTTCCATTCGTCTCCTTCGTGCATGCGAATCTGATGGTAGCCACTCATGAGATCAATCTTCGAGTACACCTTACACCCGCTTAGTTCATCAACCATATCCTCAAGTCGTGGTATCGGATGTCTATACCGTACGGTGATGTTGTTGATGGCTCGACAGTCTACATACATTGGTCATGAGTCGTCTTTCTTTGGCACTAGCAATACCGGAACGACTCAAGGAGACATGCTCTCCCAAATGAATCCCTTGCTCAACAGCTCATCAATATGTTTATGCAATTCCTTTATTTCCTCGGGATTGCAACGGTAGGCTGGTCGATTCGGTAGGGATGCGCCCGGTATTAGGTCGATCTTGTGCTCAATTCCGCGGATAGGAGGGAGGCTTGTTGGTATTTATTCCGGAAAAACATCACCATATTCCTGTAAAAGGGAAACAATTAGACTTGGTAGGGAAGAATAGGGGTTATCGGTAACCGACAAACAGTGTGCCTTGTACCGGAGTACAAGACAAACCTTGTTAGTAAACAGTGCAATGTCTCACATCCTTACCCCTTGCCAATACACTCAAGTGCTTAGGCTCACCCTCTCTACCATGCTTACTTTTGTCATGGCATGTGTTTTCCGGTATACTTACCTTATTCTCTCGGTCACTCTCACTCAACTTGCCATGCTTGCTTTTTTCAAAGCGTGTACTCAACTCTTTGCTCATATTTTTCACTCCACTCTCCTCTCTTATTTTTCTCAACAAATGGAACTCCGCACTTGCTTTTTCCATTTGTTTTTGGTCCTCTCGGACTTGTGCAGGTGAAAGAGGTGGAATGTTGTACTTTTTACCATGGTGGGTCAGACGTATCCGATTGGTGCGGTCGTCATGCATCACATGGCTATCAAACTGCGATGGTCGACCTAAAAGTAGGTGACTTGCATCTATCGGGACCACATCACATAACATTTCGTCTTCATATCTTCCCATCTTGAAAGTAATCAAGACTTGTTCCTTGACCCTTACCTCACCCTCATCATTAAACCAATGCAAGGAATAGGGCTTCGGATGGGGGGAAGTGGGCAGATTAAGCTTGTGGACTAAAAGGTGGTTGACGGCATCTACGACACTCCCGTTATCCACAATAACGGATGCAATCTTCTTGTTAATCTCAAACCTTGAGTGGAAGAGGTTTTCTCTCTGCTCGTTGCATCCGGCCTCATTCTTGGCTTGCGCATTCATACTTCTTCGTACTACCACGGTTATAGCCATCGCGAGAATAACCTCCTCTTCACTGCTATCGGATTCATCCTCTTTGGTTTCCTTCTCTCCTTCTTCGCTATCGGGTTCACTTTTGGAACCATAGAATCCTTCGTGAATTACTATTACTCGACGATTGGGATATTCGGAGGAGATGTGCCCTCGCCCGTGACACTTGAAGCACTTAATGTTGGCAGAATACTTCTGAGGTGGAAGGTTTGGATTTGGGGTGCTAACGGGTTTCGGTGTGGGATTAGTGGACTTATTTCTGGGGTACGGTATGTAGAGTTTTGATGTGGAGGTTCCGGGTTTGGGTGTTGGCAGGTGTTTGGAGTCTCTTTGGTAGGGTTGGTCTTTCAGATAGGGCTTGTAGGTTTGGGGAGGGTTATGAGTGTACGACTTCCATTTGGCGGCCTCATGCACCTCCAACTTTAGTGCATAGTGAAGCATGGATTGAAGGCCCTCAAACTCCTTCAACTTCTCATTGAGGTCGTTAAGGAACCGTGGCATGGTTACTTCTTCATCCTCTAGGTATCGGTCTTGGTGAGGAGGGATTCCATCTCATTGTGATAATCTCCAATGATTTTTGTTCCTTGTTGGAGACCTTGCAGTTGGTTCTACAATTCTCGTTTATAAGTGGAAGGAACAAACCTCTCTCTCATTACATGCTTCATTTCCTCCCAAGTACGAATGTCACTTGTATCTCCCCTCTCTTTGCATATTCTATCCCACCAGTTAACGGCATACCTGTCAAACTCTATAGCTGCTAACTTCACCTTTTTTTCTTTCGGAATACTAATGACAATTGAATATTCTCTGTATCTTTCCTTTCCATTTGAGGTACTCAGACGTATCGGTAGTACCTTCAAATGTAGGAATCTACACCTTGATGCTATTCAAGTTGTCATCTATTCGAGGTTCCTGTCGCCTATCAAATGGCCCGTCATACCGGTAACCTTGTCTCTAGTTAGTTTTCTAGTAACCCTATCCTCGGCCCCTTCTCACTCTATTAGGCTTTTCAAGTGCCTTGATAAGCGCCGTCGAAATGCGTCAAATATAATAATAAATCCTGAAGCCTAGATACACAAATTAATTTGCGTATAGCGGTAACAGGGTTGAACCACAGGGATTGAAGGATGACAATTTTCCCTAGATGTATGACAAAGACAAATGCAATCAAATAGTAACACAAAAAAGGGGGGTTTGTTGGTTAAATTAGTTAACCAAATGAGATCGAGACCTAGATAGCTAACAAAGACAGAAATAATAAAATTGACAAAAATAACAATCATAAACAAAACAAATAGGAAAGTAAATGAGATAAAGTCAAATGAGAGAAAATCTTAGCAAGGGATTTTTTTGGGTTGCGTCGAGGCATAGTCAGTCATCGGCGCACAAATATTTTATTCCTATGCCATAGACGTGCTATAGGGGCCATGTACGTTTAGGCCTCCTACTTTCCTTCGTAAGAGAATTTACCCCCCGTTTTCACATATGAGGTAGCCTTAACACTTCGTCGTCCTCATAGGCACGAGGCGGGGAGGCAATACTCAAAGGCCCATGAGGAAGAGGAAAGACACGTCTAGGGGCGAGACCCTCAGCTCGTCACGCTCGTGCCACTACTCTAATCAATTACTTGCCCTAGACGTAACGGGCCAAGCTAATGACAATCCGTCTAGTGTCTGCTCTATTCTAATACCTCACGTTGGTTATTACCAAAGAAACGACAGTGAACTAAGAAGGTAAATCAGTAGGTGATCAAGCACCTAATAAACCCAAGTAGATCTAACAATAAAACGGCAAGCAAACAAATACAGCAATAAAAATATATAAAGCGCAATTTGGCCTCTTGACTACCCCTTTGCAATCCTCAAAACACCCTTGCTAAGCAGATGAGCTTAGCCGCTCATGCTAATAAATAAACAAATAAATGAAGATCTAATATAAAGCATAAAAGAGAGATGCAATAAAATAAATAAAAACTTAATAAATATCGGCTGGGGCTAAAAGCTCCTGTTTGAAGAAGAGTCAGTGGCTACAGCAAAAGGGAGGAACAAATCCCTAGAAAAACTAAAGAGGAAAATATAAGAGCGGCTGCCCCTAAGATGATTTGATGAAGTGATAAGATATCCTAAAAAATCCTAAAACTAAGGTTTAAATACTCTCTCGGCTCACAAAAAGACAAAAGAAAGCTAAGAGGGAGGTACAAGGGGAATGTGTCCCAGGGAGAATATTCCCAAGATAGCCAAAGGGAATCTGGAAGGAATCCCGTATGGATCTTTCTTTGCGCGTCCTTGGGGAAATATCTGCACGTGCGGCAGCGAGTCTTACGCAGAATGCGGCTCCAGATGACTCCAGGTCGGTCCAAGGCTAGATAACACGACTCGCATCCAAGGCTCGCAGACAGGAAAATAGCTAGGCCTCGATGCTGGTCTTGACGCTTTGCGTTCCACGAGATTTCATCCAAATAGCACATGTTTTTGTATCTTTCCTTCTTCTAACCCAGAACTGCAAAAATGATGGAAACAGAGATAAATCAGCAGTATCATGCTAGAATAAAGAGTGAAAATGAAAAGGAAAACATATACAAAACACACGCTATCATGCCTCAAAGTCTTCATACTCTTCGGCACCCTCATAGAACTCATGTTCTTGATGTGGGATGAGGTTATGGGCGTTGGGGAGGTTATCGATAACTTGTAGACCACGGCCTGGTGGTGGCCTAGGGGTAATGTTCATGCGATGATGTTGGGCGGTAATGCCCTTGGCTTGAAGATCTCTGAGGATGAAAGTGTGGGCGTTGGGAATGGATATCGGGCACCGACCATGGTTATCAGGAAAGGCTTGGCATGTGGAGGCCTCTTGCCCTCGGTTTCCCATCGTCAGCACACTGGGAAATCCTCGGACGGTAACTCACCTATGTCCGTCAGCCTCGTCGTCACTTTCATGATCCTCCTCCTCAATCTCGCAAGTAACGACTTCTTTGAGCGGATCCTCATAGGGCTTAAGAGGTAGGTTTTGTGGGGGTGGCGGAGTGGAGGTATGGGATGACTTGTTTACCGATAGCTCGTGGGACTTGAGGGTTTCTTCTAACATGGCCTGCCTTGCTTCAGACTTGGCCAAGGACAACTTCATTTCAACCAAGGATGTGAGAATTTGGCTCAAGACACCCTCGGTTCTACCCCCATTGGTTCCGACTACACTCTGATCTGACATTGTATGATAGTACTGGCAAAAAAATTCACCAAACTAATATTTTTATATGTTAGTAAAACAATCTCTCCCTTACGTGTTTAGACTCTCGCAAAAGATAACCTCACAATCGCTCACTCTTGTTTACAAGCCGTGCGTCACTTTTCCACGCCGACCTTGTGTTCCAAGTAAATAAGTGCATAATTATCTTCACAAATGTTCAAGAGTTTTGGAAGAGATGGGAAAGGTACCGGTAAAGGGAAGGATAAAAGTTACCGGTGGACTCCCGAAGACTCAAGAAAATAAACTGAAAGAGTATCGGGTTGGGGGGGGGGAGGGCTTTTTAAGGCTAGGAGTAGACCAGCTGGTTTGGTGGGTGTTTTCAAGGAAAGTGGGAGAGTGTGTGGTTGCTGGCTGTCTCAAGCATTAAATGCTTGGGATGGATGTTTGATGGCCGATGATGGGATTAAAATTTTATTTTAGGGGAAACTCAATGAGTTTCTTTTTCAACAATATTTTTGAATCAAACATACTCCCTCATAATAACCACTCATTTCCTTTGGTAGAACACCAAAAATACTATTTTATCTTTTATACCTTTTAAGCTAGCACATATTACCACTATAATCACCAAACTATATCACAAGAAATGGACTCACAGAACAAGACTTAGGACTCAAGAAACTAGAAATAAGGATGGATAGAAGATCATTTGGTATTGTTCATAAAGTGAACATACAAACGCCAAACTCAAAATAACTCAAGAATACTTACGAACATAGACTGCCTCGATCGACGATTCTATTCTTGCTTGCTTGCGGTCGAAAGGTATTTTGAAAGTGACACCATAGATCAAACTCAAGAACAAAACACAAAAGATGCACACTTTAGGTGGAAACAAAATAGTGACGACATAAGAAAACTCTAAGCGCCAATAGCTCCGCTACCACTTGATATGGTCCGGCCTAAGGTGAGTAGGTCAAATGATATTTAAATGAAGCTTAGGATCTAGCCGAGAGTTTTCTTAGACAAAAACACACAAAGATGAACACAGAAAGGAAGGTGGAGGATGAAATAGATGGAGGCGCAACGGACGGAAGCAATGTTAAACAAGAAAGAAGAAGATTACCGAGATGAACAAGAAGTAGAGGTGAAAGGACTTGAACGCGGTGAAGATTCAGAAGCACGTTGAATACTTGGGTAGAGATTAGAGATGGAAAGAACATACGCATATATTACACAAGAAGATTCGTTTACAAGAACAACTTGCTCACGATTACACAAATACAAAGGTTGATGGTTTACGTTTTACTTGTAGATGATCAAAGCACCATCAAGGCTTAGAAGTCTACAATATGAGTTTAGGTGATAAGGGAGGAGTTATCTCTACTCAACAAAATCACTCAAATCTAAACTGAGGAGAAAATGAACTAAAAGAGTGTTATTTATACTAGTACACAAAATAAGGATGAGAGCCTTCAAAATAAATGAGGTGGCATTTCTGGACAGCGCTTTGAGGTATGCCGCTAGGGCCTTGGCGGCATGTCGTTAGCTTCGGCAAGATTTACTCCTGGTATCCTCTTTGAAGGTTATCGGTTGCTGATCAAAATCCCGGTAGATCTCTGTAAGGTAACTTGGTGCTCCTGATGTGCTCGTGTGTGGTCCTCGGTACGTCTCCTGGTAACATCGTGACAATGTTTCCCGTTAGGTCTTCCGATAGATGCTCTGATTTGGCATCTTGCGTCAAGGCCTTGACCCTGGCTCCCGATAGCCCTCCCGATAGGTTTGTGGAAAACCTATCATTCCCGGTATGGTGCGCGAGCATCGTTAAGGCTCGATTCTCGACGTTTGGTTGGTCCTTGCCCATTTCATGCGTGAACCAAAGGGCTAGATTCCTTGTCTGGCTTCGTGTTATCGGTCCTGTCAGTGGAGGATCTAAGGTTGGAGCACCCGTGATCACATCAAGTACAGTAACAGTTACTACTAACCCAAGATCTAAAAGTGTGTTAAGAAAAGTAACGAATGTGAGCTAAAATAATTTGTGGAAGAATAAAAGACACAAGAAAAATATGTAAGCTACTCTTTACTGGAAATATATTACAAATACATAACAAGCTCTCAAACTAAGCTTTTGGACATAATGGACATAATCTTTGTACAACAGAGAACACCTATTTTTATAGTTAGTTAACATAAAAGATTCAATAGACAATTCCAATTTGGCTTCAACTTTGACTACACACATCAATTCCAACTTGGCTTCTATATTCAAACTACAATACCAACTTGGCTTCTCACAGTCAAGGTACACAATTTCGGCCAGTCAAAGTTGCACAAATCGAGTCAGTATTCTCATACAAATCATTTTCTCAAAAAATAGACTTTAAGTTTTCACACCTAGCACCTTCCTCTCTCTCCTCCCCACTTCAACCCCTATACTCTAAACTTACTATATAAACCATACAATTTCCTCACATAATTAGAAATTTTTACATTCCTAGTGCTTACAATTTTTTTTTATAAAAAATTGTAATAAATTGAAAACAATTACTCCCTCCTAGTTTTATTAACTGTCACTTTGATTTTGAGCACGCATATTAAGGAGGCTAGATGACTCACTGTTTGAGATAATTTTGCCCCTTATTTTTTTCTCGAATGTACGTATAATAGGGCAAAATTAACGTACGTTCGAGAAAAAATAAAGGGCAAAATTGTCTCAAACAGTGAGTCATCTTGCCTCCTTAATACGCGTGCCCAAAATTAAAGCGACGTTTAATTAAACTGGAAGGGAGTATAAAATTTGGAGAAACAATATAATAAATATAATAGTTAATTTCTTTAGTTTTTTCAGTGACACACATCCTACCATATGTGTTACATTTTTATTCTCTATTTCATAATTTTTTATAATTTTTTAACATATACAAAGGTCATATATAGAGTTTAGATTGCAAGTTTTAAAAGTATAAGGGTTGAAGTGAAAGATTTTAAAAATAGTAGGATTTTGCATGTACATTTACCTATATTTTATAGATATAAATCCAAAAATAGAAGAAAAAATAAAAAAGGTTATGAATATTAGAAAAGGAAAAAATGAAAATCATTAAAGGAAAAGAAGAATAGAAAGAAGAAGAAACTAGAAGAAAAGTAAAAATAGCATAAGAGATTTTTCATTTAGCAAATGATAAGTATAATTTTCAATAAAAGTAAAAATATATTGTAGCAATCACATAGGAAAAACTCATTTTAGTTCGTTATAAAATTGAAAAATAAATAATAAGGGTTTTTTTCCGATAAGCAAATAATAAGGCGTTATAAAAATTAGAAATAGGCAAATATTATAATCTAATTAAGGAAAATAATAAATTAAAAGAAAAATAAGGATGGTGAAAAGAAAATATCGAAATTGTATTAATTGTTAGTGATGTTAGAAGAGACCAAAATATAAACCACGCAAATTAAAAAATATATATTACTCCCTTCGTCCATTATTAATGGACGCGTACTGTTTCGGCACGCATCTCAAGAAGGCCGGATGATTCACTATTTGACCTCAAAAAATTCTGTACTTTTTTTCGAACGTACGTTAATCCTTAACGTATGTCCGAGAAAAAATTCGGAGAAAAATTGTATCAAATAGTGAGTCATTCGGCCTCCTTAATATACGTGCCAATAATAAAAACGTCAGTTATTTATGAACGGAAGGAATAATTGTTAGTGAAAATGAATTTTGATATTGGTTACATCTTAATAATCATGTCTAGTCTATACGTAAATCATTTTATAATATAATCTATTAATTACTTAAATTTCATTTAAATTAATAGAAAAAAATTATTGTACCAAATAAAATCATATCAAACAATAAATTATCAGATAAACTATATAAAGAACCCTACCTATAAAATCTTCTACTTTAATCTCTTATACTTTTAAAATTTGCTACATAAACTCTATAGTTTTATAAAGTTGCAACTTTAATTTTTATAGAAATTAAAAAAATTCAAGATACAATATAGGAAGAAATAAAATAAATATGGTATAACCTAACACGGTTTTAATTTTTTTTTTGCATTTTATCAGTAATTTTTTAAACTTTCTCGTTTATTTTTTTATTTTTCACTGACATGGATCCTACTACATATGTTTTTTCAATTTTTAACTATTTTATTTGAATTTTTTGACCAATAGAAAGGTTAAAAACTTTTATATTGTAAGTTTTAAAAATGTAGAGGTCCATCTGCAAGATTTTGTTAGTTTTACAGTTTTAATGTAGTTTACATTTATAATTTAATTACTTATATCCTTAAATATTTAGTTTATTTATTAATTAATCATTATAAAAAATTAATCTAATTATTTTGTTTGTCATATGGAAATCAGACATGTTAATTTAAAAATATGATATGCCATTATAATATACTCCCTCCGTTCCTAATTACTTGTCACTAGTCACTATTCCTATCGTTTTATAAAACGGCCGGAATAGTAACTATATGATCTCGAAAGATTCCGAAATTTTTCATCAACGTATATTAATCCTTCACGTACGTTGAAAAAAAAATTCAAATTTTTTCGAGATCATATAGTTGCTATTTTGACCGTTTTGAAATGCGTGCTGAAATAGTAAAGTGACAGGTAAAGTGGAACGGAGGGAGTATAATCTTACATAATTTAATAGAAAAATTATAAGGATCAAAGTATACTCCAAAAGCTTATTATATACAGTATATACTATAAAAAAAACAATAAGTAAAACCTGTATTAATTTTTTTTGGGGGGGAAAACCATTATTAATTTAATTAATGATAAAAAAGAAGAAGGTAGAAATCTACTCCTTGGCTCCGCCTATAAAATAAAATAAAGGAAAAAAAAGGGTGATGTATATAGCTGTCCCTTCGCCATTTCCTTCTCGCTTGCGTATGTGTTCGTTTTCTTCGCCTCTCGTTTCTATCTCATACCAAACCCAATCATGTCTTTCGCCGAAGCTCCACCCGGCGGCTCCACCGACTCCGGCGGACCCAAACAATTCTACTGCCACAAGTGCGCGCGCACCATCTCTGTAACCGTCTCTGCATCCTCTGAACCTAATTGCCCTCTCTGCCACGATGGCTTTCTCGAAGAAATCGAAACCCCATACGCCCCAAACCCGAATCTCTTCTCCGACCCGTTCTCCCAGAGCCCTTTCAGCAACCTCTTACCCCTCCTGTTCCACTCCTCCTCCGCCTCCTTCGATCTCCAAAACCCTAATAGCATATTCGGACACACTTCCCAACCCGGACTCGATTCTCCCGACGGCAACTCTTTCAACGGCTTGGAATTCCTCCGCAGCCATATCCAGAATCTCCAGTCAGGCGGGGCCCGTTTCCAGTTCGTGATCGATAACAATCAGGATCAGTTCCGTCTTCCTGGAAATTTTGGGGATTACTTTTTTGGCCCGGGTTTGGAGCAACTGATCCAACAGCTGGCTGAAAACGACCCGAACCGGTATGGAACGCCGCCAGCTTCCAAGTCCGCGATTGATGGGTTGCCCACTGTGAGGATCGCCGAGGAATCGTCGAATTCAGAGATGAACCAATGTGCTGTGTGTAAAGATGAATTCGAGAAAGGGGCTGAGGTAAAACAGATGCCTTGTAAGCATTTATATCATGATGACTGCATAATTCCCTGGCTTCAATTGCACAATTCATGTCCGGTTTGTCGGTATGAGTTGCCCACCGATGATGCGGAGTATGAGGGCAGGACACGCGGTGGTGGCGTCCAGGAGAATGAAGGAAATGATGGAGGGGAAAATAGGTCGACAGAGAGGAGGGTTAGGATTTCGCTTCCATGGTTGTTTGGAGGTGGGAGACAGGGGTCAAGCGGTGATGGTGGAGCTGGTGGCAGCCAAAGCAGCGGGTAAAGATTGTAAGTTCTGTTTATTTATTTTTTTCTTTTACCTTAGCAAATTAGTTGATCTTTTGTGGAATTAAGATCGGTTCGGGGTAGGACCATTAGGCATTTAATTTGTAGAAGATTATTTTGTTTGTTGGTCTGTGTTAGCATACTTGTTGCTTATGACTGTAGAAGAGGGTGGGATATGCTAGCATAAGTACCTTTTTCATTTGCATAGTCATGGATGACTGTTTGAGGTAGGATGTGTTTTGTAACTCTTGCTCCCTTTCTATGAAATGAAGTTAGAGTACTGGAGGATTGATGTTTTGCAATTGTAGGCGGAGGTCTTTTTATGGTTTAGGAAGGTTGGGAGAGCAAGCTTTGTTTTCTGTAGAAGGTATTGAGGGCATCCAATGACATAAAAAGCTTAATCTTTGAAAGGTTTTTTTCCCCTCGACCAGATCAATATATTAAATGGAAAAGGGAAAGATACACCATATCAAGGGGGGAGTCACACAAGCAGTGACGCGACCTAAGGCTTAATACAATCATACATCTCCAAATCAAGAAACAATGAAAGTGGACTGAGAACAACGATGTTCAAACAGCTGCTCTAGTCTTGTCTACTGAGCTGGCCATTAGGCAAGGACTTGATACAACATGATGTATCAAGGATTGAGGAAACCGGAGGAATTAGATTAACCTGATGTGCGTTAGATTTGCCACCATCAACTTTTTGTTGTTTCAAATGCATAGTAAAACAGAATGCTCAGTTGTTAATGAATTAAGGCTCCTTCCCCTACCACGCACACACCTTTGTGTATTGCTATGCACAACAAAGACTTGGTTTTTGGTCAGTATATTGTATGCAGGTGTAATGGTCATTATCTCTTCTATTGATGATTCATTGTTTCCTTTTCTCCTCACTTTCACCCAAAAGCTTGTAGTGGACAGTGAGCTATAGTTGGTACTTTTCTTTTCTATTGTTTCATGGAATACTTGATCGCATACCTTTATGTTACATGATGGATTTTGAGTCTGGTGTCATAGTGCTCTTAGGTACATGAGGATGGTGGATTAAGTAATTGTGTGAATGCTAGCTGTTTGAGTGTTATGTTTTTAGTTGTTCATAAGAACATTCATCTTTTGTGCGTTGATGGACATTTGGAATGTCCCTATCTGGTTAGATGGCATCCATGAAACAGTTTTTTCTTTATCATCCATGAAACAGCTTGAAACAGTTTTTGGCATTATTTACAATTTCTGTTTTTGCCTCTTCTATTTCTTCCATAGAATGGACCCAGATGTGAAAACTTGATCCAATTATGTTTGATTTGACAAAGTGGGGCGGGTGTCAATGAGTTGGACTTTAACTAGTACTTGTTTTTTGTTAAAACAACAATTGGGAATTGAGAGAACAAGTGATACCAAGCAGCCCCTAAAATTTCCTCTACTTCCTTGTTTCTAAGGGGTAAAATTTCTATTCACCGGCAGGTCCCAGAGTCCAGACCATGTTCTGTCAACATTTTTTCCCCTGGAAACTTATAATGAACTAGGGAATGCTATTGAAACCAATTTTTCCTTTAGTTTGCCTTGCTAATCACCAAAACCAGCTAGTGTACTGACATTCCACTATGCTGGTGAGACTTGTTCTCACAATTTATGAAGATAATTTGCGGATTAGTGGCTGTCCAGATTCCCTTTGTTAATCTGCTATTAATTGCACATCATTGTTGTTGTGATGGTTTCTCGTATTCAGATGAGATGCCTGTACTAATATGTTGTCTTTTTGGAGTCACAGTTAGACTCCTTGAGGGCGGCTGCATGATCTGTGTTATTTTGAATCGTCTCTCTTCCTCTGCTAACTCTTGTTTGTGGGTTTTGCAGCTAATAATGTGCACAAAACATGAGGACTTTCCTCAAGGGAGGGGGGACCTTGCACCTCTCTTGATATCCTAGAGGATAGTTGGAAATTGGAAAGCAGGGCTCTTTTATCATGGACATATATTAAGACTACTGACATTACATTTTTTTTAAGATGCTTCAAAACATGGAAGAAGTTTTTTATCAAACATACAGATCGTTTTTTTCAGTTTTGTATATTAAACTTGTGTTGTTGTTCTGCGTCTTTGATTTGTATCAGTCACATTGTATGTGTTACTTTCTATCGGTATTGGGTAATGCTAAGGACCATGGTCTTGCTGCGGTATCTGTTTGTCGCTACAGTGCAGTTCAGTTCACGGTTGAGGGATATCAGACCTGACCGACTTTATTAGTCTTTGAGCATTTTAAAACAGTTCTCTTCGATTCTTAGCAGAAAAAAGATGAATATAGTGATGAAGAAAATGATAATTAGGAGTTTTTATTTGTTTGTTATTTTAAAAGAAAATGATATGCCTAAGAATTCTGTATATAGTTCGTTTTAATGTCATATATTCACAAAATACCTTTTTATAATTAAGTTATCATCTTGTGAAAGCATCAGCCAAGACTCGGCCTTAAAAAAGAAAAAATTAGGAAAATTACAAAGTCAATCTCTTAAGTATTGAAAAATATCCTATCGGGCAAAATTCGAGAGAACGCTCACCCCACTCCAACGGAAGAAGAAAATCAATCCTCAAAATACAACTTAACCCACCAAGTATCTCTCCTGAAAATGGAGAACAAGTACCGGAACTATAGCTTCCACACTTTAACCCAAGTAAATAAGTAAAAAACAAGGCCAGGTACATACTCACTTTTTTTAGGCTGAAATTTTAGACACAAATAATTAACGTTTTGCTCAAAAAAAGAATAAGACTGGTGGAGTTCATTCTTGACAAAATGGAAAAAAAGAATAAGACAGTGGTGGAGTTAATTCTTGACAAAATGAAAAAAGAGTAGATTCAGTTAAAAAATAAAACATGTAATTCTAGCAACATAAAAAGTAAGTGTTATTAGAACTGGATCGAAAAAAGATTATCTGGTTCGGTCCAACCAATTAGACTAGATATATAATTAAATCGGACAAAATTGGTCGACCAAACCAGTTTTTAACAAAATGATGAACCGTCTAAGTCAATACAAAACCGATCGGGTCAGTTAAATCGATACAAGACTACATCGATTTATCTTTTTTTTTTTTAAAAGTTACATCAAGACGACGTTGTTTCATTTTTTTTAAACAAAAAAAAATAGAAATAGAGATTTGGGATTGAAGATTGGAAAAAAATTGATACCGTTAATTGGGTATGAACTATTAAGTTTTATATTAAAGAACAAATTAATATTATTGGTAAATATTTATATTTTTTTTCTAAAAATTAGTCGGTTCGATTCGGTTGAACTTTTTAAAATTAAACGGTTTAAAATAATTTTAGTTCAACTCAGTTGAACTCGGTTGAATCATATTGAACCAATAACTCATTCATTTTCAATTTATTGTCCGATTCAATTCTTATAACACGTAAAAAAAGTCATAGTGGGACAAATTAAAATTATTGCCATGAAACAACAATTCTGTACTCGTTTAAAAAAAAAAAGAGTTTCTAATACCAAAACGTCAATTATATTTGGGGGTAATAGTACGTTGACCCCCTGAACAATCGCGAAAAATAGAAACCTCCCCTAGCATTTGAAAAGTCAATTCCGCCTCCCTTGTACTTATGGTCAGAGCCAGTTGTGTAGGCTCCGTTAGTCAACCTTTGACTCCGTTGGAAATGACTGGTTACTACCTGTCTCCGATTTTTTCTTTACCGGTTGCAACTTCTTTTCTATTTTCAATTTCAATTACATTCAAAATAAATAAATTAAAACCTACAACTTAAAAAAGGAAAACAAAACACGAAAATAGAAAAGAAGAGGCATTTGAAATTAAGAATCAGATCGTGTAGGAGAAAAGGCATTTGAAAATTAAGAACCCTAGAAATATATCACTCTAGTTTTAGGGTTCGTGTGAGTTGGAGGTCGTGACGGTGTTAGTGGCCAAATTGCATCTCAACCGACATGGCTTCTTCAAGTAATCAGTCAATCACGTCGTCCGCCGGAACTGCCGTTGGTAATGGTGCAGCATCGTATCCACGATACAAGAACAGAGCGTGCAAGTGTGGGGTAGGATCTGTTGTGAAGATATCAGAATCGACTCCTAACCCAGGTAGGTTGTATTACAAATGTGGGAATGATGAGTGTGGGTTCTAGGCATGGTGCAACCCCCAAGGCGGATGTATGCCGGAGGTGCGTCGGGATGAAAGTAGTGCATGGGTTGCGCTTAAGGATGATATTGTCAATGCTATGAAGGAAGAAAGCGATGTGACTCGCAGTGAATTGAAGAAGTATATTGCTTCGATATCTCGCTCACTAGAAGCACAAGTGAAGGGGTACCAATGCTCGTCTGTAGTCCTATATTTTGCCATCCTTCTCCTACTTTTTTTTATCGTTATTGTAATTTGTTGGGTTTGAACTTGGATTTGAATTTGACGATTTGATTTTGGTTTTAGATTTGAGGGTTTTTTATTTCAGTAATTTCGGTTTGGTTTTGTAGTTTGTCTTTTATTGAATGATTTATTATTAGCAATTATGACCTAGAGCAGACGCAATTCATGGAAACCCGAATAGGCACCAGGCTTGGAAACCAAACTGTGGGAATCCAGACTTTGGCAAACCAACAGACAACAACTCTAGGCGTCGATTGAATGCCAAAAGTCACTTATCTCTCCTATAAATTGAGTGTAATACACCACATTCTGCACTACTCTCCTCTCTTCATGCATTTGCATATACTCTTCCTCTGTCGAAAATGATTAACATTTTGCTGAAGGAGAAGTTCATTAAGGAGTCACTAATGGCCATCAACAACTCCGGTGAGGCAGGGACCAACTGTCATTTCAGGAAGCGTCGCGTGGAAGAAGACCTCAAGCGCTTGAGGGCCCATGAACGTTTTCTCCAGCAGGAGAAGGCACGGATGGATTCGTGGTTCGCTACTAGGCTAGTCCGGGAGTACATGGAGCATCTGGTCAAAGCTCTAGGGAACATTAAGGTCACCATAACGCTGATGGAACAGTGGCAGACCGTAGTGGAGATGGAGTTGTCTGTGGCGCAGAAGGCTCTGGATGCTTGTGATGTGTACCGTGGAGACATGAAGGATATGCCAGTAAGGAAGAGGAAGAGGGAAGACTCTCCCGTAGAGGAAGATGGCCAGGTTTCCGGCAAGTGAGTAAGTTCAAAGGTGTTGTATTGTGGAGGGATGGGGTTGGTTTTGGTTGTAAGTCCTCGATTGATCATGAGGATATAGTTTTTAATGGTTTGTTGTTGTTGTTTTATGATGCCCAGGTTGGGTTATTTTATGTAATATGCAGTACTGGTTTAATGGAAGTTTGTTTAGTAGTTGTTATTATCATTCTTCTTCATTATATATTTCATTTGTTTAGTAGTTGTTATTATTTCATTTGTTCTTCATTATATATTTATTTCATTCATTTGAACAGACTATAATTCTGACTAATTATGTATTAATAGCCAAAACAATTCATCAATAAAAAGCTGTAAGTTTCTCCATACAAAATAGTTTATTTCGTACACAACAAAATAGTCCATTCCATACACATATAAACATACCATCTGTTCCATACATGTCTGAAAATACAATCTATTTCGTACACATCATCATAAGTGCCTATACTATGCACCAAAATATGTTGCAAACAACTTCAAAACTACTTTTCCAAAAACTATCCAAAAACTATCCTAAAATAGGTACAAACAGACTGTTTGTTCAAAAGTATCCAAAAATTATCAACCATTCGAAGCAACCAAATTATAGGCTTATTTTTCAAGGAATCCATTTCCTTGTTAGAATGTGATTCTTTGACAAAGGATTTACCCTATCTTCATGAGTTCTTGTAGATGCACTGAAGGATGGGACTGGTTGTTCTACTTGTACTAGCTGAGATACGCTGGATCTAGGTATTGGTCTTGGATGGGAGGAAGCTGCCACTAACTCCAGTTGGTCTCCATATCCTTTTCTTCCTAGTTTTTTTGACTGTTGTTTCAGAATCATTTATAAATGGGGGAACTGTTGAGGGGATGACTAGTGGAGTTCTTGTATGAGAAGGCATTGTGGGATTTGATGGAGTTCGTATAGTTGGAGCTGGGGAGGCATTTCTTGGGGAAGTCCTCCTCGTTGTAGGACCATACATAGTGGGAGTTGATGGAGTTGTCATAGCTAGAGATGGAGTGGCATTTCTAGAGGAAGTCCTCCTTGTTGTAGGATCAGACATAGTGGGAGTTGATGGAGTTGTCATAGCTGGAGATGGGGTGGCATTTCTGGGGGAAGTCCTCCTTGTTGTAGGGGTACACATTGTGGGAGTTGATGGAGTTGTCATAGGTGGAGTTGGAGAGGCATTGCTGGGGGTGGGGGTAGTCCTCCTTCTTGCATCCTCACCATTATCCTATAACACACAACAACACATGCACAACCAGAAGACAACAACCATAACTTTATATGCAGTGTATACGAATAAATTAAAGGTGAAAGAATATATATCTTTGACATGCACCTCAGACCCAACAGGATAAGGTTGTCTCCTTCTCCCCCTCAATGGTGGTATGTCAGGCCTCATAGGGTGAGGACAAGTCCTTGTATTATATCCCCTGGCTCTGCAATTTCTGCATGTAATTATCAACCCACTCTTGCTACATCTCTAAAGGTTGGGTGGACCTGCTTCTCCAGCTTCTCTCCTTCTCTTAAGTCTAGGTCTACCACTTTGTAGAGTACGTTCAGGCGGCTTCACCTCATAATGCCCTTCAACCACTTCTCATTCACTGCTATTAGGAACTGGCAAAATGTCATCCTTGTAAGATTCCAACAATGTGGTCTTCTTGTAGTCCACATGTACATAGTCATGAGGATTCTTTCTCAAGAACAAATATGCAGCTGAGGCATGCCTACAAGGAACTCCAGTCAAATCCCATCTCTTGCAAGAGCAAGTCTTAACTTGCAGGTCACAGATGCTCTTTTCTCCACTTATGTGCTCAACCTCAAACATTTCCTGCTGGAAATGAGGGTACACAATATAGGACTGGCATTCTTGAATCCATTTCTCCAACCTGTTGAACCATCTTGGACATATTGTCCCTTCATACAACAACATACCCCGGTACTTTACGTAGAACCTTTTCATGAGCAATCTTCTAATAACCTCCAAACAAGAGATTATTGGCTTCTTCCTTGCCGGTCTATTACACAGACAATGAAACAAATTCAGCAACGGTCCAATTAAGTTTAAAATATGTAACAACTATCCATAACTTAAAACAATCACACATTACCTGACGTAGGAATTAAAACTCTCAGAAAGGTTGTTCAGTAGAAGGTCACACTTTACCCAGCTGTTGAAAGCATACCTTGACCACCTCTGAGGTGGTATCCTCTTCAGCCAATCATACGCAAGTGGATTTTCACACTTAATTTTCTCCATTTGAATGTTAAACTTTGTGGCTGTGTATGCTCTGGCCGCATCCCACAATAGGTCTTTCATATACTGGCTCCCTCCAAACTCACCTTTGAAATTATGCCAGATGTGCCTAACACAATATCTGTGATCCACCTCTTTCAGCATAGTGTCAAAAATATTTTGCAAACCCTACATAATGTAGACAATATTAGTCTAAAATTTCTGAATTTGTAGTAAATAGTAGAAAATTTGAAACTTACCGTTTGCCTGTCAGACATGAAACACCTTTCTTCTAGTGGCCCAATGTCATCCTGTAACCTCTCTAAAAGCCACAACCAATTATCCTTGCATTCAGAATCCACTATTGCCCAAGCAACAGGGAAGATGTTTCCATTTGCATCTTTTCCTATTACTGAAAGTAAGTGTTCCTTGAATCTCCCTTTAAGGTGACAACCATCAATGCCAATAAATGGCCTACATCCCTTCACAAACCCATGCTTACAAGCAGCAAGGCACATGTACAACCTTTAAAACACCCCACCAGGAGTAGTGATCTTCACTGAGCTACCAGGATTTGACTTCCTGATAGCCTCAACATAGTTCCACAGGAGCTTATACTGCTCACCATTCGCACACTCAATTATTTCCAATGCTATCTTCTTTGCTCTCACCAACTTGAAATAGGAAACCTTAATAAATTTCTCCCTTCTCACCCTGTTTGCAAGTGCCTCCAAACTCATATCCGGATTATCCTTGAAGTCTGCCAAATATGCATTAGCTATCCATCTAGCAGTAGCTTTCCGATGCTCGATGTCCTTTCCACAATAGTGAACTCTATTGAAAGTCTTAATTTGGAAGGAACTCCTATCTACTGATGGAGAAGCATGAATTCTCCATCGACACTTATTCTTGCAATGGGCAGTGATCCTACTTTTCTCATTCTTTTCAAACCTGTAGGCATGTCCTATCTGAATAGAATAAGCCCTCAAAGCCTTCCTAAAGACATCAAGATCTGCAAACTTCATTCCAACCTCAAGCTTATTTCTCCATCCATATCTCTGCTCTCATTGAACTTTGGGTACTTATACCTCCTCCTTGCACAATCCTCCTTACTGTCAGAGCAAGGTGGGGTGTCGAGATTGTCACTGTCTTCATAATCAGTCTCCACATCAAGCACACCATGACAAGACCTGGCTACTGGTGGCCTACGAACTCTGTCACTTCTGGGTTGCTGAACCCCCCAACTTGTACTCCATCGAAATTCAAATCCCCCTCATCAATCTCTACATCAGTCATGGCCTCTTCTGCCTCATCCTCAGAATCCACAAAGTCACTAAGCTGTTCATTACTACTTTCATCACCCTCCACTTCCCAGCTGTAAGTTCTCTCAGCTTGACTGTCACAACTGTGAACATCTTCTCCATCACTATCTACTTCAGGTGCTTCACTTCCAAATACATTGTAACTGCAGCTAGGCCCATCTTGCTCTGAATTGGGCCTATATGCAAGTCCATTACTTGTATGGTTTGGCCCATTCTGAGGGTTAAGGCCCTCCACTTCCTCTACTTCAATGCCCTCCTCACATTCAATGCCCTCCTCACATTCAATACCAGTTGCACCTACCCTGCCACACTCCTCACCATCATCATGACAACTCTCAACCAATATCTTCAGTCTGCATTTCTTCATCACAAACACCTCCATTCCACATTACATCACCACCAACACATTCACTCTGTATGCCATCACCACCAACACTTTCACAGTGAATTTCATCACTACCAACACTTTCATTGTGGCATACATATGCAGTGGTAAGTAGTAAGGGAGGACACTTTAATCCATCTTCATCCCTTGCTACACTATGGTCCTCTTCATCACTACTTTCCAGATTGACAACAAATGTGGGGTTGTTCACGCCATGTTCCATATACACTTCAAGTGTATCCTCACCATTCCTTAACATCTCTGCCATTATTCTCTTCACATGTTTATCCTTCCTCAAACTCTTGATGCCTTCCTCCATCTCTTCCTCTGGATATTTTGCATCATAATGTACTGCATTGAGGTATCCTTCCTTCATTACTCTTTCATGTATGTCATTAATGGTCAACTTATCATGCTCAATTTGGAAACATTCTTCCACTGCATCTACATAATGCAGATTTGGAAGTAGGACCCATGTCTCCCCCATGAAAATCCTCACAGTAATTAGCATCCTTTCATCATATTATTTTCCAGTATTATTAAATGGCCAAAGATAAATTATACAATGCATATTTATTTATTCAAAACCCTAATAGATTTATAAACAATGTGTATTTATTTATTCAAAACCCTAAACGAATAACGCACAGTGCATAATTGTTTACTAAAATCCAAACTCAAAAATAGTAAAAGGACAACTTTTTGAAGAAAATAGACAGCTCACTGACCTTGCTTCAGCGAGGGAGACAACATGACCTAGCCGGTGGTCCTTTCTTTCCTTCGTCGCCGTGCAACCACAAGAAAGAAAATTACTTCCCACCCTTCCCTCTCTTCGCAATGTCAGAAAAGGATCAAGGGTTAGCTTTCGTTCGCTGTCAAAAAAGAAAATTCCTCCACCTTCTCCAATCCCAGACGTCTTCTATACTTCGTCTTCAACCTTCGTGGTGTTGTTAATGGTGGATATTTTCTGCAATCGCTCTTCCAATTGCAAATGGAGTTTTGATTTGATGTGTCTTGGAGATGGATTCAGTTCCGTTTCACTTTTGTTTTCAAGTCCACAACTGATTCTTAATTAGGATTTCGCGTTTTGTTTTCCTTTTTTAAGTTGTAGGTTTTAATTTATTTATTTTGAATGTAATTGAAATTGAAAATAGAAAAGAAGTTGCAACTGGTAAAGAAAAAAATCGGAAACAGGTAGTAACCAGTCATTTCCAACGGAGTGAAAGGTTGACTAACGGAGCCTACACAATTGGCTCTGACCATAAGTACAAGGGAGACGGAATTGACTTTTCAGATACCAGGGAAGATTTCTATTTTTCGCGATTGTTGAGGGGGTAAACATACTATTACCCCTTATATTTATCTAGAGGGAGTAATTAGTTTGTGTGAAAAAGTCATGATATATTACTCCCTCCGTCCTTTTTTTAATAGACGCGTATTGTTCCGGCACGCATTTTAAGGAGGCCGGATGACTCATTATTTGACCCCAAAAAATTCCGTACTTTTTTTCTAACATACGTTAATCTTTAACGTATGTCCGAGAAAAAATTCGGGGCAAAATTATCTCAAATAGTGAGTCATTCGATCTTCTTAATATGCGTGCAAATAATAAAAGTGTCTATTATTAAAGGAATAGTAATTCCGTGGTGTTTATAGTTTATACGCCTCTAAAGAAAAAAAAAGTTCTGGCGCCCTCCTCCTCCTGTGATCTCTTTTTGGGTAACTAAACAGTAAACACAACACGTGCGCGGACTGAAGTGAAACCGGAGCAGCTGCCCGGCCGGCGCTCTACGAGTTACAACTTACAAGGAGAAAGGAATATGGAAGGCGACGGAAAGCCACAAGTCGTCTACTCCCCAACCAATTCGCAGCAAACCAGTAAGCCAATTCCACCAATTCACCTAGCATTGCATAAACCAAACCAGGAAGAATATATGCTAATTGTTTGGGTGTTGTTTCAGTTTCTGATGATGATGAGATAGATTACTTGATCAAGCCTGAATTCTATGACCCAGAACTTGATGACAAAGATGAAGCCTGGGCTCGGTCGCAGAGGAAGGGCCGTGACTCCGATGCGGTGCTCAGTTGCCCGGCTTGTTTCACTACACTCTGCTTTCAATGCCAAAGGTAATTTGCTCTATTGGGTCTCTCTAATTTGTTTGTGCTTTCCCCTTTTTTGCTCTTGTACTCCTATCAGAGCTCCCCTTCCTGCTTTTTCTTCTAA
This sequence comes from Viola odorata, assembly GCA_963691705.1. Lineage (NCBI taxonomy): Eukaryota > Viridiplantae > Streptophyta > Magnoliopsida > Malpighiales > Violaceae > Viola > Viola odorata. The sequence continues at coordinate 45,094,875 of OY829545.1, read as the reverse complement.
AAAATAAGCAATTTTTTTTTTCATTTTTTCCTTTTTGGGTGGGATGGGGTGATGATGATTAATAGGGTTGTCGATATTTTCTTAAAGATTACCTGTTTTAGCAATTCATGATGCTGGGCATTCAAAATATTGCTGGAATTGAGATTTGTTAGGTGTATGGAGATGCTTTGTCAAGGGTGTGTGTGATGTTTTCTGACTTATTTTCAAATACTCAAAATCCATTGTGATTTGAATTTTTGAAAGTTTTTGTGGTGCTTTTGCGCAAATGAGAACTAGAAGCACTAATTGCTGATTAATTGGTTACAGGCTTCATAGATTTTGTACTTGCCCAAAGCTTGTGTTTTGATCACAAGTGCTTGCAAGTGTTGATTAGTGTGCTTTGGTGAAGTATGCAGAATCAGTGCTAATAGCATTGATCTATAAAACTGCTCATGAGAAACTATGCCACTGTCAGACAGTAGTATACGGGAAGTTGTGTGTTTACTTTCTCTGCATTTCTTACCATTGCAAATTTGGTCCCTATGGCATTTATATTAACTGATATCTATGTCTTTTAATTCCCTAAATTTCCATTATGATCTAATTCTCATCTTGTTAGTTTTAGAATAAATACGTGTCCATTGGATGTTGTTTGAATCCTTTGTGAACATATGATAGACGAGTTAAATTTAGTCAGCAGCAAAGTTGAATGGTTGCTAAACAGAAGGACGGGAAATTGCGGAGATAAAGACAGTTATCCAGTAGTGAAGGTCACTGTTATGGAATCATTTCATGCATCTTATTTAGAAAAAAGTGCGACATGATATTGTAGAAGTAGTTGCATTTGCCAAATTATGTCTCTTTTTTATCTTGTGACCTTCATAAATATTGGTGAAATGCTGGTGTGGCTTTCCACCTTTCTCTGCACTTTCAAAAACTCTGCTTGGTAAAGCAATTGCCATAAAATCTTTTACGGGTGCAATTGTTTCATTGATAGATGAAACAACTATATCTGCACAGACTTTGCTTACTTAAGCAACAAGTATAATTGTATCTTCCTTCTACTGGGATTTTTCTTGATGGTTGTAATTGTACGGAACAAGTTTTGTCTAATAAAAATCAAATCTCCACTTATTGTATTTATTTACTTTTGGATGCCTTCTCTTGTTTCCTCTCCCATTTTCGTAGAAGCTTCTGTGGTTAAATTTCCAGGTCCTAAATGCTTAAATGTGACAAAGCCAAGTCTCGATGGATGTCTTTTCTTTCTTTCTTTTTGTTTACTTTGGGTGGGTAAGAAAACAACAATGCTTTATAATGTGAAAAATGAAGTTCTAATAATGGTATGAGATGAAGGGATGCATGAGTTAATTAAAGGACAACATGATAGAATGAAGCATCCTCAGTATGAGAAGAAGCAAGTATCAAATCTGCAATTATTTTGAAGTTGATTAGTTTCAGTTGGCTTCTTGATTCCGTGGTTCTTGTGGCAATACTCTTTTATGTCTTGAAAATAACCAAACTATACTTGCTTGGCATTTTGTAGGCATGAAAAGTATGTGACGCAATACAGGGCAATTTTCGTTGTGAACTGCGCAGTTGAAAGTAAGAGAGCGCAACATGGCACTCAAATGCCAAAGCGAGGCAAAAGAAGTAGAGAATCAAATGAGGGTGAAGCAGCTGTTGCTGATGGTGAAACAATGAAGCAAGTCTGCTGCTCAGTTTGCTTGACAGGGGTTGGTGCAATTGATGAAGATGAGGTGTACCATTTCTTCAATGTTCTTCCAAGTGAGTCTTAGACTGTTCCATAGATGTGTAGCTTACCTCTTAGTTCCAGGACACTTATGTATGTCTTTATTAACTGTTGCGTCTGTCGCATATAGTGTGAAGGCTCAGTTCTGATGTTCCCATTCAAGGAGTTTTTACATGTCTAAATCCACTATTTTTTTTAATCTTTTTTTCACTAAAGTATACGTACTTTCTCAAATGTAGCACTAATGTTTCAATTGTCAGTCATAATTATTGAACTTTCCTCAATTTGGATAATTTTAACAATGCAACTATGGGTCCCACTAATTTCATGATAATTGTCATACAAGTCATAGGTGGATGCTGGGAAAAGGCACCACGGGGTCCCTATGGTTATTATTTTCATTTTAGTTGATCCCACTTTTCGATTTCTGTTCAATTGGGTCCCAGGCGTCATCTCCGTTATCCGCCTGGGGTCCCTATCGTCAAAATTGACGTTAACGGTCGCTTTTTGCCGTTAACGTCATTATTTTATTATTATTTAGGACACGTCATCAAATTTGCGGGCCCCACATGAGAAAATTCCTGGACCAAATTGAAAAACAAAACAACAAAGCTGGACCAAATTGACTAACTAAACAAACTAATTAACAAACTCAAATATACTACCACGGTACCACCTCTGCAATTGCAATTCCAACCCATTAAAAATCCATCTTCTTCTTCCTCTGCACCAAATCTAAACCCAAACACCCATCTCCCTCTAGACCCACCCCCACTTAGCTTTCTTCCCTGTTCTTCATCTTCCTCATTTGTTTGTGGCCGAAGCCACTCTTTCTTTTATTCTCTTCTTTTCATTTTCTTTCAAACCAGATCCAGATCCATCTCTTTTCCTTCTTTTTTCTTTTATTTCCTCTTTATTTTATTTTTCTCTCCTTTCTCTAATCTCTTCTATTTATTTTCTCTCCTTCTTCGGCGGTTCAATTTCGAGATTTGGTGATTTGGGTTTGATTATTTGGTTTGATGAGGGATGATTTGGATTTGCCGATCGGGTTGTGATGATGGCGGTCGACGAGGGCGATGGCGGGGAAGAGATTTGATGGCTGGTTTTTTTGGTTGGGTTTGATTTGGTGGCAGATGAAAGGAGATTGAGTAGGGCCGGTGATGGTGGATTAGTAGTAGAGGGCGGCGATGGTGGCTGATCGTGGTGGGAGGCCGATCCGATCGAGGGAGAGGGTGATGGAATTGAATTTGTTGTTGAAATTGGAATTTTGGGACAGGTTTGGATGATTGGAAGCGATTTGGTGATGGGTAATTGAATTTCTTGGGTCGGGTTTGGATGAACGGATCCGGGTTGTGATGAACGGATCCGGGTCATGAAAAAATCTTAATTAAAATTCTAATTAAATTGAATTAGTAACCCTTATTTAAATTAAATTAATTTTATAAATTTTTCAATTGGAGAAAACTAAATCAAGAAAAAAAAATTAAAGAATAAGAAATGAGGATGATGGTCCTGGTCCAACATTATTATGCTGGGTATGAAAGGATGAGGGTTTGGCAGAAGATGAGATGAGTTCGTGGGAATTTAGGGTTTGGGAGGGTGAAATTTGGGTTGTAAAATTAAAACATATGGTGGGGCCCGCAAAATTTGGGTGAAATTTGGTCCAGCTTCGTTGTTTTTTTTCAATCTGGTCCAGAAATTTTCTCATGTGGGGCCCGCAAATTTGATGACGTGTCTTAAATAATAATAAAATAATGACGTTAACGGCAAAAAGCGACCGTTAACGTCAATTTTGACGATAGGGACCCCAGGCGGATAACGGAGATGACGCCTGGGACCCAATTGAACAGAAATCGAAAAGTGGGATCAACTAAAATGAAAATAATAACCATAGGGACCCCAGGGTGCCTTTTCCCGGTGGATGCTAAGTTCTAAAACTAGTCACTATTCCTTTTTTTTATCAAATACTATTCATTATTAAACTAAGTAAAATCAATTTAAAAAAAAATGGAGTGGATGTAAATTTTAGTTCATTTCACGTTAAAATTGAGTGAATATATAATGTATACGTGTACCGTGCTTAACAATTTCAAAGGAGATTAATGGGGTTCATGAATGGAGTGTTGGAATTGTCTTCAATTGACAAAATTGAAACAAGGTATACTTTGGTACAAAATTCGGACCAAACAGGATCGACTGGTTTGGTTTAATTTTTTTGTTTTGAAAAATTGAAAAGAGAACCGAATATATACGGCATGGTCGGATTTTTATTGTTTTTTAAAAATCTAAACTGAAAATCGCAGAACCTTTCCATTTTTATTTTAAACTTAGCTACAATTTATTTATTCAAAATTTCAAGAAAACGTTTGAGTTTATAGGGTGATGTATGAACCATCATGAACCCTTTATTGGTAGAATTTTTTTTTCAATAAAAGTTGAAAAAAAACTAAAATGGCTAAGAACTATAAATCGGACTGTTTGAAAATGATTTGTTCCGATTCATAAATTTCTAGAACCGTTATGTTTTTTTTATCCGATTTTCTTCCCAAAATTGAACCTCGTACACTCCTAACTTTAATGTGTTTTAATTTTTTTTATCGGAAAAGAACATTGGGGAACAAAAACTAACAGAATGTCTAACAAGCCCATTAAGCTTGTAAAATGATTTAACTGATACACACCCTGTGGCCATCAATAATTCAAGATTAAAAGAAAGAAACCCTGGAGATAAGCAAGTACTAAGTCGGGCACTGCGACCAACACAGATGCCATTGGAAGCACACGCCGGTCAACTGATCCAAAGAACCTCATCCAACGCATGAGTTGTTTCGAGCGGCCGCATAGAATTTGTGAAGAAATAGAGCAGACCATGAGGTAATATTTGTGGGGAGGTACTGATAATCACCGCAAGGTTAGCTGGATTTCCTGGAAGATATTATGTAAGTCAAAGAAGGTGAGGGGATTGGGTTTTCGCAAACTTAGGTAGTTCAATTTGGCAATGATGGCAAAGCAAGGATGACGTATTATTGAGTACCCGAATTCTCTGTTGGCTAGGGTCTTGAAGGCTAAGTACTTCCCGTCAGGAAGCTTTTTGAAGGCAACCCTGGGAAGATGTCCACGCTATATTTGGAATAGTTTTGTAACGGGTCGGGATGCTTTAGTAAAAGGGTGTATTTGACGGGTGGAAAATGGTGAACAAATACAAATTTGGGGTGATCCTTGGGTGTCGAGTTCTTCAACAGGGCTAGTTCAGTCTCTAGTTTCTCGGCTACAAGTAGATGCGATGGTTAATGAGCTTATGAATTATGAGTTGAGAGTTGGAAGGTGTCATTGGTTCGGGAGATTTTTGTGCCTAAAGAGAGCGACACCATTCTAGCAATGTCGGTTAGTTACTTCCACCCACTGGATAGAGTTGTCTGGCATCACACGTTGATGGGGGAATATTCGGTGAAGAGTGGATATCATATGTTGTTGTCGGGTCTCTATGGTGGCGCACAACAGGTTTCTTACGACTTTTGGTGGATGTTACTTTGGCAGCTCTAGGTCCCACCAAAGTTTAAGATTTTCACTTGGAAGGTTATCCATAATGGCCTTCCAACGAAGGAGAATCTTCTGAGGAGAGGGAGATGCGGAGTGTCCATGTTGCCAGCAGACCATTGAGATGATCAATCATCTTTTTTTACACTGTGTTTTTTCGATTAGCATATGGAGGGCTAGTCACTTACCTTTTAACAGTATGTGGGTGGGAAATGCAACGCTTCGTGATTGGTTGCTCTCTCTAAAGGCCACAAGTTTTGTTTCTGTGGTGGAGGAAGTCATCTCCATTTTGTGGGCAATTTAGAACTCTAGGAATGGGCGGGTATTTAATATGGTGGTTGATTCACCTAGTGTGTATTGATTCGCGGAGCACGTTTATTGCAGGACTATAGAGTTATTAATGAGAGGAATACTGAGGGAGGGTAAACTGCATCACAAGGGTTTGAGACTCGATGGTGCCCCCGGAAGGGTGTTATTTGCCTTAATACGGATGCTGTTATAGGAGCTAATCGGGTAGGCTTGGGGATTATTGCTAGGGATAGCACAAGACGATGCATTTTTTTGGCAAATAAGGGCGCACTGTTTTGGATGGAGGTGTGGCTATGGCGGAAGGATTAGCAACTAGGAGAGCGCTCTAGATGGCCAAAGACCACGGTTTTGACTGGATCCAAATTCAGTTTGATTTTCTTGAGATGATACACGCTATCCTTGTTAGTAATAAACCGCTCTCAGGCATAGGGATGATTGCAAACGACATTGTTTGTCTAGCACAACTGTTTCGCTCTTGTGATTTTGTTCATGTTAGGAGCACCACTAATTTAATTACTCATGATCTTGCGTAAAAAGCTTTTGACTGGGGTCGGTCTGAGTTTTGGGATGGGATATATCCCGCAGATCTCTATTGTAACACATTTTTAAAGTATTGATTTAGTTGATTTCAAAAAAAAAAAAAATATGTCATCCAACCTAGCGGGAAATAAATATCTTAGACATTTAGTTGTATAGATACCATCGACTTCATGGAAACCTAAGTCGTTGTATTAACTAGTGGAGACTGACCAAAACAGGTTAGTGTAAACATGGATTTAAACCTTACTTTTATTTCGGTTATCTTTTTTATTAAAAAGTCTCATGATAAAAATATTTCTTTAAATAAACATTTGGACTCAAATTCACAAGGCATAATAGGTGCGGAAAAGATGAGTCGTCATTTTATTTATTATGGAGAAACCGATTTAATGCCAATTTAATGTAAAACACAACTAATTTGACTCAATGCCCAAAAAGCGTTGTATTGATGAAAATACACTAGTTTGCAAAATAGACATCTTGAATTTAGGGACTTTAACGAATAGGGAAGGTGTTAGGCACCCTACTTGTTTGGGCTTTGACAAGTTTTAATGATTTTTCCATTTTTGTGTTCTTTATAGCGAGATTCGCAAAAGAAATAAGAAAAAAAGAAAAATAAAAGATCAACAAGTTCATCAGGTTCCTCTGGTGCTTCTTCTGACTAGTCAAAATTACCGTGCATTACATCCTACACCATATTCATCATTGGATTTACATTTTCATGGTTTGAAGGGCCTCTCATGTGTAACTCATTGATGCATGAGTTTTCATCCCCATTTCTGGTACGGAATATGTAGGATTCACCATGAAAGTGCCATGTTCTGTATTCAGGCACAATGATACGATCCTAGTTGCGTAGGATGCGTAACACATAATTCTGATCGTTGTTCAAGGATAGATTTCGATGCGGAAATAATTAACTTGACGAGTACGAGCTTAGACCACTCAGCCAACCTGTGCTAAGAGCCATAATCGATTTCAAATCAAGGATCTTGTATCGGATTCTTAGGTCTAGACTCAACTTTGTGAGAATCAAATTAAGACAAACGAAACAATGGTTGCAATTTCGGAGTTTTACTTACGACGACTCAAGCTTGCGGACTCGAGAAGGAATAAGGTTCAACACGTGAACAATGGGCAGCGATTTGCAAAGAAACAATGTCTTGATTTATCAAATAAAAGCCAAATGAATAAGGATGCCAAGCGACTCCTTATGTAGGGTTTTACAAGCAAACCCTAATTCCTAAAGTAACTTAATTAACTAATTAATCAATTAACTAATTAACTAATTAAAGTAAATATAAATATATTTAAATACATTCCCGAAGCTCCAAGTAGTTTCTCCATAATCGGGCCAAGGTTTAGGCCAAAACCTCAAGTCGTATGTTGTCTCGCGCACACACTGCGCACCATAATGTCGACTTGGATAACTTTCAAACCACTGGGCCAAATGCGCGGAAGCTTGTTCCAAAAGAAATCTAACATCCTGAAGTTTCCGAAATGTGGTTAATCGCATGATTCTGACTTGTACAACACCAGCTGGGTTTGGACGAAGTCGCCTGACGCATCTTAGAGTCCTTGTCTGTGTAGGACTCTTGTCAACGAAAATGTTGGCTTGATCTTTTGGGTGATCCACTCGTCCAAACGTCCTGAAATTTGGACAAAATAAACACAACACATAAAGGTTTCCATTAAGCCTTTGTGATCTCTGATCACACTCCATCTACTCCATCATGTCTTGACGCTTTTGTCCATGTAGTCACATGATACATCTTGGGATCGTATTATTAATGATGTGAATCCTCATGCCAACCCTAGTGCATCGAGCGCCTTGCCCTTAAAGCAAAAGAGATGGCGACTAAGGAAGCACAAGAGATGGCGAGTATGCTTTGAGCATATAATTGTGAAGCTTTCGTGGGCAGATTATGCTGAGCAAGATTCGAGGACGAATCTTTCCGAAAAGGGAGGGAATCATAGATAACGACAACGTTGTTAACTTGCTGTCACTTAGAGCCTATAACTTGTTGAAGAGACCAGAGTTAGAGTTAGTATTGTGCCAGAAACCCATTATTAGAGTAGACAGAGTGCCTATTCCGATAGTGGGGATAACCTTCCTGCCGGTAGTCTTCCGGGAAGATGGTTCCAAGAGGACAGAGCGACAACTGTTCATAGTAATGGATCTGAATCTACCGTACAATGTGATCCTAGGGCGCTCATTCTTGAACAAATTTGGAGTCGTCATCTCACAACGACACTTGAAACTGAAGTATCCATCTTGGGATGGTGTCGTCACGATTAAGGGTGATCAGAAGCTAGTGGCAGAGTGCTACCTCACTATAACTAATGGTCATTGTGATCGGTATGTCTGCATAACAACTAATCCCTTCAAACAAAAGGATGAGAGACGCATCCAGCCGTTAGAACAGATTGTATCGGTGCCGGTGAAGGAAGTAGAGGATGGTAACTTCTTGGTGAGCGAGAAGTTGAACCAAGAGGAGAGGGAGCAGTTGGTACGGCTGCTTAACAAATACGCAGGGGAGTTTGCCTGGTATCGTCAGACATGCCCTGTATCCCGAAGGAAGTGGCTGAACACCGGTTGAATGTTAATTAGAAAGCCAAACCAGTACAACAGAAGCACCGGGCCTTTTTGAAAGAGAAAGAAGACGCAATTGAAAGAGAAGTGGCTAAGCTCTTACAAGTGGATTTCATCTGCAAAGTCCAGTATCTACCATGGCAATAATCCCAAAGCCTAACGGAGAGTGGAGGATGTGCATCAACTTTACGGCTCTGAATAAGGTATGTCCAAAGGATTTCTACCCACTGCCTCGGATCGAGCAGCTGGTAGATTAGACGACCAGGTACGAGTAGTTGAGTTCTTTGGATGCAAACTGAAGGTACCATTAAATACCCATGGCAATTGAGGATGAAGAGAAGACGACTTTCATCACCCTGAAAGCCACTTACTGCTATAAGGCCATGCCGTTTGGCTTGAAGAACGTTGGAGCTACATTCCAGAGGACCACCAATAAGATGTTTGAGGCTCAAATTGGTAGGAATCTGGAAGTATACATGGACGACATGCTGATAAAGAGCAAGAGCTTTGATGCTCATCTAACCGATCTGAAGGAGGTATTTGGGGTCATGCCATGGTACGACATGAAAGTCAACCCCAAATAATGCATGTTCGCATTCCAGACGGTAACGTTCCTTGGGAACATCGTAAGTCGGAAGGGAATTCAGCCCAACCCATCCAAGCTTACCGCGATCCACGGTATGATATCGCCAAAGAATGTCATGGAAGTCCAGAAGCTGACCGGCGGAGTGATTGCCTTCAGTCGATTTATCTCCAAGCAGGGCGAGCGATGTCTCCGGTTCTTTAAACTCATCCGGAAAAAAGTCCCATTCGGGTGGACGGACGAGTGCGAGAAAGCCTACTTTGACTTGAAGGAGTACCTCACTTTCGACTTATTACTAACTCGGCCTGAACATGGAGATACTCTCTTTCTGTATTTGGGAGCAGTGAAAGAGGTGGTAAGCGTCGTCTTGGTACGGGATGAAGACGGCATCCACAAACCCATCTACTTCATTAGTCGAATCTTGAAGGATGCAAAGCTGAGGTATTCCCAGATTGAGAAAATGGTGTTCGCTTTGATACAGGCCACCCGGAAGATGACGTGATATTTCTAGGCTCATCCTGTAACCGTCTTAACAAACCAACCATTGAGGTAAATTTTCAAAAAATCAGAGACATCCGGAAGAATGGTCACCTGGGTCATCAAACTTGAGCAGCACGGGTTACAGTACCCATCCAGACCATCCATTAAGGCGCAAGCCTTAGCTGACTTCATAGTTGAGTGCATATTTTAGGGTGAGTCGTTGCCGGATGAGCCATTACCTGGTATATCGGTAGCAGGAGTGGAGGACGTGGACCTACCTTATCCAGAGACCTACGACGATAAGTGGGTTATCTTTGTTGATGGCGTAAAGAATCAAGAATCCGTCGGCGCCGGTATCATTGCTTCTGGACCAGACGGGATCAAGATGTGTTACTCCTTAAAGATTCTAAAGCCTTTGTCCAACAACACGGCGGAATATGAGGCGTTTTTAGCTGGTTTGCACTTAGGAAAGAATTTGAGCGCCAAGGGGATCCAAAATTATAGAGAATTGGAGGATCTACAATTAGAAATCCGTGGTGATTCGAAGCTGATCGTAGATCAAGTTAACAGCCAGTCCCAGGCGAAGGACCCCACAATGGTCCAGTATCTTGGGAAAGTGCAGCAGGAGCTGTCGGAGATAAAGAAGAGAGGGATCCGCATTGCGATCAAGCATGTCCCGAGAGAAGAGAATACCGAGGCAGATGAGATCATTAAGTTAGCAGCTGATCCTGGTGCTACTATGCCAAAGGATGTCCTGATTGATGAAATCTTGACGCCCTCTTTCAAGGAAGAGCAACTCTCCTTGTGTGTCAGTGAGGCAGCAGACGATTGGCGAGCCCCGGTAATCAGTTACCTTAAGCACCACGCCCTACCGGAAGATGCTGCCGAGAAGATGAAAATCCTCAAGCGTGCCGATAAGTGTGCACTCTATGACAGAGAGCTCATCCGCCACTATTTCACCCATCTAGCAGCCAGATGCATATCGGAGGACGAGGGCCACTACACTCTCCGGGAGATTCATGACGACGTTTGCGGAATGCATGTTTCTGGAGGGACAATAGCCGCACAAGTCCTCTGTACCGGATTCTATTGGCCCACTATCCGGAAGGATTGTGACATATTTGTGAGGACGTGCAAAAAGTGTCAAGAATTCGCAAGAATTCCCCGTCAGCCTGCCACGGAGATATCAACACTAATCAGCCCTTGCTCGTTTGCCAAATGGGGGATTGATATCGTAGGCCCATTCCCGAAAGCTCGCCCTCAACTCAAATTCATCATCATTGCGATTGACTATTTCACAAAGTGGGCAGAAGCTGAAGTCATTCCCGTCATCAGTGCAGAAAAGACTTGGCAATTTTTCAAAAACTAAGTAATCATGCGATTCAGCATTCCTCGGATCCTCGTCAGCGACAATGGTACGCATTTGACCAGCTCCTACTTCGAGGATTGCTGTCAAAAAATGGTCATTGAACAAAGATTCTCCTTAGTGGCTCACCCGCAAATAAACGGTCAGACGGAAGTCCCCAATCGGACCATTTTGAGCAGGATTAAGAAAAACCTAGAGGAAGCCCAAAAGAAATGGGCCGAATAATTGTCATACGTCATGTGGGCTTACCGGATGATGACCAAGATGAGTACCGGAGAAACTCCATTTGCGATGGCATACGGCACTAAAGCCGCCACCCCGGTAGAGTTTGGAGCCCTGAGCCTCCGAATTGAATACTTCAATGAGGAACATAACGAAGACAGGCTAAGGGAAAAACTGGACCTATTGCTGGAATTGCGAGAGCAGCAGTATTGAAAACGTTGCACTACAAGCGCAAGATAGCGAAGTACCACAATCGGCGTTTCAAGGAGCGACTATTAAAGCCAAACGATCTGGTACTGCGCTGCAGGAGAGCCGCCGGCTAGTGAATGAGAAAGCTTAGCCCCAATTGGGACAGACCCTACTGGGTAACTCGAGTTATTAGGAAGGTAGCTTACCACTTAGAAGAGCTTAACGGTACCCCATTCCCTAACTCTTGGAATATTACAAATTTAAAAGTATATCACTTTAGAGCAGATGTACTATTCATAACCTCTAAGTGAATCATAACACAGTGGACATAGGCTCTTAACCGCCAAACCACGTTAAAAAATTCTTGCTAGTGTTCTCTATCTTATGCAGATCACAACAGGCACAAATCATCGAAGAACCTTGGCCATAATCTACCGTCATACGGGTGAATGACACGCGGCCAGACTGCCATAATCTATCGGCGTACGCACGCGTAGTAGCGGATGCAAAGAACCTTTGCCATAATCTATCGTTATACGTATGAGTGGTACGTGGGCAGACCATCACGATCCATCGACGTATATACACATAGTAATAGATTTAAAGAATCCTGCTACGACCCACCTCCATTTTCCTCAATGAACTGATGCGTGGCAACGGATGTAAAACAAAAGGGTATCCACCAGGACCCATCTTCGTCTTTTCGAACAAAGCAAATGCATGGCAGTGGATACTATCGGGCTACCCAGGTGCATCTTGGGTATGCTAACGACATCACTTAAGCTCATTCCGGTCCTACCGATATACGGTGGTACGACTTAAAGATGTACGCTTTATCGATGAGAGCCCGGTAAACTTATTGGGCTACCCAGGTATTGCTTGGGTACGCTAACGGCATCACTTAAGCCCATTCTGGTCCTACCGATATACGGTGGTACGACTTAAGGTTGTACGCTTTATCGGCGAGAGCTCGGTAAATCTATTGGGCTACCCAGGTGCTGCTTGGGTACGCTAACAACATCCCTTAAGCCCATTCTTGTCCTACAGATATACGGTGGTACGGCTTAAGGATGTACACTTTATGGGCGAAAGCCCGGTAAACCTATTGGGCTGCCCAGGTGCTGCTTGGGTACGCTAACGACATCACTTAAGCCTATTTTGGTCCTACCGATATACGGTGGTATGACTTAAGGATGTACGCTTTATCGGCGAGAGGCCGGTAAACCTATTGAGCCATCCAAGTGCTTGGGTGCGCTAACGGCTTCATCAGCAAGAGCCTGATAAGTCCATCAAAGCTTCCTAAGCCCACTCATTTGGTAATCAGTGATACGGCTTAGGGACACTAACAGGGCTGGCTGAATCAGACGATACTTGCTCAATATCATATTTTGCAGGTCATGCAAATAATACCCAGAAACCAACCCGAAAATAACAAAGAAATCTATTTTCTTCAAAGGCATTATGCGAAGTCATATGAAAGTCATCCGATAACGATGCAAGAAACGGTAACATGGTTGGGACGTGTTGCCTTTTTTTTCTGTTGGAGTATAATATATACACATTGATATCACATGTTGAAAATGATTAAGACATCTAATGGTAACCATGAGTAATCCAGTTAGCATATTATCAGTAACCATGAGTAAACCAGTTAGCATATCATCGGTAGCCGTGAGTTACCCAGTTAGTGCATTATTAATCATAAAATAAACCATTTTATTGGCATGCTATCGTGACTAACAGTGTAGAGAACTCAAACGGAAAGAATTCATTGATAAATTGCCATACAACATCTACAAACAAGAATAAAAGTCTTCATGAGCAGTTGGAAAAATCTCATTTATTTCACTTCCCTTTAGAGTCGGCATAGAATGGGGAATAACAAAGCGAGTTTTGATTGAGCATTTATTTCTCATACTTTTACTATCTAAATTCTTGTAATTTTGGTAGTAAAGCTGTTGATTTCAATGGATTCTCTCTACTTTTGCAAAAATTACTTAGAGGTTGATAAAATGGAGAATATCACCTACGGAGCATAAAATCAAGCTTGGCCAAGACAGCCGAGACAGACTGCATCGGCAAACTTTGGGCAAAGATAAGGATGTGAGGTGGCGGTTGCAACAGAAAAGAGGGATTTGAGGGATCTGCTGCATTGAAGATTATCAGCAAGAATCCTTAACTAGATCTCTCTCCTTGGAACAATATTTTCTTTCTTTAACAAACAATCTTTTTTTTGAGTTTTGTATTTATTTTCCTTATCATAATCTTTTTGAACTTTGAAAGAGATAGAGTCAGATTAGGAGACAGTTGATTTAAAAGTTGTTAGAAGCCTTGGTAGAAGGGGACTCTCAACTCTTCTCTTTCACTTAGACAATTTCCATCTGCTATGTATCTTTCTGGTTGGGAATTTACAGAATTAATTTCTTTTTAGTTTCAGAATCAACCAACCAATTCCAGTGACGAGGAAGTCAATCAAGAACTACAATTCCCTAGAGGTCTCTATGGACGATCCTCTTGCCGCTATCTGCAAGTCCATTATGGACAGTGACAAGTTGTAACTCTACCCCATTTTTATATTTATTTTTACAACTATTTTTGACGCTCTCAACAGGCGATCAAAATTCTGGCGTCGTTTCTAGGGACTTCTAACGGTGTTTTTTTGTTTTTGTTTTTGTTTTTGTTTTTGCAGTTGATGACTAGATCCTCAAAAGAAAAATTACTTCCATACAATCTAGAGCTCATAAGGACCGAGACACAGATCAGGAAGAAAGCTAAGAGAAAGTTCCAAGAGGAGAGTGAATCGAAAGTTTCTAGTTCATAAATAGATTTCAGCTCAAATAACAATCTTGGACAAGCCGTAGGCCAAGAAGAAAATCAGATTCCAGTCATGGCAGAAAATCAGTAAGAGCGGATGATTGGAGCGTTAATTGTCATATTATTCATCATCCTTTATGCCTATTTTAGGATGATGATACTGCTAATTTATGGGTTTTCCATTCCTTTCTGTAGAATCAATGGCTGAGAAGCAAATTATTCAAAAAGGAGCTGGAAGCACATGTTTAGAGTTGTTTTGGTGAAAAGAGAGCTTACTTTATCCCAGGCCTGGGATAAGGCGAGGATTCGCAGCGTTGACCAAAGTCAAGTGGATTAATGAGAAGTCAGATTGGGCTTGGGCCGTGAGCTGGATGCGAGCTGTCTGCTTCCAGAAGACTTACTCTGAAGAAATCACTCTCCGATTAGAACTCTTCCATTTAAAAACAATTAGATTTTATTTTATTTTAATTTATTCTATCCTTATCTAGTTTTTAGGAGATTAGAAACAGTTAGGTTTTCTATTTAATTAGCTGTTGGGCAGAAGAAAAGAAGGCCTTCTTCCTTATTCACGTTCTGCCATTGTTACAGCTTCAACTCTATTTTACTTTCTTCTTTAATTTAGTTTCATTTTATGCATATTTCTATTTCTTTATTATTATTATGTCTATCATAGGCTAAATAAACGCCTTCTTCTTGGTAAGGATTCAATGCCCATGATTCTGTGATTGTGAGATCGAATTGCCCGTCACACATTCCATTCTTATATTTCTACCTTTTTTTATTACATGTTAATTTATTGGGTTAAGTCATTTTTTTGACACCTGCACTTGATTTGACTGACTCATTTGGCACCTCCTTCGGTCAAACGGTTTAAAAGGCACCTCCACTTGAAAAAAATGACTCATTTGGCACCTGCTCTTGACGTCGTTCGTCCTCCACTATTAAATGCTGATGTGGCACGCCACGTGGCATGACACGTCATCATGTTGATGACGTGTTATGCCACATCAGCATTAGTTTTATTTATTTTTTCCTTTCTTTTCTTTTCTTTTCTTTTTCTTCCTTTTTTTTTCTTCTTTCTTCTGCAAGATCCAGATCCGTTCATACAAGATCCAGATCCGTTAAAATCAAGGGAAAACTAATCTGCAAAATTAATTAATTCCAAAACCAAATCTGCAAAATTAGTAGCCTAATCTGCAAAATCAATTTCAAGGTTCCTTCTGCCAAATCCAAATCTCCCTCATTCAATTTCTCTTTATCCAACCAATCAAACAAGTCCCCTGTTCAAGCAACAAACAATCCCTCTCCAAGTCCAAAATCCAAAGTCCAATACTCAACAGAAAAACACCGAAAATAGAAAAAATAGCAAAAACTCAAGCCCAAATTCTTCTCAAATCCTCTTATATATCCGCACTGCCACGCTCTCCATCCTTCCAGCGCTGGCACTGGTGCTCCGCTTCCTTATCCCCACCATCTCTTTGCCCTCCCCTCCTGTAGCTGTTTCCATGGCTAAAAGACAAGAATAAAAAAAGGGTTGTAAGATCTCTGAAATTAATGACAAAATTGAGGGTTGTATGGATTGAATTTATATGATTAGAGGGAAGGAAATGGGATTTCTTATTCGTTGCATCCAAAGGGAGTTATCTTTGGAAATGGAGAAGAGAATGGAATTGTTAAAAGAAAGAGAGAGGAAATAGAAGCAGAGAAGGGCGTTGTGCAGAGGAAGAAGAAAGAAGAAAAGAAAAAGGAAGAAAAAGGGAGAAAAAGAAAGAAAAGAAAAGAAAGAAAAGGAAAGAAAAGAAAAAAAGGAAGAATGAAAAAGAAATATTAAACTAATGCTGATGTGGCATAACACGTCATCAACACGATGACGTGTCATGCCACACGATGTGCCACATCAGCATTTAATGGTGGAGGAAGGATGGCGTCAAGGGCAGGTGCCAAATGAGTCATTTCTTTCAAGTGGAGGTGTCTTTTAAACCGTTTGACCGAAGGAGGTGCCAAATGAGTCAGTCAAATCAAGTGCAGGTGCTAAAAATGACTTAACCCTTAATTTATTCTTATTTTGTGTAAAGCCTTGTCAACTTCACCTGAAACTTGAACGATTACAGTCTTTCCTTGAGACTTTGGAGTCTACATTGTCAAGAGGAATACGAAGGCGACTAACTGGTCGACGGTTAGAAAAAGGGTAGGATCTGGTTTATAAGAGTAGACACGTCTCTATCCCAAGCCTAGGATAGGCCTCTCTCTGTGTCTTCTCAAGTGATGAATTAAATCCTATAGAGTGTCTCTTAGGGTTATTGAGTCAATTAGGGTTTTCTAATAGAGTGTCTCTTTAGAAGTCTTGTGTAGGAGGAGAGAGGAGATATAGGTGACCAATACCTAATCTCTATAGTCGTGCTATAAGTTTGGTTTTTAATACATTTGCATCAATGATCAATTGGCATGAATCATGGGCTAGATAGAATCCTTACTGTGAAGTCTTTATCACTTGGTTACACACACTCAATCTGTTTACTGTTTTCTTTAATTCTGCTTCTTTAATTATTTGCACTCAACAATCTATTATTGGTATTTACCGTTGTTACAATATCGGTCATTTTAAGAAATTAGAATTGTCTTGAAATTTCTGTGGAACAATCCTTTTACCACTAGCTACAGCTTTAATTAATTGTTGCATGGTGAATTATAATATTTTATTTTTGACGGTTTCGGCAACCATCAAAATTTGGCGTCGTTGCCGGGGATTTTATCGGTACTAATTTTAATTTTTTTTATGACCAAGTCCTCTTGTTAGCAATTAAACAACCCAGAGATTACCAGAGGTAGAGAACAGAAAAAGAGGAAACAGATCCAGAAAATAACTCTTCATTACGATCAGCATCAACAGCAAGTGACTCTCTTCCAGGCCTGCGAGAGTGCACATTTGCACACAGATGCCTGGTGCAAATGAGGTATTGTTAATTTTCATAATTCATAATATTAATGCACTATCTTTTCGTGTCTCTCCTATTGCAGATCAGATGCAACAAGTCTCATATGGAGCGCCTAGCTTCCAATCACACCCTTGGGCGAATGCCCACAACTACAATCAAAGATGGGAGTACCCCCAGACTTCAATTGGGCACCACCACAACAGCAACATCAGTACCACCTGCAAGATCCCATGCTCACATCTCCTGTCCAGCAGCAACTGTTTCAACCAACTCAACAAACAACCGTCAACTCTTTTTTGGACACATTCAATCAATTTCCTCAAACAACTCAATTGCGTCTCACAAACATTCAAAGGTGGATAGATGAAATGTTAGCAGCAAGAAATACAAATGTCAATCTAGAAGGATCGTCCTTTCAATCGATACCCACAACTCTGCACAATGTGTCAGCCATGACATTGAGAAGAGAGAAAAAAATCCCAGATAGAACAGTCCTCTCCCCAGGTATGGGGAAGAAGCCATCCGTAGTACCACTACCAGACCAGTTCGAACTAGAGGCGGAGGTATTTTCTAAAAAATCAACCAAGGTAAATCCTACTCCAGAACCATTACTGCCCAAGAAGGAACAGGTAATTCCTCTTCCCTTCCCTGAAAGGTCTGACAAGGCCAAGAAGGCGAGGGAAGAAAAAGCTATTTTAGATTTATTTCGTAAGGTAGCTGTTAACGTTCCTCTTCTTGATATGATTTTGCAAGTTCTGAAATATGCTAAGTTTTTGAAAGAATTGTGTACTAACAAGAAAAAGCTTGCAGGTGTAGAAAGGATCAATCTAAACGAAAACTTCTCCGTTATTTTCCAGAAGAAATTGCCGAATAAGTGTAAGGATGGAGGAACGTTCGTAACCCCTTGTAAGATCGGGGATCAGGTTATTGAGAAGGCATTATGTGATTTAGGTGCAAGGATAAATGTTTTATCATTAACCATGTTTAAAAGTTTGAATATTGGTGAATTGAAAGAAACTAGAGTCATTATTCAATTAGTTGATAGGTCTATTATTTATCCTATAGGGGTAATTGAAGACGTATTAGTTCAAGTAAACAACTTTGTATTTCCTGCAGATTTTTATGTGGTTGACATGGAAAATGAACATACCTCTAAATCAACTGAAATTTTGTTAGGTAGATCTTTCTTAAGGACTGCTAGGGCTAAAATTGACATTTTTGGAGGATGTTTGACATTGAAATTTTGTGGTGAACTTATTAAATTCAATATGTATGATGCCATGAGATTTCCAAATGACATGCATAGTGTTAATTGCATAGATATTGTGGATCTTGATGTTGCTGATATTCATAAATTAAATGCTACTAACCCCTTGGAGCATGTTCTTAGCAGAAACATTGACAAACAAAAAATGCTTGAGATGGAGAAAGGTTTGGATATCAACGAGGAGATTAAAGAAGTTGTGACTGAGCCTGATGTTTCTGAACCTTGTGCTGATGCTCCTAAGATTTTAGAACCACTAGAGACTCACAACAACCTGCCTTTAATTTTTCAAGTCCCAGACCTAGAGCTGAAAAATTTACCAAGCCACCTGAAGGACTTTTTCCCAAGTCTGGGAAAGAGCCTGCCAGTGAGTAATTACAGCAAGCTGTCAAAATTGGAGGAAGAAGAGCTTGCGAAGGTAATGAAGGAATACAAGGAAGTTGTTGAATGGAGGATAGCTGATTTTAAGAAGACTTCTCCTTCCATCCGTGGGGCAATGTGCAACCCACAAACCACCTGAAACAAAGGAGAAAGTGTCTAGTCCAAGACTATAAAGAGGGACGCTTCATGGGAGGCAACCCATGTGTTTTTTAATTTTTTTTCTCTCTTTCAATAAAATTGAATTCTTCAGAGAGGCTCATGGAAGATTCACCGTCCCCACCACACTCCTCAACTGCCCCGGGTATTTTCTTTCCTTTTTCTACTTTTATTTTATTTTTGTATGTGTCTTTTTTCCCTTTCCCACACTTTGAGGACAAAGTGTCTTCTAGTGTGGGGGAGGAATTTTTAGGATTTTCTACTATTTTGATTGTTTGTGTCTTGCATGATTGTTTTATTTACCCAGTTGTGTTAATTTTGAGTCAGTTTTTCAAGTTTTAATTTTTTCTTGAGTCTGATGTGTGCATGATTTTTATTTCTTCTTTTTCTGCATGTTTTTAGGTAGACAGTCTATCTTATTTTGTAAATCAGACACCAGTTTTCAACTTCAGTTGTGTAGTTTACCGGTAAAAATACAATCTGACACTTGTTTGGTCAAATCAATGCTTTAGTAC
The DNA here is from genome assembly GCA_963691705.1 of Viola odorata. Lineage (NCBI taxonomy): Eukaryota > Viridiplantae > Streptophyta > Magnoliopsida > Malpighiales > Violaceae > Viola > Viola odorata. Next base: position 45,075,261 of record OY829545.1, on the reverse strand, counting down.
CAAGGGAGTGAATGAGCATAACATGATCAATGCTTAAAAGGCATATATCCTAATGCTCTCAGAATATTAACTATCCACATGGTCTAAAGGACATCTAGCTTAGAGTCTGAAATATAATTGAGATGACAAGAATAGCTGCGTTTGATTTGAGTATGTGCTTAGTTTCCATCTGGTTGTTTGTGCAATGTTTAAGTGCTAAAATGTCATGAAAGTAAAGCAAAAAATAAGCAAAAGCAAAAGTTCTGGGAGTTGGAGAGCCCAAAAAGAACAAAGGCTTCTTTTAATTGAAAATAATTTTGCCTGGAAAAGAAGAACAAAAGGGCAAGAAATTGACAGTGCTTAAAGTCAATATAAAAAATTAAAAATATTTTGCCATGCTAAAAAATGACAATAAAAAGCACAGTAGTTTAAAAATCACATTCGGATGGAACTGTACTGTTGTATACTCAAATCTGTGGTGATATTTTGTACCTTAATTATTGCTTAAGACTTAAAGTTGGATGTCTTGATACCATTTGGATGGGGTATGTTTAGAGTATTAATTGGTCCATGATAGTCTAGCATTGATTTGATGATTGAAGTGTCTAGCTAATTTTGGTGGTGAGGTGTATGGCTGAATGAAGAACTGTGGGATCTTGATGATTGTTTGTTTTGTTTTATTTTGATGCTTGGGGGCAAGCATAGGTTAGTGTGGGGGATTTTATTGGAGTGTTAATTGTCATGTTATTCATCATCCTTTATGCCTATTTTAGGATGATGATACTGCTAATTTATGGGTTTTCCATTCCTTTTTGCAAAACTAGTGGCTGAGAAGCAGATTATTCAAAAAGGAGCTGGAAGCACCTGTTTAGAGCTGTTTTGGTGAAAAGAGAGCTTACTCTATCCCAGGCCTGGGATATGGTGAGGATTCGCAATGTTGACCAAAGTCAATCGAATTAATGAGAAGTTAGATTGGGCTTGGGTTGTTGATAGCGTGTATTTTATGCATGTTTTTCCCTTCATTCTTACCTTGATTTATGGCATGATACTACTAATTTGCCCTTGTTTCTATCTTTATTGCAGATCAAGGCCAAAAGGGAGAAATATGTGAAAACACATTATTTTTGGGCAATTTCAGCAGATCTCAAGCTTCAAGACTAGCGTCGAGACCAAGACACCAATTTTTCCATCGAGGACTCGCCGTGGATTCCATCATCGAGCCCTTGACGGACAGAAAGCGCTATTTCCACGTGTCTTCACTCCAAGGCTCCCACATGTCCCCTCTGATGTCTTCCAGAACATTCTAGAATATCCCCAAAATATTCCCTAAGTTGTTGATCAAGTCGTTTTGCCCTCGACAATATCGTCAAGGCCTCGACGCCCAAAAGGAATATACTATAAAGATTCTCACGGGATCCCATTAAGATTCCCTTCTAGAACATTCCCTTTTCATGCCAGAGAGATATTTTCATGCCCTTGTCCCTCCTTAGTTGTATTTTGTCCTTTTGTGGGTTGTTAGGATATATAAGCTTTAGTTTTAGGGTTTTAAGCCTCCATCATCTTTTAGGGGGCTTCTCTCTCCTCTTCTCTTTTCCCTCTCTTCTTCTTTTCCCTCTCTTCTTCTTTCTCTCTTCCTCCATTTAATTTCCAGCAGCTTTCTTTTAGTTTTTAGTTCTTAGGATTTGTTCTTCCTTCTTCTCTCCATAGCCGCCGGCTCCAAGCTTTGTAACAAGCATTATTAATCAAGTTTTATCCTTTATCCTTCCTTTATCTTTTATTATGTTACTTTCATCTATTATTTGTTTATCTCTTAACATGAGTGGCTAAAACCCACGTTCTTGGTAACGGTGCTTGATGGGTTGCTTGGGTAGATTCGAGGCCTAAATGCTCATAACATGTTCTCCTAGTTATATTTGGTTGCTTGTCATTTTATTTCCATTTTTGCTTAGGGTGATTCGAGGCCTGATCATCTTTTAATCGTCCCTTTGTAATTATTGTCATACCTTGCAGTGATAGCTAGCGTGAGACTGTCGGGTAGGTGTAGACAACTAGATTGGTGTTCTCGGGTAGATCTGGGTTCATCTGTCTAGGGCATGCAGCTGGTTAGGGTCTTGACACGAGCCTGACAAGTTGAGTCATCGAGCCCTAGATGTGTCTTTCTTGTACTTTATCGATTCTCTGATATTTTATCCGCTTTGTGCTAGTGATAAGCCAAAGTGTAAAGGTTGCCTATTGACGATAAGATAGGCGGCTGAGAGGGTATCAAAGGATCGAGGCCACCTTATTAACAGTGAAAACGGGGGGTGGCTCCTTATGAAAGAAAGCAGGGGGTCTATATGAAAACATGACCCCTATAACACATCTGTAGCATTAGAACGGAAAATCCTTGCGCCGATGACAATCGAGCCCTCGACGCAACCCAAGAAAGCCCTTTACTAAGTTCCCTTCTCCTTGATTTATTATCTCTGCTTATTAACCTGATTGCTTACTTCGCGTTTTATTTCACCCCTGATCTTTGTTATTATATGGTTATCGAGACCTCGATTATTGCTTTCCTTAGTTAGAATTGTTAGCTCAAACTTTTATCTCGGTTAACTTGATTAACCTGCGAAACCCCCATTTTGTTGTCTCGTTTCGATTCTGTGCATTTTCACCTTTGTCATACAATCGAGGGCTTGATTTCAGTTCTCTCAATCTCTGTGGTTCGACCTTGTTACCGCTTTACACAAATTAGTTTGTGCATCTAGGCCTCATGAATTATATTATTTTTGACCTGTTTCAATGGCGAGTCAGTCGTGAGCTGGATGCAAGCTGTCTACTTCCAGAAGACTTACTCTGAAGAAATCACTCTCCGATTAGAACTCTTCCATTTAAAAACAATTAGATTTTATTTTATTTTATTTTATTTTATTCTATCCTTATCTAGTTTTTAGGAGATTAGAAACAGTTAGGGTTTCTATTTAATTTGTTGTTGGGCAGAAGAAAATGGGGTCTTCTTCCTTATTCACGTTCTGCCATTGTTACAGCTTCAACTCTATTTTACTTTCTTCTTTAATTCAATTTCAGTTTATGCATATTTCTATTTCTTCATTATTATTATGTCTATCATAGGCTAAACGCCTTCTTCTTGGTAAGGATTCAATGCCCATGATTCTGTGATTGTGAGATCGAATTGCCCTTCACACATTCCATTGTTATATTTCTACCCTTTTTTATTACATGTTAATTTATTCTTGTTTTGTGTAAAGCCTGATCAACTTCACCTGAAACTTGAACGATTACAATCTTTCCTTGAGACTTTGGAGTCTACATTGTCAAGAGGAATACAAAGGCGACTAACTGGTCGACGGTTAGAAAAAGGGTAGGATCTGGTTTATAGGAGTAGACACATCTCTATCCCAGGCCTGGGATAGGCCTCTCCCCGTGTCTTCTCAATTGATGAATTAAATCCTATAGAGTGTCTCTTAGGGTTATTGAGTCAATTAGGGTTTTCTAATAGAGTGTCTCTTTGGAAGTCTTGTATAGGTGGAGAGGAGTAGATCTAGGTGACCAATACCTGGTCTCTATAGTCGTCCTATAAGTTTGGTTTTTAATACATTTGCATCAATGATCAATTGGCATGAATCATGGGCTAAATATAATCCTTACTAGGTAGTCTTTATCACTTAGTTACACACACTCAATCTGTTTACTGTTTTCTTTAATTCTGCTTCTTTAATTATTTACACTCAACAATCTATTATTGGTATTTACCGTTGTTACAAAATCGGTCATTTTAAGAAATTAGAATTGTCGTGAAATCTCTATGGAACGATCCTTTTACCACTAGCTACAGTTTTAATTAATTATTGCATGGTGAATTGTAATATTTTATTTTTGACGGTTTCGGTAATCAGCGGACTATGAGGGAGTTGAACAGAACAGCCGAGCGAGAGACCTATTCCTGCATTCAGCTAGCCCTCATACCTAATGATTGGTCCATTAAGACCAACACCATTGCCAATCTTACCAAATTCCATGACCACTCAAATGAAAATCCATACAACCACCTAACAAACTTACACCTTCAGTGTGACACCTTGAAGCCAGCTGGCGTTTCCATTGAAAGAGCCAAGCTAAAAGCATTCCTCTGGTCACTTGAGGATTCAGCAAAAAAATAGTTTTACAGCTTTCCCCGCAACACCATTACCACATGGGGAGAGATGTCCTCGGTCTTTCTGAATAAATACTAGAACGCCGCCAAAATAGGAGCTGCCAGGAAGAACTTAGTTTCTGTCCAGCAAAGAGGCAATGAGAGCCTTAGTGAGTACCACCAAAGGTTCCGAGATTTGCAAGATACATGTCCTACACATGGAGTGGCGGATCAGCTCCTGATCTAGTATTTTTATGAGGGAATGAGCCAAAAAAATAAAGAGAGAGTAGATGTCGCAGCTGGAGGAGCCCTTTAGGATCTCACACCAACCCGAGCCGAGCTACTGCTTCAGGCAATGGCAGACAATTGCTAAAATAAAGCCTCTGCAGAGAGAAATTCTATCCTTTCTAATTTAAATGCAATAAATGTTGAGCAAAAGTTAACTGAAATATCTAATATGCTCCTCCATCTTTCTAGAGGAACTACGATGCTAACAGCTGCAACTCCTGAGCAGGTAGCTATGGTTTGTGGAGTGTGCCAACAGCTGGATCACCCAACCCACAGTTGCTATATGGTGCAACAACCAGATGATCCTGCTCAAGTAAATGCAGCATATGGATATAAACAGGGGAAGCAACAGAAATTCCCCCATGAGAGTAATTAATACTTCTGGAGGAGCCATCCTAACTTTAAGTGGAGGTAGGACCTTGTGCCACAACTGCCACCTACACCTCAACCTCTGAAGCTCACTGGTGTGCCCATAGAAGAGACCCTTCAAAAGTTCATACAAGAAACCCAGTCCAGCTTGGTAGAAATGCAGAAGCAGATCAGTCAATTGGCACAAAAATAGCAGTCTGACACACAGGACAGATTACCTTCCACCATAGTGGATAACCCCAAACACAATGTGAGTGTTGTCAGTCTTAGGAGTGGGAATGTATTGCCAGAGAGGGAAGGTGCAAAGACAAACAAAGAAATTGAGAGACAGAAGTCCCAGGAGGAAGACGAAGATGATGAAGAAATTCAGTCTTGGCCAAGCCCGACATTCTAGTGGAAATAGAAAAATATGATCCAGTCTTGACCAAGCTAGTGACCAAGCCAGATGAAAAGGTCACAGCCAAGGAAGAATAAATAGAAATTCCACCTCCTTTTCCTCCCAGATCCTCAAAACATAAGAGAAAGGATGAAGCAAAAGAATTTATGAACATTTTTTTGAAACTTGCTGTGAACATTCCTATGCTGGATTTAATTGCTAAAGTGCCTTCTTATGCTAAATTTCTTAAGGAGTTGTGTACTAACAAGAGAAAACTTGTAGGTATTGAAAGGGTTAACCTTAACTAAAATATTTATGCAGTTATACAGGCCCAGCTCCCCGAAAAATGTAAAGATCAAGACACTTTTACAATCCCATGTAAAATAGGAAGGCTATCGGTGACCGTTATCTATACCAAGCCTAGTGGCACGCATGGATCAAGGACAATCATCACCTCCTAGGCAGCATTTATGGCGGACACGAGAATGTCTTCGACGGAGGTTAGGGCATTAATGCCGAATGGGATAGCATTAATGGCGGAGGGGATGACATTTAATGCGCCTCTTGGGGCATTAAATGCTCTGGCTTCCGGCCCCACTAGATCGAGGAAACCAAGCTGAGAATGGGTATAAATACTCCCCTCACTTATGAAGAGGCGGACGGATACACACCCACACAAATACTACAAGAGCTCCCTTTTCAAACCCGGTAACTCTCCTTGTGTTCACAACCTCTACGATACTAACTTTATCGTCGGAGATTCTACACTAGAGATCTCCTCCGATGTTTTGCAGGTGACATTGGAGCGAGGACATCATCCACATCAGCATGCCCATTTACAAAATTGCCCTCACCCCAATCCCAGGATTATCAATCAGGAATCTCCATAGACTCGAAAATTCTAAGAGGCTAAATTAAGAGCAAGAATTCGTGACCGAAACATACTTAGAGAGCAGTCCTAATGAATTGCTCCATTAGAAAGGACCCAATAAAAGGGTTGAAACCACGGACCACCACCCTTAATGAGTGTGATACCAATTTTTATAAATGGATGGCTTCTCTAAGTTTTTGATCTCAATGTAAACACATCGATTTCTATTGTCCACTGTTCCGCGTCACCGGTGGTATCGGGAACTCTCGTGGGATTTGCCCAAACAACTTTACAATAATCAACTGATTCATCATAACCAATCCCAGCATACGCACTACGGTCACAAGAACATCTAGAAGGAGGAGGCAACCTCCTGAATTTTCTTGTTGGCGGATTCCACAAAATCAAGTCGCTTCTGTCAGGAATGTGACTCTTATGGTCAACACAAACTAGGTCATTGCTTGACCCCAGAAAAATGAGTACTACTACGTAACGAATAGGACTTAAAGTCATAAGCAGGTTCCCATAGAAGGAAAAGGCGAGTTGGGATCGATGCAGTACCATTATCGCTTTCGCTTAGTAAAGATCCAATATTTATGGTTTTATACTTTTTAGATCTTTCGCTAAACAAAATACAAGGCCGCATTCAATACACTTTATTATAGAAGTGGGGATCGGAAATACCTGAGTACCATGTTTTGCTGACGCATCTAAATTGCAGGAGAGATTTCACAGGTAGCCTTACCAGTACTCATTATGATTACATCGTCCGAAAGATTTGGCAGCACCCTTTTTGAGACCACGGCCGCCATTGCCTGAACTGAATTGAAGAACACGACTATATATAATTGAATTGAACACGCTTCTTTATAATTATAAAACTGCAGATAAGAGAAGATTAGGTTAAGAGTCCAATTTTTGCAAAACACAGAGATAGTGTTAAGTCTCAACCATGTTCTGGTTAGGATTAACAATAGCTTTTGATGTTAATAAATATAAATCTTGTCAACCAGGTGTTGATACCCGAATTTTGACGCCATTTTTATTTAATTTTAGCATTTCTGTTATTCAGTTAATTTACAGTCATTTTCAGTTGATTTAATGTCGCTAGCATTCTTAGGTGTTTCGTTGCATTTTAGCATCATCGTTAGCATCGTCAGCTTTCGAAGTCGCATTTTTAATTTTTCGTCAAGTATTTTCATTATTATTATCATTATTATTTTTAGCCTTAAAAATCACATTTTTAATTATCCGGCAGTCGTTTCTTAAATTATTTTTCGTTTTAGGTCATCACACGAATTTTAGGATTTTTTTATATTTTCGCACATTTTTTAGTATTTTTATTTTTTATTATTATTTTCGTTCGAGCTTTTATTGGACCCGAGTAAGTTCGCTCGGACAATAGCTCGACTTTAAAATGTTTTCCATCAACTAGTTGCTAGATTTTTTTCGGTCGCAACGGTCTACAGCGTTTCGTGTAATTTTCGGTGTAACGCTTTATTTTTTTCGTTCCCGCGTTTCGCGCCTTTGAACACTAAAATAAACGCGTTAAACGAGAAGTTCTCATCGTTTTCTGTAGACGGTTAAAACCGTTGTATTTTTTTCTACGCGCCGGCACCTTCGGCTCGAAAAGTCGGAACGTTTGCTCGACGGATCCGGCTCGAGGCTATTTAAATCAGATGAAAGGCCATTTGATCATGGCCATTGATCTGGTCAACCAAGGAAAGTCAACCAGATCAATGGCCCTTGATTTATTGTGCATAATGCACATGCACAGTGCAAGGAAATTCTCAGCCACGAGCCCGCGCCCGAGCCACCTGCTCTCCTTCTCAGCCACGTCTTCGTCCGAGCCCCTAGCCGTAGCTCCCTAGCTCCGCCATCATCACGCCTCCAGCTCCTCCACGCGCAGCTCCCTCCGCCACTCTCCCACGCGTCTTTCGGCTATAAATAGCCGCCCTGTTCCTTCGCAAAAGGGGTCGAAAATTTTGCCAAAAAAACAACTCTCTCCCTCTCCATTTTTCCTGGCCAATTCACATACACTTGGACCACATTCCGCACTCTCAAATCCACTCCTCGCCGTCGTTCGCCGGAGCAGCGCCACGGTGAGCGTTCTTGCTCCCGTTTTTCTTTTAAATTTCGTTTAAAGTTCGGTTAATTAGTTGATCACTAAAACTCGCGGTAATCACTTGGTTTTCAACTCAATTTCACCATACTAACACTAGTTTAAATTATCGGGGCTTACTTTAATTGTTTCGTCAATTAACGTATATATGCATTGCTTCTTTTTCTTCAAAAAACTGGCTGTTTTCGTGCTCTTTTTCTTGCTGTGATCGTTTGCTTGCACTAAGGGAAAGGAGAGGTTTCTTTTGAACCAAGAACCAAGCGAATTGATCGCCTGGTTCACCACCTCCGTCGCCGGCAGTGGCTCCGGCGACGTGAGGTTGAAGATGATGATGATCGGGCCATTCGGCCCTTCGCGCAAGGAAATGAGGGAAGGTGATGGGCTTGGCCCATCACCATTTAAATGAATTACCTTTGGGCCAGGAGCTGTTCCTGGCCCATTTCTTCCAAATTTTAAATAGGGCCCAGCCCATTTATATTTTTTCCGAGTCTTCGTTTCGTTAGTTTTTTTTTTACGCAAAATGCTCGCATGTTTCATATATTTGTTTTTCATGATACGTGCTATTTTTCGTATGTTTTATACATGAATTGATTAATTCACTTTTTTCGTAAAATATTTCGTATGCTTTTTTTTATCAAGTTGTTTATTGAATTGTTTATATGTGAATTGCTCATTCTTTATCATAATATTTATTGTCATGTTATCTAACCTCAGTCATTTATATTTAACTGTTTAATTTCAGTCATTTAAAACACCGCCTATATGGTCGGTCGCTTTTTAATTTTCGTAAATATTCAACTGCTTTAATTTTTCGCAAAACTGCTGGAAATCCTTCCGCAAATTATCAACTGTTTAAATTCCGCACTTTAATTCTGCAATTTACTTTCAGCAATTTAAATTCAATACCGCCTACATGGTCAGTCGCACTTATCAACTGTTTACTTTTCCGCACTTTAATTTTCCGCAATTTACTTTCGGCAATTTAAATTCAATACCGCCTACATGGTCGGTCGCACTTATCAACTGTTTAATTTTCTGCACTTTAAATTCCAGCAATTTACTTTCAGCAATTTAAATTCAATACCGCCTACATGGTCGGTCGCATTTTAATTTTCGTAAACATTCAACTGCTTTAATTTTTCGCACACTGCTGGAAATCCTTCTGCAAATTATCAACTGTTTACTTTTCCGCACTTCACTTTTCCGCACTTTAAATTTCAGCACTTTACTTTCAGCAATTTAAATTCAATACCGCCTACATGGTCGGTCGCAACATTAACTGCTTTTATTTTCTGTAAATATCAACTGCTTTATTTTTTCGCAAAACTGCTGGAAATTCTTCCGCAATATCAATTGTTTTATTTTCCGCAATATCAATTGTTTTATTTTTCGCAAATATCAACTGTTTACTTTCTGCAAATTATCCAACTGTTTTAAATCCCCTGTGAATCGTCAACTACATTCAATTTTCTGGCAATCAAAACAACCCTTTTAATTCTCGCATGCGTAAAATCCATCATTTTTCGCATGCAAATCACTAGCATTTTAATTCTCACCTGCTTAAAATCCATCATTTTTCGCATGCAACCAACTAGCATTTTAATTCTCACCTGCTTAAAATCCATCATTTTTCGCATGCAACCAACTAGCATTTAAATTCTCACCTGCTTAAAATCCATCATTTTTCGCATGCAATCATGTCAGCATTTAATTCTCACATGCTTAAAATCCATCATTTTTCGCATGCAAATCACTAGCATTTTAATTCTCACATGCTTAAAATCCATCATTTTTCGCATGCCAATCACGTCAGCATTTAATTCTCACATGCTTAAAATCCATCATTTTTCGCATGCAATCAAATAGCATTTAAATTCTCACATGCGTAAAATCCATCATTTTTCGCATGCAATCAACTAGCATTTAAATTCTCACATGCTTAAAATTCATCATTTTTCGCATGCAAACAACTAGCATTTAAATTCTCACATGCGTAAAATCCATCATTTTTCGCATGCAACCAACTAGCATTTAAATTCTCACATGCGTAAAATCCATCATTTTTCGCATGCAAATCACTAGCATTTTAATTCTCACATGCGTAAAATCCATCATTTTTCGCATGCAATCAACTAGCATTTTAATTCTCACATGCGTAAAATCCATCATTTCTCGCATGCAATCAACTAGCATTTAAATTCTCACATACGAAAAATCCATCATTTTTCGTATGCAATCACCTAGCGATAAATTCTCGTATGCTTAAAATCAATCATTTTTCGCATACAACCAAACTCAGCACCTCATTTCGTATGCGTGAAATCCATCATTTCTCGTATACAATCAACTGTCATTTAAATTCTTGCACTCATAAATTGCTTATTTATTTCTCGAGCTATCGCTAACACTCTCATTTTGCAGGTTTTAGTTTCAAGCTTCGCTCGAAAGTACGCCTTTCGATTCCTTTTTATTTATTCGATGCTTTCTGCAAATATCCATCGTATGCATGATATATAGAACTGCTAGAACTAAAATCAACCCACATGCACAACGTGTTTAAAGACTTCCTTAAAACGCCGCGTTCATGTGATTTTACTTCTCGCTTATATTGACTGCATGTACATGGGGACTTTCGATCCCACAGCAAACTATCGTTTTAAATCCATCACTTAAAATGGTACTCTGTTAGCAATCCATGTTAAGATCACGTAGTAACTAATTGACCGCGCGTCGAACACGTCAAATATAAGAGTGAAATAAGTATGGAATTGGGGGTAGAAATACAACTTATCACTGTCTACAATAGCTTGTAGATGATGGTAAGAGGATCGTCCACAGAGACCTCTAGGAAATGTAGTTCTTGAGTTTGACTTCCTCGTCACTGAGAGTGGGTTTGGTTGGTATCTGAAACTGAAAGACAAAACAAAAAGTAATGAAAACAGTTTAAAATATAAAATAGTATTGGCCGAAGTCTAGGCCAAGACTGCGGGCTAGATTGGGAAAAAGTCTTGTGATACGGAATTCCAGGTAAGGGCGATGGGTGAGCTTGCGTTCTTATGCATCGATCATAGACTGAAGTATGTTCATCTCTTCTTCATAGTACTGCTATAGAGGGGAGGAACTCCTTTTCCCTCCTATCTTCCCTCCTCTTCAAACTATCTGGCGGGTACTCCCTCTCCTGATAATCCTAGCCAAGGGACACCTTGCTGGTTAAAGGGTTTATCCGTTTGACTGCTGTCTTGAATGGTTGCTCACCTCTTCAATGGTGCAGGGGAAGACAGTACCTAGGCTAAGTTCCTAGGTTGTCAATCTGGTCTCTACCTATTTTACCTATCCTTCTAGTCTGCTCGAGACTAGTCACCTACTCCGTCTAGCCGGCGGGTACTCCCTCTCCTTCTAGACTGGTTACAACTCTTCTCTCCTAGAGAACAAGGATGATCAAACCTTGGCTCTAGTGAGTAAGCGATGGATTAAGTTCAAGAATAAATAAATACAAAGAAAGAGATTGTGAAGAACGGATTGTGTCTCACGATTGCATTAAGAACTTCCGCTCATCACCCTTACCAAGAATGGGGTTTAGCTACTCAAACTCATGAATGAATAATAAGAATACTTGATTGCATAAATAAATTAAATCCGAGATTTAAAGAATTAAATCCGGAGCAAAAATGTAAAAGTGTTGAATTGGGGAAGAAGAAGAGAGCGTCGAGAGAGAGAGAGAGGAAGGGGAGGACGAGATCAGCTATAAGAAAGCTAAAACTCCTCTGTCCTTCTCCAACTCAAACTCCTAAAATATCCTAAAAGATTATTACAATTAATTGTTTCTAAAAAGGAAACTAAATCGCAATTAATTAAAAGAGGGAGATCCCATGCGGGATTCTTCATAAGATAGTCTTCCTATCCCTCTAAAATTGCTGGACAGCTGCTACGTGCCAGCTGTGAGAGTCCATCTCCAAAAATACTTCAATCGCTCCAAGCTGCAGTCTGATCGCGAAGGAGTCTTGGCCGAAGTCTAGGCCAAGATGATTCTGGTAAGCGCACTGCGTCAGATACGATCTGTCTAGGCCAAGATCCAGGCCTAGACTCGAATAAACAGCTTCAGCTCTAAACTTCGTGAATTCTTCTCATTCAGCCTCCAAACCAGACTTGATCAAATGTGGGAAATTAAAGGGAATATCAATAGAATTACTGTCCAAAATAACTAGAAAATGGACAATAAAACATGATGAAATGCAATGCAATCACTAATCTAAGCATGCATGGCCCGATGATGAAAAAAGAGGGCGCTCATTCAGTCTTACGGAAAATTCAGTCCCATCACGATCATAATAAAGACTAAAGTGACGATTCCTCTGAGGGCCCCCTTTTTCAAAACGTATTTCCCAAACACCTTTTTAAACACCTCTCTCATCAACCGGTAACCGTTTTCGGATGTGTCTCGGGTGCCTAACACCTTCCCGAGACCATAACACGACCCCGAACCTTTGTCTGGGGTCCAGACCCCTTTTTTGTGCCTTTAGTTTTTTTACTTATTATATTTCCTATGCCATGACGATTAGGGTTCCCTAAGCCTAGCAACCAAATTAGGGTGGCGACTTCATTGCATGCTGCGAGGCGTCCATCTACGCTGAGCATTGTAAGGTCCCGAATTTCGTTGCACACTCATGAATTAGCATTCCTCTGTTAATTTTCGTGGGGCGCGACAGTTTGGCGACTTCACTGGGGACTTTTAGGGTCGGAGCCGGTTTTATCTTTTTAGAGAGGTGTTTTATTTGTTTATTTATTTGCTTTGATCAATTGCTGGCCTGTTTATTTATTTGCTTTATCAATTGTCATATGCATTTCATAGCGCCCTACACCCAGGGGACAATTACCAAAATAGGAGGGTAGTCGTGACGCCCTAGGACACATGTCCTGGGTAGTGTTCACCAATCCCAACTCGGATGAACCCCTAAAAGCCAGTCGAAAGGTTATACGATTTTGCAAGGAATCGGGCGACTGGACGACACTTTAGGGACCTTTTCATGGTATCATCCGGGAACCATTCAAGCCAGTTAGAGGTGTCGGAATCAGAGCCCGAGCATGTGCATCATGATTATACCTGTTTTTCGTGGTTCTATTTGTCTTGTTGGCATATTGACATGATTTTTCTTTCTTTTATACGAACTGTAAATTTCTTACCCATGCAGGTTGCTTTGCATTTAAAATTTTATTTTTGTCCCATAGGACCCATTTTGCTCATTCGACATGTCAGCGCCTACACTACTTTCATTTAATATTTTCGGGGGATGAAGTTTCGACGATCAGGTCGCACAAGGAGATCTGTTGGAACGTGGGTTCGCCCCTAACATCACCACTAAGATCAAAGTAGAATTCGTAGACTTTGACTTAACTAGGATCCGGATGTTGAGAAATGAGCTGACTGAAGACGAAGAGACACAGTTTGAGGGTATTTATGGAAAGCTACTGACCCTAGTCGACGTAAAGACTGATTGGGGTTGCATCCGGGCAGCCCTAAAATTCTGGGATCCCTATTATCGGTGCTTCTCTTTTGACAAAGAGGTAGACTTGACCCCTACGCTAGAGGAGTACTCAGCTCTGATGTGCTTCACCTCTCCTATATCGGCCATATACCAGAATGTTCGACTCGACTCCTCAAGTGTCAAAATAAGGCTCGATAAGCTGTTAGGAATCACTACTCGTGTCAGAGAGGGGGACTACTTCTGGTGCTGGTCAGATATTGAGGCACGCTTTCGATTGTCCAACGGAAAGAAACGCTTAAGGATTCTGGCCTTCGCCATTGTAGGATTTGTCCTCTTTCCGAAAATGAGGAATGCCATCGACTTTGCAGCAGCCAACATCTTTTACGAGATGGAAACAAATGCCATCAATCCTACAACGGCCATTCTAGCCGAGACCTTTCGCTCCTTGGACTCTTGTCGAAGAAAAGGGAAAGGGAGACTTACATGTTGCACCCAGTTGTTGACAGTATGGTTGGTCAGCCACTTCAAGCAGATTCCTGATCAGACCATTTTCTTCGCAAGTTACATAAGGTCATGTCCTCTTCTCAGGGTTATCAATGCAATGACCACGGATAGATGGGAGATGGAAAATAAGGATGTCTGGATCAACCGATTCATAAATCTCTCAGAAGAAGACTTCAGTTGGCACGCCAAGTGGCTGCAGACTTCCAATCCCATCGTCTGCTGCGGATACTTACCTTGGGTTCCTTTGATCGGAGCATGGGGATGCGTTCACTATTGCCCGGCCCTCGTCCTCAGACAGTTTCGCATCACCCAAATCATTCCAGTAACTTTTGGCATGACGAAATCAGACCTGCCACACGCTGGAGAAGATCAGAACATTCAGCTGTACGCCCATGACTGGGCCCACCCTTTCTGCCTCAAAGGGCACGGCATCTCTGCAACCACAATACCAGAATATCCACAGTGGAGGTCGAGACGAGTTAATGGTAATGTCTTACCTCGCCCAAAAACCGATGGAAGAAGAAGGGGAATAGCAAGTGAGCGAAGGAATGGATGTCATGGCTTACGCTCAAGTGGTAGAACAGATGCTAGCAGCACAAGAAGAACGAGATCTGATGATAGAGGAAAGGGATATGGCCGAAGCTCGTCAATGTGGCTTAAAGGTCCAGATGAATGAACTGGACAGGCAACACAAGGAGTTCGTCCGCGTACAAACAGTACAAAAGAATGTGGCCCTCAGGGCCTTTAAGGAACGCTTGAGCAGTGAAACCCACAAAAGAGAAGCATCAAGTGCCATAGTTGAAGACAGGGATTCAACGATAAGGGTTTTGACTACTCGCGCAGACTTGGGAGAAAGGAACAACCAAGTACTGCAAAGCCGAATTACCGCCTTAGAGGCTGAGTTAGAGATGAAGAAAGGGGAGTTGGCTTCGATGGAGTACCTTTGGCAGCAGGACTCGGACACCCAGGAATGACACCTTCAGGGAAAGGCTCGGAGATCGGCCCATCTGTTCTGTCTAGCTAGGACCCCTAATTTCATCTATCCTAGCCATTTTTGATGAATTTAGGAAGTTGGCAAGTCTACCATATTTTGTAAACGCTTTTTAATAAAGTCGTACTCTTTCGGATATTTATTAAATCGACTCATCTTTTCCATATCAACTATCCCTCCAATATAAACTCAAAAAAAAAAAAAAAAAAAAAATTCCCCCCGGGGTAAAACACAATCATCTCACCGAAATTCCAAAAAATCAAAACAAGTATTCAAAACATCCGAGTATCACTCACTCATGGCCATGTCTTCCTAGTTTATCACAAAAACTCCAAAGATTGTCGCCTCTCTCCTCGGTTGAGTTTACTAGGCATCAGACATTACATCGTCAAGAGTATAGCATAAAAGAGACCTTCCTGGCATGGCGGCATTGGTTACCCCTGCTGATTTGGGCTTCGCCGTTAGCATCTCAGGTTTGCTTCATATCGGGGGAATGTACAGAGGCTTCCTTCGTATCTTGTCAACCACTGGGATTCCTCGCCTCACCGACCTCCTTGAAAATATCAAATGAAAGTGTGGTCGGAAAACGAATGAGCAAATGTGGAGGCCTCGGGATTGCATATCACCTGTATATCCTCACTTGTATTTACTTTTTCTGTGTTTTTCCCTTTTTCAGGTTCACGATAGCTCCTCGAAAGCAAAGCTACTCCGCACAGGCTCCCCCTAACTAGACTTCAAAAATGAAAAATGACTGAACTGGCCAAGACCGACGAAGCACTAATGGCTAGAATCGCAGAGTTAGAGGAGCAAGTTAAGATCACTACAGAAAGAGCCACTAGGGCCGAAAAGGAAAGAGATGAAGTTGTCGCCGAAGTACCACCGGGTTTTGATCTCCCTCAAACAAAAGGACCTCACTCTTCACTCACCGTCGCAGGACCTTCCGTACTCCCGCCACTTTCCGGTCCCCCGGGCCATTGGAGATGGGTTAGTCCCTTCACTGTACCCAACGTTGCGAGTCCTCCAGTTAAGACGGGTGAAGAGATCTCCCCGTCGCTTCAGTACCTTTCAATCAACCCTGTTGTGGACCCCAGCAAGAGCCAGGCCCACCCAGAGGACCTGTATCTCCCTCCTATTCCTCCGAGCACAGTTCCTGGACCTGTGGGAACTCAGCTCCTCACTTTCAACCCAGCACATCCTCAGTTCTCATCAGAACCTACGCTACCCTTCGGTTCTAACCCCATCAGAACCGAAGAACCAAAAAGTGACAGACTGAATCTTCTCGAGGAAAGACTCAGAGCAATCGAAGGGGCCGATCCATTTGATCCCACTGGTCCCGCCGATATGTGTATGGTCCCCGGGATCGTTATACCTCCGAAGTACAAGATCCCTGACTTCGAAAAGTATACTGGGGAAGAGTGCCCAAAGACCCACCTCAGAGCATACTGCAATAAGATGGCCGAGATGATCCACAACGAGCCGTTGTTGATACATCTATTCCGAGAAAGCTTGACCAAGCACGCCCTAACTTGGTATATGGGCCTAGACAGAGCCAGGATCAGGACATGGAGAGACCTGTCCGATGCCTTCTACAGGCAATACAAATTCAACTTGGAAGTTGCACCAGACCGTTCTGATCTACAGGATCTAGAGAAGAGGACCGAAGAATCGGTGAAGACTTACGCTCAGAGGTGGAGAGGGCTAGCATCTAGAATTTCTCCTCCGCTAAATGACAAAGAACTCTCGTCAATTTTCATAAACACTTTCAAGGCTCCCTACTACACCTATCTTATATCCAATCCATCAAATAACTTTTCTGACATAGTCACGGTGGCTGAGAGAGTTGAACAAGGAATTAAATCTGGGAGGATCACCGCTTCCACACCAGAAGAAACGCTTAAAGGAGCACCCATCATGAAGGAAGATGTCATCTTTGTCTCCTCGGGACCTAGCAACCGGTGACCTTCCCCATCGCCTCCACTACATATCCCACAAAAGAACCAACACACCCATTGGAACAGGAAACCGCTACCACCTCTTCCCATTCCTTTAGAGGAAATTTACGAGCATCTCTTGGCAGCCGGGCAAATTGCGCCAATCCCGATTCAGCCTATACAACCTCCTTATCCGAAGTGGTACAACCCTATTGCTAGATGCACGTACCACGCTGGAGCTCAAGGCCACGCCATAGAAGACTGCTCTGCCCTTAGAAGAAAGGTTGATCGCTTGATCAAGAACAAATGCATCTCTTTCGAAGGTTCTAACATGACCATCAACCCTATTCCAAATCATACTTTGGGTAGTGGAAGGATGATATAGGGCTCGACCATTTGCGTGAAGAAGTCTGGGGGGGGGGGGGGGGGGGCCTCTGCGTAATTAGACCGCCGCCACGCTTCCTGATGTCTCTTTGTAATATGTGTGCATGTCTTGTTTATAGGGACTTGCGTTCGCCTTTGGTTTAAAAATAAATAAATATATTTAACCCCCTCTTCGAGCGTCTTGTACTATTCGCGTTTCAGGATGAATGTTGATTCAGTGGGTTTTGATAAACCCTATGTCTTTAGCGATAAAGAAAGTATCACCACAATTAAGAATGAGGCCGGGATTCCATGCAAATCGGTCCATTTAAGAGAAAGGGCGGAAAAGGAGATAGTCCCTCATCAGGAAAAGTCTTGGTGGCAAGCAATGAAGTTCAAAGGGATGTTGATCCAAAAGCACAAGGCTCAAACGCACACCATAGTCGAGCCTACGACTTTAAACAAGGGCGCTTCGTGGGAGGCAACCCACGTGTTCTTTTCAATTATTCTCTTTCGTTAATTTTAAATTCAACATCTTGGGGTACCTTTTCCCTATGAATTTATTATTTGACTGTCTCTTCATTTCAGGTGCAGCGAGACTTGTAAATATGGGGGCAAGTGAATGAAGTGACAACCGAAGGAAGGTGTTGAAAAATGTCAAAGCTCATTTTTCAAGGAAGTTGTCCTTCATGTTTACAATTTCCCCTTGTCGCAATTTACGTTTCTGAAAATTATGGTCTCGCAGTTTACATTTCCGTGGTTTTGCATTTCAGGTGCAACGAGACTTGTAAACTTGGGGGCAAGCAGGTGAAGCGACGACCAAAAGAAGGAGAGAAAAAAATGTCCGAGCTCATTTTTCAAGGAAGTTGTCCTTTTACATTTTTGCAATTTCCGTTTCCGCAATTTCTGTTTCCGTAATTTATATATTCGCAATTTACATTTTCACAATTTTTCCGCTATTTACATTGATTGAAAGGGTGCGTGCGTCATGTTGGCTAAAATCCTTAGTGTTCGCAAAAAAATTGTCTTTATACATGTGCAACTTGGGCTAAAAAAAAAGAGAGGAGGGAGAGGATGAAAACAAAAATTTCACGTTTTGAAATTTTTTTTTTTTTTCAAGCATACTTTATCACGACATGGATGACTTGTGCGTTCATTAGAAATTATATGAAACATACATGATTTTGTCTGTTAGCTCTTATATCCATGGCACGTCTAGACATAAGCAATCACAAAACATATCCCTGTGAGTATTTTGGGGCTTCACGCTTTGTTTCTTTCATGAGTGTAAGTGCCTGACTAGATACTAGTTGAATTCGCATAATATCCAGGGTACATGCGCCATTAGACATGGGATAGCTATAAAGTGACATGGGACTTTTAGATTTTCTCCACTTTTTTCGTTTCTTCCCTCTTTCCACTATATATGTCATCACTCCCCCTAAACCGTCAATATCACTCATACCCCGGGAGCCAAAGAGCAGTTTCAGCTAAAATTGCCAGCCGGAAGCAAAAGCACGCCAAGTTCAAATTCACGATGAAGGAGACGGAAAAGGTCACCAAGAGATCGCTAAGGACTATCACCAAAGAAGCAGCAACGACGAAGGCCGAGGCCTCAAGACAGAAGGGGAAGAGATCAAGACAAATGTTGTGCTTGCTCTGCTCTGTTGCATTTTCAAATCAAATCAAAAAGGGGAGGGATATATAAAAAAAAAAAAAAAAAGAAAAAAAAAAGAGGGGAAATGAGAAAAAAAAAAGAGAGAGGGGAAAAAGAAGAAGAAGAGAGAAATGCTCAGAGACATTCGACGAATACAAAAAAATTGAAGAGCCAAAGCAATCACAGCCCGGGGACAACTCAATTCGAGAAAATCTCGAAGAAAACTTTCCCCAGTGAACTCGAGTAGAAAGGCCCAAGGCCAACTCGAGAAATCTCAAAGCAGCCTTCCCCCAGTAAAGTCAAGCAAAAGAGGCCCAAGGCCAACTCAAGAAACCTCAAAGCAAGCATCCCTAGTGAGAACCCGAGAAGAGAAAGGGGCCCCAGGCCAACTCAAGTAGTAAGTCGCAAAATGAACAGCGACGACGCTCCCCAATGAAGACTCAAGAAAAGGGTCCCTGGCCAAAGGGAAAGCACCCCCAACAAGGATCCCAGAGCTCACGCACTCTGTCAAGCAAGCATCCCCAGCAAAAAGTGAAAAGACTCGCTCACCTCGCCCTCATCCTGGCCAATTAGCAAAGCATCACTCATCAAAAGCCTTCCAACTCCTCAACAAAGCAATATTTCCCAAAACAAACTCCTTTCCGGACTTTTCATGTCCTTTCATTCTTTTCCGTAAAAGTCCCATCGATTATTAGAACGCCCATGCATGTGCATCTTCATTCGAAGTATATTCACTTGGATTGACATTGCGAACTGTAAATTATGTATCATGTTAGTTGCATCTTTATGAGTGTAAAACACTTAGCCTTGTTCCAGAGCGTGAGTGCAAACACTAATATCAGGTGAGGATTGCTTACGGCTGCAAGTTGTAGGAAAGTCTTGTCCTTGAGGTCGTTATTTCTTGAACAAGACGTAGACGTTATCTAGACTTGAATCAATCATGTTCATATAATGAAAACTGAACGCACATTTTATCCAAAAAGAGAAAAAGGCTTGAATTTATTTTCTTAAACAAAGAAATCATTTTCATTCCAAACAAAAAAACTTGGGGGCAAGCCGTGGGTTAAAGGTAGGAATATTTGATATTTCTCACAGGTCAATTGCTCTCTCCTTTTTCTATTTTGTTGCTACTTTGTATTTGCTTCCTTCCAATTTGCAGGACACAGATATGCTCCGGTGACTCCTCAACCATGGG
The DNA here is from genome assembly GCA_963691705.1 of Viola odorata. Lineage (NCBI taxonomy): Eukaryota > Viridiplantae > Streptophyta > Magnoliopsida > Malpighiales > Violaceae > Viola > Viola odorata. Next base: position 45,055,000 of record OY829545.1, on the reverse strand, counting down.
TCTTCGATGACGACATCGTTGTAAAGCCCTCGCCTTGGATCGAACGTCGAATGAAGAACATCACCACTCCTCACCATGGGTCTTCGATGACGACATCGTTATAAAGCCCTCGCCATCTTGGATTTTCATCAAAATCCAATCAGCATCGAATGGAGTACGTTACCACTCCCAAATCAGCTTCGTGCGGTGAATCTTGTTCCCTCACGGTCAACCACTCTCCATTTCAGTTCATACGGTAAGTTCAAGGTAAGACTTGCTTTCCCTTTTTACACCATCTGTTAAACGTTGTGAAGGGTCACGTCCCCACATCGTGTCATTTAAAAATGTGTTTGGTCACGTCCGCACATGTCGTCTGATAATGTTGTGTCTGGTCACGTCCGCACATGTTGTCTGTTAAGCGTTGTGGAGGGTCACGTCCCCACATCGTGTTGTTGATGTCATGTCCGGTCACGTCCGCGCATGTCGTCTGATAATGTGGTGTCTGGTCACGTCCGCACATATTGTCTGTTAAACGTTGTGAAGGGTCACGTCCCCACATCGTGTCATTTAAAAGTGTGCTTGGTCATGTCCGCACATGTCATCTGATAATGTTGTGTCTGGTCACGTCCGCACATATTGTCCGTTAAGCGTTGTGAAGGGTCACGTCCCCGCATCGTGTTTTTAATGCTGTGTCCGGTCACGTCTGCACAGTCATCTGATAATGTTGTGTCTGGTCACGTCCGCACATATTGTCTGTTAAAAGTGTGCTTGGTCACGTCCCCACATCGTGTCATTTAAAAGTGTGCTTGGTCACGTCCGCACATGTCGTCTGATAATGTTGTGTCTGGTCACGTCCGCACATGTTGTCCGTTAAGCGTTGTGAAGGGTCACGTCCCCACATCGTGTCATTTAAAAGTGTGCTTGGTCACGTCCCCACATCATGCTGTTAATGTCAGGTCCGGTCACGTCCGCACAGTCGTCTGATAAGGTTGTGTCTGGTCACGTCCACGCATATTGTCTGTTAAGCGTTGAAGGGTCACGTCCCCACATCGCGTTTGTTAATATTGTGTCTGGTCACGTCCGCACATGTCATCTGTTAATGTTGTGTCAGGTCACGTCCCCACACCATATCTTGAAAATTCATAAACAATCACCCCAAATATCAAATCAACATCAGGGCAAAGGTATGTTATCATCAATCAATATCCGAGCGAAGGATCAACAACCTATCTCCTCCCAGAGTGACGTCAAGCAAGCACCTGGTATCCCCAGTAACAACATCAATCAATCTCCTCCTCCCAGAGCGACCTCATCACTGTAAGTTTGAGGTAAGACCTGCCGTGTCGCCAAAATTCGGATATCTAGGGGCAACTGTCTTTACTGCTTATCAAATACTTCGATAAGACAGTAAAGAGGGGGCAACTGTTGATACCCGAATTTTGACGCCATTTTTATTTAATTTTAGCATTTCTGTTATTCAGTTAATTTACAGTCATTTTCAGTTGATTTAATGTCGCTAGCATTCTTAGGTGTTTCGTTGCATTTTAGCATCATCGTTAGCTTCGTCAGCTTTCGAAGTCGCATTTTTTATTTTTCGTCAAGTATTTTCATTATTATTATCATTATTATTTTTAGCCTTAAAAATCACATTTTTAATTATCCGGCAGTCGTTTCTTAAATTATTCTTCGATTTAGGTCATCACACGAATTTTAGGATTTTTTTATATTTTCGCACATTTTTTAGTATTTTTATTTTTTATTATTATTTTCGTTCGAGCTTTTATTGGACCCGAGTAAGGTCGCTCGGACAATAGCTCGACTTTAAAATGTTTTCCATCAACTAGTTGCTAGATTTTTTTCCGGTCGCAACGGTCTACAGCGTTTCGTGTAATTTTCGGTGTAACGCTTTATTTTTTTCGTTCCCGCGTTTCGCGCCTTTGAACACTAAAATAAACGCGTTAAACGAGAAGTTCTCATCGTTCGCTGTAGACGGTTAAAACCGTTGTATTTTTTTCTACGCGCCGGCACCTTCGGCTCGAAAAGTCAGAACGTTTGCTCGACGGATCCGGCTCGAGGCTATTTAAATCAGATGAAAGGCCATTTGATCATGGCCATTGATCTGGTCAACCAAGGAAAGTCAACCAGATCAATGGCCCTTGATTTATTGTGCATAATGCACATGCACAGTGCAAGGAAATTCTCAGCCACGAGCCCGCGCCCGAGCCACCTGCTCTCCTTCTCAGCCACGTCTTCGTCCGAGCCCCTAGTCGTAGCTCCCTAGCTCCGCCATCATCACGCCTCCAGCTCCTCCACGCGCAGCTCCCTCCGCCACTCTCCCACGCGTCTTTCGGCTATAAATAGCCGCCCTGTTCCTTCGTAAAAGGGGTCGAAAATTTTGCCAAAAAAACAACTCTCTCCCTCTCCATTTTTCCTGGCCAATTCACATACACTTGGACCACATTCCGCACTCTCAAATCCACTCCTCGCCGTCGTTCGCCGGAGCAGCGCCACGGTGAGCGTTCTTGCTCCCGTTTTTCTTTTAAATTTCGTTTAAAGTTCGGTTAATTAGTTGATCACTAAAACTCGCGGTAATCACTTGGTTTTCAACTCAATTTCACCATACTAACACTAGTTTAAATTATCGGGGCTTACTTTAATTGTTTCGTCAATTAACGTATATATGCATTGCTTCTTTTTCTTCAAAAAACTGGCTGTTATCGTGCTCTTTTTCTTGCTGTGATCGTTTGCTTGCACTAAGGGAAAGGAGAGGTTTCTTTTGAACCAAGAACCAAGCGAATTGATCGCCTGGTTCACCACCTCCGTCGCCGGCAGTGGCTCCGGCGACGTGAGGTTGAAGATGATGATGATCGGGCCATTCGGCCCTTCGCGCAAGGAAATGAGGGAAGGTGATGGGCTTGGCCCATCACCATTTAAATGAATTACCTTTGGGCCAGGAGCTGTTCCTGGCCCATTTCTTCCAAATTTTAAATAGGGCCCAGCCCATTTATATTTTTTCCGAGTCTTCGTTTCGTTAGTTTTTTTTTTACGCAAAATGCTCGCATGTTTCATATATTTGTTTTTCATGATACGTGCTATTTTTCGTATGTTTTATACATGAATTGATTAATTCACTTTTTTCGTAAAATATTTCGTATGCTTTTTTTTATCAAGTTGTTTATTGAATTGTTTATATGTGAATTGCTCATTCTTTATCATAATATTTATTGTCATGTTATCTAACCTCAGTCATTTATATTTAACTGTTTAATTTCAGTCATTTAAAACACCGCCTATATGGTCGGTCGCTTTTTAATTTTCGTAAATATTCAACTGCTTTAATTTTTCGCAAAACTGCTGGAAATCCTTCCGCAAATTATCAACTGTTTAAATTCCGCACTTTAATTCTGCAATTTACTTTCAGCAATTTAAATTCAATACCGCCTACATGGTCGGTCGCACTTATCAACTGTTTACTTTTCCGCACTTTAATTTTCCGCAATTTACTTTCGGCAATTTAAATTCAATACCGCCTACATGGTCGGTCGCACTTATCAACTGTTTAATTTTCCGCACTTTAAATTCCAGCAATTTACTTTCAGCAATTTAAATTCAATACCGCCTACATGGTCGGTCGCATTTTAATTTTCGTAAACATTCAACTGCTTTAATTTTTCGCACACTGCTGGAAATCCTTCCGCAAATTATCAACTGTTTACTTTTCCGCACTTTAAATTTCAGCAATTTACTTTCAGCAATTTAAATTCAATACCGCCTACATGGTCGGTCGCAACATTAACTGCTTTTATTTTCTGTAAATATCAACTGCTTTAATTTTTCGCAAAACTGCTGGAAATTCTTCCGCAATATCAATTGTTTTATTTTCCGCAATATCAATTGTTTTATTTTTCGCAAATATCAACTGTTTACTTTCTGCAAATTATCCAACTGTTTTAAATCCCCTGTGAATCGTCAACTACATTCAATTTTCTGGCAATCAAAACAACCCTTTTAATTCTCGCATGCGTAAAATCCATCATTTTTCGCATGCAAATCACTAGCATTTTAATTCTCACCTCCTTAAAATCCATCATTTTTCGCATGCAACCAACTAGCATTTTAATTCTCACCTGCTTAAAATCCATCATTTTTCGCATGCAACCAACTAGCATTTAAATTCTCACCTGCTTAAAATCCATCATTTTTCGCATGCAATCACGTCAGCATTTAATTCTCACATGCTTAAAATCCATCATTTTTCGCATGCAAATCACTAGCATTTTAATTCTCACATGCTTAAAATCCATCATTTTTCGCATGCCAATCACGTCAGCATTTAATTCTCACATGCTTAAAATCCATCATTTTTCGCATGCAATCAAATAGCATTTAAATTCTCACATGCGTAAAATCCATCATTTTTCGCATGCAATCAACTAGCATTTAAATTCTCACATGCTTAAAATTCATCATTTTTCGCATGCAAACAACTAGCATTTAAATTCTCACATGCGTAAAATCCATCATTTTTCGCATGCAACCAACTAGCATTTAAATTCTCACATGCGTAAAATCCATCATTTTTCGCATGCAAATCACTAGCATTTTAATTCTCACATGCGTAAAATCCAGCATTTTTCGCATGCAATCAACTAGCATTTTAATTCTCACATGCGTAAAATCCATCATTTCTCGCATGCAATCAACTAGCATTTAAATTCTCACATACGAAAAATCCATCATTTTTCGTATGCAATCACCTAGCGATAAATTCTCGTATGCTTAAAATCAATCATTTTTCGCATACAACCAAACTCAGCACCTCATTTCGTATGCGTGAAATCCATCATTTCTCGTATACAATCAACTGTCATTTAAATTCTTGCACTCATAAATTGCTTATTTATTTCTCGAGCTATCGCTAACACTCTCATTTTGCAGGTTTTAGTTTCAAGCTTCGCTCGAAAGTACGCCTTTCGATTCCTTTTTATTTATTCGATGCTTTCTGCAAATATCCATCGTATGCATGATATATAGAACTGCTAGAACTAAAATCAACCCACATGCACAACGTGTTTAAAGACTTCCTTAAAATGCCGCGTTCATGTGATTTTACTTCTCGCTTATATTGACTGCATGTACATGGGGACTTTCGATCCCACAGCAAACTATCGTTTTAAATCCATCACTTAAAATGGTACTCTGTTAGCAATCCATGTTAAGATCACGTAGTAACTAATCTAAGCATGCATGGCCCGATGATGAAAAAAGAGGGCGCTCATTCAGTCTTACGGAAAATTCAGTCCCATCACGATCATAATAAAGACTAAAGTGACGATTCCTCTAAGGGCCCCCTTTTTCAAAACGTATTTCCCAAACACCTTTTTAAACACCTCTCTCATCAACCGGTAACCGTTTTCGGATGTGTCTCGGGTGCCTAACACCTTCCCGAGACCATAACACGACCCCGAACCTTTGTCTGGGGTCCAGACCCCTTTTTTGTGCCTTTAGTTTTTTTACTTATTATATTTCCTATGCCATGACGATTAGGGTTCCCTAAGCCTAGCAACCAAATTAGGGTGGCGACTTCATTGCATGCTGCGAGGCGTCCATCTACGCTGAGCATTGTAAGGTCCCGAATTTCGTTGCACACTCATGAATTAGCATTCCTCTGTTAATTTTCGTGGGGCGCGACACCAGGCACAGCTAAAAATATTAATGATATTTCAAAAAATAAAAATTGCACACACAACACTTTTGAATTGATTATAGCCAATGAGTACAATCCAGTTACCTTGATTGACACAAGATAGAAGAACAATCCTATGATAAAAATTAAAAAAAAATCTACTACATATGCATGGTTTTGGAACCCAGCAAGCATAGAGTACTATTTGTTGGTTAATTAAGACATCAAGACTTCCATTAAGATCGTTCAGCTCTGGTTGTTTGAAGTATGCCATAAAGAACATTCCATCCCATACAAAGCAAGATACCAGTTGTGTTAAGATTCCTTAACTATATAACCCAGATTATATTTACAGCCCTCGAAGAACCTTCAAATCAATATCTAACTACTAGATTAATCCTTAGAATCATCCACAAACTTGTTTTATATGAAACCATAACCCAAAGGGATGTTTGGATGGAGGGAAATGAGGGTAAATGTTATCTTTATAAAATCTACCAACACTTAAAGATGTTTGACTACTGTTTGGGATATGGGGAAATTTTAACTTTGTAAGGAGTTAACACTTAATTCCAAATTGAAGGTTAAGTGCTAAGCCAATCAATTTCTTTCTCTTTCGTAAACTTATAACCCACCGTTCATTTCTTTTACTTACACATCGCCAATGCGACCCATATACAAGTAAAAACATAAGGAAGTTAATTTTTATCCAAATATCCAGTAAACTATTTGTAGGAACAATTAATTCATATATATTTTAAAAAAAATTGCATCGTGATCACCTTTTAACCCCAATCCAAATGCATTGCACCCTAAAGTCAACCTAAATAAGACTAAATACCCCTTTAATTTAACATGTTCAGGATATGTTATACCATCCCTGGTCAGCTAATAAGAAAATATTAAAATTTCAAAATGAAATTTATGGCAACCAAGATCACTCAAGCCCCCCCGGAATTTGAATAATTAAGACAAAAAAATCCAAATTTTGTAGCAACTTTCACACACAGTCTATTTAATTATGATAATAAAACACAAAAACTGCAAGTTATAAGACTCACATTATATAAATTGAACCTTTCTTTTCAGGAAGAACCTCCCCATGAAAAGCCAGTTTCATCCACAAGGACTACCAAAGTAATAAAACGAAGCAAAAGTATTTCTTCCATAGGGAATACCATATTTCAGTCGAGAAATCACCTCCAATTTCCTTAAACAAAAAACTTATTGATATCTCATCATGAATGTTGAAAACCAGTCATTTTGAACTATATTTTATGTGTTCATTATGGCACACAACTACTCTTTCAAGCATTTCATCGAATACCTTACGCAACATACCTTAATTTTGCCGGATTGCTTAGTCGCTAATAAAACTAATGTCATTATGGCACACAACTACTCTTTCAAGCATTTCATCGAACACCTTTCACGCAACATACCTTAATTTTGCCGGATTGCTTAGTCGCTAATAAAACTACCAAAAAAAATATTGACCATATGTATAATGCTATATTGCCGAAAGAAAATAAGATAAAAACCCAACTTTCACCACAACAATTCCTATAGGAGGCAACAATATAAACCTAATTGCCCTATCTTTAATCCTCACCGTTCATTTTCTTTAGTGGCCAAAACTAACTGAAATGCACACCAAAAAGAAAAACCCAGTGCATCCATAATAACCATTGAATAAGATTGAGAATTGAAAGAAAGAAACCATAAAAAGGTCAAGTAAATGAAGATAAAGACGATAGAAAAACCTTTTGTATCTGACAGCGAAATTAAGAATGACAAGGAGAGAGGCTTGGCGCGCGTCGACAGACAGAAGAATGAAAACAAGGAGGAGGTGACGATGTGAGAGAAGGACGTAGAGGAGGAGGTGACAACGTGAGAGAAGGAGATGGAGGATGAGTGAGTTGTGGCGAGAGTGGGAGGCAACCAAGAATAAAATAGGGTTGAGTTTTGGTATTTAAAGTGGCAAATTTGTAATAACGTAACTTTTAGGTTTATTTTAGTCACTTAAAAAATAAAAATGAACGAAAAAGTGAGTTTTCCAAATTAGAAAAGACACTTTTGTTCTTTTTTCAAGTCCAAGTGACAAATTAGAAAAAGAAAAATTGATTTTCCTTTTCGAAATTAAAAAATAAGGTCAAATGAACACCAGCTCCATTTTTTATTTTCCTTTTTCTATTTTTCTAAAAAAATGTGAAATTTTTCCACTTGCTGAATAGATCCTTAAAGGCTTGGAAAATGTAAAGAGTAAAAGCATAATATAATGGATGATAATTTTGTATAAATAATCTAATCTATATTACTAAAACTAATAAAAATAATTTGACAATTATTAATTCTTAGCTTTATTGTCTTATTTTAGTAATATTTACTTTTAAAATTTATTTTAATAACTAATTTATTGCAACCATTAAAATAAAATTAAATAATTGCCCTCATGCAGGATCGAACTACAGACCTTCAGTTTACAAGACTGACGCTCTACCACTGAGCTATAAGGGCAATCGATAGCTACATCCACACATTGAGTTATTTGTTTAATATAAGTGACACGTTTAGTACAATTGATTAGCTACTAGCTACTGACACTTTTCGTTGAGAGGAGGCAGAACAGAAGCAGAAGGCGGAGCAAAGCATACAATACAAGAGATTAATGTCGTCGTCTAAAGCAGCAGGAGGAGGGGTAGGCCAGCCTGTGGTTAGAGCAGCGGAGATGGAGAAGATGAGCTTAGAACAACTCAAAGCTTTGAAAGAGCAAGCAGATCTGGAAGTCAATCTATTACAAGACAGTCTCAACAACATCCGCACCGCCACCGGCCGCCTCGAAATGGCCTCCACCGCTCTCCACGACCTCTCCCTCTTCCCTCAAGGTAAAAAAATGCTCGTTCCTCTTACGGCTTCGCTCTATGTACCCGGCACACTTGACGAAGCCGATAAAGTCCTTGTTGATATCGGCACCGGGTATTTCGTCGAGGTCAGTTGATGCTCTGTTTTCTGTTTTCTATTTTCCTTTAGTGAAACAAACCCTTAAATGTAAGCGAGGTTGTGATAACTTCTTTCTTTCGTTTTTCTATTCAATTAATACCAGAAAACGATGGGCGAAGGGAAAGATTATTGCGAGCGGAAGATCAATTTGCTGAAATCTAATTTTGATCAACTCATTGAGGTATGTTCTCTATTGTTAATCTAATTTTGATCAACTCATAACAGTGGCGGGATTTGTTTACATTTAGCTAGCCTTTTGATTTTATGCTTCATGTGTATTCCTGGGTTGGTAAGGGACATTTTACTAGGTTTAGATGCTTTGTGAACTTGTTTTCAGTTCTTAAGCTTTGTGAAACAATTTGGTTTAAACCTCATGATTCAGGAATTTTGGGTTTTTACCAAGGCTGGAGTACACTGAACCATGCCTTTTGAATTGTTTGGTTTTGCCAAATTTGTGAATGTTTGTGATGATCCGTAAAACATATCTTTCTAGCTTATCGCTGTCAAAGCACAGTGCTTCGTTAATTATGGTTCTCACATTTAGGTGCATCTAGTATTTTGATTATTGAGACAGAAGTCCATTCTGGATATTAATGGTGGGAGTTCTTCTGGGACCTATTGCATTCAATTTGTTTCTTTCACGTTCTGTCTCTAAATTATTTACTTGCATATTCCTTAGGAATTGAACAAAATGCTTGGCCACAGCTGAAGCTGGTGCTTGTGGTTCTTATTTTTCTTGTAGAATTATTGTCTTGCAATGCTTTTTTTTTTGCCCCCTCTTACTGCCATGTGTTGTATCTTGCCTCCTTGTTTGGAATTGGTGGAGATTCATTTTACCAAAACCAGTAATCAACACTAATAATCCATTAGACCATGTTAGTTATCAGCTGTGATCAAAAGCAATTAAACAATGGTTGTTGGCGAGTGGTAAAGGACTTGTCCACATTTAACCCCAGTCTTAATTTCGAGTTTGGTGAATGGAGAAAACCATTCCCAGAGAGCCACTCTGTATAGGACCAGACCATGCTTGGACAGGATTAGCTTCCTGTCAAAAGAGCAGAGAGGAGATCCGGGGAAACTGGAAAAAAAAAAAATCCACTGTTTAATTGTATTAATCAAAACATAGAACCTTATTTGAAGAAGTTATTTTGTTTTGATTTCTTTTAGTCTTCACATCATTTCTATATGCTGAAAGAAACAAAGAAGGGATGTGTTGTTTTGTCTTCATGGGTGGGTATGGTGGTGGTTCCTTGCAATGCCTTTTCACGTCTCTCGGTGTACCACTATTTGGTTTTATATTTTGTAGTTAGCATTCTAGTAATGAGATAAAATTAAAATTGCAGCTTGCTACTAAAAAGAAGAGCGTAGCAGATGAAGCAGGAGCAATCATGCAAGCAAAGTTGAGACAATTGGCCCCTTCAACAGCAGTTTGAGGATATCTATCCTCTTTTCATAGATTCTCAAATTTACTGGTTATCATGTAAAAGGTAGTTCTCAGTAAGATCGTGTTTCAGGCTGTCAGTTCGGTCATGAAAATGTTTTCCATCCTAGTGGCAAGTGCTAATAACCTTATGAAATGAGATCAAGCACGGAATGAGCAGTGACATTTAGAACATGCCAAAGCTTTTATGGATGATATCTTCTCTTGTTTAGGAAGGTTCTGTGATTTTGTTTCCTGTTTACCTTAATGTTGTCGTCGATCGACTCAAGTGCTTGTACGTGTTTTTTTTCTTCTCGCTCCAATTGGAGTTTTGGGATACTACTGGTTTTGCTTTTCCTGATTCAGATTTACGGCACCATATAATTTTTTATTTTTTTACCCTATTGAAGGCTTACTATTGTGAACAGCTACTATTTATGCGGTTATGGTGTGCACTGAGCATCAACTATCTATGAACCAAAAAAAAAACGAGTATCTATGCTTGCTTGTATGCTTGTCGGGCTGAAGTTACAGCTGAAGTGCCAATTTTGACTATGCTCGTTGAGAAATCATCATAGATATATATGGTCTAGCAAAACTTGTACAAATAAACATAGGATTTGTTTTTACTTGGCGATCATTCTTTAATGAATACGTAGGCATGTGGTTTGTTGGTTCTTATAATTTGTGAGTTGGAGTTGTCCACGTTTCAGTTGTGGTGAGGCTTGGCTGGCTGGTCTCTCTCGCTCTCTGTGTAGAATGTACCTGCAAGGAACAGGGGTTGCACAATGATTAGGTTATAAGCTGTCGAGCGAGGGTAGTAAAATCATTCTTGGGTTCTTAAGGTATGTTGTACCTCTATCTCAATTCAAGCTAAAGTTGATTCAAACTATTGAATGATAGACCTTTCACCACTTGCCCAAACCCGAATAGTTTTAAGTGGTGATATGCTTGAGATCATTTGCAGGTAACAGAAACTTTTTTTCCCCTTTGGTACGTATGGAAGTCTTATAAAACCAATCTACTTTTTGGTGGTTTATATGTTTTATAAAATGGGTCTATCCTCATGCTTCTGGTCAGGGAAACAGGTTGAAGAAGTGGACAATAAACACCAGCCATGTAAATTGTAATGGATATGGTTGTGAACTGTTGAGGCCCCTTCTCCTTTGACATTTAGGAAGAAGTTTTGACTTGAGTGAACGATAACACCCTAATCTCCTTTATTTATTTTATTTGTTTTGTGAACACAATAAGATTGAGATTTCATTAATAACTAGAAAATCCAATGGAAAAGTTACATAATGCTATGATAGAACAACATATCCGAAAATATGTAGTCTGCGTACCATAAAGGTACCAATAGATCAACATAACAACACAATAAGATTGAGATTTCATTAATAACCAGAAAAATCCGATGGAAAAGTTACATAATGCTATGACAGAACAACATATCCGAAGATAGGTAGTCTGTCACCATAAAGGTACCAATAGAGCACCATAACAACAAATTTCTAAAGATAGGTTTGTTCATTTTGGAAGCTGTTTTGTGTCGGGCATGTTTTAAACCTTCATCTAACATGACAAAGCTATTCTTCTTGGACATCTTTTGTAGGCTTGGCTGGGCTTTTGTCCTAAAACAAAGACTAATCACATTAAAAAGACTCGAGAGCATCTACAACTATCTATGAAATATGAACACGGACACTTTCACACCAAATACGATACCGAATACGACACAACATTAAAAATGAAGTGTCCAATGCTTCATAGCCTACAATTATCAGTCTGTCATGTCTAATGGTCATAGACATATACTAGTAGAAAACAATTTTAACTGCTTTTTCATTATTGGTTTGCTGGTTTGCTTCTGTTTTTGTTGCCTACACTTTGTGGTGTTGTACTTCTACTTATAGCAGCTAGTCCGTAGGGCTAAAGGGAATTTTCAGGGCATCCCATTCTAGAAATATCAGTTCGTGTGCATCTCTGCAAATTCTTGAAAAATTTAGCAGATGGAGAGGTTAACTACTGTCAAGAAAACCATTTCTGCAGCTCCCTTGCCGCAACAGCCAGTGTTTGATATCATTGAACCCTCTCCTCCTTACCTTTCATACCAACAGAAAACACGTCTCAGAGATTCATCTTTCTCTTCTTATCTCAAACCAGTGGAACCCAGTAATCATGCTGATGATTCCGAGATCAGCATCTTCGACGCGCAGAAGTACTTCAACGAGATCAATGGTGGTGGTGACCCGAAAGTAAGCAAGAGAGTTTCTCCTGTTAATGTTAGTACTACTGCAAATGTGATCAACCTTGGTCGCATTTCCGAACATTCTGATTTCTCTTCAGTTCCAAGATTCTCCTCTGCTTCATCATCTGTGGATGGGTATGGTAGGAACTATAGAACTCGTTCGTTCCATGCCACGCCAACAGCTTCATCTGAGGCTAGTTGGAATAGCCAGACTGGCCTTTTGTCCAACCCACCAGGCGCTATTGCAATCTCTATGCAGAATCCTCCACGAGGCGATGACAAGAAGCGAGGGCCAGCTACGAGTTGGTTTCTGAGAAGAAAATGTCCTTGTTCAGGTAAGAAGTCTGTTCAAATTGAGGAGAAAGCATCAGAGCCAGCTGCAAGAACCCCTTCGCGCCCGAGCCTCAACTCAAGAACCTCAACTCCTATCCCTTCTGAAACAGCCACCCAGAAGAGTCTGTCCACTACTACAACACCAGACTGGCTAGAAAGAAGAGAAGTGCTTCCTACTTCTCATAGAATCTCTACAGAAAACAGCCAATTTCCTGCAGGACTAACACACCACCATCGCGTATCAGCCTCAGGGAGACCTTTTAGTACTGATGGAACTGCTAATGGGTTCACCTTTCCGATACTGAACCAAGCACCACCACCACAGCCTGTGAAGCTGATCTTAAATGGATTGCCACCCACCAATTACAAGCTTCATCTCGAAGAACCTCCTCGCGATTCATTGGAAGTTTTCAAGCCAGCTGATGGTCCTATACCTTCCAGATCCGTAACTGAGCATCTGAGTCGACGACAGAGTTTCACTGTCATAGAAGATGACATTGCAAGTGATGCTAGTTCGGACTTGTTCGAGATCGAGAGCTTCTCTACTCAGACAACATATCCAATGATGTGCAATGTGAACAGGAGAGATTCATTGGACGATGCTTCGAGCTTCAACGCGAGAAGATTAGCTGCTGCTGCGAATAATGGATCAGCTGGGGGTTTGTTGTGTTGCAGGCAGAGTCTTGATGAGCCAAGAACTCCATCCATTGCACCGACGGAGTGTTATCCGCCGAGTGAGGTGAGCATAGATTGGAGTGTGACAACAGCAGAAGGGTTTGACCGGGGAAGTGTGACCAATTTCTCAGTTACAGCATCAGAAATGGATGAGATGACAACTATGCGTCGGCATTACGAGCACGAGAAGAGTGGTGGTGGTGGCGGTGGCGGGAGGAGGAGATCATCAGGAGGAGGAGGGTTGTTAAGCTGTCGTTGCGAGAAGGCGGTGAGTGTAGGGCCACAACCGGTGAGATGCGTGGAGGCTGAGGGACAAAGAGGGGGAAGTTCCACAATGAGGCATGTGAGTAGTAGGCCACACATTATTGTGAACAAGCCACCACTCGCAAGGTCTCACTCTGCTCGCTTGTCTCTGCCTTTTGCTACATAGTAACACATACTGTGATGGGATTAGCTTCTTCTCCCATGTCATACCATAGTCTACAACGACGTGATTATAATGCCTCTATTTAAATTGTGATATCGTTAAATAAATCTAATGATTAATTAATAATTTTATATTATTTAATAGATCTAATGATTAATTAAGGATACGATATTTAATTTAAAATCGTCGTAGAAATCACCTCTTTTTTTAATTTTCTTTTCTTTTTCAATTCTAAACCTTTTCATTTACCTCTTTTTGTTCAACCTTTTTTTGTAATGAGTGTTTAGATAATAATCATTAAATCATTAGTTTGGTGGCTGAGGAAATAAAGGAGTTTGATGCTATAGTGCTCATGTAAACTTTCCTTAAGGTTTGATTCTTTTGGCTTGAGTGCAAATAGTGAGAGTGAAAAGAGAAAAAAAAGACTGGAGTAATATGACACAAATAATTTATGTAATTATTAAACTCTAAAAGCGCTTACTTAACCTAATCAAATCCGTTAAATACACGTTTATAATAATACCTAATTACAAATCGGATGGTTGTGATTTTTCAAATGTAAATAGCTACTTAAATGAATGGTTCTAGTTTTCTAAACTTAATCTGTTTATATAGATACAAAATTATAGATTAATTAGTTAGTATATATCTTGACGACATAAGTTAAGTAATATTTTTAATCATAAGAAACTTCATTAGATAAAAAGAGATACAAAGGGATCCTAAAGTGGGTAATATCTAATAACTAATTAGCATGTAGGGTATGAGGATAATAAATGGATAAGAATGATAATTAAATTACTTATATGATTTGGTAAGATAAGGCCAGTCCTACCATGATTTTGATAGATAGAGCTCATACTTTTTTTTCTAGACTAATTCTTGAAAGAAAGATTTGATCACCTCAATGATCATAGTTGTTAGATCCGGCCGAAGTACAGATCAATTGGAAAGAAAATAATACATGCCATGATTACCAGTTTTGTTTGCTTTTTCCAACATATTGCGGCCTGAAACGAGTGGAGAAAAAAATTCGCAAAGGGAGAGTGAACCCACCGAGTTAAAGTAAGTGATACCATTAAATAATAGTATTTATCAACCCGCCAACGCATTTAACCCGATCCTATTCGTATAAAATCGATTTTATATTCATTGGGTAGAGTTGAGTTTTGCTTTTTAAAAAACTACCCGTATTAAGACCGTATTAAGAAATATAGAGTTGTTATATTTAATATCCGTAAAAAACCGACATGACTCGCATAATTAATTATAAATACAAAATTTATAATTTTAACAAAAAATATCTAATAATAACATATAAATATAAAAAATTATTCATAAAAAGCCTATTTCAAACTTTTATTTTTATTTGTAATATGGTATAACTTTTAATTTATATACAAATATTAATAATCATATATATATATATATATATATATATATATATATATATATATATTAACGTCATATTGCTCATATTTTTACGTATGTCCTTTAAAATTTTCAATTTAAATTTAATTTTCAATTAAATATCTTCTCTTTCAAATACTAAAATTGTAATTATAAAAAATAAAATATCCGCTCAACTAGCTCAATCCATTTAAATAATATCCGACCTACAATTTTTGAGAGTTTAGATATAGAATCGAATATATGTGAATTTCGAAACCAATTAAATGTGGATTAGATGTAAAGTTTAATAAAAAACTGATTCGACTTTACCCGCGAATAGTCCTACCATTAGGTTTTCAAATCATCTGCTTTCCTAAAATTCAAAACCGAGATTTTGAGGGAAACTAACAATCCCAACTGTGCTCGTTAGTAAAAAAAAAAAACTTTGTAGTTTGTAGAGAGATATATATTTCCTTTTGAGTATTCTAGATCTACCGAACCCTCCCCAACATAGGTGCAACTTTTCTCTCTTCCCTTAGACCATCCACAGCCGTGGGTGTTAAATTTAACACTTCTCTCCTGCCACATCAGCTTAATACCCAACCAAATCATTAAATAACACCCATTTTTCTTTTAATTTCACCACACGGTATTTTTCAGGATGTTATTCACTTTCTCTCCCTTTCACATCATTTCATCATATACCCCACCATATTTTTCATTTCTTTTTCTTATTAAATTTATAATTACTATAATAATTATTTTTTATAATATAATAAATAATATATTTTTAATATAAATTAATTAAATTTCATAATTTTTTTTCAGATTTCAAAAAATCTATATTTTTTTAATACAATAAATAATATAATATTTTTTAAGAGTAACATACGATATTATTTATCACTCAGTAAATCAAACATATATAGATTATTGCAAACGAACAAGAAAATACACACAAAATAAACTGGTAAACTTGAGAAATAATTTTGAGTAATTATAATGTAAAAAAGACATTTAAAAAATTAAAAAATGGAAAAAGGGTGTAAAAAATACAGATTTTTTTTATGTCCAAATAACATAAACATAGTCTCTATTAATAAATCTCTAAAAATTAAAAATAATGGTATTTTTTTTATTATTATTTTGAGTAATTATTATGAAAAAAGGCATTTAAAAAAGGAAAAAATGAAAAAAAAATGTAAAAAACTCTGATTTTTTTTAGTGTCCAAATAATACAAACCTAGTCTCCATTTATAGATCTCAAAAAATTTAAAATAATGGTATATTTTTTTTAAAAATTTTTTTTAGTAATTATTATGAAAAAAGACATTTAAAAAATGAGTAAAAAAAAACTTGGACCAATGACAGCCCGCCACGCGCACGCGTGGCGGGCTGTCATTGGTCCATGTTTTTTTGTAAAAAAAAGAAGAAGGAAAAAACACTAGTGGGTCCCAGTGTTAGAAAAATCTGGGTATCAAAATTTGATACTCTCTTTCCTTCTAGATTTTTAACACCTTCATGATCCCCTGCTGTTGGCAAAAATCTTCAATTTGATATCCTGCTGTGGGTGGTCTTAGTGACCTTATGGTATCACACGTCTGATATATTCTAATTTTAATTTGAAAGATTCTTCTCCTAAAATTGTTTTTCCAAAGGAAAGTCTCTTCATATTGCCCTACATTTTACCCGATTGAAATAGGCTGTAAATTTCAACTTAATACAAGAGGTTCGATTAATAAAGAATGAGTAAAACTCAAACAAGATAATAAATTAATACAAGAGGTTCGATTAATAAAGAATGAGTAAAACTCAAACAAGATAATAAATATACGCAAATAAGTAAATATAACAAACAAAGGGGGTTTGAGTTTGAAATTAATTGAAACTAATTAAACAAATGGAAAAAAAATAGAATAAAAGATTTTGATAAAACAGAGATCAAAAAATTCCTACAAAAGGCCAATTTCCAGTTACAATTCAATTACATTCGATCATGAATTCAAGGATATTCAATTCTGACTTAAGACCAGTTATAGATTTTATGTTTACTTTCCTCCTATAACAAATCATTCAAAGATAATACTTTTTTATGGATTCTAACTGTTTAATAACTTTAAGGTTTAGTTATAAGATTTAACTAAACGGTTGATAAAAATTAAGAAAGATCACTCTTGGGCAAGACCTCGGTTCATTTAGGTATTTAACCCAAATTGTTCATCTCCATAATCTAAAAGAATAAGTATTATATTGACTTCAATTGGTTGTTTACCAGATTCACCTAACTTCATTAGGGGTGTACACGGACAGGTCCGGTCCGGTTCTTGGGCTAGAACCGGACCGGACCAAAAATTACCGGTTCTTTTCCGGAACAGAACCGGACCGGACCTTTTCCGGGTCGGACTGGGCCAGTTCTGACCCGAATTTTTTTTTTAATAATAATTAATAATATATCACACGAAGAATTTTCAAGTATAATCGTGCTCCATAGGATGATAAGATTAGATCACTTTCATTTAGAGCTTCAAAATTATCATTGAACAATACTATAGTTAATTACTTATACTTATGTAATGCATAATACATTAATACAATTTAAATTAAAAGAATAAAACTCAAAACAATTAGGTGCTGTTTAGTTACGGAGAATTTTCTGAAAATTTTCCAAAACTGGAATTATTTCCAAAATCTGTTTCACAGTCAAAATTTTCCATTTTGGAAAATTTTCGGAAATATTTCCATTTGGAAAATATTTTCCAAATTTTTTTTTTATTACTCTAGTTCAATAAATTCATATTGTTAATCTAAAAAAAAATGTTATTTTAGACATATCTACTCTCATAATTTTGATAGTTAATATGTAGATTGATACAAATTGTAATAAAAATACGTCATAATTGATATTTAACTAACTAATACTCCTAATTAAAATCATACGAGTAAAATTCAATAACCAATCGTGTTATAAGAAAATTCATGGCACGTGGCGCACCAATGCCTTAATTAATTATGATTTGACTAAGTCAAAACCTTTTCTCTTCGGATTTTTTATTAAGAAAATAAGTATGAAGTTAAGGAGTGTCGGATGAACGAGGTGTTTAAACATGTTTGAAAAATAAAAAGTCCTACTTTACGTGATCATGCCCAACATATTAAATTTTAACAATTCTATATATTCATGCATACGAGCATATATGAAAAAAAACGTGAAATAAATAAAAGGGTTGGGAATGTTATTTAAATATTCGAAAGCATGCAAAGATGATTAGTTAAATAGTACGAGCATTCGAATAATCGGCATCAAAATTATTGTATGCAAGTGAACTAATTATTTATGACGATTATAAGCAAGCAGAATAATTAAACATGCAAGCATACGAAAATAAATAATTAAACATGCAAGCATACGAAAATAAATAAACAGTATAGGTGCGAAAATAAATAAACAGCACAAGTGCTGAAATAAATAAACAGTACAAGCATACGAAAAATTGGTACGAAAAATAAATGCGATGGGCTGAAAAATTGGACTAGGCTCGGTGGGTCTAGAAATTGGGTCCTTTTCTTTTTTCCATTTGGGCTTGGCATAGGCCAAGCCCATGATCAATTAAAATGACCAACCCATCATCTCTTCTTTCCTTTCCCGTTTGGGCTTCCTCCTATTCATCATCTCCCTTCACATAGTCTTCTTCCTTTAGCCCAAACCAGAAACAGTGGCAGCGCAGCAAAGCACGGCCACGGAGCAGCACAGCAGCGGCGGAGCGAGGGATGGCACCGCAGCGGCGGTTCGGCGGCGAACTGAGAGGCTGCGCAGCGGCGGCTCTGGTGAGGCAGGGGCGAATAGGTAGGCAACGTGGCGGCAGTAGCAACGTCAACAGCCTGCTCCAGCTTCGGTGACAGCAACATGGAGCCCTTCTCTGACCAGCGACCAGCTCCAGCCTCGATGACAGCAACACAACAGCAGTAGCAACGACAGCAACCCTTCTCCGGCGACAGCAACTCCGGTGGCAGCGGCAAGCAAGCGAGGCAAATGACAATTGTGCTACGAGCAGTAGGAAAAAGGCAAAATGGAGTGAGGTGATGCTGGTGTCAGAGCTAATGCATGCACTTGGGTGCTTAATTCCTTGACCGTTGGATGAGGAGAAAAGAAAGGGTCAATTTTGATCAATGGTTGAGATGGGTTGACTTTTGGAAAATGTTTATTATTTATTTAATTGGTTCGAACTATCAACACGAGGAATCTCACTTGAAATGAATAAGATCCCGAACCAAAAATACTAAAATATCCAATAAAATGAAACAAAATAAATAGTAATCAGTAAATAAAGAAAAAGTTCGATTTAAGGTCCGAATTTACTCACTCAGAATCCTCAATAAATATGAATTCACTTTTAATTTTAAAAAATTAATTAATTGAGCTCATATTAAAATTACACTTTTACGTAGGGAAGGCAATGGAGCGGGTATGGAGCGGGTAAGGCATTATCCATACCCGCACCCGCAAATTTGCGGGTAATCCATACCCGCACCCGCACCCGCGCGGTGCGGGTAAAAGGAGACAAATTGTACCCGCGAATTACCCGCGGATTACCCGCGAATACCCGCAAATTTTTTACAATACAATAGTTAATAAGTTATAATTAACTCAAGTAAATATTGATATTGAACTATACAATTAACTCAAGTAAATATAAGGAGTACGTTTAACAAATATCTAGCAAACGTCAAAACTCAAAAATGGTCGAATAAATATAAATATTCAAGTATCGAATATGACTTATGAGCATAACATATACATATAACTATACAATTGTAATTGGTAGTATGTTTTTTTCTTTATTCTCCTTATTTAAAATGTTATGCATATAATTTTAATTGTAATCGGTAGTATGTTATTATTCTTCTTATTAAAAGTTTATGCATATATTTTGAATTTTAATTGGTAGTATGTTTTTTTCCTTATTCTCCTTATTTAAAATGTTATGCATATAATTTTAATTTTAATTGGTAGTATGTTTTTGTTAATTAATTAGGATAAATTAAGTATTGTAATTCTTTAAAATAGCTGAATTTAGTATTAATATTATTTTGCAACTAACTACAAAATGGAATAACAATAATACTACCGTATATCTAAGTTTTAGTGCAAAGAGAGACAAGTAATTGCTTGTAGTCTAATGGTTAGAATATTGCCTTCCAAGCAATAGACCTAGGTTCGAATCCTGGTGGGTGCATATTAAGGACATGTATATTTATTTTGCGCGGGTATTTAATACCCGCGGTGCGGGTATTTAATACCCGCGGTGCGGGTATTTAGTGCGGGTTGCGGTGCGGGTAAAGCACTATCCATACCCGCACCCATACCCGCACTTTGCGGGTGCGGGTAAATCCATACCCGCAAAATACCCGCAAACTGCGGGTAATACCCACCCGCAATTGCGGGTATCCGGCGGGTATCCATACCCGCGGGTGCAAATTGCCTTCCCTACTTTTATGTAACGAATATATTTAATAATTTCTCGTTTAAAAAAAAAATAATAGATACACATATGATTCACTCACTCCTTAATTTATTCTCACTTTTAATATCAAATAATTGAGTTACGAAAGAGCAAAGCAATTGAAAGAGTAAAGCAATTGAATTATTGCATACATAATGGTGACAAAATAGTTACTGCATTGCTCACTATTGTCATGAAAGAAAGAGCAATTGAATTATTGCATACATGACAAAATAATTACCGCATTGCTCAGAGAATCTTTTTTCAGGTACGAGTAAAATTATTTACAACTAACAAACAACTCATTTTTGAATTTATAATATAATATATCTTTTTTGCATTTCAACCGGATGGCATCAACTTTTGACAGCATCAACTTTTGACAACAACTGTTACAAGTTCAATTATTATTTACAACTAGTAAAAAGCTCGTCTACTTCCTTCCACTTCGTATCCACTTTCTTCCCAAACCCTTAACCAAATCCTATTTTTTTTGTATTCTTTGTCCGAAAACTTCCCAGAGTATTCTATTCTCACCGCCGGCACGTAAAGAAGCGCAACGACGAGTCGAGTCGGGAGCAAGTGGAAGCACGACATTCCGACCTGCGACGCGCCTCCACGCGCAGCCAACGTCTTCGCCGGCATCTTCCACGCGCCGGCGCGTGTAGTCCACTCCGGCCACCTCTGACCTCGCCGCCACCTGGGTTCTTCTCGCCTCGTCATTACGGTCAGTTATCTGGGTTCGTTTTTATATTTTGACATCGTTTTCTGTTAGTACTTAGTTAAGTTTCATCAATACTTGTTTTTAGTGCTTGTTTGGTCAAGAGGAGATGAAATATCGTTTTAATAATTTAGTACAGTATTTCATTGACTATGTACACAAACCCAAACTACAGATCTAGGCCGATAGTGGCCACGTGCCATGGTCATGCACTTGTTGTTTTTTTTCTTTCAAAATTTGAATATGGTGGTGGTCATGTTATGATCATTTTTGTGTGCCCTATTCCACAGAACTGGTCCACACCCAATATTATATATTTTATCTAGCTAGCAACCTTTATATAGATTTATTATTATATTTTATATATAACTTTATATATAAGAAATAATTACCAATAATTATAGTATAGTAACTATTTAATAACTACGTACCTTTTCCTTGGAGTATGTATTATTGTGCTATTTTCTCATGTGCGTCATTTGAGTGCTTCTGTAATTTTGAGGATTTTTAGATGAGAAAAAGAAATGATGGAGAAGATGATGGTAAATGGTCCGATGGAACTGAATTGAAATTTTTAGAGATATTGTACGAGAGAGTGAAGGTAGATCAAAATGGTACTCCTAGTTTTAAAGCTACGGATTGGGGAGACATGGATAACGAATTATACTTATCTTCCGGTGAACGATTTGGACCAGTCAAGTTGTTAGGCAAATACAATCGACTGCGACAAAAACATCGCCAATTTTCAGATTTGTTAGACCATACAGGAGTCACCTACCAATCAAGTTTAAACACTGTGTATGCACCTGAAGCTGTGTGGCAAATGTTTTTCATGGTACGTTTCCTTACATGTTTTTTTTGTAATTCATATCATAAATTTCCTTTCATATTTTGATTAAATTCAATGTTGTTTATTTTCTTTGCAGAAAAATAAGATCTACAAGACATTCAGAAATAAAGGCTTTCAGAACTATGAGCTTCTTGGTCAAGTGTTTAACAGATCTACCGCTACTGGACAGCTCCATCATGCTTCTTCGCAATTGCCACCGAGCTCAGATGAAGAACGCCAGAATGAAGAAGACTTTCTGAAGTATGGTGTTAATGTACCTGAAGATGATCATGAAATGGAAGTTGACAGGTCTGGTGGTGGGAGCTCAAAAGGAAAACGTGCTGCGGAGAATGATGCAGGTAGTAGGCGTTGTAAGAAAGGAGTTTCTAAACAGTGGGACCCTTATATGGAGGCTATGGCATCATCTGCTACTGCGAGGGCTGATTATTTTAAAGAAAAAACAAAGAAGTGTAGAGGAGAGCAGTCTGAAGTTACAAGCCCATCAAAAAACAAATACTCTCTTGATGCGTGCATGGATGCGTTAGAGAGTTTAGATGATATTTCGGAGGCCTCTTATAACAATGCACTTGTGCAGTTCAAAGAAAAACATTGGAGGAATGCGTTCATGAAGATGTCTGCTATGAGAAGGAAGTCCTGGTTGAGGGCTTTAGAATGACAGCGGATTGTTTTAAAATCCTGTAGACTTTATTTATGAGTTTTCTATGGAGCTTGTTTTAAAATATTTATGATTTGGTTGTTATGTATGTTGGTACAATTCTATGACGTTTATGTTAAGTATTATTGTCAATTAATTTTATTATTAACATGTCAATTTAGCTAATTTTGTAATTGTATAACTAATACAACATAATTGCTTAATAATGCAGGTGAAATGTCCCAATATTTTCAGAATTGTTCTAGTACTTCTGTTATCAATTCAAGTAGTGATAGTTCTACTACTGATGATGATGACGACGACGAGTTCCAGGAGGCTATGTTCATCCGTATGTTAATGGAAAGTGACAACAGTTTCATTGATAGAGTACCTTGCCGCACATCTATGCTCACCGGTAGAGCGTATATTATTGAAGTTTTACTAGGACATCCAATTAGATGCTACGACATTTTTCGTATGAGGCCACATGTGTTTCTGAACTTATGTGACAGGTTGAGAGGGTTGAACTTACAGAACTCACGTGTAGTTAGTTTGGAAGAGGGTGTGGCAATGGGATTGACTGTATTATGTCATAGAGTAACTCAAAGGATGGTGGCAGAGCGATTTCAGCATTCAACTGCGACAGTTTCACGTTGGGTTAAGCGTGTCATACGCGCTTTAGTTTCTTTAGGAACTTATTTGATCAGACATGTTGACAGAGGACCCATTCAACCAGAGATACAAGCAAATTCTAGATGGTATCCATATTTTCAGGTATTTTCGTGTATTATAAATTCATGTATTTTCGTGTATTATAAATTCATGATGACTAAATAAATGTCACAGTGATGTTTGAATATTAAACTTATCTATGTTCTATTTTTTCTCTTTTAGAAATGCATAGGTGCTATAGATGGTACTCATGTCGCAGCTTGGTGTCCGAAAGAAAAACAAAAAACTTACCGGGGTAGAAAAGCACTTATTACTCAAAATGTTATGGCGGCTTGTTCGCATGATATGATGTTTACCTTTGTGTATAGTGGTTGGGAAGGCACAGCTAATGATTCACGCGTTTTTCTTGATGCATTAACTAGACCAGATAATGCTTTTCCTATGCCCGCAGCTGGTAAGACATTATTTTTGTAATTCATAACAATATTTATCAGTTGTTACATTAATGGTTTACTACCAATATTTGATTGTTATTTATATTTGGCAGGCTATTATTATGCAGTTGATGCTGGTTATCCAAATATTCCTGGATTTTTAGCTCCTTATCGTGGTGAACGGTATCATTTAAATGATTTTCGTGGACGAGGAAAGATAACAAGAAAATATGCATTGTTTAACTATCGACATTCGTCATTGAGAAATGTGATTGAAAGGGCTTTTGGTGTTCTGAAGGCTAGATTTCCAATCTTAAAGTCCATTCCAAATTATCCTCTTCGTCGTCAGAGGCAAATACCTTTACCTTGTTGTACACTACACAACTTTATTCGAATGGAAGATAGAGCTGATCAACTATTCACAGAATATGGTATAGAAGGTCAGCAAAATTTATACGAGAACGAAGCTAATGTGACGCAAGAAGGTATTCAAGTGGATATGTCCCAACAGCAACTAATGAATGGCGTTAGAGAAGATATTGCAAATCAATTATGGTCTCATTATAATAATTGTTAGAATATGAAAAAGTAACAATTTAAATTAAGTATGTTTTGAATGTTGATATTTGTGGTATTCACGTAATGAACAAATAATTCAAGACTATTTTATATGTATTTTATTTTCATAAACGGAATTATTATATTTATACTTGATTTTAGGTGAATACGATTTTGAGTTTGTTGTATTCACGTCATGAACAAATAATTCAAGACATGTATTTTATTTTCATGAACGGAATTATTATATTTATATTTGATCTTTAACGTGAATAGATTTAGCATATTTATAAATTATGAGGGTTGAAATGTCCAAAATAACATTGTTTCTTTTTTATGTTAACAATATGGATCGGTTGAGCTAAAAAAAAAAAAAAAATTTGAATTTTTTTTTGGAAAACTTCAAAAACGGCGTTTCCAGAATTTTCCAAATATGTAGTGTTAATTCTGGAAAACTGAATAGTAATTGGAGAATTGGGAAATTTTCTGAAAATTTCCCATTTGGGAAAATGTTGCTGTGAAACAGATTTTGGAAATATTTCCAATTTTCCAAAAATTTTCCAAAAATTAAACAACCCTTAAATGGCTTGTGCTTTTGAATCTAAACATGAATATGTTTACCATACTTATATTTGATTTTTAATAAACTTAAAATGGGCTACTATTTAGTTTATTAATCTTAACAAAAAAATAACATTAGCATTGTTTTTTAATGAAAATAAAATTGATTTAATAATAGTAGTAGTTTTTTTTTTCAAAAAAGTCAGAAATAGTTGTTAGGTGAATACGATTTTGAGTTTTCTAAGGTTGGAAAATGAAGGCTGGAAAACAGAAAACGTAATGTAGCTGTGAAACAGAATTTTGGAAAACAGAAATAATTCCGGAAATAACTCCAGATGGAAAAATTTGGAAAACAGAAATAACTCCAAACAGAATTAATTCCGTTATGAAACGCAACCTTAGTAATTTTTAATTTTAGCTGAATAAAAATGACGCCGCTTTGTTTCAACTAATTAAAATGACACCGTTTTCTTTAAAATTAAACGACGTCGTTTTGATATAATTGATCAAAACGACGTCGTTTTGGTCTTCAATGCGGAAATAAATGCTAGGGTCAAATGGGTGGTAAAAGGGTCAGCATGACCAGTTAACGACCCGCCTGGTTGATGAGGCCCGCCAACCCGTATGTATCTGGGCCGAGTTGACCCGTTGAATTTGGGTCGGGTCGGGCTGACCCGAATTTTAACCCAAAATTTTTAATTTTTTTTATATGGCTTTTTGTTTGTTAAAGTATTGGTACATTTATAATGCTAATTTTCTTTACGAAAAATTTTAAAATAAAAATTTTATAAAAATAAGTTGGTTTTTATGTGATTCTTTGGTTAACAAATTTTATACTATATATTTTACGCATTTAAATTTCTAAACAAATACTACAATAACATAAACGGATTTAAAAATGAAATTCTAGCATAAACATTAAACAAATTACATATGTACTAATTCTTACATTAAAATTGCATGTATTTAAACAAAAATTATCAAACTAATTCTATAATGTGTTTCATCTTGCATAATTTATATCTTATCCTTTTTCTCCTATTGTAGACCTTAAAACAATCAGACTTTTAACGCAAAAAAAACAACAAGTCTCTAATTTTCACCCATTCAACGAACCGAAAATGGAGATCATGCATAATCACAGTTGGTAGAAGATAAAGTCCAAAAAAATTATAGACCAAGCTAAGTGGTTTAATCATAGCAATTGTTGAGGAAGCAGGTGAACACGATATGACTATCAGAAATTGTTGAAACTATAACAAGCCAAAAAGCTTTTCTTGCTTGGTTCTGAACACGATATGAGTACCACAAATTCAGATCCATGGAATCACAAAGCTATTAGCCTATTACCACTTGAATAAGCCCCACGCGGAAATGGCGAGGAATATCACCCATCATTCCAAAGTCAAAGTATGCAAGAGTGCCACCTTCAGTAGCAACAAGGTTTCCTGGATGAGGATCAGCATGGAAAAAAACCACCTTAAGCAATTGCCTCAAAGAGCAGTATAAACTCTGTGGACCCAAGTTAAAAAGGACATAAATGCAACAGCCTTATCAACATTATTGTTTAAAGATTTGGCTGAAACTAGTTATATAGCAGAAACAAGGAAACACCATGAGTTTTTTCATGGTATGTAACTAAAGAGCCATATACTTGATGAATTAGCTCCTTCCTGTTCAAACAAGCGTTCTTCAATGCATCCTCATCTGTGAGTTTGATTGTATCTAACCACTCCATTGTAAGCACAGCCTTGCAATCGAAATACGACCGCAACCATGCAGATGAAAAAAGTTAAGCTCTGCAACTAAGGTCTAGTGCTTTCTCATCAAGTTTACACAATTTAAAGAAGTAAAGAACATTAATTTATGGTGTAGATGATTGTGGATTTGAAGCTTAATGGTCTTTCACAACACTTATTACAAATATCCCCACCAACAGACAGCCAGATGGATTGGTGAAGGCAATCACAACTCCCTCGAAATTAAATTTCTGAACAAAGGATATAATATCAAAAAGTGGCATTTGCAATTTCACAATAATTTATTTACTTGTTATAAAAGTGGAAGAACATACATGGCTCACAACCATAGAGAGAAGCAAAGCGTTCAGCATTTTTGCCCTCTAGGATGTAATCAATTTCATCAAACATGTGCCTGACATGTGCGTTAAAGAGAAACCTGAAGACGTCCATAAACATGTAAATATCATGAAATGGGAACAATTAGTTAACTGTTTAAGTATCTTCTAAATATCAAACTCCTCTCATTCAAAGGGGAAAAAGAACAACAATTCCCTGCTCTACTTATCAGACCCCAAAAAGGAATTGCAGAACAAAGGCAACTATCCAGCAAAATGTGTACAAAGGAAAAATAGCACACTTATGCAGTCCAAACAAGAGAGTAAAACACCCACTCAGAAGAGGTTATCTAACCTTTATAAACCTGCCCCAAGGATGCAGCACCAATAGGTTCGGGAGTAATGTCTGCAAAAATTTGAGAGAGAGGTGCACCCAACTGGGATTCAATTGATTTAATTGCAATGAGTTGGAAATGGTGGTATTTGATCCTAACAAAAGGGAAGATGTCAAATGAGAAAAAAAATCTATAAAAAAAAAAAACCCATCCCATAATATCTATCTGAAGTGGAAGTCATTAAATCAGATCAGAAAAAGTCGAGAGGTTTATGCAAGGATAAAAAATACCAGTAACTTAGAAAGCTCAGCCGGGAATATATCTGGTCTAGTGCTCAGAGCCTGCCCAATCTCCACCATTCCCAAGAAAAGCAATTGTTGAGGAAGATTCCGGTTACGGAATTGGAATTGGGGTCGCAGGTGACGTCGGGCCAGGAAGCAGGGCAGGAAGAGAGGTTGGAGAAGAGGGTTTTGTATCTCACGACGGACGGAGATGGTGGAGATTGGAGAATCTCGAAGGGCGGCGATGGTGAAGATTTTGGAGATTTTGAAGAATGGCGAAGTTGACGAGAAGAGTTTTTTTTATAAATTTAAACGGGTCAGACGGGTCGACCCGTAGGATCAACTCGTTAGTGACCTATTATTTAACGGGTCAAAAAATGATAATCCGATGGGTCGAAATGAGGGTCGGGTACGGGTCGAACCCGTTTTGACACCCCTAATATTAACTATATAAATGGCTATTACAATTTATAATAATATATTTTTTCGAGCCTAACATATACACACGAAGAATTTTCAAGTATAATCGTGCTTCATAGGATGATGAGATTATACCACTTACATTTAGAGCTTCAAAATTATCATTGAATAATACTATAGTTAATTACTTATACTCATGTAATGCATAATACATTAATACAATTTAAATTAAAAGCATAAAACTCTAAACAATTAGTAATTTTTAATTTTATGACAATTGACATGATACTCTTGTAGACATCAAAATTGTGGTCCGTCTTAAAATATTCGGCCCAACATTCACCAAAATCCATGAAGCTTATTTGGTCGAGGCCCATTAGCAAGCTCACATTTGGATGGATCAAAACTCATCTCATATTTACTTATTAATTTTGATTAAATATAAAATTAATTAGTATTCAATGCAAGACCAATGAGATGAAGACACGTCATTTTCTTAATGCCAAAGTTGTCCTTATGAGCCTATAAATAGAGGCCTCCTTAGAAGGTGAAGGGAGGAGATTTTCTTGGAGAAAAGAAGTGCTGCGAAGATCAAGAACTGAAGCAGATCGTCTTCAAGAAAGAAGAAGAAGCCACAAGCTGATTCAAGGTCGGTTCTCCCCCAACTACATCAAATCAAATCAAGGAGAAGCCACAAGTTGATACAAGGCTGGTTTCTTCTCAAATCAACCACAGGAGCCACAAGCTGATTCAAGGCCGATTTTTTCTCAAATCAATCGCGGGTTACAAGCTGATTCAAGGCCAATCCGTCATCCATCCAACTCAAGTTCAAATCCAAATCCGGAGTGAAGACCGATTCATTAATCAGAGGAATCAAAAGAAGAAGAACCACTTTTACTCTACATTCAACATTTGTAATTTGACACGTGGATTTTTCTCCTATTTTAGGAAAAATTGTGTGTACAACTCTCTTACAACAATATAATTTATTTTTTTTATTAAGTAAAATGTTGAACAATAAACATATATCCACGATATGTTAACTATATCAATGGCTATATTATTAATAATTAATGGTCTTACTTTATACATATTAACTATATAAATGACTATTATAATTTACAATAATATATTACTAGTATGTGCCATATTAACTATATAAATGGTTATTAAAATTTTATTTCTTAGTTCTTACTACGGAGAAAATATTTTTTCCTCATAATAATTCTCATATAACTTCCTTAATAAAATTTTGTGTTTAAAATAACAAATAAAAGGAAAAAAATGAGGACTTTTAATTAAGTTTAAAAGAAAAAATAATATAGTTTAGAAGGAAAAAAGAAAGAGGAGAAGTTAAGTTTAGAAGGAAAAAAGAAAGTAGGAGCCAAGAGGATTTGAACATCTCCCTTTTAATATGTTAGGTGAGGAGTTAACCATTAAACCAAATGGAAACTTTGATATCATTGTGCATATATATATTTCCGGTTCTACCAGTTCTCCGGGCTGTTTCCCGGGTATTGGAGGTTGAAGAACCGGACCGAACCAGAACTATCCGGTCCGGGTCCAAAAAAAAAAGAACCTGACCAAACCGGCGGTTCCGATCCTGTTTTCGGGTCAGTCCAGTTCTTGTACACCCCTAAACTTCGTAGCATCCATGCACTATTTGGAATAACTTTAACTATTCATACATAATCAAGATTTATCAGATCATTAATCACACATACATAATATTATTGTCACTAAAATAGAAAACGAAGAAATACATATAAAAAATATTAAAAATATTTAGATCTCATGAATGAATGAATCATAACCTTTAATTATTTTTACTATAAATTAAGAGTTTAACTATAAATAAAAGATATAATTAAAATTAGTGAGAAAGAACACTTTTTCTCCGCTTCCTAAGAAGAAAAGCGAAGAGAAAAGAGAAAAAATAATTCAAAAATTAAGGAATATCATTTTTTTCCCTAAAATGATATAAAAATATCATTTTCTTATTTTCTTATGTTTTTAGATAAAAAATAGACTCATATCTCAAAATTAGAATTTTTTATAGATAAAGTATCAGTTCCGTGTAAACAGGCTAAATTTTGGTCTGCATACCAGCCATGCCAAGTCTTAGGTAAGGATTTAATTAAAGGTTTAAAGACATTTTTAGTAGTTGCGTGTAATACTTTATTTAATTAGGTCTTTATGAGTTATGACCTCGCTGTCAGTGTCTTCCATGTTCATCAAACCATCACCATTCAGTCTTTCATGTCAAACCATCATGGGTTTTACCAGCCATTGCAATTTGCAACACATACCACCGCCTGCCATCCTCTTTCTTTGGTAGAGGTTGCTGTACACACAATTTTTCTTAAAATAGGAGAAAATTACACGTGTTAAATTACAAATGTTGAATGTAGAGTAAAGTGGTTGTTATTCTATTGATTCCTCTGATTAATGAATCGGTCTTCACTTCGGATTTGGATTTGAACTTGAGTTGGATGGATGACGGATTGGCCTTGAATCAGCTTGTAATCCGTGGTTGATTTGAGAAGAAACCGGCCTAGAATTAACTTGTGGCTTCTTCTTGATTTAATTTGATGTGGTTGAGAGAAAATCGGCCTTGAATCAGCTTGTGGTTTCTCCTTCTTTCTTGAAAACGATCTGCTTCAGTTCTTGATCTTCGCAGCACTTCTTCTCTCCAAGAAAATGTTCCCCCCTCACCTTCCAATGAGGCCTCTATTTATAGGCTCATAAGGATGATCTTAAGGTGGAAATATGACACGTGTCTTCATCTCATTGGTCCAATTTGTAACCGACATTATTATTTAATTTGCACATTAATTAATAATTAAATATTAATTAATTTGACATTTAATCAAATTATTTAATAAATATGAGATGGGTTTTGATCCCTCCAAGTATGAGTTTGCTGGTGGGTTTCGACCAAATAAGCTTCATGAATTTCGGTGAATGGGCATCGTGGTTTTTTTTATAAACTGGGCCGAATATTTTAAGACGAGCCGAAATTTTAATGTTTACAAATGCCCCCTCAAGATTATTTTACTTGATGAAGTAAATTAATCTTGAACTCTTTCCTGAGTGAGTTTTAATTTGCATCGAGGACTGAACTTGAAATCATGTTTGATTGTTGGGCCAAATTTGTCACGGACCGATTTTGACTTCGGAGAAACTTGCAATTGAATGTATATTTTTCTTTGGAATTTGTACCAAGGAATTGAATCTGCAAAGGAATCCATGGTCTTGGAATTTATTTCTGCACATCATAGATTTCGTCGAATTGATCATGTGCGGCGACCTTGCATAAAAATGATTTTTTTCCCCTTTGATATGTGCAGTAATTAATTCACCAATGAATTGATTACTTTTATGAATCAATCCTATGATGGAATCTTTAATTAATTAAGTGGACTAAGCCATTTAATTAATATTCACCTATGATTAATATTTGCAGAGGGAAAGAAGCCAAAATTACTCCAATTGCAAAAGTCATAATTGCAATTGAAACGGGAAGAAGCCAAAATCATGGTAAATCACCACAATTAAAACCCTATTTTGTCATTATTGTGCATATAAGATACACAATGCTAGCCTCCAACATCATTCCCTGCTTCTCTTCTTCGCTTAGTTGCCGCATCAAAAGGTAATTCTTTTATTTTTATTTTTATTTATTTTTATTGATTGTTCTTGTATGCTGCTGATGTGCTCCTTCTCGCTTTATTTTGTTTCTACACATATATGCATGTCTCCTGTGCTCCTTTTGTTAAGCCAATTAATCATGCTTCCTGTGCTCACTTTTTTTTTAAAACCAATTAATTAATATGCTGCTGTTGCTTTATTTTGTTTTGCGTATATATATATATATGCTTCTTGTGTCTGCGAATGACCAGGCCAATGAAGGCAAGCTTAATCATGATGTCCCCGCACCTCGTGGCAGTGGCTACGCCATGAACAAACCTTAACCCCATGATGATTTTTTTCCATGAACAAATCCTTTTTTCCCCCTTAATTGATCAAAACATTTGTCATAATTGGACAGCATTTATTTCCTTTGAGTGAGCAAATCTCCTCCAGCATTTATTTCCTTTGAGTGAGCAAAATCTTCTCCTTAATTTAGCAGAATTTTTCTTCCTTAATTGAGCAGGATCTCTTCCTCTTAATTGAGCAGAATTTCTTTCTTAATTGAGTAGATTCTCTTCTTAATTGAGCAGATTATCTTCTGATCTTTCTCCTTACAAATAAAGTTATAACCATGCTCCCTTCTTCAATTGATTTTGAATTTTTTTCCTTCTTGCTGCTACTTCGTTCGAGAACCATTCGAGAGGGGAAAAAAGGTAGACTTTCTGATTTTTTTTTCTTCATGCTTTATTGTTTCTGCATATATATGCATGGCTTCCTTAACCCTTCTGCATGTGACTCCTTTTTTTTCTTACTGCAGGGACTGCCACAGGAGTAACCAAGCATTTCCCTTTTTTCATGCTTTGGCTTTTATCCCTCCTTTGCTTTATTTATGTTGAGCAGGAACGCCAATCTCCAGTAGGCAAGTAATCAAGCCTTTTCTTTTTGCAATTTTATGTACAAGCACCTTGGAGCAATTTCTTATACTTGGCCTTTTTTTTTTCGTTTTTTTTTTTAATGTTTTCGTATGATTGATTGGTCGGTTGCGGTCTGCTAGACCGCTGCTCGCCGGAGTTGCAGAAGTGCCGGTACAGGAGGTTGAAGACAGAGTTGGTTCTGTCTTGGTCTTGGGTAGTGGGCCATGTTACTTTTTTTCTTTTTCTTTTTCTTTTGTGCAAGTAACATCCGTACTCCTTTTTTTATTTTTTTTCCTTTTGAAACAGATGATTTCGTTTTCATCACGATCCGTTGATGCCGCTGCGCTGTAACCTCTTGATATGGACGGGATTGGCGAGAGCTCAGATCAAGGGCAAAGAGGATGATTTCTTTATTTCCCGGAAACCGAAGGGAAGCATCGTTCGCAATCTGGAGGAAAAGGAGTATTGAAGCTCGCCATAGTGAGTCGGTCAACGAAGGATCCTAATATAAGCTCCATCGAGGGTCTGGATCAATACTTTTTAAGCATTGTATCCCACCTAATTGATGTAAAGGCTTCACGATCCTGCCCCACCAACACTGATGTGAACCTCATCGAGGGTTTGGATCAGTCCTTTTCAAGGACTGCATCCCACCTAATTGATGTAGAAGGTTCAGGTTCTCGTCCCACCTTGCCTATTCCTTCCTTTTGTGGCACTGAAGACTATACCCCGCATCCAGAGATTACCGAGAGGATCAAGGTGAAACGTTGTAGATGGGGATCGTCACTTGTTGCTCAAGAAGAGATCTCTTGTCGTCAAGGCCTTCGGGAGTGCTTGCTTTGGACTCAGAAGCGCCTTCGGAATAAAGGATTTGGGCTCAAAGGCATCTTCGGAACAAAAGCTTCGGACCCAAAGGCGTCTTCAGAACAATAGGCTTCGAGTTTAAAGGCATCTTCGGAACAAAAGACTTGATGAACCTTCACTACCGTGGTATTTGATTACCAGTGTCCAGCCTCCGTTTACAGAGCTTTATGTAAGGCACAACGCCCAGCCTTTCACCAAAACCTCCATGACTAGATGAGGCTTTTCGAGTTTGAGGAACTTCATAGTATTAATTCTGATCTGATCGATGTAGTAGCATTTGGACTTGAAGAATTGAAGTTTTCCATGATGAGTCGATCAACAAGAGTAGGGGTGTACAAGAACCGGACCGGAAACCGGACCGGAACCGTCCTTTTTTTGGCCCGAACCGGACCGACCCGGTTTTTTTTTTGACCCGGACCGGACCGGACCGGAAAGTTCCGGTTCGGTCCGGTTCTCCATCCCTCAAATCCGGGAACCGGCCCGAAAAACCGGTAGAACCGGAAATATATATTTATATATTTATAAATATATAAATATATATATTTATATATAAATAAATATATATGCATAATAATATCAAAGTATCCATTTGGTTCAATGGTTAACTCATCACTTATTATATTAAAGGGGAGAGGTTCAAACCCTCTTGGCTCCCACTTTTTTTGTTTTATGTGCAAAATTAAATTTTAAGTAAAAAATAAAAAAAATAAAAAAATCCGGGCCAGAACAACAACCGGCCCGATCCGGCCCGGAAAAATTGGAACCGGCCAGGCCCGGACCGGAAGTGTCCGGTTCTGTACCGGACAAGAACCGCTATTTCCGGTCCGGTCCGGTCCTAGCCCAAGAACCGGTCCGGACCGGACCGTGTACACCCCTAAACAAGAGATTTCAGCACTTACCATATCGAGGGTCTAGATCAATCCTTTTCAAGTATTGTGTCTTCCCCATCGATGTAGAAACCTTTGTTGTCCGTGGACTTCCTGGTTATCTTAAAATGGAGTTATGAGTTGCCCTCAATGGTGGCTTGTCAATTCTGAAGGCTTGGTGGCAAAGGGGATCTTATATTCTTGAGAAGGTCTTCAAGGATGTATTTATGTTTGACGCTGCTCTATTGAAGTTGAAGGTCGAGGACTTTCTGACTCACGTTGACTTTTACCTAACAAGGAGAGAGAAAGGCACAAGTCCTCCACCCAAGCGAATTGATACGTTGAAGTTGAAGCTTGACGCCCATCATATGTGGATTTCTTCCCTTCAGGATACTTTGAGTTGAGAAGCAGAAATTGAAGACCTGGACTTAAAGATCAGCTAGTTGCAAGAGGAGAAGGGTAGGTTTGCCTCCAAGATTGACAACTTGCAAGATGATCTTCAAGTCACTGACGAGAACATCCGGAAGCTTTCTGCGGAACAAGAAGAATCGAAAAGGAAAGAGGCTATCACTGCAGCTGAAGTTGAAGCGATTGACCATGAGAGAGAAGAACTTAGGCGTACTCTTCATCAGATGGCAGATTTGGAAGACATAGTGACAGCCTTGGTGTAGTCTCTTTCTCTCTTCTTCTTTTTCCGAGAACATATTTATTTTGTTCATTTATTTAGCCATACACAGTTTATACTCTTGCGGGCCAGGAGTGGTACAATGATTTTGTTTTCTTTTTACCGTACATAGTTTATACTCTTGTGGGCTAGGAGTCATGTGATGATTTTTTTTTTATGTGACTGCACTTGAAATATGTCAAGTTGCCTACGTACCTTCAAAGAAGAAGGATCAAGTCATGACGTAGTTCAATTATTTTGTTTTGTTTTTTTATTTTTATTTTGTTTTTTTATTTTGGCCGTACACAGTTTATACTCTTGCGGGCTAGGAGTACTTTTCTTCTTCTTTTTATTTGTTTGGTTTTGCAGTTTACTCTCTTGCAGCTAGGAGTAGCGGCGATGATTTTTAGGCATTGAAGTGCTTCAAGACCTTTCCGTTGATAGGTCCGATGTGTAATCCGTTGACTTCTTCCAATTTATCAATTGTGGCTTGCCCCCTTTCCTCGAATGTTGGCGGAGCTAGCTCTAGTTCATCTTCATCTGACACTTCCTTGACAGAAGCACAATTAGCATCCTCAACCTCCATGTCTTTAGCGTTGTAGAAGAATCGTCGTGCAATATTTTTTCTCTTTTGCTTCTGCCTTTTGGACTTTCCTTTTTGGTTTAGGACATTAGGTCCTAGCTGTGTGAAGATGGACTTTTCTTGTGGTGGTGTCGGAAGTTTAGGCTCCAAGGAAGCTTTGTCTCCTAACCTGTCAAAAATAGAGACCTTAGCCGCTTCTCCTTGGATACGGCTGAATACGGGAAGCTTCTCCTCCTTAGAGGTCTCTTTGTCAACTTCGCATAGTTGTATCATAATTGGGTTCGCGGAGGCCTTTTTGACTTTGATCTTGGCTGGAGGATCTTGTAGAAAATCGAGCCTGAACCTTTGCCTTTCTGTAGATGGTTTTCCGTTAAAAAGGACCGCATCCAAGTCACCAAGTTGGCGAGGTTCCCCTTTTCTGTACCCAGCATTCTCGAAGAGTCTGTTGACTTTTGGGTCATACAATGCTCGACTGTATCCTTTTGATCCTTCGCTTTTTATATCTTCGGATCTTGTCTCCTTTGAAGCTTCCAGCTTGGATGGTCTCGGGACTAATGTTGAAATCATGGGAATAGGGAGAGTCATACTCTTCTTTAAAACTTCTACTTCCTCAGTGATGGTGGTTTTGGAAAGCGAAGCTTTTACGAACACAGGTGTTGCCCTTGTTGCAGAAGATGAGCTTTCTCCATTTTTCTTATATTGTGGTGCGAAGATGGGGAAGGCTTTTGAAGGAGTCTTTTCTTCCGAGAAGAATTTGGCATCTGCGAAATGTGATTCTTCATTGTCGAATGGATTGGTTTCTCCCTTGGCGCACTTTACCTCTCCATTACAAATGAATTGGAGGCATTGGTGCCAGCTTGAAGGGATAACTTCATTTTCATGTAACCAAATCCTTCCGAGGAGCCGCTGGTAGGATGTTATGGCATCAATTAAAACAACATCAGCATCTTTGTGGTCAAATCCTTCAGCTTGCTCCACACTAACCATGTATACTGCTAAGCAATCTTTAGGAGATTGTTCTTCTGGGACATACTCTTTACAAGTCGTTGTCCCTGAGACGAAGACCTCGGTGTTGAACATTCGAGAGCGTGACACCTCCTTTTTTTAGATGTTGGATGAGTGTGAGCCTTACAAGGCGTTCGTTCAAGCTTTGTCGGCGCATGTATCGAAGCCTTTCCCTTGCGAGGCTTATCAACAGTCTCAACTTCATGGGAGGTCTTTGATGGCTCACCTGGAAGACCCCACCCTTCTGGTTGAACGTCACAATCTTGGCTAGAGACGCCATGAGGGTATTTTGAGGATGACTTTCTTTTTGGAAGAACTTTTTTATTCTTCTTCCTTCTGAAGGTTGACCATCCGTCGTTAATTTCATCTTCGGACTCAGAGCTTGTTTCCCAAACGTCCAAGTCGTCAGTCATCAATTCGTACAAGCTTGACCTATAAGGGTTTCCTATCTTTTGCATCCCAGGGTAGACATAGATGACATTGACCTCTCCATCAGTGCTGAATTCTACGGGGACTGCCCCCTTCAGTAATTCAACTGTCAGAACCATTGGCTGAGTGGCAACTGGGTTCTGACCCAAAGCTTGCGACAATGGAATAGGATCAAATGACCCGAATGCGATCATAGTTGGTGTAGCACCATTCTTTGCAATGGTTGTGATGTAATTGACATCTACAACATCTCCATCATCGAGTTTTATTTTACCTTCCTTGTCCAAATGAACGATGAGGTCTTTAAGGACAAAGCATTTATCTACCGAATGACTGATGATCCGGTGATATTTACAATACCTGGGGTTGTCGATCTGGTTCACTTCTTCTGGGCGCTTTGATGGCGGAAGCTCGATCAATTTTTGTTCAAGAAGTTGGTCCAGGATGTCAGAGACTTCCGAGTCTAAGAAGGGATATCTTCTTTCTTCGCGTTCCTTCAGCGTCCTTCTTTGAGCTTTGAAAGGCTTGTACTCAGTCTTGACCTGCTTTGCCTCTTCTTTTCTGTGGATCTCTTTGAAGGATGTTTTCATAGGTGTCGTGGTAACTACCATGCTTTCCTCCCTTTCATTGGTCTTCGGATCTTTCCTTACTTCTTCCTTTTCACGAGAGCCATTTGGCAAGTAACTCCCGTGCCTTTGGATTTGAATTTCCAGATCATGGGTCCTAGTTGCGAGCTCCTCAAATGTGCGTGGCATGTTCGCCTGCAAGTTGTAGAGCAGTCCCCAATGTATGCCTTGGACACACATATCGATTGAAGATGAGTCACTGATCCTTTCTTTGCAATTAAGGACCAAGTTCCTCCATCTTTCGATGAACTCAGTGACAGGTTCATCTTTTCTTTGTTTTGTTCCAGCCAATTCAGGTAGGCCAACAATCCGCCGAGTGCTGTAAAAGTGAGTTAGGAAGTCTCTTTCCAACTGGTCCCAACTATCAATAGACTCAGGCCTAATATCAGTGTACCATTCAAAGGCCACGCCTTTCAGTGATCGAACAAATTATTTCACCATCATATCTCCATAAGTTCCTGCGTTGTTGCAAGTCTCTATGAAGTGAGCGATGTTTTGTTTAGGGTTCCCTTTCCCCTCGAACTGCTGGAATTTTAGAGGTTGATACCCCACAGGCAGTAATAGTTCATCTATGCGCCTTGAGTAAGGCTTTGCGTACCCGAGAGAGGATTGTGAAGCTCCTCCATATTGAGCACGGATAGTGTCAGCAATCATCATCTGCAGTTGTTGAAATGTCAGATTTGCGACAGGTGTAGCGGTGTTGTTGCTGTTTTCATTCAGATTATTCACCGTGGCGAAGTCTTCATGGTGTTTTCGTTGTCATTCTCGCTCAGCATTCTCATCACCAAAAGGGCCTCCGCTAGAATTTGGATTATTTGATGTGCCTGGTTGACTTGCCAACTTTGTTGTCAGAAAAGTTATTTGGGCATCTTTCTCTGCCATAGCTTTTGTCAAATTTTCAATTGCTAAGGACATCTCTTGAAAGCGAGTCTCAGCATCTTAGGAAGCGTCGATGGCCATCACCGCAGCAAAGGATTTAGAGGAGTCAGAGTTGTAGTCTACCCATCTCCTAGTTGGAGTGTTTTCAGAAGCAACTCCGACATCGGACTCTCCACTCGGGTAGTAAGAGCCATCAGATCTGGTTTGGATCTCTTTGACAACCTTTCTTCTTGATTTTTCCCTACTGGAAAATTGCTTCAATGGTGACACCAACTGGGCCCTTCTAGCTCTAGTGCAAGCACGTGTTGCCGGAAGGCCTTCTTGCAGATCTTGAAGTGCTTCAGGAAAGGAGTCGCTGATCTGACCTCTAATCAGGCGATTCATCGTTGGATCTTGATTTAAGAAGTGTGATTCAAGAGATGAGAGGAGAGTAGTGTCCCACTGGGCATGCCAAAGATTTGTACACACAATTTTTCCTAAAATATGAGAAAATTACACGTGTCAAATTACAAATGTTGAATGTAGAGTAAAGTGGTTCTTCTTCTCTTGATTCCTCTGATTAATGAATCGGTCTTCACTTCGGATTTGGATTTGAACTTGAGTTGGATGGATGACGGATTGGCCTTGAATCAGCTTGTAATCCGCGGTTGATTTGAGAAGAAACCGGCCTTGAATTAGCTTGTGGCTTCTTCTTGATTTGATTTGATGTGGTTGAGAGAAAATCGGCCTTGAATCAGCTTGTGGCTTCTCCTTCTTTCTTAAAGACGATCTACTTCAGTTCTTGATCTTCGCAGCACTTCTTCTCTCCAAGAAAATGTTCCCCCCCTCACCTTCCAATGAGGCCTCTATTTATAGGCTCATAAGGATGATCTTAAGGTGGAAATATGACGCGTGTCTTCATCTCATTGGTCCAATTTGTAACCGACATTATTAATTAATTTGCACATTAATTAATAATTAAATATTAATTAATTTGACATTTAATCAAATTATTTAATAAATATGAGATGGGTTTTGATCCCTCCAAGTATGAGTTTGCTGGTGGACTTCGACCAAATAAGCTTCATGAATTTCAATGAATGGGCTTCGTGGCTTTTTTTATAAACTGGGCCGAATATTTTAAGACGAGCCGAAATTTTGATGTCTACAGTTGCATCAACGAGATGGTTCTATTAGCAATTTTCTAGCTTATGACACAAGGTAGACTTTCGATGGAAATCACCACAGATTATTCAGTTAGATGTGGATGGGATGAGGAAAAAGTGTGATTTCCAGAACTGTCTTGTGGTGAAGAATGATGGTTTATACTCTCTAGAATTAATTTTGTGGGTTGGATTGAATAACGATAGGTAAGATGTTAATAAAGAAGAACACTTTCTAGAACTTTACGAAAATAAAAACTAATTTAATTAAATCAATTGGATTAATTTGGGTCAATTAAATAAACATAAGGATTAGTTTCAATCAAAAGTAATTATGGGGACTAATTTTGAAATTTTGAATAAATGTAGAGAAACTAGGGGCTGTTTACTTACGAAGAATTTTCTGAAAATTTTCCAAAACTGAAATTATTTCCAAAATCTGTTTCACAGCCAAAATTTTCCATTTGGAAAACACTTTCCAATTTTTTTTTATAAGTTAAAATAGTAAAAACAATA
This sequence comes from Viola odorata, assembly GCA_963691705.1. Classification (NCBI taxonomy): domain Eukaryota; kingdom Viridiplantae; phylum Streptophyta; class Magnoliopsida; order Malpighiales; family Violaceae; genus Viola; species Viola odorata. The sequence goes on along the minus strand of OY829545.1, from coordinate 45,014,672 downwards.
ATTAGGGATGGCAATGAGTATCCATACCCGCTAAAATTTATCGACCTTGAAAGCTTGTTCTATTTTGACTCATTTTTTACTATTTTGGCGCGTTTTTTACCATTTTTGCTTATTTTTTACAGTCTAAGCTCATTTTTTAAAGTCTTGGCTCATTCTTTACCGTTTTTGCACATTTTTTACCATCTTGGCTAGTTTTTTACCGTTTTTGCTCATTTTTTACCGCTTTGCCTTGATTTTTACTGTTTTGGCTCTTTTATTACCATTTTGGCTCATTTTTTACCATTTTTTCTCATTTTTACCGTTTTGGTTCGTTTTTTCTCATTTTTACCATTTTAGCTCATTTTTTTACCCTTTTTGCTCATTTCTTACCATCTTGTCTCATTTTTTATCATTTTTACTCATTTCTTACCATATTTGGCTCATTTTTGCTAGTTTAACTAAGAAAATGTTAAGCATTTAAAGAATATCCTATGTGATTTACTGGAAAATTTCATTTTTATTCTTTATTAATCAATCTAAATCAACGAGCAACAAAACATTGTCTAATTGTCAGCCCCTAATCAATTAGTAGGTGATTAACAAGAAGATATCTTTTTTTTTTCCATATAAAATAGTCAAATTGCTATAAACAACATGTTTATTTTGGGAGTAAGAAAATCCGGAAGATCTTAAGATCTTCTTTTATGAAAAAAAATTAGTCAAAATGGTAAAAAATGATTAAAAAAATGAGCCAAAATGGTAAAAAGTGGTGAAAAATGAGCCAAAACGGTAAAAAATAAGCAAAAATTGTATAAAACGAGCCAAAACGCTAAAAAACGAGACAAAATGGTGAAAAATGAGCGAAGAAGGTAAAAAATGAGCCAAAATGGTGACAAATGAGATAAAACAGTAAAAAACTAGAAAATGGTAAAAAACGAGCCAAAATAGTAAAAAATAAGCCAAAATAGTGAAAAACGAGCCAAAATGGAAAAAAACGAGACAAAATGGTGAAAAATAAGCCAAACTGCTAAAAAACGAGAAAAAATGGTGAAAAATGAGCTAAAGCGGTAAAAAATGAGCCAAACAGTAAAAAATGAGCTTAAAAGGTAAAAAATGAGTTAAAATGGTAAAAAACGAGCCAAAATGGTAAAAACAATAAAAAACGGTAAAGAATGAGCAAAAATGGTAAACAATGAGCCAAAATGGTAAAAATGAGCAAAAGTGGTAAAAAACGGGCCAAAATAGTAAAAAATTAGCCAAAATGGTAAAAAATGAGTTTAAACGGTAAAAACCAAGCCAAAACGGTGAAAAACGAACCAAAATGGTAAAAAAATGAGCAAAAATGATAAAAATGAGCAAATATGGTAAAGAACGAGCCAAAATGGTAAAAAATGAGCCAAAACGGTAAAAAATGAGCTTAAATGGTAAAAAAATGAGCTAAAATGGTGAAAAACTAACCAAAACGGTAAAAACCAATCAAAAAAAATCAAAAAAATATATTTGATCTTTAACGTGAATAGATTTAACATATTTATAAATTACGAGGGTAGACATGTATAAAATAACATTATTTCTTTTTTATATTAACAATATGGAAACTTCAAAAATGGTGTTTCCAGAATTTTCTAAATTTGTAGTGTTAATTCTGAAAAACTGTTTTCCAATTGGAGAACTGAAAAATTTTCCATTTGGGAAAATGTTGCCGTGAAACAAATTTTCCAAAAATTTTCCAAAAATTAAACAACCCCTAAATGGCTTGTGCTTTTGAATTTAAACATGAATATATTTACCATATTTATATTTGATCTTTAACAAACTTAAAATGGGCTACTATTTAGTTTATTAATCTTAACAAAAAAAAATCACATTATTTTTTAATTAAAATCAAATTGATTTAACAAAAGTAGTAGTTTTTTCTTTCTTCAAAAAAATAAGAAATAGTTGTTATGTGAATACGATTTCGAGTTTTCTAAGGCTGGAAAATAGAATACGTACTGGAGTTGTGAAACAGAATTTTCATTTTCAGAAAATTTTCTGGAAATATCCCCAGACAAATTTATTTAGAAAACTGAAATATCTTCAAACATAAATATTTCCGTTATGAAACCCAGCTTACTCATTTAGCCAAGAAAATTGAAAATAAAATTTAATTTAATTTGTAAATACATTCTACGCATTTATAAATCAAAGTAAAGAAAAATATAAAACGAAATCCTCACCTTGTTCTAGAAAAAAACTAAAAGAGACCAATTTTTTTCCTTTTATACTTTTAGGTTTTATAATATCAACTAATTTAGTTAATAAGTATGTAGTTTATTAGTTATTATTTTATAAATTATTTTATTTTATTACTTCGTTAAATTTGAACCGTGAGTATACAACTATATTAAAATTTACGTAATACTATCACAACCCATTTCCATTTAAAATAGTTAACATCTAATGTTTTGACTACATGCCTCTAATGGAAAAAAAGAAGTGAAATAGGAGTGAACAAATGGGCTAACCTGTCTATGAGCAACAAAGCAACCAGGTGGCTCAACACTCAACAGCAACAAAATCAAAATCTATGGTTCGTACTTCGTAGCCCATGGTTTCTTTCTAGTTTTGCACTTTCCTAAAAGTCATACGCTAATAACCGACTTGCTGTATGCGGCCTCCACAGAGGCAAATACTAGAAGAAGAAAACCCACGGCTAGATGCGACTCCTGAGAGCATTGGAGTGTAGCTAGCTTTCCTAAAGTCATAAGCTAATAACCACTTTCGCAGCTCGCATTAAAACTTAAAACCACCGGCCCATTGATTATATCACCAACTGTATTGTATTTGTATATATATATGCTTGATCCACATTTTCATTTCTCCAAGAAATTAACTTTTTATCAAAACATCAAGAATTAATTTGAAATTGAATTATGGCCTCTCTTGTTCTGTTGTTTTCGGAATTGGTTCATCCCCACAACCCGAATCTTGCTTTTGTATCTACATCATTACCTTCCTCTGCTTTCAAGTCTCAACAGTCTTGCGCGGCAGCAGTTCTTTCTTCCTGTTCCTGTTCTTCTTCAAATGTGCAGAAAGCCAGCACCAAAGGAACAAGATTCGTGGAAGCTGAAGATGAAGATTTGGAGGAGGATCCCAAGTTTTGCGTAGACCTGGTCTGGCCATAGACCTGGATCCTTTCTTCTCTTTTTCAATTTGTGCCACCAGTTTTGCTTCGTTCCAGATTTTAGCCTTCTTTTGTATCACCATCTTGTAAATATAAATTTCTTTTTACATTATCTCATCTCTGTTGAGTAGTACATCATACATCATTGAATCAAAAGTAACAAAACGACTTTAGATTTACAATTACTGAAACGCTCCACCAGGTTAGATTAATCACCTCTAATACAATACCGCCCTTAATTAAGAGTATCCCACAGTTGCTGTTGCACGAGGCAGGGCAATGGGCTCACCAATTTATACGAAAATGCTCACTTGTGGTCAGGAACAAGAGCAGCATAATCCTGTTTCATATGGTGAAAACCATTCTGTGGAAGTCACCAATTCAATCGTATCTAATCTCTTGCTGGTCTGTGGCTTTGACCTTTATGTAAAACCCCACCAGGGAGAAGAGTTCACACCGACCGCAGCAAAGAAATCACTTGTTGTCACCAATTTGTTCTCACCATTTGCAATGGCACACACTGCAGCTACATCTGCTGCAGATTTGTGGGAGCCTATGATTGTAACTCTCTTCCCTTTGATCAACTCGTCCATGGAATGGTTTATTTGGGACATCACTTAATTGTGCATTTATTTGGTTAGATTACCTCGGGCTTATCACACCTGATTGTACTTTTCGATTTGTCGTAATGGAATGGACGTCCCCTTCAAAACATCTACATATATATATAAATTATATGGTGAAATTTTATAATTAAATTATTAAATTTAAAACACTTTATTGTGAAATTTGAAAGAAAATCACATCCTGCACATTTGTAGATGAGATTTTTTTTTACAAATATTTTAACTATTAACTTTTGAGATATCTCTATATCTCTCTAACCATTTATCATATTCATCATTAGACTGATTTTAGTGACTAAGTAAGCTACTATTTTTAATTAGTATAATATAATTTCTATTTTTTAAAAATAAATAAATAAAATTAATATATGCACCCCTGGAGCTCGGAGTCTTGCTCTGACAATATCTCCTAACAGCAAAATATCAACAAGGACTCGAGTCTTACAAATGAAAAAAATAAAATAAAATACCCTCTAAGGAAGAAAACCAGAATAGATTACTGCAGATGCCATTGCTAAACATGTGAAAAGAATCGTCTCTAAGTAGCTACAGTATCCCCACAAGCTATCAACTCATCGCAAGACTTGTATTGGTTGCTAGGTGCTACCCCAGTTCAGTTCGAGACCAAAATACATCTTAATGAGACAGGGTTTAGAGTCAAAACACCAACAAATAACGCACGATATGCACGTTGTTATCGACCAAAGCGAGAGCAAAAAGATGGATACAGCAAAAACTTGATTCTAAACTAAGCCATAAACATCAAATTGTATCAAACTAAGGCAGCAACACAAGTAATTCAGCCATAACAGAAGGGAAACCCCACATCTAGCTATGTCAAAGCGCCCCAAAGCTACAAACTACGCCCACCTCCATTTGCTGAAAAACAACCTAGCTAATGTGCCCTTGCTGCTGGGTTTGGGACAGTGAGGGCCAAAAAAGCTTTGCCATTCACTCAAAACCATGTCTAGCTGCTCTTTGATAATGGAAGCTGACTTGGAACCGGGAGTAGCTGCAACAGGAGATACAAAGCTAGGCTGGAAATGAACAGTTGTAAAATGATCAGGAAGGCCACCTTGGATGTCTGGGTTGAAGTACTGAGCCATTTTTGGAACGAAATTCTTAAACCAGTCCCTTTTGACATAGTTGCTATCGGTAACGCTCACCCTTATGAAGAAACTGTTGCAAGTTGGCTGAGAAATCGTAGTATAGTAATGGTACTTGTTCCAACACACATGTGTATCATGTTCCTCTCTACAGTGAACAGAAAAACCTTCGTTCTGATTCCCAGAGACTTCCCATATTTTCATGATGTGGCTATCGTGTTCCACAACAGTCAGACGCCCATCCAAAACCAGTAACTCATAACATTCAACAGACCAGCGCAATCTTGGGAAAGGGATGGTGTAGAACTTCTCATCACTTAGATTAAAAGCAAGAATGGGTTCATCTGTGTTTTTGTTATTTATAATCCAGTGGAGAGATCCATTCCAGAATACTGCAGCATCAGAATGAGATACAGACACATTTTCAGGTGGATTCAACTGCCTCCACGAACTTTCCCCCAGCGTAATTATCTGAAACTGGCTGAGGTTTGAATTGCCATACATCCTATATTCTCGAACAACTTTGTACTTTCCGGATGACTTATCAAAACCAAAGCCAAGTTGATGACCACGTACAAATGCTTTTGGGCTTGAAAATGGTAATATCACACATTCCCTAGTAATTGGATTACATACAAAGACTGGGTCTAGTCTATAATCTAAGGCCAAGCAAAGCAACCCATCACAAGAACATCTAACTCCAAGGACTGGCAAGTGAAGCTTAAAACGAGTACGGCACTGAATTTTCTCAAGGCGAATCTCTCTAACCTTGCATTCCTTAATATCCAGCAAATGTAGCCTGTTTCCTACTTTGTTTGGCTGTATCATAAGCAGAGATGGCCGACTCCTTGCTATATTCAGTTGCAAGTTGACAAAATATGAGTTCCTTGTCATGTGATACCAACTCTTACAAACACTTCTGCATCTAACAAGTGACTCCATGGGAAGTCTTGCCAGGATCTCACAAAATATCTCGGGTGGTAAAATAGCTTGCCATTGGGCATCATGATTCGAGTTGTAAACACGCCTTCTCTTTGAGCTTTCCATTAAAGGAGAAGCTATCATGTGCCACTAAAACCAATTCTTGCCAAGAAGCCTTCAATCTCACTAATGAAACTAAACAAAAACAATGAAGAAAGAATAAAAAGAACTGCAATTAATCAAATCCCTAACACAGAAAAATGTTAAATTATAGTTATCACACACAAGAATCATAAGCTCAATAAAAGATCACAAGAAAAAATCCCTTCTAAGTTTCCTCTTCCAGTGACACAAAATCCATTGGGAAAAAAAAATAAAAAATAAAATTACTGTTCTAATCAATCAACTGCCGAATACGCGCTTTACATGCAAAAAGGGAACTCCTTTGACACATATCTCGCCAATTATAATCATGAAATAGAACATAAGATGCCCAAGATGAACAAACAAAATGCAATATCAAAGGGGTCGATCAAAGTTGCAGCTTTACACGAAAAAAAACGAAGAAGAGAGAAATGAAACCAGCAAACATGCATATAATTAGAAAGACGAGAAAATCGGAGATGAAACAGATCGTACCTGGATATTGTGGGGAGAATAATACGATTGTTTTAGTGTAGAGAGAGGGGGGGAATGGGAAAACGATCCGACGCTGGGCTGCAAGGTTTTGGCTTCTAGTGAAAAGAAATTGTCGAGGGCTGCAAGTCTTTTTTATGACTTCACCATTCACCAGTGACCAGTGCTGCCACGTGACTCCGGTTGCTCATTGAATTCCCAATATTCACACCCATTCCATTTTTCAAAAGTTATTAGCTTAATGAGTGTTTTAGCTTTGGCAAATTCTCAAATAATAAAACCCTAGTTTTATACGAGATTGATCTTGAATTTAACCCCTTTTTTTTATTTTCATCTGAAATAATCATGAAATTCAAATGTGAATTAAAATATAGAGAATCAATTTCACTGGAGGAGGTTAATTGCGTTAATGTGTCAAATTGATAGTACAATTTGAGATTTAATATAGTATTATTTGAAAAAAAATGTCAAATGCAAAGGGTTTAAGATTATTTACCTATTATGAGCTTATTTATGTATTACACTTCATTCATACCATTCTTCGTTGACCGACAAAAGAAAAAAGAGCTTATTCGCATCACTTTGGTATATTTACATAAAATTTCATCAGTGTCTTATCTTCTTACTCACTTTTTGTATGTCTGACGTAATAATATCATCAGCTTATCGAAAAAAAATAATAAAAAACAAAATTTTATGTCTAACCAATCAAAACTCCAATGATTGAAACCAAAAGATTTATTATCCTTTAGTCTACTACACCAAAAGATAAGAATGATCCTCATCTTCCGGATACTTCAAAAGTTGTCCTGCTTTCGGCATTCCTATTTCCTATCTATATCACTTCAAAATTTGTTCTCGGATTATACAGTCAAGATCTCTGCTCCAGCAAAACAGAGGAAAAAATGGTGGCGGGTAAAATAAATGATCGCAGGGGGAAGCCAAAACGAAGCTTGTGGTAAATTAAGCACAACTGAAAAACTCGAATTACACGATGTAGCCTTGTGTTGTCAACCGAAAGATGATGCGTCCTATTGCACCATTGGAAGACTCAAGAGACTGCAACATCATCTGTAATCGGCACCCACAGCTTCCAAAATGAATTTGAAACCGTCCCTTTCTAAGCACTCTGCCAGTTCAGCCTGCAAGGAAAAAGAAAACCGACCATAATATAAACAATCCACACAATGAGATAAAACAGACCTTTGAGAAGCCTCACCAACCAAAAAAGAAATCATAATATGCATTTTCTTAATTTGATGTCAATAGAATCAACAGGGAAAAATGCATTTTCAATGTGACCTAACGCCCCCCCCCCCCCCCCCCCCCCCCCCCAAAGTTTATACAAGAAGGGCACCTTTATTCGAGGAATTAGGGCAGGTCCCCCATACGCAAATCCTGTATACAGCTGAACAAGAGTCGCTCCAGCTCGTATTTTTTTGTATGCATCCTCCCCACTGAGACATGAAAGACTAATGTAAGCATGGTATAAAGTAATAATTATGTTTTTCACATTAATCACAACACATCATCTTTTACCTGGAAACACCCCCGCAGCCTATCAAAGGAATCCTCCCCTGATAATAAGAAACATGATCTGACCATAAGTTATGCATGCACCAAAAGTTACACACTCGGAAAAACATAGGATAAGATATTAAACATAACATTAAAAGAATGGAGAACTTATAGAAGTGGTTCTGAAGGGGTGACCAAGGGGAAATTTCATCCTCTGGCAATAGAATTCCTTAGAAGAAAATGAAGCACATAATTTCTAACAATATTATTATCATTACTCTTTAAGCTAGAGTCTCTTGGGCAAGTTTGGCACATAAAGGAATGAATACTGAATAAAAAAGGACATGACCAACATACTCAATAATACCAATTGAGAGTTCTGAAAAACATCAGCATTATCCAATTGGTCACTTGCTTTCATAATCCAAGCAAAAAAGTACTCGGTTCACTATTATGAGCTTATCTAAGTTTCGAGGATAAAAATTGAAGAATATCACAGAAACTGCCACCATACCCTGGTCAATATGTACATCTCTTTTAAGATGTTAGTAGACAGATGGAAGAGAGGTTTCCCACTTAAGCCACCAGCTTCCTCAGCCACCGGGTACTTCCTCACAGAATCTGGCCTTGATATGGTTGTATTTGATATAATCTAAGCCAGAATAAACCAAGATCATCGTCAGTGGAACAGATATGGGTGTATAGACACTGTCTCACTCTAAATTTTGTTACATGGAAAAACAAAATAGAGAAGTTGTAGCAACCTACATAATAAGTTACTTCCATCATTCGAAGTACCAAAAGATACATGTTTACAGAAAGGGAAAAAAGTATATAAAGTTCTTTTCAGGAAGAGTACATACCAGCCCATCAACCTTGAGTGCAAGAGCAACCTAAAAACACAAAGAATGAACTTTAAAAATATCGTATGTTGAAGTCAGGAAAACTGTATATAACCATTGCAATTACCCACTTGGGCAATGTCTTCAAGATCTTCTTTGGATAAGTCAGGTGCAATTTTCACAAGCAAAGGAGGTGGGCCTTCCTCACCCCACTGCATTTCATCACGAGCAGCTTGAATCTGAAAGGAAAGAAAATGTTATGAAAATGCTATTTAGTGTCGGGTAAGAAAATAGACTGGAAAACGAAACATCAGTCTATCACTAAACCTTATACCTTCTTAACAAGGTCCTTTAAGTTCTTTCTTCCCTGAAGCATTCGCAATCCAGGAGTGTTGGGCGATGAAACATTAATAACCTACAAAGAACAATGGCAACATCAAGTTAGTTCAAACAGAACTAATTTCCTTCCATCCAGTCATCGATTTTCTATAGGCAAAAGGCTGTCCTTTGTTTTACTACTTAAGTCTTGGAAAAAATTAAACATTCAGGATAGTAAAGTACATGACTAAAAGGCAGAGTATTAATAGGACTACCATAAATAAGCTGTGCAAAAAGTATAAATGAAATGTATAAGAACAAGGAAAGACCACAGAAATGCATTGTGTGAAAAAAGTCTACCAAGTAATCAGCATACTGGGACAACGAATGGACCCCCTGCACATAATCAGCAGCAGCATCTTCACTCGTCTTGTTCTTTCCAAGATTGACCCCAAGAATGCCAGGACCAGCTTTGCCTCCATGGCTGCTGTCATCACTAGACGAGGACGAAGTACTTGAAGTTTCTTCCAACTTTCTTTTTCCGTGCTGTGCACCCAATCTTTTTGCGACAGCTACAATGCCTTCGCTATTGAAGCCGCAACGATTGATAGTTGCACTGTGAAAAATAAGTAAATCAATCATAACATCAGTCCCGACCAACTTTCTCAAAATCCAAACTAGAAAAGAGCCATTCCTTTTGCAATAATGGTAACCAAAGGTAAAATGTTTTATTCCAAGCACCTACATGTTATTTTAGAAAATGAAGGCCTACAATCTTACCCTTCTTTAGGTATTCTGAATATCCTTGGCTTTGGATTTCCCTCCTGTGGAGCAGGGGTGACAGAGCCAACCTCTACGAAGCCAAAACCCAACCCGAGTAATCCTTCAATAGCTTCAGCATTTTTATCAAAGCCAGCTGCTAGACCTATAGGGTTAGAGAACTTCCTTCCCCATACTTCTAATCCTAAAATTGGTGGATCAGGCCTTTTTTCCTTGGGAAGCCAACGGCGTGCAGCAGCTAATATGGCAAGTCTGTGAGCAAACTCAGCATCTAGAAGTGCAAACAAGGGATTCACAAGCTTTGTTGCATTGAATAACCAACCACTGAAATTAACAATTTATCCAAGCATAGGTCATATCATCCGAGTATCAAGTATACAAGCAACCAATGTAAAAAAATTTAATAATTTCATGAATGAAGCTTAAATATTTTTCAGAAGGGCATTCAAAATCTCAACCTGGCAATGGAAAAATGCAGCTAAGCTATGCATTTCTTTCAAGTTATAAAGCAGATAATTGAGGTTATTGAGATAGAACAAGGAAACATGGAACAAGTGAATTTGATATTGTAGGGAGATTGGAATGAAGTACCAGACAGTAGCTTCATCTGCTGTACTCACATAAGCTCCTCCAGCTATAACCAATCCTATGGTCGTGCCAGTTAATAGGCTTCCCTGAATTTCAAAATGGATAAAAAGTTAAACCTACAATCAATTGAGAAATCTATGTATATGGCAAGGTAGAAAGGAGAATATACCTTTTTGGAGAAATGAGGAATTTTACGAGCAGTTCTCGTAGCAAAAGAGGAGGAAGAACAATGTCTAATGCCCCCAACGGAACTTGAAGGTACCCTTTTGACCAAATAATCTCTTAGTAATCTCCTTGCCGCCATGACTAAAATTGCGAAACAAGATGGAATTGCTACGAAAAAATGGAATAGTAAATGAAAAGGAGAAGTTTTTGTGCGCACTGAAGAGGGTTTTGTGGTGTTTATAAGCTTTCCTTATATTTGAAGAGAGGTTAGGAGAGATTTTAGCAGAGGAGAAATAGACTGCTCTCTCGACGGGTGGGCGTGGGCGTGGGCGTGGGCGTGGGCGTACCTAAACTACCGAATTACTGTAATTACGCAAGTTTAGTCAGTATTTTTTTACACGTTCGGAAACCGTACCGAAGTTTTCTTATTACTTACTCCCTCCGTTCCCAATTAAATGTCGCCTGCACTATAAATTCGCATATCGAGGAGGTCGAATGACGCACTATTTGACCCTAAAAAATTCCGTACTTTTTTTCGAACGTACGTTAATCATTTTCCTACGTCCGAGAAAAAAATCGAAATTTTTTGGGGTCAAATAGTGCGTCATCCGGCCTCCTCGATATGCGTATCTACAGTGCGGGCGACATTTAATTGGGGACGGAGGGAGTACATTTTACATTACCGACTCCACTCTCCACTGTCCACTCATTCATCGCATTCGTATCTACTAGGGGTGTTCAAAAACCGAACCAACCCGGAACCGAACCGGAACCGCACCGAAATGACCTGAATCATTGTTTTTTTTTTACAAAAATCAGACCGAACCGATCCGAGTCATACAGTAACGGTTCGGTTCGGTTCTCTATATCTCGTAACTGAAAACCGAACCGTAGAACCGTTAATATTATATATATATATATATAAATGTTATCAAAGGTAAATGGTTAACACTTCATTTTTTCACTTTTTCTTCCCTTTTATACTTCTAGATGTTATCAAAGGTAAATTTCTTTTTTTTAACCAAAATCACATTTTTTCACTTTTTTTTCCCTTTTATACTTAATTAAAAGTACTCATCTTTTCTTTTTATTTTTTCTTTTAAATAAGAAATTTTATCATGGAAGTCATATAAGAATTATTATGATGAAAAAATATTTTCCGTATGAAGAAATAAAAATTTTTTTCCTTTTAAACTTAAGTAAAAGACCTCATTTTTTCTTTTTTTTCATTTAAATTTAATTAAAAGAGTTTATTTGAAATTTTAAATAGAAAAAAAATATTAAGAAATAAAGTATGTAAGAATTATGAGGATTTTTTTCGTAGTAAGAAATTGAAAACTATATGTATAAACTAAGACCATTAATTATTAATGATACGACATATACTAGCAATATTATCATTAATCCTTACTCTAATACATAATTATTAAGGTATATTGTGGATATATGTTTATTGTTCAGCATTTTACTTAATAAAAAGAGAATTATATTGTTGTAAGAAAGAATGATGTCAATTGTCATAAAAAATTTAAAAAATAATGAATTTGCATAATGGTTAATGGACATTTATGATTTAGATTTATGGTATCTATATTTCAATGTCATTATTTACTTGAGTTAATTGTTTAAAGGTTTGGGATTTAAATTTAAATTGTATTAATGTGTTACGCAATACATAAGTATAACTAATTAACTATTGTATTGTTCAAGTATATTTTTGAAGCTTTAAATGTAAATGATCTTATCTTATCTTCATATGAAGCATGATTATACTTGAAAATTCTTCATGTGTATATGTTAGGCTCGATATGAAGTGTGATACTTCTTGACTAGATACTTGTTAAATATATTCATTACATTTCAATATATTAATACTCATTATTTATTAATATTTAGTCACTTTAAATTTTTATATGTTTTGTATCATAAAATTTAAAGATTTATCATACTAAAATATCTTTATAATATTAGGTTATTATTTATAAATTGATAAATCAAAGCATTATTAAAAAAAGAAATTCAAAACTGCGTGTTTAACACCAAAACGGCGTCGTTTTGAGAAAAATGAACAAAATCGGTTCTGAATCGGAACCGACCCGGACCGAACCGAAAAAATTGGAACTGAACCAAACCGAAAATTTCTAGTTCTAACCCAACCAGAACCGAAAATTTCCGGTTCTAGGCCTAAAACCGGACCGAACCGACCCGTGTACACCCCTAGTATCTACTCTCTTCTTCTTCTATCTCTGCTCTGACTCACCACCAGGCCCAAAACCGGACCGAACTGGTATTAGAGCCAACTATTTCAAAGATGTGAATGGGTACAGATAAAATGGAGATGCATGTAGGTGTAGTAGAAGCAGGAGAACGTGCATTGGTGATTGATGATCTCATTGCGACTGACGGGACCTTATGTGCTGCAATGAAACTACTTGGTAGTGTTTCAAAGCTTTGTAAATGTAACTTGTTATTTACCTTAAACTAGAATTTTAATGGATTTAATGGGCTGTTTGTTATTTACTATTTCTAAACTGGAATTTTAATGGATGTAATGGATTGTTTGTTATTTGCTATTTACAGTAAACTAGAATTTTGAATTCCTTAATAAAGAACTAATTTCGGTACGATACGGAAATTTAGTTCGGTACGGTACGGTATTTAATTTTGGGCATTCGGTATACCGAATACCGAAATATTTCGGACAGTATACAGAAATACCGTCAGATGGATAGCCCTACCCTCAACTAATTGTTTTAGTATATTTAGAATTTGTTTAATTAATTAATTATGTATATTAGTATAAAAGTAGAGTGCAAAATAATCTATTGTAATTATTCTTTTATATATAATAAATATATTTTGAAATTCAAACAAAACTAATTCATCAATTTTAAAAATAATTACTTTATTAATTTTATAACGTAAAGTATGAAGAGGGTATAAGGATACACAATTTTAGTAAATTGTTTTTTATTACTTGAATAATTAAATTAGTCTATTTTCGAACTAATAGTGACTAATTTCAATGAAAAACAATAAAATTACTAACAGAATTGTTGATAGATTTAAACTGTTGTTCATAGTTTGATGATTCTACTGGTGATTGGAAAGCAAAACATGTTTTACTTCCTACAAAAAAGACTTACACAAGGTATCTTGAATTTTATTCCTTCAAAATCTCGGTTTAGAGAAAACCATTCTGAAAGAATCACCACTCTTTGAGAGCCCAATAATATTCGAATGAGATTAATCTCAGCTGAGAGAGGACACGGAAAACAAAAATGCTTGAGTTACATAATGTTCTTAAACCAATAAATAGCTAAATCCTTCTTTTCTACATGTACTAACCTGCTCAAAATCCTGGCTCGATGCTACTTCTGTAAACTAACCAAAGTAAGCATGCATTGAGCAGAATCCTTCTTTCTACATGTACTAACCTAATCCTGCTCAAAATCTCAGAGCAACTTGGTATCAGTTCACGCCATACAATAAAACGAACTAAACGAGAACCAATGCAGATTACACCAGTATGATTTGCACCCTCTTCTCTTCACGGTCTTGAGGGGATGAACTTGATGGACCCCGAATCACTGGAAAGCTATGCCTTGAACCAAGGACATCATGGTGTCAACAACATTCAAGCAACCGGAACTGTAGGTTGACCTAAGTTTACAAACGCTTCTGCTCGGGCCATGCGTGACATTGGCGCATTCCAAGAGACAAGATGGTCCATAAAAGTATTCACATACTTGACTTTGTCATGTTGGGAAAAATCTCCCACTTTGGATCGAATAGAAAAATAAAGCAAATACACGACACCGGAAATTTACGTGGAAAACCTCAAACGAGGAAAAACAACGGGACAGATATGAGAATTTTATTAACCAAGAAGAAAAAATATAATAGGTTGTCTTTCAAACCCAAATCCCAAATATTTAGGATACACTCACTCGAAATATGGAATCAATCCACCAATTATTTTTCTCTCACAATTCTCACTTTTCTCTCTGCCCACACCCTCTTTCCAATTGCACTCGGTTGCAATGGAATGAATTAATTCAATTCCATGCCATGCCTATTTATAGGCGGATGCGGTAGTGCTTGTCATGGAAAGTCAACACATGAATTAATTGGAAGAAGCTAGATTGGTTTGGGAAGAGCCAAAATTGAATTAATTGGAAGCCAATTAATTCAATTTTGGCTCTTCCCAAACCAATCTAGCTTCTTCCACTCTTTTTCAATTTTTACTGCGTCCCCACCAATTTTCCAAGTCCAAATTTGCAGCACATTTAATTGTCATGCAAAGTTGGTGGTGCAGAAATTCCAAGATTGTGGCTTGGACAGTGATAATAATTTCTTGTAGAAATTACGGTGCCGGCCTAGCTACTTCTAGCTTCCTTTTCCAATTTGGACAATGAAGAAGTCCAATTTTACAGCATTCAATTAATTGCTCAACTCTATACGGAGCCGATAGTTGGGCAGCCGATATGAGCTGGACCTAACAATTCTCCCCCTCCAGCTCATTTGGGAGTGACCACCAACCCGACGATCATACAACACTTTTCCAGCTTCTCTCTTGGTAAGGACTTCGTTAACATATCATAGTTGTTATCATCGGTATGAATTTTTTCAAGCTCCAATGACTTAGCATTCAGCACATCTCTGATCCAATGGTATCGAACATCAATATGCTTCGATCTTGAATGGAATGTAGAGTTCTTCCCAAGGTGAATAACACTTTGACTATCGCAAAGTAGTGTATATCGATCTTGCTTAAAACCAAGTTCTTGGACAAATTTCTTCATCCATAACATTTCCTTGCAAGCCTCGGTAACAACAATAAATTTTGCTTCAGTAGTAGAAAGTGCAACACACTTTTGTAACTTTGATTGCCAAGCCACAGCTCCCCCTGCAAAATTAATCAAGTAACCAGATGTAGACTTGCGCAAGTCCACATCACCAACCATGTCTGCATCTGTGTAACCAATTAACTCAGGCTTTTCACTTCCAAAACAAAGATACATTTTGGAAGTACCACGAAGATACCGTAAAATCCATTTTACCGCTTCCTAATGAGCTTTTCCGGGATTTGAGAGATATCGACTGACAACACCAACTGCATGTGCAATGTCAGGTCTTGTACACACCATTGCATACATCAAGCTTCCAACTGCTGATGCATACGGAACTTTCTTCATCTCTTCTTTCTCTTTATCAATGGAGGGGCATTGATTGATGCTCAATTTGAAATGAGTAGCTAAAGGAGAGCTAACCATTTTTGACTGCTCCATATGGAATCTCTGCAGAAATTTCTCAATATACATCTCCTGTGTTAAGTACAACTTCTTTGTACTTCTTTCTCGACTGATTCTCATACCAAGAATCTGTTTTGCTGGCCCTAAGTCTTTCATGGCAAAAGACTTACTTAACTGCTCCTTCAACTTCTCAATTCTAGAAGCATTCTTGCCAACGATCAACATGTGTCAACATAAAATAAGAGGATAATAAAATCATCACCATGGAACTTCTGGGTAAAAATACAGTGGCCAGAAGTTGTCTTGGTGTGGCCTTGTTCACCCATAAATGACTCAAACTTCTTATACCACTGTCTCGGTGTCTGTTTCAAGCCATAAAGACTCTTCTTCAACTTGCACACATAATCCTCTTTCCCATTCTCCTGAAAGCCTTCAGGTTGCTCCATGTAAATCTCTTCTTCTAGATCACCGTGCAGAAAAGTTGTCTTGACATCCATCTGCTCAACTTCTAAGTCAAGACTCGCTGCTAAACCAAGCACAACACGGATAGCTGACATTTTCACTACAGGAGAAAATATCTCTTCAAAATCAACCTCTTTCCGCTGATTGAATCCTTTTACGACCAGTCTGGCTTTGTGCCGGGGAAGTGAGGTGTGCTCATCTTGCTTGATTCGATACACCCACTTATTTTTCAAAGCCTTCTTTCCTTTTGGTAATTTTACCAACTCAAATGTATGGTTTTCATGCAAGGATTTCATCTCATCTTGCATGACATCAAACCATTCTTCCTTCTGGTCTCCTTCCACTGCTTCCTCAAAGCACTCTGGTTCTCCCTCTTCAGTCAGCATCACGTGGTCCTGGGGAGAATATCTAGTGGAAGGTTGTCTGACTCTGGTTGACCTCCTAAGAGGAGCGTCTACTACTGCTGGTTGATCAGGAACATCATCTGGTATAGGAATATCAGCATTTTTCATACCCATCTGATCATTTTGTACTTCGTTCCCAGCAGGCACTGGCATTGGAGGAACTATATCAGATTCAGCAGAATTGCCACGTCTATCTGGCACCACTTGCTCTGCTTTGACGATATCCTCTATGGTTTGATCTTTCATGAATACCACGTCACGACTTCTAATGAGTTTCTTCTCAACAGGATCATACAACCTGTAACCAAACTTATCCAAGCCATAACCTACAAAAACATATTGTTTTGTCTTTGTGTCGAGTTTGGATCTCTCATCTTTTGGGATGTGCACAAACGCTTTATACCTAAAAACTCGAAGATGATGATATGAAACATATTTCCCCGTCCAAACTCTATCTGGAACATCAAATTTCAACGGAACACTGGGTGAACGGTTCAACACGTGAAAAATGGTATTTAGAGCTTCACCCCAGAATGACTGTGGTAACTTTGATTGTGAAAGCAAGCATCTGACTCGTTCAACCAAAGTTCTGTTCATCCTCTCTGCCAGCCCGTTTAACTGTGGAGTCTTTGGAGGTGTCTTTTGATGTCGGATACCCTTCTGTCGACAGTACTCATCAAAGGGACCCAAGTACTCTCCTCCATTATCCGTTCTGATGTATTTCAGCTTCTTCCCAGATTCTCTCTCTACCATGGCATGAAACTGCTTGAACACATCAAGCACTTAATTTTTATGCTTCAAGGTGGAAGTCCACACCTTCCTCGAGTGATCATCTATGAATGTCACAAAATAGAAAGAACCACCAACTGTCCTTGTCTTCATAGGACCACATAGATCAGAATGCACTAGCTCTAGCACATCTTTCTTCTTGTCAGAAGCATGCATCTTGAATGCAACTCTATTCTGCTTTCCTGCTAAACAGTGAGAACACTTCTCCAATTGTCCGCCTTTTAACTCAGGAAGTATATTTTTCTTAGCGAGCATTGCCATGTCTTTCTCGCTCATGTGGCCAAGTCTCTTGTGCCACAACTCAGTTGTACTCCTACTCTCCAATGCATTAATCATGTCGTTGGAGAGCGTAGCCTGCATCACGTACAACTTCGGACATTTCTTACATCTTGCCACGATCAGTGAACCTTTTGTAAGTTTCCACTGACCATCAGAGAAAGTGTTACAGTAGCCTTCATCATCTAGCTTGCCAGTGGAAATTAAATTCAATCGGATGTCAGGAACATGCTTTACATCCTTAAGAATCAATCTTCCACCATTTGGAGTCACCAGACGCACATCTCCAAAACTGACTACCTCAACAACACCTTCATTACCCATTCTTACGACTCCAAAATTTCTTGGAGTGTAAGTTGCAAAGAGATTTTTGTTGAAGGTGACATGAGTGGTAGCACCGCTATCGATCACCCAGCTAGAATCATGATCAACAGTGTTCACCACATCAACATAGTCATACAGAAGTAGAAAATCTTCTTCAGCGACTGCAATCCTATCATCGGGGTTGCCATCCTCCTTTTTCTGGTCTCTGTCACCTTTATTCTCTCTCTTCCACTTCCAGTAGTTCTTCTTGATATGTCCATTTTTGCCACAAAAGTGACATGCAACATCTGCAAATCTACCTCTGGATTTGCATTTACCGTGTGCTTTATTTATGTAACTCCTGTGGTTACTTCTCCCTCTGGATTCACTTACTAAGACGTCTGACTGTGAAGAAGAACCTGTTGCTATTCTTCTTTTCTCTTCGTCTATAAGACGAACCTTTACAGAACCAATGGTAACGATACCATCGGGACTCGAGTTTGATACAGATGTTCTGAAGGTTTCCCAAGACTCTAGCAAAGTGCCAAGAAGTGTCAAACCTTGCACCTCATCATCAAACTTCATTCCGATCGTAGCCAGCTCGTTCATGATTCCTTGAAAACTATTCACGTGATTTGTTATTGAGGTTCCATCCTGATACTTCAGACTCATCATCTGCTTGATCAAGATCATCTTGTTGTTGTCTGTTTTACTAGCATACAACTCTTCTAGTTTCTTCCACAATGAACGAGCATGTGTCTCCTCACTAATGTGATTCAACACATTTAACTCCATCCATTGTCTGATAAAACCACACACTTGTAAGTGTAGCATAGACCAATCCGCATTCTTTATGGCTTCCGGCTTTTCATCAGCGAATACTGGAAGATGATAATTCTTCAAGTATAACAGATCCTTCATTTTCAATTTCCAGACAGGATAATTTGGGCCGTCCAAATAGATCATCCGGGAAGTATTGACATCCATTGTTCAAAGTAGAACAAAAGAACACCCGCTCCGCTACCACTTGTTGGGAAAAATCTCCCACTTTGGATCGAATAGAAAAATAAAGTAAATACACGACACCGAAAATTTACGTGGAAAACCTCAAACGAGGAAAAACCACGGGACAGATATGAGAATTTTATTAACCAAGAAGAAAAAATACAATAGGTTGTCTTTCAAACCCAAATCCCAAATATTTAGGATACACTCACTCGAAATATGGAATCAATCCACCAATTATTTTTCTCTCACAATTCTCACTTTTCTCTCTACCCACACCCTCTTTCCAATTTCACTCGGTTGCAATGGAATGAATTAATTCAATTCCATGCCATGCCTATTTATAGGCGGATGCAGTAGTGCTTGTCATGGAAAGTCAACACATGAATTAATTGGAAGCCAATTAATTCAATTTTGGCTCTCGCCAAACCAATCTAGCTTCTTCCACTCTTTTTTTCAATTTTTACTACGTTCCCACCAATTTTCCAAGTCCAAATTTGCAGCACATTTAATTGTCATGCAAAGTTGGTGGTGCAGAAATTCCAAGATTATGGCTTGGACGGTGATAGTAATTTCTTGTAGAAATTACGGTGCCGGCCTAGCTACTTCTAGCTTCCTTTTCCAATTTGGACAATGAAGAAGTCCAATTTTACAGCATTCAATTAATTGCTCGACTCTATACGGAGCCGATAGTTGGGTAGCCAATATGAGCTGGACCCAACATGTCATTCTGTTTAGGTCATATCCGAGGATTGTTAAGAAGATATCCCATTGTTTAAGAAATGGAAAAACAAAAGACAGTGATGTTAATCATACTTTACAATCCAGATAATAAGCATGCTGCAAAATATAACGAGAAGAGTTGTCAACAATGTCTAATGCAAGAAGAACCAACTAATATTGTCATTGCTGAGAGGTGACATACACTAACCTCCCATATATCCAAACTGATGATAGGCTGCAAAAAGGAGATCATCAGTGTAGTTCCTAATATGAAAATTGAGAATAAGACACTACTTAATTTAACATACAATGTCATCCCAAACAAGAGGAGTAATCGCATTCGATGTTTTAATAATTTCCAACTGCCTCTCTTCTCTTTTCACTGCAAACAGAAAACATAACCAGTTTGTAGAAAAGTGTACTGTATACTACATAATAGAAGAAAAACAACATACCTTTCCTTTCTGGTATTTATTTAAGTGCAATCAATAAATTACCGGAAAAAAGTGATATCAACAGATACAACTATGCAAATTGGAATCGTCAAAACAAAACTTCATGCTATTCTTAGATGTACAAGAGGACTGACCACGAGACAAAACAATACGAAAGAGGGTCACGTGTTTTTGTATAATACAGACATTAGGCACAGTGCTTCCTAGCCATACAGGGAGGTAAAGATAGACCTTTCTTTTCAACAGATTCAATAAGCTTATACATACCTGGGCAGCATTGTTGAATTCAGGTAGTGGGCTCCCGTGGTTATAAGTTACTTTGACAAGTTCATCTAGAGTATACCCATATAGAACATCAGACTTTCCCAATGCTTTATTCAATCCTTCCACATACCCACGATGGTGTTCTCCCCAATGCACCTCTAGTATCCTCCGACTCATATGTGGTTCCAAAGCATCCTAAACAAACAAAAAAGTGATAAAAGGGGTCAAAAGCAGTTCAGCTCAACAATCTACAAAATAGTGAAACTCTTGATCTACAGCTCATAAGCCGCCTAAAGCCCAATCTTCACTATACATTTTTTGTGGAAACATTTAACTATATGGGTCAGATGAGAATATAATAAGTTAGAAGTTAACTGACTTTTATCTCCATCTAATCCAGACTTTTTGAACAAACATTATAGCAAAACTTTCAGAAACGTAGTGTACTATGAAAGAAATGAATTGATAAAAGCAAAACACAAACTTACAAGTTTATAAGGAGGTGTCTTTAAGGGATGGTAAGCGACAACCTTAAAAGGTTTTCGGCACCAATTAAACCTTTTTGTGTTCTTCTGCAAAGAGGGAAGCAAAGACCCCATCAATTCATTCAAGTGAACAGACAGATAGGAAATGAAGCATTGAGGAATTAGCAGATAAGAGAAGTAAAAGAAAGAGACCAGAGCAAAGAAGGAACAGTCTTTATTACCGGTGGAGCGAAGAAGGCCGTCAACTGTTGCTGGGAACATGGAGGGCTAAGACTAGAATTGCAGCAAAACAAAGTCATCTCTTTGCTCAAGTCGACTCTCACTCTCTCTCGCATTCCAACGAAGAAGAGGAAACACCTCGTTGAAGATGGACTTTTTTTTGGGGCGGAAGGTGTTCAAAAACCTCCCAGATATTATTGGGGCCATTTTGGGCTTTCAGCCCAATAATCCAAAAGCCCAACCTTCATTATTGTTTTCATTTTTTACTTGCTTCTAGGCTTCTTTCTTCGAGGTGAAAGCTTTCAAAGAGCTGAGTCATACCCACTAGCTTTAGACACCACTATGTGTATTCAGTTTTTTTTGTTTAATTATCCTTGTGACCATAGTTATCAGAACCGGACTGGACTAGCCGGTCCGTCCGGTTCAATCGGGCATTTTCACCTTTTCGGTCCGATTCAGCTATCGGATCGGATTTACCTCTAACCCGGGTTGGACCGGACGAACCGGCCGATTTTTTGTAAACCGGTGAACCAGCCAGTTTTCAGTTAAACCGGCTGGTTCAATGACGTGTCAAAACGACGCCGTTTTGGCACGGCCCACAGGCCCAAAACGACACCGTTTTGGCACGGCCCACAGGCCCATAGAGCCAAAGGAAAACGGCGTCGTTTTGGCGTCCCAAAACGGTGCCGTTTTGACGCGGCCCACAAGCCCAAAAATAGGGACCCAATAAAAAAAAAATTTATCACTAGTATTTAAAATTTTCACTAGGCCCAACTTAACTTTCACTCAAGCTGGCAACTTACTCTTAAGTGGTGATACTTTTATATGCACATTTGCACCAAAATTTTGTTTTTCTCCGATGTGGTATTTTCTTGTACCACTTTACTTTTCTTTTTGAAACATGTTAAGTAATTAATTAACAAATTAAGTAATTAATTACTTCCTACAACGTCTCCTTCTCTTCCCTACCATTTCCCGCAAACCAAGCCTTTAATTAATTCTTTTTACTTTTTGGGTAATGTCCAATCCCGCAAACCAAGCCTTTAATTTGAAATTGAAGGTTTATTCCACATAAAACTTTTTTTTTATTCTAATATTGGAGAAGCCAAATCCAAACATGCAGCACTCGACTGAAGATTTTAGATTTAGTACTGGAATTTCAGTTGCATACAGATGAGTAGGTTGCTTAACTATTGTTGCTTGTCGTCTCGAATTAAATAACATTTTTATTATATTTTTTTATTTAACTTTATTAATTTACCATTTATTATTAAAAAAAAGGTTAGTGATAGTAATAAAGTAAATATATTAAAATAAATAAAAAGAGTACTAGTGTTAAATACAAATTTAAAATATGTGAAAAATAATTTCTTTTATATATATATAAAATATCAAAAAAGTCATTGAATATGAGACGGATAGAATATTCATTTTATTCATGGTACAGTTTATTTTAGCCTTAATTTTAGATTTTAAAATAAATTACTTGAAAAAAAATTAAAAATATTACATTATAGATTCTAATAATTTCACCTATGTTTAATTATATTTTTAAATATTTAAGTGTTTGAACTTTGAATATCATTTCATTTGAATGTTGGATTGTTTCTTTATTTTGTAATTTAGATAATAAGTGTGTTTGAATATTTAAGTGTGTTTGAATGTTGGATTGTTTCTTTATTTTGTAATTTGAATATTTAAGTGTCATTTGAATGTTAGATAGTTTCTTTATTTTCAACTTTTGATCTATTTGATATACTTTATTTTGATATATTATAAAATGCTAAAGTAAAAAAACCAGCCGGTTCAATCCGGTTTAATAGTCTAAAATTTACCGGTTTAATGTGTGAACGGTTCCGGACGGACCAGCAACTACAATCCGGTCGAACCCGGTTCAACCCGGTTGAACCCCAAAATTTTCATTTCCGGTTCGCTAACCGGTCCGGTTCGCTAACCAGTCCGGTTCTGATAACTATGCCTTTGACGTTATAAAATAATAATATATTACTTTTTTTGTTAAAAAAATTCACCACGTCAGTATTATTTTGCCACGTTAGCGTGAGTAATGACACCTTAGATTGACCAAATAAAATATAGGAGTAATAATATTTTGGACTTGTACTGTCCGAAACTGTTACAATTGACCCTTCGTTAAAAAAATGACTACAATCAATCTTATAATCGACGAAATTGAATGTCCATCTCAGCTTTCATTTCTGGTTTTCTTCTTTTTTATCTGAAACATTTTCTTCTTTTTCTTTTTTCTTTTTTTTGTTTTATTTTCCTTTCATTTATAGTTTATTTCTCAAAGTAATGGCACAATTCTATTTCATCTAAAATTCCTAATCCCCAAAAGGAAATATCAAAATTCTTAACGGAAACCTATTATTCTAGGTAATCTAATATTCAAAAAAAGAAAAAAGAAAGAAAGAAAATCATCTCTTCCCTTTACCCAGACAAAACAAATCCCTTATGATCACCATTTTTGCTTCAGATTAGTTTTAAAAAATAAATCTCATACTAATTAATTAAAAGAAAAGAAAAAAGCTTCCACTGCTTCCTCGTCCACAACAACACAGCACAGTAACCATAACAACACCACCCACAATAATCGTCATCGTCCTAAGCTCACCAAATATCCGGAGTTCTTGTGGTGAATGAATAATATTGTCACTTCTATATCTAGGTCTAAGCCATGGAGGAGGTGGTGGTGGTAAGGAAGGGGCAGATGGGAGAGTTGCGGTGGTGGTGGGTAGAGGAGGGAGGTGGTGGTGGTCAATCCAATGATAGTTGGATCTGGCCGTGTCGGATCCGGCGATGGAGGACGAGAAACAATGATAAAGGGAGGTGGTGGTGGTTGATACGATCCTAGGATCCTCACAAACCCTAGTGAGGTTAATGGATGAGTCACGAGCGGTAAGGCTAGCGAGGACTCATAGGGCAGAGTTGAAGGTCAGCGCATGAGGGAGACGCACGCTAGGGCCAATAATGCGCGAGGTGCATACGCATAGGGTTGCGATGGAGTTAGCGCGAGCCAAGAGGTTGAAGATCAACTCCGATTGGAATTCTAGACAAAATACAAGACCCTTCAGAGTGTTAGGAAGGTTGTGGCTAAATTTTAGGTTTATCGGACGAGGGGATTAAAAGTTGACCCGAGTCAACTTTCAGTCAAGCGCAAGAAGCGCGCACAAGTACAAGGGCGGATTGACATCGAGCCGAAATACAAACTAGTCGGTTGTTTGGAATAATTCCAATTGAAATATGAATCTAAGTCCAGGGAGTATTTCGGGATCAAGTTTGGGCCAGAACGCACGAGTAGAATAGGAGTTGGCCTAAGGAGAGTTTTCGTCGGACAAGGAGACTACAAGTCAAGTGCGACTTGACCAAGAGAGCGATTTCAAGCTTAGTCAAGATTCGGTCAAGGAGAGGAGATTCATGCAAGTTAGATAGAGTAAATAATTTATATTTATTTTATTTAATTAATTAAGTTAGAGTTAAGTTAGAATTAGGACTTCTAGTCTTAGTAGAATTAGAACTTGTAATTAGCTAAGACTTTTGTATGTTGGCGCCTATTTAAAGGCAACATTATTTATTAATGAAACTAATCAGTGATAAGATCCGAGATCTCTTCTGGTCGGAAACGGCTGCAGCAGCTAGTCGGAGGGGAAGCGATCGGCGTCGGAGGTACCTGCAAAGCGCCGGAGGGGGACTCCGGCGTAGACACTCCGATGCTTAAGTCAGTTCGAGTTTTCAGAATGGTAGAGGTTCTCCAAGATGATCTCGATCTTACCTTCTGTTTGGAATTCGTGGGGGTATTTATAGGCTTAAGATGGCGATACCTTACAGCGATAGGGGTAGGCAACGTTTGTAACCATCGCTTCGGGCGATATCAGTTCCGTCATTGGGGCGATAATCATGTAGGGTCTATCGGGAGCGATATCCTCCTTGGTCCCCTAGGATGGGATGACGCCGTGCGCATAAAGGTGCATGAGATCCCCCCCGCTGAAGTCGACCATCCTAGGAGACTTCCGCTGGCAAGGGCGATAGGCAGATGTCTCCGAGAAGCTTATAGAACTTCGTCCAAGATAGATACCATAGTTGCCGTGTAGCCGTCAGGAGCGCTCTAATTGTTATCATAAGCCCAACTGAAAACTAGCCCGGGTGTTCACCAAGGGCTATCCATGTCTGCCATCTTAGATATAAGTAGATTCCTTCGTGAGGTGATATCTCCACAGGACGTCTGAGCCCCCCCGTTGCTCAGCGCTGCTCAATTTTAGTGTCAAGTCCGAACTTGGATCCGTAAATTTCCATCGCTCAGATTAACCTCATCCTTTGTTTAAGATCCGTCTCCCTGAGACGTTAAGAATTCTTACTAAGAAACCGCTATCGCTTTCATGGTTCAGAGGTCGTTTCTTTCGCTCGGCGATATTAGTCTACTTGGCTTCTTTGACAAGGCTTGTGAAGCTTTAGCTTCGTTCGAGTCATAGAAGGACCGTTGACGGGTTACTCACGACACCGTCAAGGGTATTCAACCAGATCATGCCAGGGAGCGGCGTATATTCCAGGTCTGCTATCCTTTTAAGTGTACTGCAAAGACACAGAGGAGATAGATATCTATATAGAAGTTAGCAAACTTCATACTTACAGAGGTTCGAAGTCACGTGAGCCCCCTTTATGCTTCACATCCGAGAAAACAGCGATATCGACGCGGCTTTACGCCATCAGCTTCCTTATGATTAGCGCGGCTTCACACCACCAGACGCCTGTGATGCCAGCGCGGTTTTACGCATCTAGGGCCACCTGTGACATCAACGCGGCCTTATACTGTGGATACCGGTAACCTTATGGTTTTAGCGTTAGGACTACCAGTGATATCGTGTTTATCGGCGTTTTTTCAGACTCTGTTTCGTACTCCTTCCCATATACATATCGCAGACAGCGTACGATCGTCACCTTTTCCTTCCGTTTCAGGCCTATCGGTCCTTGAGGCTTATCGGGATGGCTCGTCTTTTAAGGACCTTATTTTCTTCTCTTTTTCCATGGCCTCCCTCCGTTGGAGCCTATAAATCGAAGAGCTTTCTCCACCCACGTTCTCCTCATCTTTATCAGTCAGTATTATGGATCACTTGACCAAGAATTTTCTTCTTTCTAAGGGCCACTCTCTTAAGAATCTCAATGATGGTGACATCGGGTTCCTGGAGAATATGATAGTCAAGACCTCTGAGGATATCCTGGAGCTGCAAGGGATGCTGACCCCACTTCATTCTAGGCTGGGAGCTATCTCCCTGGAGGATTTCAGTCCTTTGGAGAGCGTGTCGAAGCTGACCGCCTCCATCGCTCGGATCCAGGTGGTGATTGCCATGCTGCAACAGCGCAAGGACATGTTGGGGTGCTGCCTGAAGGGGATGAGGGCCACTTCCCATGATCTTGTCCTGGTCATGGATTCCTTGAGGGACCTTCCTGAGGTGCCCGAGGATGCTGGTTCTGACGCCTGATAACGGTGGCTCCCTTTGGGCCTTTTTCTTTTCCTCTTGCCTTGTAAATGTATCTTTCGGCCGGTAGGCCATAATAAATAAATCGTTTCAATCATTCCGCCTTGTAACTGTTCTTCCTCTTTGCTGCGCCCTTCGTCGTTTTCCAATGAAGATATTCTTAGCCCAACTGAAAACTGTCTGGCTACTGGGCGGTTTTCTGTTGGTCGTTCTATATTAACTCAGCGTCGTCCCCATTGTAACAACTGATTGGGGGATATATTCTTGATTAGCGCGAGATTTCAACAGGCGTGACTGCAAATCTATGCTTGCACTTCAGACTGTACACGTGCCAATCCTCAAGAGTCGGGTTGGGTGATCGAAGAGTCCCTCCTACTCTTTTCCCCGCTATTTAATGGGACGATTCTTTTTTCATTTTCGTCTATTTTTTTTTCTCCTTCGTTTTTCTTCGCAACGATCTCATGGCTGATTCTTATTTGTTAGATACGGCTTCGAGAGACTCGCCACCAACTCCCCCGACTACTCCTGATACGGATAATCCTCCTGCCACACCCCCTTGGAGACCGGTCGTCCGCCGGCGGAGTCGCAAGAGGCGGAGAAAAGAAGCTGCTAGGCAAAGGAAAGGGGCTGCCAAGGCTTCTAAGTCATTTTTCGACTCTCTGGCTTCTTCGACTCGAGAGGAGAAAAAACCGTCTCCCCCTCCGCAGGAATCGCCTTCGTGGGCTCCCTCTGCTTGTTCGGCCGCTGGGGCAGTATCGCCAGGCGTTAAGGAGGAGTCACCCAAGTTGACTTCTGCCGCTGGAAAGGAGGTCGGTGAACTTTCATTCTGGGGTGGCGATCATGGAGACGACGTGGTCTATTGCTACGGCATTACTTGGTCCGACGGTGAAGAGTAGGGCCTAACCCTTCTTTTTGTAGATGCCGTATAGCCTTCCTCATAATAATGAATGATGGTTTTACTTCCTTTTCGCTTCTCATCGCTTACTTATTGTTTCTTTCTGAGCGTTCCGGGTTATCGCGGAAGCGTCCCTTTCGCTACGGGTAACTGCCTTCAACTTCTAATCGGTAACTGTCTTCTTTCAGAAGGCACAAATGACTATCCACGTGTCTTTTTCTGTTCTGCACGTGTTTCATTTTTACAGGCTGTCTCTTCTTTAGGCTTTTCCTTTATAAGGAAATCATCTCTCTCTTTTACTGCTTTTGCTAATATTTTGAGTTTTTGCACATTTTCTCTCTCTTCTGCACTTCTTTTCTTCGAGAGGTTTTACCGCGACCGCTCACTGGTGCCGGCGACCGGCTCACTGGCTTTTTGCTCCAGGTATTTACTCCTTCTACCGCCGTAGATTTACTTTCCCTGTCTCTTATGTCTTCAACTGTTGAAAACCCCATAGATCCCGAAGCTAGGAGAACTCGCAGCATATTCAATTGTAATGAGGTTTTGAGGGTTGAATTAGAGGAGAGTGGTATTACTTTTCCCACGGGCTATCACCCTTTTGTCTCTTTGAAGGACACTCGGCTGCCTGACGCCATGTGGGGAACATTCCGGTTAGTTTATTTCAAGATGTTTACTTACGGATTCCGTTTTCCACTCCATACTTCTCTGTTGAAACTGCTAGATCATTATGACCTTAATCTCGTCCAGATTACTCCACCCTCTTGGTGTGGTATTTACGCTTTCCTTCGTTCGTGCGAGATGAAGCGTATATTTGCTCCATCGCTTGATCTATTCCGCACGTTCTTTGTCTTGAGTTGTCGCAACTGCCTGGTAGATATTACCCCCAGATGGGATGATGTCATTGTGCAACTGTTCTGGCGGAACTTTCAAGGTTTTGAGGAACACGTAGATGACTGGAAGTCTGGCTTTTTCACCCTCCGTTTGCCGTCACGACTTTGGCGCGGGGGTTTCAATCGAAAAATCAATAGTGGCGTTTGGAAAAGACCGGACGCGCTGTCAAGCCAGGATGTTTCCAACGTTAGCGCCTTGTTAGAAATAGAAGGGTCTTTCCGTATCCGGGAGTTTGCTCGGTTCAGGCCCTTGTCAGAGTGCGTTGTGGGTGAGTTCCCTTTTTCTTCTTTATCGCTTCAATCTTCTTAATTTGCTAATATGTTTTGTTGGCAGGTAACGCTGAGAGTAGTTCTTCTGGGGAAAGTGACGCCCCTTTGAACGTAACACCTCTCCAGTCGCTGCCTCCTTCTCCTTCGCCTGAAAATTCCCGCCGCCCACCCATTCCGCCTGGAAGGGAAGGGACTAAAACCGTCACAACTCGCAGAGCCTCCACTCGACCTTCTTGTTTCCTTGAAAATTGGCTTCTGTCCCGTGGCAAGAGGGTAGCTCAAGGCGATCCTGTGTTTGAGAAAATCGACAGCGATAGTGAGAGCATGGACACTGGTCCTGAATTACGTCATGCTACTATTGCCCAAAGGATGAAACTTAGGTCGAGGAGGAATGATGACACGGCGGAATCGGCTAAGGACGATAGCGAAGAAATTGCAGAAGAGACGGAGCGTCTCGTAAAGAAGGTTCGCACAGAGAAAACTAACCCCCCAGTTCCCCCTTTGAAGGGAGTTAACGCGGTCCCCCTCGAGAATATTAACGCTTCTCATGCCGCGAGTACTTCGCAAGTGGTGAAAGATATCAAAGCTATCAGGGTGCCTTCCGTCGTTTCTATCGAAAACAATGAGACCTCGACAGCCGCGACCTCTCCTTTGTCGTCGGGCCATCCTACTTCCCCGATAGGTTCTTTTATCCCAGAGGAAACCCTACCGGTTTCGAATTTAAGCGTTCCTCCTGAATTTCTCCCACGGAAGCCTCATCTTTTGTTTCTGTCTTCAATTTAGGGCGTTGGTGATTGCGCAAAAAGTTGTTCCCCTCCTTATATCGCCAACCTTTCTCCTCAGAGGTCCCAGGGCCCCACTGGATATCAGCTGGATTTGTCCTCTTTCGGCACTGACGGGCTTCGTGCCTTAGGAATATCGGATCCGTTATCGCGAGAAGAGCCCGTGGGTCCCATAGTGGGACAGATGTTTACTTCTTCCAAGGACAGGGAAGAGTTTTTACAGCATGCTCCCGAGACACGACAGTCACACATCATGAACGACATGCTAGCTAGCTTTCGAAAATTTCATTATTTTCTTGGAGATCAGCGTAACAAAACTCGACCCTCTTCGGATTTGCAGGAACAATTAGACGCGGCCTTGGCGAAGGCGAAGGAGCTATCGCAGTTGCAAGAACGAACTCGGGCGGAGTTGGAGGATTGTCGCGCTGAACTTTCTCGGGAGAAGTCGAAGGGGAAAGCGAGAGCAGAGCTAATGGAGGCGGAACTGGTGGTGGCTGATAAAAAGAACGTCTTCCTCCGTGAAGAGTTGTCATCTCGTGATGCCGATTTGGCCAAAGTTCCTTCGAGGATAGCCTGGTGGAAGAATAAGACCATCGAGGTTTGTATCGCAGGATTTATGGATCTCCATATCCGAGGCGCCATCGATTCATCCATGCTGGCCGATTACGCTTCCCAAAAAATTAAAGATCTTAGTGAAGGCGAAAGGGGTTTTCCTTCTTCTGGGGAAAAGCAAAGGAATGATGACGGCGAGGCATGCGATGACTCTTAATTGATCCATTGAAGAACATTGCTATTTGTTTTCCATGTCTTGTAATAACGTCCTATCTCGCGGCGATATCGGTACCTTGCTCTTCGGGCGATATCTTATTTTATTTCGCTCTCTTGTACTGTCTTGAGAACTGTTCTTTTATTCAACGCCGATTTGCATCATTTCCTTTCTTGTGATATCGCTTTTGCTTTTTATCAAAAAGTCACATCTACTTTTCAGAGCATTTAATGCTCGCGACCCTTCCGTCGGTGCGCGGGAAAAGTCATGATGGTGCAGACACACGTGTTCGTTTCTTCTGCCGCTTCACCTTAGCGTGTTTAGAAATTTTAACAAGATCAAAGCGTTTGTCGCGCTTCTTCTAGAGTCGTACTCATTGCTTGAGTCTTATCCCTCATGCCGCTTCGACACAACGACTGCAGCATCCGTCGTTTCCTTTTAATTACTAGGGTTATAAACCCTCTTTATTTCTTCCCTTTTCTTTTTCACTCCACTTTTTCATATTATCTCTCGGCCGTCTTGTCCTTCTCACCTCCATTCAAGGCTTTCAAAGTTCTTTCCTTTCAAAGGTATTTCCCTTCTTTTCCCTCGTCTTCTTCATTTCTATTTCCTTAGTCCTGCCATGGTAAAGACTCGCCGTTCTGAGTCAAAATCCATCGATGAGAAGAAAATGGATACCACGGTCAGTGTTATTACCACGGAGGCCATTCTCCAGGAGCATTTGGCTACTCACGGTGCCGTTATTCCTGACGGTTACCAAGCTGTTGTTGCCCCTGGGTCAGTTCGTTTAAACAGCGTTCTGACCGGCAATCAAAGGGTCTTATATGCCCAGATGTTTCGCTACGGTTTCCGGCTCCCTATCGATTCTTTCGTCAAGGGTTTGCTTATTGCTGGCAATTTCAATCCTGCCCAGTTAGCCCCAAATGCATATTGCTGTGTTTA
Organism: Viola odorata; assembly: GCA_963691705.1. Lineage (NCBI taxonomy): Eukaryota > Viridiplantae > Streptophyta > Magnoliopsida > Malpighiales > Violaceae > Viola > Viola odorata. The sequence goes on along the minus strand of OY829545.1, from coordinate 44,983,350 downwards.
TGCTTTTTTGGAACTCTGTAGATATAAGGGGATCACTTCCCCTTCTCTTTTGTTGCTTAGATCCCTTTTTAAATTGATGAAGTGCCGGGGTGTGATAACCATATCGCCTCGCTTTGACGATGATTCTCTCAAGTCTTTTACTTGGAAGTTGCTCCATATTGAGTCTTCTGTTGAGGCTTGGAAAAAGGAGTTCTTTCTGATAAATCTTCCTGACGCTCCTGGTCCCGAGTGGCGTTCTGGGTTCAACCAGGACGTCCAAGATGGCGTTTGGAGTCGACCAGGGACACTTCCCGCTCGTGAACAAGGATGGTTAAACACCTTACTCCAACTGGAGATCAGCGTTCATATTCGACTCACGGCCTGTAGAATGGCCATTCAGGAGTGCGTTAGATGTGAGTATCGCGCTACCTTTCCCTTTCATCACTGATACTAACGCTGACGTTATTTTGTGATTTTGCAGCGACGGATCCTGATTATAAACCCGAAAGCGTAAGAAGACGCTTAAGGAGAGCTCAGAATAGAGAAGAAAGGGAAAAACTCGATTCAGAGGCCACTGATAATCCTTCTGAGCTTCCGGCTACTTCCGCGAATCTCGCTCAAGTATCCTCCTCCTCAGTTGGCGAAGGGGATACTGACATCCCTGAAGGTGTTCCCATCGTGACCGTTGCTGCTCCCTCGTCTTCTCAGGCCCCTAAGGCCATTGCCAGAGGAAAAAAGAAGAAAAGAACACGGAGTATCGCCACTCTTACTCCTTCTCCCGACGCTGCGGGTTCTTTTGAGGCACCACCTTCCCTCAACACCGCTACCGTAAGCGTGTTTTTTTTTTTTTTTTTTTGTCGCGATATATTGTGCCTCAATATCTGTCGTCATTTGATCTATTTTTCTTTTTTCTCAATTTGTACTCCTTGCAGGAGACCGTTGTAGTTACTGCTTCCGCTCCTTCAGGCGATATGAATCTCACTTATGTGCTGAGGGGTTCCGCGAAGAGGGCCCGGATAGAAGGCGAGGATGAGAACATACCCTCCTCTAACATCGCGGGGGAAGGTGGTTCCGTTAACGTTCCTAATTCCGCAGTGGTTCCTCCAGGTGGACATTCCGCGGAAGTTTTGGGGAACCTAGGAGGTGCGGACCCCTTTGGTGCTTCGCCCAGTTCCTTTGGTGGGCCTGTGCATCATTATTCCTCTTCTTTAGGCTATCAAGACGTCTTGCAGGACCTTTCGGGCTATCAGCCTCATGGTACCTTCCTGCCCCCGGGCAGTTCTTCTTCACAGGTTCGCGCCCCTGGTCCTCTGGCTTTCGTTCCCTCTAGCGTTCCTTGGCGGCAACGCTATAATGAAGTCGGAACCTCTTTCAATTTTGTGGCGGATCTTTGTCCATTAAACGGGCTCGGCGAAGTGACCCATCAGGTTGAGTTGTTCGACTTCCGTGCCCGTGGTTTGGCAGCCATCGGGGGCGATGGTTCAGATGAGGTTTCTGCCCTGCTGGCTTCTCAAATTCTGGCCTCATCTGCAGAACGGGAAACTTTCCTTTTCCAGGCGGAAGATGACAAAGTGAACTCCTTCCGTGCTAGCCTTTTCTCCAATATGATGAAATTTCACTACTGGGTGGAGGAGGTGAAGCATCAGACTGTTTCCCTCCGTTCTGTTTCGGCGGAGCTGTCCAAGGAGCAAGATGAAAGGAAAAAGGTGTTGGCAGATCGTTCCAAGATACTGCTGGCTCACCACGATTTACAGAAACAGCATTCCGCTCTGGAAACAGCTTTGTCAGAGGAACAGGCCAAAGTGACTGCTTTGGAGAATGAGAAGTCCTCTTTAGAAAAGGAGAAGGCAGCTTTGGCGGAAGAGTCAGTCGATATGGGCTGGTGGCATGCTGAATAGACCGCCCGTGTTCTAGTTAAGTGTTTCGAAGAAATTCATGGGGTGGATGCGTACAAGGGCGAAGATGTCGCGAAAGCCTTTCTACAGAGTTCTGCCCATATCAACGAGGCAGGCTATCGCCAGGCCAAGGCAGCGGGCTGGAAACGAAAAGACCCCGAGAGCTGATATGTCGCGATATTTTGCCGTTCCCTCCAGCGATCAAATATCGCTTGGCTTTTGTCTTTTGTCTTTGCGGCATAATTATTTTGAACATTGAATCTTTGTAAATCCTTGAGATGCCTTTAATATTTCTAGACAATCCCTTTATCGATATTCCTCTTTTATTTTTCTCATCGCGAGACTTCTCTCGTCACTGGGGTTGCCTTATCCTCACGGTGCGTTTACTTTCTTGAGCAGATCCTTGGTATTTATACCAAGATGACCAAGATCTATGTCGGGTTGGCCTTTCGATAAGCCTATCGGTATCATGACCACCGCTCCTTCCGCTGCTCAGAAGTATTCTGCACATTTCTAATTGTAGATCATCAGTAACAAAACGAGATTTGAGAGATAGTGATTACCCGTAGGAGCCTGTTCGCTGCCATCATTAGGCTTTATCACGGAACCCGTTTCTAATCGCGTTTTCCCTCAGCTCTATACTTCGCCAGGGATTACTCATCCGGTTACTAGCTGGAATTACGCGATCCTTCACGTTTCCCTTATCTCTCGTTCGGCCTTTCTAAGTGCCTCATCTCGTGAGCTGTCGGATCGGGACGGCTATCACAAGGCTAGGGAATTTTCACTTTTATAGGCGTTGTCCTCTCGTTTAGAACCGTGTCCTTACTTAATGGTTTAGCTGCACCAGCCCGACCGTTAAGATAGGATTCTTGTTTCTAAACAGAGTTTCTAACTCTTTGGGGCGTGTCTTGTCTTGATGTACCGTCTCCACGAGATCGGTTATCATTAAAGAACTTTTCACTCCCAAAGATACCGGGCAGTGCCCTCACTTAGTGAGCCATCTGATCAAGATCGGTCATCACAAGGATAGGACTTTTCACCCCCGAGGGCGTCAAGGATCTTTCAATCCGACGCTAATCAAGGATACACTGGGGTCGTGCCCTCACTTAGTGGGCCATCTGATCAAGACCGACCATCACAAGGATAGGACTTTTCACTCCCAGGGTACCCCCCTTTTTACCTGCACAAAAGCAACCACAAACCCACGAAAACTCTCCTATTGAGCGTTAGCCACGGTTAGGGTCGTTATAATCCAAATAGTGCAGATAAAATTAAACTCTAGGATAATATAACTTCAAACGAGCGATATTCCAGGAGTTGGATAAGGGCGTACCGTCAAGTGTCTCCAGGCGATAGGCCCCTCTTCCGACAACGTGGGTTACGCGATACGGTCCTTCCCAGTTAGGACTAAGCTTTCCCATACGTTGTCCGGTTACTCGCCTGTCTCGGAGCACCAGGTCACCGTTTTTCAACAATCGCTCTTTGACCTGCCTGTTATGATAACGGGCCATTTTTCTTTTGTAGTGTTGCGTTTTTAGTAGGACTTCTTCTCGAACCTCTGGTAACGCGTCCAGGTTAGCACGTAACCGTTCCTCGTTCAGTTCCTCACGAAAGTGAGCCACTCGTAGGCTCATGGCCCCAATTTCCACTGGCGTAACGGCTTCAGTTCCAAAAGCCAAAGCGAAAGGCGTTTCTCCAGTGCTAACTTTTACGGTCATGCGGTATGCCCACATCACGTATGGAAATTCATCAGCCCACTTCTTCTTAGACCCCTCTAGGTTTTTCTTAATGCCGCTGAGGATGCTCCTATTAGTTACCTCTGCCTGTCCGTTGGTTTGTGGGTGAGCCACGGAAGAGAATCTCTGCTCAATCCCGAATTCTGAGCATTGGTCTTTGAAGAATTGGCTGGTGAACTGGGTCCCGTTATCGCTGACAAGGATACGAGGCACCCCGAATCTCATGATAACTTGATGTTTGAAAAAAACGCCATGTTTTTTCTGCCGTGATTGTGGCAACCGCTTCAGCTTCCGCCCACTTCGTAAAATAGTCCACAGCCACTATCACAAATTTCAGTTGGGACCTTGCCTTTGGAAATGGACCCAGGATGTCAATCCCCCATTTGGCAAAAGGACAAGGGGCGATGATTTCCGATATTTCCGTGGCTGGACGTCGAGGAATTCTAGCAAATTCCTGACATTTGGGGCAAACTTGTACATAATCGTGGCAATCCCTTCGTATGGTGGGCCAGTAGAATCCTGATCTGAAAACTTGTGCCGCCATGGTGCCGCCTGACTCGTGCATTCCGCATATCCCTTCATGGATTTCGCGTAAGGTGTGAAGGCCCTCTTGTTCGGTTATACATTTGGCGGCGGGGTGAGAAAAACATCTTCGAATTAGATCCCCGTTATAGTACGTGCAACGAGCAGCCTGTCTTAGCACTTTCATCTTTTCAGCGTTACCGTCAGGCAGCTCTTCGTGCATCAGGTATTTTATTACCGGAATCCGCCAATCATTCTCGAGCTCATTCACACACAAAGAGGCTTGTTCCTCCATGAAGGACGGCACCGATAGCTCACGATAATACACATCTTTAGGTATAAATGCTTCAGGATTCGCGGCCAGCTTGGCAAGGTAATCGGCTTCAGCATTTTCCTCTCGGGGAACGTGCTCGAAGCTGACTTGCATGCCCTCTTTCTTTATTTCCACTAGTTCTCGCGTTACCTTAGAGAGGTACTGCACCATAATAGGTTCTCGAGCCTGAGAGTGTCCTGAGACCTGGTCAATTATCAGTTTGGAGTCTCCACAAATTTTTAGACGCAGATCTCCTGTTTGGCCGGTATCGCGCCTTCCCTTGGAAGAAAACTCTCTTCCTATTCTGAGTCCAGCTAGCAACGCCTCATATTCGGCTGCGTTATTGGACAAAGGCTGCAAGATTCGAATAGCATACCGTATATGCATATCGTGCGGCCCATTTATGAAGACTCCGCCCCCCGCCAGTTCTTGGTTTTTGGCTCCGTCCACATGAACGATCCAAAGATCCGTATATGTTTCTGGGAACGGGAGATCCATATCGTTCCATTCCGCTTCAGGTACACCACTCAAAGGGTCCTCTGTGAAAATACACTCCGCTATAAAATCAGCAAGGACCTGAGCCTTTACGGATGGCCGGGACTGGTACCTCAAACCATATTGTTCGAGTTCTAGGGCCCAGATCAGCATTCTTTCTGAAGATTCAGGCTTTCAAAATATCCTCTTCAAGGGTTGGTCTGTAAGTACAACGATAGGATAAGACTGGAAGTATCGGTCCATCTTGCGGGCGGCTTGTATAAGGGCGAACGCTATTTTCTCAATACGAGCATATCGCAGTTCCGCATCCTTTAAGACATGACTCACGAAGTAAACTGGGTGATGAGTGTGGTTATCGTCACGAACAAGGACGGCGCTGACCACTTCGTCCGCCGCGCCCAAGTACAAGTACAGGGTATCGCCGGACTCGGGCCTTGTCAATAATAAATCGGATGATAAATAGTCCTTTAAGTCCACAAATGCTTGCTCACATTCTGGGGTCCACCCGAACGTGGCTTTCCGTCGTATGACTTTGAAAAAAGGGAGGCACTTTTCTCCTTGCTTGGAGACGAATCGTCCCAGAGCGATAACGCGCCCCGTTAGCCTTTGCACTTCCTTAACGGTTCTCGGCGATATCATATCATGTATAGCTTTAAGCTTGGAAGGATTAGGCTGGATACCTTTCTGGCTAACTACGTAGCCCAAGAACTTACCCGTCTGAAATGCAAACATGCACTTCCGGGGGTTTAGCTTCATGCGATACCTTTTCATCACATCAAAAACTTCCTTTAGGTCCTGCAGGTGATCATGAAAATTCGCACTCTTCACCAGTATGTCGTCAACATATGCTTCCACATTTCTCCCTATTTTTTCCTCAAAAATCTTATTTGCCATTCGCTGAAACGTGGCCCCCGCGTTCTTTAGTCCAAATGGCATCGCTGTGTAACAATACGTGGCTTTAGGAGTAAGGAAGGCGGTCTTCTCCTCATCCTCTAGGGCCATAGGGATTTGATGATATCCGGAATTGGCGTCCAATGAGCTTAGATATGCGTACCCAGCGGTTTGATCAACCAACTGATCTATGCGAGGAAGCGGGTAGCAATCCTTAGGACAAGCATCGTTCAAATCGGTGAAGTCAATGCACATACGCCAGTCTCCATTGGGTTTAGGAACAAGAACCGGGTTGGCTAACCAAGTGGGATACTGTACTTCGCGAATGAAACCCGCGTCAAGGAGCTTTACAACCTCCTTTTCCACAGCCGACGCTTTTTCGGTGGAGAACGCCCGTCGTTTTTGCTGAACTGGCTTGGCGTCAGGGTCAACGTTAAGCCTGTGCTCGGCTATTTCTCGTGATATACCTGGCATATCGGCGGGCTTCCATGCGAAATTTCCTTGGCATTTGTTCAGCAGCCGTGCCAGTTGAAGATTTTCCGCTGGGCTGAGCTTATCGCTGACCAGGAAGCTGGCTCCCTCTTTGCCTATCACTGATACGGGTACCATCTTGTCAAGGGGTTGAGCGCGCTTTTCATCACCCTGCTCGTAGGGGTCTGCCGCTATACACACGTATCTATCGCAGCTTGTCTGAGTCATGAGCGAATAGCATTCTGCCGCCAGTTTCTGATCACCTTTTATCGATACCACCCCGTCCCAGGAGGGGTATTTCATCTTTAGATGTTTTTGTGATATCGCCGCTCCGAAGCGATTGAGGAAAGGCTGTCCGAGTATGACGTTATAGGGCAGATTCAGATCCACAACAAGGAACAACAAATTCTCTGACCGTTTGTAAGTGTCTTCTCGGAAGTATACGGGTAAGGTGATTACTCCCGTAACAGGGATAGGGGTCCCATCCACTCCGACTATGGGTCTCTTACTAGGCGTTAACTCATCGTGGGGGCGTTTCATGAGATTGTAAGCTTCCAGCGAAAAAAGGTTCACGGCACTCCCGTTGTCCACAAGAGTCCTTCTTATACCATGACTGGCAATGACAGGTGTGACTACCAAGGCGTCATTATGGGGATAGATAACGCCTTTTTCATCCTCTTCTGAAAAGGATAAGATCATGCGATCAAGTATGTCTATCGCTCCACCTTTCTTTGTCATGCCGTCTCACGTACGCTTTTCCCCTTTCGCCACCATCGACTGTTCTGATTCATCTGCGTAGGGGATCCCTCCCGCTATGATATTGATTATGGGGATGTCGTCGCCATCTATCGCGAAGGTTTCCCCACCCTTTCCTTTGGGAGCGTTATCCGGCTGTGGGACTGGAGGGGGCCTTGGTCGTTCGTCTGCCGCTCTTCTTATCGGATTGTTTCGGGCATCTTCCCTTACTTGAGTCGCAAATTCTCCCAGATATCCTTCCTCCACCAAGCGTTCTATCGCCCACTTTAATTCTCTGCAAGCCTCTGTGGAATGTCCTCTGGCTTTATGGAATTTACAGTAAGCGTTTTCTCTTTTGCCTAAAAGCACTCCAGGTTTCGTGGGTGCAGGATAACGGATAGGAAGATTTCGTTGTTCCGCTATCGCCAAGATCTCCGCTCTTGGTACATTCAAGGAGGGAAAATCCGGATCATACGCCCAATTTTTGTTAGCGTTCCCTTGACGCTGATGAGGGGAACTACCTTGTTTTCCTTTCGAGGAATTTCCTTTTTGCTTATCGTAGGTCTTTGGGATGTAATCTTTCCGTCGAGCGTAATCATCAGTGTAATGATCGTCAACCAGAGGATTTGCGGGAGCGGCAGGGATGTGAGGTGCCCCAGGCGGCATATTAAATGTTCTATTTCTATTTTCTTCTTCTTCCATTTTCGCATAATTATGGGCTTTAAGTCTTAGTGCGTCCAAGGATATTGGAGGATCCACCATCAATGCATCTTTCAGTTTTCCATAGTGGCAGTTTCTTTTCAGAGATTTTATGGCGAAATCAATAGTAACGCCCGACGTTAATGACATTTCCAGATCGAATCGGCTGAGAAATTCTTTCAATGTCTCTTGGGGCTTCCGCTGTATGTCAAATAACACTGCGGCAGATTTCCGAATTGGAATTGCTGTACTAAATCTGTTCCGAAATTTGGATTCCAACTGTGCGAAATTACTAATGGATCCGCCAGGAAGACCTTCAAACCAAAGACGAGCAACTCCCGATAAGGTCATAACAAATATCTGACATAAAGCCGCATCACTGTGGGTTTGAAACTGGACGAAATCCTTCACTTTGTTGATGTGCGAAATAGGATCTTTAGTACCATCATAAGTATCAGCGGGAAGCTTCACTCGCCTGCTGACCCTGTGACGTCTTACACGACGACTGAAAGGGTGACCTGAGGTATCATCAAGAATCTCACGCGCATGACGTGGGGGAGATATGTCTCCTTGTCGCCCTCCTTCCCTTGGTTCAGGTATATGATGTCGCCTGGGAGACCGACTGCGACTCCTGGGAGAACGACTTCGATATCTTCTGCTACTGGATCTTTCACTGTACACGGGAGATAAACTCCTGTTTGTTCCTTCCCTCCGTCCGGCCCAACGGTTCCTCAACGCCTCAAGCTGCCTGTCTTCCTGCAGAAGAAGTCTTTGCGGCATTTGTGGTACATAAGCCTCTACTCCTCCTTGAGTGAGCTGTACATGACCAACCGGGGGATTTCCTGCGGATAAAGGCACTTGGGGGTTCTCTGGAAACAACAGGGGCAGAGGTCGATCAACAACAATAGATGGTGTGAACATGACGCGAGGAGGAACGCTAGATCCAGAAGCACCAGGCGTGACTCTAGTGGCCATTTCAGTCAAATATTCCAAGCGGGAACGAAGGGCCGCTATTTCCATAGCAAAGGGATTTTCATTGTTAAGCACAGATCCTTCTAAAAGAGGAGTGTAAAGATCAGATCCCACCCTCTGTGATGAAGAAATGACCGTCTGTGAGGAGATAGATCCTCCGGCGATCCCGACCGAGAGGTCCAGAGGTCCCGAGATAGTCGATTGCGTCGTCATAGAGAGATCAGCAGTAGCAAAAGGAAATAACCGCCTGCGAGTTGAGAAAGGAATATTAGAAAATGTAGACCGGTCTGGCTCCGATCTGGCTGTCATAACCGTTCCGATCTCCCAACTAAACGGAGCTTGGCTATTAAGGACGCTCACTTAATACACCAAAGCTCTCAATGAAAGCACCATTTGATAAGATCCGAGATCTCTTCTGGTCGGAAACGGCTGCAGCAGCTAGTCGGAGGGGAAGCGATCGGCGTCGGAGGTACCTGCAAAGCGCCGGAGGGGGACTCCGGCGTAGACACTCCGATGCTTAAGTCAGTTCGAGTTTTCAGAATGGTAGAGGTTCTCCAAGATGATCTCGATCTTACCTTCTGTTTGGAATTCGTGGGGGTATTTATAGGCTTAAGATGGCGATACCTTACAGCGATAGGGGTAGGCAACGTTTGTAACCATCGCTTCAGGCGATATCAGTTCCGTCATTGGGGCGATAATCATGTAGGGTCTATCGGGAGCGATATCCTCCTTGGTCCCCTAGGATGGGATGACGCCGTGCGCATAAAGGTGCATGAGATCCCCCCCCGCTGAAGTCGACCATCCTAGGAGACTTCCGCTGGCAAGGGCGATAGGCAGATGTCTCCGAGAAGCTTATAGAACTTCGTCCAAGATAGATACCATAGTTGCCGTGTAGCCGTCAAGAGCGCTCTAATTGTTATCAATCAGAGTTTCCACAGATTACATATACCAATTATTCCATTCCATCTTCTACTTCTTATTCTCTCGATTTCGGAGCAAGTCGTTCTTATGTAACTTAGCCGTGGACTCGGTTAGGGTGTGACTCGCGTGGCGTTTGTGGATTCAAGCGTGGAAGGTGCGTGGGAAGCATGTGCGTGACTCGCGTGGTATTTGTGGACTCAAGCATGGAAGGTGCGTGTTGCTATTTGTGGACTCGAGTATGTTAATGGATTCGAACAAGGGCGTTCGTGGACTCGGCGTCGGCGCTTCAAGCGTGGGAAATCATGGACTCGATTTTGACTTGGGATTGTGGATTCAATCTCGGAGGGCGAGACTTGCAAGTGGATCTCTTGTAGGTTGCGATCCTTGGTGTCGGCCAGGTGTTCGGTGTGCTAGTAGGTGGATTCCTCTAGGGTTCGTTAGGGACGAACGAGGCGAGTGGACTCTTGCCTAACCTCACTTCATCAAAGACTCGGAGAGCAAGTCTGAAGGTGGATTCCTTCGAAAGCAAGCTGTAAGGTGGGATCTTACGATACAATTCCGCGTTTCGAACCTATAGAAGAACTAGATTGCCACTCTATGTATCCTAGGAAACTAGGATCGTATCAGTTGGTAGCAGAGCACAAGGTGTTCAAGGTTCGGTTATCCCAATCTATCTTTAAATATCTATTTTGTTAATTTCAATTCAAGTCAAAGTCGATCTAGGAAACTAGATCTTGTTGCGTCTTGTGTCACGTTTGTAAAAACAAATCGATTCGATTTATTTGTGTCTTTTATTTATTTAAGTTGAAAAGGGAGTCACAAAAGAGTCACAAAAAATCATCCACAAAAGTGTCTTTTTGTTTTTGTTTTGTTTGTTTAAAATTTGTCAAGAGTCATGACGGATCAAGCAAGCGAAGAGCTACACTGAGAGATGATTGCCCCAATGCGGAATCTCAATGTGAGGCTTGATGAGATAGCGCAATGGAGACAAGAGACTAACGATCGCTTGAGAAGATTAGATGAAAGACTAGTTGGTGGCATACCAATTGGCCAAAACCCTAGAAGTCTCCAAGGGGAGGGTGTAGGCGAAGGAGAAAGAGACCAAGAGGAGGTCAATAGTGAAGCGCATGGTTCTAGACAAGAGAACAATGATGAGCGTCAACCTAGGCGTGAGCGATGGTATGAGGAAGTCGAACGAGAAGAAGAAGAAGAACGACTAAGAAAGGAAGAATGGTATGGTGAGAGGAGACAATTTGAAGGCCAAATTGATGGGAACCTTAGGAGCATCAAGATGAGGATACCACTGTTCAAAGGGAAGGACAACCCGGATACTTATCTAGAGTGGGAAAGGAAAGTTCAATCTATTTACCTTTGTCATAATTATTTGGAGGAGAAGAAGGTCAAGATAGCCTCGGTGGAGTTTAGTGGTTACGCTGCTCATTGGTAGGACTCACTAAATCAAACGAGAATGCGAGTTAGAGCCGGTTCGATTGCAACTTGGGAGGACATGAAGACGTTGATGAGGTAGCAGTTCCTACCAAGTCACTTTCAGTGTGACCTTTGACTCGCCATCGAAATGGGTCAAAAATAATATAAGTCCTGAGGCCTAGATGCACAAACTAATTTGTATAAAGCGGTAACAGGGTCGAACCACAGAGATTGAGAGAACTGAAATCTAGCCCTTGATTGTATGACAAAGGTGAAAATACACAGAATCATAACGAGGTAACCGCGGGGGGTGGGTGGGTTTGTAGGTTAAGCAAGTTAACCGAGATATAAGTTTGAGCTAACAATTCTAACGAAGGAAAGCAATAATTGAGACCACGATAACCAAACAAAATCAGGAGTGAAATAAAACACAAAGTAAACAATCAGGTTAATAAGCAAAGATAATAAATCAAGGAGAAGGGAACTCAGCAAAGGGCTTTCTTGGGTTGCGTCGAGGGCTCGATAGTCATCGGCACGGTAATTTTCCGTTCTAACACTACAAACGTGCTATAGGGGTCATGTTTTCACGTAGACCCCCTGCTTTCTTTCTTAGGAGAAGCCACCCCCCGTTTTCACATATGAGGTGGCCTTGACACTTGGGTATCCTCCCAGTTACCTATCTTGTCATCAAAAGGCAACTTTTACACTTTGGCGCTGTCACTAGCACAAAGTGGACAGGATATCAAAGAGCCAGTGAAGGGGAAGAAAGACACGTCTAGGGCTCGATGCCTCTCAGTTTGTTAGGCTCGCGACATGACCTTAACCAGCTGCATGCCCTAGACGGGTGAAACCAGATTTACCTGAGAACATCGATCTAGTTGTCTACGCTTACCCAACAGTCTCACGCTAGCTATCACTGCAAAGTATGACAATAATCACAAAGAGACGATCAAAAGATGATCAAGCTTCTAATCATCCTAAGCAAAAATGGAAATGAAATGACAAGCAACCAAATATAACAAGGAGAACATGTTAAGCGCACTTAGGCCTCTTATCTACCCAAGTAACCCGTAAAGCACCTTTGCCAAGAACGTGGGCTTTAGCCACTCATATTAGAAGATAAACAAGTAATGGATGGAGATAGCATAACAAAAATAAGAGAGAGATAAAGAAGAAAACTTGATTAATGTCTAGCTTGTTGTAAAGCTTGGAGTCGGCGGCTATGGAGAGAAGAGGGAGGAATAAGTCCCAATAATTAATTACCCCCAAAGAAAGCTGCTGGAAATTAACCTAAGAGTGAGTGTCCAAAAATTGATGTCCGAAAACCCTAGCATTTAAGGAGTATACATACCCCTACAATCCACTAAGGGACAAAATTGCTAGCTAAGAGAAGTACAACACAAGGAGTGCATGCTCCTCCAAGTGGGACGTCCCAAAAATGGCAAAAGGGAATATTCCTGGGGATCCACTTAGATCTCTCTGAAATGCGTTAGAGGGGACACGTGGAGGCCTTGGAGTGACGACACGTGGAGATGGTGCTTCTGGTCCGTCCAGGGCTCGACGAAGGAATCAACGGCGAGGCCTCGATGTCAAAATTAGTGTCCAAACCTCGACAATAGTAATAACAATAGAGGCAACACCAGGGGTATTCCGTCCCTATCTCAGCGTTAAGGCCGAAACACTATAGCCCCTATCGAGCGTCTGCCGCCAAGGTTGCCGCCCCCTATCCAGCGAGGAACCCTGGGATGGTCGACATCAGCGAAGGGGGGAGGGGGGGGGGTCTCATGGGTCATCAAACCATACGCGCAGCGTCATCCCATCCCAAGTCAGCCATGACGTCACTATAGGCGTTATCTTTCCTAGATAACGCCTACCCCATAGAGTTAACGCCTTCCTCGGCGCCTATAAATACCCCCTCATTCAAGTTGAGAGGTAAGCCTAAGATCGCTACTCGAACCCCTGCCATTTTGGAACAACCTTACTAACTTAAGCATCGGAGCGTCTACGCCGGAGCCCCCCTCTGGCGCTTTGCAGGTATACCCGATGCCGATTACAGTGACTCCGAGTGGCCACAATCCTCACCCCCGATTCCCCATAAGTTCGAATCTTATCAAAATGGTGCTTTCATTGAGAGTCTTGGTTTATTAAGTGAGCGTCCTTAATAGCCAAGCTCTGTCTTTCTTGGAAGATCGGAAGGATCATGGCTTCTGATTCGGAGTCTACACAACCTCCGTCCTCTAGCATTCCTTTTGCGATTCGCTGATTGATGGTTTATTTTGGATGTTTTATTGTCTCCCTTATTATTAATTGAGATAATAATTATGCTACTTTAAGCCCTTTTGCTTCCTTTCTCTATAAACAGCCTTTGGAGCATCAATCTGAAGGAAAGGAGCAGAAAGCTTGAAGATTAGGGCTTAAAACAATCAATCGGTGATGGAGTTTCATTTTCAGCTTTGCTGCCTTGAATTTGGTCCATTCGTCCCAAGGCCACTTCACCATTTTGCCGAAATCAGCTCTTCTCGAGGCCTTGACATGAAGCGACCTGTCAGAGTTCCAGCCTGGACAGCACTGGGCGTATTTTTGTATTTAATTTGTGAGTGCTGGTTCAGCCAGCCTGGAACTTGGAGGACTTGAGCACGAGTGTTAGTGCTTGGATTCCCTCTTCCACCTTGCAGAAGCACCAAGGGGACATCAATGGAAGAATGATAGAAACATTCCCTTTGCATTATTCAAAGATTATTCTCTCCAAAAGTAAAGTAGTGCCCAGCACCAGCCTGGTATGGCAGCACATGCTGCAATTATTTTATGGTGAAAGCTGGACCTTTGAAGTCTATCAGAGGAGAAGAAGAATGGCTATTAATAGAACAACGAAGCAAAGGAATAAGGGGGGAACGAGTGGAGAAAATCAGCACTCCACATTTTCCAGATTTTCCAGCTTTTTGTATTTTTGGTTTTGCACTTCTTGTATCATTTTCCATTATGTTTTGTAACTAAGAACCTCCATTCCTGGTAGGGATCTTGTGGTTGATAATTCCAGTAGGTTGTGAGACTCTTTGATCTTCAATAAAAACGTTTTTCATATTTCTCTCCTTCTTGTTTTAACTCCAATTTATTCATGTTTAAGTTTGAGTTTGGCCAACTTGGATTTTGATTTGAATGATTACAGTCAGTTCTCTTGTGATTAAATCACTCTTAGAGAACAGTAGTAGACGAATTAGCAGGGCATGAGGTGTATTTGCTTGGTCTAAGCTGATAGAAGGAACTGAACTAGACTACCCTCCCATCCCAAGGCCTTGAGAAGGGCCGACCTAGGTGACAGCTGGGTCAAGTGCCAGACTAGACCAGACTTGTGGATGATGAACAGCTACCATGTCTAGAAGAGGGACCTCACTGTTTTTAATCAATCTCTTGAGCTTTTCCATAAGTTTTCTGATTCCTTTGTTGAAGGCTCCGCATAGCCAAAGCAAAGTGGCGGGTTGGAATCTTAGGATGAGCTTAGGAAGATTAGGTGTTTAAAATGAAGAGATTCTTTTAATTCACTTTTGTAGCAGGTTGGGAATCTAGCGAGAGCTGGTTCCACAACTTCTTCTATGAAATCGTTTTGAAAATACTTTTGTCAATGATCAACTAGCATGGAATTGTCACCACATAAGTATCTCTACTAGGGATTTTCTTTCTCTTCTGTATTTCTTTATTTCACTTCTGTTCTCTTTTATGCAATCTCATTTTCGTTCTTTTTGTTTCTCAACCCATCAAACTCTCACCTCTTTGTTGATTATTGTCATTTGCAGGAGCAACAAAGATCAGACCGATTTGTCCCTGTGTTCGAACCTCTTGCCGCTATGCACAAATCCTTTTTACTGCTTGGTGATAAGTTGTAATCTTTTTATTTATGATCGGATTCGACACCCGTCATAAATTGGCGCCGTTGCCGGGGACAACGGTGTACTGATTTTCATTTTTCTTGTTTCTGATAATTTTCAGTTTTCTTTTTTATGAGCAATTTCAATTATTTTTCTCAATCAGCCCCTATTCCTCAAAGTTTTGGTGTAGGAGATGTGTCCAGCCATGAAGGATGTTTTGGTCCGCCACAGTGGGGATATGAGCCAAATTATAATCCATCCATATCTACTCCTTATCCCACTTGGTGGAACCAACAAAGTTCTGATTATGGAGTGCAATCAGTTCCTGATTATCAATATTTCCAGCCTTCGCAACCTAGCCAAGTACCTACTGTTTCTGAAATTTTAATGAAAACCTTAATTCCATTTATGCAGGAAACAGAGGAGAATTTAGCAAGGTTAGCGAAGCAAATGAGAGAACTTGCACTTGAGCAGGAAAGACAGAGATGCATACCTTCAAACTTCCAACCAGATGTGGAATCTGATGCTAGCACTGCCTCTTTTGTGAGCAACGAAAATCTGCCCGAGCAGGTCGCTTCATCTCAAGGCCTTGGGATGAACGACCCGGAACCAGAAACAAGCCTAGAAAATTTAGCAGAAGTTGCCACTCATTCAAAGCAGTCCAATCAGACCCAAACTCATTCCAGCACGTCACTGGAGCAGAAGACGAAGTTTGTGGACACTTGTTGTAGCATCGAGCTAGAGGAGGATGAGAGGAAGATTGAGGAAGAAATCAAAGTGGTTGAGAATCCACAAACGGTTGTGTGTGAAAGGGAAGTTTTAAATTTCTTTGATTATATTGATCCCTTTATGGAATTACCCTCTATTCACAACCATTATTTTATTTTTATTGTGCATGAACCTGAACCAGATTTTGAATCATTTTATGGTTACATGCAGATTTCGTTGCTAGGGAACCATGCACAAAATGAAATCATTCTCATCAAACTTCGTGCATTCAAAGCATTATGTAGGATTGGTTGACAAAGTGACGCTCAATGTCTAGTCCAAGACTATAAAGAGGGACGCTGCATGGGAGGCAACCCATGTTCCTTCCGTTTCTGTTTTCATTTTGTTATTTTCGTTTTTATTTCTAGTTAATCATTTTTTCTGCATAATAATGGATTTCTGGAATTTTCCAGTGCAGGCCATCAGGTCCATGTCTAGGCCTTGAGATGAGCTGACCGAAACCCCCAGCTCCTCCCCTACCATGATCATTGCCCCGGGTTTTATCATTTCTTTCCCTCTCTTTTTCATTTTCTGTTCTGTTCCGTTTGTTTGTTTTCTTATTTGTTGTGCGTGGTTTTTCTTTCACATTGAGGACAATGTGTCCAATAAGTGTGGGGGAGACACTTCCGTGGTTATTTTTGTGTGATTTTATGCATGTTTTTATTTTTTTCTGATTTTATCTCTTTGCTGCATGTTTATTTCAATTAATTGTGTATGCACAACTGCTTGTTTCTATTCTTGCATGAGTAATTTTTCATTTTTTGTTGTTTTCCACCCTTTTTGTATGGAATGAAATCCCAAAAACTGAACTCATGTAAATACTTGACTTATTAACTCCATCTTGCAATGCTAAATACTTCTGACCTTATAATTTCTTCATTTATTCACGTGGTTGTATTATGAGTATTGCTGTCCTAGGAAATATTTTGCTAGAATTGTACTGTCTTCTCATCTCAAGACCTTGGGATGAAGCTCCCGTCCATAATATTGCTGCAAGTTTTTAATTTTTGTTTTTGCATGACTAACTTTTTAAATTCTTTGCATGACTGCATGTTTGTATTTTCTGGGATTGTGGAAAGGTGTAAGAACCTGGAAAAGAAGGAAAGGAAAATAGAAGGAGGAGGAGAAGAAGAAAAAAAACAAAAATAAAAACAAAATAAAAAAAGGGGGTATAAGAGGCCGAAGGCCTAAGGGAGGAGAAGAAAAACAAATATAGGAGGTATAAGAGGCCGAAGGCCTAAAACAAATAGGAGGTATAAGAGGCCGAAGGCCTAAAACAAATAGGAGGTATAAGAGGCCGAAGGCCTAAAACAATAAGGGGGTATAAGAGGCCGAAGGCCTAAATAAAAGAAAGAAAATGTGCAGAAGGAAAAGAAGAAAGCTTGGTGGTGTTCTTTAATTTTGTTGCTTGTATTTTTATTATTGTTGCATGACTGCTTGTGTATTTTTGTGTGTGTAGCAGCTGCGTTTGGATTGTGTCTTGGGCAGAGAAGACAATAGTTCTAGGGCTTTATTTCCTGGTTGAACAGCATGCTATCATACCACTATTTGAATATTTGCACATTTGTGATGTTTGGTGTGTTTGAGCATTGCTTGAAAGAGTTGGTTTTTGAAGTGTTCATATGAGTTCAGTCCAGGGGTTGATTTTCTATATTGGGGTGTATTTTGTTTTTAGTTCATGCTTGAGGGCAAGCATGGTTTAAGTGTGGGGGAATATGATTGATGGTTTATTTTGGATGTTTTATTGTCTCCTTTATTATTAATTGAGATAATAATTATGCTACTTTAAGCCCTTTTGCTTCCTTTCTCTATAAACAGCCTTTGGAGCATCAATCTGAAGGAAAGGAGCAGAAAGCTTGAAGATTAGAGCTTAAAATAATCAATCGGTGATGGAGTTTCGTTTTCAGCTTTGCTGCCTTGAATTTGGTCCATTCGTCCCAAGGCCACTTCACCATTTTGCCGAAATCAGCTCTTCTCGAGGCCTTGACATGAAGCGACCTGTCAGAGTTCCAGCCTGGACAGCACTGGGCGTATTTTTGTATTTAATTTGTGAGTGCTGGTTCAGCCAGCCTGGAACCTGGAGGACTTGAGCACGAGTGTTAGTGCTTGGATTCCCTCTTCCACCTTGCAGAAGCACCAAGGGGACATCAATGGAAGAATGATAGAAACATTCCCTTTGCATTATTCAAAGATTATTCTCTCCAAAAGTAAAGTAGTGCCCAGCACCAGCCTGGTATGGCAGCACATGCTGCAATTATTTTATGGTGAAGGCTGGACCTTTGAAGTCTATCAGAGGAGAAGAAGAATGGCTATTAATAGAACAACGAAGCAAAGGAATAAGGGGGGAACGAGTGGAGAAAATCAGCACTCCATATTTTCCAGATTTTCCAGATTTTTGTATTTTTGGTTTTGCACTTCTTGTATCATTTTCCATTATGTTTTGTAACTAAGAACCTCCATTCCTGGTAGGGATCTTGTGGTTGATAATTCCAGTTGGTTGTGAGACTCTTTGATCTTCAATAAAAACGTTTTTCATATTTCTCTCCTTCTTGTTTTAACTCCAATTTATTCATGTTTAAGTTTGAGTTTGGCCAACTTGGATTTTGATTTGAATGATTACAGTCAGTTCTCTTGTGATTAAATCACTCTTAGAGAACAGTAGTAGACGAATCAGCAGGGCATGAGGTGTATTTGCTTGGTCTAAGCTGATAGAAGGAACTGAACTAGACTACCCTCCCATCCCAAGGCCTTGAGAAGGGTCGACCTAGGTGACAGCTGGGTCAAGTGCCAGACTAGACCAGACTTGTGGATGACGAACAACTACCATGTCTAGAAGAGGGACCTCACTGTTTTTAATCAATCTCTTGAGCTTTTCCATAAGTTTTCTGATTCCTTTGTTGAAGGCTCCACATAGCCAAAGCAAAGTGGCGGGTTGGAATCTTAGGATGAGCTTAGGAAGATTAGGTGTTTAAAATGAAGAGATTCTTTTAATTCACTTTTGTAGCAGGTTGGGAATCTAGCGAGAGCTGGTTCCACAACTTCTTCTATGAAACCATTTTGAAAATACTTTTGTCAATAATCAACTAGCATGGAATTGTCACCACATAAGGATCTCTACTAGGGATTTTCTTTCTCTTCTGTATTTCTTTATTTCACTTCTGTTCTCTTTTATGCAATCTCATTTTCGTTCTTTTTGTTTCTCAACCCATCAAACTCTCACCTCTTTGTTGATTATTGTCATTTGCAGGAGCAACAAAGATCAGACCGATTTGTCCCTGTGTTCGAACCTCTTGCCGCTGTGCACAAATCCTTTTTGCTACTTGGTGATAAGTTGTAATATTTTTATTTATGATCGGATTCGACACCCGTCATTCGCCGACAACTTTTTCCTTTCGCCACTACTAAAGTTTCTACCACGATGCAGGAGATTACTCCGGAATCTTCAGATCTCTCTTTTAGACCAATAGGAGGAGCGCCCTCCTCCCAGATGAACATCCCTCTATCCCAGATGGCGGGATCCAGTTTCTCCACTCCCCCTCCAAGGGGATTCATGTTGGATAGCGCAAATAACCCCCTCGCGAGTGAAATATCTTCCCTTCGTTCTCGGTTGAATTACTTGACCGAGCTGGCTACAAGAATCACGCCTGATGTTTCTGGGTCGAGTGTTCCTCCCCAGGTCATTTTTACATCATCTATTGTCACCGAACGACCCTTATCGCCTTCGCAACGCAGAAATATTCCATTGACCTTGTCCGCGATAACTACACCAACCACCTTTGTGCAACTCGCTAATGGGCGAGTAAAGCCTTATGTGCCGCACGCGCCACAAATTCCCGTCTCTCAAGAGGAGCGACGACTTGATGAGTATAGAGATCGTTGGGACGGTCAGCGGGAGGAAATAGATAGAGACGTATCCCCCGAGCGCAGTGAGAGATCGAGTAGCCGAAGATACCAAACTCGTTCGCCAAGGAGTCATAGCCGATCTCCAAGGCGTCAATATACTCCCGATCCGCAGAACCGCAGGCTTCACTTGGAAGCGTCACCATCTCGCAACACTCGCGAAATCCTAGATGACACCTCAGGCCACCCCTTCAGTCATCGCATAAGGCGCCATAGGGTCAGTCGACATGTAAAGCTCCCCACGGAGTCCAATGACGACACTAAAGATCCCATCTCTCACCTTAACAAGGTGAAAGACTTCGTGCAATTCTAAACCCACAGTGATGCGACTTTGTGCCAAATATTTGTCATGACATTGGCAGGAGTTGTACGCCTCAACTTCGAGGGTCTCACAGCAAAATCCATTAACAGCTTCTCGCAGCTGGAGTCTAAGTTTCGGAGCCGGTTCAGTATCGCGGTCCCCATCAAAAAATCCGCTGCAGTGTTATTCGACATACACCAGAAACCTCAGGAGTCTTTGAAAGATTTTCTCCGTCGTTTCGACCTGGAGATGTCGTTAACGCCAGACGTTACCATCGATTTCGCTGTGGAAGCTTTGAAGTGGAACTGTCATTATGAGAAATTGCGAGACACATTAATGGTGGACCCCCCGACAACTTTGGACGTATTGAGACTGAAAGCTCATAATTACGCAAGAATTGAGGAAGAAGAAAATAGAGACAAAACCTGAAATGTGCCGCAAAGCGTATCTCAGGCTCCTAACGTTCCTAGTAACGCGACCCATGACGACCGTTTTGTAGACGATTACGCCCAACGAAAAGATCATATCCCAAAAACCTCCAACAGACGAAGAGGCAACCTTTCAAGGGGACGATCTGGTAACTCCCCTACTCGGCGGCAGGCAGATCTTCCCAAGGGCCGGATATACGACCCAGACCTTCCTTCCCTTATATTGCCAAGGGAAAAAATCATAGCAATTGTGGAATAGAGGAATCTCCCCATCTGTTATCCAGCTCCCGTGAAGCCAGGAGTAGTCATGGGAGGAAGAGAAAATACTTTTTGCAAATTTCATAAAGTCAGAGGGTACTCTACAGACGCGTGCAGAGAATTAAAGATGGCAATAGAGTGCTTGGTAGAAGAAGGATACCTCGGAGAATTTGCCACTAAGGCAAGAGAAGAAGTCAGGAACAACCTGACAAACAGGACGTCTGACAACAGACAACCACCTCCCCGAGCTCCGGGAAATGATAACACCCAGCGTAGGGAAACGCTTACGATTGACGAAGATAATTTTCCCATCATCAACATTATCACTGGGGGCACACCGTACCTTGACGATCCTGTACAGTTGACGCCCACAGCCGGAGACAAGCGGAAGCGGGGGGAGCGTTAGCAAAAAGTGAAGCGATAAGCGTGTTGGATCGAATGGTGTTATCCTTCTCCGAGGAAGACGAGAATGGCGTCGTGTTCCCACATAACGATGCGCTGGTGGTTACACCTATCATCGGTAACCACGAGGTTAGAAGAACTCTTGTTGATAACGAAAGTGCAGTTAATCTATTTTCGCTGGAGGCTTATAAACTCATGAAATGCCCTGATAACGAGCTGACACCGTGCAAGAAGCCGATAATTGGGGTAGATGGAATCCTAATCCCTGTGACTGGGGTCACAACGCTGCCAGTGTACTTTAGAGAAGACACATCCAAACGGTCAGAGGAGCTGTTATTCTTAGTCGTTGACCTCACCCTGCCCTATAACGCCATACTTGGACGATTGTTCCTCAACCGTTTCGGGGCAGCGATATCTCAAAAATATTTGAGGATGAAATACCCTTCCTGGGATGAAGTGGTCTCAATAAAAGGCGATCAAAAGTTGGCGGCTGAATGTTACCTACTCATGACCCAGAAGAGTTGCGATAGATATGTGTGTGTCATGGTGGATCCATACGAGCAGAACGATGAGAAACGCACTCAGCCTGTGGACAAGATGGTACCTGTACCAGTTAACGGGATCAGCGAGGTGAGTTTTCTGGTTAGCGAAAAGCTCAGTCTAGAAGAGAACCTCCAATTAGCTCGACTATTGAATAAATGTAAAGGAGAGTTCACGTGGAAGTCCGCGGATATGCCTGGTATTTCGCGAGAAGTGGCAGAACACCGACTTAATGTCGACCCCTGTGTGAAGCCGATCCAACAGAAGCGAAAAGTGTTCTCTGCAGAGAAGGCGTTAACTGTTGATAAGGAGGTGACGAAACTCCTAGGTGCAAGCTTCATTCGTGAAGTCCAATATCCAACCTGGCTGGCTAACCCAGTTCTTGTTCCGAAGCCCAACGGAGACTGACGCATGTGCATCGACTTCACTGGCCTTAACGAGGCTTGTCCTAAAGATTGCTACCAGCTCCCTCGAATCGACCAGCTAGTCGATCAGACCGCTGGGTACGCGTATCTGTGCTTGTTAGACGCCAACTCTGGATATCATCAAATCCCTATGGCTATCGAGGATGAGGAAAAGACCGCCTTCATCACTCCAAAAGCCACTTACTGCTACACGACGATGCCGTTTGGGCTGAAGAACGCTAGAGCAACCTTCCAACGTATGCCGAATAAAATATTTGAAAAACAAATTGGAAAGAATGTGGAAGCCTACGTTGACGACATACTGGTCAAAAGCCGAAGCTTCAAGGACCACTTGCTCGACTTGAAAGAAGTTTTTGATGTGATGAGAGAATACCAGATGAAGGTGAACCCCCACAAATGCATGTTCGCATTCCAAACGGGTAAATTTTTGGGTTACGTGGTCAGTCAGAAAGGTATCCAGCCTAATCCCTCGAAAGTCAAAGCTATCTAGGATATGATATCTCCTCGAACTGTCAAGGAGGTACAAAAATTATTAGGGCGTGTTTATCTCCAAGCAAGGCGAAAAATGCCTTCCTTTTTTCAAGGTCATACGTAAGAAAGCCCCTTTTGGGTGGACAACGAAATGTGAAGAGGCTTTTACAAGCCTGAAAGCCTATTTATCATTCGACCTGGTGTTGACAAGGCCAGAACCAGGCGACACCCTATGCTTATATCTCGGCGTTGCCGACGAAGTGGTTAGTGTCGTCCTCGTTCATGACGACAACCATCTGCACCGCCCCGTCTACTTCGTAAGTCATGTTTTAAAAGATGCCGAGCTGCGGTATGCTCGCATTGAGAAAATAGCGTTTGCGCTAATATAGGCCACGCGAAAAATAGACAAATACTTCCAAGCCCATCCCGTCATTGTACTCACTGACCAGCCTTTGAAGAGGATATTTCGAAAACCTGAGTCTTCAGGAAGAATGTTGATTTGGGCCATCGAACTTGAGCAATACGGGTTGCGGTATAAAAACCGACCCTCTGTGAAGGCCCAAGTCCTAGCAGACTTCATAGCCGAGTGCACCTTCACCGAGGACCCGTTAACGGATCTACCGGAAGAGGAAAAAGATGATTTTGATCTCTCATTCCCTGAAACCTACACCGACTTGTGGCTCATTCATGTGGATGGAGCAAAGAATCAGGAACTAGCCGGAGCCGGAATCTTCGTCATTGGGCCGCACGACATACAGATACGATACGCCATCAGAATACTGCAGTCGTTATCCAATAACGCAGCGGAGTATGAGGCGTTACTGGCTGGACTCAAGATAGGAAGAAGCTTGTCTACCAAAGCCATACACGATACAGGAATGATGAGAGGCTTACGATTGAAAATCTGTGGAGATTCCAAATTGATAATAGACCAAGTCTTGGGACACTCTCAGGCCAGAGAGCCCATCATGGTTCAGTACCTCGCTAAAGTGAAACGCGAGTTGCTAGAAATAAAGAAAAGTGGCATGCAGGTCAGCTTTGAGCACATCCCTCGAGAGGATAACGCTGAGGCAGACAGCCTGGCCAAACTCGCTGCAAATCCAGAATCGTCCATACCTAAGGGCGTATACTACCGAGAAATATTGGTACCCTCCTTCATGGAAGAGCGAGGGTCGCTTTGCGTGGAAGAAATCAAAAATGACTAGCGAATCCCCGTAATAAAATACTTGAAACATGAGGGGTTACTTGTGGATAACGCCGAGAAAAAGAAAGTGCTGAAATAAGCGGCACGGTGTATATACTATGACGGGGAACTGGTTCAGAGATGTTTTTCTCACCCAGCCGCCAGGTGTATAACAGAGCAAGAAGGTCTTCGTACCTTGCGAGAAATCCATGAAGGAATATGCGGCATGCACGCTTCAGGCGACACCTTGGCCGCGCAAGTTTTCAGGTCAGGATTCTATTGGCCTACTATTCGAAGAGATTGCCACAATTATGTATGGACTTGTCAGAAGTGCCAGGAGTTCTCTAAGATTCCTCGACAGCCCGCCACGGAAATCTCTGAAATCGTGGCCCCTTGTCCTTTCGCAAAATGGGGGATTGATATCCTAGGACCGTTTCCAAAGGCAAGGTCTCAACTAAAATCTGTGGTCGTGGCGGTAGATTACTTCACCAAATGGGTAGAAGCAGAAGCGCTTGCAAACATCACAACGGAAAAAATTTGGCGTTTCTTTAAACACCAAGTTATCATGCGGTTTGGTGTACCTCGTGTGTTAGTCAGCGACAACGGGACGCAATTCACCAGCCAATTCTTTAGAAACCAATGCGCAGAATTCCAGATCGAACAAAAGTTCTCTTCCGTGGCTCATCCGTAGACCAATGGTCAAGCGGAAGTGACGAATCGAAGCATTCTCAGCGGCATTAAAAAAAACTTGGAAGGATCCAAAAAGTAATGGGCAGACGAGCTACCGTATGTGATGTGGGTGTACCGCATGACCGTTAAAACTAGCACTGGGGAAATGCCTTTCGCATTGGCCTTCGGCATTGAGGCCGTCACATCGGTGGAGATCTGTACTATGAGCCTGCGAGTGGCGTACTTCAGGGAGGAATTGAACGAGGAGAAGTTGCCAGCAAACCTCGACGCGTTACTAGAGTGGCATGAGGAAGCTCTTTTGAAAATGCTCCATTATAAGCAAAAAATGGCGCGTTATCACAATAGGCGTGTCAAAGAACGATTGCTGAAAGTAGGCGATTTGGTACTCAGAGAAAAACGAGCCACCAGACAACGCATAGGGAAACTTAGTTCGAACTGGGATGATCCATACCGCGTTACCCGCATTATTGGAAAGGGAGCATACCACCTAGAGACACTTGACGGTACTCCCTTACCTAACTCTTGGAATATTGCTCGTTTGAATTTATACCATACTAGATTTTGATATATCTCTGCACCTCTCTACTAACGTCAGCCCTAACGTGCGCTAACACTTGAATAGAGAACATTCTTGTCTATTTTGTGGCTGTTGACTATGTGCAGATGATAAATGAAGAAGGGTGCCAGGAGTGAAAAGTCCTATCCTTGTGACGGCCGGTCCTGATCAGACGGTTCACTAAGTTGAAGGCACGCCCTGGCATACCTAAAAATAAGTGTTGGAAGTGAAAAGTCATATCCTTGGGGGTAGCCGCGCTAACAGAGGCAATCTTTTCGAATAGTGGGCCAGTAGAATCCAGACCTAAAAACCTGCGCAACTAAGGTGCCGCCTGATGCGTGCATACCGCATATCCCTTCATGGATTTCTCGCAAGGTATGAAGACCCTCTTGCTCTGTTATACACTTAGCGGCGGGGTGAGAAAAACATCTCTGGATCAGCTCCCTACGGGCTAATTCCCTAACAACACAGAAAAAGGAAAACAAACACCAATAATCAAGATACCAGTAGAAGCAAAATCTAGCCGTAGAACACTAGCCAAATGTTGGAATACCTCACTAATCAGCTTCAAAATCCGTCCCACCATTGTAGAAGTCTAACAATACAAAGAACAGAAAACAAGATCAGCTCTAATCGTGTCAGTCAAAAACCAAACAGAGTTTGTGATTAATGAAAATTCAAAGAACATTAACATGTGTTAGGTGAGACCTTTCCACTTCCTGGACCAGCAGCGATCATCAAAGGAACTGAAATGTCACTACAAGCCGCTTTACGTTGCCTATCATTCAAGGATTTCAAGTACTTCAAGTACTACTGGTATCTTGATTAGCGCTGCTTGTTTCAGTACTTTTTCTCGGCGTTATCCGCGGGTAATTCCTCATGTTTCAAGTATTTTATCACAGGGATTCGCCAGTCATTTTCAATTTCTTCCACGCAAAGCGATGTTTGTTCTTCCATGAAGGAGGGAAGCGATATCTCTCGATAATACACACCCTTGGGTATGGACGCGTCTGGATTTGCTGCGAGTTTGGCCAAGGCGTCTGCTTCAGCGTTATCCTCTTGAGGGATGTGCTCAAAGCTGACCCTCATGCCACTTTTCTTTATTTCCAACAGCTCGCGTTTCACTTTAGCAAGGTACTGAACCATGATGGGCTCTCTAGCCTGAGAGTGTCCCAAGACTTGGTCTATTATTAGTTTAGAGTCTCCACAAATTTTCAATTGCAACTCTCCCATCATTCCCGTGTCATGTATGGCCTTGGAGGAAAAGTTTCTTCCTATCCTGAGGTCAGCTAGTAGCGCCTCATATTCCGCTGCGTTATTGGATAACGGCTGCAGTATTCTGATGGCGTATCATATCTGCATATCGTGTGGTCCGACCATAAAGATCCTGGCTCTGGCTAACTCTTGGTTCTTGGCTCCATCCACATGAACAACCCATAAGTCGGTATAGGTCTCAGGGAACGGGAAGTCTAAATCATCTTTTTCCTCCTCTGGCAGGTCCGTTAACGGGTCCTCTATGAAGGTACACTCGGCTATGAAGTCTACTAGGACCTGAGCTTTCACGGAGGGTCGGTTTTTGTATCGCAACCCATATTGCTCGAGTTCAATGACCCAAATCAGCATCCTTCCGGAAGACTCAGGTTTTCGGAATATCCTTTTCAACGGCTGATCAGTAAGCACGATAACGGGATGGGCTTGAAAGTATCTGTCCATTTTCCGCGTCACTTGGACCAGTGCAAACGCTATCTTTTTAATGCGGGCATATCACAGCTCAGCATCTTTCAAGATGTGACTCACGAAATAGACAGGGTGATGTAGATGGTTGTCGTCTCGCACGAGAATGACGCTAACCACTTCGTCTGCAACGCCGAGGTATTGGTATAGGGTATCGCCCGGTTCTAGCCTTGTCAGTACCAGGTCAGACGATAAATAAGCTTTCAGATCCTTGAACGCTTCTTCACAATTTGCCGTCCATCCGAAAGGAGCTTTTTTGCGTATAACCTTGAAAAAGGGCAAGCATCTTTCGCCTTGCTTAGAGATGAACCGGCCTAGGGCAATAGCGCGCCCCGTCAATCTTTGCACCTCCTTGATAGTTCGAGGAGATATCATATCTTGGATAGCTTTGACCTTTGAGGGGTTGGACTGGATACGTTTCCGGCTAACCACGTAGCCCAAAAATTTTCCCTTCTGAAATGCAAATCGGGATTCAACTTCATTTGATATTTTCTCATCACGCGGAAGACTTCCTCTAAGTCATTCAAATGGCCCTGAAAAATTTGGCTCTTAACCAGTATATCATCAACGTACACTTCCACGTTTCTTCCGATTTACTTTTCAAAGATCTTGTTTGCCATTCGCTGAAAGGTAGCTCCAACATTCTTCAGCCCAAACGGCATTGCCGTATAACAGTAAGTAGCTTTCGGGGTGATGAAAGCGGTTTTTTCTTCATCCTCAACGGCCATGGGGATTTGATGATACCCTGAATTGGCGTCTAGAGAGCTTAGATAGGCATACCCTGCGGTCTGATCGACCAGCTGATCAATTCGGGGAAGGGGGTAGCAATCTTTAGGACAGACGTCATTCAAGTCAGTGAAATCGATGCACATGCGCCAGTGTCCATTGGGCTTGGGGACAAGAACTGGGTTGGCTAGCTAGGTCGGGTATTAGACTTCTCAGATGAAACCGGTGTCTAGGAGTTTAATCACCTCCTTCTCGACGACTGACACTTTCTCCATAGAGAATGCGCGTCGCTTCTGTTGGATTGGCTTGACGCTGAGGTCAACATTGAGTCGATGCTCTACCACCTCCCAAGAGATACCTGGCATGTCCGCGGGCTTCCACGCGAATTCTCCTTTACACTTGTGCAACAACTGAGCTAGTTGAAGGTTTTCCATCGGGCTAAGTTTTTCACTAACCAAGAAACTTGCTCCGTCGATCCCGTTAACCGGCACGGGTACCATTTTTTCTAATGGCTGAGTGCGCTTCTCATCATTTTGTTCGTACGGATCTACCATTACACAGACGTATCTATCACAACTCTTCTGAGTCATGAGGAGGTAACACTCGGCCGCCAATTTCTGATTGCCTTTTATTGAGACTACCCCCTCCCAAGAGGGATACTTCATCCTCAAATGTTTTTGTGATATCGCCACTCCAAAGAGGTTGAGGAAAGGTCTTCCCAGAATAGCGTTATAGGGCAGATTTAGATCCACGACTAGGAATAACAGCTCCTTCGATCACTTGGAGGTATCCTCTCTAAAGTATACGGGCAAGGTGGTTACCCCAGTTACTGGGATCGGGACCCCATCTACCTCAATTATCGGCTTCTTGCAGGGCGTCAACTCGCTGTCGAGGCGCTTCATAAGGTTATAGGCTTCCAGCGAAAATAAGTTCACAGCGCTTCCATTGTCCACGAGGGTTCTTCTAACCCTGTGATTAGCGATAACAGGTGTAACCACTAACACGTCGTTATGTGGATAAATGACGCCTTTCTCATCCTCTTCAGAGAAAGACAACACCATTATGTCCAAAAAGCTTATCGCTTCACTTTTCGTCATGGCGCCCTCCCGTTTCCGCTTGTCTCCCATCACGGGCGCTAATTGTGTGGGTTCATCTAGGTAGGGGGTGCTTTCGGCTATGATGTTGATGATAAGGACCTCGTCATCTTCCATCATGAATGTTTCTCTACCTCTTCCGGCGGGGACAACATTACTTCCTGGAATGCGAGGGGGTGCTGGTCTGCTATCAGCAGCTCTGCTCGTAGGATTGTTCCTAGCTTCCTCTCTGGTCTTAGTGACAAATTCTCCGAGATAACCTTCCTCCACCAGACGTTTTATCGCCAACTTCAATTCTCTGCACACCTCGGTAGAGTGTCCCTTAGCTTTGTGGAACTTGCAAAAGGCGTTTTCTCTCCCTCCCATGATTACCCCAGGCTTGACAAGGGCGGGGTAACGAATGGGCAAATTTCGCTGTTCCACAATCGCTAAGATTTCTGCTCTCGGCAAAATGAGGGAAGGAAGGTCTGGGTCATAAACCCGACCCTTGGGAGGATCTCCCTGTCGACGGGTCGGGGAGTTATCGGCCTTTCCTCTCGAAGAATTGCCTCTTCGCCGATTGGAGGTCCTGGAAATGTGATCTTTTCGTTGGGCGTAATTGTCGACAAAATGATCTTCGCAAGTTGTAGCCACGGGAACGTTAGGAACTAAAGGTGCCTCTTGCGGTAGGCTTCACGTCCTGTCCCTGCTTTCTTCTTCTTCCATTCTCTCGTAGTTATGGGCTTTTAACCTTAACGCGTCCAAAGTCGTCAGAGGGTCCACCATCAGCTCGTCTTTCAGTTTCCCATAGCGGTAGTTCCGTTTCAAGGCTTCTATAGCGAAATCAATAGTAACACCCGGTGTTAATGACATTTCCCTGTCAAAGTGTCCAAGGAAATATTTCAAGGACTCTTGAGGCTTCCGGTGTATATCGAATAAGGCCGTAGTAGATTTCCTGATAGGGATCGCGGTACTGAACCGGCTTCAAAACTTAGATTCCAATTGCGAGAAATTGCCAACAGATCCACCAGGGAGACCTTTAAACCAGAGATGAGCGACCCCTGACAAGGTCATAATGAATATTTGACATAACACTGCATCACTGTGAGTCTGAAATTGTACAAAGTCCTTCACCTTGTTGAGGTGGGAAATAGGGTCTCTAGTACCATCGTAGGATTCTGTGGGGAGTTTTACATGTCGGCTGACCCTGTGACGTCTGATGCGAGGGGTGAATGGGTGACCGGAGGTGTCATCAAGGATTTCTCGTGTATCGTGAGGGGGATACGCGTCCATCTGACACCCTCAATTTCGTGGTTCTGGAGTGCGATGTCACCTCGGAGATTGGCTGCGACTCCTAGGCGAACGAGTTCGGTGTCTTCTACTACTAGATCTTTCACTACGCACAGGGGATAAATTACGCTCCCCTTCCTCTCGTCGACCGTCCCAACTGTCTCTGTTTTCATCATGTTACCGCTCCTCTTGGGGAACGGGAATTCTTGGTACCTGCGGCACGTAAGGCTCCACTCGCCCCTGAGTGAGTTGCACAAGGCTAATCGGCGCATCCACTGCAGGCAAAGTTGTCAGAATATTTCTGCGTTGTAGGGGCGATAAGGGTCGTTCAGTGACAATAGAGGATGTGAAAATAGCTTGGGGAGGAACATTTGACCCAGAAACGTCAGGCGTGATTCGTGTCGCTAACTCAGTCAAATAATCTAGCCTAGAAGGAAGAGCGGATATTTCACTCGTGAGGGGGTTATTCACGATGTCCAGCCTGACTCCCCTCGGAGGTGGGGTAGAAAAACAAGATCCCGCCATCAGGGATAGAGAGAGGTCCATCTGTGGAGGGAGTGCTTCCCCCATGGATCTAAAAAGAGAGATGGAAGACTCCGGAATAATCTCCTGCGCTGCTGTAGAAGCATTGGTGGTGGCAAAAGGAAATAACCGCCTGCGGGTCTCGTAAGGAAGGCTAGAGGTTGAAGATTGGTTGGGCTCCGAATCGGAAGCCATGATCGTTCCGACCTTCCTGTAAAGACGGAGCTTGGCTATTAAGGACGCTCACTTAATAAACCAAAGCTCTCAATGAAAGCACCAATTTGATAAGATTCGAAGTTCTAGGAAGTCGGAAGCGAAGGTGGGGCCGATCAGAGTCACTATAGTAACCGCTGAATGTAACTGCAAAGCGCCGGAGGGGGGCTCCGGCGTAGACACTCCGATGCTTAATTAGTATGGCTGTTCAAAATGGCAGAGGTTCCAGTTGCGATCTTAGGCTTACCTTGCGTTTTAAATGGTGGGGTATTTATAGACCAGATTGAGGGCGATATCTGGGAATATAACGCTTCCAGCGACATCGAGGGCGATATCCCTAGCGACGTTAGGAGCGATATCTCTGGGTGACGTCAGGCTGTCCTGGGATGGGATAACGCCGTGCGTGCGGATAGATGACGCATGAGACCCCTCCCCCGCTGATGTCGACCATCCCAGGGTTCCTTGCTGGATAAGGGGCGGCAACCTTAGCGGCAGATGCCCGATAGGGGCTACAGTGTTCCGGCCTTAACGCTGAGGTAGGGACGGAAATACCCTGGAATTGTCTCTATTGTTATTAGTTGCGACGGGTACATGATCAATGGCCAACGTCTCTTGTCACCTCGATTCGGGGAATACAGTCAGAGGAATGCACACGTTTGGTCCCCCTTGGATATCTATTCTTGCGGAAAAGGATAAGTCCGCGCTTATCTATATGGGATTCTTCACCTATATGGAATTGTTCGTCGCTGGTTGAGAGTATCTGCGTCAGCAAGATGTTGCTATAAAAATGCTCATCTTGGACGAAGTCTTATTGATTGAGTTATCTCTTCAGCGGTGTAACGCCTCCGGAAAGATACTGCTACTTCGAAGGCGCGCATGGGTATACCCCACGCGTCGTGGATAATATTGATTATAAGTCATTCCTATGAGTGCTACTTTTGAAGCTATCTGCTAAGCAGCGTTATTCTACCCCGATATGGAACTGCGCATGATTAAGTAATGTTGCAATTGTTCGGCGTGGTATTCGTTATCGGCGTTTGTGATCCTACAAATTATATGGCGATACCATAGTTATCCCATTTTCTGGCGGTATCGTGTTATCCCGCCTCGACAACTATCTTATCATAGGAGCTCAGAGAAAAGGAGATGATGGGAAAGAGATCAGTCACGAAAAGAAATAGTATACATATATATGCGATAAATGTTCAAAAACCCACAAGGGTTACACAAGGCAAAAACTCTCAAGAGTAAACAACAAAAACGGGTGGTACCCGATATCCAAAAAGGGCAATAAAGCGCCTATCGCGCGGCAGCCTCCCTGTCCCCTTGCCCTTCGTTACCCCCCATCCTCTCTCGGTGAAAGCGGTCATCTGTAAGATCCCCTAATCTCTTACGAAAACTGTCAATGAGGGCCTCAGCGCCATACACATCCTCCCCGTGGATATCTACGAAGCAGTCGGACATGATGAGGGTCGTATTCGCAATGTACCACTTGCCCTTCTAGGATGATTCTTTCTCCAGTATGACTTTTTCCTCTTGTAAAGCTGCCTCCCGCTCCTTGGTCACCTCTAAATCTTTCTTGGCCATCGCCAACCCCCGACATTCCCCTGATAGTTTCTTCCTTTCTTCTTGCTCCCTAGCAAGCTCGTCGGAAAGCTCACGATGAGCGGTAGTAAGCCCATCTGAGGTGGAGGTAAGAGAGGCGACCTTCTATAACATATACTGGGACCAGTAATGAAACTAGGAGAAACCAGAGAACAAGATGGAACCCAGGAAGGCCACTTGCTCGTCAACAGGCCGAGAAAGGAGCGCCCCTCTCTCCTCTGGGGACGTTAACGCATGAGCTGCCAGGAAAGAGGAAATCCCCATAGAACTATCTCCCCCAGCGGCCGCGAACCCAACTCTGCGCAAGTTGCTCAAGTCAACCTGATGGGTAACGGGACCAGACTCGCCCAACGAACTTAGATCGGCTATGAGATGGGGCGTGGTATCGCCACCAGAATGATACATCGAAGCGCTGGAAGGAACAAAGTGCAGGGTAGGCGGGGACGGAGGTTGATTGGAAGAAGTACCCCCCTGAAGCCCAAAAGAATTGTGAGAGTGAAAGGGTAGAAAACCTACCCCCATAAAATCCTCGGTGAAGCCCAAGACAGTGGAATAGGAAGGAGGAAGTGAGGAGTTAAGAGAATTGGGCGAAGCGTCAAAAGACCCAGAAACGCCCATAGCCCCTAAAGGGTCAGAAGACCAACCGCCAAGATGCGACATTGAAGCAAAAATGGTAGTGTTATCCCCTTCATTAACGGCGGGACCCACTGACAAGCTCGGGTTTTCCCCATCAAGCCGCTGCTTCTTACGTCGAAGTATATGACCTAAGTCCATGTCGTCCAGCGGCGGCGACTGGGTAGAGGCAACGATAGTATCCTGCCAAGAGAAGCATCAAGAAGAATAAGAAAACAGAACAAAATGCCAAAGAGCGTTAAGAAGCAATGATTGAGATAACGCGGTTATAAAAGAAATACATATAGTAACAGTATCGCTAACCGGCACCTCAACCGAAGCTGCCGCGTCTGAAGAAAGAGTAAGGGTGAAAACGCATATTGTCTTCTTCCTTTTCTTCTTTGGGGGAGCCCGAGAAGAAGACGCTCGAGCAGAAGCGACGGCAACGGACACAACCGGGATAGAAACCGAAATAGTAGCAGCCCCCTCACCAATCGAAGTAGAAGGCGTTTGGATGGGATTCGCAGCCGCAGTAAGCGATACCACCGGATTGACAGCAGCGGCGGCAGCAGCAGTAACAACCTCCTCTTGCTCTCTTCTCCTTTGAGCCCTTCTTTCCTGCCTCCTAACGCTTTCAGGGTTCCAACCAGGCTTAGGAGCTGTACAATCATGATATAACGTCAGCGTTAGTATAGTCTGAAATAATACAGAAAATGACGTAACACTCACTCTCAACACAAGCTTGAATATCGTTCCCGCATGCGAGATTACGAGTGTGGACATGGACCTCCAACTCAAACAGCTTGTCCAACCAGCTTTGCTCAGGCGGAGGAAGGAAGAACCCCCCGCTGGCCCCAAGCACCATCCCTGATATCGTGATTAAAACCAGTCCGCCACCAGGGGATTAGCAATTCAACGACAAAGAATTCTTCTTTCCAATCTTCAATAGAAGACTCGAGGTGTAAGAGCTTCCAAGTGAAGGGTTTGAGTGAGTCATCGTCATAACGGGGCGATATCGCTAACACACCCCTACGGCTATACAGTTGAAAAAGTGACTTAAGGAACAAAAGGGAAGGAGAGTTAATCCCTTTGTATCTACAAAGTTGGAGAAACGCATAAACGCAACTGTACGCGTTGGGAGCAAACTGAACGGGATTCACATCCAGAGCAACAAATAGCCCTTTGATGAAAGGATCAAGAGGGAATTTGAAGCCATAGCCAAACATCTTGGCATACAAGAGCCTGCTGTTGCCAGGCATCACACTATTAAGGCAGAGTGAATCACAAGCAACAGAAGCCTTATAATCCTTAGGGATATGGGCATTGTGTTTAGATAAATGATCTTGAAGAATGGTTGAAGAAGTGATGGTGGTGGCAGTATTCTCAATTTTTTCCTCATCAACGGATTTAGTTTGAGAACGACGAGTTTTAGCCATGGCAAAAATAAAGAAAAAGATGAAGAAGATGATAGATGAGGATAGAAATACCTTTCTGGAGGAGAAACTCAGAACACCCAGACGATGGAAAGAAAAAGCACAAGTCGGCTCGAGAGGAAGAAGCGAAAATGAAATAACAAAAGAAGGAAAAATAAATATGTGTTGGGTTTTATAACCCTAGCAGTCAGCCAAAATGACTGCTGTAACCGTCGTCGCGCGTGCGATGCGTCGCAAGGGGAAAGACACAAACAATGAGTACGATCCTAGAAAAGCGAGAAGACGCTTCGATCTCGTCAGTCCCTAGGGCACGCCAACCCCTATCGTCTCCATGAGCAGACACATGTATTTTAGCCATCATGACCTCTCTCTCGTATTAATGAGGGAATCCTGAGCATTAAATGCTCTGAAAAAGTGGAATCGATTTTCAAATCAAGACAAGTGCAATAACGCGAAGACCAAGATAAAGCGACGCAGCGTTAACTCCACAGGCAGCTGTGGAGATAACGCAAAAGAAAGAGATAACGTTACAAAGATCAATCATTATTCAAAGGAGAATCCTAAACGCTGCTACAAGGCAGGCATTATTAGTTATTACAAACCGAATGAGATCAATGTTTGGAATAAGAAAAAGATAGCAATTAACGGAGACGAGAGAAGCTCTTGAAGTCCTCCGCGGCATCAGCACCATCCGATTACGGAAGCGCCCCGACATCGCCCCCGTCGCCTCCTTCCTCCTCTCCCGAAGAAAGAAAACCTTCATCACTCACGTCTATTTCGTTCATTTTTTCAGAGGTATAATCACCTATATTAGCAGAATCGAAAGACCCACTACGATAGTAATCTGCGAATTCGGCGGTAAAGGCCCGCACAACTCTCTTCTTCCACCAGTTTATCTTTAAGGGCACCTTTGCCAGTTCCACGTTACAAGCCAATAACTCCTCACGAAGAAGAGAATTTCTCTTGTCAGCCGACACCAACTCTGCCTCCAGCAACCCAAATTGGGCCTTCCCCCTAACCAGCTCTACCTCTAGCAACTCAACTTTGGCTTTCCCCTTTGATCTCTCCCTTGCAAGTTCGGCGCGACAATCATTCAGCTCCGCCAGGGTACGAGTCTGAAGTCGTGTCAACTCCTTCGCTTTAATCAAGGTGGCATCCAACCACCCCTTCGAGTCAGGCGAACCTCGAAGCTTGTCACCATGAGCCTCAAGAAAGTAATGCACTTGGCGGAAACTGGCCAGTGCGTCATTCAGAACGTGTGCGTACTGAATATCGGAGGGAAGCCGTAGCAAAGCTTCTTTATCCTCAGGCGAACCGAATATCTCACCTGCCAGAAAGGCCGCCGGCTGATCTCACGACAACAAGTCCGATATCCCTAAGGCACGAAGCCCGCTGGTGCCAAAGGTGGATAAATCTAGCCGGTAGGAAGGAACCCCTTGAGGACCCTGGGGGGAAAGATTGGTGATAACAGGAGAAGTGGAACCTTTAGTGGAACCGTCGATACCCAAAATGGAAGTAAAGAACAACGGCTGGGGACCCCCGTTGGTGGGTCAGGAAGAATGCTCGAGCTGGGAGCTGACGCCACCACGTCAGGAATGTAGGAGGAGATAGAAGAATCGGTGAGGTTAGCCGGCGGAAGCGAGTCTGCTGCCGGCGGAACCTCAGTGACTATTGGAGGAATGGCAGTTGACGCCTTAGTAACCTTTGTCGCCTGAGAAGTAATCGCCACGGTAGAAATGTCAACACTTGTGGTGGGGACTTCGTCAACCTTCTTTGAAAAGACCTCAGTAGCTTGAGCAGCTTTCTCAATTCTGAGTTTTTTCCGTTGAGTCGCGGAAGCATGGCGAAGCTCCGTCTCGATATCCATATCCTCGCTATCGCTATCAGTTATCCTAGTAACGGGCCGGCTCGAAGTTGCTCCTCTGCCTCGAATCGGTAGCCAATTGTCAAGGAAACGAGAAGCTCAAACAGACATACCGCGCCCTCCCCCTACGACTGTGTTAGTTCTCATTTTCTTTAGTGGAGCACTCTGGGCACTCTGATTGCTGGGACCCTCGGGTGGTGGAGAAGTTGGCAACATTTGGAGTGGTACCACGTTCAAAGGAGCATCATTTCCCTTAGAGGATTGACCCTCAGTGTTTTCTGCCAAGGAAAGGTGTTAGAACAACAAGCGAATTGAAGCAATAACGCGGGAAAAGGAAAACTCACCTATAACGCACTCTTCCAAATGCCTATACGAAGCGAATTCTTGAATTCGGAAAGAGGTGTTTATCTCTAGCAAGGCGTTAACATGAGTCAACTCACCCTTAAACAACACTACTGGATTGCCCAGGCGACACTAGTAATTTCTCGATTGAAGCCACCGCGCCACAAATGAGAAGGCAGTTCGAGAGCGAAGAAACCGCTTTTCCAGTCAGTCACAGTCTCCTCAAAGCCCTGAAACTTCTGCCAAAACGACTGCACTAACACGTCATTCTACTTCGGGGTGATATCAATCAGACAGTTACGACAACTCAGGCTAAAGAACTTGCAGATTAAATTAACGGATGGAGTGAAGATACCCTTCATCTCGCAAGCGCGAAGGAAAGCATAAATCCCACACCAGGAAGAAGGAGTTATCTAGGCGAGATTAAGATCATATTGGTGCAACAATTTTTCTACAGAGGTATGCATTGGAAGACGAAAGCCATAAAGGAACATCTTAAAATAAACCATTCTATACTTTCCCCACAACGGATCGTGAAGCCGTTGACCGTCCTCGGGAATGAAAGGAAATAGTTAGGAGGAAAGAAGACACCGTGACCCTCTAATTTGGCCTTCAGAACCGTCGAACATGAGAAAATACTGGGTGTTCTTTCGATTTCTGGATCTAAAGGTCTCTGAAGACCCTTGGTAGCTCTAGTATAGCGCATGGAGAACCAGTAAAGCAAAATCAAAACGAAAGAGGAGCAGAATACCTTGAAAAAGAAACCGATGAATAGACTGTCGGCGCCGATGAACGGTTGAAGGAAGTTCCCTTAAGCAAAAGAAGCAGAAAGAAAGAATAGTGGAGAAAAATTCGAAGCACGAGTAAAAGTGTCAGAAGAAAGCAGTTATTTCCTTTTAAAGGTCAAAAATCAGTAACTGAGCGACCTGTGAGAACAAGACACGCGCAAAGTAGAAAACGACACGTGGAACGGACTTAGAGGAATATTTATGGTTAAGCATTTATATCCTTGAAGGAAAGCGGTTAGCGATTTAAAAGTGAAGAACGGTTGCCTCGAGCGATAACTCATCGCTCAACGTTAACTATCTAAAGGCTACAGAAGTTAACGCGGAGCATAACAGCAAGAAAGCAAGAACCAAAAATGTTATTTTATTCATGATAAGCCATACGACATCTACAACGTGCATGATGTGTAAAGATTAATCCTCATCGGGCCAGTAAGAAGGCCAGTAAGAGTTATCTCCATACGAAGATGGAAACTCCTCGTCAGCGAAAGGGAAAGGCTTGTCAACCCTTTTCTCTCGACCGGACTTTGGCAGACTTGACTCCCTCTTAGTGGCGGGAGCCGCTACCTTGACACCGATATCGCGGGAGGAACCCCTTCCATGAAACGACTGATGTGAGGAAACAATTCATCGCCCCTCTGAACAGTAGGGACATAGAGATCAAAAGGTACGTTGGCTGCCTCGAAGGCCTTCCTCTTCAGCCTCTTGCGACCCTTGAGTCGGGCAGGTCGTCTCTTTAGACACGGTAAGGGAGGATCGTCGGAATCTGGCGAAGTCGGAGGAGTCGGTGGAGACTCACGCTCAACGGCATCCATGAAACATGAATCGGCCATAGAATCTTAAACAATCTCAATAGAGAAATGTGAAGAAGAAGATGAGCAGGAAAAAGAAGAAAAAACCCCATTAAATAGTCAAAGCGAAGAGGTTTCTCCCTCTTCTCGCACAATCTTTGAGAAGAATCAATGCGCTTCGAGAAGAACGATCTTAATTACAGAATCAGATCTTGTGATCATGCCTGTCAGAATTTCTCACTGAACAAGAGACACCAAAAAACCGCCCAATTAGTTGATACCGAGGAGGTGGCGCGAAATTAAAGTAGAACGGTTCGCGAGAGTAACCTTCACCACCTGGCGAACAAGGAAAAAAGCGAGCGCTACAGAAGTCCAACCAATGGCGGAATCATTTTCAGTTGGGCTGATGTGGCACTCAACTGAATCGTCAACTGGCTCATTTCGAAAAGAAAGAAGAGGAACGCAGGATAACGAAAAGACATTTTATTTATTTATGGCCTAACGGCAGGGGCATACATCCATACAAACAAAAGAAAAAGATAGGACGACAACGATCGATAGTCAAGCCTGCGACCCAGCATCATCATCCTTTGGCAGAGTGGGGACATCCCTCAAGGTGTCCGCCACGGAGGTCAGCTCGAAGGAGGAAACCCTCATGCCCTTCAAGCAGTAGTTCAGTAGGTCCTTCCTCTGCTGTAGCATAGTGATCACCACCTCGATGCGGGAGATGGTAGCAGCCAACTTTGACACATTCTCTAGAGGACTAAAATCCTCCAGAGAAGCCGTACTAAGCCTGGACCGAAGAGGAGTCAGCATCCCTTAGAGCTCTAGGACATCCTTAGAAGTCTTGATCAACACATTCTCCAGAAAGCCGACGTCACCGTCGTTAAGGTTCTTCAGAGTGTGGGTTTTGGAAATCAAGAAATTCTTGGTGAGACTGTCCATGATGAAAATGCTAAGAAGAAGTGCTTAAAAGATGTGAAATTTGCGCGATGGAAGTTCAAATTTATAAGCCTCAAGAAAAAGCAGTGAAAAGACGTGTTCCTCGATGACTGAGCCACCCGTTATCTTGAGGAGCGGCAAGTACGATATAAAGGCCAACCGAAGTGATAGCCCTTGGTAAACACTCGGGCTCATTTTCAGTTGGGCTTGTGATAACAATAGAGGCAACACCAGGGGTATTTCGTCCCTATCTCAACGTTAAGGCCGGAACACTGTAGCCCATATCAGGCGTCTGCCGCCAAGGTTGCCGCCCTCTATCCAACGAGGAATCCTGGGATGGTCGACATCAGCGGAGGGGGGGTCTCACGCGTCATCAACCCATACGCGCGGCGTCATCCCATCCCAGGTCAGCCATGACGTCACTATAGGTGTTATCTTTCTTAGATAACGCCTACCCCATAGAGTTAACGCCTTCCTCGGCGCCTATAAATACCCCCTCATTCAAGTTGAGAGGTAAGCCTAAGATCGCTACTCGAACCCCTGCCATTTTGGAACAGCCTTACTAACTTAAGCATCGGAGCGTCTACGCCGGAGCCCCCCTCCGACGCTTTACAGGTATACCCGATGACGATTATAGTGACTCCGAGCGGCCACAATCCTCACCCCCGATTCCCCAGAAGTTCGAATCTTATCAAATAGTCTTGAAGCTTGGAGTCCACAGAAATCACCCGAAAAATATATGTTTTCGTATATTTCTCCTTTTTGGCCTTGATCTACGATAAAGATGGAAATAAGAGCAAATTAGCAGTATCATGCCATAAATAAAGGTAAGAATGAAGGGGAAAATATGCATAAAATACACACTATCAAATATTCCCACACTGCCCAATGCTCGCCTTCGAGCATTCACAAAACTAAAAACAGCCCCAAGGCATAAACACAATCGATCACAACACAGGAATGAACAAACCAATCAATTGTTAAGACCTCGATAATATGCTTCCCGCCTAGATGCACACAGGGATAACGTCCCCAAAGGTAGAGTTTTTCCACATCAGGCCTAGCCATGAGAAATCCTCACCAGAAATGTGTTTACACTCTCACTCG
Organism: Viola odorata; assembly: GCA_963691705.1. Taxonomy (NCBI): domain Eukaryota; kingdom Viridiplantae; phylum Streptophyta; class Magnoliopsida; order Malpighiales; family Violaceae; genus Viola; species Viola odorata. The sequence continues at coordinate 44,943,469 of OY829545.1, read as the reverse complement.
TAAAAAGGGCTATGTGTTTAGTCACTCAAAATGTAGATAACACATCACAAAACAGAGTTTGCAAGCCAATCTGAGTACATAGTGCACATGCATGGGCAATCTAGCAATCGAAAAGGAACTTTGCATCATAAAAGAGAGAGGAAAAGAAAGCGAAATGGATGGGTTAAGAAAAATAAAGAAGAGATATGACAAAAGGAAAAGAGAAAATAAAAGGAAAAAGAAAAGAAACAAAAAAAAGATGGAGGAGAAAGATAACCAACTAGTTTGAGGGATTCCTTGGCCAGGAAAATGAGAGGCGGTGAGTAAGCACTTGCTGGAGAGGGCGTGACAGCGAGGGCTAGATGAGACTTCTGCATTCTTCAGTGGGGGAGGTCTTGATCTGCATGCTGCGTCGGGGCAAGAGCTGGTGGCCTTGTGCTTCTTTGTTGTGTCTGGTATGCTTTTATTTGATTTTATTTTTAAAAGATAAATGTAGACACAAATCTTTCTTTCTTGGCTTGCCTTTCTACATTTTAGGGGCTGGAGCTGGGAATCTCTGCATATTTCTTCTTTGAGTGGTTAGTGTCGAGGGCTTTATACTTTGACTTCGCTTCCCCACACTTATGTTTTGTTGTGGTGAGGAAGCAATCTTGCTTTAGCTTGCCCTCGATCTTCTAATTCTCGCCTTTGCTCTGTCTTGCCCTCGATTTTTATCTTTCCCCCACTTGATCTTTTTGCGCCTAGCCCTTGCTGCTCTTTGAAAAGTGCTACTCACCTGCCAAGGAAAGATCAAAAGAAACAGGCTCAAATGGTTAGAAGAGAAACAGAGAGGGTGGAGAGTGAGTGTCGAGGGCTTGGCGGAGAAAAAGAAAGGAAAGAAAGAGAAAATAAAATGATGCAAAGGATTTCATCAAATTGCTGCTTTCCCATGTCTAATGGTGCCTATACCTAAGGATATCATGCAAACCTAGCTAGTGCCTAGCTATGCATTCAAATCACACATGAAAAAGATACAACATGGAGGCTCAATGTAATCATAAGGTGCTAAATATGACTGCTAGTGTCCAGGCCTCGATGCAGACATAAGGGGCAATAGGCAAGGAGTGCAAGGATTGGTCTAATCATGCAGAATGGCAATCTTTCGACAATGCTCAAGTCATGTGCTCATGCAAAGGGGTTTTCAAAACTGGGCAGCGAGGGCTAGCAAAAGCCTAGAGAAAACCGAGAGTAGAAATCCGCAAATTTTTCACAAAATAAGCATGCATGCAACAAGCACAAATTATAAACATGCAGTCAAGCAATCACGATTAAAACAAAAGAGCAGATAAAACCCTCCCCACACTTAGGCTTCGTATTTTCCTCAATGCGAGAAGGGTGCACAAATAAAAATTAAAACGGTTCAAACGAAATAATAAATAAAAGTACAAGACAAAAATTAAAAGGAAAATGTGTGTTTGTTTTTCTTGTTAGGGAAGGGGGGGGGGGGGGGGGAATCAAGAGGGCGGGAGGTTGCGTCAGGCAACTTCAGCCGTCAAGGCTTGAAGTTCCTTTAGGATGGTCAGGAGAAGGCACTCCAGGGCTGGATCATGGACAAGGGATGAACCGTGGGCGGCAGCAGCAGGGGTTGAAGTTGAAGCTTCCGGGACATGATTAGGAGGAACAAACTGGGCTGGAATGGTAGTGCTGGGTGGGACTTGGCGAGTTGATGATCGAGTCCTTGACAGGTCTGGGTGTTCGAATTAACTGCCATACTTGCTACCGAAAGCTTGCCCCTTCTGGGGTGTACAACCTGTACTGAAACTTAACACACCTTGTGAGACACATATGAGCCCCATCCCATCAAGGGTTCTAGGGTCTAAATCTTTAAAGGACACAAGTGAGAAAAGGTCACAAGATGCAATATCGAGGCCACGACTGTTAACAGTAAGCAAAGTTATAAGCGATCCTAGGATAGGGGGTCGATTAGAGTTCTGCACAGTCATAAAAGCTGAAGCAACCCAATAACCTAGGTTTACCTTACGCTTGTGGACTATGCACCATAAGAGAAAAAGTTCCTACATCATTAACTACCCAGATGTACCAGAATGACCCGCGAGGGTGAGGGCAAGATTGTGATGCAGAATCCGTAGAGATGGGTCCGTAAGCTCGTGGGCTTTGGCGTATCGAGGGGTGAATTCGGCATCAGTTAGGGTGTGACTCGCGTGGCGTTTATGGATTCAAGCATGGAAGGTGCGTGGGGAGTGTGTTGCTATTCGTGGAATCGAATAGTATGCTCGTGGATTCAAACAAGGGCGTTCGTGGACTCGGCATTGGTGCTTCAAGCATGGGAAATCGTGGACTCGATTTTGACTTGGGATTGTGGATTCAATCTTGGAGGGCGAGACTTGCAAATGGATCTCTTGTAGGTTGCGATCCTTGGTGCCGATCAGGTGTTCGGTGTGCTAGTAGGTGGATTCCTCTAGGGTTCATTAGGGACGAACGAGACGAGTGGAGTCTTGCCTAACCTCACTTCATCAAAGACTCGGAAGAGCAAGTCCGAAGGTGGATTCCTTCGGAAAAAAGTTGTAAGGTGGGATCTTACGATACAATTCCGCGTGTCGTACCTATACAAGAACTAGATCGTAGCTCTACGCATCCTAGGCATTTAGGATTGTATCAATGGTGGTGGTGGGTGAAGGAGAGAGGTGGTGCTAGGTGGAAGAGAAAGGTAGTGGTGGTGGAGGAGAGAGGTGATCGTGGGTGAAAGAGAAAGAGGGTGGTGGAGGTGAAGGGTAGAGGAGGGAAGTGGCAGCGGTGAAGAGAGGGATGAAAGAAGGGTTGTGTAATAAACACGAGGGTAGTGTACAAAACATTGTCATTTCTTAAAATTATTTTCTTGTCTTTTTGAGATAAATATTATTTTTTGACGGAGGGTCTAAAATAACGATTTCGTCGAGTACATGGTTTATTACAGTCATTTTTCTAATGGAGGGTCCATTGTAACAATTTTGGATGAGTACATGATCCAAAATGTTATTACCCCAATTATTTACTTGGTCAATCCAAGGTGGCATGAGTTGTGGTAAAATTGTGCTGACATGGCGAACTTTTTTTAACTGAAAATGTGACAGATCAACATTCTGTAATGGTAGGAGGTAATTAAAAAAAACTGAGTACAAGGGGGTTATTAAACAAACAATTCGTACCGTGGGTAATTAAACAAAACATTAAGATACATGAGTTTTAAATATTAAATCAAACAAAAACATTATATAATAAACTTGTAAAGTATATATATGTACTATAATGAGATTATTTTGTCGATTACAATACAAAGTAGATTTACCCTATTAGTCTTATTTCTTGTTACAAACTGAAGAGGAAACGAGGGACAATTTAGTTAATTTGGAAGTAAATTAACTATCTATACTCAATTTTGTATATTGATTTACTACCTGCATTTGCTAGTTTGTATTAACTCGTTATATTTTTGCGTATGTGTAATTTAAAACAATTGACACACTGACAATTAAGAATATGACACGTATGAAAAAAAAAATACAAAAACAAACTAAACTAATGAATACGTCTAAACTAATGTACAAGTAGTAAATTGACACAAACTAAACAATATTAGTTGTGGTTAAGAAGTAAGAAACTTGTCTAGTGATGAGGGCTGAATTCGTCAAATAATATATCATTAAAGTTATAACTTAACACCAATAGACAAAATTAATGGTGGATAATGATAATTAGAATGGATAAAGTGAAATAGGGGTTGTTTTTTGTTTTGAAAAAAGATTAAAAATAAACAATAAAAAATAATGCAAATTAAAAAAGAAAAAATCCGGGAGTGATTTGATAAACAAATAAGGAAAAAGATTCCTAGCGAAAATAATATCAAGGTTATGATCCAAGTGTAATTGATCATTAATTCAAGTGTATTCATTTATGATTCATGAAGTAAGTATAACAACCAGGTACACTTAGGTTCCCTCCTTTCCACCTGCAATAAATCAATTAAAAAATCTCTCTATTAAAAGACCCTAATTATCTAGAAACCTTAAAGTACACTTATAAGATTTAACTAGATAATTGATGAATTTAGGGAAAGACTACTCTAGGCCATACAGAGACGAAAGAAGTTAAGTTTAAAGCTTAAAACATAATCAGAGATTAAAAGTTATCTCTGTCAATAATAAAAGAAAGATTAAATAATGTTTTTCTTCCCTTGATTATCTCTTAAATCCTCATTTGAAAATGTATCTGATCTTCTAGATAAATACATAATTGAATTTGAAGTTGATCTCTATTTAGGAACTTTGGAAACACGTTTTTCTTCATTTCTCACCAATACTCCACGTTTTAGTCCAGTCTTCCAGAACCTCTACTACTCGGCATCCTTCTAAGCCTAGGCTTAGGAAATCTGCTTCAAAATCTATCTAAGTCAAGGCTTAGGTTTTCCAGCAACAATTCTAAGCTTTTAGGCTTCTTTCTTCTCAATCACCTTTGGATCCTTGATTCTACATGAAGGGAAGAAAATGGACTATAATCAGTAGTATTTCTATGTAAAAGCATACAATTAGATAGAGATTATACACAAATTAAGAAAACAACCATCCACCCTTAACCAAAGTATCAGAGTTCAAGTTTTGGGAATGGAGAAAAATTATATTAAAAGAGTCACCTCCATTTGAAAGCCTGGCAGAACTCGAACCGAATTATTCAATGAAATCAAAAAAGAAAAAGTAATTAAATTAGCACATGTAGTAAGTTACAACAAAAACATGGATTATAGTTAATGAATACGTCATTAAGCCTCAAAGAGGCGTATTTATAAGGTTATAACACAGACCAAATACGTGATAAAACCATGGCTTAAACTTAAGCTTTAAATACTTGTTGTTTTCTCATCTACCATTTGACAGAAGACTTTTGCTTAACGAGGCACTAATACTTACTGTGAAACTAAATTGTCTGAAGCAGATATATGATCTCTTGAGTAGCTTGTCTTAAACGTACATGTTAGATGACAAAAACCAATGTTATTAGTTGTTAATGCCATTGATGTCTTTATGTAATTATCAAGGCTATGGCTATATAATGTATTACTCCCTTCTAATAAGAGACGAAATACTTTGTCGATAGAATTCCTTTGTTAAATTGTCTGAAGCAGATATAGACCATAACTTAATTAGATGACAAAAACCAATGTTATTAGTTGTTAATGCCATTGATGTCTTTATGTAATTATCAAGGCTATGGCTATATAATGTATTACTCCCTTCTAATAAGAGATGAAATACTTTGTCGATAGAATTCCTTACTTTATCGGTTTACAACATCAACATTTGGCATTGGAGGGATGAGAGTGAGTAATTTGTGTTTCAAGATGTGGCGACTTCCAAAAGAATTCAAGTCACATGATAGTGATGACTCCCATGGAATTTACAATTACATCACGCTCCGTGAGATTGAGGCTCACCTACCTGTTTAGCTGTTTAGCGTTACTTTGCATCTCGAGCCGAACTCTCAACCTAGAGTCTTGTTGGGGTTATTTCCAATCGACAATCAATTTGCGCAGCAAACAATCTTATCCCAAGAATCAATAACCCCTACCAATCAAAAGCAATCAAAAATAACACAGAGATTTTTAACGTGGAAAACCTCAACAGGTAAAAAACCACGGGCACAAGCCAGTCAATCCACTATATGATGATCAATGTGTACAACCAAGCAAAATCTCTATCTCAACTATAGGAATAATCTGAAATACACCACTATCACCAATAGTACCAATCAAACAATCCAATCAATCAATCAATCCGAGAAAAACAAGAGATATGAGAATAGAGAACCAAAACCAGATTTCCACTGCTTCAATTGGGACAGGATTTCTACCACCTCGGACAACTTCTCACCGATCCAACCGTTCAGATTGAAGAACCAGAAGTCGTGCACCTTCTGTACAAATTTCACCCAGATCCAACGGTGAACAAAGTCGCTGCGACGATTCTCCCGCCGCTGCACAGAGTTTGGCGAAATCTGTTTTCTCTCTTCTCTCTCACAGGATGCTCAAATCCTCTCACAATCTCTCAGGATGTTCAACAACAACCCTTTTACAATCTCTCTTGTCTCTCTGTCTTCTCAAAACCTAAGCCACCATATATATATATTAGTGGACAACCTAATTAATTAGGTTACACAATCCTACTTCAAGTCATACTCCAATCTTTCCTTTTTCTAATCAAACTAAAACAAATAGCCCCAATTATGCTAGACCCACAACAAATCTCTCTTTCAGCCAATATGAGCTGGACTCCAACAATCTCCCCCTCCAGCTCATATCATGGGGGAATCACCAATCTTCATGCAATCTGAGTAGGAGTCAAGTTCGCTTTCTCACCGGTCAACACCGCAAAGCTAACTCTTCTCCTAGGTAACTCTATCTGGCCATCAGCATCATTCAATCTTTTGTAAGTACCTTGTACTTTACTCTTAACCGCGGTTCCAATCAATCGGTAAACATTATTGGAAGCAAGCTCCCCCTTCATGATTACAACTGCTCCTTTGCTTACCCTCATCAATCTGTCTCTCGCTGTGTATCTATACCCGCGAGAATCCAATCTTCCAAGAGAGATTAAATTTCTTTTCAACTTCGGCACATATCTCACATTGCCGAGAGTTCTCACCAATCCATCATGCATCTTGATCTTCACATTGCCAATACCTTCAACCTCCAGTTTTTCGTTATTGGCCAATGTGACAGATTTATCATCACAATCACCAAATGTACTAAACAATTCTTTGTTAGCACAAATATGAAAAGAACATGCAGAATCTAAAATCCAGGAATCTCTTACCTGTTCCTCACTTTTCTGCACTACCAACAACTCAGCATCATCATCCTGAATAGTTGCAGCATCACCAATCTTTTCTTTACTCTTCTGCAGTTCTTTCAAATCAGTCATCAACTTCTGACAGTAGGCTTTGATGTGACCCTTCTGGTGGCAATAGTAGCATTCTTTCTCACTGTAGTCTACTCTTGGTCTTGAACTGGATCTGTTTCTTCCATTGCCGGAAGAAGCTCCTCTTCCTCTGTTTCTACCACGATGATCCCGTCCACTCGATGACCCTTCTATAGCTAACAGTCTCTCACCACTATTCTTGCTCTCCACTCCTAACAGCTTCTCATTATCTATTAGGAAAGTCGTCACATCCTCCTTCTTCAAACTTGTCTTCCCTGCTGTAAGGGACTGCACCAGTGACTTGTATGACACAGGCAATGAAGAAAGAAGAAGTATCGCTTGCTCCTCATCTTCTACTTTCTCCCCTGTATTGAGCACTTTCGTCAACACCCGATTAAAATCCGACAAGTGCTTATGGATGCTCATACCTTCATCCATCTTCAACGAATACAAGTCCAACTTCAGACTAAGTTTGTTTGTCACAGACTTGGAAGCATAAATACTTTCTAGCTTCTCCCACATTCCTTTTGGTGTCTGCTCCCCCATCACAGCATACTTTATTGATGGAGCTAATGCTAGCCTGATCTGACTGGTCGCCTTTTTTAGGGCAGTTGCCCAATCACCAGCTTTCATTCCTTCTGGCATCTTATCACCAAGAGCGACGTCGAGATCCTTCATAGTCAACAAATCCATCACAGTTGTCTGCCACACTGCGAAATCATTCTGTCCATCAAAAAGCTCAATCTTTGCGTTGTCGGTCATCTTTCAAACCTTAAGCTCCGCTACCAGTTGTTGGGGTTATTTCCAATCGACAATCAATTTGCGCAGCAAACAATCTTATCCCAAGAATCAATAACCCCTACCAATCAAAAGCAATCAAAAATAACACAGAGATTTTTAACGTGGAAAACCTCAACAGGTAAAAAACCACGGGCACAAGCCAGTCAATCCACTATATGATGATCAATGTGTACAACCAAGCAAAATCTCTATCTCAACTATAGGAATAATCTGAAATACACCACTATCACCAATAGTACCAATCAAACAATCCAATCAATCAATCAATCCGAGAAAAACAAGAGATATGAGAATAGAGAACCAAAACCAGATTTCCACTGCTTCAATCGGGACAGGATTTCTACCACCTCGGACAACTTCTCACCGATCCAACCGTTCAGATTGAAGAACCAGAAGTCGTGCACCTGCTGTCCAAATTTCACCCAGATCCAACGGTGAACGAAGTCGCTGCGACGATTCTCCCGCAGCTGCACAGAGTTTGGCGAAATCTATTTTCTCTCTTCTCTCTCACAGGATGCTCAAATCCTCTCACAATCTCTCAGGATGTTCAACAACAACCCTTTTACAATCTCTCTTGTCTCTCTGTCTTCTCAAAACCTAAGCCACCATATATATATATTAGTGGACAACCTAATTAATTAGGTTACACAATCCTACTTCAAGTCATACTCCAATCTTTCCTTTTTCTAATCAAACTAAAACAAATAGCCCCAATTAGGCTAGACCCACAACAAATCTCTCTTTCAGCCAATATGAGCTGGACTCCAACAAGTCTGACACAAGTTGTAGACAACACAAATAAAAAATCACACAAATTTTCACTACCGCAATTTTACAAAGTTTAAATCGTTAATGAAATAAATAATTAAGTAATTTACAACAATGCATATGATTAAAATTTTACACGAGCGGAAGACTTTATAAGCATATAAATCAAGGAATAATTCACCATTATATCACGATTTTATATAATCAATCAGAAAAAAATAGTCCATGGGAAGGAAAATAAGTTACAAATATCACGTTTGAACAAGAAAGCATCCTATGGAAGGAAAATAAGTTACAAATATCACGTTTGAACAAGAAAGCATCCTATGTATTTTATTTCGAAAGATCAAACTAAAGTGTAATTTTCGTAAATATTTTTATTCGTCAATTCCCAAACACAATTATTCTATAGTTTTATTATCACATAAAACTCAATAATGAGGCATGTTCTAACATTAACATAAAAAAAATGAAGGGTACATAGGCCAACTCATGCCTATGAAGCAACCCGTGAACAAAACAATATTCATAATTTTTAAAACATTTCTTCAATTAATTAATCTAATTAATTAAAAATAGAATTTCCTAAATAACCATACAGAGTTCCACAAATTAAAAACACTCAAGTGAATTTTACTAATTTTATCTATTACCCGAATACATATATACTCAAATAAGCTTACAATTTTCTTGATGATTAATTCCTTTTCATTACTTAGCTCTAATAATTAACACGCAAGATCATTTTCAACAATTTCTTCACAAACCCAAAAACCAATACAACAAGTAAATTAATTCTTTCCTTTAAATAATTTTCCAATCAATTGATTTTCTATTTAGTTATCTTCTTATCGTACCTGAAAATTCGACACGATATGAATGACAACTAAAAACAAATGTTCTACAATGAAGTCTCTATCCTAATTATTTCTAGAGTTTTAGGAAAACCTAAATTAATAAATTGATACGGTAAAAAAAATAAGTGTCTTAATCTAGGAACATGATTCGAGGTCATTTTATAGGTTCAGAAAAAAGTATTAGGCACCTGAACCAATCCTAAGAGTTTACCGGTTAAACAAATGTGTTTAAAAAGAAAATAAATGAGGGAAAATGTTTTAAATACGTGTACTCATATTTAGAGAAGTTTGCCGAAATGAGAATGCAAAAATCCTAAGTCATTGGAACCTAGGGGTTTTGATATATTTAAATCTTGTACACAAATAATCCAATTAACTTGGATCATGTACTCGTTTGCTTTCATTGGAACCTATACTACTAAATTCGTGTCAATTTAAACCTCTAGTAGGAAGTAAATTATCCGCCCGACATATCAACATACCACGTTTGATTTTGATGACTTAGACCCATCGTACGCCCGACCTAAAAACCAAAATGACTGCTAATGGGCTCGTTCGGTAATCATCTCGATGTTTTGTTTTTTGTTTCTGAAGAATTGATTTTTTTTAACACAAAAAAAGAAAATTTCATCCCATCTCCTACGTCCTCTTCTTTTATGGTATTTTCACACACCATATTCCCTTCCTTATCCTTTCTCCCCCACTTTCAAATTCCATGTTATCATCTTTCCAACTGCAGTTCTTGTTGCTTGTAATTCTTGTTAGATTTGTTATTATGGAGAAACGATGCTGCTAAACTGGGCGGATTTGATGGTGGTGGTGGCGGCTCGTCGAATCTGTTGGTGGTGGTCAGATCTGTTAGTGGTAGTGTGGTGGTTGGTCGGCTTTGGTGGTGGTGGCCAGTCGGATCTTTTGGTGGTGGTCGGATCTGTTAGTGGTAGTGGTGGTGGCTGGGCGGATCTATTAGTGGTGGTGGTGGTAGGTTAAGGAGAGAGGTGGTGATGGTGGGTGGAGAAGGGATGAAAGAACATATTGTAAGCAAAATCTGTAACGTTTTTTTGAGTTTTGGTCTTTTTCAGGGGTCTGGCACACGACCAGTCGCATTACACGGATCATGCTACCTCATTAAAATCTAACGTGGCATGTTTACCTATCGGGATAGGGAACTTGCTTCTTATTTGAGATTTAAATTGTCATGGTTTCATGAGTATAAAATTTCAATGAATACTAAAATAAGTATAAGGTTCAAATTAATTGAATTATTTGTGTAAAAACATATAAAAAACTCATTAGGCTTTGCAGTAGGATAAAAGGGTGCACCTTGTATTTGACTCATGGATATTGGTATGCGCCCCTGTTGTTCCATTGCCACTTTGCCAAACAAGTCTTTGCAGTAGGATAAAAGGGCGCACATTGTGTTTTTTTCTTTTCTTTTTGTGAGATGTTGTGTTTGGACCGTGCTTGGCACACTCCGGTAAATACACACTCTTTTTCCTTGAATCTTAACCATCAATCTGAACTTCTATTAAAAAATTGAATTATGAAATTGAAGAGTGCTGCGAGCATGTGAAAGTTTGTGGATTTGTAGCACTTCTATCCCTTGAACGATAAACAAGGTGATAGATGAGAAATTGAGCAAAAATATTTTTAACAAATTATCTTCTCCTTCTCAACGCTTTCAATTCTGTTTAAAATAGTTTATTAGCAGATTCTATTTTTTGAAAATCTGATGTAATAGTCAAAATAACTTCTGATAAAGCATTAAAGTTGTTTTGACCATTAGATTACAGTTTGGAGAAAACATAATATGTTAAGAAGCTATCCCAAATAAAGCCTTCATTTTCTTCCCTACGTTATTTTATGAAGAAGCAGAAATAAATACTAGAGACTTGTAAATTGTCTAACCTATATACTTGTTGTTTGTTTGTTTTGTAGGTGATCTTTCAATATATCACAAGAAAGGTGGTTGGGAACATAGTGAGTGAAGGGAAAGAAGGAGAAGGCCTCACGTTCTTTATGGCCGAGATGATGGCCGAAATACGGGCTATGCATCTTAAGATACCACTAAGCAAGAGTTGGTGGCTGCGTGGAAAAGTGACAAGCACCAACCATCGTCGAGACCTACACTCCATAAAGGTCACGCAAGGATAAATAGTTATGGGGAATTCCCATTGAGGAAAATATGGCAGCCAAGACCGAGAGTGAATGTCATAAGAGTGATGAAGAGGGCTAAAGTTTAAGACAAAATGCCACCACCACCACTAGAGGCAAGGTCAAGGAGCTTGGCCAAAGTAGCAGGCCATAATAGGGTCTTTCTATTTGACAAGGCCATGATCCTCATGATGCCTACATGAACCGTTTGAGAGAGCAAGGCATTGAGGCCGAGGGATACCATTTTGGCCGAGGGCATGAGGTACTGTCCAATTCATAACAAGGCCATCCAATGACCCAAGGCAATCAAGACCGCACTCTAGTCCATGGCCATTAAGGTCGAGCCATAGTTCATGGGCAAGAGAGACCAAGACTAGGGCATAAAGAACCATTTGAGGAGAGTTATGATATTGGGTATCAAGAGCCCGAGGATGAGGACTTTGATGAACCAAATGACCGAAGGAGGAAAAAAGGCTTAATACTAGCCTCTTTAGTAGTAAAGTCACTATTTTCCCATTCGATGGAAAGAATGATCTGGAGGCCTACCTCACTTGGGAGAACAAAATGCAACACATTTTCAATTGCCACTTATATGCCAAGGATAAGAAGATAAAGTTGGCATCCATGGAGTTTGCAGACTATGCAATTTGTTGGTGGGATAAGACTACAATTGAGCAAGGGAAGAGGGGATAGAGACAAATAGCAACTTGGGAATAAATGAAGCAAGTGATGAGAGATAGATTTGTGCCAACATATCACAAGAGGGATATCCAACACAAGCTCCAAGCCCTTACTCAAGGCAACAATAGTGTTAGTGATTATTGTAATAAGCTTGAAGCCGCCATCACTAGAGCCGACATTAAAGATGAGGATGACACGATATGGCTCATTTTGTGAATGGTTTGGAAAAAAAACTAGCATACAAACTAGACCTCAATAACTACAATACCTTAAAGGAAATGCTCCATTATGCTATCAAAGTGGAAAGGCATGCTCCAAGTCAAGGTATACCTCCAATTCCAATTCTACTCCTAACCTACCTTGGAAAGACTTAAAACCTACCCCTACAAAAAAAAGAATCAAACCTATCTTGGAGGTCCAACCAATCAGTGCTTAGTGGCATGACGCCAAGCACTGGCCAACACATGTCGAAAGCCCAAAATTACACCAAACAAGGCCCCACACTCGCACTAAACACTACTCCTAGACCCCTAATGCACCCAAGACCCACTCAAGAGGCATTGTGTGCTCAAATTCCAAGTTAGAGGTCACATTGCCTCGGCTTGTCCTAACAAAAGAGTAGTGATGATCTGAGATAATATTATTGTGAGCGAAAGTGAGAATGAAGATGGGGAAGAAAGTGATGATGAAAATGATGGTAGTGAGGGATACGAAAGTGAAGGCATGATGTAGTTGATGTGGTGGCTTCTTTGCCTCTAGTTGTGAGGAGGAGCTTTAGTACTCAAGTGAAAAAAAAACCAAAGGAGAAGGAACAACATGAGATTATATTTCATATGAGGTTTGAATGCAAGACAAGGTGTTTTCAGTCATAATTGATAATGGAAGTTTCGTTGATGTGGTGAGTGAAATACTAGTTCACATGACTTCAAAGCATCCAAAGCTATATGATTTGCTATGGTTCCAAGAGGGATAAAGACTCAAAGTTTCCAAGCAAGCATTCATAGCTTTCAACATAGGCATATATTCAGATGAAAGATTGTGTGATGTTGTGCCTATGCAAGCTAGGGACCTACTACTAGGCTACGTATGGCAATTCGATAGATGCGTCATTCACAATGGCCGCACCAACCATTATAAGATACAACATGAAGGAAAAAAGGTTTTCTATTCCCCCACTCTCTCCTTCTTAAGTTCTTAATCAAATTGTAGTAGACAAGGCCAACGCCGATTTTGAAAATAGCTTGAAGAAAATAGTGAGCTTGCAAAGAGGGAATTTGGCAAGGAAACGAGTGAAAAAATATGGCATGAAAAGAGGAAGCATGTCAAAGAGGTTAGTGCTAGTAAGGGAGAGAAAAATGAGAGAACAGTGAAAAAATAAGTGTGTTGCCAAGGAGAGAGATATTCATTATGCTTGCAAAAAAGTTTTTATTTTCATTCTGATATTGGTTAAGCCTCATTATTTGACTTCGACTCCTATTTACACTTATTCTCTACCAAGTCCCTTGTTGTCTCTTTTGCAAGATTTTGATGATGTTTTTTGGAAGAAATGCCAGAAGGCCTACCACCTATTTGTGGGATTGAGCATCAAATTGATTTAATGCCAAGAGGCTCTATCCCAAGTCATCCCACCTATAGGTGTAATCCAACCGAGACCAAGGAGCTCCAAGCACATATTGGTGACTTTCTTTCCAAAGAGCTTGTCCCCATGTGTCGTGCCCGTGATCCCCATGCCCAAGAAGGATGACACATGATGTATGTGCGTTGATTCTCAAGCAATCAACAAAATAACAGAAGTAGAGTTCCTATCCCTCGCTTAGATGACATATTGGATGAGTTGAGTGGAAGTAGAGTCTTTTCTAAAATACACCTTGTTAGTGATTATCAATCACCAAATAAGAATGGAAGAGGGTGATGAGTGGAAGACCACATTTAAGACTAAACATGGTTCATATGAATGGATGGTCATGCATTTTGGATTGACAAATGCACCTAGCACTTTTATGAGACTTCTGAATCATGTCCTAGGAGAAATTATAGGAAAATTTATTGTGGTGTACTTTGATGATATACTTGTTTATATCATGTCCTTTCAAGAACATATTGAGCATTTGCAAGCAATTTTTTCTACACTTGGTGCACAAAAGTTATATGCAAAACTAACAAAGCGTGAATTGTGCTTGGATAGTGTTCATTTTCTTTATTTTTGCAGTGAACATTGAGAGAGTAAAAGTAGATGAGGAGAATGATACGATCTTAGCCCCATGGCTAGCCCCAACGCACGCATAACGCACACACGCCTTGCGGCCAAAGACAATCAAATGAATACCTCAAGCCAAGGATGTCATGAAACATCCAGCGAGGTTAATAAAACCTCTACACATGGATACAAGGCAAGAGATGCTGCTGGATCGAGCCATTAGGCGAAGGATGACATGGAAGGTGGCTTGGAGGCGCTTAGCGCAAGGCTTCACATCCGACCAAGCCAAGATATGGAAGCAAGGCTTCGATCGGTCAACCAAAGTAAATACAAGACCGATTGGTGTCTTAGGAAGATCATTCCCAAGTTTGAGACAATTTGGATGAGTAGATTGCAAGATGGCTCATGGTGACATTCTAGCTGTCGAGAAGACAACGCACAAGCGCAACCGGAGACTGTGTTAGAGCCAATTCGGTCATAACCAGGTCAAACGCTTGCGATCAACTTGGATTTCTAAATTTCAAGATGTTAGAGAGCTTGTGTCAAAATTTGAGCCCAAACACACGAGCCGTTTGAGAGAAAGTCTGATGGTACATTTTAGCGGACATAGTCCTACTCGGATTCGGACTTCAAAACGCGTCAGTCAACGCTTCCAGAATTATTTTGGAGCTTTTCATCCCAGACCAGTAAGAGGAGCACCCTCTTACTATTTTAGGATGTTAGCTTTCGTTTGGAGCATGTTTTAGGTCAATCGGACGAGCCAATTGAAAGTTAGCATGGGTCAACATTTTATTACGCAGTATGAACGCAAGAGAGCGTGTAACTTAAGGATTGCGGCCCAACTTGAAGCCCAGCCATGCGAATCACCTCTGGATCTTCTGGAATGTATTTATGTATTTATTATTTAGTTTTTCAAGTTATTAGAGTTATTTCTTAGATTGAACTCCTAGTGAAGTTAGAACTTCTACTTCTAGTAGAATTAGAACTTGTAATTAGACGAATTCCCACGAGCCCTGATTGAAGTACAAGACAATTTGGGATGTCAAGAAGATGTTGGCACGAGGCATTTGTGAGATGGCCTAAGTCGACTTCTCATTGCACAAGGAGTGCGCCTACGACTTGCGATTTGGACCATCGACCCAATTCTTGTTCCAATCGTGCGTTTGTTATTTTATTCTTTGTATAACTCTTAGAGATATTATTTAATTAGTTTAATTAATTATTTAGCTTAGAGTTCGAGTAGAATTAGAATACTCTTGTAAATTCTACCTCTAGTAGAAGTAGGATTAGCGCATGCCTATATAAGGCGCGCCTAAGACATCTTGTATTTTTTTGGTTTCTTTTTAATAATCAAACACAGAGTGTTTCTCTAAAAAATATTTATGCGTGAACCTTGGTTCTATTTGAGACCGAACTCTCGAATAGATTTCAGGTAAAGCCCGAAAGTTCAACCTAATGCTCGTTCACCCTAGTTTTCTGTTCGCAGGTAGAGTAGAGGGTTAGGGATTCGAGTCAAGAAGCTCAATTGTCTAGCTTAGTTTTCCTAGTACAGGTTATTAGTAGGGTTAAGCATTCAAGGGAGTTACGTTTTTCCGCATTGAAATCCAAGCCTCGAACTAGATCATCGTCAGACGCATCCTAGTGAGCTAGGATTGTATCAGTTGGTAGCGAAGCAAAGGTGTTCAACTTTGGTAACTATTCAATCTATCCTTTACTGTTTTTATTTGTTTTCAATTGTTGAGATTGATTCTTCTTCTACTCGATCTAAATCAATCTCCTTGCGTCCCGTGTGTTAGTTATTTGTGTGTCGAGTCGATCTAGGGTTCTAGATCAAGTTTGCATCCTTGTGTGTGCATTTTTCAAGCAAATCATGGTTGCAATTTTTGTGTCTTCAATTCTATCCCAAAAGAGTCAAAAATACCAAAAAGTCGTTCCTATAATTGTTATTTTCTTTCGTTTATAAAGCAAAAGTAAAAAAAAAATATTTATAGAACAAAAAATAAAATACAAAATACTAGATATAATTCCAGACTCATTGCAAAAAGAATCATTCAGTTTGGTGGTTGGAGTTGAAAGATATCAAGTTTACAAGACACAAACCCTAATTCGCACATACACACTTTCACTATTTTGTGAACTTATTTGAGTCCTTTTGAGTCGATTGAGCTTTCATTGATTCCTAATAAATCCACTTATAATCCAGTAAGATACTTGTTTAGTTGATTGATCTTTGCAACTACTCAATTATTTTACATCAAAATTTGTTTCAGAGCTAGTTGTCTTTGAAAGTCTTATTGGAAGCTTTTCCTTGAAATTCTTAAGTCAACTAACGTTTGAGCAGGAACAATTGAGGAATTATTTTGAGTGGATTTTGATGAGTTTAATAGAGGTCTAAACACGAGAGTAAACACGTGAGGGAGTGCTAGGATTAGTACAATTTTACGTTGTTTGTTCGTGTTGTGAGTTTCAGGCATGTCAAGAAATTTGGAGAAAGGTTTGGAGAAAAGTTTCGAAGGGAATGTAAATGTCGAAGTCTTGAAGTTACTTCATCATCTTAATACTAAGTTTGAACAACTGGATGAAAGGAATTAGAGCATGGAAGGCGAGATTAAGGAGCTCTCCGGAAAGAAGGAAGGCGTGAAAATTCCTCGCTATACCCAAACCCTCAATGCGGGTAACGCGAGCCATCTTTACACGCCCAACGAAGAGGAGGACAATAAGGGCTTATTCGGGACAGTACCCGGAGGATTTGTTGGTGGAGGAGACGACGATGGAACGAGGTTCGTGACTAGCCCAATGCATGCCAACACGGGACCTCAACGCGTGCCTAGGCGCGAGCCCAACATGCACTTTGCGCGAGCCAAGCGTCGTGCACCTCAAATGCAATGGCACGAGGAAGCTTAATATAAAGACGAAGACGTTGGTAGGCGTGGCCGAGCTCATGAGCGATAACCTAGGGTTGAGGAGCGAATTGACTCCAACATTGGCAGCATCAAAATGAAAATCCCATCATTCGATGGGAAAGATGACCTCGACGCATATCTTATGTGGGAACGAAAGGTGGAGTCCATCTTCCTTTGCCATAATTATTCGTAGGATAAGAAGGTCAAGTTGGCAGCGGTCGAGTTCAATGGATATGCAGTCCATTGGTGGGAACAAATTAATCAAGACCATATCCGACTTCGAGCTGGACTAGTGGCTACATGGGAAGACATGAAAGAGCAAATGAAGGAGCGCTTTGTGCCCACTTATTTTCAGCTTGACCTTCACTAGCGATTATAATCTTTGACTCAAGGAAGTAGAAGCGTTAGGGAATACTTCAGTGAGATGGAGATAGCGCTGTCACGAGCGCAAGTGGTTGGGCGGGTTGAGGCCACGATGGCGAGGTTCTTAAACGACCTCAATCGGGAGATAGCCAACGCGTTAGAGCTAACGCATTACAATACACTACAAGAGATGTTGCACATGGATATCAAGATTGAGAAGCAAAGGAAGGTAATGTCTAATTTCAGTGGCGCCTCTTCGGCAAGTACCAAGGCCGCACCGTGGAAGAAGACTACTTGGACAAGAGAAAGTAGGGTTGCGAAGGAGCCTCCTAAGGTGTTACCGTACACTCATGGTATCAAAAGTGCAACTCCTACTCAAGCGCCTCAACGAACTTACAGCAACAATGCCCCTCCTCAAAATTCAACGATTAGAATCGCTACTAAGGACATTTTATGTTTTAAGTGCGTCGGTCGGGGCCATCGACAAACAGATTATCCCAATAAGCGTGTCTTGCTTATTCACGAGAACGGAGATCTAGGGTCCGATGATGACCGTGAGGTTAAAGATGAAGAGGTAGTGGAAGAAGAGAAAGACCATGATTCGTATGAGGAAGAGGAAAGTCAATCCGGGCATCCACTTGAGTGCGCAAGCGAAGGCCAAACCAAAAGAAGAAGAGCAACGAGAAAACCTTTTCCATACTCGTTACTTAGTAGGTAAATCAAGTGTTCCATGATCATTGACAATGATAGTTGTACTAATTGTGTGAGTACACTATTGGTTAACAACCTAGATTTACCTACCATGAAGCATCTGAAGCCTTACTCACTACAATGGATGAACGACTGTCAAGGGATCAAAGTGACGAGACAAGTCCTAGTTGCATTCACCATTGGCCGATACAAGGATGAGATCCTTTGTGACGTTGTCCCGATGCATTCAAGACATATTTTTCTTCGACGACCTTGGAAATTCGATAGGAATGCCAATCACAAAGGGAAGAGTAATCAAGCTAGAAAAAGATGGAGTTAAATATACGCTTGCACCACTTACACCGATTTAAGTGCTAGAAGATCAACTATACCTCGAGAAGTCCTTTGCCGAATTCGAGATTTGTAGACAGCTTGAAAAGAAAGAAAAAGAAATTCAAAACAGCCCCCCCTGACAAAAGCGAGCATGGGAAAAGAGAGCAAAAACACTCGCATGAAAAGAGAGAGCGTGCTGAAATTGGTAAAAAGAAAGTGAATTTATATGCCAATGGGAGAGATGTGAGACAAGCATTGGTTTTACAAAAAAAGAATTTAGGCGCAAGCCGCCCTTTGATTTTGCTTCATTTCAAAGCGTTTAACCTAAGCGCTTCTAACCCTAATTCTTCACTTTCTTTGTATGTTGGTATTACGTCTCTTTTGCAGGAGCTTAGGGACGTTTTGCCTGACGAGATGCCTCCAGGTTTACCTCCAATCCGTGGGATCAAACATTACATCTCCGGTTCTACAATCCCTAATCGTCTGGCCTATAGGAGCAACCCCGAGGAGACCAAGGAGTTGCAGAGATAAGTTGACGAGTTACTTAGCTGAGGGTATGTGAGGGAGAGCCTTTCTCCTTGCGTCGTACCCGTGATCCTAGTGCCAAAGAAGGATGGCACTTGGCGAATGTGTGTCGACTGCCGAGCGGTAAACAAAATCACTGTAAAGTATCGCCACCCTATACCTCGTTTAGATGAATTGAGTGGTAGTCAAGTGTTTTCAAAAATTAATTTAATGAGTGACTATCATCAAATTCGCATGAAAGAGGGTGATGAACGGAAAATGGCTTTCAAAATGAAGTATGGACTATACAAGTGGATGGTAATGGCGTTTGGTTTGACTAATGCGCCTAGTACTTTTATGAGGCTTATGAATCATGTACTTAGGTAATTTATTGGTAGATTTGTGGTAGTATACTTTGATGATATATTAATATATAGCAAATCTATTGAAGAGCATGTGTCGCACCTTAGAGAAGTATTCCTTACTTTGCGTGGTCAAAAGTTATATGCGAAGCCTAACAAGTGGTCCTTCACTTTGGAACACTTTAGTTTTCTTGGTTTTATTGTAGGGAAAGAAGGTGTGAAGGTCAATGAAGCGAAGATCAAGGCGATCAAAGAGTGGTCGACTCCTAAGAACGCAAGCGATGTACGCTCGTTCCATGGCTTAGCGAGTTTTTACAAGTGTTTTGTTAAGGATTTTAGTATAATCATTGTGCCTTTGAACGAACTGACTAAAAAGCATGTTGATTTTAGGTGGGAGCAACCTCAAGAGGAAGTGTTCAACATGTTTAAGGAGCGCTTGTGCTCGGCTCCTGTCTTAGCGCTGCCCGATTTTGACAAAGCGTTTAAGGTCGAGTGCGACGCGAGTGGAATAGGCATTGGAGCTGTCCTTATGCAAGAGAAGCGCCCAATAGCTTATTTTAGTGAGAAGCTCAAGTATGCTCAACTACGATATCCGACATACAATAAGGAGTTGTATGCGTTCGTGCGCGCCTTAGAGGTGTGGCAACACTATTTGATGCAGCGCGAGTTCATAGTTCACACGAATCATCTAAGCTTGAAGTATCTCAAGGGTCAAGGAAAGTTGAACCGAAGGCATGCTACTTGGATGGAGTTCATAGGGTCCTTCCCTTACCACATCAAGTACAAGCAAGGTAAAGACAATATAGTAGCCGATGCACTATCGCGAAGGTACGCATTTATTACCTCTCTTAGTGCTAAGTTGCTTGGGTTTTCACACATTATCTCTTTATACCCTACTGATTCTTATTTTGGAGACATATATAATACTTGCATGACTACTGCCGAGTCTAATTTTTATGGCCATGAAGGTATTTGTTTAAGCGTAGACGCTTGTATGTGCCTAATTGCTCTTTGCGTGAACTGTTTATGCATGAGTCATATAGTGGAGGCTTGATGGGGGCACTTTGGTGTTAATAAGACCTTAGATGTACTTAAGGAATATTTTTATTGGCCTCATATAAAGTGTGATGTAGTCTGCATCATCGCTAGGTGTATTGTTTGCCGTAGAGCAAAATCTAAGGTTTCGAACCATGGTGAGTATATGCCTTTACCCGTGCCTTCCCATCCGTGGACCGATTTATCTATGGAATTTGTAGTGGGTTTGCCTAAGTCTAGGCGTTGGAAGGATAACATCTTTGTAGTGGTAGATCATTTTTCAAAGATGGCGCATTTTATTCCTTGCGCTAATACACATGATGCTACTCATATTGCTAACTTGTTCTTTCATGAGGTTATGCGTTTACATGGTGTAACTCTTAGTATTGTTAGTGATAGAGATGACAAATTTCTTAGCCACTTTTGGCGTGTTTTGTGGAGTCAAATGGGTACAAAATTGTTATTTTCAACTTCATGTCACCCACATATCGATGGAAAAACGAAAGTGGTTAATCGAACTTTGGGTTCTTTGTTGCGTACTTTGGTTAATAAGCATGTTTCTACTTGGGTTGAGTATGTGCCTTTTATTGAGTTTGCTTATAACCGCTCTATTCATTCAAGTACTAACTATTCACCTTTTGAGATTGTTTATGGATTTAATCCTATGACTCCTCTAGATTTGATGCGTTTACCTTTGAATAAAGTTTCTAGTTTACATGGTGCTAAAGAGGCAGATTTCGTGAAGAAAATCCATGAGAAGGTCAAGAGGAACATCGAATGAATGAATGAGAAGTTGGCGCAAAAAAAGAACACCGAGAGGAAGACCGTCTCTTTCAACGTTGGTGATTGGGTGTGGCTGCACTTACGCAGCGAGCGGTTTCCAGCCCAGCGCCGTGGGAAGTTGTACACGAGAGGTGACGGTCCTTTTTAAATTTTTTAGAAGATCAACAACAACGCTTAGAAGCTTGACTTACCGAGTGAGTATGGATTCGTTAGTGCTTCTTTCAATATTTCTGACTTGAGTTTGTTTTTTGTAGGTGATGATGGAGAGGAGCCGGATTCGAGGATGAATCATTTCGAAGGGGAGGGGGGGGGGGGGGCGGAATGATGCGATTCCTCGCACAAACCCTAATTTTGTGCATGTGCACGAGGTGTCATTGCCGCCCGCTGGACCGATGACGTGCGCTAGAGGCAAGAAGCTGCAAGCAAGGTTCTCACAGCTGATCCACAAGGATCTGTAGTGTGGGGCACTCATTGAGGAGGCTACGCTGCGAGAGAGAGCCGAGGCTCCTGACGCTGCTCATGGCCGCACCTTGCGCACCCGGCAGCGCACAAGAGTTTGACCACGGAGCCATGACTAAAGTACAAGACTATTTGGGATGTCAAGAAGATGTTGGCTGAGTTTCGGCCCAACCGCACGAGGCATTTGTGAGATGGCCCAAGTCGACTTCTCATTGCGCAAAGAGTGCGCCTACGACTTGCGATTTGGACCATCAGCCCAATTCTTGTTCCAGCCATGCATTTTATTATTTTATTCTTTGTATAACTCTTAGAGATATTATTTAATTAGTTTAATTAATTATTTAGCTTAGAGTTCGAGTAGAATTAGAATACTCTTGTAAATTCTACCTTTAGTAGAAGTAGGATTAGCGCATGCCTATATAAGGCGCGCCTAAGACATCTTGTATTTTTATGGTTTCTTTTTAATAATCAAACACAGAGTGTTTCTCTAAAAATATTTATGCGTGAACCTTGGTTCTATTTGAGACCGAACTCTCGAATAGATTTCAAGTAAAGCCCGAAAGTTCATGAGAAGCTAGCCGAGAGAGGTAGGCACTGAGGTTGCTGCACCAAGTGATGCGAATCCTCGTATAAACCCTAATTCGTCACACACCACACGCGCGTGCACCAAGTGACTAGAGCCGAGGAAGGCAAGGGAGCGGGCCAAGGATGCAACGAGGACTCAAGAGAGGTTAAGACAGACCTCGCGCATGGAGATAAGGTCCAAGGCACCAGCAGACCGAGCTGAAGCACGATGGATGGGCATAGCGCATGCGCAAGCACCAATGGATGCGCCTAAGCAGACCGTCCGAGCCAAATCATGGAATAAGAGCTTTGATCTTGACCAGTTGGTAGCGGAGCTCTAGGCGTTCAAGGTTTGATTTAGATCTTTACTATCCGTTTATTTTTATTTATTTATCAATTGTTGAGATTGATTTTCGTTCTACCCTATCTAATCAATCTCCTTGCAGCCTAAGTGTGTTAGTATGTCGAGTCGATCTAGGGTTCTAGATTTAGTTGTGTCTTGTGTGTGTTTTTATTTTGTGTCGATTTAAAAAAAAATCAGTCCCCCAAAGTGTGTCTTTAATTTAATTATTATTGATAACAATTGATATACCCCCCAGGGCATTTTAGTCCGGACAGGGGGTACGTCATCTTCAGCTACTGTAGGGCCTGCCTGGCCTCCTGCTTGTCCTGCTACAGGGGGTGGTCGACGTCAGCGGGGGGGGGGGGGGGGGGGGGGGGGGGCATCCAACACGGTATGGCGCTTATTCCCACACCCGGTACGCCATAGCATTGACATCCCAAGATAACACTCCCTACCAAATCTCCTATAAATACCCCCTCCTAGGTAGAAGGGGGGGAAGGGGGGACTCTCTCTCTCTACTCTCTCTCACTACTACTCCTGCCTACCCCTTATATTTCACTACTTATACTGACTTGATCGTCGGAGTAACTGCGTCGGGGACCCCCTCCGGCGCCTTGCAGGTGTAGCAGCGGCGAGGACCACCCCCTCAAAGGTGAAGATCGCAAAGATTTTTCCTACCTCGGGTACAAATCCCCTCAATTATTATTAATTATTTTTAGTCAAAAAGAGTCACAAAATCCAAAGTGTCCATTAGTCTAGTTGTTATTTGATTATATTCAAAGAGTAAAAAAAAAATTTCAAAAATAGAAAAAGGAATTCAAATAAAAAAAGGAGGAGTATTCAAAACAGAAAAGAAAACAAAATACAGAATACTTCAAGGTGTTAGCGTCGTAACACAAAAAGAATTAGTGAAATCGGACACCGGAAGCAAAAGTTGGCTCAGGAGGAACAATCAACGCACCTAAAGCGCGCACAACGCACCCCATTCACGGTTTGTGAATCTCTTTGAGTCTTTCAATTGTGTTTGAGCATTTTCTTTGATTCCAGCCCATAAATCCTTTCTAATCCAGCCTAGCAAGTTTTTAGTTGGTTGATCTTTGCAACTAAATTATTTGTTAAGCATCAAAATTCCTTTTGAAGCTAGTTGTCTTTGAAATTTCCTTGGAAGCGTTTCTTCAAAATTCTCGAGTCTGTCTTAACGGTTTGAGTGCAGGAACAACAACAAGGACTTTGAGACAAAGTGAGTATTGTGAGTTCAATAGAGAGTTAAACACGTGAGGGAGTGCTAGTATTTTCTAGGGCAATTTAACATTTTCTTATTTTAGTGTTTTGAGTTTCAGGGTTACATAATGTCTGATCAATCAAACGAAAGAGGAGAATCAAAGGTTGAGTAGATGCTAGAGATGATCATGGAGAGGCTAGAAGCAATAGAGACACGCGGACAAGGTGCTCTGGTCGGAGTTGTCAATCCGCAACTAGGTGTGCCTCTTGTGAATTTTCCAACAAACCACAATATTACAAATAGTTCACACGCATCGGGAGGATTGAAGATAACCAAAGACAACCTCTTGTCGATGATATAACTGCAAGTGAAGAGGAGGATGATGAGTAAGTCGTCAGGCACGAGCTAGCCCTTAGACGCGTACTACGGCGTGAGCCCGGTAGGCGCGCCCTAGCGCACGAGCGCCCAACGTGCGCACACTCACGAACACCCAATCGTCTAGCCGATGAGTATCAAGCGTGCCTGGCGTATTGGGCTGATGATTATGCCTATGGAAGGAGACATAGATTTCATGACAGACGTCATAGGCAAGAAGAGAGAGTTGACTCCAACCTCGGGAGTATTAAAATAAAAATACCACCCTTTGAAGGAACGGACAATCCGGATGTGTATTTGACTTAGGAAAGGAAGGTTCAATCCATCTTCCTTTGCCATAATTATTCGGAGGAAAAGAAAGTGAAGTTAGTATCGGTTGAGCTTGGAGGATGCACGATCCATTAATGGGATCAACTCAACGAGGCAAGGGAAAGACTTGATGCGGGTCCGGTCAACGATTGAGAGAATATGAAGATGTTGATGAGACACTGCTTTGTTCCCGCTCACTTTTAGAGAGATCTTCATCAAAGGCTACAAATGCTTAATCAAGGGAGTAAGAGCGTAGGAGAGTATTATAATGAGATGGAGATTGCGCTAGCTAGAGCAAAAATTGTGGAGAGTGTCGAGGTGACCATGGCTAGATTTTTTAGCAGCCTAAATCAAGAGATAGCTAATCGTTTGGAATTGACAAGTTATAAATCTTTAGAGGAGATGTTACACTTGGCAATTAAAATAGAGAAGCAAGTGAAGGTCAAGAACTCTAGCGCTATGTGTACAAGATCCTCGAGTTCGAAGAAGTCGTCGTGGATGAAAGATAAGAAGACTACTGTCCCAAAGGTGCTACCTTATAATTATGGCACTAAGAGTGCAAGCAGTTCAAGTGGACCCCAAGGGAAAATGTCTAGTAACCCTACTCCTACTACTGTACCTCCTAAGACATCAACCAAGGACATCGTTTGTTTCAAGTGTGCTGGCTGAGGGCATGTAGCATCTTCTTGTCCTAACAAGCGAGCCTTAATCATCAAGGAGAATGGAGAGCTAGATAGTGATGATGACGGTGAGGGTGAGGAATCTAGGTGTGAAGAAAGGGAAAATTATGATTCGGACGAGGAGGAGACCGAAGCAGACAAAGGGTTGTTGCTTGTGGTGAGACGGACCCTAAGCGTTCAACCAAGGCTAGGGGGAAGCGATGGGAGCAACGGGAGAACTTGTTTCATGCCCCTGTTTGGTTGGAGATAAAGTGTTCTCTCTCATCTTCGACAATGAGAGTTTTACTAATTGTGCAAGCGACTTGCGTGTACACAAGTTGGATCTTCCGTTAATCAAGTGTCTGAAACCTTACAAGCTACAATGGATGATCCATGGTGACGGATTGGAAGTGACGCATCAAGTGTTGGTCACGTTTACCATTGGGAAGTATCAAGATGAGGTTTATTGTGATGTCGTGCCTATGACCGCAAGCCATATTCTTTTGGGTAGGCCATGGAAATTTGATAGACAAGTGTTGCATGAAGGGAAGAGCAAGCGCTATAGGATCATCAAGGATGGGCGAGAATTTATTCTTGCGTCGTTGACACCAACAAAGGTTAATGAGGATCAGAATTGGCTCATTGAGTTTTATTCTAATTTTGAGAGAGAGAAAGAAAAGAAAAAGTTGAGTGTTACGGAAAAGAAAAAGAGTGAAAATAGCTCACATAAAAAAAAAAGCATGTGAAGAGCGCAAGTGAAAAATTAAAACACATGCATGAAAAGAGTGAGCATGCAGAGAGTAGCAATCATATAAAAAGAGAGAAGAGTGTTCATGCTAAGGGAGAGAAAGTGAGGCCAGCCTTAGTGTTGCGCAAAAATAATTTTGGCGCAAATCATCCGGAACCATTTAGTTCTCGGCCTTATGTTGCTAACCCTAACCAATTTGTCTTCTCTACTCCTATTATTTATTCTCATGTGCAGGAAATTGATGGATTGAGTCCAAATAAGGAAGAACGAAGTCTTGGAGTTGTTTGGTATACGTTGGTTTGTAAGTTTGAATTTGTTGATGACTTATCGCTTTTATTTATTTCTAACAAATTCGCGTATGGTTTTATACTTGTGGTGCCGCTAAATCCTTTGTCTTTGAGTTACTATGCAAGCTTAGGAGTTGAAAAGGATTCGGTGATGGCTAAGATACCAAAGGAGCAAGTCGTGGCTCACATTAAGCGCTTAGGCGTTTCCTGGATGAATCATGGCTACAAGAGAGGACTTTGCTTGTTCTTCAAGGTCCTTGATTGGGATAGGATGTGCTTACACCGGACACAGTTTCTTATTCAATTAGAGGAGATAGCTACTGATTTGGGTGATGGATCAACCCAACCCATTGCCAAGCGCTTATACACTAATGACAGATTGGATGTCTTGGGTAAACTCGAAACTAGTTGTGTGCCTTTTGTTCATTCTAACTTAAGGTATTGTGTTGCAGGTACTGTTTTGGATCCTGAAGAGGATTTAAGGGTGTTGGTACCCGAATTTTGACGCCATTTTTATTTAATTTTAGCATTTCTGTTATTCAGCCAATTTACAGTCATTTTCAGTTGATTTAATGTCGCTAGCATTTTTAGGTGTTTCGTTGCATTTTTGCATCATCGTCAGCATCGTCAGCCTTCGAAATTGCATTTTTAATTTTTCGGCATGTATTTTCATTATTATTATCATTAATATTTTTAGCTTTAAAAATCACATTTTTAATTATCCGGCAGTCGTTTGCTAATTTTTTCTTCGTTTTAGGTCATCACATGAATTTTAGGATTTTTTATATTTTAGCGCTTTTTTTAGTATTTTTATTATTTTATTTTTATTTTTATTCGAGCTTTTATTGGACCCGAGTAAGTCCGCTCGGACAATAGCTTGAATTTAAAATGTTTTCCATCAACTAGTTGCTAGCTTTTTTTCTGCTCGCAACGGTCTACAGCGTTTCGTGTAATTTTCGGCGTAACGTCTTCATTTTTCCGTTCAAACGTTTCACGTTTTTGAACGCGAAAATAAACACGTTAAACGAAAAATTCTCATCATTCGCTGTAGACGGTTAAACCTGTCGTATTTTTTTCTACGCGACGGTACCTTCGGCTCGAAAAGTCAGAACGTTTGGTCGCTGGAACCGGCTCGAGGCCATTTAAATCAGATGAAAGGCCATTTGATCATGGCCATTGATCTGGTCAACCAAGGAAAGTCAACCAGATCAATGGCCCTTGATTTAATGTGCATAATGCACATGCACAGTGCACGCACGAGGGAGGCAACGGAAGTCCTCGCCCGAGCCAACTGCTCCCTAGCTCCCTAGCCCTCCGCCATCATCACGGTTCCCCTAGCCTTGCCACCGTGACCAGCCGGCCACCACGCGCAGCTCCCACGTCCGGCCACCCACGCGTTTTTGGCTATAAATAGCCACCATTCCCCACGCGCAAAGGGTCCGAATTTTTGCCAAAAAAACCACACTACTCCCTCTCCGTTCTCCTAGCCAAGTCACACACGAAAATACACACGGTTTCTGTACCCTCATCCTCAACACGAACGAAAGAAAATAAAAGGAATCAAGGTGAGCTCTCTCTCTCTCTCTCTAGGATTTCTTTGCAAATTTCATTTTTCTTCTTAACCTTGCAACAAATGACTAAAACCTATTCTAAACCCTTATTTCTCAAGTTATAATCGCACAGCTTGCTCCAATTTAAATGACTAATGTTTGTCTTAATTAATTGCTAATTTTCAATTTTAATGTGCATATATATTCAAACTTTAAATTGCTCCTCGTTTGCGGATGAAATGGTCTGATTTCTATGGGGTTTTGATCGGGGGTTCGTACTCTGTGCATGGAGGCTGTTTTTCTTGAGTTTGGGTGGCCGGAGCTCTTCCTTTGCCGCCGGCAGTAACGCCGGCGCAAGGAAGAAGAAGAACGCAGCAGCCATGGCTGCTGTTCTTGTCAAGGAAGGTGACGGGCCGAGCCCGTCCCTTGTCCTTTGTTTTAAAATACCCGGATGGGCCTTGGCTTAAGCCAAGCCCATCCGTCTCCTTCCCTTCCTTTTGTTTCAACAATGCGGCCCATCTTTCCTTTTAAATAGTGGTCATGGGCTAGAATTTATTCCTAGCCCATTTTTCATTAAATTCAGCATGAGGCCCCGGCCCAAAATAATTTTCGTCAATCATTCGAGTCGTTTTTAACATCATTTCATTTCATGCTCGTATGTAATGTTTAATTTAATTCGTATGCATATTTTAGCAAGTTGGTTCGTGAATTATTTTTACGCATGAATTGCTCATTCTTTATCGTAATATTTATTGTTATCTAACCTCAGTTATTTATATCTAACCGTTTAATTTCAGTCATTTAATATACCGCCTATATGGTCGGTCGCTTTTTAATTTTCGTAAATATTCAACTGCTTTAATTTTTCGCACACTGCTGGAAATCCTTCCGCAAATTATCAACTGTTTACTTTTCCACACTTTAAATTTCAGCAATTTAAATTCAATACCGCCTACATGGTCGGTCGCACTTATCAACTGTTTACTTTTCCGCACTTTAATTTTCCGCACTTTACTTTTCCGCACTTTAAATTTCAGCAATTTAAATTCAATACCGCCTACATGGTCGGTCGCACTTATCAACTGTTTACTTTTCCGCACTTTAAATTTCCGCCTTGTACTTTTCCGCACTTTAAATTTCAGCAATTTAAATTCAATACCGCCTACATGGCCGGTCGCACTTATCAACTGTTTACTTTTCCGCACTTTACTTTTCCGCACTTTAAATTTCAGCAATTTAAATTCAATACCGCCTACATGGTCGGTCGCATTTTAATTCTCGTAAATATTCAACTGCTTTAATTTTTTTGCAAACTGCTGGAAATTCTTCCGCAATCTATCAACTGTTTATTTTCTGCAAATATCAACTGTTTATTTTCTGCAAATATCCAACTGCTCATTCTCTACATTATCAACCTGTTTTATTTTCTGCCAATCACCAAACTTTTTATTCCCTGTAAATCGCCCCTAGCATTTAATTTTTCTGCACTTATCAAAACAACATTTCATTTTTGTATGAGTAAAATCGATCCATTTTTCGCATGCAATCAACCTAGCACTTAAATTCTCGTATGCGTAAAATCCATCATTTTTCGCATGCAAATCAAAACAGCATTTCATTTTCATATGCGTAAAATCCATCATTTTTCGCATGCAATCAACCCAGCATTTAAATTCTCGTATGCGTAAAATCAATCATTTTTCGCATGCAATCAACCTAGCATTTAAATTCTCGTATGCGTAAAATCAATCATTTTTCGCATGCCATCAACACAGCATTTAAATTCTCGTGTGCTTAAAATTAATCATTTTTCGCACACAATCAACTCAGTATCTCATTTTCGTATGCGTAAAATTCATCATTTCTCGCATGCAATCAATTGTCGTCATTTATTTTCATGCACTAATCAAGCTCAGCATTTAATTCTCGTATGCGTACAATCCATCATTTTACGTGTACAATCAATTGTCATTTAAAATTTTCATTGCTCAGTTATTTCTCAAGCTATCACTAACACTCTCGTTTTGTAGGTTAATTTCAAGCTTCGCTCGAAAGTACGCCTCACAAGTCCTTTTTATTTATTCGATGCTTTTCGCAAATATCAACTGCATGCATGATATATAGAACTGCTAGAATTAAAATCAACCCACATGAACAATGTGTTTAAAGAGTTGCTTAAAATGCCATGTTCATATGATTTTAAATTCTCGCTTGTATTGACTGCATGTACATGGGGACCTTCGATCCCACTTCAGTTTTTCACTTTAAAATCAATCATTTAAATTGGTACTCTGTTAGCAATCCATGTTAGGATCACGTAGTAATTAAGTTAATCATGCATGGCCCGATGATGAAAAAAGAGGGCGCTCATTCAGTCTTACGGAAAATTCAGTCCCATCACGATCATAAAAAAGGCTAAAGTGATGATTCCTCTGAGGGCCCCCTTTTTCAAAACACATTTCTCAAACACCTTTTTAAACACCTCTCTCATCAACCGGTAACCATTTTCGGATGTGTCTCGGGTGCCTAACACCTTCCTGAGACCATAATACGACCCCGAACCTTTGTCTGGGGTCCAGACCCCTTTTTTTTGTGCCTTTAGTTTTTTACTTATTATATTTCCTATGCCATGACGATTAGGGTTCCCTAAGCCTAGCAACCAAATTAGGGTGGCGACTTCATTGCATGCTGCGAGGTGTCCTTTTACGCTGAGCATCTGAAGGTCTCAAATTTCGTTGCACACTCGCGAATTTTTAAATTTCGTGGCGTGACAAAGGGCAAATCCTTTCAAAGGGGGAGGGAAGGATGTGAATCCTCACACAAACCCTAATTCGTCCCACGCCACACGCGCGCGCGCCAAGCGACTAGAGCCGAGGAAGGCAAGGGAGCATGCCAAGGATGTAGCAAGGACTTAAGAGAGGTTAATACAGACCTCACGCATGGAGACAAGGTCCAAGGCAAGAGCAGATCGAGTTGAAGCACAAAGGATGCGCATAGCGCATGCACAAGCACCAACATATGCGCCTAAGAAGACCATCCAAGCCAAATCATGGAAGAAGAGATTTGATCATGACTCTAGCATAAATACAAGACCGTTTGGGATCTTAGGAGAGTCGTGTCCAAGTTTGGGGTCAATCGCACGGGTAGATTGTAAGATGGCTCGGAGTGACCTAATCGCATGCACCAAGGGTGCGTACAAGCACAACAGGCATGTTCAAGAGGACCAAGTGTGTTCGAGTGAGGTTTCTTCAAGCAACCAGCCTTGTAACATGTATTTTGACATGTTAGGAAGGTTTGGGCCAAGTTTCAGACCAAACGCACGAGGAAATTGGAAGATGGCTCGTGGGCATATTTGAATGTGCATTGACCGAGCCACGGTCAAGTGCGACTAGACCAAGAGTGAGCCATGGTGCAGCCAGCTGAGCGAAGCTTATGAGAAGCTTCTGGACGTATTTGTATTTAATTATGTAATTATTAATTAGCTAAGTTAGAGTTATTTCTTAGTTAGAACTCCTACTTTGATTAGAATTAGAACTTGTAGTTTCACTAGAATTTGTACTAGGCTTTTGCCTATTTAAAGGCCAATTGGCTTCATTAATAAAACACTGTCATTTTTATCCAAATTGAGACTTTGTCTTAGAGTATTTACTCTTGTTATTTCGTTCGTGGACTCGAACCTTGGGTTTAACCTTCAGTTTCGCAAGCTAGGGTTAAGACAAGTAAAACTGAAGTTGCAGCCATTGTTTGTTCCTTAGGGTCATAGGGCTGAACCTAATACAAGCAAGAACCTCACTAGGATTCTTTTAGGTTAGTAGGCATAGGGTTGTTTGCTAATCGAGACTTATTCTCGTGAGTTTGTTCACCAAATTCCGCGTCAATCTCGAACCTTTGAACTAGATCATCATTCAAGCGCGTCCTAGGCAACTAGGATCGTATCGCCAAGGTGTACATATGAACCAAAGTTGCTGAGGTGAACCTTAAGCGTGCTCCATAACGCGAGATCCTAATGCACGCCAAGGATGGCCCCAACACATGTTTGGATATAAATATTCCTTCGTTAACATGTGTACGAGCATGAGATATATATTGCCACGCATGCACGGGTCAAGGACACACTTCGAGTCAATGTCCCAACAATAAGATTCCTGCCGAGTGTTTGGCTTTTCGCTCGAAGAAACTCACACGTAAAGCAGACCATGGGACAAATAAGAGTGTTCTAGTTAAAGATGCCGAGAATACTAATCCACAACATATTATTACCAAAGATGATGAGCCTAAGGAGAGTCAGTTAGCTGGTTTGAGTAGTAGTGTTGCTAGTGCGCAAGGTGAGAAGGGAGCAATTGTTGAGCGCAATGTGAGTGTTCCTTATTCGGATAAGGAATACCATGGAGAATTGAAGCAGTTCTTTGGGATTGTTGAGAGAGGTAGGATGAGATTACACCATCCTTGGTTGCCTACTGAAGTCAACAAGTCAGCTGCAAAGAGAGACATTGGTTTGACCCAAACCATCGCCGCACATAAAGACACCACTATCGAGATGGATGGCTTGGGTAATTCCTTTCCTTCTTGTGTTTCCTTTGTTGATTCTAACTTGAATATAATTGTTGTCTTAAAAGAATCAAATTTGAGGGTGAATCTTTTCGAAGGGGAAGGGTATGATACGATCCTAGCCCTGGCTAGCCCCAGCGCATGCACAACGCGTAGACGCCTTACGAGCAAAGACAATCAAACGAATACCTCGAGCCAAGGACTTCATGAAGCATCCAGCGAGGTTAATACAACCTCTACACATGGATACAAGGCAAGAGATGCTGCTAGGTAGAGCCATTAGGCGAAGGATGACATGGAAGGTGGCTTGGAGGCGCTTAGCGCAAGGCTTCACATCCGACCAAGCCACGACATGCAAGTGAGGCTTTAATCTGGTAAGCAAAGTAAATAGAAGACCGATTGGTTTCTTAGGAAGATCGTGGTCAAGTTTGAGACAGTTTGGACGAGTAGATTGCAAGATGGCTCATGGTGACATTCTAGTTGTCGAGAAGACAACGCACAGGTGCAACCGGCGATTGTGTCCGAGCCAATTCTATCATAACTAGGTCAAACACTTGCGATCAACTTGGATTTCTAAATGTTAAGATGTTAGAGAGCTTGTGTCCAAATTTTATCCCAAACGCACGAGCCATTTGAGAGAAAGTCTGATGGTACATTTTAGCGAACATTGTCCTACTCGGATTCGGACTTCAAAACACGTCAGTCAATGCTTCTAGAATTATTTCAGACTTGTTCATCCCAGACTAGGAAGAAGAGCACCCTCTTACTATTTTAGGATGTTAGCTTTCGTTTGGAGCAGGTTTCAGGTCAATCGGATGAGCCAATTCAAAGTTAGCATGGGTCAACATTTTGTTGCGTAGTATGAACGCAAGAGAGCGTGTAACTTAAGGCTTGCGGCCCAACTTGAAGCCCAGCCATGAGAATCACCTCTGGAACTTATGGAATGTATTTATGTATTTATTATTTATTTATACAAGTTATTAGAGTTATTTCTTCGATAGAACTCCTAGTGAAGTTAGAACTTCTACTTCTAGTAGAATTAGAACTTGTAATTATACTTAAACTTGTACTTGGGATTTTGCCTATATATAGAGCTGATTGTGCTCATTAATAAATCAGACTATTTTTACCCAAATTGAGTATTGTGAGATGTTTGTCTTGAGAGAGCTTTGCTCTATAAACCGTTCGTGGACTCGAACAAAAACCCTAGGTGGTAGTGTCAAGTGGACTCTTGGCGAACCTTATCCTTACGAACCTCACTTGTTGATCGGCGGAGTTAGGTGGATTCCTAGCGATCCTTACTTCAGCAGGCGTTGTTCAACCTCGACTTGGAGATTGGCGGAGTTAGGTGGATTCCTAGCGATACTTATATCGACGAGAAGAGTAGATTGAGTTAAATTCCGCGCAACTTCAAACCTTCCAACAACGATCGTCAATTCAGCGCGTCCTAGCTATCTAAGATCGTATCAAGGGTAGCCAGGATCGTATTAGAGAAGGTTAAAGCTATAAGAGAGTGGCCAACTCTAAGGATATGGGCGACATTTGGTCTTTCCATGGCCTCGCTTGATTTTATAGGAGGTTTGTCCCTAATTTCTCAACCATTGTCGCACCGCTTAATAAGAAGACGAAAAAAAATGTATCCTTTATTTAGGGAGAATCACAAGAAAGGGAATTCCAAGGGCTAAAGCAACGGTTGAGTGAGAGTCCAATATTGGCTCTCTCAGATTTCACCAAAGCTTTTGAGATAGAGTGTGCTGCGAGTGGTGTGGGCATTAGCACTGTACTTACTCAAGATAAGTGCCCCATTGCCTACTTTAATTAGAAATTGAAGGATGCTCAATTGAATTATTCCATATATAACTGAGAGTTATATGCACTTCTGAGAGCCCTCTAAGTATGGGAAAACTACTTGCTTCTTAAGGCGTTTGTCATCCATATGGATCATTTGAGCCTTAAATTCCTCTAGAGTCAAGACAAACTCAAAAAGAAGCATGTCAAGTGGATGGAATTGATTGAGAGTTTCCTATACACAATTAAGTACAAAAAAGGGAAGGAAAATATGGTGGCGGATGCGCTATCATAAAGGTACGCACTTCTAACTTCACTTGATGCCAAATTGCTAGATTTTGCATATCTAAATGAACTTTAAGCACATGACATGAACTTTTTTGAAATATATGAATGATGTGATAAAGCACCTTACTTACATTTTGTGAAACATGACAAGTTGTTGTATACAACAATAGGCTTTGCATTCGTAAGTTTAGCATTGAAGAGTTACTTATACAAGAAGCGCATGGAGGTGCATTCATGGGGGCTATTTATGTATTAAAAAGACACGGCATATTTTGAAAAAATATTTCTTTTGGCTAAGAATGTAAGTTGATGTGACTTGCACGATATCTACATGATTGACATGTAAGAAGGCAAAGTCTAAAGCTATGCATCATGCATCTTACATGCCATTACCCGTAGTACCTGTGACCTCAAATTCCCTTTGTTTATCCTAGGAAAAAACCCAAAAGATCAGAATTAAAACCTAAAAAAATCCAGAATCTGAAAAATTCACGCCAACACAACATCTCAGTAACAATAAACAGTAGAATTAGAGAAAAAAATAAAACACAAAAACAAATGTGTGCGTACCTCAAGAACAATCAAAGATCGAGCAACAACTACCATAAAATGAAGACCCACGTAGAAAGCAAAAAGAAAATGAGTAGAAAGAAGACACTTATTGAAAAAGGAAACAAAAAATGTAAGAAAAAATCAAAATCCACAGAACTCATCGATGCAACAGGGAACAAAGAGAGAAGAAAGGAGACCGATGAGAGAAGAAATGGCGAACATCGGCTACCCCAACCCAACCAAAACCCAACAAAAACCTGCATAAACAAAATCTATCACCCAATAACCTCAACCCTCGTCACCCACAACAACCAAGGAATGGACACATGTCCTCACTCACTCCATCAAAAGGGACACAAGCGGAATAAAATTTAAAGAGAGAACAACCGAGGGATACCGTTAGAAGACTGTTGAAATGGGAATAAAATAAAAATGATATTGTCCCCCCACAACGTCTATCCATATATTGATGAGATATATATAATATTTCAGTTCCGTAGTTAATATTCAAATTTCATTCCATTCCAAACTAAATCTCAGAATGGAGCATTCTGATTCCAATCTAAAATCTAAGATAATCATCTGTTTTTCTATGTATTTAATACCAATCGATTAATTTCTCTTTCATTATTCATATAAATTAAAGAGCTTGATTGCTTATTGTTGGCTAAATTTTTACTGAAAAAAGGAAAAATATACTCAAAATCCATTCTCATCTATATATTTGGTATGTACACTTCGATTAAAAAGATTTTTTTGAGGAATGGAGGGAGTAATTGAAGTTCGGACTAGAATTTTAGAATTGGGAAGTTAGTCTGGTGACCACCTCTAGTTGTGATGCTGGAATTTACTCTATTGCATATTTCTTGTGTGTCACTTCTATTCTTAGCTTATAAAAAAAAGTAAACTACATAAAAAAAATCACAGCTTACAAAATGTTCCACCTAATCTTTTATAGTTTAAAAACGTGCAATGTAAATCTTAGAGTTTCCTAAAAATTATAATCTTAACATTCTATATACTTAAAAAATCCAAAATTAATAGTAAAAAATTGCAAAAATTATGAAATTTGGTCAAACAATACACCAAATATAGTAGAACTTGATAATCATTCCTAGCAAAAGAGGAATTTTTGTTTCCTTTTGAAAATAATTTGTCAACAGGAAATTTTATTTTACTCGTTGATGAAAACATGCAGCCACACTCATCTTCTTTTCTTTTGCAAACTCGGTAGCCATAACAAATGAATTATACATGGATTTGAAAAATATATTCAAATTTTCCCATGTATAATTAATATGCCCTATTTCAACGTAATCACTGATGATTACAATTTTGAAATAATCCTTATTTATGGCCTTGATAGCAGCGGTAATTGATCAATTTTCTTTCCTTTTTTTTAATTGATCAGAATTTTTTTTCTTATTTGAGCAAGATCTTTATCTTGATTGAGTAGAATTTTTCTTTAATTGA
The DNA here is from genome assembly GCA_963691705.1 of Viola odorata. Taxonomy (NCBI): domain Eukaryota; kingdom Viridiplantae; phylum Streptophyta; class Magnoliopsida; order Malpighiales; family Violaceae; genus Viola; species Viola odorata. The sequence continues at coordinate 44,906,950 of OY829545.1, read as the reverse complement.
GCCAAATATTTTTCATAATTGTGCAACATTTATTTCCTTTGACTGAACAAAATCTTTTCCTTAATTGAGCAGAATTTCTTTCCTCCCTTAATTGAGTTGAATTTTTTCTTAATTGAGCAGAATCTCTTCCTCTTAATTGAGCATAATTTTTTCCCCTTACAAATAAAGTTGTACTCATTCTTCCTTCTTCAATTGATTTTTGTTCTTGCTGCTGCTTCGTCCGAGATAGGAAAAGAAGGTCTTGATCTCCTTGGCAATCTTTTTTTCTTTTCTTATTTTTTCCTTTTGACATGGCTGCTACTCCTAGAAGATTTTGAACCAAAATTTTCCTTTTATTTATTTAGGCCATCCATGTCCATTTATAGAAGCCACCATACTGCACCTCAATTGTTGATCTTATTTTATTATTATTTTTTTCACGATGCAGCTCCGTTCGAGAGAGGAAAAAGGTAATTCTTTAATTTTGATTTCTTTCCCTCGTGCTTCATTGTTATTTACTGGTTCCACTACTGCCTGTGTTTTGATTATTTTTTTTCCTTGGCTAGTGAGTCTGGGTTGGTGATAGACGGGGTATTGAAAGTTTCTCTTAGGGTTGGTTGTGTGCTTTTGTCTGTAATGGAAATTGGGGTTGTGATTAATTCCATTGGTTGATTGGAGTTGATAAGCTTTTTGTGGTTGTGACTGCAGCTGTTGCTACTGTAACAACAGTTGTTGCCGCTGCTGCTGTAGCAAAAACTGTTGTTGCTGCTTGGTCGAGAGAGGAGAAGGTAATTCTTTAATTTTTTTAATTTTTTTCTTTCTTTCCATGCTTTATAGCTTTCTGCATATATATATATATGCATGTCTTCTATTCTGTATGTGTGCATGGCTAAAGCCAAATTGTCTTCCTTGTTTTCATTTAATTGGAACAGAACCTGCGCTTGGCTTTATACCTTTCTTACTTTTTTTCCTTTTGTAATTTTGTGCCTTCGACCTTGTGATTATATGGCAGTAATTCCTTCTTTTCCTTACTGTAGGGACGCCAACCTTAAGTTAGGAACAACGCACTAGACCAGCACGCTGATGCCGCATTAAGTTAGGAACATTCCTCAACTTTTTCGAGTGATTGATTATCTGTGACGCATAACCCATAGCTTTCGATTTCAACTTGACGAAGCCAAAATTGTGGTACAGGAAGAGGAAGAAAAATACAAACGGACGACCCATTTTTGCGGCTAGGTTCTTTACTTTCTTTATTTTCCTCTTTTTTTTTCTTTCAATTTTGTCTGACGCAAACTTTTTTATTTTTTTTTCATACATGCGCCTTCTTTATTAATTTTTTTTGCAAACTTTTTTTTGTATATTTTTTTTTCAGATGACGTCATCTTTGTCACGATCTGCTAGTGTCGTTCCATTGCAACCTCTTGATATGGATTGGAATGACAAGAGATCAGGTCAAGGTTAAAAAGGACAATTCATTTATTTCCTAGAAACTGAAGCGAAGCATCTGCGCAATGTGGGGGGGAAGGAGTACTGAAGCTCGCCCTTGTGAGTCGGTCAACGGAGGATCCCAATATAAACCTCATCGAGGGTCTTGATCAGTGCTTTTTAAGCACTGTATCTAACCTAATTGATGTAGAAGCTTCAAGATCCTGCCCCACCAACTCTGACGTTAACCTCTTCGAGGGTCTTGTTTAGTGCTTTTTAAGCACTATATCTAACCTAATTGATGTAGAAGCTTCAAGATCTCGTCCCACCTTGCCTATTCCTTCCTTTTGTGGCACTGAAGACTATACTCCACATCCAGAGATTACCGAGAGGATCAAGACGAAGCATTATAGATAGGGATCACCATTTATCGCTCAAGAAGAGATCTCTTATCTTCAAGGCTTTCGGGAGTGTTTGCTTCGGACTCAAAAGCGTCTTCGGAACAAAGGCATCGAACTCAAAGGCGTCTTCGGAATAAAAGCTTCGGGCTCAGAGGCGTCTTCGGAATAAAAGCTTCGGGCTCAGAGGCGTCTTTGGAACAATAGGCTTCGGACTCAGAGGCGTCTTCTATTCTTTAGGAGGTCATCAAGGATATATTTACGTATGACGCCGCTCCATTGAAGTTGAAGGTTGGGGACTTTCTAACTCGAGTTGACTCTTACCTCACAAGGAGAGAGAAAGGCACGAGTCGTCTTCCTTCTCCTGAGCAAATTGATAGGTTAAAAGTGAAGCTCGACGCCTCTCGGATATAGAGTTATTCCTTTCAGGATGCTTTATTGAGTTCAGAAATAGTTGTGTAAGAATTTGACTTAAAGTTCAGCTAGTTGCAAGATGATCTTCAAGGCACTGATGAGAACATCCAGAAGCTTTCCGCAGAACAGGAAGAATGGAAAAGGAAAGAGTCTGTCACTATAGCTGATGTTGAAGTGATTGATCGTGAGAGAGAAGAACTTAGGCGTACTCTCCTTCATATGGCAGATTTGGAACACATAGTGGCATCTCTAGTGTAGTCTTTTTTTTAGTGGATACTTTTCCCACGCATGGAATGAACGCTTGTATTTTTGTCTCTATTTTTTTTTACTTGAGCGTGAACTGATATGATGATGATTCTTTCAATTGTGGCAAAGAACTTTTACTTTTCCTTGAATGATTAGCTCTGGGAATATATTTTTGTTAATTTATTTATTCGTACATAGTTTATACTCTTGCGGGCCAGGAGTAATTTTTTGTTTGTTTGGTCGTACATAGTTTATACTCTTGCGGGCCAAGAGTAGCAGCGATGATTTTTAGGCATAGAAGCGCTTCAAGACCCTTTCATAAATGGGTCCGATGTGTAATCCATTGACTTCTTCCAATTTATCAATTGTGGCTTGCCCTCTTTCCTCGAATGTTGGTGGAGCTAGCTCTAGTTCATCTTCATCTGATACTTCCTCAACAAAAGAACAATTAGCATCCTCAACCTCTATGTCTTCATCATTGTAGAAGAATCATCGTGCAACACTTTTTCTCTTCTGCTTCTGCCTTTTGGACTTTCCTTTTTGGTTTAAGATATTAGTTCATAGCCGTGTGAAGATGGACTTCTTCTACGGCGGTGTCGGAAGTTCAGGCTTCAGGAGAGCTTTGTCTCCTAACCTGTCAAAAACAGAGACCCTAGCTGCTTCTCCTTGGATACGACTAAATACGAGAAGCTTCTCCTCTTGAGAGGTCTCTTCGTCAACTTTGCATTTTTCTATCATAATTGGGTTCGTAGATGCCTTGTTGACTTTGATCTTGGCTGGAGGATCTTGTAGAAAACCAAGCCCGAACCTTTACTTTTATGTAGATGGTTTTCCGCTATAAAGGATTGCGTCCAACTCAGCAAGTTGGCGAGGTTCCCCTTTTCTATACCCAGCATTCTCGAAGAGTCTTTTGACTTTTGGGTCATACCATCCTTGGCTGCATTCTTTTGATCCTTCACTTCTTATATCCTTGGATCTTGTCTCCTGGGGAGCTTCCAGCTTGGATGGTTTTTTAACCAATTTTGAAATCATAGGAATAGGGAGATTCATGCTCTTCTTTAAAACCTCTATTCCTCCGGTGATGACGTTTTTAGAAAGCGAAGCCTTTACAAATACAAGTGTGGTCCTTGTGGCGGAAGATGAGCTTCCTGCATCCCTTTGACACTCTGATGCAGAGACGGGAAAGGCTTCTGAAGGGATCTTTTCTTCCGAGAAGAATTTAGCGTCCGCGAAATATGATTCTTCCTTATCGAATGGATTGGTTTCTCCCTTAACACATTTCACCTCTCCATTACGAACGTATTTGACGCACTAGTGCCAACTTGAAGGGATAACTCCATTCTCGTGTAACCAAATCCTTCCAAGGAGCAACTGGTAAGATGTCCTGGCGTCGATTACATAAAAAAGGATTGTGGAGACCAAATCTCTGATTTCTAGTTTCACTCAAATCGCGCCAATGACTGCTTGACCCTTTTGATTGAAACCTTGGATGACCAATTTGCTTTTGGAAAGCTTAGACATGGTGATGCCCAATTTCTTCATTGTATGGATGGGCATGATACTAATTACTGACCCTTGATCTACGAGTATCCTTCTGACCTTTTCTTCTCGAATGTATCCTACAATATAAAGAGGCCTGTTGTGCAAACGAGACCCTAGTAGCAAGTCATCATCGGTGAATGTGATTGCATTAAAGCACTCGGTGTGGGATGGTTGATAAAGCATTTTCAACAGTCTTTCCTTGTATTTGGTTGGATCTACCAGTGCTTGTACTAGTGACATCCTGACTTCTGAAGAGAGATTGATAGTATGTGTCTTGAGCATGTTTTCCCCCTTAGTTTTGGCCTTTTCCTGGGCATCATACTGCTAAATTGCTTCTATTTCCATCTTTATTGCAGATCTGCACCAAAAGAAAGAAATGAACCGAAACATGCGGTTTTGATGAATTTCTCGGAAGCTCTAAGGATCAAGGCCTAGAAGATCAATGTGTCATCATGCCCTCGACGCTAACTAGACCAGTGAGCAGTTTAGTGCCCATGACGCGCCCGCATCAGCTCTTAATAGAAAGCCAAAAAGGAGAATCCCTAAAGATTCGCACAGGATTCCTTACGTTTCTAGAAGGAATCAGGCGCTTCTAGGAGATCCTAGAATATTCCTCCCTAAGGAGCACGCTCTGCCATGTGTTGTCACTCTCTCCCCTTAGTTGTTTTTGTCCCCTAGCGGGTTGTTAGGATATTTAAGCTTAGTTGTAGGGTTTTTGTAAGGGGGCTGGCAACACATCATTTTTCACCTTTCACCTTCATTTTTCCCCACCGGTTTATTCTAATACATTATCCTTTTCTCATCTCTTTAATTTATGCTATTTGTTATTCCTATCTATTGTTTACGTTTGATTATGAGTAGCTAAGCTTCCATCTTCTTAGTAAAGGGCGTTTCAAGGGTTGCAAGGATTAGTTAAGAGGCCTAAACATGTTTAATACATTCTCACTGTCATATTTGATTGTTTGCCATTTCCTTGCCATTCTCATTTAGAAATGTTAAGGGCCTGATCAACTATTAGTATTTCTTTGTGATTGTTGTCATCCTAACAGCGATAACGTCAACGTGAGGCTGTTAGGAGTAGTAGACGCCTAGTGGAGTCATCATGATAGAGTCTTCCATCTAGGGCAAACAATCAACTAGGGCGTTACCGCGAGTCTAACAAGCTGAGAGGTATCACGCCCTAGATGTGTCTTACCTCCGCTTTATAGCCATTTTGAGTATTGCCTACCCGTATTCGTGCCTAGGAGGACGGCGAAACGTCAAGGCTACCTCATAAATGGAAACGGGGGGTAGCTCCTCTTAAGAAGGTAAGTAGGGGGTTTACGTGGAAACGTGGCTCCTATAGCATGTCTATGGCATGAGGATGGAATATCTTTGAGCCAATGACTAATTAATCTTGCACGCAACCTGCGAACGCCCCTTGCTAAGATCCCGTCTCATCTGATTAATATCTTTATTCACCGACTTTCATTATTATCTTGCCCTTAATTATTCTTTACTTTCATGCCCTCGATATATGCTTTTAATTAATTATTCTGTTAGCAACCGATTCTGTGATAGATTGACTAGGTCAATCGACAAAACTCCCCTGAGTTACCATTTTATGTGGTTGCATTTGCTTTTGTCATAAGCTTAAAGTGAGTTTTTATCCCTAAATCTCTGTAGTTCGACCCTGTCTTGTCCTTTACACATTTTAATTGTGCAATTAGGCATCAGAAAATATTATTACATTTGAGTGATGATCAAGTTTTGGCGTCATTGCCGGGGAGTGAACGGAACTAATTTATCTCTTGATAACAATTAATATACCCCCTAGGGCATTTTAGTCCTGACAGGGGGTACCTTCATCTTCAGCTATAGTAGGGCCTGCCTGGCCTCCTACTCGTCCTGCTACCGGGGGTGGTCGACGTCAGCGGGGGGCCCCCATCCAACACGGAATGGCGCCTATTCCCACACCCGATAGGCCATAAGCGTTAGCCTCCCTAGCTAATGCCCCACTAATCTCCTATAAATACCCCCCCTTAGGTAGAAAGGGGGGGGGGGGGGGGGGCTCTCTCTCTACTCCCTCTCACTCCTGCTCCTGCTTACACTTCATATTTCACTACTTATACTGACTTGATCGTTGGAGTACCTGCGCCGGGGACCCCCTCCGGCGCCTTGCAGGTGTAGCGGCGGCGAGGACTACCCCCTCAGAGGTGAAGATCTCCAAGATTCTTCCTACCCCAGGTACAAATCCTATCAATCTTTATCAAAATGGTGCTTTCGTTGAGAGTATTCAGATCATCAAGTGAGTTCCTTGAGATCTGAAGGCTCTCCTCTCCATATTCACATTTATTAATCTCCATAGCTGCTGCTAGTTTTTCTGCTTATGGTTCATTATATGATTTAAGTCCTTTTTGGATCCGAGGATATTAATTTACATGGCAAGTTTATTGTTGTGCACTGAAGAGATCAGATCTAGAAAAAGATGATTCAAATTTTACTCATATTTAATGATCTCGGCCTGTACCAATAATCTATGGTTATATGTTCAAAAGAAAGATCAGATCTGGAAAAGAAAGAAAAAGAGGGAGAGAAATCATGATTATCATCGTTGTATTTCACGAACCTATGGCATTATCATCAACTTTATGAGGTCTTCGTCAAGATCAAGATCTTTGCCAAGGATCTTCTTACTTATGGAAAATGGGTTTTGAACTTAGAGGCCCATCATCATCATCTCTTCAACTTCAGGCGGCCAATCATCATCAAGTCCAAGCTTATCTTCAATCTTAAAGCCACTGTCATCACTGCCACACCTTTAATTATCCATCACCACCTCATCTTTTCTCGATCACGACCATCATCGTTTGCGCACAGTTGAAGGGTAAGGTTATGTTGCTATGGCCATCATCATTAATTGTGATCGCTGATGCGTGCAAGGAAAGAGAAGAAAAAGGAGGACGTGCAGAGAGATTGCCAAAGGAATTAAACAAGGGAAATAAATAAATTAATTTGGAGTGCCATGGAATATCGGGTGCGTTACCCATTATCCTCAAGTGCATCATTAATTGTTTCATCTTTTAAGTATTGGTCAAGGCGGAAAGGATTCTTTGAATCATTAATTGTTTCATCTTTCAAGCACTGGTCAAGGCGGAAAGGATTCCCTGAGTTGCGAATGCTCTTAACGGGTGTAAAGCTTTACTATGTGGGGTCCACTTCAGCCATGTCCAGCATTTTTAGGCTTACGGTGACGCAGTGGCCATCCTCCCATCGTCGCAAAGGTCTCCAACAATACGTTATTCTTCTTCGTAAATGCAAGGAATCGAACGGGAATTAAACAACGGCCGAGTTCCTTGTTTATTCCCCTAAGGTATCACTATTACCTTTAAGATTATAATTTTCCCCTTACCTCTATTTTAATATCTTCACTATCCTTAACATTCTTAGAGGAATCTAACCAGAGTTAGCAGACTCTGTTAGTGTATTTGTACAGCTAACAATGCAGATGTTCAAGTGGAGTACAGATTGAAATCCTGGGAAATGTGAAAAAATGCAATATTGCAGGTAGCTACAGCATAAAACCGCACAATTTGTAGGTGGCCTACAACGTAAAACCGCGTCAATATTACAACTAGCTACTGCGTAAAACCGCACAAATTGTAGGTAGCTTATGGCGTAAAACCGCTTCAATATTGCAGGCGACTTACAGCAAGGCCGGATCCAACGAGCTTGGATGGAAAAAGCGACATCAATGACACCCCGATATGTGCGGGTGAAAGCCTCTAAGGGTAACTAGTACTTGACATTACATGTTATGTTTACTAACATGGCAAGGCAACATTTGAGAATGTGCAGGAAAGTCGATGAAATATCGAAATAGTGAAGAGACTAACGCCCACAAAGGTAGCGACATCACACAAGAATTCATTACTACCTACGGGGTATCTCTTGTCGTTAGCAAGGAAATACATCCTCAGTAATGAGAGTAACGGTACACCATCTTTCACCCACGGTACCGAGAGAATCACTGTTTATATCTACGATATCTCCTTCCTGGTATGGAAGCTTATATTCTACAATACTATACTGCCCTGATGTCTACTCTCACGGAGAAGAATATTTATGTGACACAATCTGTCGTCAAGGAAAATACTCACTATAATACAGCGCTAGCAGTGAAGCCCTTGCTCCTGAAGTCATCTTAGTGAGTGAATTGTCTTATCTAAGGGATAACTGCAACACTTAGAGCAGCAGCGCCTTCAGAACGATATTCTGAGTTGAAAACGTATAAGGTGATAACATCGTAATATTCCATCTTGCTGGTACCGATCATACAATGCATATCGAGGGAAATATCTGCGAGCGGTGTTACCTCGCGAAGACATTTTATTCTGCCATGAAAATGCGCACATGCGTAGCCATGTCGCGATGTCTCGGAGAATGTCCTATTATTTTCTGCCAATGATTTGGCTGACTATATGGTAGTCTTGTGACGACACTATCTTCATCAAGCAAGCTATGACATTGCTTCATTACAACGTTACGTTATCGGCAGCATTATTAGTTCTGGTTTATCACCAGCGTTATCACTTCGGTATCGACACTACTATCTCATCATGACAGTTCAGGGAAAGAATTGGCACAAAAAGAGGGAGTTGCCGCAAAATGCCCCCTCAATAACTTTATGAAGAAACAGTCATCCTCTATTCACGGAAAGCCAAGCTCCTTCACCATTCTTCTTCACTTATGTGCCTCTGGTGCCTTACATGTTGGCCTTGATCTAATCTATTCATAATCATCCATGATGTCCTCCATCTTGTCTCTTTCATCTCCACTGTCGGCGCCTAGCAAATGTTGCTAGAAAGGAGAAGATGAATAGTAAGTTATGCCTAATTAATTATAATGGCAATTTGGTAATATTTTCTAAATTTCATTAATGGCGCAAGCGAAAATATTTTAGAATGTGATATTGTGATATTTGAGCTTCTGGGAAAAAGGTGGAAGAATTAATGGTTGTCTTCGCGTTAGCTGCCGTCTTCGCGTTAGCCGCCATCTCCATGTGATCTAGAATTCGGCCGCCTTCGCGTTAGCTCCATCTCCATGTTATCTGAAATTTGGTTGTCTTCGCGTTAGCCGCCGTCTTTGCCTATCTCCGTGTTATCAGCTGTCTCTGCGTCAGCTGTTGTCTCCTTGTTAGGAGCTGCCTTCGTGTTAGCAGCTACCTTCGTGTTAGCAGCTGCCTCCGTGTTAGGAGCTGCCTTCATGTTATCAGTTGTCTCCATATTAGCAGCTGTCTCCATGCTATCAGCTGCCTCCGTGTTAGCAGCTGTCTCCATGTTATCTGAAATTTCCACGTTAACGGTTGTCTCCGCGTTAACAGTTAGTGGTTGTCTCCATGTTAGCGGCTGTCTCCATGTTATCTGCAATTATCTAGAGAACAACGTTAGCTCATGGGATATTCTATCTTTGATATTGTTACCCCGTTATGGTAACTCTAACATTTGGAATGTTAAGCTATCTTCCATATTACCATTTTCTCTTGGCATGGAAATGCATATGCCAAGTTATCTCATGTCGCCAAGTTATCTCATTACTCTGAAGCAAAGAAGACGTTTATACTTGTCATCAAAGCATAACATATTCTATCTGTCTTGAGGAACATTTGTCATAATATTTCGTTATCCCAAGCCCATGATCATGAAGTTATTTGTGTGGCGTCATATCTTCGATATCGCTATTTCATTATGGTATTCTATCTTCGAGATCGTTATCTCATTGAGTATCGTTACCTCATCACGACATCTGATCTTCAGTATCATTATCTCGTTATGAATCCGAGAGGATATCTTGAAGTTATTTTATGAAGAAAAAGTGACTCAACCGCTTGTCAAGGGAAAAATTGGCAGGGCATCCTAATATCTTTTATTCACGGTATGTGAAAAATTTCTCTGTTACCAGAAATATTATCTTGGGTATGGAAATACACATTTTCAGTTGTGTCATCTCGCTACGATATCCTCTTCTTCTAATATGAAACAGACATCCACAGTTATCGAAGCATAACACATTCTGTTTATCTTGGGATATATTCATCATAACGTTTTGTTATCACAAGTTTATGACTCTGAAATTATCTGAGGGATAACGTTATCGCTTGCGGAAATTTATCTTCAGTAATGATATCTCGTTACGGCAGCCCTACCGCTTGGTGTAGTAATCCATCTCTAATATTATCAACTCGGTATGATGCCCTATCTTCAATCATGGCACTTTATTTTCACTACTGTTATAACATCATGATGCGATATACATATTACCGCGACAATCCATCTTCAATAAGGCATGATCCTAGATAACGGGATCTTGAGTTTTAAGACCCGTATTTTCTAAGAGATTTTCCCTTTATGAAAGAGTTATGAATTTTCATTTTCCACTTTAGCTATGGCTATGTTGAAGCAAGCAAGCTAGTTAAGTTCATTGAGTAGGGGAGCGAACTCCCAGTCTTGATGATTTATTTCACCACCTGTCATGGCACTTATATCCAAGAATCATCATCCGATGGTACCGCTGCATATGTCCCACAGTCAGCAGGAGTATAATCTGGAAATATGGACAGCTTGAGAAGATCCCTAGATAACGGGAGCCCACTCAAGATTGCTCTGGTCGCTATGTTACTTGGCGCGTTTTGCTGCTTGTGGTTCCAATGGTCGTTACTTGCTTATGGATGCAAAATACTACCTGGCTTCATCAAGGGAATTGGAATTATTAGAAGTCCCCATCATCCATCTACTGTAATAGAGTGGTCCTGCTTGTTTTCCGGAAGGCATTATACAATGCTTGCCATCTGAGGATTATCTCACAGTCTCTATCCGGAAACCCCCATGTAAGTAAAAAGATTCCTGATCATTGCGTTATTGTATTTGCTTTTCTCTGTCTCTCTGCAGGTTGTACAAACAAAGCATGTGTGAAGCAACCTGGAAATAATCAGATACTTATATGAGAAGGAAATTCGGCAGTCATTCGAGAATAGTGCTGAATTATGGCATGTTATCGGTATTACATACCAGGACAGTTTTCGATTGGGCTGAGTCTTGAGACCCATCTTCTCGTCACTTCTGGTCCATCACTGCCATATTTCTCTCTCTGCGTGAATTATAAATCTTTACTTTCTACTTTGGTTGTGGCTATATGCCTTGGTGTCTTCTTGCAAGCCAACCAGATTAACGTCGTCGTTACCATCAAGCTCATATGGTTGCATACAGCTTTAAATCCCAAAATCGTCATGGCCACACTCATCGTCATCTCATTACGCTTTCACACAACAGATAAAATAGCTGCAACGACAACAATCGTGGCATAAAAAGCTGAGATTTATCAAGGAAAAATAGCTGTATCAATAACAGTTTGTTAGCGTCAACAACACTCTAACGGCCTCGTCAAGCCTATAATCTTCTAGTCACAGTTAACGACCCCGGCAAGCTAATACCACTTAGCGGGAATGACACCTGACGGCTTCTAACAAGCTAGCGGCATCACCAACTCATTCTTTGGCACTTAACGAGAAATGGTCACTTGACGGCGAATGGGTCCCTGTACCGGGAATATTTCCCAGAGCACATCCTATTTCAGAAACATTGTCAGTCGAGCAACATCCTAGAATTGTCACCTGTGCCCGCACCGTTAAGCTAGTAGCATTCTTCGTGTTCCCAGCAACACATGTGACAGTATATGCTGGACGTTTCCACTATACCGCATATACCCTATTTTCATGAATGGTCGCCAGAACCTACTTATCGAGAACAAGTTATCGGCAGAAGCATCACTTATCGTCACCTTAGCAATTTGGTCGTCATCTCCTCCATGTCCAACAGTTGGCTCATGTTACCTGCTCCGTTATCATCTACCCAATACAACCAGTTCAAAGACACAGAGTTTTGGCAAATACCGAGAATAAGATTTTATGGCGTGAATGTCAAAAGAGTCAGAAAAACTCGAAGATTTTTACAAGCCTTCCGCGACGCAGAGGAGATAGCACTCATCCAGATGCCTAGAATGGAGCCCTTGGTAAGCACTCGAGCTCATTTTCAGTTGGGCTTGTGATAACAATTAATATACCCCCCAGGGCATTTTAGTCCTGACAGGAGTACCTTCATCTTCAGCTATAGTAGGGCCTGCCTGGCCTCCTGTTCGTCCTGCTACCGGGGGTGGTCTACGTCAGCGCGGGGGGAGGGGGCATCCAACACGGAATGACGCCTATTCCCACACCCGGTAGGCCATAAGCGTTAGCCTCCCTGGCTAATGCCCTACTAATCTCCTATAAATACCCCCCCTAGGTAGAAAGGGGGGGACTCTCTCTCTACTCCATCTCACTCCCGCTCCTTCTTACACTTCATATTTCACTACTTATACTGACTTGATCGTCGGAGTACCTGCGCCGGGGACCCCCTCCAGTGCCTTGCAGGTGTAGTGGCGGCGAGGACTACCCCATCAGAGGTGAAGATCTCCAAGATTCTTCCTACCCCGGGTACAAATCCTATCAATCTTTATCATCTCTTTTATTTGTATGACCAGGAGATCTGCTCCAGACCTATTACCACTCGATCTTGAACTTACTAGAACGGAAAGAGGACTTCGAAGGCAAGCCAGGAGACCAACTATTAATCATAGAGAAATCCTTAATCCTGCCCTCAATAGAAATCCTTCCGATCTGGATAATCTCGACCGTCTCTTTCTTGAAGGATTCCCTTTCTTTCATCCAGACCTCGACAACGTTGAGTTTGTCAACCCCGTTATACCTAACATAGAAGAACCACTTCTTCCCCCTCGAGGGCTCGAAGCCCCTAATAACTAGATTATAGAAGATCTTAATGCTGCCCCCGAAACACCGAGCAGTTGCATTGAATGGCCCGTTATTGCTCATGACTGGACACTCAAGTCTGCGGTCATGCATCATCTCCCCATTTTTTGTGGTATTGCCAAGGAAAATTCTCACAGACACCTTCAATAATTGCATTCTATTTGTGAAGCTATGAAGCCCACCAACGTTAGTATAGAGCAAGCCAAGCTGCGTGCATTCATGTGCTCCCTCAAGGACGATACCCTCGACTGGTTCTATGATCTCCCTCCTAGGTCCATTCATTCTTGGGCCGAGATGTCAAAGGCCTTCACGGACAAATACTATCTGGCATCGATGGCCATGGTTACTCGCAAGCAATTGGTCTTTATTCTTCAAAAGGATACAGAAAATCTTGATCAGTACTATGAACGCTTCAAGAAGATGCAAGCGTTATGCCCTTCCCACAACTTAACTGAGCACGCCCTCATCTAGTATTTTTGTGAAGGATTGTGGGAACATGACAAGGCTTTGTTGAATGCCACTAGTGGCGGTTCCATATGTGCTCTCACTCCAGCTACTGCCAAAGCTACCATTGAGCTAATGGCAAAGAACGGTACACTCGCAAGTAGCAACAACAATGATCAAGGCGCCCAAGTGGCAGCGATGCAAAACTAGCTAACTGCTATCTCGGGCATGCTCCAGAATATGACAGCAGCCTAGTTTGCCTAGGTCAAAGCATGCCAGATATGTAATTTCTTGGACCACCCCACGGATGTGTGTCCCTTCATTCTAGATGAAATCGCCATCAGTGCTGCGGGAGTCCAAGTTAATGCAATGGGCAACTATAACCAAGCTCCGTATGGCCAAACTATAACCAAGGGTGGTGACAGTCGAACCCTGGATGGGTTAACAACGCTCAATCATCCAGCCCTAGTGGACAGCCACAACAACATCCGTATGGTAACCACCCACCGCCTTTCAACATGCAACGTTTCAAACCTCGACCAAGATACAATCAATATCAGCGCCAGCCTCCTCAAGACTAGACCTTTACAGTCCCCCCAATTCCTGACCCCGAACAACAAAAGAAGATCAATGACCTTGAGAAACAGATGAGTGTCATGATGGCAGAAATGAAAGAGTTAAAAAACCAAGGCAGGTTTCCAGGGCAGACAGAAAACAATCCAAAGCACAACATTTGTGCTGTAACTCTTCGAAGTGGCACGACCTTGACCCCTCCACCACATCAAGGCCTCGACATTGAAAATTCACCAGAACCTGAGTGTCAGACCAAGACAAAAAGTTTGAAAGTGCCAAGAACCTCAGAGGTCATGGAAGAAAGAATTTGATCTCCAAGGGGATCTCCACGGAATGATCCGAACCCACTTGAGTTTACCCAAGAGTACATTCATAAGATCCTCGAACCTCCTTTCCCTCAAAGGCTAGTCAAATCGAAGAAAGAAATGAAGGATCGCGAAATCTTTGATATGTTTAGCAAGGTGATCGTCAACATTCCACTCCTACAAGCAGTCAAGAACGTGCCCAGATATACCAAATTCCTAAAACAGTTGTGCACAAACAAGTAAAAATTAGCCGGCATTAACAAGATAAGCGTAGGGGTTAATGTTTCTGCCCACATACAGCGGAAGATTCCTCCCAAGTGCAAAGATCAAGGGATGTTCATTATTCCATGTAAAATTGGCACCGTCGATATTGGTAAAGCCATGTGCGATTTAGGAGCAGGCATCAATGTCATGCCCTTGACAATCTACAACAGTCTTGGCCTCGAACCTCTGAAACCCACCAGGCTCGCAATCCAACTTGCTGACCGCTCAGTTGTTTACCCCGAGGGTGTTATCGAAGACGTCTTGGTCCAAGTGGGTGAATTTTTATTTCCAGCGGACTTCTACGTCATCGCTATGGAAAATGCAGATTCAACTAAATCATCAGATGTCCTTATAGGGCGACTGTTCCTAGCCACCGCCTGAGCCAAGATTGACGTCCATGATGCCACCATCTCCCTCGAATTCAATGGTGAGATCATAAAGTTCAACATGCTGGAATCCACGCGCTATCCTTCTGAATTTTCTAGTGTCAATTATGTTGTTTTAATTGACCCTTTTGTTGATGAAGTTGCTGAATTAAATTCTACTGATCATTTGCAATATGCTATGGACAGGAGCCTCACACCACCTCTTATGGAAGTCTTGACCTCGATGCTTGTCACTCCTCTAGAGTTGCATTTCGTTGTCGCAGCCCTATATGAGAAATGCCTACAAAGGTGCATCGAGACTAACCTAGTATTGAATTTTGAGAGATGTCATTTCATGGTCGATCGAGGGCTCATACTTCGTCATATCGTCTCCAGCAAAGGTATAGAGGTGGACAAGATAAAAATTGAAGTAATCGAGACCTTGCCCTATCCCACCAGCCTCCGTGATGTGCTCTCTTTTCTTGGACATGCAGGCTTCTATCGGAGATTTATCAAAGATTTATCAAAAATCGCCCAACTTATGTGCCGTTTATTGCAAAAGGATGTTGATTTCCAATTCGATGAATACTGTCAAGCTGCTTTTGATACCCTTAAGAGCAAGCTCATCTCTACACCTATAATTCGTGCCCCCGACTGGACACTCCCATTTGAGATCATGTGCGACGCAAGCAACCAAGCGTTAGGAGCCGTTCTGGGTCAGAAGAAAGATAAGGAAACTTACGTGATCTATTATGCCTCCAAAATGCTAAACCCCGCTCATAAAAACTATACCACCACGAAAAAGGAACTTCTAGCAATCGTCTATGCTCTAGACAAGTTCAGACAGTATCTCTTGGGCACGAAAGTGATCGTTTATTCAGGCCACTCTACCCTCAAGTGTTTACTCAAGAAAGCGGATTCAAAGCCCTGCCTCATCCGCTGGATTCTATTGCTTCAGGAATTTGATATCGCGATTAAAGACAAAAAAGTCTCAGAAAACTTGGTAGCTAATCACTTGAGTAGACTTCTAACCCAAGACGATGATTCGCTAATGCCTATCAGAGACACCTTCCCAGATGAGTAGCTATGTCTTGCCCAGGCTGTCCAATTTCCATGGTTCTCTGACATTGCCAATTTTTGTGCTACTGGTTCCTACCCCATTGATGTCTCTCCCTCCGAACGTAACCAGATCAAGAAGTAATCCAAATACTACATCTGGGAAAACCCATATTTGTGGAAGCATTGTTCGGACCAAATCATCCATCGTTGTGTGACTATGGACGAAGTGCCCTCTATCTTGAGATTCTGTCATTCGTCAACAGAAGAAAGTCATTTTGCTTCTAAAAAGACTGTCATGAAAGTTTTGGAGGTCGGTTTCTACTGGACATCTATTTTTAAGGATAGCTACCTCTTTTGTGCATAATGCCCTCGATGTCAACTTACAGGAAATATTGGGGCAAGAAACCAGATGGCCCTAACCAACATCATCTCTTCCAAAAAAATTGATATCTGGGGTATCGACTTCATGGGACCCTTCCCGAATTCTTTCGGCAGTATCTACATTCTCCTTGCAGTAGATTATGTCTCCAAATGGATTGAGGCTAAGCCAACTAGAACAGATAACTCTAAGGTGGGGGTAGATTTGCTATGCACTCACATCTTTAACAGGTTTGGTACGCCTAGGGCCCTGATCAGTGATCGTGGCACCCACTTCTGTAACCGTGTCGTGACCTCTCCTAAACAAATATGGGGTCCATCATCAAGTCTCTATGACCTACCATCCCTAAACAAATGGTCAAGCTGAAGTTTCTAATCGTGAGATTAAGTCTATATACTCGAAAAGATGGTCAACCAATCCCGAAAGGATTGGAGTTTGAAGCTCGACGATGCTCTTTGGGCCTATCGAACTACATTCAAGACCCCGATTGGGATGACACCCTACAGACTTATTTATGGGAAACCGTGCCACCTACCAGTCGAAATAGAACACAAGGCTTTCTGGGCCATTCATAAGGTTAACATAGATCTTGGGCATGCCGGTCAACACCGCCGTCTACAGATCCAGAAATTGGAAGAATTGAGGGACAATGCCTATGAAAATGCCTTGATCTACAAGGGCAAGACAAAGGCCCATCACGATAAGCAACTTCTTTCTAAATCTTTTACTATTGGGCAGAAAGTATTATTGTACAACTCTCGTCTTCGCCTTTTTGTAGGAAAACTCAAATCTAAATGGACGGGACCTTTCATAGTGAAGGAAATTTTCAATCACGGAGCCTTTGAAATCTAACACCCGGACACGGGCATTATTTTTAAAGTGAATGGCCATAGGTTGAAACCATTTTACGAAGGATTCAAGCCCTCCACAGTGGAGGAGATGGCAGTGGCTAACCCACTCGTCGTGCCCTAAACAACCAGTTCCATGTCTAGGCCTCGACGTTAAAAGAAACCATAACGGATGGCATTCCACATGTCGTCCCACTTTTCGCTATCCTTGTTGTCTTTTGATTCTTTCCAGAACTTTTCCATAATTTTTATTTTATTTATTTCAGTTTTAGTTTCCTTTATTTTATTAAAATTTTTCATTTATTCTCTAGGATTTTCTCTTCTTATTTTTGTCCACTGATCTCTCTCCTTTCCTTTCCCAAGTGGATTTTATTCCTTTTTATTATTATCTCATTTATTCTCTCTTTTTGTCCTTATCTATCTTAAACCACTTTCTTTTTCAATTTGAAAAAAGGTTACCTTTAGTTGGTTGGGATACGCTCGGGCCTGTTGCACCTCTAAGCCCAAAGCGCCACATCAACGCCAGCAGATAAAAATGAAGCCCTCATTAATAAAGGTTGAGCTCTTTGTGTCAGATGCCAACCCAACTTTCTCTCTCACACGCTCCTTCTTCGTCTTCTATCTCCCTCTTTGTCCCTATCTCTCTCCCACACAAACACGTCACCCCCATCCCCATCAACCATTGTCACATCCATCGTTTCTCCAATGCCGAGAATCAAGAGAGTCGCCCATAAGCTAACCTCTGGTCCCCACACAGTAGCCTCATCCTCTTCCACAACCGGCTCCAGCCAGAACTCCTTTACCCCACCTCCATCCGACCTAAACCTGAGCCCAGAAAGAACCAAGCCTCCATCTCCAGCTCCTCCTCCGGTCGCAAACCCCGTCGAAGACGAACTAGAGATCACCAGGTCCGTCCCACCAATATCCACTATGACCATATTCGGCCGAGTGGTGAGACTGCCACCAGGGTCTGGCACCACTAGCAGCAAACCCAAGCCGAAAAAGCCCTCACCAGTTCCCGCTAAGAAAATCACGGTGGAGGACATCCTAAAAGAGGTATTGGTGTCTTATTCGGACCATGAGGAGGATGAGCCACCGGCTGAGAACGAAGAAGTAGAGGAAGCAGCCGAGCAAGCCGCCTCCGGCGAAGAGTAATTCGGGCAGACTAGTGACGGTATTGATGAGTAGGAAAGTAGAGAGCGCAAGGCTAGAGAAATAGCGGAGAAGGAAGTCGCTGAAAAAGAAGAAGCAGAGAGAGCAGCCGTGGAGAAAAAAACGGCGGTGAAAGAAAAAACCAAGACTCCGGCCAGAGCGGAGCCGCCGGCAGAACTAGAAGCAGAGAGAGCAGCCGTGGACAAAAAGAGGAAGAGCTCATAAGTCAGCAAAGGGAAGGCCTCGACGTCAAAGAAGGCTCGCCGTTAAGAAAGCACTACACCTGTCAAGGGCACGACTCTACTCCCTTCTTCTGCCCCTCGACCCGCTTCAACCCAGGTGACTTCTGACCTCTCTAATCTGCATGCTTGGTTAGTTTTCAATGACAAACCCTCAATTGATAAGCTGCAGTTTCTCAACTCCAAAGGCATTAGCCCTTGCGCGCACCTGGATCTAGATTTTTTTAGCAAAATGGGACTCGAATCTCGAGTTCGAGAGTTATTAGGCAACATCGGTTGGGAACCATTGTTCTTTTTAGAACACCTAACTTTTTTTGAGCTCTCACTTGAGTTCTTTTCCACTTTTTAGGTTGCATCTGAGCATTTTAAGCCCAAAGAGAAGTTCAGACCTAATTCATCTACGCCTGAAGTCATTAACTTTCGATTGACAAACAAGTGGTCTAAGCTTTCCCTTGATGAATTTAACTGCATGCTTAATTTTGCTAAGCATAATGAATTGAAATCTAGTGCTTATAAAAATGCCTTTACTGTCATCCTTGTTGTTTTTATTGATGATGTTGCTTTTCATGAGTTAACCGATAACCCAGATGCTGAGTTTAACCCTAAATCCTCTAAAGTCCATGAACTCACATAAGTTGTCTATAAGCTGCAGGTAGATTTAATTCATGGGGCAAGTTATCATTGCAGGAATTGTTTTTCTTATAGTGTATGACACAAGTACGTAGGGTTAATCTCGGATTTTGTGTAGCTTCAGACATTATGCATGTTCAGAATACCTCTCGTGGTCCTCTTTTAGGATCTCTAGTCACTTTGCATAATCTGGACTTGAACTCGAGTGACCTTAGTGAGCCTCTTGCCTTTAATGATTTAGACCCCCGTACCCTTGATGGGATGGAGAATTTATGTCTCTCACAGGGTGTTATGAGTTTCTCTGCAGGGTGTACTCCACCAGGAGAAAAGGTCTTTGGCACGAAACACGGTGGCCATTTCAGCTATCCTGATCTTTCGAGGCCTCAAACTTCAACAACTCTTCTTGCCCAGGTCGAGTCCTCCCGTCCTGCCCCCGATGCAACTCCAGCAATCAAGCCCTCTAGTCTAACTATTATTCAAGCCCCCGCAGTAGAGCGTTTTCTCCAGGCCATCCTTACCGAGCTTTAAGCCTTGACGATTGAAGTGGTCAGGCGCAATCTCCCGCCTTCTTGATTCCCCCCCCCCCCCGAAAAATTATCTTGCCCTCGAGGAGGGATCAAAATATTTTTGAAACTTTTTATTTATTTCCTCGCACTGTACTACTTTTATTTTTATTTTTTGAACTATTTTGTGCCCTTCTCGCATTGAGGACAATACGCTGCCTAAGTCTGAGGAGGGATTTATTTGTGCTTATTATTGTTTGACTACATGCTTAATTTTTCGCTTGTTGCATGATTTGTGGAATTTTAAAAATTTTTGGATTTTATTTTTTGTTAGATTTTTGCTAGGAATTTTGCCACTACCCTATTTTAAAACCCTCATAATTGACATGTAATTTTGACTTCTGGTACATAGAAGAAACTTGTCATTCATTGCATCTATACCCGACAATACACGCCTTGACCTGCTTGCCCTTATGACCAATCTAGTCCTCGACACTAGTAGTCACAATTAGCACCCCATGAGCACATTGAGCTTCATGCCTTATTCATTCATGTGTGATTTAATTCTTAACTAGGCACTAGCTAGGTTTGCATGATATCCCTGGGTATAGGCATGATCGGTTGTCGAAGCCGTCAAAAATAATAATAAAAACCTGCAGTCAAGTGCACAATAAATTATGTATAGTGGCAACAAGGTCGAACACAGGGATTAAGAGTTAACACTCAATTCAATTCGATAAACAAAGAAATCCACACGAGAAAGTAACAAAGGGGGGTTTTGAATGGCTTTTTGGTTTGTGATTAGAGAGAAGGTCTTTAGTAAGAATCTGTGTCCGACTGCAATTATGATCGGTCGGTCATCGGTACAAGTATCGTCTACCCCTAGCTGATAGACGTGCTATGGGGACCAGGGACGCTTAGGTCCCCTACTTACCTTCATAAGAGAAGCTACCCCAAGGTACGCTTATGGGGTAACCTTGACAGTCCACTGTCCTCCAAGGTATGCTTATGGAGACAATACTCGGCTGCCCATGAAGAGGAGGTAAGACACGTCTAGGGCGAGACACTAAGTACGCTCGAGGCTCTACCCTAACGATTTGTTTAAGCCAACTAGATGAGACCAGGAACCTGATTGCTTCCAGAATGGTTGTCTACTTTACCCTGCAGCTTCGCGTTAGTTATAACCACTGTAATTCCCTAGTTTAATTACTAGTTTATTAGGCTTGCAATTAATTCTAGACAAATTGACAAGATAATATTAAACGAGATAGATACCGACTAGGAATATGTTAAGCACAATTTGACCTCACGGCTTCCCTAGCAACCTTCAACGATTCTTACCAAGAACAAGGAATTTAGCCACTCATATTAAAGATAATAAGAAATAAATATATAAATTGCATAATTAAAAAGAAGAAGTGCAGAAGAAAGAAATCCTATTTATTACCGGCCGGAGCAAAGCTCCGGTTTATTGAAAATAAGGACAAGTCGTGCCGGAGGCAGAAGTAGCGAAGTATGGCAGCGGCAAAGTCTAGAGAAGGAGAGAGAGAGAAAACCTAAATTAGTAAAATTATTTATAACTATTACAAAAATAAACTCCTAATCCGATTGGAATAATATTCCTCAATTTTCTTCTACTGGGATCGGGATTCTTGGAGGAGTTAATGAGCGAATCTAGAGTTTCTTTCTTTGCGATAGTTTCCTTTTTCTGCTAGGACTCTGCTGCCTTCTGCGAACATACAGCTGCAAGGCCTAGCCGCTCAATTCCTTCCAGAATATGATGAAAAATGCTTCTTTTTGTATTTTCCTCTTGAAAAGCCAAGATCTGTAAAAAGTGAAGAAACACAACACCATTAGTAGCATCAAGATCTAAAAAGGCTTATAAAATGAGGTGAAATTCTGCATATTAAGCGCTCTATCAAACATCCCCACACTACCTCCATGCTCGTCCTCGAGCATTACAGTTAAAAATATCATCTCGTTTGGAACACACAGCCTCAATCCACAACACACACAATACTTATCGCCTCCACCTACGCCTCG
This sequence comes from Viola odorata, assembly GCA_963691705.1. NCBI lineage: Eukaryota > Viridiplantae > Streptophyta > Magnoliopsida > Malpighiales > Violaceae > Viola > Viola odorata. Next base: position 44,885,300 of record OY829545.1, on the reverse strand, counting down.
ACCGAGCAGTACACCACCCTCCTCCCTAGATGAGCTCTGCACTACTCTTAAGGAATAACGAAACCAGAAGAGAAGCTTTCCTATGTCAACCTCCTGCCAGCAATCCTCACAAGACAAAGTGTTTATCGCTCACGCTAAAAAATAGGGCTATGTATTTAACGCTCGTAAAATGCAAAATGACACATCACACAACTTGGCTTCGCAATAGAGATCCGAGTTAAAATCCACATGCATGAGCAATCATCGATCAAAAAGACTTTGCGGGGGATAGAAAGAAAAGGGACATGCGGAGAAAGTATGAAGAGAAGAGAAACAGATAGATGAAGAGAAGAAGAGGAAGAAGAAGAAAGATAACAAAATGAACAGAAGTGGAATCCTTAGCTGGAGAATGAAGCAAGGTCGGTGAGAAGGCATCTGGCAGTAGCCAGGGCTAGACGATGACGGCGAAACTGATGTGGGGATTCTTCTCCTGAAATTCTTCATGTTCTGCTCTGCTTTAGTCTGATGCTCCCCTTTGCTTAATTATTTTTTTAATATTTTTTTTTTAAGAAGAAAGAATGAGCAAAGGTGAGAGGTACAATATCTTTTTTTGAAGCCTGACTGGAGTATCAAGTGTTCTTCTTTTTCTAGTCACTCATCGAATAGTTGACTACAATTGCTTGATTTAGTTGGTCGTAATTTTTTTCCATTCCTGCTCTTATGAGTCGACTGACTACTTTCAGCATCTCGATCTAGACAATCGTTTCTAATTCTGCGCGGCAGTTGGAATGACTGCTCTCATCGTCTCGGTCTAGCGGTTGCTAATCCCCACACTAAAGATTTGCACCATCTAGCCCTCGTATTTTCTACTGCCCATGACGAAGATGCTTCTCACCTGCTAAGGATGGGGTGAAAGAAGGAGAAACAAGTGGTCAGAGGAAGTAAATGGATAGGGTAAGGGGTAAAGAGTAAAAAGAGACGAAGAAAGAGAAAGAAGCAAAGTTGCAAAGTCTTTTTTCATTTCGTGCTTTCCCATGGCTGATAGTGTCCATACCCAAGGGATCTCATGCGAAACTAACTAGTAGCTAGTCATGCATTCATCACTCATCAAAAATGCGGCATGGAAGCTCAAACACTCACAGGGTTAAAAACGTTGATTGTAGGCAACTAGGGCAAGAACAAGTCATAAGAGCTAACAGGCAGAATGGTGTGCAAGTGGTTTTGGTGCAGTGGGTGAAGTTTCTGCATGTAGTGGGCCTGCTTTGTACATTCTAGCAAAGGTGATTTTGAAAAATAGGGGTAGTGCAAACAGGAGGTGAAAACAAGTTGTAGGTGGAAAATTTTCCAAAACGGGGGAAAATATGCAAATGCAAGGGCAAATAGTCATGCAATATGATAATAATCATGCAGGCATGCAAAATATGTCAAAAATGCACACAAAAACATCACAAAATAAAATATGAAACCCCTCCCCACACTAAAGCAAAACACCGTCCTTGGTATGGAAAAGGGAATCAGCAACGGAGTTTATGAAAAGGGAAGAGAGAAAGGGAGAAAAGAAAGTGCGCACCGGGAAATTAAAGTACAAAAATTGCCCGAAGGCAAATGGAGAAGAGTTTGGGGAAGATGTCAAGGCCTAGCGGGAGGACGCAGCCTCGAAGCTAGCTCATCAAGGAGGGTCTGGAGGAGGGAAATCACTATTCGGAGGAGGCCGTTTGTCTTAGCAATGGCAGCAGGGACAGGAGGATCAGGAACAACTTGCCTAGGAGGCTCTTGGATAGGCGAGGGATCAGGGGAAGCAGGAGGAGTAGCTGTTGTCAGGTATGGCCACTCAATTACGCCACCATTCTGGGCGCTCCAAACCCAGCCGGCCTCGCCAGTGTAACCTATGCTGAAAGTCAAAACACGACCCGTCAAGTGCAGATGGCCCATACCATCAAGGGTACGAGCGTTAAGTACTTTAAAACCAACGGGAATAAAAAGATCACAGCTAGGCACAACAAAACTAAGCTACTCAACAGCCAAATGAGTGATAAGGGAACCAAGGATCAGGTTACGGTTGCAAGTAATAATGGTGTGCAGTTCATGAGCAATCCAATAACCTAGGTTGGCCTTATGACCTTTATGCATACACCACAGGAAAAATAACTCCTGGATAGAAAGGGTGCCCTAGGAGTTCATCTTGCCTGTGAAGTTGAGGGAAAGGCATCTATGCATAATACGGAGGGCAGGGTCACGGAGTTCATGGCCTTTAGAGCGTCGGGAGCTGTATTTGGCAAAAGGGTCACCAGTAAGCTCTCTGAAGGTAGTGGTGACATCAAAAGTAGGAGGGTAAGTAGTGTATGCACCGAGATACCAAGGGGCACCCAAATCAGACTCTTTGGCAAAGCCAAGCATCACGTTAAATTGATCAATGGACAGACGGGACCAATCATTGACCAAACGAAAGTTAATGACCTTATCAGCCCCTAAATGCAAGCTACCCTTACCCTTTTTGATACGATCCTCACGAGGCGTGAATCGTTTCTCCTTAAGCGATCGTTGTCCAAGAGTGGATTCGTGCGGAATAGTAACTCAATCTTGCGTTGACCCTGCTGGACGTGATTATCCAACCAACCCAGCTACGTAATCAAGGATCTTGCTCGAACTTCTAACCCTCTAACCCTTGGTGAGGTTAGCAACCTAGATAGGCGAACAATAGGATGAACTTTCGATTTACTTGAGTTGTTCTTCGAGTGTTCGGACTCAAAGGATTCAATGTTCTTAGTGAGATCAATTAACGCAAGTGTTTGGCTGAAAAAGATCTTATTTTATTAAGCCAAGCGGCTGTCTTTAAATAGGCATAAACAATACAATTTTAACTAAGACTAGAAAACCCATTTTAACTAGAACTCCTAAGTAACTTCAAAATAGAAGTTCTACTAGTCTAATAACTGTAAAAACTAATTAATAAATACAAATAAAGCCTTCTAGAACTTCCTAGAAGCATTCGCATCATCAGGCCAAGGTTTGGGCCGAATTCTCCAAGTTGCGGGCTGCTCGCGTTCACACTGCGCTCCAAAATGTCTCCCTGCCCTAACTATAGATTGGCTTGTCCAATTGGGCTGAAACTTGTCCCATTCGATAGCTAAGACCCAAAAATAGTATGAGGGTGCTCCTCGTCCTGGTCCAGGCCTGACTGGTATGAAGAATGGTCGTTGGCGTTGACGGACGCGTTTTGAAGTCCTCATCCGCGTAGGATTGCTGTCAGCGAAAATGTCTCGACCGATAACAAACAAACGGCTTGGCCGATTGACCTGAAATTTGGACACAATGAAGAATACATCCTGAGGTTTCAGAATTGATAAAGATCACATGATTCTGACGTCTGATGATCTAGGTATAGTCCGACGAAGTTATCCTTCACGTTTATGCTTAGGACACTTGCATGCTTGATTGTCATCTCGAACCTTCTTGAGATCTACTCGTCCAAATGCTCTGAAACTTGGACACAGCCTTCCTAAGATCCCAATAGGTTTTGTATATGTGTTGGATCTTTGATTGAAGCCTCGCTTCCATGTCATGGCTTGGTTGGATGCAAAGTCTTGCCCTAAGAGCCTCCAAGCCACCTTCCATGTCATCCTTTGTCTAAGGACTTGATCCAGCAATGATCCTTGCCTAGTTTCCACGTCTAGAGGTTGTTGTAACCTCTCTTTAAGCTTTGTAATGTCTTGGGCTCGATGCTTTGGGCTGATTGGCCTTGGTCGCAAGGCGTGTGCGCGTTGGGTGCGCGCTAGGGTTAGCCTCGTGGCTAGGATCGTATCACTTTTGCTTAAGGCGAGCACTATCAAACCAAAAGGATGTGAAAAATTCATGGCTCAATTCAAGAAAAGTTGGATGCTCAAGTCCAAACAAAACCCGTCAACCAATATTATCAATCAACTCAAGCACCCTAGTAGAAATACCTATTTTTTCTAAAAATTCAAGATCAAGTTGAGCACAAGGGGCAACACACATACCATGTAACGCTAACAACCTATCGTTACTGGGCTTATCAGGAAAGTCCAACCAACCATGAAGGTGAGAGAGGTCGGGTGTTACCTGGGCTAAGGGCACGGTTGTGCCTGCTCTTGCGTGGGCAGAACGCTCGGTGGGAGTAGCCATGGTTGTCTTGCCCGAGCTGCTAGCGGTACAAGTTGATTTTTGGGGTTGAGAAGGAACATATGGTGTAGCAGGGGCCTTGCACTTGGAGCGAGTTGGGGGAAGCTCCACAGCTTCCTCAGACGTATCCTCAGTGGCGTTAGCGGCGGGAGGTACGAACTCTTCGTCGTCCTCATCGTCAGACTCAATGGGGACCATGAGTTTCACTTTCATGGGCTTGCCCTCGGAGTAGCACACTGGGTCAATCAAACGACCACGGGATGTCATTCCGCGGCCCATGGGCAAACCGCTAGGCCCGGGAACAGATCCCGTGACTTGGACGTCACTCTCTGATGTGGGAGTGGCAGTTATGATAGTGGTGGCTTCCTCGGTCGGAGTTGGACCAGTGGGGGCTTCGACGTCATCATCTACCAAACCCTTCTCAGAGCCATCGTCAAAACCCTCATCTGAACCTTCTTCAGAACCTTCGTCGGAACCGTCTTCCTCGTCTCCTGAGTCCTCCTCGCCCGAGGAGCTTTCTGATGCAGTGGGCGCAGCGGGAACACCAACAACTGTCGTGCCAGAGGCACTCGATGGCAGAACAGTAGGCAGAGCTGGTGGAACAATAGCGGCGGTCTCAATGGAATCAGCGGACTCGCTTAAGTCAGTCTCGTACTCGCTGGACGAGGTGATGAGGGTGTACCGACTGTGGTAGTGGGAGTGGGCTTAGGTGTGGAAGTTGGGGTTTTTGAAGGTGAGGTGAGGATGGGTCTGGCCGTTGGTATCTTAACGGGTTTGGGGGGTAGGAGGTGGCTTTTTGGCGGCGGAAGCGGTGGTGGTGACAGTGGCGGTGGTGGTAGCAACCGGAGTAGAAGCAGCGACGAGGATAGTCGGCTGTAGTTGCTGGGGTGAGAAGAGAGGTGTTTTGTGGGTGGTTGGCGATTTGGTGGCAGTAGTGGTCACTGGAGGTGAACCAGTTACGGTAGAGATGGTGGTTGCAGTGGGAGTGATGGGCGTGGTGGCGGTCGAATTACCATAGGAGCGGCGACCAGAGGGGAGGTCAGAGCGTGCAGCGGATTTCTTGGAGTGAGACATGGAGAATGCATATAGTCAGTGTGGGGAAGAGAAATCTGAAAAGCAAAAGGGAGAAGATGGAAGGTAAAGTGGAAAGTGACAAAAAGGGAAGAAAATGTTCTCCCTTTATGGCTGCCAGCTGCTAGCCGTTGCCCACGTGTGGATGTGGTGACTTGTGATAGGGGCCCATCAAATCCTAACTACAAAATACCAACTGCCACGCTCTCAATCTGATTAGGAAATTCAAAGTTCAGAAAAGGAATGAAATGGGTTAGAGAAAGGAAATAAAATATGAGGGAAGAAGGGGAGTGATTAAAGGGAAATAATTAAAATAAAATAAAAAGAGGAAAAGAGGGGAGAGATTCAGGGATGGAGAAAATCAAGGAATTAAATTTTTTTTAAAGAAAATGAGAGAAAGGAGGAACGTGGGTTGCCTCCCACACAGTGTCGTGGTTAGCGTCTCGGCCTAGACGTGTGTGGCAAAAATCAGTTCTGGTCAGGAGGATCCTCCACCACCATCTTCTCAGTGGTGAATGGCTTGAAACCCTCATAAAATACCTTGAGACGATGCCCATTGGCTTTGAAAGTGACCCCGGTTTCCAAGCTTCAAATTTCAACGCCGCCATGGTCGTAGACGACCGTGACAACATATGGTCCGGTCCACTTGGACTTTAACTTTCCAGAAAACAACCTCAAACGAGAATTATATAATAAAACTTATCCTACCATGAAAGTTTTGTGAGAGATAAGCTTATCGTGGTACGCCTTCATCTTGCCCTTGTAGATGAGGGCATTCTCATAGGCGTCATCACGAAGCTCCTCCAACTCCTAGATTTATAGCCGGTGATGTTGTCCAGCCACATCCAGGTTGAAGTTGGCTTTACGAATTGCTGAGAAAGCTTTGTGTTCAATCTCGATGGGTAAGTGGCAAGGTTTACCGTAGACAAGTCGATAAGGGGTCATACCAATAGGAGTTTTGAACGTTGTCCGATAGGCCCATAAGGCATCATCAAGCTTCAAGCTCCAATCCTTGCAGGATTGGTTGACAGTCTTTTCTAGAATTGACTTGATCTCACGGTTGGACACCTCAGCCTGACCGTTGGTCTGCGGGTGGTAAGCGGTGGAGACGCGGTGTGTGACGCCATACTTGTTGAGCAAGCTAGTGATGACACGGTTGCAGAAGTGGGTGCCACAGTCACTGATAAGGGCATGTGGGGTTCCAAACCTGCTAAAAATATAAGAGCGAAGAAAGGCTACAACCACTTTGGAATCATCAGTTCTGGTCGCCTTAGCCTCAACCCATTTAGAGACATAATCAACCGCTAGGAGGATGTATATGTTTCCAAACAAATTAGGAAAGGGACCCATGAAATCAATACTCCAAATATCAAAAATTTCGCAAGCGATAATACCTATGAGGGGCATTTGATGTCGAGCACCAATGTTACATGTACTCTAACAACGAGGGCAAGCCGCATAGAATATGTAGCTGTCTTTGAAAATAGAGGGCCAGTAAAGACCGACTTTGAGGACCTTCATTGCTGTCTTCTTAGCTACGAAGTGGCCTCCCTCGGTGGAAGAGTGGCAGAAACAGAGGATGGATAGAATTTCATCAGTGGTCACACATCGTCGTATAATCTAGTCTGAACAAAATTTCCAAAGGTAAGGACTGTCCCAAATATAATACTTGGCTTGTCTTCTGATACGCTTTTGTTCCGAATGGGATGAATCCGCGGGGAAATAACCTTTGGCACATAAATTAGCAACATCAGTAAACCAAGGGAATTCAACGGCTTGGGCAAGACAAAGTTGTTCATCAGGGAAAGTGTCGCGGATGAGAATCAATGAGTAGTCTGCCTGGGCAGACAGGCGGCTCAAATGATCAGCTACTGAGTTCCCAGTCCCCTTCTTGTCTTTGATCTCGAGGTTGAACTCTTTAACCAAAAGTATCCACCGAATAAGGCGAGGCTTAGCGTCAAGCTTTGTCAAGAGGTACCTGAGGGTCGTGTGGTACGAATAAATAGTAACCTTTGTTCCCAAAAGGTACTGGCAGAATTTATCCAATGCAAAGACCACGGCGAGTAGTTCTTTCTCAGTAGTTGTGTAGTTTCGTTAGGCAGGGTACATAAGTTTGGAGGCATAGTAAATGACATAAACCTCTCGGTCTTTCTTCTGTCCCAACAATGCTCCTAGGGCGTTATTGCTTGCATCACACATGATTTCGAACAGAATGGCCCAATCTGGTACGCGAATAATAGGGGCCGAGATGAGTTTCTGCTTGAGGAGATCAAACGCAGTCTTGCAGCTCTCATCGAATACGAACTCAACGTCTTTTTGTAGCAGCTGGCACATTGGTTGTGTGATCTTGGAGAAATCCTTGATAAATCTCCTGTAGAAGCCTGCATGACCAAGAAAAGAACGTACTTCTCGTACATAAGTAGGATATGGGAGAGACTTGATTACCTCGATTTTTGCTTTGTCCACTTCGATGCCTTTGTGGGATATGATGTGGCCTAAAATTAAACCCTGATCTACCATGAAATGACACTTCTCAAAATTGAGGACAGGGTTAGTTTCAACACATCTTTGTAAAACTTTTCGTAAAGTGAGTAAGCATTCGGGAAAAGAATTACCGTAGACGGTGAAATCGTCCATAAATACCTCTATACCGTGTTCGACGAGCTCGAAGAAGATACTGACCATGCAACGCTGGAAAGTGGCAGGCGCGTTACAAAGACCAAAAGGCATCCTTCTGTATGTGAAAGTACCGAAGGGGCAAATGAAGGTGGTCTTGTCTTGATCGTCTAGGGAAACCGGTATCTGGTGGAATCCAGAGTAGCCATTGAGGTAGCAGTAATACGTCTTACCAGTAAGGCGCTCCAACATCTGGTCAATGAACGGTAGGGGAAAGTGGTCTTTCCTCATTGCAGCATTCAACCGACAGTAATCGATACAGACGCGCCATCCATTCTGTATGCGATTGGGAATCTGTTCGCCATTTTATCCAGTAGTGATTATGATACCTGTCTTTTTCGGTACAACTTGAACTGAGCTGACCTATGTGTTGTCCGAAATAGGGTAGATAACACCAGCGTCGAGTAGCTTCAGTATTTCCTTCCTAACAACCTCCATCATCGGACGGTTAAGACGCCGTTGCGGCTGGCGGACGAACTTGCTAGCATCGTCTAGATGTATCCGAGGAGTGCACAAGGCTAGAGACAACCCTTTGATGTCTGCAATGGTCCATCCAATAGCCTTCTTGAACTCCTTCTGTAGGGTGACGAGTGCACCTTCTTCTTCGGCGTCAAGTTTGCTGGAGATGATCACGGGTAGGGAGTCGTTTGCTCCTAGATATGCGTACTTCTGGTGCGAGGGCAAGGCTTTCAATTCCAGATCTGGAGCCTGCACAATGGAAGGTGGAATCTTAATATACTCAGAGGGTAAAGGAGCGATCATAGATATTAAAGGAGTGAGAGGGGTGGGCTCTAGAACAGCGACGGTCTCGTGCAGTTCAGGTGGAGTTACGAATTTGGCATCCAAGAGATCCATAGCCGCAAGAGTGACACTATTGGATAGGGCAAGCTATAGAGGGTCAACAGAAAATAGGTCAGCAATTTTTCTAACATTAGGATCTAGAATATCAATAAAGTTAACGCTAGAAAATTCAGAAGGGAAACGCATAGCGTCAAGCATGCTGAATCGAATGATCTCTCCATCGAACTTGAGGGTAATGGATGCATCGTGGATGTCTATTTTTGCTCGGGAAGTCTTGAGGAATGGTCGGCCTAGTAGGACATCGGATGGTTTGGCGCCCTGTTCATCTTCCATGCTGATCATATAAAAATCGGCAGAGAAGAGGAGGTTGCCAACTTGGATGAGGACGTCCTCAATGACTCCTTCCGAATAGATCACCGAACGGTCTGCTAACTGGATGAGTTGGTTTGAGTGGTTCGAGGCCCAAGCTATTGTATATCGACAAGGGCAAGATGTTAATACCTGCACCTAAATCACACATAGCTTTTCCAATATCAGTGCTCCCGATTTAACAAGGAATTATAAACATCCCTGGGTCCGCACACTTTAGAGGGATTTTTCCCTGAATAACAGTTGAGACATTAACTCCAATGCTAATTTTGTTCACGCCTGTCAGTTTATTTTTGTTAGTGCATAAAGATTTTAGAAACTTAGCATAACGTTGAACGTTTTTGATAGCCTGCAAAAGTGGAATGTTAATTTAAACCTTACTGAATAAGTCAAAATTTTCTTTTTCCTCTTTATCCTTTTTCTTTTTAACTAACCTTTGCGGAAACAGAGGTTCAAGAACCTTGATGATGAAATCCTCAGAGAATTCAGAGTTCTGATCAACCTTAATGGGCGTACCTGGTTTCCTGGAGGTGTAGATTTTCTTCTCTTTCTCGGCAGTGACCTCAACATCATTAGCTACAGGTGTTGAATCTGGGAGTTCAGCTTCTTGGGCAAGCTGCTCACGGTCAGGTAACTGTGTACCACTACGGAGTGTTATGGCACATGCTCCGTGTTTGGGGTTGACTTCTGGTTGCGGCGGCAGTCGTCCTCCGTTCTTTAGTTCTTTCACCTCTGCAGCTAAGACACTCAACTATTTTTGAAGGTCAAGCAAAACACTATTAATATTAGGTACCTCAGCAATTGGAGGCGTGGGTGGCATGGGTCCTTGCGGAGCTTGATACTGATATTGCTGGTTATTGGAATAGTTGGGTCTAGGCTTGAAATTCTAGAGGTTGAAAGGTGGTTGATGCTGATTTTGGAACGTTTGTGGTTGTGGTTGGCTCGGCCCAGGTTGTGGTTGGTTGTTGTCGTAGCTCAGATTCGGGTGGCGCCAACCGTTGTTGTAATTTTGAGTGTAGGGTTCATACTTCCTGGGGGCACCATTGTAGTTCCCAATGGCATTCACCTCTATCTCGTCCGGGATGTGAGGACAAGCGTCTGTGGGGTGGTCGGTGAAATTGCAAAAGCCACACGCCTTAATCTGCACGGGCTGACCGGCATACATGTTTTGAAGCATCCCAGTAATGGTGGATAGCTGGTTCTCCACTGCGACAGATCGAACATCATGGACGTCAGAAGTGCTTTGTTCTAATGGTACTGCATTCTTGGCCATGAGCTCTAAAAGAGCTTTCGCGTCAGCAGGGGTTAGAGCAAGTAAGGAACCACGGTTGGCAGCATCGATCAGAGATTTGTCGCCCTTGCAGTCCTTTGTAGAAATATTGGATGAGGCTGTGGTCAGGAATGTTCTGCGAAGGGCAGAGAGTTTGCACCTTTTTGTATCGGTCATAGTACTGTCCTAGGTTCTCATTCTCTTTTTGGACAATAGATACTGGTTGCTTTTTGGTAACGTTGGCCATAGTAGTGGGGTAGTACTTTTCTGTGAAGGCTTTGAACATATCGGCCCAACTGGTGATGGATAGAGGGGGTAGATCGTAAAACCAATTGCGGGTGTCATCTTCAAGTGACCACATGAATGATCTTAACTTAGCCTGATTGATGTCCACATCTGCGGGTTTCAGAGCTTCGCAAACAGAGTGGAGTTGCTGGAGGTGTCGGAGTGCACTCTCCTTGGGGATGCCATGGAACTTGGGCAAATGGTGAAGAACCGAGGACTTAATTATCCAATCGTGAGCCACAGTAGGCCACGCGATGCACCTAGTGGTGGACTCGGTGGTATCATTCAGATCTTCTATGGTCTGGTTATTGACAACTTCTCCATTTCCAGCCATGACTGGTTGTTCGGGGGATAGGTTGTCTTCAGTGTCTAGATCGAGTTGTTCGATATAATTGGGGTTTTACAGGTAATTAGGGGTGGTTCAAGTGGATTTGATGTAGGAGCTACAGAATGATATTGCTTGGCTAGTTTGCGAGCTAATCGTTATGTTCTCTGAATTTCTGGGTCATAAGGCAATAGAGTTGTGTTGGAAGACCTGGTCATACAAAAAGAAAAGAAAGTTAATATCGTTAATCCTCGGCAACGGCGCCAAAATTTGATCAGTTGTCGAAGCCGTCAACAATAATAATAAAAACCTGCAGTCAAGTGCACAATAAATTGTGTATAGTGGCAACAGGGTCGAACATAGGGATTAAGGGTTAACACTCAATTCAATTCGATAAAGAAAGAAATCCACACGAGAAAGTAACAAAGGGGGCATTTTGAATGGTTGTTTGGTTTGTGATTAGAGAGAAGGTCTTTAGTAAGAATTTGTGTCCGGCTGCAATTATGATCGGTCGGTCATCGGTGCAAGTATCGTCTACCCCTAGCTGATAGACGTGCTATGGGGACTAGGTACGCTTAGGTCCCCTGCTTACCTTCGTAAGAGAAGCTACCCCAAGGTACGCTTATGGGGTAACCTTGACAGTCCACCGTCCTCCAAGGTACGCTTATGGAGATAATACTCGATTGCCCACGGAGAGGAGGTAAGACACGTCTAGGGCGAGACACTCAGTACGCTCGAGGCTCTACCCTAACGATCTGTTTAACCCAACTGGATGAGACCAAGAACCCGATTACTTCCAGAATGGTTGTCTACTTTACCTTGCAACTTCGCGTTAGTTATAACCATAGAGATGACTGTAATTCCCTAGTTTAATTACTAGTTTATCAGGCTTGCAATTAATTCTAGACAAATTGACAAGATAATATTAAACGAGATAGATACCGACTAGGAATATGTTAAGCACAATTTGACCTCACGGCTTCCCTAGCAACTTTCAACGATTCTTACCAAGAACAAGGAATTTAGCCACTCATATTAAAGATAATAAGAAATAAATATATAAATTGCATAATTAAAAAGAAGTGAAGAAGAAAGAAATCCTATTTATTACCGGCCGTAGCAAAGCTCTGGTTTATTGAAAATAAGGACAAGTCGTGCCGGAGGCAGAAGTAGCGAAGTATGGCAGCGCCAAAGTCTAGAGAAGGAGAGAGAGAAAAAACCTAAATTACTAAAAGTATTTATAACTACTACAAAAATAAACTCCTAATCCGATTGGAATAATATTCCTCAATTGTCTTCTACTGGGATCGGGATTCTTGGAGGAGTTAATGAGCGAATCTGGAGTTTCCTTCTTTGCGATAGTTTCCTTTTCCCACTAGGACTCTGTTGCCTTCTGCGACCATACAACTACAAGGCCTAGCTGCTCGATTCCTTCCAGAATATGATGAAAAATGCTTCTTTTTGTATTTTCCTCTTAAATAGCCAAGATCTGTAAAAAGTGAAGAAACACAGCACCATTAGTAGCATCAAGATCTAAAAAGGCTTATAAAATGAGGTGAAATTCTGCATATTAAGCGCTCTATCAAGGCACCATTAGACGAGGGAAAGCAATGAAATGACAAAGAGACTTTGCAATTTTTCTCTTTTTTTTCCTTTTCGTTTTTTCTCTTTCTCCATTTTACCTTTTTTTCCTTTTTCCTGCCCTCTACACCCATCCCTTCCTTGTTTTCTCTCCTAACCACTTGATCCTTTTCTTTGATCCTTCTTTGGCTGGTGAGTAACATTCTTCAGTAAGAACGGCAAGGGTTAGACATTGAATAAGATAAGTGTGGGGAAGACAAATAACCCAAGTCAAGATGTACAAAAAATGTCAAGTATCAGAAGTCTATGGGAAGACAAGTAATGCAAGATTACTCCCTCACCTCCATAAAACATAAGTGTGGGAAAGTGAAGTGAAGTATCAAGCCCTCAACGTTAATCGCTCAAAGAAGAAGTGATAAGATTCGGACTTCAGGGGAATCGAGGATGAGGACTATGGCCACTCTGGGTCACTGTAGTCGCCGTCTGGTGTACCTGTAAACCGCCGGAGGGGGAGCTCCAGCGTAGACACTCCGATGGTTAAGTCAGTATGGTAGTTCCAAATGGTAGAGCTTCGACTAGCAATCATAGGCTTACCTCTCATCTCGAATGGTGGGGTATTTATAAGCGCTGAGGAGGGCGTTACCTCTAGGGTTAGGCGTTATCTAGGGAAGATAATGCCTCGAGTGACGTCATGGCTGACCTGGGATAGGATAACGCCGTGCATGTGGGCTGATGACGCATGAGATCCCCCCCCCCCCCCCCCCCCCCCCCGCATCGACCATCCCAGGGTTCCCCGTTGGGTAAGGGGCGACAACCTTGACGGAAGACACCCGACAGGGGCTATAGTGTTCTGGCCTTGACGCTGGGGTAAGGATGGAAATACTCTTGGAATCACCCTGGAATTACTTCTATTGTTATCACAAGCCCAACTGAAAATGAGCCCGAGTGTTTACCAAGGGCTACCGCTTCAGCTTGCCTCCATATCGGGCTTTACTAGTCCTCGAGATAACGGGTGCCTCGGTTATCAAGGGGCACGTCTTTTCAATTACTTTTTATGCAGGCCTATAAATTTGAGCTTCCACCGTGCGAATTTCACATCTTTCTAGGATTTCTTCTTGGCATTTTCATCATGGACAGTCTCACTAAGAACTTCTTGATTTCCAAATCCCATTCTCTGAAAAACCTTAATGATGGGGACGTTGGCTTTCTGGAAAATGTGCTGATCAAGACCTCTGAAGACATCCTGGAGCTTCAAGGGATGATGACCCCTCTTCGGTCCAGGCTTGGTGCGGCTTCTCTAGAGGACTTCAGTCCTCTAGAGAATGTCAAAATTGGTTGCTACTATCTCCCGCATCGAGGTTGTGATCACCATGCTGCAGTAGAGGAAGGATCTACTGAAATGCTATTTGAAGGGCATGAGGATTTCCTCTTTCGAGCTAACCTCCATGGCGGACTCCTTGAGGGAGATCCCCACTCTGCCGGAGGATGACGATGCTGGGTCCCAGGCTTGACCGTCGGTCGTCGCCATCCTGTCCTTTTCTTTTCTTTGTATGGATGTATGCTCGGGCCGTTAGGCCATAAATAAATAAAATGTCTTTTCGCCATCGGATTTGCAACTTCTGTACCTCTCTTAGCGTGCTAAGCAGTGTTTCAGTTGAGTGCCAACTTAGCACAACTGAAAATGAGCCCGCCGTTGGTGTAGACTGATTGGGTGATTTTATCAGTGTTTCTTGATTAATACGGATTCTAACAGACGTGATCATAGGATCAGATTCTGTGTTTATGATCATCCTTCTCGAACCACATTAATTATTCTCAAAGGTCGTGCGAGAAGGCTAGGGAGGCTTCTTCGCCTTGCTTATTTAATGAGATTTCCACTCTTTTTCCTATTCATCTTCTTCTTTTCATTTCTCTGTTGAGATTATTTAAGATCTCATGGCTGATTCATATTCCTTGGATGTTGCCGAACGTGATTCTCCACCGACTCCTCCCACTTCTCCTAATTCCGATGATCCTCCTTCGCCATCATTCCTGAAGAGGCGGTTACCTCGCCGTAAGGGTTGTAAGAGAACGAAGAGGAGAACCTCAAGGGCAGCCAACCTGTCTTCTAACTTCTATGTCCCTACTGCGCGGAGGGGTGACGAACTATTTCCTCATATTGACCATTTCATGGAAAGAAGTTCTATCGGTGATACTAGTGTTGAGATAACGGCTCCTGCTGCTAAGGGAGATTCAAGTTTGTCAAAGCTGGGTCAAGAGAAAAAGGTTGAGGAGTCTTTCCCTCTTATTGACGAGGGGTTGCCTTCTTCGGATGGATATAATTCCTATTGGCCCTCTAATTGGCCTAATGACGACTAACTTTATACATCATGCCTATTGTAGATGCCGCATGGCTCTTTATGAATAAAGTAACGCCCTTCATTTTTCTTCTCTTGTTGTTATATTCTCACGTTAATTCCCCAAGGATTGGACAGTTAACGCTGAGCGGTTGGTTACCGTTCGCTATAACAATTTTTTTAACTTCCAGTTGTCAACCGCCTTCCTTCGAAGATATAAATGCTTAGCCATAAATATTCTTCTGATGTCTTTCCACGTGTCACTTTCCATTTTGCGCGTGTCTTGTTTCCATAGGTTGATCAGCCATTGGGTTTGACCTTTAAAAGGAAACAACTCTCCCCTTCTAACACTTTTGCTCGCGCTTTAAATTTTCTCTGCCATTCTCTTTCTCTACTTCTTCTTTCACTCGAGGAAAATTTCTTCAATCGTTCGTTAGTGCCGGTAGTCTATTCATCGCTTTCTTCTTCAAGGTACTTTGCTCCTCTTTCGTTCTAATTTTCATTTTACTGGTTCGCTATGCGCCATACTAGGGCCACCAGGGGTCTTCAGAGACCCTTTGATCCAGAAATCGAAAGAACGCACAGTATTTTTTCGTGCCCGACGGTTCTGAAGGTCGAACTAGAGGGTCACAATATCTCTTTTCCCCCTGACTATTTCCCTCACATTCCTGAGGACAGTTTTCGGCTTCACGATCCATTGTGGGGAAGATATAGATTGGTTTAATTTAAGATGTTCCTTTATGGCTTTCGTTTCCCAATTCATACCTCTGTAGAGAAATTGTTGCGCCGATATGATCTTAATCCTGTCCAGATAACTCCCTCTTCTTGGTGTGGGATTTATGCTTTTATTCGTGCTTGCGAGATGAAGAATATCCTTACCCCCTCTGTCAATTTATTCTGCAAATTCTTCAGTCTAAGTTGTCGTAATTGTTTAGTTGATATCGCCCCAAGATGGAATGACGCGTTTGTGCAGTCATTTTGGCAGAAGTTTCAGGGCTTTGAAGAGACCGTGGTTGATTGGAAGAGCGGTTTCTTCATTCTCGAACTGCCTTCCCGTTTGTGGCGCGGGGGTTTCAATCGAGAGATTACTAGTGCTGCCTAGGTAAATCCGGTGGTATTGTCTAGGGATGAGTTAGCTCATGCTAACGCCTTACTAGAGATAGATACATCTTTCCGTATTCGGAAATTTGCTTTGTACAGGCGCCTGGAAGAGTGCATTATAGGTGAGCTTTTCTCTTCTCACGTTATCGCTTTGACTTGCTTGCTATTCTAATACACTTCATTGGCAGAAAACGGTAAGGGTCGATCACCCGGAATGAATAATGCCCCTCTGAACGTGGTGCCGCTTCAAACGTTACCAGCTTCTCCACCACCCGAGGGTCCTAGCCATCAAAGTACTCCGCTAAAGAAGATGAGAACTAAGACAGTCACAAGGGGGAGGGCGCGGTATTCCTGCTCGAGCCTCTCGTTTTCTTGACAATTGGTTACCGGTTCGGGGCAGAGGAGCAACTTTAATCCGACCCGTAACTAGTATAACTGAGAGCGACAACGAGGATATGGATATCGAGACAGAGCTTCGCCACGCTTCCGCAACTCAACGGAAGAAACTCAGAGTTGAGAAAACTGCTCAAGCTATTGAGATCTTTTCAAAGAAGGTTGATGAAGTCCCCACTACGAGTGTTGACGTTTCTACCGTAGCGAGTACTTCTCAGGCGACAAAGGTTACTGAGGCGTCAACTGTCATTCCTCCAATGGTCACTGAGGCTCCACTAGTGGCAGATTCACTTCCGCCACTTAACGTCCTTGACTCTCCCATTTCCTCCTGCATTCCTGACGTGGTAATGCCAACTCCTGGCTCAACTACACTGCCTGACCCACCGACTGGGGGTCCACAACCGTTATTCTTTACTTCTATTTCGGGCGTTGATGTTTCTGTCAAAGGTTTCGCTCCCACTCTTATCGCCAATCTTTCCCCTCAGGGTCTTCAAACGGTTCCTTCTTACCGGTTGGATTTGTCAACCTTTGCAACTAGCGGGCTTCGTGCCTTCGGGGTGTCGGACCCGTTATCGAGAGATCAGCTGTCTGCCATCCTGGTGGGTAAAGAAGAGTTATTGCGGCTTTCCCCCGACATTCAACATGCACACGTTCTGAATGACGCACTGGCCAGTTTCTGCAAAGTGCATTACTTTCTTAACGCTCATGGTGACAAGCTTCGAGGTTCCCCCGACTCAAAAAAGCAATCGGATGCCGCTTCGACTAAAGTGAAGGAGTTAACGTGCATTCAGAATCGTACCTTGGCAGAGCTGAAAGATTGTCGTGCTGAACTTACAAGGGAAAGATCTAAGGGGAAAGCTAAAGTTGAGTTTTTAGAGGCAGAGTTGGTAGCAGCTGACAAGATAAATTCTCTTCTTCATGAAGAGATATTGGCTTGCAATGCGGATTTAGCAAAGGTTCCCTCCAAGATATCCTGGTGGAAGAAGACGACAATGTGGGCCTTTACCGCCGGATTCGCGGACTACTATCGCAGTAAGACTTTCGACCCTGCTAAGATAACCGATTATGCCTCTGAAAAAATGAACGAGATAGATGGGAGCAAAGAGGGTTTTCTTTCTTCAGGAGAGGAAGATGGAGAGGATGGCGGCAATACCGAAGCGCTCCTGTAGTCGGATGGTGTTGGTGCCGCAGAGGACGTTAAAGACTTTACTCGTCTTTATTTCTTTTTTACTTCAAACATTGATTCAATTCCGTTTATAATAATTAATAATGCCTGCCTTGTCTAGAATTCTCCTTTTAATAACGACTGATTTCTGTCGCGTTATCCCTTTCCTTTGCGTTATCTCAACAACTGTCAGTGGAGTTAACGCTGCGCTGCTTTATCTTGGTCTCCGCGTTACCGCGTCTGTCTAAGTTTGAAAATCGATCCTCTTTTTCAGAGCATTTAATGCTCGGGATTCCCTCATTAATACGAGAGAGAAATCATGATGGCCAGGATACACGTGTCTGTTCCCGGAGGCACTAAGGGTTGGCGCGCCCTAGGAATTGGCGAGATCGAAGCGTCTTCTCGTTTCTCTAGAATCATACTCATTGCTTGTGTCTTTTCCTTTTAACGCGTCACACACGCGATGACTGTTATGACAGTCATTTTGTCTAACTGCTAGGGTTATAAAACCCAACACATGCTTCTTTTTCCCTCTTTTGTCATTCTATTTTCCCTTCATCCTCTCAAGCCGACTTGTGTTTCTTCCTTACATTATTTGGGCATTCCGAGTTTCTCTCCCAGAAAGGTATTTCTACCCTCCTCTGTCATCTTCTTCATCTTCTCTTTATTTTTTTGCCATGGCTAGAACTCGTTCCAAGTCTATTGATGAAGAAAAAATTAAAAACACTATCACCACCATCACCTCTCCATCCATACTTCAAGACCATTTAACTAAATACAATACCCATATTCCTGAGGATTGTAAGGTTTCTGTTGCCTCTGATTCACTTCGCCTCAATAGTGTGATGCCTGGCAACAGTAGGCTTTTGTATGCCAAGATGTTTGGCTATGGTTTCAAATTTCCTCTTCATTCTTTCGTTGAAAATCTGCTTGTTGCTCTAGATGTGAGTCCCGTTCAATTAACTCCCAACGCATACTATTGCATTTACGCGTTTCTGGAACTCTGTAAATACAAAGGGATTGACTCTCCTTCCTTTTTATTACTTAAATCATTTTTCCAATTGTATAGTCGTAGAGGTGTGATAGCGATATCGCCTCGTTGTGATGATGACTCTCTTAAACCCTTCACCTGGAAAATCCTGCACCTTGAGTCTTCCATTGATGATTGGAAAAAAGAATTCTTTGTCAACGAACTGCCTAGCCCCCGGTGGCAGACCGGTTTTAACCATAATATCATAGATAGTGCCTGGGGTCGACGGCCGACTCTTCTTCCGCCTGAGCAAGGCTGGTTCAACACACTGCTCGAGTTGGACATTGTTATTCACACTCGTAATTTGGCGTGCGGGGCTGATATTCGAGTATGTGTTGAGAGTGAGTGCTGTGTCATTTTCTTTTTTGTTTCAGGCGATACTAACGCTAACGTTATGTCATGATTGTGCAGTTCCCGATCCCGGTTGGAAGCCGGAAAGCATTAGGAGACAAGAGAAGAGGGCTCTAAGAAAGAGGGATAAAGAGGAAGTTGTTGCCGCCGCTGCCGTTGTCGCTGTCGTTGTTGATCCAGTTGCGTCATCTACTGTAACTGTAAATCTAGTGCAAGCGTCTCCTTTTGCGGTTGGTGAGGGAACTACCACCGTTCCTATTTCTATTCCCGACGTATCCGTTACCGTTGCTCCTGTTCAGGCGTCTTCTTCCCGAGTTCCCCCAAAAAGAAAAAAGAAGAAGAGAACAAGGTGTGTTGCCGCCCTTACTCCTTCGAACGCGGTAACTTCTTCAGAGGTGCCGGTTCGTGATATCGCCACTGTACGCGTTTCTTTCATGACTGTGTTATCCTGTGTGTTGCCTCTTGTCGCTTATTAATATTTTCTTTTACTTTCTTATCCTTCTCACTCCTCTTTCTACAGGACACCACTACCGCCTCTATTCACCTATCACAACCAGGCGATATGGACTTGTCTCACGTACTTCGCCGCTCTGTCAAGAGTCCACGGCTTAGCGGGGAAAATATGATCTTGCCCACGGGTCCTACTATCCACGAAGGGAAGACTACTGTTATTTTTACCTCATCGGTACCTTCTGGTGGTCAGTCTTCTGACCTTTTGGGCACTATGGGTGTTTCTGGGCCCTTTGACACCTCGCCCAACTCCTTCGAATCGTCGTTTCCTCCTACTCTCTCCTAGGTCATGGGTTTCCAAGAGGAATTAACGGGGGCTGGCTTGTCAGGTTTTCAACCGCACTGTTCCTTTGGGCTTCCTGGAGGTACTTCTTCTAATCGGCCTCCCTCCCTAACTAATCTATTCTTCATTCCTTCCAATGCCTCAATGTACCGACCTTCTGGGGATGGGGTTGCTATACCTCACCTGATGGCCGATTTGAGCTCGATGGAGTTTGGGCCCGTTACTCATCGACTTGACTTGAGTAACTTGCGCAGCTCTGGATTCGCGACTGTTGGGGGCGATAACTCCGTCGGGATTTCCTCTTTCTTATCTGCTTATGCCTTAACGTCTCCTGAGGAGCTGGAGACGTTTCTTACTCGGACTGCTGACGAGCAGATGGGTTTGTTACACTCCACCTTGTTTTCTTCCTTCTCCCAGTTTCACTATTGCTCACTGTATATGTCGCACAAGGTTAGCTCCCTAACTTCTACCACAGATAGGCTTTACACCGCCCATTGCCAACTTTCTGAGGAGCTTACTATGGAGCGGGAAGAAAAGAAGACACAGTCGAGGGGATTGGTGATAGCCTTAGCAATGGCCTGGAAGGACTAAAACGACGCTAAAGAGCGGGAAGTTGCTAAGGTGTCAGATCTAAAGGCTGCTCTGGCGGCTGAGAGGGCTAAGAATGTCGCGCTAGATGGAGAGAAGGTGGCATTGACGGAGGAAAAAGCCAACCTAGAGAGGGAGTCAGCAGCGAAACGTACATGGTACATCGAGAGAACAACCCACATCATGTTTGATTGCTTTGTGGATATTCATGGTGAGGACATGTACCGCGCTGAGGAACTTATTGACTCTTTTCGGGAGAGGTCTGGGACCCTGACAGATGATCACTTTCATCGGGCGAAGACGGGGGGCCATGAAGGGCAGGGGGATAGCGAGGTTGCCGCACAATAGGAGTCTCTATCATACTTTTTTGAGTACCTGATGCCGCCCATTTTTGCTTTTACTTTTGGGGGTCTTTGTCTTTTGTAACCCTTTAAGGGATTTTTGAACAATCATCATATATATACCTTCTAGTTGCGGTTTCCCTTTGTGGTTAATCTCTTTTACGCCATCTCTTTTCTTTCAATCTCCCATAATAAGATAGTGGCATCAATAATACCATAATGATGTTGATAATAAGTCTTTATATTCCTTGCAAGGCTGCCATCATAACGCGGCAAGATAACTAGATTCCAACAGATAACGGAATAAACGCGGCATCGCCATATAATCCGTAGAACCACAAATACTGATGACGAGCATTATGCAAGGCGCCACGATATGACTTAATCATGCACATTTCAATGTCGAGGTAGAACAATGTCAGATAGCAGATAGCTTCAGAAATAAAACTCATAGAAGTAAATAAGATATTGCGGCGTCATAGTCATATATGTCTTTAAATCAGCGATATCCTTCCAGAGGCGTTACAGCCTCGAGCACCGTTATCGCTTCAGCTAAAGAGATAACTCAGTCGATAGGATGTAATCCAGGGTGAGGGTTTTCGTAGCAATATCGTACCGATGTAGATATTCTCGATCGGTGGCGAAGAATTCTATATAAATAGACACGGACCTTTCCGCAGGAATAACCGTCAAGGAGATATAGTACATATGCTCCACTGACGTTAGTTCTTGAATCAAGACGATAACTGTTAATGGCATACTCGTCATAGAGATAAGACTGCCTAATATTATCGCCCGCACGAGCGTCAATCTCCTCATTGTTTCCGTAATGTCCCTGCACAGTCTCAATCATTGCTTTTAGGGCATTAGTTAAAATAACGTGTAATAACAAACGTTAATTACCAGTAGGAGTCATTGTGCCTCCATATCCGGGTGCCGTCAGCATCACTCGTATCGCGTTCTCAACCAGCCATCTTCGCCAGGGATTTCCCATCTAGTTACTCGTTGGGAGACTACGATTTCTCTTCACATTTCCAAATTTCCACGATCGGCCTGGAATATGCCTCATCTTAGTGAGCTTGTCTGATCAATACCGGCCATCACAATGGTAGGATTTTCACTTCCAGGCGTTGACCTCTAATCCCCGGAATCGTGCCTCGTCTTAATGAGCCGTCTGTGTTAGCCCGGTTATCACAAGGATAGGACTTTTCACTTCCAGGATGGAGTTACTATCTCTCTGGGACGTGCCTTATCTTAGTGATCCATCTATACCAGCCTGACCATCACAAGGACAAGGACTTTTCACTCCCAGAGACGCCGGGATGTGCCTCATCTTAGTGGGCCGCCTGTGTTAGCGCGGTTGCTACAAGGGTAGGACTTTTCACTCCCGGGGGTGTCGGGGCGTCCCTTGTCTTGCCGGGTCGCATGCGTTAGCATGGTCACCATAAGGATAAGACTTTTCACTCCCGATACTAAGTTTTTAGGTATGCCAGGGCGTGCCTCCTCTTAGTGTGCCTCCTCTTAGTGAGCCGTCTGATCAGGACCGGCCGTCACAAGTTTTATGTGGTTGCATTTGCTTTTGTCATACACTTAAAGTGAGTTTTTATCCCTCAATCTCTGTGGTTTGCACCTGTCTTGCCATTTACACATTTTAATTGTGCAATAAGGCATCAGGAAATATTATTACAATTGAGTGACTGTTGCTACCCGAATTTGGATTTTCGTCACGACTTTACGCATTTTATTGTATATCACATTATTAGCTCATCTACGTCAAATTTCTGTCAATTTTTTATCTTAGGCTATTTGTTTTAATATTCCACGTCATTTCATGCCTTTTTAGTTTTTCATATTTTTTACTGTATTTTCGCTCGAATTTCTATCGGTCCCGAGTGAGTTTCCTCGGACCGTAGATTGAGCGCGTTATTTCTTTGATTCATAATTACCTACTATTTTTCTCTTTTGTGTCATCTAATTTGGTTTCGTTCAATTTTTGTCGTAATGGCATTTATTTTGCGTCCGAACTTTTGACATTTTTGAACGAGAAAATGCGTACGTTAAATCAAACTTTTTCTTTATATACCGTATACTAGTTGTTATGTCTTATTTTTCTACACCTTTTGTTCCTCTCGGTTTGGGAAATTTTTCATCTCAAGCGAGTTCACTCGCGCCGCAACTCGAACCAAAATATCCCGTTCGTATCCAAATTAATGCATTAAGGCATTCTTGATCCGAAATCACCTCACCTTTCCACCTAGCTAGCCTCACCGACGCCGGATGATCATCACAAACCTCCTATCAGCCATCCTTGGCCACACAAACCAAGTATCCTCATCCAAACCCCGTCACCTTTTCCTCCCAAATCCGGCGACCAGTTTCCAGCCACACACTCGCCCAAACCGACTCCAATTTTCCCTATAAAAGGAGACCTCAAAGCAACAAGAAAAGGGACCTAATTTCATTCTCACTCTCAATTTCTTGCACTTTCTTCTTGGTTTAAGCTCTCCTGGCAAAGGTAGCTCTCTCTCTCCACCCTTCCTTTAAATCTTTGTTTGTGCTCTTAGAGGATGAATTAATTGCTCAAAATTATTTCAAAAGCTCTATTATTAAGTTTAAATCAGTGTGCTTGCTTCAATTGGATTGTTTAAAGCTTTGGTTAATTAATTGAGCAATTGTTGCTTTAGTTGCTTATTTTCATTTTAGTTGAAATTGTCCCTATTTTACGTCAAATTTCTTGCTATTTTTGTTGGGTTACCTTACTGTGGGGCTGCTGGTTTTATTTGTGTTGATTTGGGTGAGTTTCGTGGTTAGATTGTACCTTGGTCGCTGGCCATGGCGCCGACGACGCAAGGAAGAAGAAAGAGAAGAAGAACGTCTTTGGCGGGAAAATTAATGGAAAGGTGATGGGCTTGATTTCATCACAAGCCCATCTTGATTAAATAAGGGTTGGGCTTGATTTCATCCCAAGCCCAGCTACTGTTTTGATCAAATCGAAGCCCGACCCATTTATTTTTCGTAAACTTTCGAGTTTAATTGTAGTGTGATTTCTCGTATGCGGTAAACTATTTATTTTGCTTTCATTTTTGCATGTAATTGTTCACATGTTCACATGCGATAAATTGTTTATTTTACTTCGTGTTTTAATTTTCCTATGAAATATTCGCAAGCTCGCATAAAATAAATTGTTTACTTGTTTGCCATGTTTATTTAATCGCTTGCTTGCTAGAAATTAAATAAATGTTTATATGCGCTTTTATTATTTATTATCTTTCGAGTTATCACTAACATTCTCGCTTTGTAGGTTAAACTTTAAATCATCGCTCGAAAGTACATTTTTACCCCTATTTTATTTATTCAATATTTTTCGTAAATATTATTCGTATGCATGTCATCCCAAAACTAGAAATCCAAGTATGGGCCTAGCCCGGCCCATTAAAATTATATGCATGATCAAACCACCGCTTTATTTCCATGTATTATTATTGTTCGTATATGATGTTTAATTATCCGTTGTTTTAAATTGCGTGTATGTGATAATATTTCATTGCTAAACTTGTTGTAATAATGAGTTAATGCTTTCGTTAATTATATCAACATGTTGTAATAATTAGTTAATGCTTTCATTAATTGTTTCGACTTGTTGTAATAATTAGTTAAATTAGTTATCCAACCTCCCTTGTTGTAATAATTAGTTAAGTAATTAGTGAAAAATCATGTATGTTTCCTTATACCTACATTATTATTACTTGTTGCTAACCATGGTTTTGAAGAGACGGATCGATCGGGGCTCATAAAAATATCGTACGCTTATCTTAAACGTTTCCTTGAATGTTTATTAGAAATGCTAAATCCGAACTATTTTCGTATGCATGACTGATCGTCACTCAAATATACTAATATTTTCCTGGTGCCTAGATGCACAAATTAATGTGTACAGAGCAAGACAGGGTCGAACCATAGAGATTGAAGGATTAATTTGCTAATGAGAATGTATGACAAGGTAATAAGCACCGATCTAGCCAAAGTAAGAACACTGGGGGGGGGGGTTTATGTTGATTAATAAATTAATCAACGCAGAGTATGGGAGCTAACAAAACAGAATTGTAAAGTATTTATCTAGGGCACGAAAGTAAAATGCAATCCAGGGCACGAAATGTAAAAGATCAAGTGAACGGAAAATCAAGCGTAGGAGAGTAAAAGAGATATAAATCAGAGAGAGAGAGAATCTTAGCGAAAGGTGTTCTTTCGGGTTGTTTTCTAGGGCGGCCAGTCATTGGTGCAGAAGTTTTCTAGACTCATGTGCAGATCTGCTATAGGGACCGCGTTTCCACACCGCATCCCCTGCTTACCTTCTTAGGTAAAAGTCACCCCCCGTTTCCACATATGAGGTGACCTTGACGTTCAGCCATCCTCCCAGCTACCTCCCTTGTCATCAAAAGGTAACCTTGACCGTCCGGCCTATCCGGGCTCGAAGTAGGGAGGCTAAACTCTGAACGCCCATGAAGGGGAGGTAAGACAGATCTAGGGCGCAACAGCTCGGTTTGTCAGACCTGTATTACTCCCTAGATTCCTGTTTACCCCTAGGTGAGGCCTCTCACGCTGCCTCCCCTAGGTGTCTGCTCAAACTCCAGGGCTTCGCGTTAGTTATAACACTGAAGTATGACGTTACTCATGCAGAAATACTAATAGATGATCAAACTCTTAACATTTCTAGACAAGCATGGCATTAAATCGGTAAACAGTCATGTACTACAAGAGAATATATTAAGCATGCATTAGACCTCCTAGCCGTACCCTACAACCCTTAGAAACACCCTTCACCAAGATAGGGATGTTTAGCTACTCATACTATAATATAAACAGTAGGTATATGAGATCATACAACAATTAAACAAGAAAAGTAAGAAGAGGATTAGAATAAACCGGTAGATTAATAATTATCGAAGAGGAAAGACAAAGGCTGTTCTTGATGGGAAGAAGGAACTGATTCCCAGAAATTAAAATGCTGAAACTAATGTGTGAAAATATCCTTTGGACAGTCGTCCTTACAAAAACCCTAAAACTATGCTTATATAGCCTAATGCTAGCTAGGAGACAAAACGGCTAAGGGCAATGAGGAGATGACAGCACGCGTCCTTGCAAAAGGAATATTCTGGGATTCCTGACATGCCTGCTGTCTTCTGGAACCGCTTGGGAATCTGGCGGATCTTTGAAGATGCTTTTCCTTGAAGAAGGCTCAGGGCTACCGAGGCCTTGCGACTGCGCACTGGTCTGGTTCGCGTCGAGGTCTTGACATCGCTCGACCTTCTAGGCCTCGAAACTGGAAATCCTCAGAAATGCTCCCAAATCGCTTCTTTTCGACCTTTTTCCCTCCTTTGATGCTATTCTGCAAGTAAAGCTGAAATGAAGTTCAAATAGCAGCATCGAGCCCCAGAAAGGGCTAGAAAGGAGGTCAAAATAGAGAGTATGGAACATGCTATCAAACATCCCCACACTGCCCCCATGCTCGCCCTCGAGCATGAACAAAATTGGAAAACCACCTCATTTGAAAACACACACAATCAACTCCCAATACACAGAATCGGCACGAACTCCTACAGGCTACACCCAAACAGAGCAAATCCAGACCTAGAAAAGCACCTACATCCGGCTGATAGGATAACGACCCTACCAACCAGACTTTCCCATATCTAGCCCAATCACCAGCAGTCCTTACAAAGATAAGTATTTGCACTCATTCTCAATATAAAACAAGTGTTTAGGCTATCACTCATGAATGCAAATAACACAACACAGGCATAGTTCGCACGGCAATCCGAGTACTGTAGAGCACATGCATGGGCAATCAACGATCGGAAAAGCAACGCATCAGCAAAAGGAAAGAAAATAGGGTAGAAAGAGATGGAGATGTGAGAGGGAGAGAAGTAGGAGATGTATAGGAGAGAAATGAGGGGAGAAACGAAGGAAAGAAAAGAAAGGACCAGATATAACCTGGATGGATTCCCTGGCTTAGGAAAAGGTGAAGTGGCAAGGCAGCTTTCATTGAGGGCACGAGAGGCTTCGGGGGCTAGATAGAGATCTTCTTTCGAGGGCAGGAAAATGATCTTGTTGAGGCTTCAGATGCGGATACTCTTTTTGCTTGATTAATGCCCCCCTTCTTTTATTTTGAATTTTTAATGTTTTTTTTTTTTTTTTTTTTTTTTTTAATAGGGGACACGAACCAGTTACAGAACCTTGATTCTTCCGGGGCATGTAACTTTTGATTTTTCGCTCGGCGCTTGCCCTTGATCTGCTTCCAGCATCGGTGGTGACTTCTTTTTCGTTTCCCCATACTTTAAACGTTTACGGGGCTCGGATCTATTGAATGATCTAGGGCTCGAAATCCTTTGCTTTTTCTTGCCCTAGATTTCTACTTTTTGCTTTGAAGTCTTTTTGCTTTCGTCTACTTCCCCACACTTGAACTTGTCTGCGCACTTTAGGTGTCTAGCCCTCGACGTTACCCTCAATAATCGCTACCTTACCTGCCAAGGAAAAGGATCAAGAAGATACAAATGGTTAGGAAAGAATATGGAAAGAAGGGGAATGTCGGGGGCTCGAAAAGATAAGAGAGAGAGAAAAGAAAAGAAAGAAAAAGACATTGATGCGAAGCTTTTCGTCATATCTAAGCTTTCCCATGTCCTAACAGTGACTATACCCAGGGATATTATGCAAACCTAGACTGTGCCTAGTTAAGCATTTTCACTCAGAAATGAAGGACATGAAGTTCGAAAAAATGCTCACGGGATCAAACTGCGACTACTGGTGTTGTGGCCTAGATATGGATATAAGGGCTAGCAGGCCTAAAACATACGTGCTCAGGTGCAGCTGTGAAGGATGTCATGATTTTTCTATGCATCAAGAAGTTGAAAGACCCATGCAACCAATGAGGGTTTGAAAACTGTGTTTTTCTAGCATGGCTAAACTAAAAGCCGCAAAATAAAATCCGAGAAACAAAACATACAGTCATACAACAAGCGGAAAAAGTAAACACGCAATCATACAGTCAAAAAGCATAAATAAAACCCTCCCCACACTTAGGCAGCGCATTGTCCTCAATGCGGGGAGAGCAAAATACGGAGTTCAAATTATAAAAGTAAAGCATAATAAAACAAATATAATTGTTTTGAGGGCCCTTTTCGGGGGCCGGGGTGAAAATGTTCGATGGCGGGCTACTGCGGAGGCAAATTTCTGCGGGCTACTTCAGCCGTCAAAGCCTGAAGTTCCCGCAGAATAAGCTGGAGAAGTCGGGTCTGGGTCGGGTCATAGACAATGAGAGGAACTGGGGGCCGACTTGGTGCTTGGTTTGCTCTGTTTTGCTGAACTGCTTCTGCTTGGGCTGCTTGGCTTTCGGGGGCTCGAGGGGCGACATTGGAGTGGGGATCCGAGAGATCTGGATAATCGAAAATGCCGCCATTCTTGGTCCCGAAAACTTTCTCTGATGCCGGGGCACAACCTGGATAAAAACTCACCACACCACGTGAGAGACACAAATGGCCCATGACATCCAAGGTTCTGATATCCAAATCCTTGAATGCCAAGGGCTCGGAAAGGCTACTACCAGGCAAGTCAATTTTACGCATCTTTGCAGCAAATAGAGAGATAAGCGAACCAAAAATAGGCCCACGGCCACCATTCAAAACATGCAATACCCCAGAAGCTATCCAAAAGCCTAGGTTGACCCTACGTTTGTATTTCATGCACCATAAAAAGAAGAGTTCCTGCACGGATATCTGCCCCGAGGAACCAAATCTTGCGGAAAAGGTGAGGGCTAGATATCGGTGCAAGATACGCAAAGCAGGATCAGCTATTTCATGGGCCTTACTACCCTTAGTATCATATTTAGCATCAGACTTATTAGTTAATTCACAAAAAGCAGCAGTGGCATCAAAAACAGGAGGAATAACAGTCAACGTATTCTTGTATAAGGGGCTGTTTAATTCATCTTTAGTCACAAAACCTAACCAACAGTTAAATTCCCCAAGAGTCAAGTGCTCCCATTTGTTGGCTAGCCTAAAGTTAATCAAACCCGGGGTAGAAGAATTCGGACCGACTTTGCCCTTTGGCTTAAAAGTCCCATCTACCCAGAAAGTTGTGAAAAACTCTAGGGAAAGCTCAACATATGTCGGATACTCCAAATAAAACAAAGATTCCCAACCAATGTTGGCAACATATTCCCTAACCCTCGACTCAATACCCATCCTTGACAGAAAATCAAAATCCAGGCGCGCACATGAGCTAACGCCCTTAGAATTCAGCAAAGTTAACTTATCAATAGAGTGCTTGTCATTAAAGATAATCCACTCATGGGGTGAAGAAAGGTCAGAAATTACCTGTTGGGTACTGGATCTGGCGAGGGATGAAGGGTCTGTTCCTTCCTCCACTCCTTCGAGGTCTTCGTTGCATTGGTCTCCACCTGGCTCTCCTTGCTCCTCCATATCCTCTTGCTCCTCGTCGGAGATTTGGATGTCCTTAAGGACCTCCTCGACGGTTAAGGATTGGTGGGGAGTTATAAATCGATCTACAGCCGCGTCAAGAGGCGACTGCTTGGTTGATGCCGAGGGTGGCTTAGATTGGGCTTTGGCCTTGGATGATCCGGGAGGGAGCTTCACCACTCGGCCGCCTCTGGTGGTCGTGGTGGTTGGAGGAATGGAGCCCGTGATTTCGATGTCTTCTTCCACTGGAGTAAACTCCCTGGGCTGCTCCACGGTTGCTGGTGAGGCAGCCGTTGGAGAGGGAACGGGGATGAGGTTTAAGGGCGGTGGAGAGGCTGTTTTGAACGAAGCCGAGTTGGGTGTGGTCGAGTGTGATCTGGATCGGGAAGGAGCGGGACTTGGAGTGCCTACTGGCTTTGGTCCAGCAACATTTTTGCGGATTGGTTTTTTTGTTTTGGAAGCCATTGATGGTGTTTGGAGAGGAGACAGTGTAGGAGATAGTGGTGGAAGTGAGAGGGTAGGGTTGCGTGTTTGGTGAGAGAGTAAGGGGAAAGTGATAGGGTCGAAATGATATTAGTGAAAATTAAATGGGAGCGTGGGAGAGAGAGTGGAAATCACATCTGCCAAGAAATGGCGCAGCTTTTGCATTGATGAGCCTACTGCAGCTGCGCTCGTCAGGCCACGAGGCGCCCTGGGCGTGGTGCACAATGTCCGTACGTATCCCAACTGCCTGAAAAGGAAAACAACTTTTTAAATTTCAAAAAGGGAGTCGGTTGGAGTAAGATATGGACAAAAAGAGAGAATAAAGGGGAGTTAATGATAATAAAAAGGAATAAAATCATAGATGAAAGGGATATATACAATTAATGAAACGACAAGGAAAATTAAATAAAAATCAGGGAATCTTAAAAGGTGCTGAGAAGATAAGGGAGAGAGAAAGGATTCAGACGGCATATCAAATGCCTCTAGTGTGGCCCATTTACTCGTCGGGGCCTCGACGTGCTCTGATTCTCTAGGTCTGGACAGGTGGGACATCCACCATAGCCTCCTCAACAATCGAGGGTTGGAAACCTTCATAAAAGGGTTTCAATCTCTGGCCACTGACTTTGAAAATGATTCCAGTGTCGGGGGCTTGAATTTCAACCGCCCCATGGGTGTAGATTTTCGTGACCACGAAAGGTCCTGACCACTTGGATTTCAACTTCCCAGCAAAGAGTCGCAAGCGTGAGTTGTATAACAACACCTGTTGTCCGACTGAGAACGTCTTGGGGCGAAGATGCCGATCGTGATAGGCTTTCGTCTTGCCCTTGTAGAGCAGGGCATTCTCGTAAGCATCATCCCTTAACTCCTCGAGCTCTTGAATTTGCAGGCGTCTGTGCTGGTTAGCGAGGCCTAGATCTGTGTTCACTTTTCTGATGGCCTAAAAGGCTTTGTGCTCTATCTCCACTGGGAGGTGGCACGGTTTTCCATAAATAAGTCTGTATGGGGTCATCCCAATCGGGGTCTTGAAAGCTGTACGGTAGGCCCAGAGAGCATCACCCAGTTTCAAACTCCAATCCTTCCTAGACTAGCTAACAGTCTTCTCTAGGATGGATTTGATCTCACGATTCGAGACCTCGGCTTGACCGTTGGTCTGAGGGTGATAAGCAGTGGATGTTCGATGGTGGACTCCGTATTTAGCCAAGAGAGAGGTCACAACCCGGTTGCAAAAGTGGGTACCTCGATCATTGATCAGTGCTCTAGGGGTACCAAATCTGTTGAAGATGTTGGTGCGGAGGAAGTTCACGACTAGTTTAGAGTCATCTGTTCGGGTGGCCTTTGCTTCTACCCGCTTGGAGACATAATCAACGGCCAACAGGATGTAGATGTTGCCAAAGGAATTGGGAAAGGGGCCCATAAAATCTATTCCCCAGATGTCAAAGATCTCGCAAGCAATTATGTTCGTCAAGGGCATCT
Source organism: Viola odorata (assembly GCA_963691705.1). NCBI lineage: Eukaryota > Viridiplantae > Streptophyta > Magnoliopsida > Malpighiales > Violaceae > Viola > Viola odorata. The sequence continues at coordinate 44,854,278 of OY829545.1, read as the reverse complement.
GATTTCTGGCCCCAATATTGCCAGTGGCTTGACATCGGGGGCATGAAGCGCAAAACATATAACTGTCCTTGAAAAGGGTGGGCCAGTATAGACCTGCTTCCAAGACCTTCAGGGTAGTTTTCTTGGCCGCGAAATGGCCTCCATCCGAATGGCAGAATTTAAGGATCGAGGGCACTTCATCCATGGTCACACACCGACAGATGATCTGGTCCGCACAGTGTCTCCATAGATAGGGGTTGTCCCATATATAGTACTTGGCTTGTCTTCTTATTCGAGTGCATTCGGAGGGAGTGGCATCAGCCGGATAAGTGCCTGCAGCGCAGAAGTTGGCAATGTCTGAGAACCACGGGGAATAAACAGCCTGAGCTAGGCACACTTGCTCGTCTGGAAAGGTGTCCCGTATCGGTTCTTGCGAATTATCTTTTTGGGTTGGGAGTCTACTTAAGTGATCTGCCACTAGGTTTTCTCTCCCTACCTTGTCCTTGATAGCGATGTCAAACTCTTGTAGGAGCAAGATCCATCGGATAAGCCATGGCTTGGCGTCCGCCTTGGTCAGCAAACACCGAAGGGCCGAATGATCTGAGTAAACAAGGACATGAGTGCCGAGCAGATACTGTCTGAACTTATCTAGGGCATAGACAACTGCCAGAAGTTCTTTCTCCGTGGTGGTGTAATTCTGCTGGGTTGGATCTAGGAGCTTGGAGGCGTAATAGATGACATGGGTCTCGTTATCTTTTTTCTGGCCCAACACAGCGCCTAGGGCTTGATTGCTGGCATCACACATGACCTCGAAAGGTAGCTACCAGTCGGGGGCACGAATAATTGGTGCTGAGATAAGCCTGGCTTTGAGAATCTCAAAAGCAACTTTGCAAGCTTCGCTAAACTCAAAGGAAACATCCTTTTGGAGCAGGTGACACATGGGCTGGGCAATCTTGGAAAAATCCTTAATGAACCTTCGGTAAAAACCAACGTGGCCTAGAAAAGATCTCACGTCGCGGACACAGGAGGGGTAGGGTAGGGATTCTATGACTTCGATCTTAGCCTTGTCAACCTCAATCCCTTTGGCCGAGATAACATGGCCGAGCACCAGGGCTCTATCCACCATAAAATGGCATTTCTCAAAGTTCAGGACAAGATTTCTCTCGATACATCGCTCTAGGCACTTTTGCAGGTTGCTCATGCATTCGTCGAAAGAGTTCCCGTAGACTGTGAAATCATCCATGAGGACCTCGATGCCGTCTTCAACCAGTTCAGAAAAGATGCTGACCATGCAGCGCTGAAAAGTAGCAGGAGCGTTGCACAGGCCGAAGGGCATGCGCCTATATGCGAAGGTCCCGAAAGGACATGTAAAGGTAGTCTTTTCCTGATCTTCAGGAGCAACTAGTATTTGATGGAACCCAGAGTATCCGTCAAGGCAGCAGTAATGAGTTTTACCGGCTAGGCGCTCCAGCATCTAGTCGATGAAGGGCAGAGGAAAATGATCTTTCCATGTAGCGGAGTTCAGACGGCGGTAGTCAATACACACCCGCCACCCATTCTGGATCCGTGTAGGAATGGATTCGCCATCCTGTCCGATGGTGATGGTTATCCCTGTCTTCTTGGGCACAACCTGGATAGGGCTGACCCAAGGGCTATCTGAGATGGGGTAGATAACTCCCGCATCTAACAACTTGAGGATTTCTTTCTTCACCACTTCCATCATTGGCGGGTTAAGTCATCTCTGGGGCTGAAGAATGGTCTTACTCGCGTCTTCCAGGTGGATATGATGAGTGCATAACGCTGGGGACAAACCCTTAATGTCCGCAATGGTCCATCCTATGGCCTGCCGGAAGTTCTTTAGTAAAGAAATGAGCTTAGACTCCTCGAGGTCTTCAAGTTTGTTAGAGATAATGATAGGCAGAGAGTTGTCAGGGCCGAGATAGGCATATTTCAGGTGGGTAGGCAGTGGCTTAAGATCTAGGGCTGGGGCCTGATCAATAGAAGGAGATAGCTTGACATGACCTGGATGCTGAGGAGACTGCTTTGGGGGTTCGGGCTGAGCAACAGGACACTCTTCTAGGGCAGTGACGACAGAATGTAACTCAGATGGGATAGGAAGTGTCGAGGCCGCGGCATCTAGAAGGGCTGGTGTCAGACTCCTTGTCAAGGGCAAATTGCAAGGGGTCAGTAGAATATATATCATCAATTTCCCCGACAAGGGGGTCCACAATATCAAAATAATTGATACTAGAAAATTCAGAGGGGTAGCGCATGGCTTCTAGCATATTGAATTTGATGATCTCTCCATCAAATTCGAGGGAGATGGTAGCGTCATGGACATCTATCTTTGCTCGGGCTGTGGCCAGAAAGGGACGGCCTAGCAAAACATCCGTGGATTTGGTGGAGTCTTCATTCTCCATTGCTATCACATAGAAATCAGCAGGGAATAAAAATTCGCCCACTTGGACCAAGACATCCTTGATTATACCCTCGGGGTGAATGATAGACCTGTCAGCAAGCTGGATTGCTAGGTCTGTAGGCACGAGAGGTTCGAGGCCTAGACTGTTGTAGATTATCAAGGGCATGACATTGATTCCTGCTCCGACGTCACACATGGCCTTGCCAATATCCACTATGCCGATTCGACAAGGGATTATGAACATGCCTTGGTCTTTGCATTTCGGGGGAATCCGTCGTTGGATATGCGCAGAAGCGTTGGCTCCTACGCTGATCTTGTTAACTTCGACGAACTTGTTCTTGTTTGTGCACAATTGCTTCAAGAATTTGGCATATCTAGGGACATTCTTCACGGCCTGGAGAAGAGGAATGTTTACAACCACTTTACTGAACATTTCAAAGATGTCGCGATCCTCCTTATCTTTCTTGGTCTTGACCAATCTGTGAAGGAACGGGGGCTCGAGGATCTTATGAATGTACTCTTGAGTGAATTCCGGTGGGTTGGGATCATTCCGTGGTGAACCTCTAGGGGAACGGATCCTGTCTTCTGTGACTTCCACGATTCTAGGGACCTTGGGGAGCTTGGTTCTGGGTTTAGGCCGGATTTCGGCTTCTGGTAGATTTTCAACATCATGGGCTGGAGGCTCAGGTGGGTTCAAGGTCGCTCCACTACGCAGGGTCACTGCACAGACATTGTGCTTTGGATTCGCTTCTGTTTGGGGTGGTAATCTGCCATGGTTGGTTAGCTCTTGTAATCTGGCAGTTACCGCACTCATTTCCTTCTTAAGCTCATCTATTTCCTTCTGCTGCTCAGGATTTTTCTGAATTTCAACAGTCGGGGGCTGGACACAAGTCTGGTCTAGAGGATGGACAAAGGTCTGATCCTGAGGAGGTTGGCGTTGATATTGATTTTGATGGTATGTGGGACGGGGTCTGAAATTTGGCATGTTTGGAGGGGGGTTACCATATGGGTTTTGATGTGGTTGGTGGCTAGGTCCCGAAATTGGATTGTTTGGGACCCATCCTAGATTTGGTTGCTTCCACCCTTGGTTATAGTTTTGAGCGTAAGAGACTGGGATAAATTGGCCTGCAGCATTTACTTGGATTTCCTCCGGGATATGGGGACAAGCATCAGTGGGGTGATCCACGAAATTACATATCTGGCAGGCTTTGACTGGTGAGGGCTGTGCTGTCATGAAATTCTGGAACATTCCCGTGAGGGATGAAATCTGATTCTGAAGGGCTGCCACTTGGACATCCTGGCCTGGATTGCTGGCAAGGTCATCAGAGATATTCTTGGCCATGAGTTCGATTGTTGCTCGAGCTGCGGTTGGGGTTAGGGCAGTAAGAGATCCGCCGGCAGCTGCGTTGAGTAACGCCTTATCATGGGCCTTAAGGCCTTCACAGAAATATTGAACCAGGGCATGTTCGGTAAGGTTGTGGGCTGGACAGCTAGACTGCATCTTCTGGAATCTTTCATAGTACTGGTCTAGAGTCTCTTCCTTCTTTTGGAATATAGAGACTAGTTGCTTGCGCGTGGTGTTGGAAATGGAGGTTGGATAATACTTCTCAGTGAAGATCTTTGATAAATCTGCCCAAGAACGAATGGATCTCGCTGGCAGGTCATAATACCAATCAAGGGCATCATCTTTGAGAGACCACTGGAATGCGCGAAGCTTAGCTTGTTCAATACTGACATTAGCAGGTTTCATGGCCTCGCAAATGGAATGGAGTTGTTGCAGATGGCAAAGAGCATTTTCCTTAGCTACCCCCCGAAAAGTAGGCAGATGGTGAAGTACAACTGACTTCAAAGTCCAGTCATGAGGGACGTTGGGCCAATCAATGCAGCTACTGGACATATCAGGGGTTGCATGGAAATTGTCTATGGTTTGTTGTTCTGGGGGTGGTGGATGGTCTTCTCGGTTGTTATGGTTGTTACGGTTGTCATTGTGGGCTAAGTCTTCCATTGCTGGAAGATTAAAAGGATCAGGTATGGGGTTCTCGGGGTTATGATGGGGAGAGGTCAGGTCCATGAAAGGTTGGCGTTCCTGTGCAACCGAACTAGAAGGGGAGATATCGAGGGCAGGATGCGGGATCACCCTACGCTTAGCAGAGGTTCTTGGTGCTTGCCTCCGAAGTCCTCTTTCGGTTCTGGTCAGTTCGAGGTCTAGAGGTAGTAGATCGGGCGCAGATCTCCTGGTCATACAAGAAAACAAAAACAGAATTAGTACCGTTCAATCCCCGGCAACGACGCCAAAATTTGATCGTCACTCAAATATACTAATATTTTCCTGGTGCCTAGATGCACAAATTAATGTGTACAGAGCAAGACAGGGTCGAACCACAGAGATTGAAGGATTAATTTCCTAATGAGAATGTATGACAAGGTAATAAGCACCGATCTAGCCAAAGTAAGAACACTGGGGGGTTTATGTTGATTAATAAATTAATCAACGCAGAGTATGGGAGCTAACAAAACAAAATTGTAAAGTATTTATCTAGGGCACGAAAGTAAAATGCAATCCAGGGCACGAAATGTAAAAGATCAAGTGAACGGAAAATCAAGCGTAGGAGAGTAAAAGAGATATAAATCAGAGAGAGAGAGAATATTAGCGAAAGGTGTTCTTTCGGGTTGTTTTCTAGGGCGGCCAGTCGTTGGTGCAGAAGTTTTCTAGACTCATGTGCAGATCTGCTATAGGGACCGCATTTCCACACCGCATCCCCTGCTTACCTTCTTAGGTAAAAGTCACCCCCCGTTTCCACATATGAGGTGACCTTGATGTTCAGCCATCCTCCCAGCTACCTCCCTTGTCATCAAAAGGTAGCCTTGACCGTCCGGCCTATCCGGGCTCGAAGTAGGGAGGCTAAACTCTGAACGCCCATGAAGGGGAGGTAAGACAGATCTAGGGCGCAACAGCTCGGTTTGTCAGACCTGTATTACTCCCTAGATTCCTGTTTACCCCTAGGTGAGGCCTCTCGTGCTGCCTCCCCTAGGTGTCTGCTCAAACTCCAGGGCTTCGCGTTAGTTATAACACTGAAGTATGACGTTACTCATGCAGAAATACTAATAGATGATCAAACTCTTAACATTTCTAGACAAGCATGGCATTAAATCGGTAAACAGTCATGTACTACAAGAGAATATATTAAGCATGCATTAGGCCTCCTAGCCGCACCCTACAACCCTTAGAAACACCCTTCACCAAGATAGGGATGTTTAGCTACTCATACTATAATATAAACAGTAGGTATATGAGATCATACAACAATTAAACAAGAAAAGTAAGAAGAGGATTAGAATAAACCGGTAGATTAATAATAATCGAAGAGGAAAGACAAAGGCTGTTCTTGATGGGAAGAAGGAACTGATTCCCAGAAATTAAAATGCTGAAACTAATGTGTGAAAATATCCTTTGGACAGCCGTCCTTACAAAAACCCTAAAACTATGCTTATATAGCCTAATGCTAGCTAGGAGACAAAACGGCTAAGGGCAATGAGGAGATGACAGCACGCGTCCTTGCAAAAGGAATATTCTAGGATTCCTGACATGCCTGCTGTCTTCTGGAACCGCTTGGGAATCTGGCAGATCTTTGAAGATGCTTTTCCTTGAAGAAGGCTCAGGGCTACCGAGGCCTTGCGACTGCGCACTGGTCTGGTTCACGTCGAGGTCTTGACATCGCTCGACCTTCTAGGCCTCGAAACTGGAAATCCTCAGAAATGCTCCCAAATCGCTTCTTTTCGACCTTTTCCCTCCTTTGATACTATTCTGCAAGTAAAGCTGAAATGAAGGTCAAATAGCAGCATCGAGCCCCCGAAAGGGCTAGAAAGGAGGTCAAAACAGAGAGTATGGAACATGCTACCAATGACCACTTAGAATGCGTTGGAACCCACCCATTCGTATGCATGACATTTAAAATTGCTAAAAATTAAAATCAATCTCACATGCATAACGTGTTTAAATCACTTGCGTTTAAATGCCATGAAATTAAATGTTGGTATTGATACATGTGTATTGTGGCTTCGATCCCACACGGTTTATTTGTGCATTCATAAAAATGGTACTTTGTTAGCTATCCATGATAGGATCACATAGTAATTAGGTTAATCATGCATGGCCCGATGATAATAATGGATCTCCCACTTTAGTAAAAATGGTAACAATTCCGTTAAGTTGTCCCGATCGGTCCCAAAGTTGTCCCGACCCTACGAATACTAAAGCAGCATTTCCTATGAGGGCCCAATTTACATATTTTTTAAAATGTTTTCTTTAAACACCTCGTTTATCGGTAGTTTGGGTGTGACTCGGGTGCCTAACACCTTTTCGAGTCCATAATACGACCTCGAACCTTTGTTCTTTGGTTTATACCATGACGATTAGGTTCCTAAACCTAGGAATAAATGGCGACTTCATTATCTGAGGCGAGTCCAATGCTTGTCTCGCATTCCATCCCGAACTGTTTCGCAAAATCGAACAGGGGGTGCGACAGTTTGGTGACTTCACTAGGGACCTTAGGGTAGAAGCAGGTTTTATGTTGTTTGTTTTTTTATTTATTTACTCGCTTTAATGATTTATTTTTGTGATTGCTATTTGTTATTTACTTTGATAAAATTGTTCATACGCATCTCATGCATAAATGCCTTATCGCTGGGCCATGGTACCAAAGAAAATTAGGAAGGTATTAGTGAAGCGTTGTGGGCCCAGGTCCCAATGTGTTTTCATGAACCCTAACTCGGATTTGAACCCCTAAATGGATTGAGCTCCCAGAATCGTTGTTATAATTTGGTCAACGCTCTCATATCCATTTATTGAGGGACCCCTTTTAGGGTATCGTCTAGGAACTTTTCAGCCAGTTAGAATAAAGTCGGAACCAGAGCCCCAGCATATGCATCATGTTCGTGCATTTATTTCATGTTTATGTGTTACGGCTTTATATATTGTCCTCATGTTTTATCCTTCATTAACGAAAGAATTTTTACGTCTCATAAACAGCCACGCCTTACTTGTTCACCCGAAATGGCAACACCTACGATGCTTCCACTTAATACTTTCGGGATCTGGAGCTATAACGATCAGTTAGAGCAAGGGGATATGTTGAAATCTAGTTTCTCGATATCACGACTAAGATTGGGGTGGAAGTGGTAGAATTTGATGTTTCAGAGCTTAGGAAGCTAAGAATTGAATTAACCGAAGAGAAGGAAGCACTATTTCTGTGTAAGTATGGGAAACTAGTGACTTTGATAGATGTCAAGGCCGACTTAGGGTGCATCCGAACGGCCTTGAAATTTTGGAACCCCTACTACCGTTGCTTCTCGTTTGATCAAGGATTGGACCTTACCCCTACCCTAGAGGAGTATGCCGCGCTACTTTGTTTCGAGCCCCTGATATCGAATATTTATCAGAACATTCTCGTCAAGTCTACTGACGTCAAGTTAAGGCTAGATCCGCTAGTAGAAATTCCGACGCAATGGATGAAAGGGAAGCATGTTTAGTATTGGTCGGACATCGAAAAACAATTTTGTATGGCTCAAGGGGAGAAGCGTCCAAGGATCCTAGCCTTTGCCATAACCGGCTTGATTTTGTTTCCAAAAATGAAGAGAAGTGTCGATTTTGAAGCGGTAAATATATTCGTTGAAATGAAAGGATTGAAGTCAACCCTACTACGGCCATCCTAGCTGAAACCTTCCGCACCTTGGACTTTTATAGACGGACTGGGAAAGGGAAGCTGACTTGTTGCACTCAATTGTTGACCATTTGGTTGATGAGCCATTTCAACCAAAGGCCCGATCAATCACTATTTTTGCCGAGCTGCATGGGCATGGATCAGAGGGATAGGCCGAGAGGTAGCCAAAGACAAGTGGAAGATAGAAGATAAGCACACATGGGTCAATAGGTTCTTGGACCTTTCTGAGGAAGAGGTCAATCGACACGCCAAGTGGTTGAGAGCTACCAACCCTATAGTGAGCTGCGGAAACTTATTGTGGGTTCTTTTAATTGGGGTACGAGGGTGCGTGCCTTATTGTCCTGCCCTTGTCCTAAGCTAATTTTGCATCATGCAAGTTATTCCCGTAACCTTCGGCATGACGGAGTCAATCCTACCACACACGGCAAAATCTCATAATTTTAGCCGAGCGGCACTGGAATGAAAAAGGTCAGTTTGCCTTAAAGGGCATGTCGTCCCCACCCAACCAGCCCAAGAATACTTACATTGGCGGAGGAACTGAATCAATGGGAATGTCTTGCCTCATCCCAGGAATAGGAGGCCCATGGAAGACGAAGGTGAATCTCACATCAGGGGAGAGGTCAGTTATATAGAGCACGCCCAATTGTTAGGATAATTGCGGATAGTGAGGGAAGAACGAGATCAAGTGGCGTAAGAAAGAGAGAATTCGGCGGCCAAACAAATGGACCTAGAACTCAAGGTGCACGAGTTAGAAAGACGCAACCGAGATAACATCCGCATACATATGGAAAATCATAAGTTGGCTTTCGATGACTTCAGAGAGCGCTTGGGTAGCGAAATCCACAAAAAGGAAGCGTCAAGCGCCTTGATCAAAGAGAGAGATTCGGTGATGAAGGTCCTGACCACTCACGCCAACAAGAAAAATAAGGAAAGTCGAGCGTTACGAGCGCGAGTGGCAGCTTTGGAAGCCGAAGTAATGATGCAAAAAGGGGAGCTTGTGTCGTTAGAATACTTTTGGGATGAGCAAGCGGATCCTGACTTCCAAGGTTGACACCTTCAAAAAATCGCGCATCGGCTACTTAGATTTTATCTTTTCACCCCATGTAATGATGTTCCTAGACTTTTGTCTACTAGCCTTTCCTTGGATGGGTCTAGATAGTTTATCAAACTCACAACGGTTGTAACCCTTTCGGGATGAAATTCGTAAATAACAAGTTTATGCTTATTTGGATACTTATTGAATGAGTTCCCTTACCTTTTTAAAAGAAATTTCTTTTGTTCACCCAAGAGCATCAAATGGATATCGCTTGCAAAAAAAAAAAACAACCTTCCATGAAATAAACAACATATAGAGCCAAAAAAAAAAAAATCTAACCCTTACATTTAGTTTGGGAACACACGTGAACATAGATAAAAGTGAGAGGTCACCATGAGTATGAAGATGAATGAGGAAGGTATTGAGAATGGCAGATTCAGTATAGACATCCACGAAATTCGAAAGAGCGTAAAACAGAAAATAATACATGCATGCCTCACACATAAACGGCCATTGTTGATTACAAGCTTTGGGGAAATCACGACTTAGTCAAAGGTTCATAGTCCAAACATTGAATGTCAAGGTACAAGGGTAGGCCACTTGATGCTATGAAAAACCTAGGGAAACCCTTCAAAAGTCCGCATTTAGCTCCCAAGTTGGTGTCTGGCAGCATGCCGCTACCGCTAGCTTCGTTTGGAAAATGTAAAGAACAAAGAATGCCGCCTGGAGCCTATGTCGCTAGCTTCGTCTGAAAAATGGGGAAAATGAGAATTTCTGGCGGCATGCCACTAGCTTTATTTGAAAGTTGAAAAAAAATGAGAATTCCTAGAGGTATGCCGCCTGGAGCCTAGCGGCATACCGCTAGCTTCGGCCCAAAAATTCTTCAAACCTGTTTTCAGCCTCCGAATGTTGCTCGTTCATCGTCAAAGTAACTCCAAGCATGGTTGTAACACCTTTTCTCATCATGGCTCCAATCCATGGTACGACGTTCATCCCTCTACTCCTAGTGATGGGTCTTTTGGACATGAGGCCTCGCGTTTTAATTAATGACATGCTCATGAACACGTGGCGAAAGAGATTTTCCCAAGCATGATAAACGTTAGATACTCGCGCGGGTTTGTTTCGAGGGTTTCGTTGATAGCATCCAAGGTCACATTGCGTCGTTGGGATGAATAAAAGTTTCCTTTATATCTTCACCGAAGTGTCGTCTCTTCATTCGTCCTAAAAGTATTAAGTGAAAGTGTGGCCGGAAGGGTGAACAAGCAGTGTGGAGGCCTCGGGATTGCATTGCCTATACTCACTTTTATTTCTTTTTCACTTGTCTTTTTTAGGTTAACGATAGCTACCAGAAAGAAAACTAGTCCGCACGGGCTCCCCATAACTAGTCTTCAAGCGCGAAAAATGGCCGAACAAGCTAAGACAGAAGAAGCATTGGCAGCCAGAATAGCCGAGTTAGAGGAACAAGTTAGGGTTACTAAGTTCCCACCTGGTTTTTATCCCACTCAAATCATGGGACCTACTGCTTCGCCCACCGTCGCGGGTTCTTTGGTACCCCAATCATTTTCCGACCCTGGGGGTCAATGGAAGTGGGTTGATCCCGTTGTCGTACCTACCGCCGCAAATCCTGTAGCTAACACAGGTGAAGAAACTACTACATCTCTTCAGCACTCTTTGATTTATCCCACGTTGAACCCTGGTAAAAATCCACTCCAGCAAGAATCCCAGTACGTCCGCCCGCTTCAGGGCCACTCCACTCAAATCACGATTCCCGACCCTTCAGAAATTCGGCCTCCTATTGTCCATCAAACACCACAGTTGGAACCTCTGTTACCTGTTGGTCCTAGTACTGTCATCACAGAGAGACCAAACATTGATAGATTGAGCTTGCTAGAAGAAAGGCTCAGAGCTATTGAAGGGACCGACCCCTTTGACCCTACGGGTCCCGTAAACATGTGCATGGTCCCGGGGATCATAATGCCTCCAAAGTACAAAGTTCCAGATTTTGAAAAGTATACTGGGGTCGAGTGCCTAAAAACTCACCTCAAGGCATATTGCAACAAAATGGCCAAAAATGATACACAATGAGCCCCTGTTGATCCATCTGTTCAGGGCGAGCTTGGCCAAGCATGCTTTGACTTGGTACATGGGCTTGGACAGGGCCAAGATTAAGACTTGGGGGGATTTATTTGATTCTTTCTTCAAGCAATACAAGTTCAACATGGAGGTAGCATAGGACCGCTCCGACCTTCAGGATCTAGAAAAGAAAGTCGGTGAATCGGTGAAGACCTACGCTTAGAGACGGAGGGAGCTAGCAGCCAGAACTTCCTCTTTGCTAAGTGACAAAGAGCTTATAGCCATCTTTGTGAACACCTTCAAGGCCCCCTACTACACCTACCTTATCTCCAATCCATCGAACAGTTTTTCCGACATGGTTCTGATAGCGGAAAGGGTCGAACAAGGGGTAAAGACCGGGAGAATCATTGTTCCCACCCCCGAGGTAACACTTAAGAAAGCACCTCCCGTGAAGAAAGAGGTCAGCTTTGTGTCCCGCCAGTCCAACTATAGGCAACCCTTCGCGCCACCACCATACCACGTGTCATCGCCTTATCAATTGCTATTTTTTCCTCCACCAATGTCCATCGCCAATGTGGCTCCGCAATACCCCGCATCATTCCCACCTTACCCATATCCTCCACCACAAATACCGCAACCCGCACAACCTAGACCATATAACCCACCAAAAGACCCTAATAACTAAGCTGCTCAAGGTAACCATTGGAATCGGGAACCACCGCCACCTCTTCCGCTTCTCGCGGGAGAAATTTACAAGCACCTCTTGGCAGTTGGGAAAATTGTACCAATTCCTCCCCAACCTATTTCCGGCAGTTGGGAAATATGAATACTGTTGATACCCGAATTTTGACGCCATTTTTATTTAATTTTAGCATTTCTGTCATTCAGCTAATTTACAGTCATTTTCAGTTGATTTAATGTCGCTAGCATTTTTAGGTGTTTCGTTGCATTTTTGCATCATCGTCAGCATCGTCAGCTTTCGAAATCGCATTTTTTAATTTTTCGGCATGTATTTTCATTATTATTATCATTAATATTTTTAGCTTTAAAAATCACATTTTTAATTATCCGGCAGTCGTTTGCTAATTTTTTCTTCGTTTTAGGTCATCACATGAATTTTAGGATTTTTTATATTTTAGCGCTTTTTTTAGTATTTTTATTATTTTATTATTATTTTCATTCGAGCTTTTATTGGACCCGAGTAAGTCCGCTCGGACCATAGCTCAACTTTAAAATGATTTCCATCAACTAGTTGCTAGCTTTTTTTCTGGTCGCAACGGTCTACAGCGATTCGTGTAATTTTCGGCGTAACGTTATTATTTTTCCGTTCAAACGTTTCACATTTTTGAACGCAAAAATAAACACGTTAAACGAGAAATTCTCGTCATTCCCTGTAGACGGTTAAACCCGTCATATTTTTCTCTACGCGCCGGTACCTTCGGCTCGAAAAGTCAGAACGTTTGTTCGCGGGAACCGACTCGAGGCCATTTAAATCTGATAAAATGCCATTTGATCATGGCCATTGATCTGGTCAACCAAGGAAAGTCAACCAGATCAATGGCCCTTGATTTAATGTGCATAATGCACATGCACAGTGCCAGGGATGTGAAGCGAAGCAAGTCTTCGCCCGAGCCACCTGCTCCCGTAGCTCCTGTCCCTCCGCCATCATCACGGCTAGCCCCTAGCTCCGCCACCTCGACGTCCGGCCACCACGCGCAGCTCCCCCCGTCCAAACGCCACGCGTTTTTGGCTATAAATAGCCACGGCTTCTCAACGAGAAAGGGTCCGAAAATCTTGAAAAAAAACAGCATTGCTCTCTCCCCCTTTTTCGGTCCAATTCCTGCACTCCTGAACCCCATTCGCTCACCCTCACTCTCATTCATCGCCGTCGTCCGCCGGCAGCACCACCGCTGTAAGTCGTTGTTTCTCTCTCTCTCACTGTTTCTTTCTTTGATTTTTGTTCATGCCTTAGACGATCATTTGGTTGCTCAAATATGTTCAATTGCTTGAGTTTTAAGTTAGTTACATCACTCTAGCAGTGATTGAATTGTTTGAACACTTGGGGTATTTATTTGCTAATTAAATGAATTAATGTGCATTATTATTACCGTTGCAATTGCCACTGTTTGGCTGGGATTTACGTGACTGTGATTGCTTGATTGTGTTGTTGGAAGGGAGAGGCTCCGTTTGGGCCAAGAACCAGGCGAGTTGGTCGCCTGGTTCGCTACCTCCGTCGCCGGCAGTGGCGCCGGCGATGGAAGGTTGAAGATGAGTTGATCGGGCCAGCGGCCCTTTGCGCGAGAAAATGAAAGAAAGGTGATGGGCTTGGCCCATCACCATTTAAATGAATTTCCTTGGGCCAGGAATTCTTCCTGGCCCATTTCTCCAAATTTTTAAGCTGGGCCCAGCCCATTTATATTTTTTCGAGCCTTCGAGTCGTAATTTTTTTTTACGTAAAATGCTCACATGCTTCGTATAATTGTTTTTCATGACACGTGCTATTTTTCGTATGTTTTATACATGAATTATTTAATTCACTTTTTTTTCGTAAAATACTCGTATGCTTCGTATGATTATTTGTCGTACTAACACTTTTAATTTTCTGTAATATCAACTGTTTATTTTCTGTAAATATCACCTGTTTAATTATTCGCACTTTAAATTTCAGCAATTTACTTTCAGCAATTTAAATTCAATACCGCCTACATGGTCGGTCGCATTTTAATTCTCGTAAATATTCAACTGCTTTACTTTTTCGCAAAACTGCTGGAAATCCTTCCGCAAATTATCAACTGTTTACTTTTCCGTATTTTACTTTTCTGCTCTTTAAATTTCAGCAATTTACTTTCAGCAATTTAAATTCAATACCGCCTACATGGTCGGTCGCATTTTAATTCTCGTAAATATTCAAGTGCTTTACTTTTTCGCAAAACTGCTGGAAATCCTTCCGCAAATTATCAACTGTTTACTTTTCCGTATTTTACTTTTCTGCACTTTAAATTTCAGCAATTTACTTTTCAGCAATTTAAATTCAATACCGCCTATACGGTCGGTCGCATTTTAATTCTCGTAAATATTCAACTGCTTTACTTTTTCGCAAAACTGCTGGAAATCCTTCCGCAAATTATCAACTGTTTACTTTTCCGCACTTTAATTTTCCGCCCTTTACTTTTCCGCACTTTAAATTTCAGCAATTTACTTTCAGCAATTTAAATTCAATACCGCCTACATGGTCGGTCGCAATATCAACTGTTTATTTTTCGTAAATATCTAACTGTCCATTCTCTACATTATCAATCTATTTTATTTTCTGCAAATCATTTTTCGCATGCAATCAAAACAGCATTTCATTTTCGTATGCGTAAAATCCATCATTTATCGCATGCAATCAACCTAGCATTTAAATTCTCGTATGCGTAAAATCAATCATTTTTCGCATGCAATCAACCTAGCACTTAAATTCTCGTATGCGTAAAATCCATCATTTTTCGCATGCAAATCAAAACAGCATTTCATTTTCGTATGCGTAAAATCCATCATTTTTCGCATACAATCAACCCAGCATTTAAATTCTCGTATGCGTAAAATCAATCATTTTTCGCATGCAATCAACCTAGCATTTAAATTCTCGTATGCGTAAAATCAATCATTTTTCGCATGCAATCAACACAGCATTTAAATTCTCATGTGCTTAAAATCAATCATTTTTCGCACGCAATCAACTCGGTATTTCATTTTCGTATGCGTAAAATTCATCATTTCTCGCATGCAATCAATTGTCGTCATTTATTTTCATGCACTCATCAAGCTCAGCATTTAATTCTCGTATGTGTTGATACTCGAATTTTGACGCCATTTTTATTTAATTTTAGCATTTCTGTCATTCAGCTAATTTACAGTCATTTTCAGTTGATTTAATGTCGCTAGCATTTTTAGGTGTTTCGTTGCATTTTTGCATCATCGTCAGCATCGTCAGCCTTCGAAATCGCATTTTTAATTTTTCGGCATGTATTTTCATTATTATTATCATTAATATTTTTAGCCTTAAAAATCACATTTTTAATTATCCGGCAGTCGTTTGCTAATTTTTTCTTCATTTTAGGTCATCACATGAATTTTAGGATTTTTTATATTGTAGCACATATTTTAGTATTTTTATTATTTTATTATTATTTTTATTCGAGCTTTTATTAGACCCGGGTAAGTCCACTCGGACCATAGCTTGACTTTAAAATGTTTTCCATCAACTAGTTGCTAGATTTTTTTCTGGTCGCAACGGTCTACAGCGATTCGTGTGATTTTCGGCGTAACGTTATTATTTTTCCGTTCAAACGTTTGACTTTTTTGAACGCGAAAATAAACACGTTAAACGAAAAATTCTCGTCATTCGCTGTAGACGGTTAAACCCGTCGTATTTTTTTCTACGTGAGGGTACCTTCGGCTCGAAAAGTCAGAACGTTTGTTCCCGGAAACTGGCTCGAGGCCATTTAAATCAGATAAAAGGCCATTTGATCATGGCCATTGATCTGGTCAACCAAAGGAAAGTCAACCAGATCAATGGCCCTTGATTTAATGTGCATAATGCACATGCACAGTGCACGCACGAGGGAGGCAGCGGAAGTCCTTGCCCGAGCCAACTGCTCCCTAGCTCCCTAGCCCTCCGCCATCATCACGGTTCCCCTAGCCCAGCCAGCGCACACGTCCGGCCACCACGCGCAGCTCCCACGTCCAGCCTCCTAACGCGTTCCCCGGCTATAAATAGCAAGCATTCCCTACGCGCAAACGGTCCGAAAATCTTGAAAAAAAACAGCATTGCTCTCTCCCCCTTTTTCGGTCCAATTCCTGCACTCCTGAACCCCATTCGCTCACCCTCACTCTCATTCATCGCCGTCGTCCACCGGCAGCACCACCGCTGTAAGCCGTTCTTTCTCTCTCTCTCACTGTTTCTTTCTTTGATTTTTGTTCATGCCTTAGACGATCATTTGGTTGCTCAAATATGTTCAATTGCTTGAGTTTTAAGTTAGTTACATCACACTAGCAGTGATTGAATTTTTTGAACACTTGGGGTATTTATTTGCTAATTAAATGAATTAATGTGCATTATTATTACCGTTGCAATTGCCACTGTTTGGCTGGGATTTACGTGACTGTGATTGCTTGATTGTGTTGTTGGAAGGGAGAGGCTCCGTTTGGGCCAAGAACCAGGCGAGTTGGTCGCCTGGTTCGCTACCTCCGTCGCCGGCAGTGGCGCCGGCAATGGAAGGTTGAAGATGAGTTGATCGGGCCAACGGCCCTTTGCGCGAGAAAATGAAAGAAAGGTGATGGGCTTGGCCCATCACCATTTAAATGAATTTCCTTGGGCCAGGAATTGTTCCTGGCCCATTTCTCCAAATTTTTAAGCTGGGCCCAGCCCATTTATATTTTTCCGAGCCTTCGAGTCGTAATTTTTTTTACGTAAAATGCTCACATGCTTCGTATAATTATTTTTCATGATACGTGCTATTTTTCGTATGTTTTATACATGAATTGTTTAATTCACTTTTTTTTCGTAAAATACTCGTATGCTTCGTATGATTATTTGTCGTACTAACACTTTTAATTTTCTGTAATATCAACTGTTTATTTTCTGTAAATATCAACTGTTTAATTATTCGCACTTTAAATTTCAGCAATTTAAATTCAATACCGCCTACATGGTCGGTCGCATTTTAATTCTCGTAAATATTCAACTGCTTTACTTTTTCGCAAAACTGCTGGAAATCCTTCCGCAAATTATCAACTGTTTACTTTTCCGTATTTTACTTTTCTGCACTTTAAATTTCAGCAATTTACTTTCAGCAATTTAAATTCAATACCGCCTACATGGTCGGTCGCATTTTAATTCTCGTAAATATTCAACTGCTTTACTTTTTCGCAAAACTGCTGGAAATCCTTCCGCAAATTATCAACTGTTTACTTTTCCGTATTTTACTTTTCTGCACTTTAAATTTCAGCAATTTACTTTTCAGCAATTTAAATTCAATACCGCCTATATGGTCGGTCGCATTTTAATTCTCGTAAATATTCAACTGCTTTACTTTTTCGCAAAACTGCTGGAAATCCTTCCGCAAATTATCAACTGTTTACTTTTCCGCACTTTACTTTTCCGCACTTTAAATTTCAGCAATTTACTTTCAGCAATTTAAATTCAATACCGCCTACATGGTCGGTCGCAATATCAACTGTTTATTTTCCGCAAATATCTAACTGTCCATTCTCTACATTATCAATCTGTTTTATTTTCTGCAAATCATTAAACTTTTTTTTTCTTCTTCCCTGTAAATCGCCAATAGCATTTTATTTTTCTGCACTTATCAAAACAACATTTAAATTCTCGTATGCGTAAAATCAATCATTTTTCGCATGCAATCAACCTAGCACTTAAATTCTCGTATGCGTAAAATCCATCATTTTTCGCATGCAATCAAAACAGCATTTCATTTTCTTATGCGTAAAATCCATCATTTATCGCATGCAATCAACCCAGCATTTAAATTCTCGTATGCGTAAAATCAATCATTTTTCGCATGCAATCAACCTAGCACTTAAATTCTCGTATGCGTAAAATCCATCATTTTCGCATGCAAATCAAAACAGCATTTCATTTTCGTATGCGTAAAATCCATCATTTTTCGCATACAATCAACCCAGCATTTAAATTCTCGTATGCGTAAAATCAATCACTTTTCGCATGCAATCAACCCAGCATTTAAATTCTCGTATGCGTAAAATCAATCACTTTTCGCATGCAATCAACCTAGCATTTAAATTCTCGTATGCGTAAAATCAATCATTTTTCGCATGCAATCAACACAGCATTTAAATTCTCATGTGCTTAAAATCAATCATTTTTCGAACGCAATCAACTCGGTATTTCATTTTTGTATGCGTAAAATTCATCATTTCTCGCATGCAATCAATTGTCGTCATTTATTTTCATGCACTCATCAAGCTCAGCATTTAATTCTCGTATGCGTACAATCCATCATTTTACGTGTGCAATCAATTGTCATTTAAAATTTTCATTGATCAGTTATCTCTCAAGCTATCACTAACACTCTCATTTTGTAGGTTAATTTCAAGCTTCGCTCGAAAGTACGCCTCACAAGTCCTTTTTATTTATTCGATGCTTTCTGCAAATATCAACTGTATGCATGATATATCGAACTGCTAGAATTAAAATCAACCCACATGAACAACGTGTTTAAAGACGTGCTTAAAATACTATGTTCATCTGATTTCAAATTCTTGCTTGTATTGACTGCATGTACATGGGGACTTTCGATCCCACTTCAGTTTTTTTTCACTTCAAAAACCTATCATTTAAATTGGTACTCTGTTAGCAATCCATGTTAGAATCACGTAGTAATTAGGTTAATCATGCATGGCCCGATGATGAAAAAAGAGGGCGTTCATTCAGCATTACGGAAAATTCAGTCCCATCACGTTACGGTCAAGAATAATCGATCGATCTTGATAAACGGTAACCCCGTCCGAAAGATCTTTTTATTATTCCTGAACGGTCCCGATTGTAAAAAAGGCTAAAGTGACGATTCCTCTGAGGGCCCCCTTTTTCAAAAATGCATTTTTCAAGCACCTTTTTAAACACCTCTCTCATCAACCGGTAACCGTTTTCGGATGTGACTCGGGTGCCTAACACCTTCCCGAGACCATAATACGACCCCGAACCTTTGTCTGGGGTCCAGACCCCTTTTTGTGCCTTTAGTTTTTTACTTATTATATTTCCTATTCCATGACGATTAGGGTTCCCTAAGCCTAGCAACAAAATTAGGGTGGCGACTTCATTGCATGCTGCTAGGCGTCCCTTTTACGCCAAGCATCTGAAGGTCTCAAATTTCGTTGCACACTCGCGAATTTTTAATTTTCGGGGCGCGACAGTTTGGCGACTCCACTGGGGAATTTAGGGTCGGAGCCGGTTTTTATCTTTTTAGAGAGGTGTTTTATTTGTTTATTTATTTGCTTTGATCAATTGCTGGCTGTTTATTTATTTACTTTATCAATTGTCATATGCATTTCATAGCGCCCTACACCCAGGGGACAATTACCAAAATAGGAGGGTAGTAGTGACGCCCTAGGACACATGTCCTGGGTAGTGTTCACCAATCCCAACTCGGATGAACCCCTAAAGCCAGTCGAAAGGTTATACGATTTCGCAAGGAATCGGGCGACTGGACGACACTTTAGGGACCTTTTCATGGTATCATCCGGGAACCATTCAAGCCAGTTAGAGGTGTCGGAATCAGAGCCCCGGCACAGGCATCATGATTATACCTGTTTGTCGTGGCATATTGACGTGATTTTTCTGTTATACGAACTGTAAATTTTCTGACACGTGCAGGTTACTTTGCATTTAAAATTTTATTTTTTGTCCCACAGGACCCGTTTTGCTCATTCAATATGTCGGCACCTACACTACTTTCACTTGATATTTTCGGGGAACAAAGTTTCAACGATCAGACACTACAAAGCCGAATTGCCGCCTTAGAGGCTGAGTTAGAGATGCAGAAAGGGGAGTTGGCTTCGATGGAGTACCTTTGGCAACAGGACTCTAACGTCCAGGAATGACACCTTCAGGGAATGGCTCGGATATCGGAAAATCTTTTCTTTTAGCTAGGACCCCTGATTCCACCTATCTTAGCCATTTTTGATAAATTTAGCAAGTTTACCATACTTTTGTAAACACTTTTAATAAAGTCGTACTCTTTCGGATATTTATTAAAATCGCCTCATCTTTTCCATATCAATTATCCATCCAAACGCAACTCAAAAGACTATCGCAAAAAGAAAGAGAAAATCCCTCCGGGATAAACACAGTCGTTTCACCCAAAGAACCAAAAAATCAGACCAAACATTCAAAAAAAACAAAAACAGCCAAATATTGCCCACTCGTGGCTTTGTCCTCTTAGCTTATCACGACCTCCAAGTTCATGGCATTGATTGTCATCCCTCCCCTCGGTTGGGTTCACCAGGCGTCAGGCCCTACGTCATTTGCAAGCACAGTATGAAAGAGATCTTCTTAGCATGGCGGCATTGGTTGCCCCTGCTGATTTGGGTTTCGCCGTTAGCATCTCAGATTTTCTTCATATCGTTGGAATGTATAGAGGCTTCCTTCGTATCTTGTCAACCACTGGGATTCCTCACCTCTCCGACCGCCCTGAAAATATCAAGTGAAAGTGTGGCCGGAAAATGAATGAGCAACGTGGAGGCCTCAGGATTGCATATCACCTGTATATCCTCACTTGTATTTACTTTTTCTGTGTTTTTCCCTTTTTCAGGTTCACGATAGCTCCTCGAAAGCAAGCTACTCCGCACCGGCTCCCCCTAACTAGACTTCAAAAATGAAAAATGACTGAACTGGCCAAGACCGACGAAGCACTAATGGCTAGAATCGCAGAGTTAGAGGAGCAAGTTAGGATCAGTACAGAAAGGGCCGCCAGGGCCGAAAAGGAAAGAGATGAAGCTGTCACCGAAGTGCCACCGGGTTTTGATCTCCCTCAAACAAACGGACCTTCCTCTTCGCTCACCGTCGCAGGATCTTCCATACTCCCACCACTTTCTGGCCCCCCGGGCCATTGGAGATGGGATAATCCCTTCGCTGTACCCATCACTGCACATCCTACAGTTAAGGCGGGTGAAGAGATCTCCCCGTCGCTTCAGCACCTTTCAATCAACCCTACTGTGGACCCCAGCAAGAGTCAGGCCCACCTAGAGGCTTTGTATCTCCCCCTTATTCCTCCAAGCACAATTCCCGGACCTGTGGGAACTCAGCTCCTCACTTTCAACCCAGCACATCCTCAGTTCTCGTCAGAACCTACGCTACCCTTCGGTTCTAACCCCATCAGAACCGAAGAACCAAAAGGTGACAGACTGAATCTTCTCGAGGAAAGACTCAGAGCAATCGAAGGGGCCGATCCATTTGATCCCACAGGTCCCGCCGATATGTGTATGGTCCCCGGGATCGTTATACCTCCGAAGTACAAGATCCCTGACTTCGAAAAGTATACTGGGGAAGAGTGCCCAAAGACCCACCTCAGAGCATACTGCAATAAGATGGCCGAGATGATCCACAACGAGCCGTTGTTGATACATCTATTCCGAGAAAGCTTGACCAAGCACGCCCTAACTTGGTATATGGGCCTAGACAGAGCCAGGATCAGGACATGGAGAGACCTGTCCGATGCCTTCTACAGGCAATACAAATTCAACTTGGAAGTTGCACCAGACCGTTCTGATCTACAGGATCTAGAGAAGAGGACCGACGAATCGGTGAAGACTTACGCTCAGAGGTGGAGAGGGCTACCATCTAGAATTTCTTCTCCGCTAAATGACAAAGAACTCTCGTCAATTTTCATAAACACTTTCAAGGCTCCCTACTACACCTATCTTATATCCAATCCATCAAATAACTTTTCTGACATAGTCACGGTGGCTGAGAGAGTTGAACAAGGAATTAAATCTGGGAGGATCACCGCTTCCACACCAGAAGAAACGCTTAAAAGAGCACCCATCATGAAGGAAGATGTCATCTTTGTCTCCTCGGGACCTAGTAACCGGCGACCTTCCCCATCGCCTCCACCACATATCCCACAAAAGAACCAACACACCCTTTGGAACAGGAAACCGCTACCACCTCTTCCCATTCCTTTAGAGGAAATTTACGAGCATCTCTTGACAGCCGGGCAAATTGCGCCAATCCCGATTCAGCCTATACAACCTCCTTATCCGAAGTGGTACAACCCTATTGCTAGATGCACGTACCACGCTGGAGCTCAAGGCCATGCCATAGAAGACTGCTCTGCTCTTAGAGGAAAGGTTGATCGCTTGATCAAGAACAAATGCATCTCTTTCGAAGGTTCTAGCATGACCATCAACCCTATTCCAAATCATACTTTGGGTAGTGGAAGGATGATATAGGGCTCAACCATTTGCGTGAAGAAGTCTGGGGGGGGGGGGGCTCTGCGTAATTAGACCGCCGCCACGCTTCCTGATGTCTCTTTGTAATATGCGTGCATGTCTTGTTTATAGGGACTTGCGTTCCCCTTTGGTTTAAAAATAAATAAATATATTTAACCCCCTCTTCGAGCGTCTTGTACTATTCGCGTTTCAGGATGAATGTTGATTCAATGGGTTTTGATAAACCCTATGTCTTTAGCGATAAAGAAAGTATCACCACAATTAAGAATGAGGCCGGGATTCCATGCAAATCGGTCCATTTAAGAGAAAGGGCGGAAAAGGAGATAGTCCTTCATCAGGAAAAGTCTTGGTGGCAAGCAATGAAGTTCAAAGGGATGTTGATCCAAAAGCACAAGGCTCAAACGCACACCATAGTCGAGCCTACGACTTTAAACAAGGGCGCTTCGTGGGAGGCAACCCACGTGTTCTTTTCAATTATTCTCTTTCGTTAATTTTAAATTCAACATCTTGGGGTACCTTTTCCCTATGAATTTATTATTTGACTGTGTCTTCATTTCAGGTGCAGCAAGACTTGTAAATATGGGGGCAAGCGAATGAAGTGACAACCGAAGGAAGGTGTTGAAAAATGTCAAAGCTCATTTTTCAAGGAAGTTGTCCTTCATGTTTACAATTTCCCCTTGTCGCAATTTACGTTTCTGAAAATTATGGTCTCGCAGTTTACATTTCCGTGGTTTTGCATTTCAGGTGCAACGAGACTTGTAAACTTGGGGGCAAGCAGGTGAAGCGACGACCAAAAGAAGGAGAAAAAAATGTCCGAGCTCATTTTTCAAGGAAGTTGTCCTTTTACATTTTTGCAATTTCCGTTTCCGCAATTTCTGTTTCCGTAATTTATATATTCGCAATTTACATTTTCACAATTTTTCCGCTATTTACATTGATTGCAAGGGTGCATGCGTCATGTTGGCTAAAATCCTTAGTGTTCGCAAAAAAATTATCTTTATACATGTGCAACTTGGGCTAAAAAAAAGAGAGGAGGGAGAGGATGAAAACAAAAATTTGATGTTTTGAATTTTTTTTTCAAGCATACTTTATCACGACATGGATGACTTGTGCGTTCATTAGAAATTATATGAAACATACATGATTTTGTCTGTTAGCTCTTATATCCATGGCACGTCTAGACATAAGCAATCACAAAACATATCCCTGTGAGTATTTTGGGGCTTCACGCTTTGTTTCTTTCATGAGTGTAAGTGCCTGACTAGATACTAGTTGAATTCGCATAATATCCAGGGTACATGCGCCATTAGACATGGGATAGCTATAAAGTGACATGGGACTTTTACGATTTTCTCCACTTTTTTTCGTTTTTTCCCTCTTTCCACCATATATGCCATCACTCCCCAAACCGTCAATATCACTCATACCCCGGGAGCCAAAGAGCAGTTTCAGCTAAAATCGTCAGCCGGAAGTAAAAGCACGTCGAGTCCAAGAGCACGATGAAAGAGACGGAAAAGGTCACCAGGAGATCGCTAAGGACCATCACTGAAGAAGCAGCAACGACGAAGGCCGAGGCCTCAAGACAGAAGGGGAAGAGATCAAGACAAATGCTGTGCTTGCTCTGCTCTGTTGCATTTTCAAATCAAATCAAAAAGGGGAGGGATATATATATATAAAAAAAAAGAGGGGGAAAAGGAGAGGAAAAAAAAGAAAAAGGAGAGAGGGGAAAAAGGGAAAAGAAAAGAAAAGTGCTCAGAGACCTTCGACGAATACAAAAAATCGAAGAGCCAAAGCAATCACAGCCCGGGGACAACTCAATTCGAGAAAATCTCGAAGAAAACTTTCCCCAGTGAACTCGAGTAGAAAGGCCCAAGGCCAACTCGAGAAATCTCAAAGCAGCCTTCCCCTAGTAAAGTCAAGCAAAAGAGGCCCAAGGCCAACTCAAGAAACCTCAAAGCAAGCATCCCTAGTGAGAACCCGAGAAGAGAAAGGGGCCCCAGGCCAACTCAAGTAGTAAGTCGTAAAATGAACAGCGACGACGCTCCCCAATGAAGACTCAAGAAAAGGGCCCCTGGCCAAAGGGAAAGCACCCCCAACAAGGATCCCAGAGCTCACGCACTCTGTCAAGCAAGAATCCCCAGCAAAAAGTGAAAAGACTCGCGCACCTCGCCCTCATCCTGGCCAATTAGCAAAGCATCACTCATCAAAAGCCTTCCAACTCCTTAACAAAGCAATATTTCCCAAAACAAACTCCTTTCCGGACTTTTCGTGTCCTTTCATTCTTTTCCGTAAAAGTCCCATCAATTATTAGAACGCCCATGCATGTGCATCTTCATTCGAAGTATATTCACTCGGATTGACATTGCGAACTGTAAATTATGTATCATGTTAGTTGCATCTTTATGAGTGTAAAACACTTAGCCTTGTTCCAGAGCGTGAGTGCAAACACTAATATCAGGTGAGGATTGTTTACGGCTGCAAGTTGTGGGAAAGTCTTGTCCTTGAGGTCGTTATTTCTTGAACAAGACGTAGACGTTATCTAGACTTGAATCAATCATGTTCATATAATGAAAACTGAACGCACATTTTATCCAAAAAGAGAAAAAGGCTTGAATTTATTTTCTTAAACAAAGAAATCATTTTCATTCCAAACAAAAAAACTTGGGGGAAAGCCGTGGGTTAAAGGTAGGAATATTTGATATTTCTCACAGGTCAATTGCTCTCTCCTTTTTCTATTTTGTTGCTACTTTGTATTTGCTTCCTTCCAATTTGCAGGACACAGATATGCTCCGGTGACTCCTCAACCATGGGTCTTCGATGACGACATCGTTGTAAAGCCCTCGCCTTGGATCGAACGTCGAATGAAGAACATCACCACTCCTCACCATGGGTCTTCGATGACGACATCGTTGTAAAGCCCTCGCCATCTTGGATTTTCATCAAAATCCAATCAGCGTCGAATGGAGTACGTTACCACTCCCAAATCAACTTCGTGTGGTGAATCTCGTTCCCTCACGGTCAACCACTCTCCATTTCAATTCGTACGGTAAGTTCAAGGTAAGACTTGCTTTCCCTTCTTACACCATCTGTTAAGCGTTGTGTTCAGGTCACGTCCCCACATCGTGTCTTAGAAAGTTGTGTCTGGTCACGTCCACACATATTGTCTGTTAAGCGTTGTGAAGGGTCACGTCCCCACATCGTGTTTTTAATGCTGTGTCTGGTCACGTCCACACATATTGTCTGTTAAGCGTTGTGAAGGGTCACGTCCCCACATCGTGTTTTTAATGCTGTGTCTGGTCACGTCCGCACAGTCGTCTGATAATGTTATGTCTGGTCACGTCCACACATATTGTCTGTTAAGCGTTGTGAAGGGTCACGTCCCCACATCGTGTTTTTAATGCTGTGTCTGGTCACGTCCGCACAGTCGTCTGATAATGTTATGTCTGGTCACGTCCACACATATTGTCTGTTAAGCGTTGTGTTCAGGTCACGTCCCCACATCGTGTCCTAGAAAGTTGTGTCTGGTCACGTCCACACATATTGTCTGTTAAGCGTTGTGAAGGGTCACGTCCCCACATCGTGTTTTTAATGCTGTGTCTGGTCACGTCCACACAGTCGTCTGATAATGTTATGTCTGGTCATGTCCACACATATTGTCTGTTAAGCGTTGTGAAGGGTCACGTCCCCACATCGTGTTTTTAATGTTGTGTCTGGTCACGTCCGCACAGTCGTCTGATAATGTTATGTCTGGTCACGTCCACACATATTGTCTGTTAAGCGTTGTGAAGGGTCACGTCCCCACATCGTGTTTTTAATGCTGTGTCTGGTCACGTCCGCACAGTCGTCTGATAATGTTGTGTCTGGTCACGTCCGCACATATTGTCTGTTAAGCGTTGTGAAGGGTCACGTCCCCACATCGTGTTTTTAATGCTGTGTCTGGTCACGTCCGCACAGTCGTCTGATAATGTTGTGTCTGGTCATGTCCGCACATATTGACTGTTAAGCGTTGTGAAGGGTCACGTCCCCACATCGTGTTTTTAAGGCTGTGTCTGGTCACGTCCGCACATGTCATCTGATAATGTTGTGTCTGGTCACGTCCGCACAGGTTGTCTGCTAAGCGTTGTGAAGGGTCACGTCCCCACATCGTGTTTTTAAGGCTGTGTCTGGTCACGTCCGCACATGTCGTCTGATAATGTTGTGTCTCGTCACGTCCGCACAGGTTGCCTGCTAAGCGTTGTGAAGGGTCACGTCCCCACATCGTGTTTTTTAATACTGTGTCTGGTCACGTCCGCACAATCGTCTGATAATGTTGTGTCTGGTTACGTCCGCACATGTTGTCTGTTAAGCGTTGTGAAAGGTCACGTCCCCACATCATGCTGTTAATGTCAGGTCCGGTCACGTCCGCACAGTCGTCTGATAAGGTTGTGTCTGGTCACGTCCACGCATATTGTCTGTTAAGCGTTGAAGGGTCACGTCCCCACATCGCGTTTGTTAATATTGTGTCTGGTCACGTCCGCACATGTCATCTGTTAATGTTGTGTCAGGTCACGTCCCCACACCATATCTTGAAAATTCATAAACAGTCACCCCAAATATCAAATCAACATCAGGGCAAAGGTATGTTATCGTCAATCAATATCCGAGCGAAGGTACGTTACAACTCTCATTTACATAATTCTATATTTCTGCATAATTATCACTCCTCCGTGAGCAACTACTTTTTTTCGTGTATCTAAAAATACTCCTCCTTGAGCGACTACTTTTCTGCATATCTAAATAACTCCTCCTTGAGTGACTATACTTTCAACACCAGCGTCTGGAGAGCGATAGCCTCGCATGGTCGTATAACTACATTTTCAGCACCAGCGTCCGGAGAGCGATAGCCTCGCACAGACCTTCATCCGCATTGCCACGTCAACACTCGGAGAGCGATAGCCTCACATGGACATTCATTTACATTGCCACGTCAACATCCAGAGAGTGATAGCCTCGCACGGACATTCATTCACATCACCACGACGACGTCCGGAGAGCGATAGCCTCGCACGGACCTTTATCCGTATTTCCACATCATCGTCCGAAGAGCGATAGCCTCGCACCGACATGCAACCTCATTTTTCATACCAGCATCAAGCAATGCGATAGCCTCGCCCAGACTAGAATTTAAAGCATACCTCCTCCTAGAGTGACATCAAAAGCATACCTCCTCCCAGAGTGACATCAACCAACCATCTCCTCCCAGAGTGACATCCACGAACAACATCATCAATTTTGTAAACACGTTTTTATCCCCAGTGCCAACATCAATTCCCTCATCACCAAATAACACCATCAAAAGCATTAACATTCTTCTCCTCCCAGAGTGACAACATAGTTTAGATTCCGACCTAGCATTTCTTCTCCTCCTAGAGTGACAGCATTTAGTTTTCAGCCTTAGCATTTCTTCTCCTCCCAGAGTGACATCATAGGTTTAGTTTTCAGCATCAAGCATTTCTTCTCCTCCCAGAGTGACAGCATTTAGTTTTCAGCCTTAGCATTTCTTCTCCTCCCAGAGTGACATCATAGGTTTAGTTTTCAGCATCAAGCATTTCTTCTCCTCCCAGAGTGATAGCATAGCGTAGTTCTACCTTTTTCAACCTTGGCATTTCTTCCCCTCCCAGAGCAACATCCCTCACACAATTCTACATTTCTGCATAATTATTTTCCTCCTCCTAGAGTGACATCATTAGGACAAATCATTCATACTTCTGCGAATCGCGCATTATCTTCCGAAGCAACATCAGTCACATGTCAAGCGATCATCCCCCCCCCAGTGGAGCTGTCGTTTACATTTTCGATCAACAACCTATCTCCTCCCAGAGCGATGTCAGCGGATTACCTCCTCCCAGAGTGGCAGCATCACTTTCCTCCTCTCAGAGTGACATCAAGCAAGCACCTGGTATCCCCAGTGACAGCATCAAACAATCTCCTCCTCCCAGAGCGACATCAAGCAACTACCTCCTCCCAGAGCGACATCATCACTGTAAGTTTGAGGTAAGACCCGCTGTGTCGTCAAAATTCGGATATAGGGGCAACTGTCTTTACTGCTTATCAAATACTTCGATAAGACAGTAAAGAGGGGGCAACTGTTGATACCCGAATTTTGACGCCATTTTTATTTAATTTTAGCATTTCTGTCATTCAGCTAATTCACAGTCATTTTCAGTTGATTTAATGTCGCTAGCATTTTTAGGTGTTTCGTTGCATTTTTGCATCATCGTCAGCATCGTCAGCCTTCGAAATCGCATTTTTAATTTTTCGGCATGTATTTTCATTATTATTATCATTAATATTTTTACCCTTAAAAATCACATTTTTAATTATCCGGCAGTCGTTTGCTAATTTTTTCTTCGTTTTAGGTCATCACATGAATTTTAGGATTTTTTATATTGTAGCACATCTTTTAGTATTTTTATTATTTTATTATTATTTTTATTCGAGCTTTTATTAGACCCGAGTAAGTCCACTCGGACCATAGCTTGACTTTAAAATGTTTTCCATCAACTAGTTGCTAGATTTTTTTCTGGTCGCAACGGTCTACAGCGATTCGTGTGATTTTCGGCGTAACGTTATTATTTTTCCGTTCAAACGTTTCACGTTTTTTAACACAAAAATAAACACGTTAAACGAAAAATTCTCGTCATTCGCTGTAGACGGTTAAACCCGTCGTATTTTTTTCTACGTGACGGTACCTTCGGCTCGAAAAGTCAGAACGTTTGTTCCCGGAAACTGGCTCGAGGCCATTTAAATCAGATAAAAGGCCATTTGATCATAGCCATTGATCTGGTCAACCAAGGAAAGTCAACCAGATCAATGGCCCTTGATTTAATGTGCATAATGCACATGCACAGTGCACGCACGAGGGAGGCAGCGGAAGTCCTTGCCCGAGCCAACTGCTCCCTAGCTCCCTAGCCCTCCGCCATCATCACGGTTCCCCTAGCCCAGCCAGTGCACACGTCCGGCCACCACGCGCATCTCCCACGTCCGGCCTCCTCACGCGTTCCCTGACTATAAATAGCAAGCATTCCCTACGCGCAAACGGTCCGAAAATCTTGAAAAAAAACAGCATTGCTCTCTCCCCCTTTTTCGGTCCAATTCCTGCACTCCTGAACCCCATTCGCTCACACTCACTCTCATTCATCGCCGTCGTCCGCCGGCAGCACCACCGCTGTAAGCCGTTCTTTCTCTCTCTCTCACTGTTTCTTTCTTTGATTTTTGTTCATGCCTTAGACGATCATTTGGTTGCTCAAATATGTTCAATTGCTTGAGTTTTAAGTTAGTTACATCACACTAGCAGTGATTGAATTGTTTGAACACTTGGGGTATTTATTTGCTAATTAAATGAATTAATGTGCATTATTATTACCGTTGCAATTGCCACTGTTTGGCTGGGATTTACGTGACTGTGATTGCTTGATTGTGTTGTTGGAAGGGAGAGGCTCCGTTTGGGCCAAGAACCAGGCGAGTTGGTCGCCTGGTTCGCTACCTCCGTCGCCTGCAGTGGCGCCGGCGATGGAAGGTTGAAGATGAGTTGATCGGGCCAGCGGCCCTTTGCGCGAGAAAATGAAAGAAAGGTGATGGGCTTGGCCCATCACCATTTAAATGAATTTCCTTGGGCCAGGAATTGTTCCTGGCCCATTTCTCCAAATTTTTAAGCTGGGCCCAGCCCATTTATATTTTTCCGAGCCTTCGAGTCGTAATTTTTTTTACGTAAAATGCTCACATGCTTCGTATAATTGTTTTTCATGATACGTGCTATTTTTCGTATGTTTTATACATGAATTTTTTAATTCACTTTTTTTTCGTAAAATACTCGTATGCTTCGTATGATTATTTGTCGTACTAACACTTTTAATTTTCTGTAATATCAACTGTTTATTTTCTGTAAATATCAACTGTTTAATTATTCGCACTTTAAATTTCAGCAATTTAAATTCAATACCGCCTACATGGTCGGTCGCATTTTAATTCTCGTAAATATTCAACTGCTTTACTTTTTCGCAAAACTGCTGGAAATCCTTCCGCAAATTATCAACTGTTTACTTTTCCGTATTTTACTTTTCTGCACTTTAAATTTCAGCAATTTACTTTCAGCAATTTAAATTCAATACCGCCTACATGGTCGGTCGCATTTTAATTCTCGTAAATATTCAACTGCTTTACTTTTTCGCAAAACTGCTGGAAATCCTTCCGCAAATTATCAACTGTTTACTTTTCCGTATTTTACTTTTCTGCACTTTAAATTTCAGCAATTTACTTTTCAGCAATTTAAATTCAATACCGCCTATATGGTCGGTCGCATTTTAATTCTCGTAAATATTCAACTGCTTTACTTTTTCGCAAAACTGCTGGAAATCCTTCCGCAAATTATCAACTGTTTACTTTTCCGCACTTTACTTTTCCGCACTTTAAATTTCAGCAATTTACTTTCAGCAATTTAAATTCAATACCGCCTACATGGTCGGTCGCAATATCAACTGTTTATTTTCCGCAAATATCTAACTGTCCATTCTCTACATTATCAATCTGTTTTATTTTCTGCAAATCATTAAACTTTTTTTTTCTTCTTCCCTGTAAATCGCCAATAGCATTTTATTTTTCTGCACTTATCAAAACAGCATTTAAATTCTCGTATGCGTAAAATCAATCATTTTTCGCATGCAATCAACCTAGCACTTAAATTCTCGTATGCGTAAAATCCATCATTTTTCGCATGCAATCAAAACAGCATTTCATTTTCTTATGCGTAAAATCCATCATTTATCGCATGCAATCAACCCAGCATTTAAATTCTCGTATGCGTAAAATCAATCATTTTTCGCATGCAATCAACCTAGCACTTAAATTCTCGTATGCGTAAAATCCATCATTTTCGCATGCAAATCAAAACAGCATTTCATTTTCGTATGCGTAAAATCCATCATTTTTCGCATACAATCAACCCAGCATTTAAATTCTCGTATGCGTAAAATCAATCACTTTTCGCATGCAATCAACCCAGCATTTAAATTCTCGTATGCGTAAAATCAATCACTTTTCGCATGCAATCAACCTAGCATTTAAATTCTCGTATGCGTAAAATCAATCATTTTTCGCATGCAATCAACACAGCATTTAAATTCTCATGTGCTTAAAATCAATCATTTTTCGAACGCAATCAACTCGGTATTTCATTTTTGTATGCGTAAAATTCATCATTTCTCGCATGCAATCAATTGTCGTCATTTATTTTCATGCACTCATCAAGCTCAGCATTTAATTCTCGTATGCGTACAATCCATCATTTTACGTGTGCAATCAATTGTCATTTAAAATTTTCATTGCTCAGTTATCTCTCAAGCTATCACTAACACTCTCATTTTGTAGGTTAATTTCAAGCTTCGCTCGAAAGTACGCCTCACAAGTCCTTTTTATTTATTCGATGCTTTCTGCAAATATCAACTGTATGCATGATATATCGAACTGCTAGAATTAAAATCAACCCACATGAACAACGTGTTTAAAGACGTGCTTAAAATACTATGTTCATCTGATTTCAAATTCTTGCTTGTATTGACTGCATGTACATGGGGACTTTCGATCCCACTTCAGTTTTTTTTCACTTCAAAAACCTATCATTTAAATTGGTACTCTGTTAGCAATCCATGTTAGAATCACGTAGTAATTAGGTTAATCATGCATGGCCCGATGATGAAAAAAGAGGGCGTTCATTCAGCATTACGGAAAATTCAGTCCCATCACGTTACGGTCAAGAATAATCGATCGATCTTGATAAACGGTAACCCCGTCCGAAAGATCTTTTTATTATTCCTGAACGGTCCCGATTGTAAAAAAGGCTAAAGTGACGATTCCTCTGAGGGCCCCCTTTTTCAAAAATGCATTTTTCAAGCACCTTTTTAAACACCTCTCTCATCAACCGGTAACCGTTTTCGGATGTGACTCGGGTGCCTAACACCTTCCCGAGACCATAATACGACCCCGAACCTTTGTCTGGGGTCCAGACCCCTTTTTGTGCCTTTAGTTTTTTACTTATTATATTTCCTATTCCATGACGATTAGGGTTCCCTAAGCCTAGCAACAAAATTAGGGTGGCGACTTCATTGCATGCTGCTAGGCGTCCCTTTTACGCCAAGCATCTGAAGGTCTCAAATTTCGTTGCACACTCGCGAATTTTTAATTTTCGGGGCGCGACAGTTTGGCGACTCCACTGGGGAATTTAGGGTCGGAGCCGGTTTTTATCTTTTTAGAGAGGTGTTTTATTTGTTTATTTATTTGCTTTGATCAATTGCTGGCTGTTTATTTATTTACTTTATCAATTGTCATATGCATTTCATAGCGCCCTACACCCAGGGGACAATTACCAAAATAGGAGGGTAGTAGTGACGCCCTAGGACACATGTCCTGGGTAGTGTTCACCAATCCCAACTCGGATGAACCCCTAAAGCCAGTCGAAAGGTTATACGATTTCGCAAGGAATCGGGCGACTGGACGACACTTTAGGGACCTTTTCATGGTATCATCCGGGAACCATTCAAGCCAGTTAGAGGTGTCGGAATCAGAGCCCCGGCACAGGCATCATGATTATACCTGTTTGTCGTGGCATATTGACGTGATTTTTCTGTTATACGAACTGTAAATTTTCTGACACGTGCAGGTTACTTTGCATTTAAAATTTTATTTTTTGTCCCACAGGACCCGTTTTGCTCATTCAATATGTCGGCACCTACACTACTTTCACTTGATATTTTCGGGGAACAAAGTTTCAACGATCAGACACTACAAAGCCGAATTGCCGCCTTAGAGGCTGAGTTAGAGATGCAGAAAGGGGAGTTGGCTTCGATGGAGTACCTTTGGCAACAGGACTCTAACGTCCAGGAATGACACCTTCAGGGAATGGCTCGGATATCGGAAAATCTTTTCTTTTAGCTAGGACCCCTGATTCCACCTATCTTAGCCATTTTTGATAAATTTAGCAAGTTTACCATACTTTTGTAAACACTTTTAATAAAGTCGTACTCTTTCGGATATTTATTAAAATCGCCTCATCTTTTCCATATCAATTATCCATCCAAACGCAACTCAAAAGACTATCGCAAAAAGAAAGAGAAAATCCCTCCGGGATAAACACAGTCGTTTCACCCAAAGAACCAAAAAATCAGACCAAACATTCAAAAAAAACAAAAACAGCCAAATATTGCCCACTCGTGGCTTTGTCCTCTTAGCTTATCACGACCTCCAAGTTCATGGCATTGATTGTCATCCCTCCCCTCGGTTGGGTTCACCAGGCGTCAGGCCCTACGTCATTTGCAAGCACAGTATGAAAGAGATCTTCTTAGCATGGCGGCATTGGTTGCCCCTGCTGATTTGGGTTTCGCCGTTAGCATCTCAGATTTTCTTCATATCGTTGGAATGTATAGAGGCTTCCTTCGTATCTTGTCAACCACTGGGATTCCTCACCTCTCCGACCGCCCTGAAAATATCAAGTGAAAGTGTGGCCGGAAAATGAATGAGCAACGTGGAGGCCTCAGGATTGCATATCACCTGTATATCCTCACTTGTATTTACTTTTTCTGTGTTTTTCCCTTTTTCAGGTTCACGATAGCTCCTCGAAAGCAAGCTACTCCGCACCGGCTCCCCCTAACTAGACTTCAAAAATGAAAAATGACTGAACTGGCCAAGACCGACGAAGCACTAATGGCTAGAATCGCAGAGTTAGAGGAGCAAGTTAGGATCAGTACAGAAAGGGCCGCCAGGGCCGAAAAGGAAAGAGATGAAGCTGTCACCGAAGTGCCACCGGGTTTTGATCTCCCTCAAACAAACGGACCTTCCTCTTCGCTCACCGTCGCAGGATCTTCCATACTCCCACCACTTTCTGGCCCCCCGGGCCATTGGAGATGGGATAATCCCTTCGCTGTACCCATCACTGCACATCCTACAGTTAAGGCGGGTGAAGAGATCTCCCCGTCGCTTCAGCACCTTTCAATCAACCCTACTGTGGACCCCAGCAAGAGTCAGGCCCACCTAGAGGCTTTGTATCTCCCCCTTATTCCTCCAAGCACAATTCCCGGACCTGTGGGAACTCAGCTCCTCACTTTCAACCCAGCACATCCTCAGTTCTCGTCAGAACCTACGCTACCCTTCGGTTCTAACCCCATCAGAACCGAAGAACCAAAAGGTGACAGACTGAATCTTCTCGAGGAAAGACTCAGAGCAATCGAAGGGGCCGATCCATTTGATCCCACAGGTCCCGCCGATATGTGTATGGTCCCCGGGATCGTTATACCTCCGAAGTACAAGATCCCTGACTTCGAAAAGTATACTGGGGAAGAGTGCCCAAAGACCCACCTCAGAGCATACTGCAATAAGATGGCCGAGATGATCCACAACGAGCCGTTGTTGATACATCTATTCCGAGAAAGCTTGACCAAGCACGCCCTAACTTGGTATATGGGCCTAGACAGAGCCAGGATCAGGACATGGAGAGACCTGTCCGATGCCTTCTACAGGCAATACAAATTCAACTTGGAAGTTGCACCAGACCGTTCTGATCTACAGGATCTAGAGAAGAGGACCGACGAATCGGTGAAGACTTACGCTCAGAGGTGGAGAGGGCTACCATCTAGAATTTCTTCTCCGCTAAATGACAAAGAACTCTCGTCAATTTTCATAAACACTTTCAAGGCTCCCTACTACACCTATCTTATATCCAATCCATCAAATAACTTTTCTGACATAGTCACGGTGGCTGAGAGAGTTGAACAAGGAATTAAATCTGGGAGGATCACCGCTTCCACACCAGAAGAAACGCTTAAAAGAGCACCCATCATGAAGGAAGATGTCATCTTTGTCTCCTCGGGACCTAGTAACCGGCGACCTTCCCCATCGCCTCCACCACATATCCCACAAAAGAACCAACACACCCTTTGGAACAGGAAACCGCTACCACCTCTTCCCATTCCTTTAGAGGAAATTTACGAGCATCTCTTGACAGCCGGGCAAATTGCGCCAATCCCGATTCAGCCTATACAACCTCCTTATCCGAAGTGGTACAACCCTATTGCTAGATGCACGTACCACGCTGGAGCTCAAGGCCATGCCATAGAAGACTGCTCTGCTCTTAGAGGAAAGGTTGATCGCTTGATCAAGAACAAATGCATCTCTTTCGAAGGTTCTAGCATGACCATCAACCCTATTCCAAATCATACTTTGGGTAGTGGAAGGATGATATAGGGCTCAACCATTTGCGTGAAGAAGTCTGGGGGGGGGGGGCTCTGCGTAATTAGACCGCCGCCACGCTTCCTGATGTCTCTTTGTAATATGCGTGCATGTCTTGTTTATAGGGACTTGCGTTCCCCTTTGGTTTAAAAATAAATAAATATATTTAACCCCCTCTTCGAGCGTCTTGTACTATTCGCGTTTCAGGATGAATGTTGATTCAATGGGTTTTGATAAACCCTATGTCTTTAGTGATAAAGAAAGTATCACCACAATTAAGAATGAGGCCGGGATTCCATGCAAATCGGTCCATTTAAGAGAAAGGGCGGAAAAGGAGATAGTCCTTCATCAGGAAAAGTCTTGGTGGCAAGCAATGAAGTTCAAAGGGATGTTGATCCAAAAGCACAAGGCTCAAACGCACACCATAGTCGAGCCTACGACTTTAAACAAGGGCGCTTCGTGGGAGGCAACCCACGTGTTCTTTTCAATTATTCTCTTTCGTTAATTTTAAATTCAACATCTTGGGGTACCTTTTCCCTATGAATTTATTATTTGACTGTGTCTTCATTTCAGGTGCAGCAAGACTTGTAAATATGGGGGCAAGCGAATGAAGTGACAACCGAAGGAAGGTGTTGAAAAATGTCAAAGCTCATTTTTCAAGGAAGTTGTCCTTCATGTTTACAATTTCCCCTTGTCGCAATTTACGTTTCTGAAAATTATGGTCTCGCAGTTTACATTTCCGTGGTTTTGCATTTCAGGTGCAACGAGACTTGTAAACTTGGGGGCAAGCAGGTGAAGCGACGACCAAAAGAAGGAGAAAAAAATGTCCGAGCTCATTTTTCAAGGAAGTTGTCCTTTTACATTTTTGCAATTTCCGTTTCCGCAATTTCTGTTTCCGTAATTTATATATTCGCAATTTACATTTTCACAATTTTTCCGCTATTTACATTGATTGCAAGGGTGCATGCGTCATGTTGGCTAAAATCCTTAGTGTTCGCAAAAAAATTATCTTTATACATGTGCAACTTGGGCTAAAAAAAAAGAGAGGAGGGAGAGGATGAAAACAAAAATTTGATGTTTTGAAATTTTTTTTCAAGCATACTTTATCACGACATGGATGACTTGTGCGTTCATTAGAAATTATATGAAACATACATGATTTTGTCTGTTAGCTCTTATATCCATGGCACGTCTAGACATAAGCAATCACAAAACATATCCCTGTGAGTATTTTGGGGCTTCACGCTTTGTTTCTTTCATGAGTGTAAGTGCCTGACTAGATACTAGTTGAATTCGCATAATATCCAGGGTACATGCGCCATTAGACATGGGATAGCTATAAAGTGACATGGGACTTTTACGATTTTCTCCACTTTTTTTCGTTTTTTCCCTCTTTCCACCATATATGCCATCACTCCCCAAACCGTCAATATCACTCATACCCCGGGAGCCAAAGAGCAGTTTCAGCTAAAATCGTCAGCCGGAAGTAAAAGCACGTCGAGTCCAAGAGCACGATGAAAGAGACGGAAAAGGTCACCAGGAGATCGCTAAGGACCATCACTGAAGAAGCAGCAACGACGAAGGCCGAGGCCTCAAGACAGAAGGGGAAGAGATCAAGACAAATGCTGTGCTTGCTCTGCTCTGTTGCATTTTCAAATCAAATCAAAAAGGGGAGGGATATATATATATAAAAAAAAAGAGGGGGAAAAGGAGAGGAAAAAAAAGAAAAAGGAGAGAGGGGAAAAAGGGAAAAGAAAAGAAAAGTGCTCAGAGACCTTCGACGAATACAAAAAATCGAAGAGCCAAAGCAATCACAGCCCGGGGACAACTCAATTCGAGAAAATCTCGAAGAAAACTTTCCCCAGTGAACTCGAGTAGAAAGGCCCAAGGCCAACTCGAGAAATCTCAAAGCAGCCTTCCCCTAGTAAAGTCAAGCAAAAGAGGCCCAAGGCCAACTCAAGAAACCTCAAAGCAAGCATCCCTAGTGAGAACCCGAGAAGAGAAAGGGGCCCCAGGCCAACTCAAGTAGTAAGTCGTAAAATGAACAGCGACGACGCTCCCCAATGAAGACTCAAGAAAAGGGCCCCTGGCCAAAGGGAAAGCACCCCCAACAAGGATCCCAGAGCTCACGCACTCTGTCAAGCAAGAATCCCCAGCAAAAAGTGAAAAGACTCGCGCACCTCGCCCTCATCCTGGCCAATTAGCAAAGCATCACTCATCAAAAGCCTTCCAACTCCTTAACAAAGCAATATTTCCCAAAACAAACTCCTTTCCGGACTTTTCGTGTCCTTTCATTCTTTTCCGTAAAAGTCCCATCAATTATTAGAACGCCCATGCATGTGCATCTTCATTCGAAGTATATTCACTCGGATTGACATTGCGAACTGTAAATTATGTATCATGTTAGTTGCATCTTTATGAGTGTAAAACACTTAGCCTTGTTCCAGAGCGTGAGTGCAAACACTAATATCAGGTGAGGATTGTTTACGGCTGCAAGTTGTGGGAAAGTCTTGTCCTTGAGGTCGTTATTTCTTGAACAAGACGTAGACGTTATCTAGACTTGAATCAATCATGTTCATATAATGAAAACTGAACGCACATTTTATCCAAAAAGAGAAAAAGGCTTGAATTTATTTTCTTAAACAAAGAAATCATTTTCATTCCAAACAAAAAAACTTGGGGGAAAGCCGTGGGTTAAAGGTAGGAATATTTGATATTTCTCACAGGTCAATTGCTCTCTCCTTTTTCTATTTTGTTGCTACTTTGTATTTGCTTCCTTCCAATTTGCAGGACACAGATATGCTCCGGTGACTCCTCAACCATGGGTCTTCGATGACGACATCGTTGTAAAGCCCTCGCCTTGGATCGAGCGTCGAATGAAGAACATCACCACTCCTCACCATGGGTCTTCGATGACGACATCGTTGTAAAGCCCTCGCCATCTTGGATTTTCATCAAAATCCAATCAGCGTCGAATGGAGTACGTTACCACTCCCAAATCAACTTCGTGTGGTGAATCTCGTTCCCTCACGGTCAACCACTCTCCATTTCAATTCGTACGGTAAGTTCAAGGTAAGACTTGCTTTCCCTTCTTACACCATCTGTTAAGCGTTGTGTTCAGGTCACGTCCCCACATCGTGTCTTAGAAAGTTGTGTCTGGTCACGTCCACACATATTGTCTGTTAAGCGTTGTGAAGGGTCACGTCCCCACATCGTGTTTTTAATGCTGTGTCTGGTCACGTCCACACATATTGTCTGTTAAGCGTTGTGAAGGGTCACGTCCCCACATCGTGTTTTTAATGCTGTGTCTGGTCACGTCCGCACAGTCGTCTGATAATGTTATGTCTGGTCACGTCCACACATATTGTCTGTTAAGCGTTGTGAAGGGTCACGTCCCCACATCGTGTTTTTAATGCTGTGTCTGGTCACGTCCGCACAGTCGTCTGATAATGTTATGTCTAGTCACGTCCACACATATTGTCTGTTAAGCGTTGTGTTCAGGTCACGTCCCCACATCGTGTCCTAGAAAGTTGTGTCTGGTCACGTCCACACATATTGTCTGTTAAGCGTTGTGAAGGGTCACGTCCCCACATCGTGTTTTTAATGCTGTGTCTGGTCACGTCCACACAGTCGTCTGATAATGTTATGTCTGGTCATGTCCACACATATTGTCTGTTAAGCGTTGTGAA
This sequence comes from Viola odorata, assembly GCA_963691705.1. Classification (NCBI taxonomy): domain Eukaryota; kingdom Viridiplantae; phylum Streptophyta; class Magnoliopsida; order Malpighiales; family Violaceae; genus Viola; species Viola odorata. Next base: position 44,815,134 of record OY829545.1, on the reverse strand, counting down.
GGGTCACGTCCCCACATCGTGTTTTTAATGTTGTGTCTGGTCACGTCCGCACAGTCGTCTGATAATGTTATGTCTGGTCACGTCCACACATAGTCTGTTAAGCGTTGTGAAGGGTCACGTCCCCACATCGTGTTTTTAATGCTGTGTCTGGTCACGTCCGCACAGTCGTCTGATAATGTTGTGTCTGGTCACGTCCGCACATATTGTCTGTTAAGCGTTGTGAAGGGTCACGTCCCCACATCGTGTTTTTAATGCTGTGTCTGGTCACGTCCGCACAGTCGTCTGATAATGTTGTGTCTGGTCATGTCCGCACATATTGTCTGTTAAGCGTTGTGAAGGGTCACGTCCCCACATCGTGTTTTTAAGGCTGTGTCTGGTCACGTCCGCACATGTCATATGATAATGTTGTGTCTGGTCACGTCCGCACAGGTTGTCTGCTAAGCGTTGTGAAGGGTCACGTCCCCACATCGTGTTTTTAAGGCTGTGTCTGGTCACGTCCGCACATGTCGTCTGATAATGTTGTGTCTAGTCACGTCCGCACAGGTTGCCTGCTAAGCGTTGTGAAGGGTCACGTCCCCACATCGTGTTTTTTAATACTGTGTCTGGTCACGTCCGCACAATCGTCTGATAATGTTGTGTCTGGTTACGTCCGCACATGTTGTCTGTTAAGCGTTGTGAAGGGTCACGTCCCCACATCATGCTGTTAATGTCAGGTCCGGTCACGTCCGCACAGTCGTCTGATAAGGTTGTGTCTGGTCACGTCCACGCATATTGTCTGTTAAGCGTTGAAGGGTCACGTCCCCACATCGCGTTTGTTAATATTGTGTCTGGTCACGTCCGCACATGTCATCTGTTAATGTTATGTCAGGTCACGTCCCCACACCATATCTTGAAAATTCATAAACAGTCACCCCAAATATCAAATCAACATCAGGGCAAAGGTATGTTATCGTCAATCAATATCCGAGCGAAGGTACGTTACAACTCTCATTTACATAATTCTATATTTCTGCATAATTATCACTCCTCCGTGAGCAACTACTTTTTTTCGTGTATCTAAAAATACTCCTCCTTGAGCGACTACTTTTCTGCATATCTAAATAACTCCTCCTTGAGTGACTATACTTTCAACACCAGCGTCTGGAGAGCGATAGCCTCGCATGGTCGTATAACTACATTTTCAGCACCAGCGTCCGGAGAGCGATAGCCTCGCACAGACCTTCATCCGCATTGCCACGTCAACACTCGGAGAGCGATAGCCTCACATGGACATTCATTTACATTGCCACGTCAACATCCAGAGAGTGATAGCCTCGCACGGACATTCATTCACATCACCACGACGACGTCCGGAGAGCGATAGCCTCGCACGGACCTTTATCCGTATTTCCACATCATCGTCCGAAGAGCGATAGCCTCGCACCGACATGCAACCTCATTTTTCATACCAGCATCAAGCAATGCGATAGCCTCGCCCAGACTAGAATTTAAAGCATACCTCCTCCTAGAGTGACATCAAAAGCATACCTCCTCCCAGAGTGACATCAACCAACCATCGCCTCCCAGAGTGACATCCACGAACAACATCATCAATTTTGTAAACACGTTTTTATCCCCAGTGCCAACATCAATTCCCTCATCACCAAATAACACCATCAAAAGCATTAACATTCTTCTCCTCCCAGAGTGACAACATAGTTTAGATTCCGACCTAGCATTTCTTCTCCTCCTAGAGTGACAGCATTTAGTTTTCAGCCTTAGCATTTCTTCTCCTCCCAGAGTGACATCATAGGTTTAGTTTTCAGCATCAAGCATTTCTTCTCCTCCCAGAGTGACAGCATTTAGTTTTCAGCCTTAGCATTTCTTCTCCTCCCAGAGTGACATCATAGGTTTAGTTTTCAGCATCAAGCATTTCTTCTCCTCCCAGAGTGATAGCATAGCGTAGTTCTACCTTTTTCAACCTTGGCATTTCTTCCCCTCCCAGAGCAACATCCCTCACACAATTCTACATTTCTGCATAATTATTTTCCTCCTCCTAGAGTGACATCATTAGGACAAATCATTCATACTTCTGCGAATCGCGCATTATCTTCCGAAGCAACATCAGTCACATGTCAAGCGATCATCCCCCCCCAGTGGAGCTGTCGTTTACATTTTCGATCAACAACCTATCTCCTCCCAGAGCGATGTCAGCGGATTACCTCCTCCCAGAGTGGCAGCATCACTTTCCTCCTCTCAGAGTGACATCAAGCAAGCACCTGGTATCCCCAGTGACAGCATCAAACAATCTCCTCCTCCCAGAGCGACATCAAGCAACTACCTCCTCCCAGAGCGACATCATCACTGTAAGTTTGAGGTAAGACCCGCTGTGTCGTCAAAATTCGGATATAGGGGCAACTGTCTTTACTGCTTATCAAATACTTCGATAAGACAGTAAAGAGGGGGCAACTGTTGATACCCGAATTTTGACGCCATTTTTATTTAATTTTAGCATTTCTGTCATTCAGCTAATTCACAGTCATTTTCAGTTGATTTAATGTCGCTAGCATTTTTAGGTGTTTCGTTGCATTTTTGCATCATCGTCAGCATCGTCAGCCTTCGAAATCGCATTTTTAATTTTTCGGCATGTATTTTCATTATTATTATCATTAATATTTTTACCCTTAAAAATCACATTTTTAATTATCCGGCAGTCGTTTGCTAATTTTTTCTTCGTTTTAGGTCATCACATGAATTTTAGGATTTTTTATATTGTAGCACATCTTTTAGTATTTTTATTATTTTATTATTATTTTTATTCGAGCTTTTATTAGACCCGAGTAAGTCCACTCGGACCATAGCTTGACTTTAAAATGTTTTCCATCAACTAGTTGCTAGATTTTTTTCTGGTCGCAACGGTCTACAGCGATTCGTGTGATTTTCGGCGTAACGTTATTATTTTTCCGTTCAAACGTTTCACGTTTTTTAACACAAAAATAAACACGTTAAACGAAAAATTCTCGTCATTCGCTGTAGACGGTTAAACCCGTCGTATTTTTTTCTACGTGACGGTACCTTCGGCTCGAAAAGTCAGAACGTTTGTTCCCGGAAACTGGCTCGAGGCCATTTAAATCAGATAAAAGGCCATTTGATCATAGCCATTGATCTGGTCAACCAAGGAAAGTCAACCAGATCAATGGCCCTTGATTTAATGTGCATAATGCACATGCACAGTGCACGCACGAGGGAGGCAGCGGAAGTCCTTGCCCGAGCCAACTGCTCCCTAGCTCCCTAGCCCTCCGCCATCATCACGGTTCCCCTAGCCCAGCCAGTGCACACGTCCGGCCACCACGCGCATCTCCCACGTCCGGCCTCCTCACGCGTTCCCTGACTATAAATAGCAAGCATTCCCTACGCGCAAACGGTCCGAAAATCTTGAAAAAAAACAGCATTGCTCTCTCCCCCTTTTTCGGTCCAATTCCTGCACTCCTGAACCCCATTCGCTCACACTCACTCTCATTCATCGCCGTCGTCCGCCGGCAGCACCACCGCTGTAAGCCGTTCTTTCTCTCTCTCTCACTGTTTCTTTCTTTGATTTTTGTTCATGCCTTAGACGATCATTTGGTTGCTCAAATATGTTCAATTGCTTGAGTTTTAAGTTAGTTACATCACACTAGCAGTGATTGAATTGTTTGAACACTTGGGGTATTTATTTGCTAATTAAATGAATTAATGTGCATTATTATTACCGTTGCAATTGCCACTGTTTGGCTGGGATTTACGTGACTGTGATTGCTTGATTGTGTTGTTGGAAGGGAGAGGCTCCGTTTGGGCCAAGAACCAGGCGAGTTGGTCGCCTGGTTCGCTACCTCCGTCGCCTGCAGTGGCGCCGGCGATGGAAGGTTGAAGATGAGTTGATCGGGCCAGCGGCCCTTTGCGCGAGAAAATGAAAGAAAGGTGATGGGCTTGGCCCATCACCATTTAAATGAATTTCCTTGGGCCAGGAATTGTTCCTGGCCCATTTCTCCAAATTTTTAAGCTGGGCCCAGCCCATTTATATTTTTCCGAGCCTTCGAGTCGTAATTTTTTTTACGTAAAATGCTCACATGCTTCGTATAATTGTTTTTCATGATACGTGCTATTTTTCGTATGTTTTATACATGAATTTTTTAATTCACTTTTTTTTCGTAAAATACTCGTATGCTTCGTATGATTATTTGTCGTACTAACACTTTTAATTTTCTGTAATATCAACTGTTTATTTTCTGTAAATATCAACTGTTTAATTATTCGCACTTTAAATTTCAGCAATTTAAATTCAATACCGCCTACATGGTCGGTCGCATTTTAATTCTCGTAAATATTCAACTGCTTTACTTTTTCGCAAAACTGCTGGAAATCCTTCCGCAAATTATCAACTGTTTACTTTTCCGTATTTTACTTTTCTGCACTTTAAATTTCAGCAATTTACTTTCAGCAATTTAAATTCAATACCGCCTACATGGTCGGTCGCATTTTAATTCTCGTAAATATTCAACTGCTTTACTTTTTCGCAAAACTGCTGGAAATCCTTCCGCAAATTATCAACTGTTTACTTTTCCGTATTTTACTTTTCTGCACTTTAAATTTCAGCAATTTACTTTTCAGCAATTTAAATTCAATACCGCCTATATGGTCGGTCGCATTTTAATTCTCGTAAATATTCAACTGCTTTACTTTTTCGCAAAACTGCTGGAAATCCTTCCGCAAATTATCAACTGTTTACTTTTCCGCACTTTACTTTTCCGCACTTTAAATTTCAGCAATTTACTTTCAGCAATTTAAATTCAATACCGCCTACATGGTCGGTCGCAATATCAACTGTTTATTTTCCGCAAATATCTAACTGTCCATTCTCTACATTATCAATCTGTTTTATTTTCTGCAAATCATTAAACTTTTTTTTTCTTCTTCCCTGTAAATCGCCAATAGCATTTTATTTTTCTGCACTTATCAAAACAGCATTTAAATTCTCGTATGCGTAAAATCAATCATTTTTCGCATGCAATCAACCTAGCACTTAAATTCTCGTATGCGTAAAATCCATCATTTTTCGCATGCAATCAAAACAGCATTTCATTTTCTTATGCGTAAAATCCATCATTTATCGCATGCAATCAACCCAGCATTTAAATTCTCGTATGCGTAAAATCAATCATTTTTCGCATGCAATCAACCTAGCACTTAAATTCTCGTATGCGTAAAATCCATCATTTTCGCATGCAAATCAAAACAGCATTTCATTTTCGTATGCGTAAAATCCATCATTTTTCGCATACAATCAACCCAGCATTTAAATTCTCGTATGCGTAAAATCAATCACTTTTCGCATGCAATCAACCCAGCATTTAAATTCTCGTATGCGTAAAATCAATCACTTTTCGCATGCAATCAACCTAGCATTTAAATTCTCGTATGCGTAAAATCAATCATTTTTCGCATGCAATCAACACAGCATTTAAATTCTCATGTGCTTAAAATCAATCATTTTTCGAACGCAATCAACTCGGTATTTCATTTTTGTATGCGTAAAATTCATCATTTCTCGCATGCAATCAATTGTCGTCATTTATTTTCATGCACTCATCAAGCTCAGCATTTAATTCTCGTATGCGTACAATCCATCATTTTACGTGTGCAATCAATTGTCATTTAAAATTTTCATTGCTCAGTTATCTCTCAAGCTATCACTAACACTCTCATTTTGTAGGTTAATTTCAAGCTTCGCTCGAAAGTACGCCTCACAAGTCCTTTTTATTTATTCGATGCTTTCTGCAAATATCAACTGTATGCATGATATATCGAACTGCTAGAATTAAAATCAACCCACATGAACAACGTGTTTAAAGACGTGCTTAAAATACTATGTTCATCTGATTTCAAATTCTTGCTTGTATTGACTGCATGTACATGGGGACTTTCGATCCCACTTCAGTTTTTTTTCACTTCAAAAACCTATCATTTAAATTGGTACTCTGTTAGCAATCCATGTTAGAATCACGTAGTAATTAGGTTAATCATGCATGGCCCGATGATGAAAAAAGAGGGCGTTCATTCAGCATTACGGAAAATTCAGTCCCATCACGTTACGGTCAAGAATAATCGATCGATCTTGATAAACGGTAACCCCGTCCGAAAGATCTTTTTATTATTCCTGAACGGTCCCGATTGTAAAAAAGGCTAAAGTGACGATTCCTCTGAGGGCCCCCTTTTTCAAAAATGCATTTTTCAAGCACCTTTTTAAACACCTCTCTCATCAACCGGTAACCGTTTTCGGATGTGACTCGGGTGCCTAACACCTTCCCGAGACCATAATACGACCCCGAACCTTTGTCTGGGGTCCAGACCCCTTTTTGTGCCTTTAGTTTTTTACTTATTATATTTCCTATTCCATGACGATTAGGGTTCCCTAAGCCTAGCAACAAAATTAGGGTGGCGACTTCATTGCATGCTGCTAGGCGTCCCTTTTACGCCAAGCATCTGAAGGTCTCAAATTTCGTTGCACACTCGCGAATTTTTAATTTTCGGGGCGCGACAGTTTGGCGACTCCACTGGGGAATTTAGGGTCGGAGCCGGTTTTTATCTTTTTAGAGAGGTGTTTTATTTGTTTATTTATTTGCTTTGATCAATTGCTGGCTGTTTATTTATTTACTTTATCAATTGTCATATGCATTTCATAGCGCCCTACACCCAGGGGACAATTACCAAAATAGGAGGGTAGTAGTGACGCCCTAGGACACATGTCCTGGGTAGTGTTCACCAATCCCAACTCGGATGAACCCCTAAAGCCAGTCGAAAGGTTATACGATTTCGCAAGGAATCGGGCGACTGGACGACACTTTAGGGACCTTTTCATGGTATCATCCGGGAACCATTCAAGCCAGTTAGAGGTGTCGGAATCAGAGCCCCGGCACAGGCATCATGATTATACCAGTTTGTCGTGGCATATTGATGTGATTTTTCTGTTATACGAACTGTAAATTTTCTGACACGTGCAGGTTACTTTGCATTTAAAATTTTATTTTTTGTCCCACAGGACCCGTTTTGCTCATTCAATATGTCGGCACCTACACTACTTTCACTTGATATTTTCGGGGAACAAAGTTTCAACGATCAGACACTACAAAGCCGAATTGCCGCCTTAGAGGCTGAGTTAGAGATGCAGAAAGGGGAGTTGGCTTCGATGGAGTACCTTTGGCAACAGGACTCTAACGTCCAGGAATGACACCTTCAGGGAATGGCTCGGATATCGGAAAATCTTTTCTTTTAGCTAGGACCCCTGATTCCACCTATCTTAGCCATTTTTGATAAATTTAGCAAGTTTACCATACTTTTGTAAACACTTTTAATAAAGTCGTACTCTTTCGGATATTTATTAAAATCGCCTCATCTTTTCCATATCAATTATCCATCCAAACGCAACTCAAAAGACTATCGCAAAAAGAAAGAGAAAATCCCTCCGGGATAAACACAGTCGTTTCACCCAAAGAACCAAAAAATCAGACCAAACATTCAAAAAAAACAAAAACAACCAAATATTGCCCACTCGTGGCTTTGTCCTCTTAGCTTATCACGACCTCCAAGTTCATGGCATTGATTGTCATCCCTCCCCTCGGTTGGGTTCACCAGGCGTCAGGCCCTACGTCATTTGCAAGCACAGTATGAAAGAGATCTTCTTAGCATGGCGGCATTGGTTGCCCCTGCTGATTTGGGTTTCGCCGTTAGCATCTCAGATTTTCTTCATATCGTTGGAATGTATAGAGGCTTCCTTCGTATCTTGTCAACCACTGGGATTCCTCACCTCTCCGACCGCCCTGAAAATATCAAGTGAAAGTGTGGCCGGAAAATGAATGAGCAACGTGGAGGCCTCAGGATTGCATATCACCTGTATATCCTCACTTGTATTTACTTTTTCTGTGTTTTTCCCTTTTTCAGGTTCACGATAGCTCCTCGAAAGCAAGCTACTCCGCACCGGCTCCCCCTAACTAGACTTCAAAAATGAAAAATGACTGAACTGGCCAAGACCGACGAAGCACTAATGGCTAGAATCGCAGAGTTAGAGGAGCAAGTTAGGATCAGTACAGAAAGGGCCGCCAGGGCCGAAAAGGAAAGAGATGAAGCTGTCACCGAAGTGCCACCGGGTTTTGATCTCCCTCAAACAAACGGACCTTCCTCTTCGCTCACCGTCGCAGGACCTTCCATACTCCCACCACTTTCTGGCCCCCCGGGCCATTGGAGATGGGATAATCCCTTCGCTGTACCCATCACTGCACATCCTACAGTTAAGGTGGGTGAAGAGATCTCCCCGTCGCTTCAGCACCTTTCAATCAACCCTGCTGTGGACCCCAGCAAGAGTCAGGCCCACCTAGAGGCTTTGTATCTCCCCCTTATTCCTCCAAGCACAATTCCCGGACCTGTGGGAACTCAGCTCCTCACTTTCAACCCAGCACATCCTCAGTTCTCGTCAGAACCTACGCTACCCTTCGGTTCTAACCCCATCAGAACCGAAGAACCAAAAAGTGACAGACTGAATCTTCTCGAGGAAAGACTCAGAGCAATCGAAGGGGCCGATCCATTTGATCCCACAGGTCCCGCCGATATGTGTATGGTCCCCGGGATCGTTATACCTCCGAAGTACAAGATCCCTGACTTCGAAAAGTATACTGGGGAAGAGTGCCCAAAGACCCACCTCAGAGCATACTGCAATAAGATGGCCGAGATGATCCACAACGAGTCGTTGTTGATACATCTATTCCGAGAAAGCTTGACCAAGCACGCCCTAACTTGGTATATGGGCCTAGACAGAGCCAGGATCAGGACATGGAGAGACCTGTCCGATGCCTTCTACAGGCAATACAAATTCAACTTGGAAGTTGCACCAGACCGTTCTGATCTACAGGATCTAGAGAAGAGGACCGACGAATCGGTGAAGACTTACGCTCAGAGGTGGAGAGGGCTACCATCTAGAATTTCTTCTCCGCTAAATGACAAAGAACTCTCGTCAATTTTCATAAACACTTTCAAGGCTCCCTACTACACCTATCTTATATCCAATCCATCAAATAACTTTTCTGACATAGTCACGGTGGCTGAGAGAGTTGAACAAGGAATTAAATCTGGGAGGATCACCGCTTCCACACCAGAAGAAACGCTTAAAAGAGCACCCATCATGAAGGAAGATGTCATCTTTGTCTCCTCGGGACCTAGTAACCGGCGACCTTCCCCATCGCCTCCACCACATATCCCACAAAAGAACCAACACACCCTTTGGAACAGGAAACCGCTACCACCTCTTCCCATTCCTTTAGAGGAAATTTACGAGCAGCTCTTGACAGCCGGGCAAATTGCGCCAATCCCGATTCAGCCTATACAACCTCCTTATCCGAAGTGGTACAACCCTATTGCTAGATGCACGTACCACGCTGGAGCTCAAGGCCATGCCATAGAAGACTGCTCTGCTCTTAGAGGAAAGGTTGATCGCTTGATCAAGAACAAATGCATCTCTTTCGAAGGTTCTAGCATGACCATCAACCCTATTCCAAATCATACTTTGGGTAGTGGAAGGATGATATAGGGCTCAACCATTTGCGTGAAGAAGTCTGGGGGGGGGGGGCTCTGCGTAATTAGACCGCCGCCACGCTTCCTGATGTCTCTTTGTAATATGCGTGCATGTCTTGTTTATAGGGACTTGCGTTCCCCTTTGGTTTAAAAATAAATAAATATATTTAACCCCCTCTTCGAGCGTCTTGTACTATTCGCGTTTCAGGATGAATGTTGATTCAATGGGTTTTGATAAACCCTATGTCTTTAGCGATAAAGAAAGTATCACCACAATTAAGAAAGAGGCCGGGATTCCATGCAAATCGGTCCATTTAAGAGAAAGGGCGGAAAAGGAGATAGTCCTTCATCAGGAAAAGTCTTGGTGGCAAGCAATGAAGTTCAAAGGGATGTTGATCCAAAAGCACAAGGCTCAAACGCACACCATAGTCGAGCCTACGACTTTAAACAAGGGCGCTTCGTGGGAGGCAACCCACGTGTTCTTTTCAATTATTCTCTTTCGTTAATTTTAAATTCAACATCTTGGGGTACCTTTTCCCTATGAATTTATTATTTGACTGTGTCTTCATTTCAGGTGCAGCAAGACTTGTAAATATGGGGGCAAGCGAATGAAGTGACAACCGAAGGAAGGTGTTGAAAAATGTCAAAGCTCATTTTTCAAGGAAGTTGTCCTTCATGTTTACAATTTCGCCTTGTCGCAATTTACGTTTCTGAAAATTATGGTCTCGCAGTTTACATTTCCGTGGTTTTGCATTTCAGGTGCAACGAGACTTGTAAACTTGGGGGCAAGCAGGTGAAGCGACGACCAAAAGAAGGAGAAAAAAATGTCCGAGCTCATTTTTCAAGGAAGTTGTCCTTTTACATTTTTGCAATTTCCGTTTCCGCAATTTCTGTTTCCGTAATTTATATATTCGCAATTTACATTTTCACAATTTTTCCGCTATTTACATTGATTGCAAGGGTGCATGCGTCATGTTGGCTAAAATCCTTAGTGTTCGCAAAAAAATTATCTTTATACATGTGCAACTTGGGCTAAAAAAAAAGAGAGGAGGGAGAGGATGAAAACAAAAATTTGATGTTTTGAAATTTTGTTTCAAGCATACTTTATCACGACATGGATGACTTGTGCGTTCATTAGAAATTATATGAAACATACATGATTTTGTCTGTTAGCTCTTATATCCATGGCACGTCTAGACATAAGCAATCACAAAACATATCCCTGTGAGTATTTTGGGGCTTCACGCTTTGTTTCTTTCATGAGTGTAAGTGCCTGACTAGATACTAGTTGAATTCGCATAATATCCAGGGTACATGCGCCATTAGACATGGGATAGCTATAAAGTGACATGGGACTTTTACGATTTTCTCCACTTTTTTTCGTTTTTTCCCTCTTTCCACCATATATGCCATCACTCCCCAAACCGTCAATATCACTCATACCCCGGGAGCCAAAGAGCAGTTTCAGCTAAAATCGTCAGCCGGAAGTAAAAGCACGTCGAGTCCAAGAGCACGATGAAAGAGACGGAAAAGGTCACCAGGAGATCGCTAAGGACCATCACTGAAGAAGCAGCAACGACGAAGGCCGAGGCCTCAAGACAGAAGGGGAAGAGATCAAGACAAATGCTGTGCTTGCTCTGCTCTGTTGCATTTTCAAATCAAATCAAAAAGGGGAGGGATATATATATATAAAAAAAAAGAGGGGGAAAAGGAGAGGAAAAAAAAGAAAAAGGAGAGAGGGGAAAAAGGGAAAAGAAAAGAAAAGTGCTCAGAGACCTTCGACGATTACAAAAAATCGAAGAGCCAAAGCAATCACAGCCCGGGGACAACTCAATTCGAGAAAATCTCGAAGAAAACTTTCCCCAGTGAACTCGAGTAGAAAGGCCCAAGGCCAACTCGAGAAATCTCAAAGCAGTCTTCCCCTAGTAAAGTCAAGCAAAAGAGGCCCAAGGCCAACTCAAGAAACCTCAAAGCAAGCATCCCTAGTGAGAACCCGAGAAGAGAAAGGGGCCCCAGGCCAACTCAAGTAGTAAGTCGTAAAATGAACAGCGACGACGCTCCCCAATGAAGACTCAAGAAAAGGGCCCCTGGCCAAAGGGAAAGCACCCCCAACAAGGATCCCAGAGCTCACGCACTCTGTCAAGCAAGAATCCCCAGCAAAAAGTGAAAAGACTCGCGCACCTCGCCCTCATCCTGGCCAATTAGCAAAGCATCACTCATCAAAAGCCTTCCAACTCCTCAACAAAGCAATATTTCCCAAAACAAACTCCTTTCCGGACTTTTCGTGTCCTTTCATTCCTTTCCGTAAAAGTCCCATCAATTATTAGAACGCCCATGCATGTGCATCTTCATTCGAAGTATATTCACTCGGATTGACATTGCGAACTGTAAATTATGTATCATGTTAGTTGCATCTTTATGAGTGTAAAACACTTAGCCTTGTTCCAGAGCGTGAGTGCAAACACTAATATCAGGTGAGGATTGTTTACGGCTGCAAGTTGTGGGAAAGTCTTGTCCTTGAGGTCGTTATTTCTTGAACAAGACGTAGACGTTATCTAGACTTGAATCAATCATGTTCATATAATGAAAACTGAACGCACATTTTATCCAAAAAGAGAAAAAGGCTTGAATTTATTTTCTTAAACAAAGAAATCATTTTCATTCCAAACAAAAAAACTTGGGGGAAAGCCGTGGGTTAAAGGTAGGAATATTTGATATTTCTCACAGGTCAATTGCTCTCTCCTTTTTCTATTTTGTTGCTACTTTGTATTTGCTTCCTTCCAATTTGCAGGACATAGATATGCTCCGGTGACTCCTCAATCATGGGTCTTCGATGACGACATCGTTGTAAAGCCCTCGCCTTGGATCGAACGTCGAATGAAGAACATCACCACTCCTCACCATGGGTCTTCGATGACGACATCGTTGTAAAGCCCTCGCCATCTTGGATTTTCATCAAAATCCAATCAGCGTCGAATGGAGTACGTTACCACTCCCAAATCAACTTCGTGTGGTGAATCTCGTTCCCTCACGGTCAACCACTCTCCATTTCAATTCGTACGGTAAGTTCAAGGTAAGACTTGCTTTCCCTTCTTACACCATCTGTTAAGCGTTGTGTTCAGGTCACGTCCCCACATCGTGTCTTAGAAAGTTGTGTCTGGTCACGTCCACACATATTGTCTGTTAAGCGTTGTGAAGGGTCACGTCCCCACATCGTGTTTTTAATGCTGTGTCTGGTCACGTCCACACATATTGTCTGTTAAGCGTTGTGAAGGGTCACGTCCCCACATCGTGTTTTTAATGCTGTGTCTGGTCACGTCCGCACAGTCGTCTGATAATGTTATGTCTGGTCACGTCCACACATATTGTCTGTTAAGCGTTGTGAAGGGTCACGTCCCCACATCGTGTTTTTAATGCTGTGTCTGGTCACGTCCGCACAGTCGTCTGATAATGTTATGTCTGGTCACGTCCACACATATTGTCTGTTAAGCGTTGTGTTCAGGTCACGTCCCCACATCGTGTCCTAGAAAGTTGTGTCTGGTCACGTCCACACATATTGTCTGTTAAGCGTTGTGAAGGGTCACGTCCCCACATCGTGTTTTTAATGCTGTGTCTGGTCACGTCCACACAGTCGTCTGATAATGTTATGTCTGGTCATGTCCACACATATTGTCTGTTAAGCGTTGTGAAGGGTCACGTCCCCACATCGTGTTTTTAATGTTGTGTCTGGTCACGTCCGCACAGTCGTCTGATAATGTTATGTCTGGTCACGTCCACACATAGTCTGTTAAGCGTTGTGAAGGGTCACGTCCCCACATCGTGTTTTTAATGCTGTGTCTGGTCACGTCCGCACAGTCGTCTGATAATGTTGTGTCTGGTCACGTCCGCACATATTGTCTGTTAAGCGTTGTGAAGGGTCACGTCCCCACATCGTGTTTTTAATGCTGTGTCTGGTCACGTCCGCACAGTCGTCTGATAATGTTGTGTCTGGTCATGTCCGCACATATTGTCTGTTAAGCGTTGTGAAGGGTCACGTCCCCACATCGTGTTTTTAAGGCTGTGTCTGGTCACGTCCGCACATGTCATATGATAATGTTGTGTCTGGTCACGTCCGCACAGGTTGTCTGCTAAGCGTTGTGAAGGGTCACGTCCCCACATCGTGTTTTTAAGGCTGTGTCTGGTCACGTCCGCACATGTCGTCTGATAATGTTGTGTCTAGTCACGTCCGCACAGGTTGCCTGCTAAGCGTTGTGAAGGGTCACGTCCCCACATCGTGTTTTTTAATACTGTGTCTGGTCACGTCCGCACAATCGTCTGATAATGTTGTGTCTGGTTACGTCCGCACATGTTGTCTGTTAAGCGTTGTGAAGGGTCACGTCCCCACATCATGCTGTTAATGTCAGGTCCGGTCACGTCCGCACAGTCGTCTGATAAGGTTGTGTCTGGTCACGTCCACGCATATTGTCTGTTAAGCGTTGAAGGGTCACGTCCCCACATCGCGTTTGTTAATATTGTGTCTGGTCACGTCCGCACATGTCATCTGTTAATGTTATGTCAGGTCACGTCCCCACACCATATCTTGAAAATTCATAAACAGTCACCCCAAATATCAAATCAACATCAGGGCAAAGGTATGTTATCGTCAATCAATATCCGAGCGAAGGTACGTTACAACTCTCATTTACATAATTCTATATTTCTGCATAATTATCACTCCTCCGTGAGCAACTACTTTTTTTCGTGTATCTAAAAATACTCCTCCTTGAGCGACTACTTTTCTGCATATCTAAATAACTCCTCCTTGAGTGACTATACTTTCAACACCAGCGTCTGGAGAGCGATAGCCTCGCATGGTCGTATAACTACATTTTCAGCACCAGCGTCCGGAGAGCGATAGCCTCGCACAGACCTTCATCCGCATTGCCACGTCAACACTCGGAGAGCGATAGCCTCACATGGACATTCATTTACATTGCCACGTCAACATCCAGAGAGTGATAGCCTCGCACGGACATTCATTCACATCACCACGACGACGTCCGGAGAGCGATAGCCTCGCACGGACCTTTATCCGTATTTCCACATCATCGTCTGAAGAGCGATAGCCTCGCACCGACATGCAACCTCATTTTTCATACCAGCATCAAGCAATGCGATAGCCTCGCCCAGACTAGAATTTAAAGCATACCTCCTCCTAGAGTGACATCAAAAGCATACCTCCTCCCAGAGTGACATCAACCAACCATCGCCTCCCAGAGTGACATCCACGAACAACATCATCAATTTTGTAAACACGTTTTTATCCCCAGTGCCAACATCAATTCCCTCATCACCAAATAACACCATCAAAAGCATTAACATTCTTCTCCTCCCAGAGTGACAACATAGTTTAGATTCCGACCTAGCATTTCTTCTCCTCCTAGAGTGACAGCATTTAGTTTTCAGCCTTAGCATTTCTTCTCCTCCCAGAGTGACATCATAGGTTTAGTTTTCAGCATCAAGCATTTCTTCTCCTCCCAGAGTGACAGCATTTAGTTTTCAGCCTTAGCATTTCTTCTCCTCCCAGAGTGACATCATAGGTTTAGTTTTCAGCATCAAGCATTTCTTCTCCTCCCAGAGTGATAGCATAGCGTAGTTCTACCTTTTTCAACCTTGGCATTTCTTCCCCTCCCAGAGCAACATCCCTCACACAATTCTACATTTCTGCATAATTATTTTCCTCCTCCTAGAGTGACATCATTAGGACAAATCATTCATACTTCTGCGAATCGCGCATTATCTTCCGAAGCAACATCAGTCACATGTCAAGCGATCATCCCCCCCCAGTGGAGCTGTCGTTTACATTTTCGATCAACAACCTATCTCCTCCCAGAGCGATGTCAGCGGATTACCTCCTCCCAGAGTGGCAGCATCACTTTCCTCCTCTCAGAGTGACATCAAGCAAGCACCTGGTATCCCCAGTGACAGCATCAAACAATCTCCTCCTCCCAGAGCGACATCAAGCAACTACCTCCTCCCAGAGCGACATCATCACTGTAAGTTTGAGGTAAGACCCGCTGTGTCGTCAAAATTCGGATATAGGGGCAACTGTCTTTACTGCTTATCAAATACTTCGATAAGACAGTAAAGAGGGGGCAACTGTTGATACCCGAATTTTGACGCCATTTTTATTTAATTTTAGCATTTCTGTCATTCAGCTAATTCACAGTCATTTTCAGTTGATTTAATGTCGCTAGCATTTTTAGGTGTTTCGTTGCATTTTTGCATCATCGTCAGCATCGTCAGCCTTCGAAATCGCATTTTTAATTTTTCGGCATGTATTTTCATTATTATTATCATTAATATTTTTACCCTTAAAAATCACATTTTTAATTATCCGGCAGTCGTTTGCTAATTTTTTCTTCGTTTTAGGTCATCACATGAATTTTAGGATTTTTTATATTGTAGCACATCTTTTAGTATTTTTATTATTTTATTATTATTTTTATTCGAGCTTTTATTAGACCCGAGTAAGTCCACTCGGACCATAGCTTGACTTTAAAATGTTTTCCATCAACTAGTTGCTAGATTTTTTTCTGGTCGCAACGGTCTACAGCGATTCGTGTGATTTTCGGCGTAACGTTATTATTTTTCCGTTCAAACGTTTCACGTTTTTTAACACAAAAATAAACACGTTAAACGAAAAATTCTCGTCATTCGCTGTAGACGGTTAAACCCGTCGTATTTTTTTCTACGTGACGGTACCTTCGGCTCGAAAAGTCAGAACGTTTGTTCCCGGAAACTGGCTCGAGGCCATTTAAATCAGATAAAAGGCCATTTGATCATAGCCATTGATCTGGTCAACCAAGGAAAGTCAACCAGATCAATGGCCCTTGATTTAATGTGCATAATGCACATGCACAGTGCACGCACGAGGGAGGCAGCGGAAGTCCTTGCCCGAGCCAACTGCTCCCTAGCTCCCTAGCCCTCCGCCATCATCACGGTTCCCCTAGCCCAGCCAATGCACACGTCCGGCCACCACGCGCATCTCCCACGTCCGGCCTCCTCACGCGTTCCCTGACTATAAATAGCAAGCATTCCCTACGCGCAAACGGTCCGAAAATCTTGAAAAAAAACAGCATTGCTCTCTCCCCCTTTTTCGGTCCAATTCCTGCACTCCTGAACCCCATTCGCTCACACTCACTCTCATTCATCGCCGTCGTCCGCCGGCAGCACCACCGCTGTAAGCCGTTCTTTCTCTCTCTCTCACTGTTTCTTTCTTTGATTTTTGTTCATGCCTTAGACGATCATTTGGTTGCTCAAATATGTTCAATTGCTTGAGTTTTAAGTTAGTTACATCACACTAGCAGTGATTGAATTGTTTGAACACTTGGGGTATTTATTTGCTAATTAAATGAATTAATGTGCATTATTATTACCGTTGCAATTGCCACTGTTTGGCTGGGATTTACGTGACTGTGATTGCTTGATTGTGTTGTTGGAAGGGAGAGGCTCCGTTTGGGCCAAGAACCAGGCGAGTTGGTCGCCTGGTTCGCTACCTCCGTCGCCTGCAGTGGCGCCGGCGATGGAAGGTTGAAGATGAGTTGATCGGGCCAGCGGCCCTTTGCGCGAGAAAATGAAAGAAAGGTGATGGGCTTGGCCCATCACCATTTAAATGAATTTCCTTGGGCCAGGAATTGTTCCTGGCCCATTTCTCCAAATTTTTAAGCTGGGCCCAGCCCATTTATATTTTTCCGAGCCTTCGAGTCGTAATTTTTTTTACGTAAAATGCTCACATGCTTCGTATAATTGTTTTTCATGATACGTGCTATTTTTCGTATGTTTTATACATGAATTTTTTAATTCACTTTTTTTTCGTAAAATACTCGTATGCTTCGTATGATTATTTGTCGTACTAACACTTTTAATTTTCTGTAATATCAACTGTTTATTTTCTGTAAATATCAACTGTTTAATTATTCGCACTTTAAATTTCAGCAATTTACTTTCAGCAATTTAAATTCAATACCGCCTACATGGTCGGTCGCATTTTAATTCTCGTAAATATTCAACTGCTTTACTTTTTCGCAAAACTGCTGGAAATCCTTCCGCAAATTATCAACTGTTTACTTTTCCGTATTTTACTTTTCTGCACTTTAAATTTCAGCAATTTACTTTCAGCAATTTAAATTCAATACCGCCTACATGGTCGGTCGCATTTTAATTCTCGTAAATATTCAACTGCTTTACTTTTTCGCAAAACTGCTGGAAATCCTTCCGCAAATTATCAACTGTTTACTTTTCCGTATTTTACTTTTCTGCACTTTAAATTTCAGCAATTTACTTTTCAGCAATTTAAATTCAATACCGCTTATATGGTCGGTCGCATTTTAATTCTCGTAAATATTCAACTGCTTTACTTTTTCGCAAAACTGCTGGAAATCCTTCCGCAAATTATCAACTGTTTACTTTTCCGCACTTTAAATTTCAGCAATTTAAATTCAATACCGCCTACATGGTCGGTCGTAATATCAACTGTTTATTTTCCGCAAATATCTAACTGTCCATTCTCTACATTATCAATCTGTTTTATTTTCTGCAAATCATTAAACTTTTTTTTTCTTCTTCCCTGTAAATCGCCAATAGCATTTAATTTTTCTGCACTTATCAAAACAACATTTAAATTCTCGTATGCGTAAAATCAATCATTTTTCGCTTGCAATCAACCTAGCACTTAAATTCTCGTATGCGTAAAATCCATCATTTTTCGCATGCAATCAAAACAGCATTTCATTTTCGTATGCGTAAAATCCATCATTTATCGCATGCAATCAACCCAGCATTTAAATTCTCGTATGCGTAAAATCAATCATTTTTCGCATGCAATCAACCTAGCACTTAAATTCTCGTATGCGTAAAATCCATCATTTTCGCATGCAAATCAAAACAGCATTTCATTTTCGTATGCGTAAAATCCATCATTTTTCGCATACAATCAACCCAGCATTTAAATTCTCGTATGCGTAAAATCAATCATTTTTCGCATGCAATCAACCTAGCATTTAAATTCTCGTATGCGTAAAATCAATCATTTTTCGCATGCAATCAACACAGCATTTAAATTCTCATGTGCTTAAAATCAATCATTTTTCGCACGCAATCAACTCGGTATTTCATTTTCGTATGCGTAAAATTCATCATTTCTCGCATGCAATCAATTGTCGTCATTTATTTTCATGCACTCATCAAGCTCAGCATTTAATTCTCGTATGCGTACAATCCATCATTTTACGTGTGCAATCAATTGTCATTTAAAATTTTCATTGCTCAGTTATCTCTCAAGCTATCACTAACACTCTCATTTTGTAGGTTAATTTCAAGCTTCGCTTGAAAGTACGCCTCACAAGTCCTTTTTATTTATTCGATGCTTTCTGCAAGTATCAACTGTATGCATGATATATCGAACTGCTAGAATTAAAATCAACCCACATGAACAACGTGTTTAAAGACGTGCTTAAAATACTATGTTCATCTGATTTCAAATTCTTACTTGTATTGACTGCATGTACATGGGGACTTTCGATCCCACTTCAGTTTTTTTTCACTTCAAAAACCTATCATTTAAATTGGTACTCTGTTAGCAATCCATGTTAGAATCACGTAGTAATTAGGTTAATCATGCATAGCCCGATGATGAAAAAAGAGGGCGTTCATTCAGCCTTACGGAAAATTCAGTCCCATCATGTTACGGTCAAGAATAATCGATCGATCTTGATAAACGGTAACCCCGTCCGAAAGATCTTTTTATTATTCCTGAACGGTCCCGATTGTAAAAAAGGCTAAAGTGACGATTCCTCTGAGGGCCCCCTTTTTCCAAAATGCATTTTTCAAGCACCTTTTTAAACACCTCTCTCATCAACCGGTAACCGTTTTCGGATGTGACTCGGGTGCCTACCACCTTCCCGAGACCATAATACGACCCCGAACCTTTGTCTGGGGTCCAGACCCCTTTTTATGCCTTTAGTTTTTTACTTATTATATTTCCTATGCCATGACGATTAGGGTTCCCTAAGCCTAGCAACCAAATTAGGGTGGAGACTTCATTGCATGCTGCTAGGCGTCCCTTTTACGCCAAGCATCTGAAGGTCTCAAATTTCGTTGCACACTCGCGAATTTTTAATTTTCGGGGCGCGACAGTATGCGTACAATCCATCATTTTACGTGTGCAATCAATTGTCATTTAAAATTTTCATTGCTCAGTTATCTCTCAAGCTATCACTAACACTCTCGTTTTGTAGGTTAATTTCAAGCTTCGCTCGAAAGTACGCCTCACAAGTCCTTTTTATTTATTCGATGCTTTCTGCAAATATCAACTGTATGCATGATATATAGAACTGCTAGAGTTAAAATCAACCCACATGAACAACGTGTTTAAAGACGTGCTTAAAATACTATGTTCATCTGATTTCAAATTCTTGCTTGTATTGACTACATGTACATGGGGACTTTCGATCCCACTTCAGTTTTTTTTCACTTCAAAAACCTATCATTTAAATTGGTACTCTGTTAGCAATCATTGTTAGAATCACGTAGTAATTAGGTTAATCATGCATGGCCCGATGATGAAAAAAGAGGGCGTTCATTCAGCCTTACGGAAAATTCAGTCCCATCACGTTACGGTCAAGAATAATCGATCGATCTTGATAAACGGTAACCCCGTCCGAAAGATCTTTTTATTATTCCTGAACGGTCCCGATTGTAAAAAAAGGCTAAAGTGACGATTCCTCTGAGGGCCCCCTTTTTCAAAAATGCATTTTTCAAGCACCTTTTTAAACACCTCTCTCATCAACCGGTAACCGTTTTCGGATGTGACTCGGGTGCCTAACACCTTCCCGAGACCATAATACGACCCCGAACCTTTGTCTGGGGTCCAGACCCCTTTTTGTGCCTTTAGTTTTTTACTTATTATATTTCCTATGCCATGACGATTAGGGTTCCCTAAGCCTAGCAACCAAATTAGGGTGGCGACTTCATTGCATGCTGCTAGGCGTCCCTTTTACGCCAAGCATCTGAAGGTCTCAAATTTCGTTGAACACTCGCGAATTTTTAAATTTTCGGGGCGCGACAGTTTGGCGACTTCACTGGGGACTTAGGGTCGGAGCCGGTTTTATCTTTTTAGAGAGGTGTTTTATTTATTTATTTATTTGCTTTGATTAATTGCTGGTCTGTTTATTTATTTGCTTTATCTATTGTCATATGCATTTCATAGCGCCCTACACCCAGGGGACAATTACCAAAATAGGAGGGTAGTAGTGACGCCCTAGGACACATGTCCTGGGTAGTGTTCACCAATCCCAACTCGGATGAACCCCTAAAGCCAGTCGAAAGGTTATACGATTTCGCAAGGAATCGGGCGACTGGATGACACTTTAGGGACCTTTTCATGGTATCATCCGGGAACCATTCAAGCCAGTTAGAAATGTCGGAATCAGAGCCCTAGCACATGCATCATGATTATACCTGTTTGTCGTGGCTCTATTTGTCTTGTTGGCATATTGACATGATTTTTCTTTTATTCGAATTGTAAACTTCCTACACGTGCAGGTTACTTTGCATTTAAAATTTTATTTTTGTCCCATAGGACCCATCTTGCTCATTCGCTATGTCGGCACCTACACTACTTTCATTTAATATTTTCGGGGGACGAAGTTTCGACGATCAGGCCGCACAAGGAGATCTGTTGGAACGTGGGTTCGCCCCTGACATCACCACCAAGATCAAAGTAGAAGTTGTGGACTTTGACTTAACTAGGATTCGGATGTTGAGAAATGAGCTGACTGAAGACGAAGAGACACAGTTTGAGGGTATTTATGGAAAGCTACTAACCTTAGTCGACGTAAAGACTGATTGGGGTTGCATCCGGGCAGCCCTAAATTTTTGGGATCCCTATTATCGGTGCTTCTCTTTCGACAAAGAGGTAGACTTGACCCCTACGCTAGAGGAGTACTCAGCTCTGATGTGCTTCACCTCTCCTATATCGGCCATATACCAGAATGTTCGACTCGACTCCTCAAGTGTCAAAATAAGGCTCGATAAGCTGTTAGGAATCACTACTCGTGTCAGAGAGGGGGACTACTTCTGGTGCTGGTCAGATATTGAGGCACGCTTTCGATTGTCCAACGGAAAGAAACGCCTAAGGATTCTGGCTTTCGCCATTGTAGGATTTGTCCTCTTTCCGAAAATGAGGAATGCCATCGACTCTGCAGCAGCCAACATCTTTTATGAGATGGAAACAAATGCCATCAATCCTACAACAGCCATTCTAGCCGAGACCTTTCGCTCCTTGGACTCTTGTCGAAGGAAAGGGAAAGGGAGACTTACATGTTGCACCCAGTTGTTGACAGTATGGTTGGTCAGCCACTTCAAACAGATTCCTGATCAGACCCTTTTCTTCACAAGTTACATAAGGTCATGTCCTCTTCTCAAGGTTATCAATGCAATGACCACGGATAGATGGGAAATGGAAAATAAGGATGTCTGGATCAACCGATTCATAAATCTCTCAGAAGAAGACTTCAGTTGGCACGCCAAATGGCTGCAGACTTCCGATCCCATCGTCTGCTGCGGTCACTTACCTTGGGTTCCTTTGATCGGAGCATGGGGATGCGTTCACTATTGTCCGGCCCTCGTCCTCAGACAGTTTTGCATCACCCAAATCATTCCAGTAACTTTTGGCATGATGAAATCAGACCTGCCACACGCTGGAGAAGATCAGAACATTCAGCTGTACGCCCATGACTGGGCCCACCCTTTTTGCCTCAAAGGACACGGCATCCCTGCAACCACAATACCAGAATATCCACAGTGGAGGTCGAGACGAGTTAATGGTAATGTCTTACCTCGCCCAGAAAATCAAAAACCGATGGAAGAAGAAGGGGAATCGCAAGTGAGCGAAGGAATGGATGTCATGGCTTACGCTCAAGTGGTAGAACAGATGCTAGCAGCATAAGAAGAACGAGATCTGATGGTAGAGGAAAGGGATATGGCCCAAGCTCGTCAATGTGGTTTAGAGGTCCAGATGAATGAACTGGACAGGCAGCACAAGGATTTCGTCCGCGTACAAACAGTACAAAAGAATGTGGCCCTCAGGGCCTTTAAGGAACGCTTGAGCAGTGAAACCCGCAAAAGAGAAGCATCAAGTGCCATAATTGAAGACATGGATTCAACGATAAGGGTTTTGACTACTCGCGCAGACTTGGGAGAAAGGAACAACCAAGTACTGCAAAGCCGAATTACCGCCTTAGAGGCTGAGTTAGAGATGAAGAAAGGGGAGTTGGCTTCGATGGAGTACCTTTGGCAGCAGGACTCAGACGCCTAGGAATGACACCTTCAGGGAAAGGCTCGGAGATCGGCCCATTTGTTCTTTTTAGCTAGGACCCCTAATTTCATCTATCCTAGCCATTTTTGATGAATTTAGGAAGTTGGCAAGTTTACCATATTTTGTAAACGCTTTTTAATAAAGTCGTACTCTTTCGGATATTTATTAAATCGCCTCATCTTTTCCATATCAACTATCCCTCCAATACAAACCAAAAAAAAAACAAAAAAACAAAAAAACAAAAAAAAAAAATCTCTCTCCGGGATAAAACGCAATCATCTCACCGAAATTCTGAAAGATCAGAACAAAACACCCGAGTATCGCTCACTCATGGCCATGTCTTCCTAGTTTATCACAAAAAGAAACTCCAAATCTCTCCCCTCTGTTGAGTTTACCAGGCATCAGGCCTTGCAGCGTCAAAAGTATGGCGTAAAAAGAGATCTTCCTAGCATGGCGGCATTGGTTGCCCCTGCTGATTTGGGCTTCGCCGTTAGCATCTCAGGTTTGCTTCATATCGGGGGAATGTATAGAGGCTTCTTTCGTATCTTGTCAACCACTGGGATTCCTCGCCTCACCGACCTCCTTGAAAATATCAAATGAAAGTGTGGCCGGAAAATGAATGAGCAACGTGGAGGCCTCAGGATTGCATATCACCTGTATATCCTCACTTGTATTTACTTTTTCTGTATTTTTCCCTTTTTCAGGTTCACGATAGCTCCTCGAAAGCAAGCTACTCCGCACCGGCTCCCCCTAACTAGACTTCAAAAATGAAAAATGACTGAACTGGCCAAGACCGACGAAGCACTAATGGCTAGAATCGCAGAATTAGAGGAACAAGTTAGGATCACTACAGAAAGGGCCGCCAGGGCTGAAAAGGAAAGGGATGAAGCTGTCACCAAATTGCCACCGGGTTTTGATCCCCCTCAAACAAACGGACCTTCCTCTTCACTCACCGTCGCAGGACCTTCGGTACTCCCGCTACTTTCTGGCCCCCCGGGCAATTGGAGATGGGTTAGTCCCTTCACTGTACCCAACGCCGCGAGTCCTCCAGTTAAGACGGGTGAAGAGATCTCCCCGTCGCTTCAGTACCTTTCAATCAACCCTGCTGTGGACCCCAGCAGGAGCCAGACCCACCCAGAGGACCTGTATCTCCCTCCTATTCCTCCGAGCACGGTTCCCGGACCTATGGGAACTCAACTCCTCACTTTCAACCCAGCGCAACCGCAGTTCTCATCAGGACTGTCGCTACCCTTCGGTTCTAACCCCATTGGGGCCGAACAACCGAAAGGGGATCGACTGAATCTTCTCGAGGAGAGGCTCCGAGCAATTGAAGCGGTTGATCCATTTGACCCTACCGGCCCCGCCGATATGTGCATGGTCCCCGGGATCGTCATACCTCCGAAGTACAAGATCCCAGACTTCGAAAAATATACTGGGGTAGAATGCCCGAAGACCCACCTCAGAGCATACTGCAACAAGATGACAGAGATGATCCACAATGAACCGTTGTTGATCCATTTATTCCGAGAAAGCTTGACCAAGCACGCCCTAACTTGGTATATGGGGCTGGACAGAGCCAGGATCAGGACGTGGAGAGACCTGTCCGATGCCTTCTACCGACAATACAAATTCAACATGGAGGTGGCTCGTGACCGCGCGCGACCTGCAAAATCTGGAAAAGAAAATCGGCGAGTCCGTGAAGACCTATGCACAAAGATGGAGAGAGTTGGCTTCGAGAATCTCTCCACCCTTAAGTGACAAGGAACTCTTGTCGATTTTCTTGCACACCTTCAAAGCTCCCTACTACACCTACCTGATCTCGAACCCCTCAAACAGCTTCTCCGACATGGTCCTAATTGCCGAAAGAGTCGAGCAAGGGATTAAGTCTGGGCGAATCACGCATCCAACACCAGAGTCTGTACCAAAGAAAGCATTAGTAGTGAAAAGGGACGTCGGATTTGTCGCTCCCCAAGTTAATCAGGGGCAGCCGTTTCCGCCACCACCGCCTTATTTGGTACCACCGCCGTATCAGCCGGCGTCACTATATCAACCCACCTCCTTTCCTTTTAATTCACCACCAATCGCTAATATCCTGCCTCAAAATCCTACTCATTTCCCACCACCTCCAGTGCAAACATCACAACCTATGCAACCCAAACCATATAACCCACCAAAAGACCCAAATAACCAAAACACGACCAACAATCGGTGGAACCGAGAGCCTCCACCTCCTCTCCCTCTCCCTGCAGGAGAAATCTACAAACATCTCTTGGCGGCCGGACAGATCGTACCGGTTCCGGCTCAGCCTCAATTGCCTCCTTACCCAAAGTGGTATGATCACAACGCAAGATGCGAATATCACGCTAGAGCCCCAGGTCACACTCTGGAAAATTGCTTCGCATTCAAGGCAAAGGTCCATCACTTGATCAAAAGTGGATGGGTATCTTTCGAAGGATTAGCAAAAGGACCCAACACATCCACCAACCCTCTTCCCAATCATTCCCAAGGAAAGGGAGGGGTGAATGCCATCTCGGCAGGAGAAAGCAACGACCATTTATCTTCCGCATCGAGTTGGCCACAAGAACAGCTTTTCCAGGCCTTAGCTCGAGAGGGATATGTGCTATACTCAGGGGGCAATCCGAGTCACTACATGTACTGCAAGGGAAGCGACGGTCACAAGATCCGAAGCTGTAAGTCGTTCGCAGAAAAGGTGAGACAACTCTCGAGTCTCGGGGTAATACAAACCCAGAAAGTGACCCCTGGGGAAGGATCCATCAACACGATCGGAGATGGATTTCCTATCCCGCATAACGCCAATGGAACCCCACTCCAAATGGTCCAGAAGAAAAGATCGACTTCATCGTGCAAGCGGTTCTCCGCGCGCCGCGACGAAGGCGACCGCGAGATTGACACCTTGGGCCAACCTTCCGGGAAATTCGATTACCTCGTCAGGTATTCGGCACCACCTTCCTATTCTAGCACAGTGCCCTTACTACCTTCTTGGGAATCCTCAGACTCCGAGTCATACCCTTCACCGACATGGTCACTTCCTCCGTTTCCTTTGAAAGAGATCTACGCAAGCCTCTTGGCAGACGGGCAGATTACACCATCCCCACTCTCGCCTCAATCCCTTCCTTACCCTAGCTGGTATGATCCAAAGGATAGCTGCGAATATCACGCCGGAACCCGAGGACACTCCTTGGAAAACTGTTACGACTTTAGAGAGAAGGTCGAGCACCTAACCAAAGAAGGACGAATCTCGTCCAAAGGTTTGACAAGGGGTCCTGATATGACAACCAGTCCTCTACCACACCATAATCCTAGGATGAGCGACATTTCTTCCATTGGAATTGACCTTTCTCACCTGTCGATGGGGGAAGTACCCAATGAAGAATTGTTCTTCGCATTAGCCAACAACGCTTATTTGCCATTCCCAGGAAATAGTCAGGCCCAATGCCTATTCTGCCAAGGGGAAAGCAAGCATGACATCCAGGATTGCAGACTTTTTCGGCAAAAAGTCAGGTAACTCGCAACATTCGGGATCATTCAAACCAAAGGGGAAACCCAAGGAGCCATCAACGCCATCGAGGACAATCCACCAGCACCTTACTCCTTCGAATATGTGGCCCAGGCAGGGGAGGCAGCCACGATCCCACGCAAAGTAGTATTCACATTAGCTGTGAATACTCCCAGCTGGGACTTACACGCGGTCCAATTCAACTACGGATACACGGTGGTCACCACCCCTCCTGCAGTCGCACCAACAACACTCGCTGTCGGCGAAGCCTCTCATATCGGGGGCATGACCCGCACTGGAAGATGTTACATTTCGGAGGAAGTAGAAAAGCAACGACAAGCCAAAGGGAAAGACCCTGTGATCCGCGAAGAGACGATAGAGGAGGCGCAAGGTTTGAGCAAACCTGTAACCGAGGACGAGACAGCTGAGTTCCTCAAGATCATGAAACAGAGCGAGTTCAGCATCATCGAACAGCTAAAGAAAACCCCAGCTCGTATCTCCATCATGGAGCTGATCCTCACTTCAGAGCCGCATCGCCAAGCTCTCTTAAAAGTCTTGAAACAAGCTTTCGTGACTAAGGATATCACCACAGAAGGGGTGGAAAACCTTATCGGAAGGATCCAAGCCTTAAGCAGCATTTCCTTCTCGGAAGAAGAGATCGACCCCTCGGGAAGAGATCACAACAAGGCCCTATACATCACGGTGGAATGTAAGGGACACGTCATAGCAAAGGCCCTAATCGACAATGGGTCCGCACTTAATGTCATGCCCAGGCATGTCCTTGAACAGCTGCCGGTCGATTCCTCCCTCATAAAACCTAGCGGAATGATGGCTAGGGCTTTAGATGGCACCACTCGAGAGATCATCGGGAACATTGAGTTAGATATGGTCATCGGGCCCCACCCTTTCATCTTGACATTCCAGATCATGGAAATCCAACCCGCTTATAGCATGCTTCTAGGACGGCCTTGGATCCATTCAGCGGGAGCCGTCCCCTCTTCCCTGCATCAGTGCCTCAAATACGTCAAAGACAATGCCCTCGTCACAATAAAGGCAAAAGAAGCCTTGATTTTGGCCAAGCATGCATCCGTGCCTTACATCAAAACTGCCGAAACCTTGGAGAGTTCCTTCCAAGCCTTTGAAATCGTCAACGCGTGTTGGATTAAGGAGGGATCCCCCGTTTGCGAAGCCTCAAAATCTGGGGTAGCCGAAACAACCACTAAGTCAACACTAGAGGGAAGCTTCCAATTAGGAAAACGGCTCGGGGCCGAGTTACAAGGATCGAAAGGCTGGGCACCTCCGAAGAGCTTCGGAGATCGATTTGGGTTAGGGTACCAACCCAGCAAGGCCGATTTCACCAGGATCGCCCAAGAAAAGAAAGAAAAGCAGCTGGCTAAGCTATTTGGACGTTCTGCGCCAGAGGGAAAAATGCCGATTCCCCATATCAGAACCACGTTCCCCTTCGCCGCTGATTGATTGTTTATCTACCTTGTTTTATTGTCTCTTTTATTATTAATTGAGATAATAATTATGCTACTTTGAGCTTGTTTCCTTCCTATTTTGCTCTTCAGGCTTAATAAACGTTAATTGAGGAAAAAGAACAAAAAGCTTGAAGATTAGAGCTGAAATAATCAATCGGTGTTGGAGTTTTGATTTCAGCCTACTGTCTTCCGATTTTGGTCTCTCCATCCCTAGGCCTAGGGATGAGTCGACCCTGTCAGAGTTCCAGCCTGGACAGCACCGAGTGTACTTGTGTATTTTATTTGAGAGTGCTGGTTCGGACAGCCTGGAACCTAAAGGACATGGGCACGAGTATTAGTGCCTGGATTCCTTCTTCCACCTTGCAGAAGCACCAAGGGGACATCAATGGAAGAATGACAAAACATTCCCTTTGAATTATTCAAGAATATTCTCTTCAAAAGTGAAGAAGTGCTATTTTCCAGCTTGGTTTTGGCAGCACATGTTCTTGAGTGCTGCAATTATTTATGGTAAAGGCTGGACCTTTGAATCAGAGAGAGGAGAGGGAGACAAGGGCAGCAGGAGCAACGGGTTGCACTTCATCTTCACCATCATTTTCCAGATTTGTCTACCTTTGAACAATAAGTTTATTTTGTAATTTTAATTATGTGTTGTAGCTAATTTCCTCTGATTCTTTGTAGAGATTAGAGGTTGACTATCCAAGTTATTGTGAGACTTTTGTTGGACTTAATATGAATGTTTTTATATCTCTTTTCTTCTCACTTTAATTGTTAAAACTTGTTCTTGTTGAATTAAAAGCTTGATCAACTTGTGATTTAATTTGAATGGGTAATGTCAGTTTCATTTATGTCAGCGTGATTCCTGCATTTATGAAGATTAAGTAGACAACTAGTGAATATTTGACATAAGACTTGTCTTTAGGATCTAGGAAGAAGAAAAGAATGGGTTCAGGGTTGAGTAAGTCCATCCCTAGGCCTAGGGATGGGTTTCCCGTGTGTTTACAATTTTCCAGCAACTTGACAAATTGTTAGGAAAGTTAGGGTCATTATTAGAGTGTCTCTTTTAATTGACTTGTATAGGGGGAAGCCTGGGAATTTAGAGTGTCTCTTGTTCCTTTAACATCTCTATAAATCCATTTCAGAATATGTTTTGTCAATGATCAATTGCTAAGGATAGTCATCTTGTTTAATTCTCTACCAAGGATTGTTTCTCTACCTCTGATTTCACTTGTATTTCCAGTTATAATTTGTGCATGCTACTGTCACTCACTGATTTACACTCAAAGTACTGTTTGAATTTGGTTTCAATTACAAAAACTCCCCCCAACTTTGTTCCGATTTTGTTTTTACAAGAAAAATACAAATTATTCAAGATTTCCTCCCTGTGGATTCGATCCTCTCACTACTATCTACATTATATTTTGTGGTTTAGCACTGAGTTGAACATACATTTATGCAGTGGTTGCGACGCCTCTGCCATAAATTGGCGCCGTTGCCGGGGAGGTAACGAGTTCTAATTTTCATTTTTCTTGTTGATGACCAGGTCCAGTAATTCACAACCAGTACCTTACGTCCCTGAGATCACAAGAGTTGAAACCGCAATCAGATTATCCAAGAGGAAGTTTAACGAATTTTCATCTTCTGGTTCAAATTCAGAAGCTGAGGAGAACCTATCCCTGGGCCTAGGGATAGACTCAGGATCAGAACCTGAAGCAGAACCAGCACCACCAGAGATGGATAATCCACCACCTGAACCTACCCTTCGGGAGCTCAATCAAGGAGCTGAACAAGAGTCCTTCTTGTGTATTAACTACCGCCCAGTACCAAATGATTGGGCCGTGAAGTCAAATGTCATGCACAACCTCAGTAAATTCCGAGGACATGCATCTGAAAATCCTTACAAACACCTCCAGAAATTTTAGTTTGAGTGTGATGCTTTAAAACCAGCTGGAGTGACACTTGAACGAGCTAAGTTGAGAGCTTTCCCATGGTCTTTGGAGGATTCAGCCAAGAATTGGTTTTTTAGCTTGCCACACAACTCCATTAATTCTTGGGCTGATATGGCTGCTACGTTTCTAAAAAAATATTGGTCAGCCACCAAAGCAGGAGCAGCTAGGAAAAGTCTTGTCTCAATTCAGCAACAAGGTGACGAGTCTTTTGGGGAATATCACCAACGATTTAAAGACCTTCAAGAGGTCTGTCCTATCCATGGCGTGCCTGAGCAATCTCTCATTCAATACTTCTACGATGGCATGCGAATTAAAGATAAGGAGAAGCTTGACTCAGCAGCTGGAGGAGCCTTGCTTGACTTAACACCAAGTAGAGCAAGGGCTCTCATTCAAACCTTGGCTGATAATTACCACCAAAATGGAACTCAAGAACGTTCCACTTCAGCCCACAATATCAATGTAGCTGCCCTTGAGAAGCACATGGAAGAGGTCTCCGCATTTATGAAGAATTTTCCAGCCACAATTGCCCAAATTCAGCAAATCCCACCACAACAAGTTGTTCCTTGTGGAGTTTGCTGCCAAATTGGACATGTGACTCATGAGTGCCCTCTCATTGCAGACCCTCCGGAGCAAGTCAATGTTGCCATGCCACAGCAAGGAAACATGCACCCCAATACCAGTAATCAAGGCTGGAAGAACTACCCTCACTATGGGTGGGGACCAAATCAGCAGCAACCTCCATTTGAGTGGAGGAATTTCAAGCCTATACCCCATCAAAACCAGCAAGCAAATCAGCAGCCCACTCAACCACAAGCACCACAGCTACCACCTCCTCAACAACCTCTGCAACTACCAGCACCACCACAAATACCCATTGAAGACACACTTAAGCAAATCCTTCAACCGTTCATCCAAACTACCCAAGGAGCCATTGCGGACCTTCAAAAGCAGATGGCGCAGCTTGCTATGAACCAGCAAAATACCTCTGGACAGCTGCCATCAAACACCGTTGATAACCCAAGGCACGGACTGAATGCAATTACTTTGCGAAGTGGGAGAGATTTACCTCCCAGAGAAATCCCGCACTCATCCCTAGGCCTAGGGATGAGTAAACCCGATACCAGTCCAGAAATTCAACCAGAAGTTGTGCCCGAAAATCAACCAGAAATTCAGCAAGACGCACCTGCACCAGCTGAGCAACCTTCTGCACCTGCAGAGCCTCAGGTAATTCCTTTTCCCTTTTCCAGAAAGGCCCTTAAAAGCCAAGAAGGAAAAAGAAGACAAATTAATTCTTGATGTTTTTCGGAAAGTTGCAATTAATGTTCCTTTGTTGAATTTAATTTCTCAAGTGCCTAAATATGCTAAATTCTTGAAAGAATTATGTACTAACAAGAAAAAGCTTGAGGGGATTGAAAGAGTGAATTTAAGTGAAAATGTTTCGGCAATGCTTCAACAAAGACTTCCCAAAAAATGCAAAGACCAAGGTACGTTTTCAATACCTTGTAAAATAGGAAATCAAGAGATAGAAGATGCATTGTGTGACTTGGGTGCAGGTATTAATGTCATGTCTCTGTCCATATTTGAAACTTTGAATATAGGATCTCTTAAGGAAACAAGAGTAGTAATCCAACTTGCCGATAGATCCATTATCTATCCAGTAGGTGTGCTTGAAAATGTTTTAGTGCAAGTGAATGATTTTGTGTTTCCTGTGGATTTCTATATTGTTGATATGAAAAATAAGGATGTGCTTAAGACTACTGACGTGATCTTGGGAAGACCCTTCCTAAGAACAGCTAGAGCAAAAATTGATGTCTATGATGGATGCTTAACTTTTGAATTTTGTGGTGAAACAATTAAATTCAACATGTATGATGCCATGAAACATCCAAATGAAGTTCATTCTGTGAATTTTATAGACATAATTGATCCTTTTGTAGAGGAGATTTCTGATATTAATTCTAATGAACCTCTTGAGTATGTTCTTAGCAAGGGATTAAACAAGAAAAAATTGGGAGAATTGCAAGGCCGGATCGAGGTCAATTCTGAAATCGGTGACTTGGTTATGGAACTGGACATGCTCCATGTTCCTGAAGGTACTTTGAAAACAAAGGATATATCAGATAAAGTCACTAAACTCAAACCTTTGATTTTGCAGGCACCCAATTTGGAACTCAAGAAACAGCCAGACCTCCTGGAGTACTCATCCCTAGGCCTTGGGATGGGTTCAGTCCCGAATTTCAGACCCAAGTACATGACAAGCTTGCAACCTCTACTACAACCAGAATCTTCTCCGACCAGCAACCCAGCTACTGCACCAGCTCCAGCCCTAGACCCTCCTTGAATCAGATTGCCCCCCCGGTTCTTCTTTTCCTTTTCTCCTTTTATTTATTTTATTTTCTGTTTTTGGTTGTTTGTGTTTTTCTTTGATTGTTTGTTGTTCTTTCTCACATTGAGGACAATGTGTCCAATAAGTGTGGGGGAGACACTTTCGTGTTTATTTTTGTGTGACTTAATGCATGTTTGAATTTTTAAATTTTATGCATGTTTTTAATTTTTCTGCAAATTTTTCATTTTTTTTCGTTTGATTTGTTTCCCTTTTTGCTGCATGTTTATTTCAATTAATTGTGTATGCGCAAATGATTGTTTTTATTCTTGCATGAGTATTTTTCCTTTCTTTTTTGTTGTTTTCATCCCTTTTTGTATGGAATAAAAATCCCAAAAACTGAACTTATGTGAATACTTGATCAATCAGCTCTGTCTTGCAATGCTAAACACTTCTGGTATTACAATTTGTGCATTTATTCACATAGTTGTATGATGAGTACTACTGTCCTAGGAAATACTTTGCTAGAATTGCACTGTCTTCTTATCCCTAGGCCTAGGGATGAAGATCCTATCTTCTACACTGCTGCTAGTTTTTTTTTATTTCTGTTTGCATGAGTACAATTTAAATTTTCTTGTATGCTGGTCTCTCACCATGCCCTCCTGGATTGCACGATGTTGGTGGTTCGGCACCATCATCCCTATTTGGAGAAACTTCCGGTCGGTTGTGTGCTAACTCCTTATTTTTGACCGATCATAGCACCCTTGGTGAAAGACCATGTCTGCATGCGCTTTCTATTTAATTTGGGAATGTGTAAAGAAGTGAAACTCATGGGAAAAGAAAAGAAGTGTTGCAATAAAATAAAATAAAAAGAGAGAAAAAAGAAGAAAAAAGAAAAAGAAAAGAAAAAAATAAAAGGAAGTATAAGAGGCCGAAGGCCTAAATAAAAGAAAGATGGAGAAGAGGAAAAGATTGGTGGTGTTCTTTAATTTTGCTGTTTGTGTTTTTATTAATTTTTATTTTTATTGCATGAGTGTCGCAGCTAGTGTTTGGATTGAGTCGGAGGAAGAGAAATCAGTAGTTCTAGGTTTGTATTTCCTGGTTGAACAACATGCTATCATACCACTATATGAACATTTGCACATTTGTGGTATTTGTAGTGTTTGAGCATTGTTTGAATGAGTTGATTTATCAAGTAATCATTTGAGTTCAGTCCAGGGATTGATATTTGTGCAGAAGGTTTATTTTGTGTGTTCTTAGTTCATGCTTGAGGGCAAGCATGGATTAAGTGTGGGGGATTTGATTGATTGTTTATCTACCTTGTTTTATTGTCTCTTTTATTATTAATTGAGATAATAATTATGCTACTTTGAGCTTGTTTCCTTCCTATTTTGCTCTTCAGGCTTAATAAACGTTAATTGAGGAAAAAGAACAAAAAGCTTGAAGATTAGAGCTGAAATAATCAATCGGTGTTGGAGTTTTGATTTCAGCCTACTGTCTTCCGATTTTGGTCTCTCCATCCCTAGGCCTAGGGATGAGTCGACCCTGTCAGAGTTCCAGCCTGGACAGCACCGAGTGTACTTGTGTATTTTATTTGAGAGTGCTGGTTCGGACAGCCTGGAACCTAAAGGACATGGGCACGAGTATTAGTGCCTGGATTCCTTCTTCCACCTTGCAGAAGCACCAAGGGGACATCAATGGAAGAATGACAAAACATTCCCTTTGAATTATTCAAGAATATTCTCTTCAAAAGTGAAGAAGTGCTATTTTCCAGCTTGGTTTTGGCAGCACATGTTCTTGAGTGCTGCAATTATTTATGGTAAAGGCTGGACCTTTGAATCAGAGAGAGGAGAGGGAGACAAGGGCAGCAGGAGCAACGGGTTGCACTTCATCTTCACCATCATTTTCCAGATTTGTCTACCTTTGAACAATAAGTTTATTTTGTAATTTTAATTATGTGTTGTAGCTAATTTCCTCTGATTCTTTGTAGAGATTAGAGGTTGACTATCCAAGTTATTGTGAGACTTTTGTTGGACTAAATATGAATGTTTTTATATCTCTTTTCTTCTCACTTTAATTGTTAAAACTTGTTCTTGTTGAATTAAAAGCTTGATCAACTTGTGATTTAATTTGAATGGGTAATGTCAGTTTCATTTATGTCAGCGTGATTCCTGCATTTATGAAGATTAAGTAGACAACTAGTGAATATTTGACATAAGACTTGTCTTTAGGATCTAGGAAGAAGAAAAGAATGGGTTCAGGGTTGAGTAAGTCCATCCCTAGGCCTAGGGATGGGTTTCCCGTGTGTTTACAATTTTTCAGCAACTTGACAAATTGTTAGGAAAGTTAGTGTCATTATTGGAGTGTCTCTTTTAATTGACTTGTATAGGGGGAAACCTGGGAATTTAGAGTGTCTCTTGTTCCTTTAACATCTCTATAAATCCATTTCAGAATATGTTTTGTCAATGATCAATTGCTAAGGATAGTCACCTTGTTTAATTCTCTACCAAGGATTGTTTCTCTACCTCTGATTTCACTTGTATTTCCAGTTATAATTTGTGCATGCTACTGTCACTCACTGATTTACACTCAAAGTACTGTTTGAATTTGGTTTCAATTACAAAAACTCCCCCCAACTTTGTTCCGATTTGGTTTTTACAAGAAAAATACAAATTATTCAAGATTTCCTCCCTGTGGATTCGATCCTCTCACTACTATCTACATTATATTTTGTGGTTTAGCACTGAGTTGAACATACATTTATGCAGTGGTTGCGACGCCTCTGCCAGCCGTTAAAACCATCAATGAAAATCCAATCAGGGTATCAGACCTCCGTATCTGCACTCTAGGAGAAGAAGGATCGTCGCTTGGTTCAGTCATTTTCGTTAAGAAGTCAGGGGAGTCTGTGGGCAACTGGACCATCACCATGCTTCCGGATGTCTCTCCGTAATTTCTCATTTTGAAAAATATATATGTTTTTGGCACGTTTTCTTACGAAAACATTTTTGTAGGGACTCCTGTTCCCTTTTGTTAAAAATCAATATATATGCAAATTTTCATATTACGCATCTCTTTTTTTCGCGCTTTTAATTTCAGGATGAGTGTTAGTTCGGATTGTCTTGATAAAACCTATGTCTTTACTGGCGAAGAAATCATCGCTACGACCGAAGACAAGGCCGAAGTCTCCGACGAACTGACCCGTTTACTAGAAAGTTCAGAAAAGGAAATAACCCCTCATCGGGAGGAATTGGACGAAGTAAACTTGGGGGCAAGCAATGAGAGTCAAAGACTGGTCAAGATCGGAACTACCCTGGATACGACTCAGAGAGAAAGGTTGATTTCTCTCCTCAAGGACTACTCCGATGTATTCGCATGGTCATACGCCGACATGCCAGGTCTTGATCCCGGGATAGTTGAGCATCGTATTCCGTTAAAACCTGAGTTTAAGCCTGTCAAGCAAAAACTTCGGAGGATGCATCCAGACATCCTTCTGAAAATCAAAGAAGAAGTTACCAAGCAACTAGACGCGGGTTTTTTGAGAGTTGCAGAGTACCCAGAATGGATCGCCAACATAGTGACAGTGCCTAAGAAAGATGGGAAGGTTCGCATGTGCGTGGACTTTCGGGATCTCAATCGAGCTAGCCCTAAAGACGACTTCCCTCTTCCCCATATCGACATCTTGGTAGATAGTGCCGCCAGAAATGACATGTTCTCTTTCATGGACGGATTCTCGGGGTACAATCAGATCAAGATGGCGCCCGAGGACAGTGAAAAGACGACCTTCATCACGCCCTGGGGAACCTTCTGCTACAAAGTGATGCCCTTCGGATTAAAAAATGCAGGAGCCACGTACCAACGTGCTGCCGTCACCCTTTTCCACGACATGATGCATAAAGAATTAGAAATATATGTCGACGACATGATAGCCAAGTCTCGCGGCACGCAAGATCATGTGGACATCCTGAGGAAGGTGTTCGAACGGTTGAGGCAATTTCGTCTACGGCTAAACCCAGCTAAGTGTACCTTCGGAGTGACTTCCGGGAAGTTATTGGGATTCATCGTCAGCAACAAAGGTATAGAAGTGGATCCTGATAAGATAAAAGCCATTCAGGAGCTACCCGCTCCCAGCACCGAAACGGAAGTACGAAGCTTTTTAGGACGCATCAACTACATCGCTCGCTTTATCAGCCAGTTAACACTTACCTGCGAGCCGATGTTCAAGATGCTAAGGAAACACAGAAATGCAGAATGGGACGAAGACTGCCAAAAAGCCTTCGAGAAAATCAAGACATATCTGCAAAACCCACCGGTACTAGTTCCCCCGACGCCAGGACGACCCTTGCTCATGTACATGATAGTCACGGCTAGCGCCATGGGTTGCGTTTTGGGACAGCACGACGAGTCTGGAAGGCGTGAACAAGTCATCTACTACCTCAGCAAAAAATTCAACGAGTGCGAAATGCGCTACTCTATGTTGGAACAAACTTGTTGCGCCCTAGCATGGTGCGCCCGAAGGCTCCGGCAGTACATGTTGTATTACACGATGTGGTTAATCTCTCGCATGGATCCCTTGAAATACATCTTTGAAAAGCCGTACCTGTCAAGTCGCATTTGTAGATGGCAAGTCTTATTAGCTGAGCACGAGATCATCTATGTAACCCGGAAAGCGGTTAAAGCAAGCACCCTCGCCGATCACTTGGCTGATCATGCCTCAGATGAGTACGAGTCATTGAGCTTCGACTTCCCCGATGAGGACATCATAATGATTGAAGATGAGATCACAGAAAATCTCCGAGAAGACGATTGGTGGACCATGTTCTTCGACGGTGCGGTGAACCTCTCGGGCAAGGGAGTGGGAGCCGTGGTCATAGCCCCAGATGGCCGCCAATTCCCCATAGCATACAAATTGAACTTCCCATGCACCAATAACGCCGCCGAGTATGACGCATGCATCAGCGGTCTGACAGCAGCCATCGACTTAAAAGTAAAGAAGCTCCGAATCTTCGGCGATTCAGCACTCGTCATCTATCAAGCCCAGGATTTATGGCAGACACGGGATTCCAAGCTCATCCCTTATCAAAAGTTACTCACCCAACTCACACGGGAATTCGAGGAAACCGAATTCGACCGAGTCGACAGAGAAAAGAACCGCTTCGCAGACGCGTTAGCCACGTTGGCCTCGATGTTTAAGTTAGAATGCGGAGTAATGCTTCAACCATTGAGAGTGGAAGTAAAGGGAACTCCGGCATGTTGTGTTGCCTTGGAAGAGGAACCTGACGGCAAGCCATGGTTCTACGACCTAGTACAGTTCATCAGAAACCGGGAGTACCCACCGGGGGCAAGCCGGGTTAGCAAAAAGACCCTCCAACGCTTAGCACTAGACTTCTAGCTCGACGGCAAGGTTCTATATAAAAGGAGAGCTGATGGAGCTTTGCTTCGCTGCGTCACCATGACCGAGGCAAAGAGAATCATAGTAGAGATCCACGAAGGGGTTTGTTCCACACACGCAAGTGGACACATGATGGCTAGGCAGATAATGAGACAAGGTTATTTTTGGCTCACCATCGAACGAGATTGCATCAGCTATTTTCGGAAGTGCCACAAATGTCAAATCTACGCGGACCACCGCCACGTCCCTCCAGCCCCTCTCTTCAGCATGACGTCGCCTTGGCCTTTTGCAATGTGGGGAATCGACATCATCGGCCAAATTCATCCAACAGCCTCTAATGGCCATCGCTTCATCCTCGTCGCAATAGACTATTTCACCAAGTGGGTAGAGGTCGCCTCTTACTCTAGCATTACTCAAAAAACGACCATGCGATTCATCGAGAGAAATATCATTTGCCGTCATGGGGTCCCAGAAACCATCATCACGGACAACGGCACCAATCTCAACGGAAAGATGATTGACGATCTTTGCCAACGTTGGAAGATGAAGCACCGGAACTCGTCACCATATCGACCAAAGATGAATGGCGCAGTCGAAGCAGCAAACAAGAACCTGAAGAGGATCATCCAAAAGATGGTGATCACGCACAAAGATTGGCATGACATGCTTCCCTTCGCACTACATGCTTACCGGATAGCAACCCGTACATCCACAGGGGCAACTCCCTACTCATTAGTTTACGGCATGGAAGCCGTAATTCCCCTTGAGGTAGAAATCCCTTCTCTCAGAATCCTGGCAGAATCTGAAGTAGAAGAATCAGATTGGGCGAAAGTGAGGTACGAGCAGCTGAACCTCCTTCCTGAAAAGCGTTTGGCCGCTATCTGCCATGCGCAATTATATCAACAAAGAATGGTCAACGCTTATAACAAGAAAGTGCGACCTCGCAAGTTCGAGGCTGGGGATTTAGTGCTAAAGAAAATTCTCCCTCATCAGGAGGCCAGTCAAGGAAAGTGGGCCCCAAGGTACGAAGGCCCGTATCTGGTCAAAAGTGCATTCTCAGGGGGTGCCCTAATGCTAACCAACATGGATGGAGACGATCTCCTGAGGCCGGTAAATGCTGATGCAGTCAGGAGATACTTCACCTAAAGCATCGCGAACAGAGCGTTCGGTCAGACCCAAGGCATAGGGTTTTATCATGACAATCTAGTACAAACATTTGTCCTGAAATTAATAAAATGAGTTTTTTTTTTCAGGAGATGTGTTATTTTAAAATTTTGTTATCCCTTTTCCTTAACTTGTGAGAGGACAAAAGGAGGCATGGCATGGATGGCTCCCCAGGAGTAGCTCGAGACGTAAGATACGTCACTTAGACTAACGCCACTAATCAATTTTAAGTTTTGCAGGGACGTAAGGTCTCAAACTTCATCTGGTCATCATGAGGAGACCAGGGAGCTCCCGCTCGTAGCAGCTGATTGAAGCGCCGCAGCAGGCCCCCTTCAAGAGCGAATCAGGAAAGATTTTAAACCATCACCATCTAAAGTGAAATTTCTTTTCCTCGCAGTGCTACCAGCACAACCGGCATCGCAAACAACCAATCTCAAAGGACCAAATGTCGGACCAAAGTCACAAAGCCCATCCTACGCCGGCCGAGCTGTCAGAACACTAGCAACGTCGGCTTCCATCTTCGTTCACCTATTCGGAAGGAGCTCATCACCAAAACGCCATGGTCGCCCAGCACACCCTTGCAAGCAACAACTCCTGGAAAAAGCACGACAGAAAGATGTCCCTCTAGAACTACCGTTAACATTCTCCATGCGGTCTGGTTCAAGCAGTATCCCAACCTCCACACCATGATCAACACGGTGAAGATCAGTCCTTTAATTGAGGGACAACCAGGCTGCAAGTGTCACCCACGCCAAGGCAAGAGCTACGACAAAGCATCTAACAACAAAGCCATCATCAACCAACATCCGACACAAGTCACACTCAGTGACCCACGGATTGCCCGTCTAAAAGGGAGAGCTTAACACTCATCAAATCACACTACTTTTGCTAAACATTGCCTTGCATTTACTCCTCATTTGTCATCGCCTTGTCTTTTTCAGGAACTAGTTGCCTGCAAAAGAACGGTAAGCATACACCCTTACAGCCCCGCTGCACATCACGAGGACAGAGGGTTATCCCCTCTATCCCCGAGCAACCACGAAGCCAATCAACGAAGGTCCAGCAGGACCGGTAAGCAACGGGACCGAATGCGGATCTCATCATCCTGGAATCGGCGGTTCCCGTGAAACAGCTGAAAAAGAAACCAAACAACGTATCTAAGCAAGGCGTCCCAGGACTAGGACCACGTCATAAGCACCCTCGAAAAGCCGAGTTAAAGGAAGGGAGAATCCCTGAACTTATCTAAGTTTTGTTTTCAAATTAATTTCCCTTTCTGTTTTCCCCTCTGCATCTCACAGGGACGGGAAGTATCTCGCTGTCATCCGCATGAAGCTTGTGGAAGACGCCCGCGCAGCCCCACTGCGCAGTTCAGGGGAGTCCCTCTTTCTTTTCCCTTTATTTAAATTTGTTTTTATTCCTGCTCGCTTTGATTAGCTTTAAGTCGAGTACGGTCGTCTAGCCCACTGGGGGGCAACCTTAGGCCCTCGTTAGAACGTTGCAAATAAGTCGTCCCCCACATTCTAGCAATCAAACGTCTAGCAATCAAAACATCTAGCAATCAAACATCTGGCCATCAAAGATCCAGCAATCAAACATCTGGCAATCAAACCATCTAGCAATCAAACATCTGGCCATCAAACCATCTAGCAATCAAACATCCAGCAATCAAACATCTGGCCATCAAACCATCTAGCAATCAAACATCTGGCCATCAAACCATCCGGCAATCAAATCATCAATCAATCAAAAATCAAAAATCAATCAAAAATCAATCAAAAATCCCTCTTTAGCCCGGCTCAAACAAAAGCATACTACTCTCATAAGCATTTTCATGCACAGCATAGGTTAGGAATATTTAATCCCTCTGTTAACTCCAGCATCTATCCAAGTTACGTGCCATGCATGATATTACCTGTTTGCTCTTATATCCGCGGTTTGCTCCGACGTAAGCAGTCACAAACAAATCCCGGTAAGCATCTTTGAGCCGTCACGTCTTATCCTTCATGAGTGTAAGGGCCTGACTAGATACTAGTTGAGTTCGCATAATATCCAGGGTACATGCGCCATTAGACATGGGATAGCTATAAAATGACGTGGGACTTTTATGATTTTCTCCACTTTTTTCGTTTCTTCCCTCTTTCCACTATATATGTCATCACTCCCCCCAAATCGTCAATATCACTCATACCCCGGGAGCCAAAGAGCAGTTTCAGCTAAAATTGCCAGCCGGAAGTAAAGGCATGCCAAGTTCAAATTCACGATGAAGGAGACGGAAAAGGTCACCAGGAGATCGCTAAGGACTATCACCGAAGAAGCAGCAACGACGAAGGCCGAGGCCTCAAGACAGAAGGGGAAGAGATCAAGACAAAGGCTGTGCTTGCTCTGCTCTGTTGCATTTTCAAATCAAATCAAAAAGGGGAGGGATATATAAAAAAAAAAAAAAAAAAAGGGAAATGAGAAAAAAAAAAGGAGAGAGGGGAAAAAGAAGAAGAAGAGAGAAATTCGAAGAATACAAATAGTCGGAGAGCCAAAGCAAGCACAGCCCGGGGACAACTCAATTCGAGAAATCTCGAACAAAATTTTCCCCAGTGGACTCGACAAAAAAGGCCCAAGGCCAACTCGAGAAATCTCAAAACATCCTTCCCTAGTAAAGTCAAGAAAAAGAGGCCCAAGGCCAACTCAAGAAACCTCAAAGCAGGCATCCCTAGTGAGAACCCGAGAAGAGAAAGTGGCCCCAGGCCAACTCAAGTAGTGAGTCGCCAAAGGAACAGCGACGACACTCCCCAATTAAGACTCAAGAAAAGGCCCCCTCGCCGAACAAAGAGCACCCCCAGCGAGGATTCCTGAGCTCACGCACCCTGTCCAGAAAGCATCCCCAGCAAAAAGCGAGAGAGCTCGCACCCCTCGCCCTCATCAAGGCCAATCAGCCAAACATCATTCATCAAAAACCTTCCGGCAAAGCAATCTTTTCCAAAACAAACTCATTTCCGGACGTTTCATGTCCTTTCATTCTTTTCCGTAAAAGTCCCATCGATTATTAGAACGCCCATGCATGTGCATCTTCATTCGAAGTATATTCACTCGGATTGACATTGCGAACTGTAAATTATGTATCATGTTAGTTGCATCTTTATGAGTGTAAAACACTTAGCCTTGTTCCAGAGCGTGAGTGCAAACACTAATATCAGGTGAGGATTGCTTACGGCTGCAAGTTGTGGGAAAGTCTTGTCCTTGAGGTCGTTATTTCTTGAACAAGACGTAGACGTTATCTAGACTTGAATCAATCATGTTCATATAATGAAAACTGAACGCACATTTTATCCAAAAAGAGAAAAAGGCTTGAATTTATTTTCTTAAACAAAGAAATCATTTTCATTCCAAACAAAAAAACTTGGGGGCAAGCCGTGGGTTAAAGGTAGGAATATTTGATATTTCTCACAGGTCAATTGCTCTCTCCTTTTTCTATTTTGTTGCTACTTTGTATTTGCTTCCTTCCAATTTGCAGGACACGGATATGCTCCGGTGACTCCTCAACCATGGGTCTTCGATGACGACATCGTTGTAAAGCCCTCGCCTTGGATCGAACGTCGAATGAAGAACATCACCACTCCTCACCATGGGTCTTCGATGACGACATCGTTGTAAAGCCCTCGCCATCTTGGATTTTCATCAAAATCCAATCAGCGTCGAATGGAGTACGTTACCACTCCCAAATCAACTTCGTGTGGTGAATCTCGTTCCCTCACGGTCAACCACTCTCCATTTCAATTCGTACGGTAAGTTCAAGGTAAGACTTGCTTTCCCTTCTTACACCATCTGTTAAGCGTTGTGTTCAGGTCACGTCCCCACATCGTGTCTTAGAAAGTTGTGTCTGGTCACGTCCACACATATTGTCTGTTAAGCGTTGTGAAGGGTCACGTCCCCACATCGTGTTTTTAATGTTGTGTCTGGTCACGTCCACACATATTGTCTGTTAAGCGTTGTGAAGGGTCACGTCCCCACATCGTGTTTTTAATGCTGTGTCTGGTCACGTCCGCACAGTCGTCTGATAATGTTATGTCTGGTCACGTCCACACATATTGTATGTTAAGCGTTGTGAAGGGTCACGTCCCCACATCGTGTTTTTAATGCTGTGTCTGGTCACGTCCGCACAGTCGTCTGATAATGTTGTGTCTGGTCACGTCCGCACATATTGTCTGTTAAGCGTTGTGAAGGGTCACGTCCCCACATCGTGGTTTTAATGCTGTGTCTGGTCACGTTCGCACAGTCGTCTGATAATGTTGTGTCTGGTCATGTCTGCACATATTGTCTGTTAAGCGTTGTGAAGGGTCACGTCCCCACATCGTGTTTTTAAGGCTGTGTCTGGTCACGTCCGCACATGTCGTCTGATAATGTTGTGTCTGGTCACGTCCGCACAGGTTGTCTGCTAAGCGTTGTGAAGGGTCACGTCCCCACATCGTGTTTTTAAGGCTGTGTCTGGTCACGTCCGCACATGTCGTCTGATAATGTTGTGTCTGGTCACGTCCGCACAGGTTGCCTGCTAAGCGTTGTGAAGGGTCACGTCCCCACATCGTGTTTTTTAATACTGTGTCTGGT
This sequence comes from Viola odorata, assembly GCA_963691705.1. Classification (NCBI taxonomy): domain Eukaryota; kingdom Viridiplantae; phylum Streptophyta; class Magnoliopsida; order Malpighiales; family Violaceae; genus Viola; species Viola odorata. The sequence goes on along the minus strand of OY829545.1, from coordinate 44,771,785 downwards.
CACGTCCGCACAATCGTCTGATAATGTTGTGTCTGGTCACGTCCGCACATGTTGTCTGTTAAGTGTTGTGAAGGGTCACGTCCCCACATCATGCTGTTAATCTCAGGTCCGGTCACGTCCGCACAGTCGTCTGATAAGGTTGTGTCTGGTCACGTCCACGCATATTGTCTGTTAAGCGTTGAAGGGTCACGTCCCCACATCGCGTTTGTTAATATTGTGTTTGGTCACGTCCGCACATGTCATCTGTTAATGTTGTGTCAGGTCACGTCCCCACACCATATCTTGAAAATTCATAAACAGTCACCCCAAATATCAAATCAACATCAGAGCAAAGGTATGTTATCGTCAATCAATATCCGAGCGAAGGTACGTTACAACTCTCATTTACATAATTCTATATTTCTGCATAATTATCACTCCTCCGTGAGCAACTACTTTTTTTCGTCTATCTAAAAATACTCCTCCTTGAGCGACTACTTTTCTACATATCTAAATAACTCCTCCTTGAGTGACTATACTTTCAACACCAGCGTCTGGAGAGCGATAGCCTCGCACGGTCGTATAACTACATTTTCAGCACCAGCGTCCGGAGAGCGATAGCCTCGCACAGACCTTCATCCGCATTGCCACGTCAACACTCGGAGAGCGATAGCCTCACACGGACATTCATTTACATTGCCACATCAACATCCGGAGAGCGATAGCCTCGCACGGACATTCATTCACATCACCACGACGACGTCCGGAGAGCGATAGCCTCGCACGGACCTTTATCCGTATTTCCACATCATCGTCCGAAGAGCGATAGCCTCGCACCGACATGCAACCTCATTTTTCATACCAGCATCAAGCAATGCGATAGCCTCGCCCAGACTAGAATTTAAAGCATACCTCCTCCCAGAGTGACATCAAAAGCATACCTCCTCCCAGAGTGACATCAACCAACCATCTCCTCCCAGAGTGACATCCACGAACAACATCATCAATTTTGTAAACACTTTTTTATCCCCAGTGCCAACATCAATTCCCGCATCACCAAATAACACCATCAAAAGCATTAGCATTCTTCTCCTCCCAGAGTGACAACATAGTTTAGATTCCGACCTAGCATTTCTTCTCCTCCCAGAGTGACAGCATTTAGTTTTCAGCCTTAGCATTTCTTCTCCTCCCAGGGTGACATCATAGGTTTAGTTTTCAGCATCAAGCATTTCTTCTCCTCCCAGAGTGACATCATAGGTTTAGTTTTCAGCATCAAGCATTTCTTCTCCTCCCAGAGTGATAGCATAGCATAGTTCTACCTTTTTCAACCTTGGCATTTCTTCCCCTCCCTGAGCAACATCCCTCACACAATTCTACATTTCTGCATAATTATTTTCCTCCTCCTAGAGTGACATCATTAGGACAAATCATTCATACTTCTGTGAATCGCGCATTATCTTCTGAAGCAACATCAGTCACATGTCAAGCGATCATCCCCCCCAGTGGAGCTGTCGTTTACATTTTCGATCAACAACCTATCTCCTCCCAGAGCGACGTCAGCGGATTACCTCCTCCTAGAGTGGCAGCATCACTTTCCTCCTCTCAGAGTGACATCAAGCAAGCACCTGGTATCCCCAGTGACAGCATCAATCAATCTCCTCCTCCCAGAGCGACATCAAGCAACTACCTCCTCCCAGAGCGACATCATCACTGTAAGTTTGAGGTAAGACCCGCTGTGTCGTCAAAATTCGGATATAGGGGCAACTGTCTTTACTGCTTATCAAATACTTCGATAAGACAGTAAAGAGGGGGCAACTGTTGATACCCGAATTTTGACGCCATTTTTATTTAATTTTAGCATTTCTGTCATTCAGCTAATTTACAGTCATTTTCAGTTGATTTAATGTCGCTAGCATTTTTAGGTGTTTCGTTGCATTTTTGCATCATCGTCAGCATCGTCAGCTTTCGAAATCGCATTTTTTAATTTTTCGGCATGTATTTTCATTATTATTATCATTAATATTTTTAGCTTTAAAAATCACATTTTTAATTATCCGGCAGTCGTTTGCTAATTTTTTCTTCGTTTTAGGTCATCACATGAATTTTAGGATTTTTTATATTTTAGTATTTTTATTATTTTATTATTATTTTTGTTCGAGCTTTTATTGGACCCGAGTAAGTCCGCTCGGACCATAGCTCAACTTTAAAATGTTTTCCATCAACTAGTTGCTAGCTTTTTTTCTGGTTGCAACGGTCTACAGCGATTCGTGTAATTTTCGGCGTAACGTTATTATTTTTCGGTTCAAACGTTTCACGTTTTTGAACGCAAAAATAAACACGTTAAACGAGAAATTCTCGTCATTCCCTGTAGACGGTTAAACCCGTCATATTTTTCTCTACGCGCCGGTACCTTCGGCTCGAAAAGTCAGAACGTTTGTTCGCGGGAACCGACTCGAGGCCATTTAAATCTGATAAAATGCCATTTGATCATGGCCATTGATCTGGTCAACCAAGGAAAGTCAACCAGATCAATGGCCCTTGATTTAATGTGCATAATGCACATGCACAGTGCCAGGGACGTGCAGCGAAGCAAGTCTTCGCCCGAGCCACCTGCTCCCGTAGCTCCTGTCCCTCCGCCATCATCACGGCTAGCCCCTAGCTCCGCCACCTCGACGTCCGGCCACTACGCACAGCTCCCCCCGTCCAAACGCCACGCGTTTTTGGCTATAAATAGCCACGGCTTCTCAACGAGAAAGGGTCCGAAAATCTTGAAAAAAAACAGCATTGCTCTCTCCCCCTTTTTCGGTCCAATTCCTGCACTCCTGAACCCCATTCGCTCACCCTCACTCTCATTCATCGCCGTCGTCCGCCAGCAGCACCACCGCTGTAAGCCGTTCTTTCTCTCTCTCTCACTGTTTCTTTCTTTGATTTTTGTTCATGCCTTAGACGATCATTTGGTTGCTCAAATATGTTCAATTGCTTGAGTTTTAAGTTAGTTACATCACACTAGCAGTGATTGAATTGTTTGAACACTTGGGGTATTTATTTGCTAATTAAATGAATTAATGTGCATTATTATTACCGTTGCAATTGCCACTGTTTGGCTGGGATTTACGTGACTGTGATTGCTTGATTGTGTTGTTGGAAGGGAGAGGCTCCGTTTGGGCCAAGAACCAGGCGAGTTGGTCGCCTGGTTCGCTACCTCCGTCGCCGGCAGTGGCGCCGGCGATGGAAGGTTGAAGATGAGTTGATCGGGCCAGCGGCCCTTTGCGCGAGAAAATGAAAGAAAGGTGATGGGCTTGGCCCATCACCATTTAAATGAATTTGCTTGGGCCAGGAATTGTTCCTGGCCCATTTCTCCAAATTTTTAAGCTGGGCCCAGCCCATTTATATTTTTCCGAGCCTTCGAGTCGTAATTTTTTTTTACGTAAAATGCTCACATGCTTCGTATAATTGTTTTTCATGATACGTGCTATTTTTCGTATCTTTTATACATGAATTGTTTAATTCACTTTTTTTTCGTAAAATACTCGTATGCTTCGTATGATTATTTGTCGTACTAACACTTTTAATTTTCTGTAATATCAACTGTTTATTTTCTGTAAATATCAACTATTTAATTATTCGCACTTTAAATTTCAGCAATTTACTTTCAGCAATTTAAATTCAATACCGCCTACATGGTCGGTCGCATTTTAATTCTCGTAAATATTCAACTGCTTTACTTTTTCGCAAAACTGCTGGGAATCCTTCCGCAAATTATCAACTGTTTACTTTTCCGTATTTTACTTTTCTGCACTTTAAATTTCAGCAATTTACTTTCAGCAATTTAAATTCAATACCGCCTACATGGTCGGTCGCATTTTAATTCTCGTAAATATTCAACTGCTTTACTTTTTCGCAAAACTGCTGGAAATCCTTCCGCAAATTATCAACTGTTTACTTTTCCGTATTTTACTTTTCTGCACTTTAAATTTCAGCAATTTACTTTTCAGCAATTTAAATTCAATACCGCCTATATGGTCGGTCGCATTTTAATTCTCGTAAATATTCAACTGCTTTACTTTTTCGCAAAACTGCTGGAAATCCTTCCGCAAATTATCAACTGTTTACTTTTCCACACTTCAATTTTCCGCCCTTTACTTTTCCGCACTTTAAATTTCAGCAATTTACTTTCAGCAATTTAAATTCAATACCGCCTACATGGTCGGTCGCAATATCAACTGTTTATTTTCCGCAAATATCTAACTGTCCATTCTCTACATTATCAATCTGTTTTATTTTCTGCAAATCATTAAACTTTTTTTTTCTTCTTCCCTGTAAATCGCCAATAGCATTTAATTTTTCTGCACTTATCAAAACAGCATTTAAATTCTCGTATGCGTAAAATCAATCATTTTTCGCATGCAATCAACCTAGCACTTAAATTCTCATATGCGTAAAATCCATCATTTTTCGCATGCAATCAAAACAGCATTTCATTTTCGTATGCGTAAAATCCATCATTTATCGCATGCAATCAACCCAGCATTTAAATTCTCGTATGCGTAAAATCAATCATTTTTCGCATGCAATCAACCTAGCACTTAAATTCTCGTATGCGTAAAATCCATCATTTTTCGCATGCAAATCAAAACAGCATTTCATTTTCGTATGCGTAAAATCCATCATTTTTCGCATACAATCAACCCAGCATTTAAATTCTCGTATTTGTAAAATCAATCATTTTTCGCATGCAATCAACCTAGCATTTAAATTCTCGTATGCGTAAAATCAATCATTTTTCGCATGCAATCAACACAGCATTTAAATTCTCATGTGCTTAAAATCAATCATTTTTCGCACGCAATCAACTCGGTATTTCATTTTCGTATGCGTAAAATTCATCATTTCTCGCATGCAATCAATTGTCGTCATTTATTTTCATGCACTCATCAAGCTCAGCATTTAATTCTCGTATGCCTACAATCCATCATTTTACGTGTGCAATCAATTGTCATTTAAAATTTTCATTGCTCAGTTATCTCTCAAGCTATCACTAACACTCTCGTTTTGTAGGTTAATTTCAAGCTTCGCTCGAAAGTACGCCTCACAAGTCCTTTTTATTTATTCGATGCTTTCTGAAAATATCAACTGTATGCATGATATATAGAACTGCTAGAATTAAAATCAACCCACATGAACAACGTGTTTAAAGACGTGCTTAAAATACTATGTTCATCTGATTTCAAATTCTTGCTTGTATTGACTGCATGTACATGGGGACTTTCGATCCCACTTCAGTTTTTTTTCACTTCAAACACCTATCATTTAAATTGGTACTCTGTTAGCAATCCATGTTAAAATCACGTAGTAATTAGGTTAATCATGCATGGCCCGATGATGAAAAAAGAGGGCGTTCATTCAGCCTTACGGAAAATTCAGTCCCATCACGTTACGGTCAAGAATAATCGATCGATCTTGATAAACGGTAACCCCGTCCGAAAGATCTTTTTATTATTCCTGAACGGTCCCGATTGTAAAAAAGGCTAAAGTGACGATTCCTCTGAGGGCCCCCTTTTTCAAAAATGCATTTTTCAAGCACCTTTTTAAACACCTCTCTCATCAACCGGTAACCGTTTTCGGATGTGACTCGGGTGCCTAACACCTTCCCGAGACCATAATACGACCCCGAACCTTTGTCTGGGGTCCAGACCCCTTTTTGTGCCTTTAGTTTTTTACTTATTATATTTCCTATGCCATGACGATTAGGGTTCCCTAAGCCTAGCAACCAAATTAGGGTGGCGACTTCATTGCATGCTGCTAGGCGTCCCTTTTACGCCAAGCATATTAAGGTCTCAAATTTCGTTGCACACTCGCGAATTTTTAAATTTTCGGGGCGCGACAAATACCACGCGGGGGCTCCAGGCCACACGATGGATAATTGCTTCGCCTTCAAAATGAATGTGCAACAATTGATCAAAAGTGGATGGGTCTCCTTTGAAGGAATGGCCAAAGGACTCAACACCACCTCCAACCCTCTCCCAAAACATGCTCAAGGAAGTGGAGAAGTAAGTGCCATCTCGATGGAAGACATCGACAACTCTCTTCTCCTCGTGTTAGGGTTACCTAGAGAAAGACTTTTCGTTACATTGGTCGAAAGTGGTCACCTATCGCGCTCGGAAGAAGGGTTGAGCGCTTGCTTATTTTGCCGATAGACAAGTGCTCATGAAATCTAAAATTGTGGGTTTTTCGTGGAAAAGGTGAAACAACTTGTGGATTTCGGGGTGGTTCAAGTTCGAAAGAAAACCCACGGAGTAGAGGAAATCGACGCTATTGAGGATGGACCTCCCGCCCTATGTACCTTCAAATGTGTAGCCCAAGCTGAGACCCCCGTCACAACGCCACTCAAGCTAGTTTTCAAGTTCGCTCAAGATGCCCCTAGCCAAGACTTGCACGCCGTCCCATTCGACTACAGATACACGGTCATCACGACTCCTCCCTTCGCTACATCAACGGCCGAGACCTTTAATATTGGAGGCATGACTTACACCGGAAGGTATTATATTTCAGAGGAGGTGGAGAAACAATGGCTAGCCAAAGGAAAAGGCCCATTGATTCCCGAAGAGGCAGTGGAGAAAATGCAAGGGGTGAATAAACCCGTGATCGAAGGTGATGCGGCCGAATTTCTGAGAATAATGAAGAGAAGTGAGTTCAACATTATCGAACAACTGAAAAAAACCCCGGCTGGCATCTCCATCATGGAGTTAATTCTCACGTCAGAAGCTCATCGTCAATCTCTCTTGAAAGTCTTGAATGAGGCTTTCGTAACTAAGGACATCACCATAGAAGGGGTGGAAAACCTCATGGGGAGGATCCAATCTTTGAGTACCATCACCTTCTCCGAGGGAGAAATCGACCCCCATGGGGATAAGTCACAACAAGGCCCTCTACATAACCGTAGAATGTAAGGGTCACGTCATAGCAAAGGCCCTGATTGATAATAGGTCTGCACTGAATGTCATGCCCAAGCATGTCCTCGAACAATTACCGATCGACATGGCTCTTTTGAAGCCGAGTGGGATGATGGCCCGAGCCTTCAACGGAACTATTCGGGAGATCATCGGGAACTTTGAATTGGAGATAGTAATCGGGCCCCACACATTCGCCTTGACTTTCCAAATCATGAAAATCCAGCCCGCATACAGCATGCTCTTAGGGCAACCTTGGATCCACGCGGCGGGAGTCGTTCCCTCTTCTTTACATCAATGCATCAAATATGTAAAAGACAGCATTCTCGTCACGATAAGAGCAAAAGAAGCTTTGATCCTAGCAAAGCATTCGTCCGTGCCTTACATCGAAGCCACCGAAACTTTGGAAAGCTCATTCCAAGCCTTAAAAATCGTAAACGCAGAATGGATAGAGGAGGGATCGGCCATCCCTAAAACCCAAATTCCCGAAGAGTCCGCACTAGCCATCAATGTAATGCCAAAAATTGACTCTCAACTAAGGAAAAGGCTAGGAGCTATGCTACAAGGAGCAAAGAGCCTAGCATCTCCTAAGAATTTTAGAAACTGTTTTGGGTTGGGGTATCAACCAAACAAGGCCGACTTCGTTAAGATCTCCAAGGAAAAGAAGGAGAAGCAATTAGCCAAGTTGTTTGGACGTCCAGTGTTTTTTTATGGCATGAGTATCCCTCATATCAAAACCACTTTTCCTTTTGCGGCCGAAATCGTCAACAAAGATTCAACCATGGTTGGTTTAGCTTCGGATTTCCGTATTTTCACTCTCGGAGAAGAAGAATCGTCTCAAATCTTGGCCATTTTGGTGAAGAAGTCTGGGGGGGCCTTGCGCAATTGGACTGCCACCATGCTTCCTGATGTCTCTCCGTAATTTCTTTATGCATGCTTTGTTTTTTTTGCTTTCTCAAGCTTGATAAACTCTTTTTATATGGACTCACATTCCTTTTATGGTAATAAATATACGCAAGTCTTTTTCTCAAACGTCTTTTACTGTTTGTGTTTTACTTTCAGGATAAATGTTAATTCAGTTGGTCTTGATATACCCTGTCTTTACTGATAAAGAAATTATCACCGCAATTGAAAATGAAGATGGGGTTCCACGCGAATTGGCCTGTTTAGTCGAGAGTTCAGAGAAAGAAATAGCCCCTCATTAGAAGGAGTTGGAAGAGATAAACTTGGGGGCAAGCAATGAAAATCAGAAGATTGTTAAGATCGGAATGACCTTAGACTCTAATCAGAGAGAAAGGATAATCTCCCTCCTTAAGGAAAACTCGGACGTATTCGCTTGGTCATACGACGATATGCCTGGTCTCGACCCCAACATAGTCTAGCACCACATCCCATTAAAACCCGAATTCAAACCCGTAAAGCAAAAACTCCGAAGAATGCGTCCCGACATCCTTTTGAAAATAAAAGAGGATGTCACGAAACAACTAGCGGCGAGTTTCTTAAAAGTCACCGAGTATCCAGAATGGGTCACCAATGTTGTGCCCATGCCAAAGAAAGACGGGAAGGTCTGCATGTGTGTGGCCTTTAAAGTTCTTAATCGAGCAAGCCCCAAAGATGACTTCCCGCTCCCTCATATTGATATCCTAGTGGATAGCGCCGCTCATAGCAACATGTTCTCCTTCATGGATGGATTTTTGGGATAGAACCAGATTAAGAAGTCTCCTGAAGATAGCGAGAAAACAACCTTCATCACGGCTTGGGGGACCTTTTGCTTCAAGGTGATGCCTTTCGGATTAAAGAACGCCGGTGCAACTTATCAACGCGCCACTGTCACTCTTTTCCATGACATGATACATAAGGAGGTTGAAATTTATGTCGATGATATGATCGCCAAATCTCATGGAGAACGAGATAATGTAGACATCTTAAGAAATGTCTTTGAAAGATTGCGGCAATTTCGATTATGCTTGAATCCGACCAAGTGCACCTTCGGCGTAACCTCTGTAAAATTGCTAGGGTTCATCATTAGCAATAGAGGCATAGAGGTAGACCCTAATAAGGTGAAAGCTATTCAAGAATTACCTTCTCCCAAGAACTAAAAAGGAGGTACGAAGCTTCTTGGGGCACATCAACTATATCGCCCGCTTTATCAGTCAGTTAACCCTTACCTGCGAGCCGATGTTCAAAATGTTGAGAAAGAATGGAATGAATATTGTCAGAGGGCCTTTGAGAAGATCAAGACATATCTACAAAGTCCACCTGCACCAACAACATCGCCGAGTACGAAGCATGCATTAGCGGTTTGATGACGGCAATTGACCCAAAGGTGAAGAAACTAAAAATCTTCGGGGACTCGACCCTCGTCATCTATTAAGCTCAAGATTTGTGGCAAACCTGGGATTCCAAGCTAATACCTTATCAGAGGTTGCTCACCCAACTCATAGGAGAATTCAAAGAAACCAAGTTTGATCGAATCGATCAGGACACGAACCGCTTCGCGGACGCGTTAGCCACTTTGGCCTCAATGTTCAAATTGGAATGTGGGGTAATGCTTCAACCATTGAGGGTGGAAGTAAAGGAAATGCCGGCATGTTGCGCTACTTTGGAAGATGAACCCGACGGGAAACCATGGTTCCACGACTTAGTACGGTTCATCCAAGATCGGGAGTATCCGTCAGGTCAAGCCAAGGTAGTAAAAAGACCCTTCAGCGTTAGGCTTTGGATTTCTACCTCGATGGCGAGGTCTTGTACAAAAGAAGGGCGAATGGAGCCTTACTTCGGTGCGTCGCCGTTTCGGAAGCCAAGAAGATCATGACCGAAATCCATGAAGGAGTTTGCTATACACATGTTAGTGGGCATATGATGGCGAGACAAATAATGAGACAAGGTTATTTTTGGCTCACCGTCGAGCAACATTGCATCGACTATTTTTGAAAATGCCATAAATGCTAAGTTTGCGCGGACCATCTCCATGTCCCTCCGACTTCCTTTTTTAGCATGACATCACCTTAGCCCTTCGCAATGTGGGGAATGGACATCATCGGCCAAATTCATCCGAAAGCCTGTAATGGCCATCGCTTTATCCTTGTGGCAATCGACTACTTCACTAAGTGGGTGGAGGCTACTTCTTACTTGAGCATCACTCAAAAGATAACCATGCAGTTCATTGAGAAGAATATCATATGTCGCTATGGAGTCCCAGAAATGATCATTACAGATAACGGTACTAACCTGAATGGAAAAATGATCAATGACCTTTGCCAACAATGGAAAATGAAACACCGGAACTCCTCGCCTTATCGCCCAAAGATGAATGGCGCAGTTGAAGCCGCAAATAAGAATTTAAAGAAAATCATCCAGAAAATGGTAAGTCACTCACAAGGAATGGCATGACATGCTTCCTTTTGCTTTACACGCTTATCGAATTGCGATTCGCACCTCTACGGGAGCAACCCCTTACTCTTTGGTCTATGGTATGGAAGCGGTGATCCCACTTGAGGTAGAAATTCCTTCCCTCAGAGTCTTGGCAGAGTTAGGAGTAGAAGAATCCGATTGGGCAAGGGTGAGATATGAGCAATTGAATCTCATTTCGGAGAAACGTTTGGCCGCTATGTGCCATGCACAATTATATCAAAAGAGAATGGCTAACGTTTACAACAAGAAAGTGCGGCCACGCGAGTTCAAGACCGGGGATTTAGTGTTGAAGAAAATCCTTCCTCATGAGGAGGAGAGTCAAGGAAAATGGGCCCCAAGGTGTGAAGGTCCATACGTAGTCAAGAGCGGATTCTCAAAAGGTGCCCTAATGCTCACCAAAATGGATGGGGATGATCTACCAAGACCAGTGAACGTGGATGCTTCTCGACCAAACCACCTAATGTTTGTTCCGAATTAATAAAATGAGGGCTTGTTTTTAAAACTTGTGTGTCAAAACTTTTTAAAAAGGGAAGCATGGTATCAGTGGTATATGGGAATAGTTTGGGTTGTAAGAACCACGTTTGAACTAACCCCCACTAATCAGATGTTAAGTTTTACAAGAACATAATAATGATAGATATGTGTTTTCATATGTTTAAATACGTAATATTCTCTCCATGCATACGAACGACGATCATGAGGGAGCCATCTACGCCTAGAGCACTATTCAAGAACTTAATAGCTATTCTTCAAGATGTTATGATGGAACCGTTAGAAATGTTTACAGCAATACTATTATCCAGTTTGAATAAGGACTGAATACTAGCTTAAAATCGCAAAGCTTATTTCCCCGCAGGTGAACCTGTGAGATTTTGGCTATTTTCGCGTCACACCTATTCAGGGAAGTTCATTCTCTCCTTATTGCTTTAAATTTTTACCATTGCACATTCATCACAAGCGTCCTTTTTTCTTTTGTTTTTTTTACACTAAAGAGGGCAACCTTTTACATAGAATTGCCAAGGAGTTCCGAGCTATATGATTGGAAGAAGGAAATTTATTTTATTGGAAAAATCCACGCTATCCTTAAATTTTCAAAGCTCACGTAAATCATACATATTCATCATTTTTATTACGTCACGAATAACGTATGCGTTCATTAGAAATTATATGACATACATGATCTTGTCTGTTAGCTTTTATATCCATGACATGTAAGACGTAAGTAGTCGTAAACACAACCTTGTGAGCATTTTGGGCCTTCACGCCTTAATTATTTCATGAGTGCAGATGCTAAACTAAATGCTAGTTAGATTTGCATAATATCTAGGGTACATGCACCATCAGACATGGGATAACGGTAAGGTGACATTGGACTTTGCTTCTTCTTCCCTTTTTCAGTCGTTCACCCTTGAACATACACCATCCTGCATCACCACTTAAAAGCCTTTTGAATTCCCCGCAAATGAGTAGTGCTCGATTGAGGCCACCAACTAAAGCGCCAGAAGTATGTTGAAGTTTGTTTCACAAATCAGCAGGATAAAAAAAAACCCTCAAAGAAATGGTCTGCACTAATACACAGAGAAGCAATAAGACTTGAAGACCGCTGTCCAAAAAATCATCATAATAGAGAGAATCGTACTTGCTTCACTTACTATTTGTATTTACATTTAAAGAAAAAAAAGAAAAAAAAAGAAAGAAAAAAAAGGAAAAAAAGAGGAAGAAAATAAAAAGAGAAAAGGAAAAAAGGAAAAAAGAGAAGACAAAATCAAGAAAAAAGAAGAGAAAGAGTCTCAAAGAACACTAGTTGATGAAAGTAGAAGCAAGTATGAAAAAAATCATAATGGATCAAGATGATCACAAGATAGAGCATTCTTAGTAAAAGAGGAAGAAACTTGTGTACTTTGCTTTCGCCGCGATCAAACCGTCAAGCATTGTTCACCGTAATTTTTTCTCATCGTGATCGGTCGTCGAGCACAAAAACCCTTCTAAAAAAACACGCACACACACACACAACTAACTTTCCTTTTCCCACAAAACCTCTCATTTCTTGTCTCTTGCAAAGTCCTCTGGATTATTAGAATGCCCATGCATGTGCATCTTTCACTCGGATTGACATTGCAAATTTAATTTTTGTACTACGTTTATTGCATTTTTTAGTGTAAACACATAGCCTTATTTTTTAGCATGAGCACAAACACTAATATCTGGTGAGGATTGCTTACGACTGCATGTCACGGGAAAGTCTTGTTCTTGAGGTCGTTATTTCCTGAGCAAGGCGCAGACGCTATCTAGACTTGTATCAATCGGGTTAATATAACAAAAATTGGATAAACACGTTTTCTAAAAATGTTTAAATTTGTTCTCTCTTAAATAAAGAGGTTGTTTTCATTCCGACAAAAGGCTTGGGGGCAAACCGAGTTTTAAATATAGGAATATGCGATATTTCTCACATTATCAATTGCTCTTTCCCTTTTTCCATCTATTGCTGCTTCGTGTTTGCTTCTTTCCTATTTGCAGGATACAGACATGCTTCATTGGAATCACGCTATAAGATGGGTTTCGATAAGAATATCGTTGTAATGCCCTCGTCATGGATTTCGTCAAACAAATCCAATCAAGTTATGAAAAGTGGCACCTCCATCCATGGCAAAGATCCGCAAATTCACAAAGATATCTAACTTGAGCCATCAACATTCGAGCAAAGGTATGTTACCGTCAATCAATATCCGAGCGAAGGTATATTACAACTCTCATTTCCAAAAACCCCTTTATTTTACATTTTCGCATATCTAAATACTCCTCCTTGAGCGACTATTTTTTACATTTCCGCATATCTAAGTACTCCTCTTTGAGCGACTATATTTTACATTTCCGCATATCTAAGTACTCCTCTTTGAGCGACTATATTTTACATTTCCGCGTATCTAAGTACTCCTCCTTGAGCGACTATATTTTACATTTCTGCATATCTAAATCCTCCTCCTTGAGTGACTATTTTTTACATTTCCACATATCTAAATACTCCTCCTTGGGCGACTATATTTTACATTTCCGCATATCTAAATACTCCTCCTTGAGTGACTATATTTTACATTTCTGCATAATTATTACTCCTCCTTGAGCGATTATATTCTACATTTCTGCATAATTATTACTCCTCCTTGAGTGATTACCATTTACATTCTCACATATTTCCTCCTTTAGGGATTTAATCTACTTTTCTTGCAATAGCGTAAGGATTACGAGTGCTACCCTCGCCCTACGCCATCTACGTTTCCGCAATTTATGATACATCCAAAACGTGGTAAGTGCTTGGGGAAACCATCTTTACTGCTTATCAAAAAATTCAGTTACATTGTATTTTTTACCAGACAGTAAAGAGGGGGCAACTGTTGCTACCCAAATTTGGATTTTTCGTCACAACTTTATGCATTTTATTGTATATCACATTATTAGGTCATCTACGTCAAATTTTTGTCGATTCTTGATCTTAGGCTATTTGTTTTAATATTCCGCGTCATTTCATGCCTTTTTAGTTTTTCGTATTTTTGACTGTCTTTTCGCTCGAATTTCTATCGGTCCCGAGTGAGTTTTCTCGGACCATAGATCGAGCGTATTATTTCTTTTATTGATAATTACCTACTATTTTTCTCTTTCGCGTCATCTAATTTGGTTTCGTTCAATTTTTGTCGTAATGGCATTTATTTGCGTCCGAACTTTTGACATTTTTTAATGAGAAAATATATACGTTAAATCAAACTTTTCTTTATTTAGTGTATACTAGTTGTTATGTCTTATTTTTCTACATCTTTTGTTCCTCTTGGTTTGAGCAATTTTTCATCTCAAGCGAGTTCACTCACGCCGCAGCTCGAACCAAAATATCTCGTTCATGTCCAAATTAATGCATTAATGGCAATTAATGCATGTTGATTCAAAATCACCTCACCTTTCCACCTAGCTAGCCTCACCGACGCCGAATGATCATCACAAACCTCCTATCAGCCATCCTTGGCCACACAAACCAAGCATCCTCATCCAAACCCCGTCACCTTTTCCTCCCAAATCCGGCGACCGGTTTCCAGCCACACACTCGCCCAAACCGACTCCAATTTTCCCTATAAAAGGAGACCTCAAAGCAACAAGAAAAGGGACCTAATTTCACTCTCACTCTTAATTTCTTGCACTTCCTTCTTGGTTTAAGCTCTCCTGGCAAAGGTAGCTCTCTCTCTCTCTACCCTTCCTTCAAATCTTCGTTTGTGCTCTTAGAGGATCAATTAATTGCTCAAACCTATTTCAAATGCTCTATTATTAAGTTGAAATCAGTGTGCTTGCTTCAATTTAATTGTTTAAAGCTTTGGTTAATTAATTGAGCAATTGTTGCTTTAATTGCTTATTTTCATTTTTGTTGAAATTGTCCCTATTTTACGTCAAATTTTTTGCTGTTTTTATTGGGTTACCTTGTTGTGGGGCTGCTAGTTTTATTTGTGTTGATTTGGGTGAGTTTCGTGGTCGGATTGTACCTTGGTCGCCGGCTATGGCGCCGACGACACAAGGAAGAAGAAAGGGAAGAAGAAGGGCTTTGGCGGGAAAATGAATGGAAAGGTGATGGACTTGATTTCATCACAAGCCCAGCTACTATTTTGATCAAATCGAAGCCTGACCCATTTATTTTTTGTAAACTTTCGTGTTTACTAGTAGTGTGATTTCTCGTATGCGGTAAACTATTTATTTTGCTTTCATTTTTGCATGTAATTGTTCACATGTTCACATGCGATAAATTGTTTATTTTACTTCGTGTTTTAATTTTCGTATGAAATATTCGTATGCTCACATAAAATATATTATTTACTTGTTTGCCATGTTTATTTAATCGCTTGCTTACTAGAAATTAAATAAATATTTGTATGCACTTTTATTATTTATTATCTTTCGAGTTATCACTAACACTCTGGCTTTGTAGGTTAAACTTTAAATCTTCGCTCAAAAGTACACTTTTACCCCCTTTTCATTTATTAAATATTTTTTGTAAATATTATTCGTATGCATGTTATCCCAAAACTAGAAATCCAAGTATGGCCCTAGCCCAACCCATTAAAATTATATGCATGATCAAACCACCGCATTATTTCCATGTATTATTATCGTTTGTATATGATGTTTAATTATCCGTTGTTTTAAATTGCGTGTATGTGATAATATTTCATTGCTAAACTTGTTGTAATAATGAGTTAATGCTTTCGTTAATTATATCAACTTGTTGTAATAATTACTTAATGCTTTCATTAATTGTTTCGACTTGTTGTAATAATTAGTTAAATTAGTTATCCGACCTCCCTTGTTATAATAATTAGTTAAGTATTTAGTTAAAAATCGTGTATGTTTGTTTATACCTACATTATTATTACTTGTTGCTAACCACGATTTTGAAGAGACAGATCGATCGGAGCTCATCAAAAAATTGTACGCTTATCTTAAACGTTTCCTTGAATGTTTATTAGAAATGCTAAATCTGAACTGTTTTCGTATGCATGACCACTTAGAATGCGTTAGAACCCACCCATTCGTATGCATGACATTTAAAATTGCTAAAAATTAAAATCAATCTCACATGCATAACGTGTTTAAATCACTTGCGTTTAAATGCCATGAAATTAAATGTTGGTATTGATACATGGGTATGGTGGCTTCGATCCCACACAGTTTATTTGTACATTCATGAAAATGGTACTTTGTTACCTATCCATGATAGGATCACATAGTAATTAGGTTAATCATGCATGGCCCGATGATAATAACGGATCGCCCGCTTTAGTAAAAATGGTACCAATTCTGTTAAGCAGTAATACTTATCCCAAAGTTGTCCCGACCGGTCCCAAAGTTGTCCCGACCCTACGAATACTAAAGTGGTGTTTCCTATGAGGGCCCCATTTGCATGTTTTAAAAAATATTTTCTTTAAACACCTCATTTACCGATAACCTTGTTTGGATGTGACTCGGGTGCCTAACACATTCCCGAGTCCATAATACAACATTGAACCTTTGTTCTTTGGTTTAGACCCTTTGTGCCTTAGTTTTATTTAATTTATGCCATGACGATTAGGTTCCCTAAACCTGGGAATAAATAGGGTGGCGACTTCATTATGTGAGGCGAGTCCAACGCTTGTCTCACATTCCGTCCCGAACCGTTTCGTAAAATCGAAAAGGGGGTTTGATAGTGACGATCAAATTCAGCACTAGCAAAAAGGTCAAGGTCATCTATGCCTACCCTAGGATGCCAAAGATAGGAAACCCCTATAGGCCAAGCCTGTACGAGTTGATGACTGATGACTTGGACGTTTGGGAAACAAGCTCTTAGACCGAAGATGAAATTAACGACGGATGGACAACCTCTAGAAGAAAGGAGAATAAGAAAGTTCTTCCAAAAATAAAGCCATCCTCAAAATACCCTCATGGCATCTCTAGCCAAGATTGTGACGTCCAGCCAGAAGGGTGGGGTCTTCCAGGTGAGCCATCAAAGACCTCCCAGGAAGCTGGGACTGTTGATAAGCCTCGCAAGGGAAAGGCTTCGATCTATACGCCGGCAAAGCCAGAACGAACGCCTTGTAAGGCTCACACCCATCCAATGTCTAGAAAAGTGAGGCACTACGCTCCCGAATGCTCAACATTGGGGTCTTCATCTCAACCAAAAGGGACAGCGACTCATGAAGAGTATGTCTCAGAAGAACAATCTCCTGAAGATTGTGTAGCAGTCTACATGGTCAATGTGGAGCAAGCTAAAGGATCTGACCATGAAGATGTTGATGTTGTAAAAAGGTTGAAAGATGTTCCATCAAATGTCTCTTTAGCCGAAACTCTTGATCTCTGATCGTCACTCAAATGTAATAATATTTCCTGATGACTAATTGCACAATTAAAATGTGTAAAGGGCAAGACAGGGTCGAACTACAGAGATTGAGGGATAAAAACTCACTTTAAGCGTATGACAAAAACAAATACAACCACATAAAATAGTAACTCAGGGGGGTTTTGTCGATTGACCTAGTCAATCTATCACAGAATCGGTTGCTAACAGAATAATTAATTAAAAGCATATATCGATGGCATGAAAGTAAAGAATAATTAAGGGCAAGATAATAATGAAAGACGGTGAATAAAGATATTAATCAAATGAGACGGGATCTTAGCAAGGGGCATTCGCAGGTTGCGTGCAAGATTAATTAGTCATTGGCTCAAAGATATTCCATCCTCATGTCATAGACATGCTATAGGAGCCATGTTTCCATGTAAACCCCCTACTTACCTTCTTCAGAGGAGCTACCCCCCGTTTCCACATATGAGGTAGCCTTGACGTTTTGTCGTCCCTCCAGACACGAATGCGGGGAGGCAATAATCAAAATTCCCATAAAGCAGAGGTAAGACACATCTAGGGCGTGATACCTCTCAGCTTGTCAGATTCGCGGTAACGCCCTAGTTGATTGTTTGCCCTAGATGGAAGACTCTATCGCGATGACTCCACTAGGTGTCTACTACTCCTAACAGCCTCACGTTGACGTTATCGCTGCTAGGATGACAACAATCACAAAGAAATACTAATAGTTGATCAGGCCGTTAACATTTGTAAATGAGAATGGCAAGGAAATGGCAAACAATCAAATATGACAGTGAGAATGTACTAAGCACGTTTAGGCCTCTTAACTAATCCTTGCAACCCTTGAAACGCCCTTTACTAAGAAGGTGGAAGCTTAGCTACTCATAATCAAACGTAAATAATAGATAGGAATAACAAATAGCGTAAATTAAAAAGATAAGAAAAGCAAAATTTATTAGAATAAACTAGTGGGGAAATCAATGCTTTCTCCCCTTACAAGCTGACGGCGCTGCTAATAATGGGAAAGAACGAATCCCTAAAATTAAGGTGAAAGGTGAAAAATGGTGTGTTGTCGGCCCCCTTACTAAAACCCTACAACTAAGCTTAAATATCCTAACAACCCGCTAGGGTACAAAAACAGCTAAGGGGAGAGAGTGACAGCACATGGCAGAGCGTGCTCCTTAAGGAGGAATATTCTGGGACCTCCTGGAAGCACCTGATTCCTTCTAGAAACGCAAGGAATCTCGTGCGAATCTTTGGGGATTCTCCTCTTTGGCTTTCGATTAAGAGTTGATGCGGACGCATCATGGGCACTAGACTGCTCACTGATCTGGTTAGCGTCAAGGGCATGACGACACATCGATCTTCTAGGCCTTGATCCTTAGAGCTCCGAGAAATTCATTAAAACCGCATGTTCCCGTTCATTTCATCCTTTTGGCACAGATCTGCAATAAAGATGGAAATAGAAGCAATTTAGCAGTATCATGCCTAGGAAAAGGCCAAAACTAAGGGGGGAAATATGCTCAAGATATATACTATCGGAATTCTACAAGGACTCCCCCCTGCGGTAATTCAGCTGTTAGTACCATCTGTGGAGAGGTAGCTGGCCGCTGTCTCGTGGCTTGTGATAATGGAATAGGATCTAATGACCCGAATGCAACCATAGAATTATTCTGTATGGTGGTTGTGATGTAATTGGCATCTACCACATCTCCATTATCGAGTTTTATCTTGCCCACTTTGTCCAAACGAACAATGAGGTCTTTGAGGATAAAGCATTTATCTACCGAATGATTGATGATCCGGTGATATTTGTAATACCTGGGGTTGTCAATCTGGTTCGCTTCTCCTGGGCGCTTTGATGGCGGAAGCTGGATAAATTTTTGTTCAAGAACTTGGTCCAGAATGTCAAAGATTTCTGAGTCTAAGAAGGGATATCCCATTTCTTCACGTTCCTTCATGGTCCTTCTTTGGGCTTTAAAAGGCTTGTACTCGGTCTTGACCTATTTCACCTCTTCTTTTCTTTGGGTCTCCTTGAAGGATATCTTCACAGGTGTCGTA
Organism: Viola odorata; assembly: GCA_963691705.1. Classification (NCBI taxonomy): domain Eukaryota; kingdom Viridiplantae; phylum Streptophyta; class Magnoliopsida; order Malpighiales; family Violaceae; genus Viola; species Viola odorata. The sequence goes on along the minus strand of OY829545.1, from coordinate 44,752,513 downwards.
GTAACTACCATGCTTTCCTTCCCTTTGCTAGTCTTCGGGTCTTTCCTTACTTCTTTCTTTTCACGAGAGTCATTTGGCAAGTAACTCTCGTGCCTTTAGATCTGAATTTTCAGATCATGAGCTCTAGTTGTGAGCTCTTCGAATGTGCGTGGCATGTTCGCCTGCAAATTATAGAACAGTCCCTACTGCATCCCTTGGATGCACATGTCAATTGAAGATGACTCATTGATCCTTTCTTTGCAATTAAGGACCAAGTTCCTCCATATTTCAATGAATTCAGTGACAGGTTCATCTTTCCTTTGTTTCGTTCCAGCCAATTCAGGTAGGCCGACAATCCGTCGAGTGCTGTAAAAGCGGGTTAGGAAGTCTCTTTGTTGTTGGTCCCAACTATCAATAGACCCAGGCCTGATATCAGTGTACCATTCAAAGGCCACGCCTTTCAGTGACCGGATAAATTGCTTCACTATCATATCTCCATAAGTTCCTGCATTGTTGCAAGTCTCTATGAAGTGAGCAATGTGTTGCTTCGGGTTCCCTTTCCCCTTGAATTGTTGGAATTTTGGAGGTTGATACCTCACAGGCAATAGTAGTTCTTCTATGTGCCTTGAGTACGGCTTCGCGTAACTAAGAGAGGATTGCAAAGTTCCTCCATACTGAGCACGGATAGTGTCAGCAATCATCATCTGCAGTTGTTGAACTGTCAGATTTGCAACGGGTGTTGTGGTGTTACTGTTATTGTTATTCAGATTATTCACCCGGATGAAGTCTTCATGGTATTTTCTCTGTCGTTCTTGCTTAGCATTCTCATCATCAAAAGAGACTCCGCTAGAGTTTGGATTATTTGATGAGCTTGGGTGACTTGCCAATTTAGCTGTCAAGAAAGTTATTTGGGCATCTTTCTCTGCCATAGCCTTTGTCAAATTTTCAATTGCTGTGGACATCTCTTGAAAATGAGTCTCGGCATCTTGGGTAGCGTCGATGGCCATCACCGCAGCAAAGGATTCAGATGACTCAGAGTTATTGTCTGCTCATCTCCTAGTTGGAGTATTTTTAGAAGCAATTCCAGTATCAGATTCTCCACTCGGGTGATAGTCATAGTAGGAACCCTCAGATCTTGTCTGGACCTCTTTGGCGACCTTTCTTCTTGGTTTTTTCTGGAAAATTGCTTCAATGGTGACACCAACTGGGCCCTTTCAGCTATAGTGCGAGCACCTGTTGCTGGAAGACCTTCTTAAAGATCTTGAAGTGCTTCAGAAAAGGAGTCGCTGGTCTGACTTCTAATCAGGCGATTCATCATTGGATCTTGATTTAAGAAGTGTGATTCAAGAGATGAGAGGAGAGTAGTGTCCCACTGGGCGTGCCAAAAATTTATACACACAAAATTCTTTCGTAACAGGAGAAAATTACACGTGTCAAATTATAAATGTTGAATGTAGAGTAAAAGTGGTTGTTCTTCTCTTGATTCCTCTAATTAATGAATCAGTCTTCACTTCGGATTTGGATTTGGATTTGAGTTTGATGGATGACGGATTGGCCTTGAATCAGCTTGTAATCCGCGGTTGATTTGAGAAGAAATCGGTCTTGAATCAGCTTATGGATTCTGCGGTTGATTTGAGAAGAAACCAACCTTAAATCAGCTTGTGGCTTTTCTTTGATTTGCTTAAAGCTTGAGAGAAAACTGGCCTTGAATTGGCTTATAGTTTTTCTCATTCTTTCTTGAAGACGATCCACTTCAGTTCTTGATCTTTGTAACAATTTTTTCTTTTAGATCTCGTCCTTTCACCTTCTAAGGATACCTCTATTTATAGGCTCATAAGGATGATTTTGGAATTGGATCTTCATCTTATTGGTCTTAATATTAATTAATTTAATATTTAATTAAATTATTAATAAATGCATATGAGATGGATTTTGACTCCTTTGACCTTTGGGCTTTATGGGCTTCTGGATCTTTATAGACTGGGCTGAATATTTTAGAACAGACCGCAATTTTGATGTCTACACTATAATTAGAAAAAGTTTGTGTACTTATACCTAGGGATGAAATGAAAAGAATAATACTACTCCCTCTAGCTATTTTTAATAGACATTTTGGGATTATGCATAGTTATTAAAAAATAATAAAAAATAAATAAAATAGCAGTAAGGATAGCAAAATCAGCACACAACAAATAATATTTTACACGGGAAATTACAATACGTCAATTAGTTAAGAATAAAAAAATGGGTCAAAATGTCCATTAATAAAAAATATAGGGAGTATCATTTTACTATATTCTTAACTCGATATTTTAATAATAATTTGAATTTTTAAATTTAGAATTTAGTATCCAAAGTAATTTGTTCATTTTTTTTCTAGGTCAATAGCGAGGAATATATTTAAAGAGAAGTATAAAGTTCAAATTTCTCTCTTCTTTTTGCATCACAAACCATTTCACCTTCTCCTTCTCCTTCTCTTACAATTTTAAAACTTCTCGCTGTTGGGTTCTCGCTTGAATTGTGAAGCCGCCTATCATCTCAACTCCAAATCCGCCCCCGTCAGCCACTGCCGCAGGTAATCCTCTTTGAAAGTTAGATATATGCGTGCAAATCTACGTATTTCTTTGGCGGTGGTTTACTCTTTTAGCACCCATCTTTTATTTTATTTTATTTTATTTTTTCAGATCTTGATGAATTCTTCAAAGTGCGGTTCAGAGGGTCGATTAGAATGTAATCAAAGAGGAATACTGTTTAAAGTAATATTTGGGTGAGGTGGGTTTCTTCTGGATTTTGTTTTCGGTTTACTGTTTGTAGAGTAACTCCGCCATGGATTGAAGTAACTTCTTATTCTTTATTTCTCATAGGATGCAATATTCGAAGCACCTTTTGAGTGATTTGATCAAAACCCATGTTTCAGAATTGTTGATATACGTTACTTCTGCATCTTTTTCAGGTCTGAAGTTACACTTGCACAAGTTATTTTCAATCCACTTAAGTTAGTATAGCAAGAAGAAAATTCACTCTTCTTTTGTTGATTGAATAAAATGACAGAGATGTTCGGTTACTCAGCTTGCAGACAGTTATCTCAGATGTTCTTATCAACTTTCTTCTTTCATGGTTCTGAGTACCTATTAGCTATTGCTTTTCACGGGAAATCCAATGTTCCTCTTAACTCGCTACTTGTTAGCAAATCTTACCTTCTAGCAATGGCCTTTTCATTGCTTGAATACTTGGTTGAACTTTTGTCGTTTCCTGGATTGAAGGAGTATTGGTGGATAAGTAATTTTGGCCTTGCATTGGTTGTAATTGGTGAAATTATTCGGAAATTGGCAATTATAATAGCTGGACGCGCATTCACTCATCTCATCAAGGTTCAACATGAGGAGCATCACAAACTGGTTACTCATGGTGTCTATAGGTTTGTTCGGCATCCAGGATACTGTGGTTTCTTCATCTGGTCAGTTGGAACTCAGATAATGTTGTGTAATCCTGTATCAACAGTTGGATTTGCTATTGTTGTCTGGCGTTTCTTTGCTGGCCGGATACCATATGAAGAGTTTTTCTTGAGGCAGTTTTTTGGGTCACAGTATGAAGAGTATGCCCGGCGAGTTCCTTCTGGTGTTCCTTTTGTGAAGTGAAGATAGCCATTTATTCTTGCACTCAACTTGGTCTGGAAACTGCCAGGCATGTTGCAATAATGTTTTCTTGAAGAGATTTGGAATGTGCTTGTCACTGAAGTGATCAATGCAGGTCAGCATTTACATTCTTAATAAAACATCTATCCCATCCTAACCTGGACACTGTTGTCCTTTTGTTTTGTGAGACCATGACTCCTAGTTTGTAACTTTGGATATGGCTATTTTTTATAATCATCCACATTTTGATATGTGCATTTAACATGAGGCTCCATTTGTCTGTGAAAGCAGTTACCTTTTTTGTGAATTGAAGATAGTCAAAGCTGCTGTCTTACATTTTGCAGAGAAATGACAAGTTTCTCTCTTCATCCTTCTCTGCTTCAGTGCCATTGCTTGATGAAGTGCATCACAAGCAGCTGATGGCAGTGCAAGGAATGCCAAAATATTTTTTGATATTGAGAAGGAAAAACGCAAAAATAAATAAGTGGGTTTCACAATTTTATTTATTTATTTATACACTTAGAACAAAACATCTACAAGGACAAAAAAAACAAAAACTACGCCCACCGTGGGGCTCGAACCCACGACCACAAGGTTAAGAGCCTTGCGCTCTACCAACTGAGCTAGATGGGCAACCTGTTCAATTTTGTCGTATTTGCATAATTAACCCCACATCGTTTTGATACAACAACAAATCTGATCCACTCAAACTTCGCTATCAAAGGAATAAACAGAGGCCAAAGATATTCATTTGTAATTTGTACACTGATAACCTTAACTGGAAAACACAGGAGCTTACAAAAATAAACAATTTCGTGTCATCTGTTTCATTTTTTATACAAAGAAATAACTACATCCACACCCTTCAAAAGAGTGTTAGATTCAACACCAATGCTGATAAATAGCTCGCGACAAATTCAAAACCTGTGTTAAATTAGGCCCACTACTATACAGCGACTCAATGTATGTAGTCTTGCACCTCAACTTTCTCCCCTTTGGCGAGAAGGAGCATTATCACGTTTTCTCAACTTCGTCAAGATGTATGCAATGGCAAGGTTAGCACCAAGACTAGAGTGACCACGAGAAACGCAGATAACACCCCCAAGTAGAATCAAACCATTTGTTAGGACTTTCTTTCTTGGGAATCTCTCCTCTTTGTTCCCACCAGAACCTGATCCATGTACGGATGTAACAGTAGCAGTTGCTGGAGTTTCCACAACAGCATTTATAGTGTCGAACTGGGTTGGAACCTAAAGATAGGAACATATCAACCATGTTCTTGAAAGTGTGCACATAATTACACTCTTGAAAATAGGTATAGCTGTACTTGATACCAACCAATCCATTCTAATATAAAAGACATTTAATAAATTAATTGCGCAACTTTGCAGCAAAACAATGCCAGAAACATGGGTCGACACCTTTTAGTTTAACCAGTTGGGATTTCTAGGCAGGCTAGAGGTTCGATTGCAATTATGTGCAAACTAAGAAACCTAATGTATAAATCTCCCTAGGGGATTTGACTCCCTCCATGCCAATGCAAAATGCCAGGCAGTTGATAATGGTAACTTTAGCACCTTAAATGTCCAGTAATTTCCTATGCCCTGTAGCGCATTAAAAGTCAGGAAATTCCCCCACCCCTCTAACTATACTAACAACCAACCAACAAAAAGAGTTGGATTTGGCCCCAAAAACCTTGGGTGCACCATCTCATCAAATGATAAGTTATACCAGGCCACAAGCATAAACTCCATAGTATTTCTGAGAAACTGACATTTCAAGATGATACTCCATACCTTGTGGATCAGAGAGACTGCATTAATAGGTGGACTTCTCTGGGGACGAGACATCACAGAGTATTTACGTAGTGCATCATCCATCTTGCGCACATAACTCCATATGCCCTTTGCGAAAGCCAGCTTTGCCATTTCCACATTCAAACCAGCATCCTCTTGGTGGACCATCTTGATCTCACATGCATTTCTACCAGGGACTGTAAATGGCAACATTGAAAAGGCAAAAATTATAAAATCAAGCAGACAGACCTTAAGCAATCAACTAGCCAAAATGTGAACCAAATTACAAGTATTTCTTTTCCTGCTCAATGAGAGAAAAATGGTAAAAACTATGATAACGAGCAGGTAAGGCACTTGCCTTTACTAATTTTCCAACCACATCTAAAGAAGCCCACCCGTACATACTTTCTCTGTCGTGGGGCTAAAGCATGCTCACATTCCTAAACATGGCCAAAGTTAAGAGGAGCATTTTAAGGGAAAACACATCGGAACATGAAAAAAACACTTACGATAATGAAAGCTTCTACTACTAGTAGAGCAGTGATTCTCATCAAACACACTGAAAACATTGCAGCAGATATAAGGAAGTAGTTATGCTAGCAAAACCAAAGAACAAATATACTTTCTGTCCAACAGAGTTGCCAGCCCGTAGAACAATGAATTACACTTAGGAATTGAAGGCTACCTTAATAAAGCAGTAGAAAGTTTGATCTCTCCCTTCCCACAACCGCCATGCCAAAACATATTCCCTTGGTGTCAGAAGTGGAAACTTTTTGATTGTGCGACCAATCTCAGTGGCATTAGCTGTATCGATTTGCAGCTGCTCATGCTGTACTATGGTCTTGTCCCACAGCATACGGTAATCATTGTCCATGTAGAAGTCCCTTAGCAGCTCTGGAGAGCAATTTTCAAAAACACTGATGCTCAAGTATTTAGTGGGACCATCCTGCAACGGCAAAGTAGCAAGAACAATTAAAATTCAACATAAAATTGTAAATAGTATGATGAAAACAAAGAATTGAAGTAATGGGTAGGTAGGAGTAGAAGAGAGACAACCTTAGGGATAGGTTGTGAACATTTAGCAGAATAGGAAAGGAGGGGTGTGGTCTTGTGAATGACACTTTCCCATTTCTGGTTGTTTGTGTCCAAATTATCAATCAAAAACTTCAAATCAGCTTCTGAGATTATTCTGGAGAGTGAGTATGAACAAGGAAGAGCAAAAGAAACTTGTTATTAACATCATTGAAGGCGACCCAACAAGCATAAATGCGACCCATCAAGCGTGAAATTTACAACATACAAATGAATAAGTAAAGCATACCTGGATTGGAGAGAGGCGGAGGAGGAGGCATCGGGAAGACCAACGGGACGCCTAGAAGGAGAAGAGGAGGAAGAAGAAGAGGAAGCGGAAGCGGAAGAGAAGAAGGTGTAAACACAGTGAACGATGAGAATAAGGAAGAGTGCCAAGAAAGTGGCCCATCCATAACCATAACCATAAGCAGAACCAGAATCGCATCCATTATCCATTGTCATCGTCTCTATCATCTTCCTCTTTTAGTATTTCAAATTTTCCTTATTTTTCCCCACATGATATCGTCTTCGTTTTCCATCTCTACGCTGTCTCCCACCACACAGTGTTAACTTTAGGCTAATTGTATCTCGAACGAATCGAATCTTGCTCCTCTTTGTTGTCCCGGTTGGGCAGAGTTAACTTTACGATCTCGTTTGTACCGATTTGATGGTAATATTAACTCCAATCCATTTGATTGATTGATTTTGTACCATTGTTTTTTTTTCTTATACCTACACTTAAAAAGAATGTCACATTTGGTATCTTCTCTTACGTCGTCTATCACATGCCGTTAATTGTCCTACATGACATGACACGTCGGATGCCACGTGATATGTTGCTGATGTGTCATGCCACGTCAGCTCATCTTCTTCCTCTTGATCTACTGCAATTTCTGGAAAAAAAATTAAAATTGAATTTCTAGAAAAAATTAATCTTCTTCGTAGGCTTTATCTTCTTCCTTCTATTTACCACACCATCTATCACCTAATTTGCAGTTGAATCAAGGAGATTATTTTATTATCTTATCCTCCAATCCCTTATAAATTTGCCATCCACAACTCCCTCCTCACCTTCCAAAAAATTCAAAATACAAAAGATAAACAAAAGAAAAAAAAATATTTCAGACAGAAAAATTTAAAATTTTGAAAAGGAAAAAAAATAAGTGTACATTGAAATGGCAATGAACATCACACATCAGATAGGAACTCTAGCCAGAACCCCAATCGTCACAGATTCTGTTTCCTCCTCACCTGAATCTACAGCCACCATTAGTGTCGTTTGGAAAGCTCCGTTACAGAATCTAGCTCGTGCCTGTTCCCTATATTGAGCAACGAAATCCGACCAGATCTGTCGGTGGAGTGTCGTGCTTTCGCGACGGAGGAGATGGAGGCGGTGACGCTGGAAGAGAGTATGGAGAAGATGTATTGAGCTGGAGGGAGTACGGAGAAGGCGAAAGGTAATAAGGGAAGGATTATAGCAACACCTGCAGTCATTGTTTTCTGGGTTTGAACTTTGAACAAACCCAGCAAAACATGAAAAAACATCTCATCACCATGGCTTAAATATGAATCTGTCACCATTTATAAATTGAAATTGAAAATCAAGCCCGTTTATTTGGGAACCCGTTTACCCATGCCCATTTTTAATTTAGGGTCAACTTTGTTGACGTGGCATGACACGTTAGCAACATACCACGTGGCATCTGACGTGTCATGTCACATAGGAAAATTAACGGCACGTGATGGACGACGTGAGGGGGAGGTACCAAATGTGACATTCCTTTTGAGTGCAGGTACCTTATAAATGCAAAAAAGAGGAAAGGTGTCAAATCAGTCAATCAAATGAAATGTAGGTACCAATTTTTGCATTTTTCCTACTTTTAATATTACTCAATTAGGTAATCGAGTGACATAATCGTCGCATAAAATGATTGGTCCTATAAATTATTAGTCATTACCATAATAAAGTAGCATCATTTTATTTAGAAATGACGATTATAAATATGAAAATAATAATTAAGTAATGGAAAGTACGAAAACTAATAAAAATGTGAGATTTATGGTAATAATTGGGTCACTCGATCATTAAATTATACTAATTAAGGTAAATTCTTCGTGTGTAGTGTTGTTACATCTTTTTTCAATTTTTTTATAATATGTTGCTTTTTTACATTTTTAAAAATTTTTTAAACTATTATAAATAGGATTTAATACGTAGAGTTTAATCAGTCTAATAAAATTGAAAAATCGGATAATAAAAAACACTATTGTATAGATTAAAATTACATCTTCTTCAAAAGAAAATAGAGAATTAGTATCTCCACCCGAGGAATAAAGTTTTTATATACTTTATCAAAAATAGAAAAGAAATTATTATATGAAAGAACATGATAAAAAACAATGGTATCAATCTCGCACCATACCAGCCGGTATGATAGATACATTTCATCCTAATACTAAAAAATGAGATAAATAACATGCTGTACAATTTTGATTTTTATCTCAGTCCATATCAGTTATAACGATCAAATATCGCCCAATATAAATGGTACTTCCTATGCAAATACTAAAAATGTATAAATTTGTTAAATATTTATTTATATATATATATGAAAATATATTATTGAAATGCCAACCGGAAACCTATGGACATATGAAAATAATATTTTAATCGAGACCCTTATACTTTATGAATAACAAAACCGAAAATTAACCTTCATAAAAAGACCACCAGTAAGTGATCGAATAATCACTTCATTTCCCCAAAGACAAATTCTTGGCTATTATTTTACACGACCACTAACCTCCCTTCTTCCCTACCCAATCAAATTGTTGAGATCTTATAGGAATACGAAGATGTCTTTCCCTCCGAGATGTCGGTGGCTTACCTCCCACACGCGGCATTGAGCATAAGATAGATTTGATTCCCGGCTCAACCCTAGCAAACCGTCCAACTTACCGATGCAATCTGTAGGAGATGAAGGAATTGCAACGGCAAATTGACGAGCTATTGAGCAAGAGATTCATTCGAGAGAGCATGTCTCCTTGCGTCGCACCGGTTTTGCTAGTGCCCAAGAAATGTGTGTTGATTGTCGAGCCATCAACAAGATCATGGATACCACGTCTAGATGACATGCTAGATGAGCTGAGTGGGAGCCAAGTGTCCTCCAACAGAGACCTCATGAGCAGCTACCACCAAATAAGGATGTTTGAAGGTGACGAGTGGAAGACGACATTCAAAATAAAATATGGTTTGTATGAATGGTTGGTAATGCCATTCGGTCTATCCAATGCTCCAAGTACCTTTATGAGATTAATAAATTATGTGCTGAGGGACTTTATTGGGAAATATATTGTTATGTATTTTGACAATATTCTTGTGTATAGTTCCACACTTGAAGAACACGTTTTGCACTTGCGCATAATTCTTAACACCTTACGCGTACATAAATTGTATGCCAAATTGGTTAAGTGTGAGTTTTGCTTGGACCGTGTGCATTTCCTCGGTCTGAAGGGGTGCAAGTTGATGATGAGAAGGTGAAAGCAATTAGGGAGTGGCCTAACCCTAAAAATGCTAATGAGGTACGTGATGTGCTTCCTCACACCGACCCTAATTCTGCACATGCGCACGAGGTGCCATTGCCACCCATTGGACCAATGACGCGCGCTCGAGGCAAGAAGTTGCAAGCGAGGCTCTCACAGCTGATCCATAAGGAACTGAAGTGCGAGGTGCTCATCGAGGAGGACACGCTGTGAGAGAAAGAGTCAAGGCTCGTAACACTGCTCATGGTTACGCCTACCACACCCAGCACACACATGGTAGTGCCTAGCGCATCCGACAGTGCCTATGAGATTGACGATCGAGCCATCTTCGACATGGACGAATTTCCACGAGCCTTCAATGACGTTCAAGGCCTTTCGGGATGTCAAGAAGATGCTGGTTGGGTTTCAGGAAGAACGCACGAGGTATTTGGAAAATGGCCCGAGTCGAATCCTACTACTGCGCAAGGGGTGGGCCTAGGGTTTGCGATTTAGACCATCGGCCCAAATATTATTCTAGCCGATCATTTATGTATTTTAATTATTATTTAACTATTAGAGATATTTATTAATTAGTTTATTTATTTATTTTACTTAGAGTTCGAGTAGAATTGAACTTGTAGTTCTAACTCGACTAGGGGTAGGATTAGTGCACGACCTATATAAAAGCGTGCCACCCTTCATTGTAAATAGATCCCGATTTGATAATTAAATTAAGAGAGTTTCTCTATACCGTTCTTGTGAAGAACCTTGTATTTAATTGAGTTAGAACATTCGATTAAATCTCAAGTAAAACTTGAAAGTTTAAACCCCTAGTTTGCTAATCATAGGTTGGTTAGAGGGTTAGGGATTCAACTCAAGAACCTCTATTGATTAGACTTAGTTTGCCTAGTACAAGTTATTAGGAGGGTTAAGTGTCAAGAGAGTTATTATTCCGCATTGAAATCCAGACTTCGAACTAGACCGTCAGAAAATGCATCCTAGCCACCTAGGATCGTATCAGTTGGTTGCGGAGCAAAGGTGTTTAAAGTTTGGTAACTATCCTATCTATCCTTACTGTTTTTAATTTTGTTTTCAATTGTTGAGATTGATCTTCTTCTATCCGATCTAAATCAATCTCCTTGAGTCTTGTTGTGTTAGTGTGTCAAGTCGATCTAGAAACCCTAGATCTAGTTTGCGTCTTGTGTGTGTCTTTTAATTTTGTGTCAATTTAAAAATAAAATCAGTCCTCAAAGTGTCTTTAATTTTAGTACCGTTTTGAGTCATAAAAAGTTATAAAAATCCAAAGTGTCCATTAGTTAATTGTTATTTAGTTTCATTCAAAAGAGTCCAAAATTGTTTTTAAAAAAAAGTATTTCGAAAACAAAAACGATTTCAAATACAAAAAAGAGAAGTATTCGAAATCAAAATAAAAATAAAATACAAGAAACTTGAGAGTGTTATCTTTCCATGGCAACAGGAATCGTTCAGTTTGGAGGTCGGAGATAAAAGATATCAAGCTTACAAGGTACGAACCCTAATTGCACACATATACAATCTTTTGTGAATTTATTTGAGTCTTCTATTTTACCTTGAGCTATTCTTTGATTCCAGCACATAAATCCTTTCTATTCCAGCCTAGTAAGTATTTGGTTGATTGATCTTTGCGAGTAGATTACTTATTAAGCATATAAAATTCTTTCTATCCAAGTTGTCTTTGAAATTTTCCTTGGAAGCGTTTCTTCAAAATCCTCGAGTCTACCCTAAACGTTTCCCACAAGAACAATTGCAAAGATTTGAGTGATATTTGGTGAGCTTAATAGAGATTTAAACACGAGAGTAAACACGTGAGGGAGTGATAGGTTTAGTACAAAATTTACGTTTGTTTGCTAGTATTGTCAATTTTAGGTATGTCTCAACATTCAGAGAAATGAGAAGGCGCGGTACCAACTCCTGAAATTGCTAACTTATTGCAACAAGTTTTAGCAAGACTGGACAAGATGGAGTTTGATAATAAAGAGACCGCAAGTCAGGTTGCCAAGCTGATCGCGGGGAAGGGAGCAAATATTCCTCGGTTTACTCAAGTCCTAAATCCGGAAAACGCGAGACATTTATATGATGGTGATCCTCCAAAGACTGAAGAAGGGAAGGGATTATTTGGAGGGCTACCCAAAGGATATGTGGGTGGAGGACATGACGATGAGTTAAGGCTCACAACTGGCCCCACACATGTCAATGCGAACCCTCAATGCGCACCGAGGCGCGATCCCAATGCGCAATTCGCACGAGGCCAACAACGCGCACCTCATGCAAAATGGCACGAGGAAGCCGAGTACGAGAGCGAAGATATTGCTAGGAACGACCGAGCTTATGAGCGGCGGCCTAGAGCTAAAGAGCGAATCGATGCCAACATTGGCAGCATTAAGATGAAAATTCCATCATTCGAAGGGAAAGATGATCCCGACGCATACCTTGCGTGGGAGCGAAAGGTGGAATCAATATTTATATGCCACAACTATTCGGAAGATAAGAAGGTAAAATTGGCAGCAGTTGAATTCAATGGATATGCGACCCATTGGTGGCAACAAATTAATCAAGAACGTGTCCGACTTCTAGCCAGACCCGTGAATACATGGGAAGACATGAAAACTTTGATGAAGACACACTTCGTACCTACTTACTTTGTGCATGATCTTCACCAACGTTTGCAATATCTAACTCAAGGGAGTAAGAACGTCAACAACTACTTCAATGAGATGGAAATAGCCTTATCGAGAGCACAAGTGGTTGAACAACCCGAGGCCACGATGGCAAGGTTCTTAAGCGGCCTCAATCGTGAGATAGCCAACGCGTTAGAATTAACGCACTACAACACTCTACAAGAGATACTACATATGGCTATTAAGATCGAGAGATAAAAGAAGGCTAGGTCTAATTTTAGTGGTGTCCCTTCGGCAAACACCAAACCCGCAGCATGGAAGAAGACTTGGACTATAGAGACTAGGGTTGTGAAGGAGCCTCCAAAGTTATTGTCGTATACCTACGGTAATAAAGGCGCAAACCCTACACAAGCTCCTCAATGAACTTACAACAACAATGCTCCTCGTCAAAATTCAGCGAACCAGATCGCCACGAAGGATATTTTTTGCTTTAAGTGCTCCGGTCGAGGTCATAAACAATCTGATTGTCCAAACAAATGAGTCTTACTTATTCGCAAGAATGGAGAAATAGAGTTCGATGACAACCGTGAGGTTGAAGAGGAAGAAGTCGTAAGAGAAGAAGTGGAGTATGAGTCGGATGAACAAGAAAAGAGTAACTCAGGGCTCTCACTCGTCCTTAGGCACAATTTCAGTGCGTAATAGAAGGCCGAGCCAAGAGAGGAAGAGCAACGGGAAAATCTCTTCCATACTCGTTGCATAGTGGGCAAGCACAAGTGTTCCTTGATTATTGACAACGGTAGTTGTACAAACTGTGTGAGTACGCTACTAATCAACAAGTTGGAATTGCCTACCGTGAAGCATCCAAAACCTTACTCTTTGCAATGGATGAACGATTGTCAAGGCATCAAGGTGACGAGACAAGTCCTCGTTACGTTCTCCATTGGCAAGTATAAGGATGAGATCCTTTGTGATGTTGTTCCGATGCATTCAAGCCATATTTTACTCGGATGACCTTGGCAATTCAATAGAAACGCCAATCACGAAGGGAAGAGTAATCGGTACAAGCTAGAAAAGGATGGAGTCAAATTCACACTTGCACCGCTTATGCCGATTCAAGTGCTAGAGGATCAATTGTATCTTGAGAAGTCTTTTGCCGAGTTCGAGATCTCTAAGCAACTTGAAAAGAAAGAAAAAGAAATTCAAAACAGCCCCCATGAAAAGAGCGAGCATGGGAAAAGAGAGAGAAAACACTCGCATGCTCAAATTGGCAAAAAGAAAGTGAATTTATATGCCAAAGGGAGAGATGTGAGACAAGCACTAATTTTACAAAAAAAGAATTTTAGCGCAAGTCGCCCATTGATATTGCTTCGTTTCAAAGCGTTTAGCTTAAACGCTTCTAACCCTAATCCTTCACTTTCTTCGCATGTTGGTATCACCTCTCTTTTACAGGAGTTTAGGGATGTTCTACCCGACGAGATGCCTCCGGGTTTACCTCCAATTCGAGGAATCGAACATCAAATTGATTTCATTCCCAGTTCTACAGTCCCTAATCATCCGGCCTATAGAAGCAACATCGAGGAAACCAAGGAGTTGCAAAGACGAGTCGACGAGTTGCTCAACCGAGGGTATGTGAGAGAAAGTCTTTCTCCTTATGTCGTACTCGTGATCCTAGTGCCGAAGAAGGATGGTACTTAGAGAATGTGTGTCGACTATCGAGCGGTCAACAAAATCACTGTAAAGTATCGCCACCCTATACCTCGTTTAGATGATATGTTAGATGAGTTAAGTGGTAGTCAAGTGTTTTCTAAAATTGATTTAATGAGTGGTTATCACCAAATTCGCATCAAAGAGGGTGACAAATGGAAAACGACTTTCAAAACTAAATATGGACTTTACGAGTGAATGGTTATGCCGTTTGGTTTGACTAATGCGCCTAGTACTTTTATGAGGCTTATGAATCACGTACTTAGGAAATTTATTGGTAGATTTGTTGTGGTATACTTTGATGATATATTGATATATAACAAATCTATTGATGAGCATGTGTCGCACCTTAGAGAAGTTTTCCTTACCTTGCGTGATCAAAAGTTATATGTGAAGCCTAACAAGTGTTCCTTCACTTTGGAGCACGTTATTTTTCTTGGTTTTATTGTAGGGAAAGAAGGTGTGAATGTTGATGAAGAGAAGATCAAAGCGATCAAGGAGTGGCCGACTCCTAAGAACGTAAGCGACGTGCGCTCGTTCCATGGCTTAGGGACTTTCTATAGACGATTCGTTAAAGACTTCAGTACTATCGTTGTGGCTTTGAATGAATTAACTAAGAAGCATGTTGAGTTCAAGTGGGGGTAGCCTCAAGAAGAAGCGTTCAACACGCTCAAGGAGCGTTTGTGTTCAACACCTATTTTGGCGCTACCCAATTTCGACAAGGCATTCGAGGTCGAGTGCGATGCGAGCGGAATAGGCATTGGAGTTGTCCTTATGCAAGAGAAGCGCCCAATTGCTTATTTTAGCGAGAAGCTTAAAGATGCTCAGCTACGATATCCGACGTATAATAAGGAGTTGTATGCACTCGTGCGCGCCCTAGAGGTTTGGCAACATTATTTGATGCCATGCGAGTTCATAGTTCACACAGATCATCTAAGCTTGAAGCATCTCAAGGGACAAGGGAAGTTGAATCGAAGGTATACAACTTGGATGGAGTTCATAGAATCCTTTCCTTACCACATCAAGTACAAACAAGGTAAAGACAATGTAGTGGATGATGCACTATCTCGAAGGTACGCGCTTATTACCTCTCGTGCTAAGTTGCTAGGGTTTTCACACATCATATCTTTATACCCTAATGATTCTGACTTTGGAGATATATATAACAACTGCATGACTACTGCCGAGTCTAAGTTCTATCGCCATGATGGTTATTTGTTTAAACGTAAACGTTTGTGTGTACCTCGTTATTCTTTGCGTGAGTTGTTTATGCATGAGTCACACAGTGGTGGCTTAATGGGGCACTTCGGTGTTAATAAGACCTTAGACGTACTTAAGGAATATTTTTATTGGCCCCATATGAAGCGTGATGTAGTCCGCATCATCGCTAAGTGTTTAGTTTGCCGTAGAGAAAAATCTAAGGTTTCGAAACATGGAGAATACATGCCTCTACCCGTGCCTTCCCATCCGTGGACCGATTTGTCTATGGATTTTATAGTTGGATTGCCTAAGTCTAGGCGTGGGAAGGATAACATCTTTGTAGTTGTAGACCGATTCTCAAAGATGACACATTTTATTCCTTGCGCTAATACACATGATGCTACTCATATTGCTAACTTGTTCTTTCGTGAGGTTGTGCGTTTGCATAGTGTACCTCTTACTATTGTTAGTGATAGATGGGAAATTCCTTAACCACTTTTGGCGTGTTTTGTGGAGTCGAATGGGTACTAAATTGCTATTTTCTACTTCATGTCACCCACAAACCGATGGACAAACTGAAGTGGTTAATCGAACATTGGGTTCATTGTTGCGTACTTTGGTTACTAAGCATGTTTCTACTTGGGTTGAGTATATGCCTTTTATTGAATTTGCTAATTCCATTCATTCAAGTACTAATTGTTCACATTTTGAGGTTGTCTATGGCTTTAATCCTACGACTCCCTTGGATTTGATGCCTTTACCTTTGGATAAAGTTTCTAGTTTAGATGGTTCTAAAAAGACAGATTTGGTGAAGAAAATCCATGAGATGGTCAAGAAGAGGATCGAGCGAATGAATGAGAAATTGGCGCACAAGAAGAACACCGCGAGAAAGACCGTGTCTTTCAATGTTGGTCATTGGGTGTGGCTGCACTTACGTTGTGAGAGGTTTCCAGCCAAACGCCTTGGGAAGTTGTCCGCGCAAGGCAATGGTCCTTTCCAAATTGTTGAGAAGATCAACAATAACGCTTACAAGCTAGACTTGCCGAGTGAGTATGGTTCCGCTAGTGCTTCTTTGAATGTTTCTGACTTAAGTTTATTTGATGTAGGAGACGATGGAGAGGAGCCGGATTCAAGGATGAATCCTTTCGAAGGGGTAAGGAATGATGCGATTCCTCGCACTGACCCTAATTCTGCGTATGCGATCGAGGTGCCATTGCCGCCCGTTGGACCAATGACGCGCGCTCGAGGCAAGAAGCTGCAAGCAAGGCTCTCACAGCTGATTGATCGTCGGTCAAATAGAGATTTATAGTGCCTGAAAATGTGTGTGCACAAGAGATATAGTGTACAGTGGTAGTCAGGGTCGAACACAGGGATTGTGAGAGACTGATCTAAGGTCTTGAATGAGTTCGGGGGAGAAAAGCACGAAGGGTAACAATCAGGGGGGTTAGCCAAGGCAGATTTGGGAGCTAACAATTTTATCTAAGAAAGCAAGGTTCGGGGTTTCGAATGTCACGTTCGAGGTCCCGAATGGTAAAATAAAGCAATTTAATATATCGGTCCAGAAATATCAAAGCGGAAGTAGTAGACAGGAATATCAAAACGGAAGTAATAAACTCAAACAATCAGAGGGAGAAGGATTCTTAGCAAAGGCATTCTTGGGTCTATCAAATAATCCCCACACTGCCCAATGCTCGCCCTCGAGTATTCACAAAATTTTAAAACAGTCCCAAAATAGAACAGACACACCAGACCATAGCACAGAGAATAAGCATGCTTGTCAAGATTCGGGACCTCGAATGAAAACAGACCCCGCCTAGATACACCTGCATCAAATCAGAAGGGTAACGACCCTTGAGAAGAGACTTTTCCGCATCAGCCTATCAACCAGCGGTCCTCACATAGGTCGGTGTTTGCACTCACGCTCGTGAACAAGGTTAGGTGTTTAAACACTCAAGTATGCAAAAACGTAGCACAAAACCAAGTTTGCAAGTCAATCCGAGTATATTAGACACACGCATAGGCAATCTAGCAATCAAAAGACTTCGCATCGGGGGCAAGAAGGGGAAGCAAAGAAAATAAATGACAAGAGGAAATGGAAGAAGCATAATGAGAAGAAAAAGTGGAGAAGAGGGATAGTAAGGAAGTGAAATGAGAAGGTGGTGAAACCAACTCGAACCTGGAACGCTCCCTTGGCAGAAAGGATCAAAACGGTGAGGCAATGTTGCTGAGGGCGAAAGCTAGACTAGGCTTTTCTTCTTCGAGGAGGATCCTTGCCTTCTTCATTCGGGACCTAGGCTCAGGACCTTGAATGGATGCTGGCTGCTGTTTTTCCTCTTCTTGGCTTTCAAGGTTTGGTCTTGTTTTTTTCTCTCTCTCTTATTTATATTTCTGTTTTTTTTTTTTTTTGAGGGAAGAAAGAGAGATCTGAATTAAGGATCGAGACCTTGTTCTTCGGGGGCTTGATATTCTGATTTCACTTCCCCACACTTGTGTTTTGCTGTGGGTGGGAAGTGATTTTTCGTTCTGGTCTGCCCTTGAATTCAGCTTTGAGGTCTTGAATTTGCGCCAGTATTCATGGTCTTGAATTTTTGCGGGATCCCCACACTTTGCCTTTGCTGCTTCATTCGTCTAGTCTAGCCCTCGATAGTGCTCCCAACAACATTTCTTCACCTGCCAAGAGAAAGATCAAGGAAAATTCAAATGGTTAGAATTGGAGAGGTCAAGAAGGGATTCGGGATCAAGATGAAAGAAATAGAACAAAAGAAAAAGAGAGAGAACAATTCGATGCGAGGACTTAATCTTTTTGCTGCTTTCCTATGTCTAAATGTGTCTATACCCATGGATATCATGCAAACCCAGCCAGTACCTAGTCATGCATTCACTCAAACAATAAACATAGGCATGAAGGTTCAAATGCTCACAAGGTGTTAATTCGTGACTACTGGTGTCTAGGCCTTGAAGCGGATATAAGGCATAACAGGCAAAGAATATCACATTCGGGACCTTGACTATAGACAACATTTTTATTCTAAGTGCATAAGTCAGGTGTGTGTCCATCTTTGGGGGTGTTTTCAAAACTAAGAAGTAGGCTAAAATCTGAAAAACTGAAGAATAATTCATGCATAAACTTAGGAAAAATAAACTAGGAGATAAATATAGCATGCATAGATAAATAGTAGCAGTTCAAACTCCTCCCCACACTTAGGCTGCGCATTGTCCTCAATGCGGGAAGGAGACAAAAAGATAGTAGTGTTTAATACGAAAGCAGAAATGTAAATTGTTCAACATAGATAATCAGCCCACGCAGGGGAAAAAGGGTTTGAAATTGTTCGGGCTCAAGAGGTAGGGGGTCGAATTGTTCGATGGCAATGGTGAGGGCTCGGATGGCTTGCAGGATGGCGCGATTGGAGTCTCTGATGTCGGTGAGTAAACTGAGAACAGTGTTGTCGTTCGGTATTGGCTCGGGACCTGGGGCATGGGCTTCGGGGGCATTGGACGGGTTGGCGGTAGGTGGCTCGGGAGCATCAGACTGGGCTCGGGGCTTGGATAGGTCCGGGTACTCAAACTTGCCTTCTATCTTTCCTTTGTTATCTGCATGAAAGCTCAAGATACCATTAGTAACACATAAGAATCCCATCGTGTCCAAGGTCTTGAGACCAAGGAGCTTGAAGGGACTCGGGTGCTTGTATAAATTCAGCTCTTGGAGCTTCGATGTGTACAACTGTGAGGCCAATCTGGTGACGAGGGACCCAAGAACAGGAGAGCGACCCAGGGGGGCATTTGCAACGTTGTGAGCAGAGGTGGCGATCCAATATCCAAGGTTGACCCACTTTTTGTGGTGCATGGCCCATAGGAAAAACAGTTCGGACTGAGCAAGCTGGCCGAAGGTCCCGAATTTACCTGCGAGGGCAATGGACAGGAAGCGTTGCAGAATCCGAAGCGCAGGGTCTCGAATGCCATGAGCCTTGGTGTGGCGGGAGTCGAACTTAGCCTTAGGATGCCCGGTGAGCTCCCGAAGGGCCAGATTGTTGTTGAAGTCGGCCGGTGTTGCTACCCGATTTTGGATTTTAAAATTTTCATTTGTCGCATTTTTATCATCAATTTTTCAAAAAATCATGCACTTGTTTATTTTCGTCAAACTGACGTCTATTTTTACACTTTATGTCATTTAAATTTTGTTTTGCACATTTTTCGCGTTTTTATCACTTTTTCCGGTTCGAACCCGTGCCGGTTCTCGAGTCAAACTCTCAAAACCAAGGGTCGAGCAATTTCGACCATTAGCTACTTATTTTTTAACTCGCGCTATCCTTTTTCGTTTTGCTCAATTTTTATTTTAGTATTTTGTTACGCTCTAACTTTTATTACTTACAAGCGAATTTTTATCGAACTATATAGTGAAGTTTTTACCGCTTACTGTATGCTAAATATGTTATTTTATTTTATTATATGTTTTAACATTTTCAGTTTGAGTGTATATTCATTCTCAGACGAAATTGCTCGTACCATCAGCTTGAACTGAATAATTAAATAATAAATCAAACCCTTCATCTTCACCATTGATCTAGTTGACTTTGAAAGTCAAACTAGATCAAGTAGTCGTGGTAATTACCACGCAAGCATGCATTTCTTCATTTTGGAGACAACACTCAACTTCCCCCTCACCTTCGTACATCTACCCTCTCCATTTTTCCAAGCCTACGGACCTCTAATCATCGTCATCATCATCTCTATTCCATCTCTACTCCCTCATCCAACAGTCAATCTCTATCTCTCCCTCTATAAATAACCAAGGGAATTTTCCAAAAAGAGGGGGGGTTGGTTCTGGTTCTCTCTCGAAAAAAAGGGATGGGCTGCCGTGGCCTGCCGAGCCGTTGCTGCTGCTACGTCACCACCGTTCGCCGCTGCTGGGCTGCTACCTTGGCCCCCCGTAGAGCTGCCGCGCTGCCTTGCTTGCCGTACTGCCTCGCCACCACCACGTAGCTGTTACTACCACCTCACGGCCGAATTCATCATCACTGCCGAGCCGTTGTTGCTGTTCTCCGTTGCCGCACGACCGTTGCTGAGCCTCACCGCTGCTGCTGCCTGACCGCTGCCGTGCCTTGCGCAGTGGCCACTGTTCTGCTTTGTTGCTGGAGAAGGGACGCGGATGAGGGAAGGAGATGGTGAATAGTGAGGCCAAGCCTCATTTTAACTAATTATGGGCTTGGCAAATGGGAAAGGAAAAAGAATAGTGAGGCCAAGCCTCATTATAATTAATCATGGGCTTGGCCTATGCCAAGCCCAAACGGGAAAAGAAAAGGATGGGCCCAACTAGTGGGCCCAATTTCTAGGCCCACTAGGCCTAGTCTGAATTTTCAGCCCATCGCATTTTTTACCAACTTTCGTATGCTTGTATTATTTATTTAATTTTCTGCATACTTGTTCGGTTTATCTAATTTTCTACGCGCTTGTACTGTTTATTTATTTTCTGCACTTGTACTATTTATTTACTTTTCGCGATTGTACTGTTTATTTATTTTCTGCACTCCTATTGTTTATTTACTTTTCGCGATTGTACTGTTTATTTATTTTCTGCACTCGTACTGTTTATTTAATTTTCGTATGCTTGTACTATTTATTTAATTTTCGTATGCTTGCATGTTTAATTATTTAATTTTCGTATGCTTGTAGGTTTAATTATTAATTTCATATACTCTTAAATGTTTAATTATTCTGCTTGTGCATAGTCGTCAAAAATAATTATATCACTTGTGTGCGCACAATAATTCCGATGCCGATTATTCGAATGCTTGTACTAATTAACTAATTATTTTTGCATACTCTAAAATGCCTAAATAATTATTCTGCTCGCGTTTAATTGCCAAATTAATTATTTCTCTTGCGTATGATAAATCATTAAATATTTATCTGTTTTTCAATTATCATTTTCTTAAACTAATAATCTCGATTTTGTAGGGCAAATCAATCGATGCCCTTTTACAAGTACGCCTCATACTCTCAATCCAAAAGGGTAAAACCGTCCATACCCTTCTCAAGTAAACGTTTCTTCCCTTGTATTTATTTCACGCTTTTTCATACGCATGACTATTTAAAATTTAATCCATGGGGCATGATCACTAAAAAAGGACTTTTATTTTTCAAGCATGATTAAAACACCTCTTTTCTCCGGTAACCTTTTTAGGATGTGACTCGGGTGCCTAACACCTTCCCGAGTCCATAATACGACCCCGAACCCATGTTCTCGGGTTCAGACCCTTTTTCGCCTTAGTTTTTTATTTTGTTTTCTACCATGTTCCCAGTCTTTAGGTTCCCTAAACCTAGAAACAATTAGGGTGGCGACTTCATTAGCATCATGTGAGATGAGTCCTATTTCGTATCACGTTCTCGTCCCAAACCTGCGTCGCATTAGGATAAAAATTCAAAAAGGGGGTGCGATAGTTTAGCGACTTCACTGGGGACAATAGGGTCGGAGCCGAATTTTTTTGAGGTGTTTGTTTTTTTTCTATAAATGATTAATTATTCATTATTATCACATGATTTTTGCATGATTAATTGTTTTTCATGTATTTATCTGCTTTGATAAATTGTTTATACTTGATTTGTTGCCATGTGATAAATTGTCATCGCATATGCATATCCACGCATAATCCCTAACGCCGGGCATCACCAAATAGGATTAGGTCGGTAGTAGTGAAGTCCTGGGGCCCACACTCTGGTAAGCTTTCACGAACCCACACTCGGACTCGAACCCCTAAATAGATTGAGCACCCCGGATCCTTTTATGATTCAGTAAACGCTCTCGTATCCATTTACTGAGGGACCACTTCTATGGTATTATCCGGGAGCCTTCCAGCCAGAATAAAAATAGTTGGTGTCACCCCAGCATATGCATCATATTGAAATGCGTATATTGTGACTGTGTTTCATTTTCATAACTGATTTCTCAAAATTTTCCCATTTTACAAATGATTTCTCAATTTTTTACACATTTTACCACTGATTTCACAATTTCTCCACATTTATAAATTTCTCCGTGAATTTCCACATTGGAATTTTTTTCCGTAAAATCTTTATTTTGGCAAATTTTTCCGTAAATTTGTCACTTTTACAAGTTCTCGTAATTTCCCCATATTTGCAAGTTTTTGGCAATGTTTCCATGTTTGCAAAATTTTCCACGATCTTTCAATATCCATCAACTTTACGCAGTCTTTCACATGTACAATTTTCCACAAATTTTTCACGCTCCTAAATTTCTCCACAATTTTTCCACGTGTGTCAAATTTGTCCGCAGTTTTTCCACATGTATTAAATATTTTCGCAGTTTTTCCACCTGAGTCACATTTCTCTAAAAAAAAAAATTAAAAAATCCGCAATTTCTCACATGCGAATTCTTTCACGATTTTCCCATGTTTATAATTTTGCCTCAATTATTCCGTAATTCTCCATATTTGAGATTTTTTTATTGTTATTATTGTACTTACCCTCTCTTTCTCTCGCAGCGTGAAGACCTCGGGATGACATTTTGCATACAATCATTGCTTAAACTTATAATTATTTCACCTGCTTATTTTTCAGGAAAACGTTACTCCCAAAAGTACACTATTCCTCACAAGATTCGCACGACTAGACTGCAAACACGGAAGATGAAAGAGCATGGTAGAGCGGAGGAGGCATTGAAAGCAAAGATAACCGAATTGGAAGAATAGGTTCGGGTTGCTATGACAAGAGCTGAACAAGCTGGAAAAAAAATGAGAAGAAGCAACAATTGATTTTTCTCCCGATTTTTACCCCTGTTTTGCTCAAAAAGGGAAGCCATCTGCTTCATCTGCGGTCGTTGTTGCTTCCATGCCCTCATCATCCCCCGGTTCATGACAACCTTTCTCCTTAATACAAATCCCCTTCAGTTCATCACGTCGGCGGTCCCGACCTTTGAAGTTGGCATCACCAGACAAGGTGACACACTCATTAGGCCTCCTCTAGCTAGACCCACGCTCGATCTCGATAAGAAGGAGACCCGCTCAATATCTCCACCCGTCTCGGGGCCACTCCATTCAACTCAAGAGGCCTAAACCGCCAAAAGTCCAGCCTCCTGGGGGATCAGATTCAGTTGCATCTCTCTTATGGTAGCCCTTTTGACATGAGGACCGAATAGAGAACCAGGTTGGGAAGAGATTTGTTGTTCTGTAGCAGAAACAACACCTCAAAGTGCACTCCCTGGTAAAGAAGACGTTAGCTACAAGTGCCCTTCACTGCATATGCCGCAGCCTGCATGACGAAAACCGTTTGGCCCATCAAGTCAACCGAGAAACTAAAATAGTCACTACCGGGAACCAGTGCTACCTCTCCCTCTCTCCGCAGGGGAAATCTACGGGCATCTCTTGGCGGCAGAGCAGATCGCGGCCACTCCCAACCTATACGACCTCCCTATCCACAATGGTACGATCTTAATATAAGATGCGAGTACCATGATGAAACTCAGGGCCATAAAGGAAGACTGTTTCGCCCTTAAAAGGGAGGTTGATCACTTACTCAAAGAACGGATGGATCTCTTTAGAAGGGTTAGCCGAAGGACTCTACCCGACCACCAACTTTTGAATGAATGCTCTCCAGGCCCACGATGGACCCATTTAGCTTATTCCTTCAGCAGGAATATCTCCAATATTTTTGTACATTAGTCGAGCCTACGACTATAAAGCAGGGCGCTCCGTGGGAGACAACCCACATGTTCTTCTCAAATATCTCTATTATTGTCAATTTTAATTTTTAATTCTGAATTTTGGGATATCCTTCCCTCTAGACTTACTATTTAATTCCCCTTTTATTTCAGCTGCAATAAGACTTGTAAACTGGGGGGCAAGCAATTGCAATTACGACCAGAAGAAGGTGCCACAGAGCAGCAAAGATTAAACACATTTTTATCCAGGGGCAAGGCATATGGAGTGGTAATTCACCACAAAAAGCTCGTTACGTCTATCCTACCCTGGCCTTTAGATCATCGCTGTAGCAGGTGCACAGGAGCCCTCCTCCTATCAACTTTTGAGCGATCCTCCTCGGGAATCCTCACCATCAAGATATTACTGTCACCTAATCCCATATGCCAATGGTTTCTCATCTTGGGGAAGAAACATAGAAATGATAGATGTGTGCCCTCCAGGGTCCCAATCCACATACTTTATGCATTCCGACTCGGTGCTACAACAACATTTACGCCCATCTGGCTCTCGACTGCAAATTCTAAGCTCAACATGGTCAAATCCTTCATGCTTTGAATTTGGTCAACACCTCCATTCTCTGCAAACTCTCTCCGTGCTCGCACACGATGATGATACTGTGAAGATCAATCCTCTAATTTGTGAGCCACGAGATGCTGGTTTCAAGGGTGATTTCATCCGCAATCCCCCGCTGCAAAAAAAAACTGAAGTGTTGGAGCTTCTCTCTAAAAAGAAATGACGGGTTAACTTCTCCCAATGACGACTGACCAAAACAAAAATTCTCTTCCACCACCCCAAATGATGTTCAAGTCATACTTCTCGAACAAATTATCGGAAATCGGTCATCCCCAACGCAAAGGATGTCTCCTCGTCTAGAATAGACAAGGAGCGAATTAGGAAAGATTTCAAGATGGTTCTTCCGTTGCCACAATAAGTTGGCCTTTTTGCAGAACATCTGACAATTGCAAACAACCAGTCTCAAGAGATCGCACCTCCACGTCCCAGCAATGAGTTGTTGCCTGGTCATCTACAAGCCATACTATTATCCAATGGAGTGCAGACGATGTTGGATCAAAATCACGAGACTGATTCCCTAATGGCAACTTGAATTTCCAGGCTGCTTTGGCAAACTATTCCGATCGCTCTAGAAATTTTCTTTAGGATTTGAAGAAGTTCTCAAGATTCTTCAACTTATTGCATCCTTTCCTAAAAATAGAGAATCTGTTTCTGAAGGGTTCATTGTCAGCCCAGAAGATTCTCCTTGGGCAAAGAGCGAAAGAATGTTAAGGGAGTTTCTCCCTTGCTATATAATGCATTCAAGTAGAGCCATTACGACATCAATATCCACATCCAAATAAGCCGCAACGTCCAAGCCATTCAAGTGGGCATCAGCGAAGCGTTAGGGAGTCTTGACGTCCAAGAATCCGAATCATACTGGGAGTCCCTGCATAAAGCCTCACTAGAAAAGGGAGAGCTTAAAACCTATTGATTGCGTTGTCCATTTTCCTAAATCATTCTTCAATCCTACCCATGGTTTCTCCTTTATTTTTGCAGGAACTCGAATCACACTATGGTTACTTGTGTAGTGCTCAGCGAGACTGAGGAATCCTTGTCTTATCAAATCTTGAATGACCATCTTGTGTGCCTTTACTGCCCTGCCGCGGGCATCGAGAAGTTCATTATGCATTCTACACCGGGGGGCAACCTTTTGGAAATTCCTCACTCCCATCCATTGCGGCGGCTCAGTTCCCCCTATTTTCATTCTTTGCGGCAACCACACCCTGTTGTCCTCTTTACATCAGCATTCGAGCTCTACGGGGTTCTCGCCCTAGCCTCAATCTACATTCCTATATGAACACTGTAGTGTACATAAACGTCAGAGTGAGGTTTACATTCATAGTTCTGCAACAGCGCTTTGCGCCGACCTCAGCACTTTTTGCTGCACACATCCAGAGAAGTTCACTTACCTCTTTGCCTATTTAAATTTCATACAATCATTCCGTATTCATTCCCACATTGGGGGCAACGTTTTAAATTATTCATAAATTTTTCGTGAGTGGTCATACCCTTACATTTTTGTCTATAAAATTGCTAGCATTATTAAGATTTGTTGTAATTGTAAACAAAATTCTTTGAATAAAATCCACACTACCCTCAAAATTTTCAAACCTTCCATAGATTGAGCATGTTCAACATGTTATTGCATCATGGATAACTTGTGCATCCGGTTGAAATTATATGACATGCATGATCTTGCATGCTAGCTCTTATATCTGCAGCGTGTTTAGGTTTAAGCAGTCATAAACACATCCCTGCGAGCATTTTGGGCCTTCACGTCATACTTCTTTCATGAGTGTAAATGCCTGACTAAGTGCTAGTTAGATTTGCATAATATCCAGGGTACATGCACCATTAGACATGGGATGGCAGTAAGATGACAGGGGACTTTGCTCTTTGCTTCTGTCTTTCTTTGGTCTTCTCATTCTTTGGTCTTCAAACACTTGCCTTCGCTTTCTATTCGATTCATTTCTAAGCCACTTGTAAAATCCCTTGCATCCACTCCCTAAATAATGAACGGTGCCCAACTGAGGTTGTTAGTTGAAGATAAGGTGCACATCGAACTTGGATTGCACAAGAGGGATTCCAAAATCTCCGGAGATTACTGATGGTCAACACCGGAAAAGGCCCAAAAATCAAGATTTGAAGGGCCCCGCTAAAGACAAGACAAACTCGTACTTGCTTTTGCTTGCGGAAAAAAAAAAAACCAAAAAAAAAAAAAAAAACAACAAAAGCAAAAGCAAGTGCAAAAAGGGTCCCAGGGTCAGCTCTAAAAAACTCCATCAAAACCCCCCCCCCCTCCCCCCCCCCCCCCCCCCCGGGAAAGATCCAAGAACTTGGGCAGAGTGCCCTCACGAGGATCAAAAGATCATCCCCAGCAAAGATCAAAAAAAACTTAGGCACTTGGCCCTCAAAAAGGGTCTCAAAAAGGAAAAGAGATCAACCTCAATAAAAATTACAAAATGGGGCACAGTATCCCCTAGACAAATAAGAAGGAGCGTCCCCATGAAGATTCAAGGACGAATACGCTTCGCCGACAACAAACAATGATCTCAAAAGGGAAAAGAGACCACCTCCAGCAAAGGTTGAAGAAGATGTGTGTTTTACCCTCGCAGCAACCTCAGTCATACGCTGCTCATTAAAACCCTATTTCCTTTTGCTAAACAACATTCTCCTTTCTAAACAGACTTTCTTTTGTCTATACACTTTATTTCTTTTCTCTTGCAAAGTCCTTTCAATTATTTGAATGCCCATGCATGTTCATCTTCGTATGAAGTTTATTCACTCGGATTGACATTGCAAATCTGACTTTGTGCTATGTTTGTTGCATTTTTATGAGTGTAAACACGTAGCCCTGTTTTCTGAGTGTGAGCGCAAACACCAATATCCGGGGAGGATTACTTACGTTTACATGATGTGGGAAAGTCTTATCCTGGAGGTCGTTATCTCCTGGGCAAGACGCAGATGCTTTTCTAGGCTTGTGTCAAGCATGCTTGTATGACAGAAAATTGGATGACATGTTATCCAAAAATGCATAAACCTGTTGAACCTTCTCTTGATAGGGAAGTATTTTTATTTCAATAAAATACTAGGGGCAAACCTTAGGGTAGTGTGGTAATACTTTCATATACAACATACGTGATTTGATCTTATTGTTTTCTCATTCATCAATTGCTCTCTCTTTTTCCATCCACTGCTGCTTCGTGTTTGTTTCCTCCCTATTTGCAGGATACAGATCTGTGTCAGTGGAATCTCACACTGTGATCAATCTCTACTATCAACATCTGTGCGGCAGATCACACTTCCCCACAATCCATCAATAACCGAATGGAGCACGTTACCACTCCACTATCAATTTGTGTGGCGGTTCAATACCCCACCTTCCAAATTTCGTGTGGCGGATCAATACCCCACCTTTCAAAATTTCGCGTGGCGGTCCAATACCCCACCTTCCTAATTTTGCGTGGCGGTCCAATACCCCACCTTCCTAATTTTGTGTGGCGGTTCAAAACCCCACCTTCCAAACTTAGTGTGGCGGTTCAAAACCCCACCTTTCAAAACTTAGTGTGGTGGTTCAAAACCCCACCTTCCAAACTTTCGTGTGGCGGTTCAAAACCCCACCTTCCAAACTTCGTGTGGCGGTTCAAAACCCCACCTTCCAAATTTTGTGTGGCGGTTCAAAACCCCACCTTCCAAACTTTCGTGTGGCGGTTCAAAGCCCCACCTTCCAAACTTCGTGTGGCGGTTCAAAACCCCACCTTCCAAATTTTGTGTGGCGGTTCAAAACCCCACCTTCCAAACTTAGTGTGGCGGTTCAAAGCCCACCTTTCAAACTTTCGTGTGGCGGTTCAAAACCCCACCTTTCAAAACTTTTGTGTGGCGGTTCAAAACCCCACCTGTCAAAATTTCATGTGGCTGTTTAAAACCCCACCTTTCAAAATTTCGTGTGGCGGTTCAAAACCCCATCTACCAAACTTCGTGTGGCGGTTCAAAACCCCACCTTTTAAAACTTAGTGTGGCGGTTCAAAACCCCACCTTTCAAAACTTAGTGTGGTGGTTCAAAACCCCACCTTCTCAAATTTCATGTGGCGGTTCAATACCCCACCTTTCAACATTTGTGTGGCGGTTCAAAACCCCACCTTTCAAAACTTAGTGTGGTGGTTCAAAGCCCCACCTTCTCAAATTTCATGTGGCGGTTCAATACCCCACCTTTCAACATTTGTGTGGCGGTTCAAATCCCCACCTTTCAATCAATAAAGGAATTAAACCGACATCCCACGGGCAGCAGCGTCCGGAAGGATCTCGCACCAATCTCCAACGGGCAGCAGCGTCCGAAGAAGGAGTTAATCCGCCATCCGACGGGCAGCACCGTCCGGAAGCATCTGGCACCAATCTCCCAGTAGGCAGCAACGTTCAAGTGGAGTTTTCATTTCATTTTTCACACCAATCTGGGGGCAACAATGCTCAAGTGAAGTTCACATCTACTTTCCTGCAATTTACCTTTCTGCAATTTACTTTCTCACAATTTACTTTCTTGCAATTTTCTTTCCCGCAATTTACTTTCCTGCACTGAATGTTGACGCGGTTCAGTCCCGCAACATGCGTTTGTTTTACTTTCCTGCGCTGAATGTTGACGCGGTTCAGTCCCGCAACATGCGTTTGTTTTACTTTCCTGCGCTGAATGTTGACGCGGTTCAGTCCCGTAACATGCGTCTGTTTTACTTTCCTGCACTGAATGTTGACACGGTTCAGTCCCGCAACATACGTCTGTTTTACTTTCCTGCACTGAATGTTGATGCGGTTCAGTCCCGCAACATGCGTCTGTTCTACTTTCCTGCACTAAATGTTGACGCGGTTCAGTCCCGCAACATGTGTCTGTTCTACTTTCCTGCACTGATTGTTGATGCGGTTCAATCCCGCAACATGCGTCTATTCTACTTTCCTGCACTGAATGTTGACGAGGTTCAGTCCCGCAACATGCGTCTGTTATGCTTTTGTTTGAATGTTGACGCAGTTCAGTCCCGCAACATGCGTCTGATTGAATGTTGACGCGGCTCAGTCCCGCAACATGCGTCTGTTTGAGTGTTGATGCGGCTCAGTCCCGCAGCACGCGCCTTTACATTTTTCGCACTTTACTTTTCTGCACAAGGTACGGACTGCGAGTGCTACCCTCGCCCTGCCTGATTTCCATTTCTGCATCAATCAGCGACGGCTTACGAGTACGACCCTCGAGAGGTTCGAGACTTGCGGTGTCCCCGTTCGGATCTCAAGTTTACATTTTCTGCATCGACGTCTGAGTCTTGCGGTGTCCCCGTTCAGATGTCAATTTCATTTCCTACACAGAGGTTCGAAACTTACGGTGTCCCCGTTCGGATCTCAAGTTTACGTTTCCTGCATCGACGTTCGAGAATTGCGGTGTCCCCGTTCGGATGTCAATTTTCATTTTTCTACACAGAGGTTCGAGACTTGCGGTGTCCCCGTTCGGATCTCAAGTTTACTTTTTCTGCATCGACGTCTGAGTCTTGCGGTGTCCCCGTTCAGATGTCAATTTCATTTCCTGCACCGAGGGTCTGAGTCTTGCGGTGTCCCCGTTCAGATAAGTTTACATTTTCGCAATTTACTTTTCTGCACCAAGGTATGGACTGCGAGTGCTACCCTCGCCCTACCTGATTTACATTTCATCATTTACACTTCACTCCATTATCAGGAAAGCGACCATCTACTTTTCATCCCACTCCCAGGTAAGTCAACACCTAAATTCCGCATTTTCAAAACCATTGCTGGTTCGGGAACAACCATCTTTACTGCTCATAAAAAATATCGGTTACACCAAATTTTTGATAAGACAGTAAAGAGGGGGCAACTGTTGCTACCCGATTTTGGATTTTAAAATTTTCATTTGTCGCATTTTTATCATCAATTTTTCAAAAAATCATGCACTTGTTTATTTTCGTCAAACTGATGTCTATTTTTACGCTTTGTCATTTAAATTTTGTTTTGCACCTTTTTCGCGTTTTTATCACTTTTTCTGGTTCGAACCCGTGCCGGTTCTCGAGTCAAACTCTCGAAACCAAGGGTCGAGCAATTTCGACCATTAGCTACTTATTTTTTAACTCGCGCTATCCTTTTCCGTTTTGCTCAATTTTTATTTTAGTATTTTGTTACGCTCTAACTTTTATTACTTACAAGCGAATTTTTATCGAACTATATAGTGAAGTTTTTATCGCTTAATGTATGCTAAATATGTTATTTTATTTTATTATATGTTTTAACATTTTCAGTTTGAGTGTATATTCATTCTCAGACGAAATTGCTCGTACCATCAGCTTGAACTGAATAATTAAATAATAAATCAAACCCTTCATCTTCACCATTGATCTAGTTGACTTTGAAAGTCAAACTCGATCAAGTGGTTGTGGTAATTACCACGCAAGCATGCATTTCTTCATTTTGGAGACAACACTCAACTTCCCCCTCACCTTCGTACATCTACCCTCTCCATTTTTCCAAGCCTACAGACCTCTAATCATCGTCATCATCATCTCTATTCCATCTCTACTCCCTCATCCAACAGTCAATCTCTATCTCTCCCTCTATAAATAACCAAGGGAATTTTCCAAAAAGAGGGGGGGTTGGTTTTGGTTCTCTCTCGAAAAAAACGGATGGGCTGCCGTGGCCTGCCGAGTCGTTGCTGCTGCTACGTCACCACCGTTCACCGCTGCTGGGCTGCTACCTTGGCCCCCCGTAGAGCTGCCGCGCTGCCTTGCTTGCCGTACTGCCTCGCCACCACCACGTAGCTCTTACTACCACCTCACGGCCGAATTCATCATCACTGCCGAGCCGTTGTTGCTGTTCTCCGTTGCCGCCCGACCGCTGCTGAGCCTCACCGCCGCTGCTGCCTGACCGCTGCCGTGCCTTGCGCCATGGCCACTGTTCTGCTTTGTTGCTGGAGAAGGGACGCGGATGAGGGAAGAAGATGGTGATTAGTGAGGCCAAGCCTCATTTGAACTAATTATGGGCTTGGCAAATGGGAAAGGAAAAAGAATAGTGAGGCCAAGCCTCATTATAATTTATCATGGGCTTGACCTATGCCAAGCCCAAATGGGAAAAGAAAAGGATGGGCCCAACTAGTGGGCCCAATTTCTAGGCCCAGTGGGCCTAGTCCGAATTTTTAGCCCGTCGCATTTTTTACCAACCTTTCGTATGCTTGTATTATTTATTTAATTTTCTGCATACTTGTTCGGTTTATCTAATTTTCTGCGCACTTGTACTGTTTATTTATTTTCTGCACTTGTACTGTTTATTTACTTTTCGCGATTGTACTGTTTATTTATATTCTGCACTCGTATTGTTTATTTACGTTTTGCGATTGTACTGTTTATTTATTTTCTGCACTCGTACTGTTTATTTAATTTTTGTATGCTTGTACTATTTATTTAATTTTCGTATGCTTGCATGTTTAATTATTTAATTTTCGTATGCTTGTAGGTTTAATTATTAATTTCGTACGCTCTTGAATGTTTAATTATTCTGCTTGCGCATAGTCGTCAAAAATAATTATTTCACTTGTGTGCCCACAATAATTCCGATGCTGATTATTCGAATGCTTGTACTAATTAACTAATTATTTTTGCATACTCTAAAATGCCTAAATAATTATTCTGCTCGCGTTTAATTGCCAAATTAATTATTTCTCTTGCGTATGATAAATCATTAAATATTTATCTGTTTTTCAATTATCATTTTCTCAAACTAATAATCTCGATTTTGTAGGGCAAATCAATCGATGCCCTTTTACAAGTACGCCTCATACTCTCAATCCAAAAGGGTAAAACCGTCCATACCCTTCTCAAGTAAACGTTTCTTCCCTTGTATTTATTTCACGCTTTTTCATACACATGACTATTTAAAATTTAATCCATTGGGCATGATCACTAAAAAAAGACTTTTATTTTTCAAGCATGATTAAAACACCTCTTTTCTTCGGTAACCTTTTCAGGATGTGACTCGGGTGCCTAACACCTTCCCGAGTCCATAATACGACCCCGAACCCATGTTCTCGGGTTCAGACCCTTTTTCGCCTTAGTTTTTTATTTTTTTTTCTGCCATGTTCCCAGTCTTTAGGTTCCCTAAACCTAGAAACAATTAGGGTGGCGACTTCATTAGCATCATGTGAGATGAGTCCTATTTCGTCTCACGTTCTCGTCCCAAACCTGCGTCGCATTAGGATAAAAATTCAAAAAAGGGGTGCGACAGCCGGGACAGTGGTCAAGGCGTTCTGATATGCGTCCCCTTGAATGTCCTCACGACTGGCAAAACCGAGGTAGACATTGAAGTCGTTGAGGGACATAGGGTGCCACTTGCTAGCCAGCCTAAAATTGACGCATCCCCTAGCTGAAAGATCGGGACCCACCCAACCCTTGGGCTTGAACAGATCTGCCTTGTGCCAAAAACTCGCAAAGAACTCAAGGCTGAGCTCCAGATACGTAGGCTGATCCATGAAGAACAGGCCTTCCCATCCTATGCCACTAACCAACTCCCGAATTCGGGACCCAATACCCATCTTATCATAGAAATCCATATCTAATTTAGCACATGGGGCCACCCCTTATTGTTCATCAAAGTGACCTTATCTAGAGACGGTTTATCATTGAAAATGAACAATTCATTAAAGGAGTCAAGGTCAGCCGTTACCAGGTAACTGGGTCTAGATCCCGAAGCAGGCGATGGGGTCTCGAGGGTGTCATCCTCCTCTGTAGTGCGCTGAGATTTACGGGGGGTCTCGACTGCGGCTGCCTTGCCCTTGGGAGTGATCCGGAGCTTCCGTTTCTTGCTGGCCGGGGTCTTGGAGGGTGGGGCCTTGGGGGCACTCTTCGCTGCTTTAGAGGTCGGTGCGGTTTTGGCCTTGCCCTTGGACTTCTGCGGGGGCGGGCTGGGGGGTTGGTCAATCTCACCCTCTCTTTCGTTGGTGGCTGCTGCTGCCGTGCCCTCCCGAACATCCTCGGGACCCTGAGTGGTCTGCTCAGGGTCTTGAGCGTCTTGCTCATCAGACTTCTCCGGTTGCTCTATCTCGTCTTCCCCGTCTTCTGCATCAGCCGCCCGCTGGTCGTCGGAGTCCCAAGGGAACTGCTCCTCATTCTCCTTCTCGACCCTCCTGGCCTCCCGGAGGCTGGAGCTGGTCTGTGCCCCATCTTCCTCCTCGGTATAGAAGGAATGACGTAGCCGATGGGTTTGACATCGAGGGGAACGGAGTTGACGGGGCTGCCAGGAGGGGTCGGCGTCGCCGTTGGCTTTTTCGGCTTGCTGCCGGCGGTCGTGGTTGGAGGGACGCGGTGCACCTTGCCGGATCTGGTCATTTTCGGGAGGGCGGTGGTGAAAGTTATCTCATCGAGGTCTATTGTGTCTTCCGAGGAGGCTGATCGGAGTGGTTCAGTGGCGGTAGGGGACTGGTCGGCGGTGGTGTTTTTTGGTTGGGGTTGAGTGGAGAGAGGAGTAGGAGTGGATGAGTGAGAAGTGGTAGGTTTGTTTAGGTTGAGGCTTGTGCGTGCCATGAGGAAGAAGGAGGGTTTTTGTGTTTTGAAAGAAGTGAAGGAAATGTTGTGTTTTGATTTGATTGGGAGAGATGAGGGGTTTAGGTTGGGTAACGGATGGGGTCTGACGGTTAGGTGGCGTGGGTGAGTGGGTTGGAGGACGTGGAAAGGTGGAGAGAGAGATGGGAGCTGGTCTCCTCGGGCTTTGTCAGCCACGTGTCGCGCCGTTAGAGGTCATGCATTGCCAAGGGCAGCGTGCGCCTGCACCTGCACGGGAAAACAGAAAAGCAAATCAGCTTTCAGGATTTGAAAATAGGAGAGAGGGGAATAAAATCAAAAGAATTAAATGGGGGTTAATTAAAGTAGGGGACATAGCATTTAATTGGAGAGAGAGAGAGACAAAGGATTTAAATGAAAGGGAGAGAGAATAAAGAAATTTTGAAATTTGCCTAGGTAACATAAAAAGTGAGTATAAAGAATTTTAAAAGCTTGAGTTGACTCATACAAAATAAAATAAAAGAAAGGAATAAAAGATTAAAAAGGGGAATAAGAAGGGACAGATTAGTTAAGACCACCTAGGGAAGAGAGAAGAAGACTGTTGGACTCGGAATTTAAGGGCGAGAGAATTAAAGAGAGAGAGTTAGGAATTCGGGGGTTGTCCCTACACTTGGCCTTGTTTATCGTCTAGGCCTAGACGTTGTTTCTTCATTCGGGGGCATTGTCTACTGGGTCCTCGACCCTTACTTCCTCGGCGGTTGAGGGCTTGAATCCTTCATAGAAGGGTTTCAGCCTATGCCCGTTCACTTTGAATGGTTCTCCCCCGTCCATGTTCTGGATCTCAATAGCTCCATGGTCAAACACTGTGATAACTTTGTAGGGTCCCGTCCATTTGGACTTAAGCTTGCCCGAGAAGATCCGCAATCGTGAGTTGTAGAGCAGAACTTTCTGCCCAATCGTGAAAGTCCTGACCACGAGGTGCTTGTCATGCTGGGCTTTGGTTTTGCCCTTGTAAATCAGTGAATTTTCATAAGCATCTCCTCGTAGTTCCTCGAGCTCTTGAATTTGCAAACAGCGGTCCTTGCTTGCTAAGTCCAGATCCATGTTGACTCTTTTGATCGCCCAAAACGCCTTGTGTTCTATCTCGACCGGGAGGTGACACGGCTTACCGTAGACCAACCGATATGGCGTCATGCCGATCGGGGTATTGAATGCAGTACGATAGGCCCAAAGCGCGTCTCCCATTTTGAGGCTCCAATCTTTCCTTGACTGATTCACGGTCTTCTCGAGAATAGCCTTGATCTCCCGATTCGAGACCTCAGCCTGCCCATTGGTTTGGGGGTGATAGGTAGTAGATATTCGATGTGTAACGCCATACTTGCCAAGTAACGAGGAAACCGTCCTATTGCAGAAATGAGTCCCCCGATCGCTGATGAGGGAGCGAGGGGTCCCGAATCGGTTAAAGATGTGTGTTATGAGAAAATCGGCAACTACCCTCGAATCGTCTGTCTTGGTGGCTTTGGCTTCTATCCATTTGGAAACGTAGTCCACCGCAAGCAAGATGTACATGTTCCCGAATGAATTTGGGAAGGGTCCCATGAAGTCAATGCCCCAAATATCAAAAAATTTGCACGCAAGGATGCTGGTCAAGGGCATTTGGTTTCTCGCCCCGATGTTTCCCATAACTTGGCACCGAGGGCATGCAGCGTAAAACAGATAACTGTCCTTGAAGATAGATGGCCAATAAAGACCAGCTTCTAAGACCTTGAGCGCTGTCTTCTTCGCAGTAAAGTGCCCTCCTTCGGTGGTCGAGTGGTAGAACTTGAGGATGGACGGGACCTCGTCCATTGTGACACAGCGTCTAATAATCCGATCTGAACAATGCTTCCACAAATAGGGGTTGTCCCAAACATAGGTCCTAGCCTGCCTTCGGATCCGATTTTGTTCCACGCTCGAGGCATCGACAGGGAGCACGCCAGTGGCACAAAAATTTGCTATATCTGTGAACCATGGAAACTTGGCGGTATCCACTAAGCACAAATGCTCATCTGGGAAGGTCTCCCGAATGACTACTTGGGAGTCATCTTCTTGGGTCGAGAGTCTACTCAAGTGGTCAGCTACACAATTCTCGGTTCCTTTCTTATCCTTGATGGCAAGATTGAATTCCTAAAGTAGTAGGATCCAGCGGATAAGCCTAGGCTTCGCATCGGTCTTCTTGAGTAGGCACCGAAGGGCTGAATGGTCGGAATACACTATCACTTCTGTACCCAGGAGGTACTGCCGAAACTTGTCAAGGGCATAGACAATCGCCGAAAGCTCTTTTTCCGTCGTTGTATAATTTTGCTGCGCTGGGTCCAGCAACTTAGAAGCATAGTAAATAACGTACGTCTCTTTGTCTTTCTTCTGACCCAGAACGGCTCCCAAAGCCTGATTGCTAGCATCACACATGATCTCAAAGGGGAGAGTCCAGTCGGAGCCCCGAATGATAGGAGCAGAAATGAGCTTGGCTTTCAAGGTCTCGAAAGCTGTCTTGCATTTTTCATCAAATATGAAGTCCACATCCTTGTGTAACAGCTGGCACATTGGCTGGGCTATCTTGGAGAAGTCCTTGATGAACCTTCTGTAAAATCCTGCATGGCCAAGAAAAGAACGCACATCTCGAATATTCGAGGGGTAAGGCAAGGTCTCGATAGCTTAGATTTTAGCCTTGTCCACTTCGATACCCTTTCGGGACACGATGTGGCCTAAGATAAGCCCTTGGTCAACCATGAAATGACACAAGGTTAGTTTCAACACATCTTTGCAGAATTTTCTTTAAGTTCAAGAGGTATTCGGAAAAGGAATTACCATAAACCGTGAAGTCGTCCATGAATACCTCGATGCATTCTTGCACAAATTCTGAAAAGATGCTGACCATGCACCTCTGGAATGTAGCCGGAGCATTGCATAACCCGAAGGGCATGCGTCTGTAAGCAAAGGTCCCGAATGGGCATGTGAAAGTGGTCTTCTCCTGGTCTTCAAGGGCTACTGGAATCTGGTGGAATCCCGAATACCCATCCAGGCAGCAATAATGCGTCTTGCCCACAAGGCGCTCTAGCATTTGATCTATGAAGGGCAGTGGGAAGTGATCTTTTTGGGTGGCCTCATTCAAGTGTCGGTAGTCGATGCATACACGCCAGCCATTCTGGATTCGGGAGGGAATTGACAGACCCTCGGGACCTGGAATGATGGTGATGCCTGTTTCTTCGGGACCACCTGAACGGGGCTAACCCATGGAGAATCAGAGATGGGGTAAATAACCCCGACATCGAGCAGCTTCAGGACCTCCTTCTTAACTACCTCCATCATGGGGGGTTCAAACGCCTTTGAGGCTGCCTGATTGTCTTGGAGTCTTCTTCCAGATGTATACGGTGAGTGCACAAGGATGGCGACAAACCCTTGATGTCGGCAATCGTCCAACCGATGGCCTTCTTAAAGCTCTTGAGGAGGTTCACTAGCTCAATCTCTTGATCCGCTCCCAGCTTGTTGGAAATTATGACTGGGAGGGATTCTCTCTCCCCGATGTAAGCATACTTCAAGTGCGAGGGCAGCACCTTGAGTTCAAGGTCTGGAGCTTGTACTAGAGAAGGGGTAAGTCGTTCATGATCTATGCATTCGGGGGACTCGCTCGGGGGCTCGACTGCTAAGACAGTATTTGCTTCGAGGGCTGTTGCAACCATGATTAATTCGGCGGGAACTTCGATGGATGATGTCATCTCCTGCAATGATTCGGGAGTGAGGCTTTGATCCAGGATCAGCTCCAAGGGCTCGATTGAGTTCAGCTCCGCGATACTTTCCACAATGGGGTCTATCACATCAATGAAATTAACGCTAGAGAATTCGGGAGGGTATTTCATTGAATCCAGCATATTAAAATGGATGATTTCCTCGTAGAATTCAAGGGAGATAGAGGCTTCATAGCAGTCAATCTTTGCACGGGCAGTGGCCAAGAAAGGGCGTCCCAAGAGTAGATTCGAGGACTTGGTGCTTGTTGGATTTTCCATAGAGAGAACATAGAAATCCGCTTGAAATAGAAATTCACCCACTTGAACAAGAACATCTGTGATTATGCCTTTGGGGTATACCACCGAACGGTCTGCAAGTTGGATGACAAGCGTGGTTTCCTTCAAGGGTCCGAGTCTAAGCCCATTGTAAATGGTTAAGGGCATGATATTGATTCCAGCCCCCAAGTCGCACATTGCCTTCCCAATATCGATGGTCCCGATCCTGCACGGGACCGTGAACATACCCTGGTCCTTGCACTTGGGTGGAATTTTTCGCTGGATATGAGCGGACAGATTTGCCCCCACACTAATCCTGTTTACCTCCGTGAACTTGCTCTTGTTGGTGCATAGCTGCTTCAAGAACTTCGCATACCGAGGCATGTTTTTGATGGCCTTGAGGAGGGGGATATTGATGATGACCTTGCTGAACATCTTAAAGATGTCCCGATCCTCTTCTTCTTTCTTCTTTTTGATCAGCCGTTGAGGAAACGGGGGCTCGAATACTTTGTTTATGAATTCCTGAGAGAATTCTTCCTCTTCAACGGGCTGTTTCTTCTTACAGCGAGACTTTTTACTGGAGAAGAAGTGGTTAAGTGCTGCGTCACCAAATTGGGACTTCTTGGGCTGATCAGCAGGCTGTTCGGGGGGTGGTTGTGCATCGTTGGCAGCTTCGGGACCAGAACCAACAGTGTGGGTTTCAGGTTCTGGAATACCTCCTGGAGACTCGGGGTCTGGATGGACACGAGAGGGGATCTCGAGACCACTTTGGAGGTTCATGGCGCACGCCTCGTGCTTCGGGTTAGGTTTCGTCTGCCCTGGAAATCTCCCACCATTTTTTACTTCTTTCATTTCTGCCATGAGAGTACGAATTTGCTTCTCCAGCTCAGCGATCTTCTTCTTAACGGGGGAGGGCTCCTCATTCGGGGGTGGTGGCATGGTAAAATTCTGATCGGGGGGTGGCTGCCTCTGATATTGATAACTCTGAAAATTGGGTCTAGGCTTGAAGTTTTGCATGTTGAACGGAGGAGGGTGATTGCCGTATGGGTTCTGACCGTACTGATGACTGGGCCCGGCCTGCTGGTTGTTGTTCCATCCGTAACTAGGCTGCTTCCAGCCTTGATTGTGATGCTGACCATACGGGACATTGAATCCCCCTGCTGCATTGACGGGCATTTCTTCAGGAATAAAAGGGCAAGCATCAGTAGGATGGTCCGAAAGTGGGCAGATTTGACAGGCCTTGAGC
Source organism: Viola odorata (assembly GCA_963691705.1). NCBI lineage: Eukaryota > Viridiplantae > Streptophyta > Magnoliopsida > Malpighiales > Violaceae > Viola > Viola odorata. The sequence goes on along the minus strand of OY829545.1, from coordinate 44,712,867 downwards.
TGGACTAGTTGTCCCGAAGCCATATTTTGCAACATTCCTGTGATGGCGGCCAATTGATTCTCCATGGCGGCTGATCGGGCGTCTTGAACGCTAGTGGAATTGTTAAGCTGGAGGTTGTTCTTGGCCATGAGCTCAATGGTGTCTTTGGCGGCAGCAGGGGTAAGTCTAGTAATGGACCCGCCAGCAGCAGCGTTTAGCAAGGCCTTGTCTCGACTCGTGAGTCCTTCACAAAAGTATTGTATGAGGGCATGCTCGGACAGATTATGCGAGGGGCATAGGGCTTGCATCTTTTTAAACCGCTCATAATACTGCTCAAGGTCTTCCGTGTCTTTTTGGAGGATGGATACGAGCTGCTTTCGGGTCACCATAGCGATGGATACCGGGTAGTACTTGTCCGTAAAAGCTTTGGATATTTCAGCCCACGAGTTGATGGATCGTGGCTGCAAGTCATAAAACCAGTCAAGAGCATCGTCCTTGAGGGACCACATAAAGGCACGGAGTTTGGCATGCTCAACGGTAACGTTGTGGGGCTTCATGGCATCACAAATGGAGTGTAATTGTTGGAGGTGACGGTGAGGATTTTCCTTAGCTAGCCCTCGATAGAGGGGTAGGTGGTGCATGGTTGCGGATTTGAGTTCCCAGTCATTCGGGACCACTGGCCAAATGATACAACTAGTTGGGGCCTCGGGGGCAGCATTAAATTCATCGATGGTCTGGATTACCGGGGGGACTGGTGGAACATTGTCCCCTTCGGGGCCGTGATTATCCATGTCGGGTCTTTCTGGATGGACTGGAGGTAAGTCTTTGGGGTCTGGGTTGTCCTGGAGAGCAAAGAGACGTTCGAGGCCCCGAACACAAGGGTTGGAGTTTGATCCCTGGGCTAGTCATCGAAGGCCTCTTTCTGTCCTTCCTAACTCGTGATCAAGGGGCAGTAAATCGGGTGCAGATCTCCTGGTCATACAAACAAGAAAAGTAAATCAGTCTTGAAACAATCCCCGACAACGGCACCAATTTGATCGTCGGTCAAATAGAGATTTATAGTGCCTGAAAATGTGTGTGCACAAGAGATATAGTGTACAGTGGTAGTCACGGTCGAACACAGGGATTGTGAGAGACTGATCTAAGGTCTTGAATGAGTTCGGGGGAGAAAAGCACGAAGGGTAACAATCAGGGGGGTTTTTACTTGGCTAAACAAGTTAGCCAAGGCAGATTTGGGAGCTAACAATTTTATCTAAGAAAGCAAGGTTCGGGGTTTCGAATGTCACGTTCGAGGTCCCGAATGGTAAAATAAAGCAATTTAATAAATCGGTCCAGAAATGTCGAAGCGGAAGTAGTAGACAGGAATATCAAAACGGAAGTAATAAACTCAAACAATCAGAGGGAGAAGGATTCTTAGCAAAGGCATTCTTGGGTTGCATTTGGGGGCAAATTGTTGTGCAATTTGTGCATCATTAAATTAGTTTGTTTCTTCCACAAAGAATCACAAAATACCAAAAAGAGTCTTTTATTTAATTGTTATTCGTTCTTAGAGTAAAAAAAGAAAGAAGAAAAGAGTCAAAAAATCAAAACAGAACGAAAAAGAAAATACAAAATACTACAGAGTATTGTGAAGCCATTGCAAAAAGAATCATTGGATTTGGTGGTCAGAGTTGAGAGATATCAATTTTACAAGTTGCAAACCATAATTTTACAAATTTAGTCAAAAATGTAATTTTGTGATTTACTTGAGTCTTCTTGAAAATTTGAGCTTTCTTTGATTCTTATACATCTATATACCTTCTACTCCAGCCTAACAAGTATTTAGTTGATTGATCTTTGCAACTAATTTATTTGTTGCGCATCTGATATGATCCCGGACCCCTCAAAGACCAAATTTGACCTTCTAGGCATGTCACCTCAAGATCCGATCACGCAAAGCCAAGCAAGAGGATTGTCCATATTGTTTGAGGACAAAATGAGAGAGAAAGGACCCGCCCAAGTCCAGGAAAAGCCAGCCTATGTGATTTTCCATCGGACCAAAGAAGAGTCCTTACCGTGATCACGGTTCGTCCTAACCGTGAATCACGCCAGGAGAGTTTTGGGTAACGTGATCACGGTTCGTCCTTAACCGTGAATCACGCTACCTTCGGATGTTATTTGCGTTTTGTGGAATCCTTACCGTGATCACGGTAAGGACTAACCGTGATCACGGTTAGGCATTTTTGGCTAACGTGATTCACGTTTAGCCCTTAACGTGAATCACGTCAACGTCTTTTCTGGTGCCGAATTTGGGGTTTCCAAGCCCATTTTGCCTACTTGTATAAATAGCACTTTGTTTCATTTTCTTAGTCAGTTTAGACTTGAGTGATAATTGTAAAGTTGAGAGCACTCCTTCCATTATCACCTAGGCCTTAGACTCTTCAATCCTTCTTGGAGAAAGATCGCTTGAGTAGAGAACACTCCTCCCGATCTTCCTCCGGGAATTCATTTGTAATCGAATTTGTAACCGTTTGGGTGACGCAAATATATATATTGATGCTTTGTTGCTGAATTGGTTTGAGCTTATACAAGTTGGGCATTTGTTCATGGCTTCCAATCCGTCCATCTAACAACAATCAACATTCCGGGTACATCGTTCCTTTCTTTTCTAATCTATATTCCGCTGCAAATCCGTGTCTTTGTGTGTGAACTTCGTGTCATTATTTCAAGTCTTGTTGATAACTCCATCGGCTAGATCCTCCTCAAGCTCCATATATCATTCGGCTTACTTACACTAGGCCGGATCATATCAAGTGGTAGCGGAGCTTTTGGCGCCTTGGAGTTTACTTGGTGTTCTTCGTGTCTTATTAATCTCATTCCTTCTTAGTTTCTTGCGGTCAAAAGTGTCTGACTTTGCTGCCTAGTTCAGGTGGTATTTGTGCCAACTTGTGCTAGATCAAAAGATTAAAATCTGAAAAGTGTGTTCTTGGTGTTCTTGCAATTTGGTGTGAAAAGGAAAATTTTGATCTAAAAAATTATTCAAGAGGCTAAAGCCTAGTGTTTCCCTCTAAAATATTATTTCCACTCACCAACTTAGCCAACAAAGTCTCCTTGGCCAAGGCATAGCCGGCCATCAAGTCCTCTTAGCCCTCCTTTGCATTAAATGCAAAGAGGGAACACAATACCTAACACCAAGACTAAGTGAAAGAGACTTTTCAAAAGTAGCAAACATTCCTTCTTTACCAAAAGAACATTCTTAACCACTTGTGCCATCCTTTCCTCCATACTCCCACGTCCATTTCCTTTCTTTAAGTCCAGCAGTCTTTTACTCCTTTCCAAGTTTAGGACTTAAGTCTTAAACTTAAGTCCTAAACCCTTTAAAAAGAAAAAAAAAAAAAGAAAAAGGGGAAAAGTCCTTTTCATTCAGTCCTTGACTTTGCCTTGAGTCTTTTACTCTTGTGAGTCATATTTTCCAACCTCCTTCCCTCCCAACGAGATTTCAAATTTTCTCCAAAGAATCGAGATTTCCAACGTTCTTGAAATTCTGAAAATTGTCTGCCACTTTTCCTTGAATCGCTGCAGTTTCTTTGAGTTCTTTGTTGAGTCTCTCCTACTCTTGTACTACTCGTTTGATTATTGGTAAAGCTAGTTGTGAACAAATGCTTGACTTGAACCACAAGATTATTTACGACAAGAAGTTGTGTGGTGAACATGATTGTGTAAGGAGTTGTTGAGCGTTTGTGAGGCCATCTTTTACGAGTGTTCAAACACGTGAGGGAGAGCTTTTTCTACTAACGTTTGTTGAGTGTGCAGGTACTGATCTTGACACAATGTCTAACCAAAGTAGACCTCGTTCTAGTAGTAGTAGAAGTGTCGAGGCACTAGAGCAAGTCCTTGCTGCCTTGGCCTCTTTGAAGGCGACTGCTGATCGCACCGAGGCACGTCTCACCTTGTTAGAGGGGAGTATCAAGTCCCCAGTAACCCCAAGGGAGCTTCCTCCTAAGCCTCCTAAGGGTTCCCAAGAGGAGCATGTTGTTTGTGAGACCGAAGAAGAGGGTCACCTTGACAGTGATGAAGTGCATGATCCTTTAAAGGCCAAGTTCAAAAGGGTGGCCAGCCGTGGCTTCCCTAGTTGCCTCACCACGGAGAATCGAAAACCAGTCCCATCCCCTCTTAAGGTGGCCATATCTGAAGAACAAATGAAGACCATCCGAAAGAGGTATGACAATGTCAATCTTGACCGAAGGGATCTCAATGCCTCAAGTAGTCAGCCCCGACTTCCTCATTATCATGCTAAGACCACGCCTCTTAACACACATGGATATTATGAAGATCCTTGTGAGAGTGATGGTGAAGAGTTTGAAGAGCCTCCACAGTCCAATAGGGGTAGGCGACAACGAAATTCCACATTTCAGTTTGGAAGGCATTTTGAGACGACACACGAACAGAAGATTGATGACAAGTTGAGTGGTATTAAAGTGCAAATTCCTACCTTTAGAGGCACTACCGATCCTTCGGAGTACCTCAAATGGGAAGGAAAGATTCAACGTATTTTTAATTGCCACCGGTATTCGGATGAGAAGAAAGTCAAGCTAGCTGCCATGGAGTTTGATGATTATGCAGTCAGCTGGTGGGATAAAGTGTGTAAGAAGAGAGGGGAAGAGGATGCCATCCGGGATTGGGAAGAGATGAAGCGGGTAATGAGAGCAAGGTTTGTACCCGCTAACCATAAACGGGACATACAAAACAAGTTACAAGGTCTCAAGCAAGGTTCCAAATCAGTGGGTGAATATTTTAATGATTTGGAGGAACTCCTTATCAAGACCGAGACCGATGAGAGTGAAGAAGTCACTATGTCCCGATTCCTCAATGGCCTCAATGAGCGGATTCGGTACAAACTTGAGTTGAAGGAGCTTGATCACTTGGAACCTATGCTTCATTATGCCCTCAAAGTGGAGGCATACGAGGCCACAAAGAAGGAACCTGACCCCAGCCAAAACACCACCCAAACCTACTCTTCCGCTCCAAAAATACCATGGAAATCCAGCTCTAAAGACCAACCAACCCCAACTCCACCCAAGAAATTTGCATCGAACATTCAGTGTTATCGATGCCAAGGGAGAGGCCACATTTCCTCCGAGTGTCCCAACAGACGAGTAGTTGTCATCCGTGGAGGCAACTATGAAACCGAAAGTGAGAAGGAAATGGAGGAAGATCACGAGTTGAAAAGAGAAGGTACTGAGAGTAGTGAAGAAGAAGTGATTCCGGCAGCCCATATGAGTTTGATTATGAGGAAGGGCATGAGTTTTCAAGCCAAACAGAAGGGTACCAATGAAGAAATCCCTCCAGAAATGGATTTGAGGACGAATCCTTTCGAAGGGGAAGGAGTTGATATGATCCCGGACCCCTCAAAGACCAAATTTGACCTTCTAGGCATGTCACCTCAAGATCCGATCACGCAAAGCCAAGCAAGAGGATTGTCCATATTGTTTGAGGACAAAATGAGAGAGAAAGGACCCGCCCAAGTCCAGGAAAAGCCAGCCTATGTGATTTTCCATCGGACCAAAGAAGAGTCCTTACCGTGATCACGGTTCGTCCTAACCGTGAATCACGCCAGGAGAGTTTTGGGTAACGTGATCACGGTTCGTCCTTAACCGTGAATCACGCTACCTTCGGATGTTATTTGCGTTTTGTGGAATCCTTACCGTGATCACGGTAAGGACTAACCGTGATCACGGTTAGGCATTTTTGGCTAACGTGATTCACGTTTAGCCCTTAACGTGAATCACGTCAACGTCTTTTCTGGTGCCGAATTTGGGGTTTCCAAGCCCATTTTGCCTACTTGTATAAATAGCACTTTGTTTCATTTTCTTAGTCAGTTTAGACTTGAGTGATAATTGTAAAGTTGAGAGCACTCCTTCCATTATCACCTAGGCCTTAGACTCTTCAATCCTTCTTGGAGAAAGATCGCTTGAGTAGAGAACACTCCTCCCGATCTTCCTCCGGGAATTCATTTGTAATCGAATTTGTAACCGTTTGGGTGACGCAAATATATATATTGATGCTTTGTTGCTGAATTGGTTTGAGCTTATACAAGTTGGGCATTTGTTCATGGCTTCCACTCCGTCCATCTAACAATAATCAACATTCCGGGTACATCGTTCCTTTCTTTTCTAATCTATATTCCGCTGCAAATCCGTGTCTTTGTGTGTGAACTTCATGTCTTTCTTTCAAGTCTTGTTGATAACTCCATCGGCTAGATCCTCCTCAAGCTCCATATATCATTCGGCTTACTTACACTAGGCCGGATCATATCAGCATCTAAATTCCTTTCGTAGCTAGTTGTCTTTGTGTGTCTCTGTGGAAGCTTTCCTTTGAAATTCTTGGGTCATTGACGTTTGCACATGAACAATTATTGGGAAGTGTGAGAAATTTTGTGAGATTAATAGAGCGTTAAACACGAGAGAAATGTGAGGGAGTGCTAAGTTTAGTGCAATTTTACGTTTTCTATTTGCTTGTTGTGAGTTTCAGGAATGTAAACGGAGGGCGAGAAAGGTGTAGATGGAGCGGTAAGCCCCGGGCTTGCCGAGATGTTACAAAAGATTTTAGTGAGGCTTGAGCAGATGGAGTTTTCCAATAAGGAGACCATGAGCAAGGTTGATAAGTTGTCCTCGAGAGAAGGAACAAACATTCCCAGTTTTTCCCAAGTTCTCAATCCAGGAAACGCGAAACATTTATATGATGGTTATCTACCGAAGGGAGAAGAAGGAAAGGGTTTATTTGGAGGATTACCCAAGGGATATGTTGGCGGGGGAGAAGATGGATCAAGGTTTGTGAGTGGCCCTATTGAAGGCGGCGAGAATGTGCCAATTACACCTAGACGTGAGGCCTATGTGCATGCCGCACGGGTTGAACGTCGAGGGCATCATGCGTCGTGGTATGAGGAGCGTGAGTTTGAGTATGATGATAGGCGTGACTAAGCATATGAGCGGCAACCTAGGGTTGAAGAGAGAGTTGACTACAATCTCGGGAGTATTAAGATGAAAATTCCACCTTTTGAGGGAAAGGATGATCCTGATGCTTACTTTGCGTGAGAGAGAAAAATCGAGTCAATTTTTCTTTGTCACAACTACTCTAAGGATAAGAAGGTCAAGCTGGCAGCAGTGGAATTTAAGGATTATGCGGTTCATTGGTGGGATCAGGTCAATAGTGATCGGATAAGGCTTGAGGCTGGACCGGTTCGAAGTTGGGAAGAGATGAAAACACTGATGAAGCGACGTTTTGTTCCTAGTTGATAACAATTAAGGCAACCCCAAGGGTATTGTCGTCCTCGTACCAGTCTAAAGGCCGAAACCCTACCGCGTCTGCTAGGGGTCAGCCGCGGAAGGGTGACGCCCCTTAGCCGGCAAGGAACCCTAGGATGGTCGACATCAGCAGGGGGTTCTCACGCGTCACCTATCCACATGCACGGCGTTATCCTATCCCAGGACAGTCATGATGTCATTCAAGGCTACCGCTCCTGACGTCACTCGAAGATATCGCCCCTGACGCCACCCGGAGATATCGTCCTCGATGTCGCTGGAGACGTTATTTTCCCCAGATAGCGCCTTCAGCCTAGCCTATAAATACCCCACCATTTGAAACACAAGGTAAGCCTAAGATTGCTACTGGAACCTCTGCCTTTTTTGAACTGCCTTACTGACTTAAGCATCGGAGTGTCTACGCCGGAGCCCCCCCTCCGGCGCTTTGCAGGTACCCCCTATGTCAGCTTCAGTACCTCGAGCTACCACCGTCCTCGTCCCGATCTTCCAGAAATCTGAATCTTATCAAATTGGTGCTTTCATTGAGAGCTTTGGTTTATTAAGTGAGCATCCTTAATAGCCAAGCTCCGCCTTTACAGGAAGATCGGAACGATCATGGCTTCTGATTCGGAGCCCGCACGACCTTCATCCTCTAACCTTCCTTATGAGACCTCAGACGGATATTTATGACTAAGCATTTATATCTTCAAAAGGAGACAGTTACTGACCGAAAACTGAAAAGCGGTTACATCAAGCGGGAACTGCGACAACTAACCAACATTCAGGGAGTTAACGCGAAAAGGCAACTAAGAAAGGAAAAAAGTGAAAGACGTCATTTTATTTAGGCCATACGACATCTATAAGAGAGCGCAGCGCGCTGAATTAATCATCGTCAGGCCAATAGGAAGACCAGTAGCAGTATTCCCCATCCGAAGGAGGAAACTCCTCATCAACAGGCGGGAAAGGTTCCGCAGCGTTCCTCTCTTGACCCAGCTTTAACGAGCTTAATTCCCCTTTAGAGGCGGAAGCCGCAGCATCAACACCGATATCGCTGGCAGAACTCCTTTCCATGAAACGATCGATATGGGGAAACAATGCGTCACCTTTTTGAACAGGTGGGATATGAAAGTGAGGAGACGGGTTGATCGTCTTCAAAGTCTTCTCCCTCTTCGACCTCTTACGAATTTTACGGCGAGGAAGTCGCCTCTTCAGGCATGAGGGTAAAGGAGGATTATCAGAATCCGGTGAGGTTGGAGGAGTTGGGGGAGAACCGCGTTCAGCAAGGTCTAAGGAGTATGAATCGGCCATGAAAGCCCAAATGGTTTTAGTAGGAAAATATGAAGAAGAAGATGAACAGAAAAAGGGAGAAAAAATCCCATTAAATAGTCGAGGAAGAGGAGCTTTTCCATCTTCTCGCACAACCTTTGAGAGAATTGATACGTTCTGGAAATAATTTGAATCGCAGAATCGGATCCTGTGATTACGCCGATTGGAGTTTATCCCTGATCGATGAGCACCGAAAAACCGCCCAATCAATTGATACTGAAAAGGCGGCGCGAAATTAAAGCAGAACGGTTCGCGAGGATAACCGTTACTAGTGTCCAACCAAAGACTGACTCATTTTTAGTTGGGCTGATGTGGCAGTCAACCGAAATGTCAACCACCTTGATGCGGGAGACAGCAGCAGCCAACTTTGACACGTTCTCCAGAGGACTGAAATCCTCCAGAGAAGCCACACCAAGCCTGGACCGAAGGGGAGTCAGCATCCCTTAAAGCTCCAGAACGTCCTCGGACGTCTTGATCAGCACATTTTCTAGGAATCCGACATCACCATCGTTGAGGTTCTTCAGGGTGTGAGTTTTGGAGATCAGGAAGTTCTTGGTGAGACCGTCCATGATGAAAATACTAGGAAGAAATGCTGGAAAGATGTATAATTGGTTCGGGAAAAATTCAAATTTATAAGTCTCAAGAAAAAGCAGTGAAAAGACGTGCTCCTCGGTAAAAATTCAAGAAGGGAATGATGCGATCCAAGACATAAATCATGAAGAAATAGTGGTTAGCGTCATCGACGCTAAGCCACTGGTGTCATTGACGCCAACCATTGGTTTGGGCACTTCTTATTGGCAGAGGCTAGCGTCATTGACTCTAAGCTTTAGCGTCAATGACTCTAGTGACTATTTTGAAGGGCTTTCTTGAGGTAGAGGCTAGCATCATTGACTCTAAGCCGTAGCATCAATGACTTTAGTGACTGTTTTGAAAGACAATTTCGGACCTTTCATTATTTATTTAGCTATTTTCATTAATTAATTAAATTAGTCTGAATTTATTTTAATTAATTAATTAGGAGTTCTATTAAGGGAAGGTTTCCCATTGTAAGGATTTAGGGTTTCTCCTATTTAAAGGAGCCACCTTCTTCATTATTATTTTAAGTTATTTTCAATCAATTAAAACAGAGAGGATTTTCTCAATTGTTCACGTGTGAACCTTGTTGCTTCTTAAGTCCGAACGCTTAAGTCGATTTGCAAGTAAAAGACCGAGAGTTCAACCCCAATTGTTTCATTTCACCTGGGTTGGTATTCACAAGTTGAATACATGGTTAGGGATCCGAGTCAAGAACCTCAATTGTTTAGCTTAGGTTGCTTAGCACAGGTTGCTAGGAGGGTTAAGCACTCAAGAGAGTTATTTTATTCCGCATTCAAAAATCCAATCCTTCGAACTAGATCAGAAAGTACTCATTATGCATCCTACGCAACTAGGATCATATCAAAGATAGATCGATCATCAATCTCATAGGCGCTAGGCACGACCATGTGCGTGCCGGGTGCGCTAGGCGCAACCATGAGCAGCGTTACGAGCCTCGGCTCTTTCTCTTGTAGTGTGGCCTCCTCGATGAGGGCCTCGAACTTCAGTTCCTTGTGGATCAGTGATAGCATATTTTTATTCACGATTTTCTTCCCATTTTCTCACCCATTTAAGGCATGATTCTGCTGATTTACCCTTGTTTTTATTACTTTTACAGATTTGGGCCTAAAATGGGAGTTTATGCGAAAAGATGCATTTTTGGGGCATTTTGTGCAGTTTTGAGCTTCAAGACCCAGAGTCGAGGTCCCGAGTCCAAAGCAGCGTTCAAGGTCCCGAATCGGATTCCCCATTCGGGACCCCGAAGGGCGAAGAATGACATTTCCACGTGTCATATCGCCAGAGCTTCCATGTGCCTCCTCTGACATTGTTCCTGTAGTTTACACTGACCACCAAATACCTACCACCCTGACCAAGTCAGCCCTTGAGCCCAATCCAGACCTACCCAAAGTTGGAAAAATCAGACAGCTTTATGCTTTTTCAGCTTTGTGCTTTAAGGAGCATGGATCCATTTTTATAGGCTTTCAATTAATGCATTTTGTCCCTAGTTTTAGGCTGAAGATATTTTGTGCTTAGAGCTCTACTATATAAAGGGCATCTAAGAGTAGTTCAGGACATCATCTTATCTCTTCTTACATTTTCTTATCACTTAGTATAATTTATTTAGTTCTAGTTTTTAGACTTCTCTCTAGTTTCTCTCTCTAGTTCTTGTTAGCTCATCTCCAACTTGCCCCCGGGCTTCAAACGGAATTTAGTAACAAAGTTTTCTTCCCTTAATCTATTTACTTATCTATTATGCTTTCTTCAATTATTATTTGTTCATCTTCAAGTATGAGTAGCTAAATCATTAGTTCTTAGCAAGGGTAATTCAAGGGTTGCAAGGGCAGATTCGAGGCCTTCATGGGCTTAATACGTTCTTGATGCTATATTCAATTATCCATCGTTTTAATTACATCTTTGCATGATATAATTTGAGGCTTGATCAACTGATAATTATCTTATGTGAATGCTGCCATTCGTGTGGTGAATACGGAAGGAAAATTACATGAACCAAGTAGGCATCTGTTTAGTCTTGACTGTGTCAAAGTGGTCTCGAATAGATAGGGTGGGTAGTTGATTAGAGCGGGGTCACGAGCCTGACAAACTGAGGGACCCTTAGCTCTAGATCTGTCTTTTCTTAGCTTCATGAGCAGTTTGAGTATGGCTCTCCCGCATTCGTGCCTGTAGGGATGGCGAACTGTCAAGACTACCTTATATGTGGAAACGGGGGGTGGTTTCTCTTAAGAGAAAAGTAGGGGATATCCGAGGAATCTGGTCCCTATGTCATTTCTATGATGTCTCGAATGGAATATTAAATAAAAGACTCTTTTTGGTATTTTGTGATTCTTTGTGGAAGAAACAAACTAATTTAATGATGCACAAATTGCACAACAATTTATTTAACAAGACGCATAAAAATAAGATCTAGAACCCTAGATCGACTCAACACACAAATAACTAACACAAGCACACAAGAAGATTGGTTATAGAACAGAATTGAAGGAGAACCACTCTTAACAAAGAAAATTGAAAATTAAAAGATAGATACCAAACCTTGAACGCCTTGAGTTCCGTTAGTGCTTCTTTGAATGTTTTTGACTTACATTTATTTGATGTAGGAGACGATGGAGAGGAGCCGGATTCAAGGATGATTCCTTTTGAAGGGGGAAGGAATGATGCGATTCCTCGCACTGACCCTAATTCTGCTTATGCGATCGAGGTGCCATTGCCGCCTGTTGGACCAATGACGCGCGCTCGAGGCAAGATGCTACAAGCGAGGCTCTCACAGCTGATCTACAAGGAACTGAAGTGTGAGGCGCTCATCGAGGAGGCCACGCTGCGAGAGAAAGAGCCGAGGCTCGTAATGCTGCTCATGGCTGCGCCTAGCGCACCCGGCACACACATGGTCATGCCTAGCGCATCCGACAGCGCCTATGAGATTGATGATCGATCTATCTTTGATACGATCCTAGTTGCGTAGGATGCGTAACGAGTACTTTCTGATCTAGTTCGAAGGATTGGATTTTTGAATGCGGAATAAAATAACTCTCTTGAGTGCTTAACCCTCCTAGCAACCTGTACTAAGCAACCTAAGCTAAACAATTGAGGTTCTTGACTCGGATCTCTAACCATGTATTCAACTTGTGAATACCAACCTAGGTGAAATGAAACAATTGGGTTTGAACTCTCGGTCTTTTACTTGCAAATCGACTTAAGCGTTCAGACTTAAGAAGCAACAAGGTTCACACGTGAACAATTGAGAAAATCCTCTCTGTTTTAATTGATTGAAAATAGCTTAAAATAATAATGAAGAAGGTGGCTCCTTTAAATAAGAGAAACCCTAAATCCTTACGATGGGAAACCTTCCCTTAATAGAACTCCTAATTAATTAATTAAAATAAATTTAGACTAATTTAATTAATTAATGAAAATAGCTAAATAAATAATGGAAGGTCCGAAATTGCCTTTCAAAATAGTCCCTAGAATCATTGACGCTAAGGCTTAGAGTCAATAACGCTAGCCTTTGCCTCAAGAAAGCCCTTCAAAATAGTCACTAGAGTCATTGATGTTAAGGATTAGAGTCAATGACGCTAGCCTCAGCCAATAAGAAGTGCCCAAACCAATGGTTGGCGTCAATGACGCCAGTGGCTTAGCGTCGATGACGATAACCACTATTTCTTCATGATTTATGTCTTGGATCGCATCAATCTTCGACATGGATGAATTTCCACGAGCCTTCAACAACGTTTAAGGCCTTTCGGGATGTCAAGAAGATGCTGTTTGAGTTTCAGGAAGAACACACGAGGCATTTAGAAAATGGCCCGAGTCGAATCCTACTTACGCAAGGATTGCGCCTAGGGTTTGCGATTTGGACCATCGGCCCAAATATTATTCCAACCGTGCATTTATGTATTTTAATTATTATTTAAATATTAGAGATATTTATTTATTTATTTTACTTAGAGTTCGAGTAGAATTGAACTTGTAGTTCTAACTCGACTAGGAGTAGGATTAACGCATAGCCTATATAAAGGCGCGCCACCCTTCATTGTAAACAGACCCCGATTTGATAATTAAAGTCAGAGTGTTTCTTTAAACCGTTCTTGTGAAGAACCTTGTATTTAATTGAGTTAGAACATTTGATTAAATCTCAAGTAAAACTTGAAGTTCAAAACCTTATTGATCGTTCACCCTAGTTTGCTAATCACAGGTTGGTTAGAGGGTTAGGGATTCGACTCAAGAACCTCTATTGATTAGACTTAGTTTTCCTAGTACAAGTTATTAGGAGGGTTAAGTGTCAAGAGAGTTATTATTCCGCATTGAAATCCAGACTTCGAACTAGATCATCAGAAAGCGCATCCTAGCCACCTAGGATCATATCAGTGCGGTCCTTCCACAAATTAGCAAGCTTCTACAACCAGTGTGTCCTAAATTTCTCAACCATTGTCACACCATTGAATGAACTCACAAAAAATAGCGTAACGTTTGATTAGGGGGAAAGACAAGAAGCGGCTTTCAAGGAGTTAAAAGAAAGGCTCATGAGCTCACCGGTATTGGCCCTCCCCAACTTCACCAAAGCATTTGAGTTGGAATGCGATGCGAGTGGCATTGGTATTGGTGTTGTCTTAACACAAGAAGGCAGGTTGATTGCCTACTTTAGCGAGAAGTTGAGTGGCGCGCAACTCAACTACTCCACCTATGACCGAGAGTTGTATGCCTTGGTGATATCACTCATGGTATAGGAGCACTACCTTCTACTGGCCCAATTCATCATCCACACGAATCACTTGTCTTTGAAATTCCTTCAAGGATAAGCCAAGTTAAACAAGAGACATGCCAAGTGGATGGAGTTCATAGAAGCCCTCATGTACACTATCAAATACAAAAAGGGAAAAGAGAATGTTATTGCCAATCCTATCAAGAAGGTACGTTCTCTTGAACTCCTTTGATGCCCAAATTTATGATTTTTCTCACTTGATTGAGCTTTATAGAAATGATGAGAATTTTTGTGATATATATGCTGCATGCGCCCGTGGCCCTCACTTTCATTTCTTTCACCATGATGATTTTATGTTCATCCCTCGCTCTAGCATTAGGGAATTGCTCATTTTATAAGCTCATTGTGGAGCCTTGCGTGCACATTTTGGCATCACTAAGACATTGCGTTTACTAAAATCTCATTTCTTTTGGCTACAAATGTAAAATGATGTTGTGAAAATTGAATCATTGCCTTGTATGTAAACAAGCTAAGTCTAGGTCAAATCACCATGCAATCCATATGCCCCTTCATGTAAGCCAACACCCGTGGTTAGATTTGTCTATGGATTTTGTGTTAGGATTTCCTAGATCTCGGTATGGTAATGACTCAATTTTTATTGTGGTTGATAGATTTTCCAAAACGGCACATTTTATACCATGTGCTAAGACACATGATGCCACCCACATTACACACTTATTTTTCCAACATGTTGTGTGCATTCATGGCATGCCCAAAAACATACTAAGTGATCGAGACACAAAATTCCTAAGTCACTTTTGGCGAACATTGTAGGCAAAGTTAGGTACTAAACTACTCCTCTCCACCACTTGCCATCCTCAAATGGATGGACAAACCGAAGTGGTGAATAGGACCTTAGGATCTCTACTTCGGGTCTTAATTGCTAAACATAGGATTAAGTGGGAAGATTGTCTTGCTTTTGCCAAATTTGCGTACAATAATGCTTATCATTCGTCAATTGGTTTCTCTCCTTTTGAGGTGGTCTATGGGTTCAAACCCTTGACCCCTCTCGACCTCTTACCTTTGCCCGTGAGTTCTTTAAAATGTATAAATGGCAATGAAAAGGCAGCCGAGGTGAGAAAACTTCATGAACAAGTGTGCAAAAATATAGAAGCCATGAATGAACGTGAGGTGATCAAGCGCAACAAAGGTAAAGAGCCTACTGCGTTTGTACCTTGCCAATGGGTTTGGCTTCATTGGTGCAATGAGAGGTTTCCCAACCACCGGGGAGGGAAGCTAAGTCCAAAAGGTGATGACCCATTCCAAATCCTCCACCAATGCATATGTTCTTGACCTACCGAGTGAGTACGGTTCCATAAGTAATTCATTTCATGACAATTATTTATCCCACTTTAATACAGATGATGAGGAACCCCGAGAAATAGATTCGATGACAAATTCTTTCAAAGGGGAAGGAGATGATACGATCATGGACCTCTCACACCTTGAGGTTGAGGATACCAGGCCTAAAGGGCCAATCACACAAAGCCAAACAAAGAAGCTAACCCTTTGGTTCGAGCACGAGATGAGGACAGACAAACCGAGAGTCAAAGAATGGGTCATAACGGTACTCGAACAACATATTGGGAATCTATCGAGAAATGGGGAAACTATCGGGAGCCTAGCGAGAGGCATCAATGAGGCCAGAGCCAACCTTGAGCCATTTGTGGAAGTTAACAGGAACGTATCAGGAGAACAGGTTACCGGAAATCGCACGAGTATGCAAGGTACCGGGAGGTACATACCAGAAGACATGGGCGAAGAACACGCCAACCCGATAACCCTTAAGGAAACTACCGGGAGGAGCCAGGACCAACCATCGCATGGTTCATACCTTAGCCGGGCAACCTACGAGGACTTCCCGTAAGCCTCATACCTCCATCGGTCATCATATGAGGAATCCTCGCACCAACCCTACTAAGCCATGAAATATTTCGAACCTTCGACCTCGAACCATTCAAGGCCATTTTTGTAACCTTTAGTATAAATACCGAACTTAACTACTATTTTCAGTAGTTTAGATGTTGAAGTGAACTTTGTTCATCGAGTTGAGATTACTCCTCTTGAGTCGAGATTACTCCTCCACTAAACTCACCCATTTTTTGAGAGAGATAGCTTGAGTTGAGAATACTCCTCCCTATCTCTCTTGGGAAATCAAAACCTTGTAATCTTTGACTGCTTTCTTGTGTGAGAAATATATGTGTATGTTCCATTTCATTTTCGATCTCTATCTGTGCATGCAACGTGCTTCTCAATACTCTTCATCGCGTTCAAGTCCTTCCACACCTCCTTCTTCTTTATCTCGGTAATATGCTTTCTTATCCTATCCTTATTTGCTTCCGTTCTGTTGTGAATCCGTGCCATCTTACACCTTCATTTGTGTACGTCTTTGTATTGGTGCTTGTTTCAGTAAACTCTCAGGCTAGATCCTTTCAAAAGCTCTATAAATATATCCAGCCCTTGTCAAAAGGAGGCTAGATCGTATCAAAATGGCCACTAGACAACCGGTCCAAGTAAAGGTTTGTCAATTCTACAACCTTATTGACCATCCAATGGATGCTTTCCCCATGATATGATGTATTTTGTTCACATTTTCTCTTCCCTTCCTAGCCCTTTTTGGATCTTGATGCTACTAATTAGCCTCTATTTCTTTACTTATAGCAGATTTAGGCTTTAGGAGAAGAAATCCCAGAACGATGCATTAATCACTGGATTTTGGAGGGTTTCGAGCGTCTAGGCCTAGCTGCTCATCGCTCGCAGGCAGTAGCAGAAAATGGAAAGTGCGGAAATGGAAATTTAATAAATCCGACTGATTCTCCTACTTCCCTTCCGTGTTCCCAGCTCAGCAAAGGCATAATTATGGAAAACCTAGTTCTATTAGACTTAGGACTTCTATTTTATTTAATATATATATTTAAACAATTAGGGTTTTAGGGGACTCTCTCTTCTTCTTCTTCCGCCTCTCTCTTCTTCTAACAACTTTGTAATAAACTGGAGCTTTGCTCTGGCCGGTAATATTCAGGAGTTTTTCCCATTCTCTTCTTCTTTAATTATGCAATTTATTTATTTTATTTGTTTTTACTTTTAATATGAGCGACTAAGTTATTGTTCTTGGTAGGAATCATCGAAGGTTGCTAAGGAAAGTCGTGAGGTCTAATTGAGTTTAAAACATCTCTGGTTTGTATTTATTTATTTAACAAATACTTGTCAATTCACCTAGGGTTGGTTAGGAGTCCGGCCAACTTGTGACGAGGCCTAGGCGATTAAAGTCATCTCTGTAGTAATAACTAATGTGAGGCTGCAGAGTAAATTAGACAACCAGTTTGTAAGTAATCGGGTTCCTGGTCTCATTCAGCTGGGTTAAACGAGTAAATAGGGTAGTGCCTCGAACGTACTGAGTGTCTCGCCCTAGACGTGTCTTTCCTCTTCTTAATGAGCCTTTGAGTATTGTCTCCATAAACGTACCTTAGAGGACGATGAAGTGTCAAGACCACTCCATAAACATACCTTGGAGTAGTTTCGCGTATGAAGGAAAGTAGGGGACCCAAACGTACCTGGTCCCCATAGCACGTCTGCCAACCAGGGTAGAAGATCCTTGCACCAATGACCGGCCGACCATAAATGCAACCAGAGATAGATTTCTACTGAGGACCCTCTCTCTATTGATTTCTTACTTGCTTTATTACTGTTTGTTATTACTTTCTCAGTTTACATTAGATTAATCAACACTCTCAAACCCCCCTCCCCCCATTTGTTACTGTTTCGGTCTGTTTGCCCTAGTCACACACGAAAGTCAGCGTCTACCCTTAGTCCCTGTGTTCGACCCTGCTGCCACTATACACAATTTATTGTGCACTTGATAGCAGGTTTTTGTTATTATATTTGAATGTGCCTCGACAACACACCACCCTAATATTCCTGAAGAATTCCAAGTCAACGCCATTGGAAATTATAATGGAGCCCCTCAGAAATTTCACCCGTACTCGAACAATTACAACCTAGGATGGTGACAACCAAGCCGGACCTAGTCAACCACAACAACAAAATCAGTATAACAACCAAGCTCAACCACCATTCAATCTTTAGAACTTTCAGCCAAGACAGAATCCTACGAACAACCAAGCACCACAAGGACGGGAACCATCCTTGAACTCATCAGATGAGGTAACCAGATATAACAAAATCATTTTTGATATGCAAAAGCTTATGAATTACCAGGATGCAGAGATAAAGGAACTAAAGAGTCGGGGAAGACTCCAGCCTTAGACGAAACCTAACCCAAAGCACAACGTAAGCGCCATCACCTTGCGTAGCGGTACTCAGTTACCTCCACGTACCAATCCAGATATGGCCCCAAACATTGAAATCCCTGAACCTGAACTTCCACATCATATCCTTGACGCTAAACCCGAAGTCAAAGTTCAATCTTTCACCTCACCAAAAAAAGCTCCAAAGAAACTAGAGTTCTCCGAGGAATACATCATTAAGGTATTCGAGCCCCCTTTTCCCTCAAGGTTGATTAAAAGCAAGAAGGATAAGGAGGATCGAGAAATTTATGATATTTTAGCAAAGTACAATTAAATATCCCTCTTTTATAAGATGTTAAAAATATCCCACGCTATGATAAATTTCTTAAAACCTTATGCACTAACAAAAGCAAAATGACAGACATGGAGAAAATAAGTGTAGGTGCAGAGGAAGCTGCAACCAAAATGCAAAGATCAAGGGATGTTCACCATCCTATGCAAGATTGGCACCACCACTATTGGGAAAGCTCTGTGTGATCTTGGTGCAGGTATCAACGTGATGCCCTTAGAGATTTATGATGCACTCGAGAGTCGTCATCCAACTCGTAGACCGTTCTATGGTCCATCCAGTAGGTGTAATCGAGGACGTCCTTGTCCAGGTAAACAATTTCATTTATCCCTCAGATATCTATGTAATTGATATGGAAGAAGATCACTCAGGCAAAGCTTTAGATATGCTACTAGGAAGACCCTTCCTACAAATAGCCAAAGCCAAGATCGATGTACACGACGCCTCTATCTCACTAGATTTTGACGGTGAAATTGTTAAATTCAATATGATTGATGCCATGCGATACCCTAACGACCTCTCTAGTGTAAATTTTGTAGATGTTATTTGATAACAATTGATGAAACACCAAGGGTACATTCGTCTTCTCACCCGAAGTCAAAGTCGGATCCCTGTAGACCTTGACTGGCGACAACACCCGGCTACCGCACGCGTTAGGTCGAGGAGTCCTGGGATGGTCGACATCAGCCGGGGGGACCGACACGGCGTCATCCTATCCCAGGATACCCCGATAACATCCCACTAGCGATATCCCATCAGCGATATCCTATCCGGCTGACGCATGATGACGTCATCTGGCGCTTTTGCAGCTTCCCTCAAGAGTCCGAATCTTATCATTATTGATCCTCTTGTTACATAAGTTTCAGATCTCAATGCTAACGACCCTTTGCAGCTTGCACTTGAAAGAAACATCACTCCCCATGCACTAGAGCTGACAAATACACACATAATGGTGCCACCAGACTTGACAGACATCGTTGCCGCTCTAGAAACTTGTGAACATATACAGCCTTCTAAAGTATCAGATCTTTCTACTACTAACTCCAAACTTACCCCTTCCATGGTACAGGCCCCAAATCTCAAACTGAAGAGTTGGCCCACACACCTCAAATACGCCTACCTTGGCGCAAATGACACTCCCGGTGATCATTTCTAGCAAGCTCGATCCTGCCGAAGAACGTAAAATCATCAACACACTCAAAGGCTTTCTGGAATCCATTGGATGGATAATTACAGACATCAAAGAGGGGCTCTCACCTGCCTTTTGTACACACCGTATCCACAAAGAAGATAACGGTCGATAACCTCAACCCAGATTGAATCCACCTATGATGGAGGTTGTTAAGAAAGAAATCTTAAAGCTACTTGATGATGGTATCATCTACCCAATCTTTGATAGCACTTGGGTCAGTCCTGTCCAAGTAGTACTTAAGAAGACCGGCATCACCATCACTACAGGACAAAATGGCGAGCTAATACCTACTCGAATCCAAAATGGCTAGAGAGTCTGTATTGACTACCGAAGGTTAAATACCGCCACCAAGGAAGACCACTTCCCTTTGCCATTTATGGACCAAATGTTGGAACGTCTTGTAGCTAAAACACATTACTATTGTCTGGATGGATACTCTCATTTCCATCAAATTCATGTAGCCCTCGAAGATCAAGAAAAGACAACATTCACATGCCCCTTCGACACATTTACCTACCGGAGAATGCCATTTGGTCTTTGCAATGCTTCAGCCACCATTCAAAGGTGCATGGTTAGTATCTTCTCTGAATTTATAGAAAATGGCATAGAAGTATTTATGGAGATTCTTTTCATGAATGCTTAGCCTACTTAAAGAAGATTTTGCAACGATGTATAGAAACTAACCTTGTCTTGAAATTTGAAAAGTGTCATTTCAGGGCAAACCAAGGTCTTATCTTGGGTCACATCATCTCAGGTAAAGGTATTGAAGTCGATAAGACTAAAATTGAAGTAATTGAATCTTTACCTTACCCAACATGTATGCATGAAGTGCGTTCTTTTCTTGGGCATTCAGGTTTTTATAGGAGATTTATCAAAGACTTTTCCAAAATTACACAACCAATATGCAAACTTCTCCAGGATACCGACTTTATTTCAATGACAGTTGTAAAATCGCATTTAACCTCCTCAAAGAAAAGCTGATCTCAGTCCCCATCATTTGAACACCCAATTGGGACCTTCCATTTGAGATCATGTGTGATGCTAGCAACACTACAATTGGTGTTGTCTTAGGATAAAAGTAAGGTCACGAGACCTACGTTATTTACTACGCCTCAAAACTCTTAGACGATGCTTAGAGAAATTACACCACCATCGAGAAAGAACTTCTTGCTGTTGTATTTGCTTTAGATAAGTTTAGACAATATCTTCTGGGTACTAAAGTGACAATTTACTCTGATCATACAACTCTCAGGTATCTCAGAAATAAGAAGGATGCTAAGCCACGGTTAATTCGATGGATTCTCCTGCTATAAGAATTTGATCTCGAGATCAAGGATAAAAAAGGAACTGAGAATCTAGTTGCAGACCACCTAAGCCGACTACCCTTACTGGAAGAAGACAAACCTATAGCCATCCGTGACACCTTCCCTGATGAACACTTGTGTTTTCCCAGGTCATTCAATTCCCTTGATTTTTAGATATAGCTAATTTTTGTGCTATAAGTTCTTTCCATGTAGATTCTTTCCTTGCGATACCCTAACGAACTCTCTTGTGTATATTTTATAGATGTTTTTGATCCCCTTGTTACATAAGTTTCAGATCTCAATGCTAACGACCCTTTGCAGCTTGCACTTGAAAGAAACATCACTCCCCATGCACTAGAGCTGACAAATACACACATGATGGTGCCACCAGACTTGACAGACATCGTTGCCGCTCTAGAAACTTGTGAACATATACAACCTTCTAAAGCATCTAATCTTTCTACAACTAACTCCAAACTTACCCCTTCCATGGTACATACCCCAAATCTCAAACTGAAGAGTTGGCCCACACATCTCAAATATGCCTACCTTGGCGCAAATGACACTCCCAGTGATCATTTCTAGCAAGCTCGATCCTGCCGAAGAACGTGAAATCATCAACACACTCAATGGCTTTCAGGAATCCATTGGATGGACAATTGCAGACATCAAAGGGGGACTCTCACCTGCCCTTTGTACACACCGTATCCACATAGAAGATGACAGTCGATAACCTCAACGCAGATTGAATCCACCTATGATGGAGGTTGTTAAGAAAGAAATCTTAAAGCTACTTGATGATGGTATCATCTACCCAATCTTTGATAACACTTGGGTCAGTCCTGTCCAAGTAGTACCTAAGAAGACTGGCATCACCATCACCATAGGACAGAATGGCGAGCTGATACCCACTCGAGTCTACATTGACTACCGAAGGTTAAATACCGCCACCAAGGAAAACCACTTCCCTTTGCCATTTATTGACCAAATGTTGGAACGTCTTGCAGCTAAAACACATTATTATTGTCTGGATGGATACTCTCGTTTCCATCAAATTCATGTAGCCCTCGAAGATCAAGAAAAGACAACATTTACATGCCCCTTCGACACATTTACCTATCGGAGAATGCCATTTGGTCTTTGCAACGCTCCAGCTACCTTTCAAAGGTGCATGGTTAGTATCTTCTCTGAATTTATAGAAAATGACATAGAAGTATTTATGGACAATTTTACCATTTATGGAGATTCTTTTCATGAATGCTTAGCCTATTTAAAG
Source organism: Viola odorata (assembly GCA_963691705.1). Lineage (NCBI taxonomy): Eukaryota > Viridiplantae > Streptophyta > Magnoliopsida > Malpighiales > Violaceae > Viola > Viola odorata. The sequence goes on along the minus strand of OY829545.1, from coordinate 44,690,564 downwards.
AAGATTTTGCAACGATGTGTAGAAACTAACCTTGTCTTGAAATTTGAAAAGTGTTATTTCATGGCAGACCAAGGTCTTATCTTGGGTCACATCATCTCAGGTAAAGGTATTGAAGTCGATAAGACTAAAATTGAAGTAATTAAATCTTTAACTTACCCAACGTGTGTGCGTGAAGTTCGTTCTTTTCTTGGGCATTCAGGTTTTTATAGGAGATTTATCAAGGACTTTTCCAAAATTACACAACCAATGTACAAACTTCTCCGAAAGGATACCGACTTCATTTCAATGACAGTTGCAAAATCGCATTCAACCTCCTCAAAGAAAAGCTGATCTCAGTCCCCATCATTTGAGCACCCAATTGGGACCTTCCATTTGAGATCATGTGTGATGCCAACAACACTACAATTGGTGTTGTCTTAGGATAAAAGTAAGGTCACGAGACCTACGTTATTTACTGCGCCTCAAAACTCTTAGACGATGCTTAGAGAAAGAACTTCTTGCTGTTGTATTTGCTTTAGATAAGTTAAGACAATATCTTCTGGGTACTAAAGTGACAATTTACTCTGATCATACAACTCTCAGGTATCTCATAAATAAGAAGGATGATAAGCCACGGTTAATTCGATGGATTCTCCTGCTATAAGAATTTGATCTCGAGATCAAGGATAAAAAAGGAACTGAGAATCTAGTTGCAGACCACCTAAGTCGACTACCCTTACTGGAAGAAGACAAACCTATAGCCATCCGTGACACCTTCCCTGATGAACACTTGTGTTTTACCCAGGTCGTTCAATTCCCTTGGTTTTCAGATATAGCTAATTTTTTTGCTATAGGTTCTTTCCTTGTAGATTCTTAAACCTTAGAACGACAATGGATCAGAAAGCAAGCACGATACTATGTTTGGGATAACCCATACCTTTGGAAGTATTGCTCAGATCAGTTGGTAAGGTGATGTGTGACACCCGGTGAGGTACCTTCTATCCTCAAGTTTTGTCATTCTATACCCAGCGGTGGACATTTCAGACCAAAGAAAACAACTCTCAAAGTTTTAGAAGCTGGTTTCTTCTGGCCCATAATTTTTAAGGATAGTTACCTCTACTACAAATTGTGCCCAAACTGTCAAATGACTGGTAACATCGCTGCCCGGAATCAGATGCCCCTTCATGGTATTCTTGCTTGTGAAATATTTGACATTTGGGGTATTGACTTTGTGGGTCCCTTTCCTAACTCATTTGGTAACATTTACATTTTACTTGCTGTCGATTATGTATCCAAATGGGTCGAGGCTAAAGCGAGCAAAATTGATGATTCTAAAGTTGTTGTCGATTTCCTCAAGACTCACATTTTTAGCAGGTTTGGTATTCCTAGAGCTCTAATTAGCGACCGCGGCACACACTTCTGCAATTGTATCGTTGCTAACCTCCTCAACAAGTATGGTGTTACCCATCGAGTTTCCACAGCATACCATCCACAAACCAACGGCCAAGCCGAGGTTTCTAATAGGGAGATCAAATCCATCCTGGAGAAAATGGTAAATCAATCAAGGAAGGATTGGAGTTTGCAATTAAATGACACATCATGGGCTTACAGAACCGCATTCAAAACATCCATCGGCATGACTCCCTACTGGCTCGTCTGCTGCAAACCGTGTCACCTCCCAGTTGAAGTTGAACATAAAGAATATTGGGCCATCCGGAAGGTCAACATGAACATCAACAAGGTCGAACAACACAGGAAGTTTCAAATCCAAGAATTGGAAAAGGTACGAAATGATGCTTATGAAAATGCATTAATCTATAAGGCCAAAGCGAAAGGTCATCACGATAACTTTCTCTGTCCTAAATCCTTTGATATTGGACAAAAGGTTTTACTTTACAATTCTCTTCTTAGGATATTTTCAGGAAAATTAAAGTCTCGATGGACTGGACCCTACCTTCTCACCAAGGTGCATGACCATAGCGCTGTGGAAATACAGAGTATGGATAAAGGGAGCATTTTTAAAGTCAATAGGCATAGGTTGAAACTGTTCTATGAGAGTTTCCGACCCTTTACAGCTGAAGAACAAGTGGTGGCAGAACCACTAAATCAGGAATAATCTGGAACAACAATGTCTGTCCAAGACAATAAAGAGGGACGATGCATGGGAGGCAACCCATATGTTAATTTATTTTCTTTTATTATATGTCTTTTTATTTCAACAGTCTCCTCCTCACAGAATGCAGTAGCAACTCCTTGAAATGCTCACCCGAGCTTCCCCAACCCCACCAGTAGAATCACCAGCCTGATACCCTCCCTCAGGTTTTATCTTTCTTTCCTTTCCTTTTATTTACTTCTTATTTATTTAATTATTGCCCTCGTATTCTCTCAAACACATTGAGGACAATGTGTCCGATAAGTATGGGTAGCACTTTCTTATTTATATATATACGTGTTTTTAGGCATGTTTTTGATGTTTTCACAAATTTTTCAATTTTAAAAAATAAAAATAAATAACGTGTTTTCAATTCCTACATGTATTTCTTCCTGTTTTAATTACTGCACGTGTACATTTTTTTATTTTATTTTGCATTATTTTTACCAATTGATAACTCTAAACTTTAGAACCACATATACACTTAACTATCCAACTTAACTCTGCAATAATAAAACTTTCAATGACTACTGTATGTGTATTCATCTATATAGATGTATAATTAGTACTATTGAAAACTAACAGATGAACCGCTGGAATAAAAATTGTTTTATCTTCCCTAGACTTATGGACAAGGGTCCTAATCCACATACGACTGTCAGTATTCAATTTTTGTTATTGCATGAGAGTCTTCTAATTTTAATTGCATGATTGTATGAGTTGTTAGTCCCTCACCATACCCTCTTGGATTGCACAGTTTTGATAATTCGGCACCATCACTTTATTATTGGCGAAACTTTTAATCGGTTGATATGCTAACTTCATTTTTAGGACTGAAAATAGCACCTTTAGTGAGGGATTTCTCTGTATGTATTTTTTATTAGAATGTGAAAAATGCAAAGCACAAAAGAAAAAGAGCAGAAAAGAAAAACAAAGGCTTTGGGAGTTGGTGTGCCTAAATGCTAAAATTAATAAAAATTTGTAATGCTAAACATGTGCAAAACAAGGCCGAAGGCCAAATAAAAAAATAAAAAAATAAAAAAAGAAAAGAACTAGTGATGTTCTGTGTTTTATTTTTCAAAATTTTAAATTTTTGCATGATTTCTTGAGTTAAAATGTGTGAGACTCAGCATCAGTGGGTGGATTCCATTAAGGGAAGAAGAATCAATTGCTCTAGTAAATTCACCTTTTAGATGTACAACGAACTACTATATCGCTATATGGATGTCTAGACATAGGTTGTATTAACTGCTTTTTGCCATTGCTTAGTTAATTCGGACTTTAAAGTGTTTATATGAAATTAAACAGGGGTTGATTTTACGTAGAAAAAAAAAATGCACTTTGTTTTTATTTTAATACTTGAGGATGAGCATTGGGATAATGTGGAGAAATTTGATAGTATATATTTTTTTTATCTCTTTTCTGTCCATTTTATATTCGGATGTTATTATTTAGTATTTATTTTCTTCATATTCGCAGAATTGAACATCGGGAGAAGTTTTAATAAATCGTGTTTTATCTATCGAAAACTCGCATGCATCGCCAACTCGTGTGAGCGCTAAAGCTTACACAAAATCGGCCACCGTTAGCACGAACCGATCAACCATTCATGAAAAATCCAGCCTTGATCAAGAAAAGATGGTGCACCGCACCAAAAGCGAAAAAGGCAAGTGAGATTAATTCCCTATAAATAGCAGACATCCTGAAGCAATTCAAGGCAGTGAAGTGTAGCAAAACAAATAAGAGAGAAAGAGTGAGAGTGGAAGCGGGTTAGAGGAGAGAAGAGAGCAACGAGGGTTTGATCATCAAGCGTTTATTTCTTCCTCTCTCTTTGTTTTAAATTATTTATGTGTTATTTCTTGTTTATTTAATTACAAGCATGAGTAGCTAAATTTCTATTTCTTAGTAAAGATCATCAAGTGTTGCATAGTGTCAATTATGAGGTCTAATTGTTCTTAATAAATTCTATAGTTCTTATTCACTTGTTTATTGCTTACATGATAAATTATCTGTCTAATTAAAGGATCGGCCACCCTATAATTATACTTAAATAATTATCGTTATTCTTGTAGCCTAGCCACTATACGAAGCTACTTGATAAAGTAGACAAACTAGTTCAGAGTTACTTCTTAGTTAGTCTCATCTGACTAGAATAAATAATTGATTAAAGTTAAAGACTTCGAGCGTACTGTTTATCTTATTCTAGATGTGTCTTTCCTCTTTTTCATGGGTAGTTCGGTGAGGACCCTATAAGTATACCTTAGGGACCCAGAAACTATCAAGGTAATTCTATAAGCGTACCTTAGATTTACTTATCATAAGAAAGAAAGCAGGAGACCTAAGTGTACCTGGTCTCTATAGCACATCTAAGAATTATGAATAAAATATCTTTGTACTAATGATTAATTGACCGTAATTGCAACTAGAGATAGATCTTTACAAGGACTTTTTCTCTCTTGATTTCATCTTACTTTTATTAATTGCTTTATAATTTTTTTCTTAGTCATAAACTCAACACCCCCTTGATACAACTTGTTCCAATTTGCTAATCTTACTCATATTGGAAAAAAAAAATATCTTGCCCTAGTCCCTAAGTTCGACTCTATTATCACTTTATACAATTAAATTGTGCATAAGAAAATAGGTTTAATTATTATTTTTGACGACTTCGACCACCGATCAGTACCCGCGAATACCCACAAATTTGGTTGAATTTTAATCAAATTAATAGATAAAAATATCAATCTAATTTAATGACAATACCACACAATAATATGATACACTAATCCAACGTGGTAATTGATTGATTGTCGAAGCCGTCAAAAATAATAGTAAAACCTATCGCCTAATGCACAAAATAAATTGTGTATAGTGGTAACAGGGTCGAACTCAGGGACTAGGGCAAGACGCTTACTTCTGTCTATGACACGAATTAGTAAACCGAACATGTAACCAAAAGGGGGGGGGGGGGGGGGGGGGGGGTTGAGAGTGTTTAATTAACTACTACTAAAAATAAAGTAAGGAAAATAAATAATTAGATGAAATCAATAAGAGATGGTTTTCTAATAAAGATCTATCTATGGTTGCATTCACGGTTAGTCGGTCATTGGTGCAAAGATATTCTATTCCTAGTTTATAGATGTGCTATGAGGTCCAGGTACATTTAGGTCCCCTGCTTTCCTTCGTAAGAGAAGTCTCTCCAAGGTACGTTTATGGAGAGCCCTTGACAGTCCGTCGTTCCCTAAGGTACGCTTATAGAGACAATACTCGAATACCCATAAAGAGGAGGAAAGACACATCTAGAGCGAGACATTCAGTACGTTCGAGGCACTACCCTAATTGGTTATTTACTCTAGTCATATTGGACCAGCAACTTGATGACTCTGATCTAGTTGCCTACTCTACTAAGTAACCTCACGTTAGTTATTATTATAAAGATGGCGATAATTACCTAGGTTCAATTATTAATTGGTCGGGCCTCTAATCATTCCTAGATAAATTGGCAAGCATGCAGTAAATAAGCAAATACAAACAAGGGAACTTATTAAACGCAATTCGACCTCACAACTAACCTTTGATGACCTTTACTAAGAAAAGGGAATTTAGCTACTCATGCTAGAAATTAAATAAATAGAATAATTAAAAGTAAATTGCATAAAAAGTGAAGAGAAGAAACGCTGCAAAATTGCAACTTAGTACTGGCCAGAGCTAAAGCTCCGGGATTATTACAAAGCTGGAAAGGTGTCGGAGGCGAAAGTATGGAATGACATAATCCGAAGGAGGAAGAAGTTCCAAAAGCCCTAATTTACTAAAGTATTTATAGTAATTAAAAATAAAGTCCTAAGTCTAATAGAACTAGGTTTCCTAAAATAGGACTTTTGCTGAGCTGGAATATCGTGGGAATAATGGGCGGATCTGTAAGGTTTCCTCTTCCGGGAGTTTCCTTTTTTGTGTCGGACTTCTCAGCTTCTGCAAACAATCGGTTGCAAGGCCTCGACGCTCAACATCCGTCAGAATCCGACTGAAAGTGTGTATTTCTACGAATTCCCTTCTCTAAGTTCATATCTATTAAAAGGAGAGAAACAGAGGCAAATTAGTAGTATCAAGATCAAAAGTGGACTAAGAAAAGAGTGAAAATATGTATAAAATACACACTATCAAATTCTCCCACACTACCCCAATGCTCACCCTCGAGCATTGCATTAAGTTAAAATGAAAAAATAGCCCCCTATTTAAAACACACCCAATCAATCCAAGCACTAAGAAAATCTGCCATTCATACACTCCACACAAACAGTACATAACACATGCCCAAGGAATAACGACCCTAAGAACAAGAGTTTCCCGCACCAATAAAAAGTCACAAGTAGTCCTCACAAGATAAAGTGTACGCACTCACACTCTGAACCAGGGTTAGGTGTTTAACGCACATAAGAATGCAAATAAACACAGCACAAGGGTCAAATTTGCAATGTCAATCCGAGTGAGAGTACACATGCATCGGCATTCTAATAATCCAAAGGACTTTGCAAGAGAAAGGGTGATACAGGTAAGAGAAGGAAGAAAATGAAGATGGAAGAAGGAGAAGGAATAAGGAAATGATACGAGCATGGATCCATTGGACACTAGGGAAGGAATATCCGTGATCAAGTATATTACCAATAAAAGGTCGCCCGTATGGCCTATCGTCCTCGTACGGACCTCACAGGTGGGTCCTCCAAACTATGACACATCCGCACCTTCAACCCTAGCAAGTTGTGACCTTCTCCGCCTATCCCATGAGCGCCTAGCCCTAGCTCATCTCAGTCTATTTCTTGGCCAAGCCTTCCGCCTAGGCCAAGCCCGCCAAGTGCCAAGTGTTCAAGGCCCAATGTTAAGGGTATTAGGGTATTATCCCATGTAATAAGGTCTTATTATAAATAGTGAGTAATATGCTCACTTTAGACTGGTCTTTGATTTGAATGATTTTCATCATATGACCAATCCTTTAGTTAGCGATTAGTGTTCTTGGAACCGGGGCTGTTAGGGACGAAATCCATCATCTTTCCTTCTTGTTTGAGTAATTTTCAAGTTGTTAGTACTTGAAAGGTTCATCTTTTGGGAGAGAGATCTTTATAGACTTGTAAAAGGGTTTGTAAGTTCTGTTGGTTGTTAATCATCAAAACACTTTTCTTTTCATCCATTTATTCTGCTGCACTCTTTCCGCACTTCTTCTAGCGACGTTATCTTCTCTATTTATCCATCTATTCGTGTTCATCATCCATCAACAACCGCGGGTTTACCATCCTACGAAGAGAGGACTAGATCCTTGCGTTATACATCTTCTGCCATCTTCTCCTTTGGATCCAAGATAGTATCATGTGGTAGCAGAAATTTTGGCATCCTCTAGGTCGATTTTTCTTTGATTTCTCCTCATTTCTACGGTTGAAATCATCTTGCTTAGCTTCGGTTTTCATTTGAGGTCATTTGAGCCATTTTTGATTTTTGAGGTGTTAATCAAAAATTATCTTTTAGTGATTTGATCTTGCATAAACATAAAATCTAAACATTTGAGTGTTTATTATCATCTTATTCATTGAAATCTTCATCTTCCTTGTGAGCGAACGTTTATATTGATGGAGCGTCCAAATTTGAGTCATGAGAGCCATGTGGACTTTCTTTATTTTCTAGCATAATTGTCATCCACCTTACTTGGCTTCTAGCCGCCCACATCTCTCATTGTGATCCAAGTATTTCAACTTGCTCACCACTCTAAGATACCTCATTGCATAATCACTTGACACCACATTGCACAATCACTTGCCACCTCACTTATTTGTGCCACATCACCTCTACTTGCCATCATATTTTGGCATTTAGTGAAAAATATTTCTTGATTATAAACTACTTGTTATATACTTTTCACTTCAAAATACCTATCATACACATTTCTTTTAAGACTCTTGCACTCATTTACAAAAAAAAAAAGGAGAGAAGAAGAAAAGAAAAGAGAAGACGTTAAAAAAGAAAAGAAAAGACAGAAGAACGTCTACCCTTACAAAAGAAAACAAAGGGGTGAGTCAAGCAAGAACCTTACTTATGTATGTATGCATTATTAAGTGTAGTAGTTCATTCAAGGTGTGCATGGGTTCAATTTTTCCCATTTTCAAACTTTTGACTTTTTCCTTTTCTTTTCACTTTTTCGTGTCGTTTCTTCTTGTGTAGCTTGTGTATTGGTGTCTTCTTTCTTATTTCTTACATTATCAATCTACTCTAAATCAAATTAGTGTTCAAATCACGCACTCCTTCTTGAACACTCATTCAAATTTCTTTACCTTTCTTTCTAGCCCTTGTTTTCCTTGCATTTGTGATTCTTAGAGTCATTGCTAACATCGGGTTGGTTTGTGATTGGAGATTTGAGAGGGTAAGGAGGTGAGATTATTAGAGAGTTATGTGACATAAGACTAACGTTTGTTATATAGCAATTGTGTTTTTGTTTCTTTTTGTAGGTACTCTCTTTATGTCTCATTATTATGATGATGTTTCCTATTGGGAGGATAGTTCTTGTTGTCCTAGTGATGCTTGTGACTCGATTGCGGGTGATGAGAACACTTCTTGTTCTTATGAGGACAATGTCTCTTGGGCTGAGTTTGATCACAATGCGAGGGGACACCATTCGCATGATTCTTATGAGTCGCATAGCTATGTGGAGGCTCCATCTTGGCCCACTTCTTCTTCGTATGGTTCTTGGGCGGAGAGTGAGAATCTTTATTATGGGCAAAGGGATAACTACACCGAGGCTCCTTATTCTCCAAGCCATGGTCTAGGTTCCTCATCCTACTATAGTCGTGGCCATGGCTCCACTACTTGTGTCTCGGTCTGTCGACCTCCTCAACGCTCATATGGCCATGTCCCTTCCTTAGTTAGCGATCCTTCCTACGCACATGAACATTCCCCCTTGGATTCTACTATTGCGTTGCTTAAGGCCCACATAGGTGAAAGCGTGAAAGGCAACGCCCGGTTGGCACGCCAAGTGGTGAAACTAAGGGATGCTTTTCGGATAGCGGAGCAAGAGGTCAAGCTGCTTGGGCAAGATAAATTGGTGGATGCACAACATGTGGAGTGTGATGACACACGTAGTCCTTGTTCACCCATGGCAACACCCATCGATGAGACTAATATTGACTCTTGCGATCCGTATGCAAAAGCATCTTGTGAGTTCTCTTCGAGTTGCCATGCGAAGGCTCTTCATTGTCTTGCATTGCAGCACATTTTTACGTCCCTTGGCAGTGATTTTTCCATCACCCCGGCGGTGCCTACACATAGATTTTTGGACCCATTCCTCCTTGGCCTTGACCATATTAGCCGCACATCCTCCTTTCCTCCTTCGATCTCTTCTCTTGGCTACACGACCCCGCACTTTGACCGGGCCTCTTCCATCACTACATTGGCTTCTCGTAGTGGTCACACCTCCTCTTTCCCTACTATGTTCCCTCACCTAGGCCGAGTCGCCTCCATCTCACATATTTCCTATCCACGGTGTAGATTCGAGGACAAATCTCCTCAAAGGGGGATGGGATGATATGAGCATTGATCTATCATTTTTCCCTATCCACGGTATAGATTCGAGGATGAATCTCCTCAAATGGGGATGGGATGATACAAGCATGGATCTATTGGACACCAGGGAAGGAATATCCGTGATCAAGTATATTGCCAATGAAAGGCCGCCCGCGTGGCCCATCTTCCTCGCACGGACCTCACAAGTGGGTCGGTCAAACAATGACACATCCGCTCCTCCAACCCTAGCAAGTCGTGACCTTCTCCATCTATCCCATGAGCGCCTATCCCTAGCTCATCTCGGCCCATGTCTTGGCCAAACCTTCCACCTAGGCCAAGCCCGTCAAGTGCCAAGCGTTCAAGGCCCAATGTTAAGGGTATTAGGGTATTATCCCATGTAATAAGCTCTTATTATAAATAGTGAGTAATAGGTTCACTTTAGAGTGGTCTTTGATTTGAATGATTGTTATCATATGACCAATTCTTTAGTTAGCCATTAGGGTTCTTGGAACCGGGGCTATTAAGGCCGAAATCCATCATTTTTCCTTCTTGTTTGAGTAAGTTTCAAGTTGTTAGTACTTGAAAGGTTCATCTTTTGGGAGAGAGATCCTTATAGACTTGTAAAAGGGTTTGTAAGTTCTATTTCTTGTTAATCATCAAAACACTTTCCTTTTCATCCATTTATTCCGCTGCACTCTTTCTGCACTCCTTCTAGCGACGTTATCTTCTCCATTTATCCGTCTATTCGTGTTCATCATCCATCAACAACCACAGGTTTACCATCCTACGAAGAGAGGACTAGATCCTTGCGTTATACATCTTCGACCATCTTATCCTTCGGATCTAAGATTGTATCAGAAGAGAAGAAGACAAAGAAGTAGGAGGAAGGAAAAGAGTCGGTTCACAGATAGAAGGAATTCCTTAGTAGGAAGGAAGAGGGTTCGGCAAATAGTATCCATCAACCGGCTACAACAAGGACTTGACACTTAAATTCCTTTTTCTTCGCTTGGGGATTTCTTCTTTGGATCAGTACTTGTGACTCTTGTTGCTTCTTATGTGTTTGCCTCAATTTTTTTTTTGTACATAATATACAGGCAGTAGCAGGGCAGCCCAGACCTTTTTCCATCTCTTCTTTCCCTTTTTTTCTCTTTTGTTGTCGTTATCTTTCATCCCATCTTTCTTCTATTTTCCCTAGTGAGGCCTTGACACTTCTTATATGGGTATTTACTTCCCCCACACTTAGGCCACTTTCCGTCTCTGTCATTAACCCCAGCAGCAACCATCAATGGATACTACTTACCAACTAAGGATGGGTCAAGAATAAAGAAATAAAAGGCTTGAATGGCTTATGGGAGTATAAGAATACAGAGTGGGGGCAAAGGTGAGTGTCAAGGGAAAAATGATGGAAGGTGTGAAGAGGTGCAAAAGTGCTCACAGGGATATACAATTGACTACAACTGTCTAAGTCGTGATGCGGATATAAGAGCAGGCAGGCAATAATCATGCATGTCAAGTGCAGTGTGATGAATGCTCAAATTATCATAGATGCAGTGGACAAACTTAGCATGTTCTACCTAGAGGGATTTGAAAATAGTGGGTAGTGTGTCAGCAAGCAAAACGATATTTACAAACCATAGTTCACAAGGAAAAATCCTAAAATAGTTTATCTAAAAATCATGAATTTTTTTACCCAAAATAAAACAAACAAAGACAGACAAATAAACACATAAGTGTCCCCCCTCCCTCCCCCCCCCCCCCCCCCCCCCCCCCCCCCCTCCCCCACACACACACACAGGCATCGCATTGTCCTCAATGCGAAGAAGGGACTCACACAAGGGCATACTAAACATAGAAATGGAAAAATAAAAGCACAAAAAAGAAAGGTGTTCACCCGGAATAAAAATGTACAAATTGTGCCCGAAGGTAGGAGAGATTGGGGAGGGGGGGGGGGGGGGGGGGGGAATCAAGGGCTGGCAGGAGGTCGCAGCCTCTATGCCAGCTCGTTAGGAAGCGCCTCAAGGTGGAAGAGGATGGAGCGAATGAGTGCATTGGTCTCTAGCTGGGTTGTGGTCAGTGCTGTCAGATCACTAGTGGGTTGTGCAGTAGGGTCTTGACGCGCGGGGTTAGGGGCAGGAGGTGAAACAGTAACACACGGGGTGTCATCAACAGCGAGGTCTGGAAACTAAAACTTGCCATCGATCCTGGTGCCAAAAATGTGATCCTTCGGTTGTGTGCAACTTCTGCTAAAATGCAAAGTACCATTAACCAAGTGAAAGTACCCCATACCATCGAGGGTATGGAGATCTAGCCATTTAAAAGAAACAGGCGAGAACAAATCACACTCAACAACTTGAAAAGGTCGAGACTTAACAACAAGCATAGTGATTGATAACTATCGATACCACAGAAGCAGCATCTCCACTACCCCACTAGGTGACTCGGCCGACATACCATACCCACCGAGGGAAGCGGGACCCTGTTCTTACCGCCCTTAGCGTGGCGACCGACCCTGGGATGGTCGACATCAGCGGGGGGCTCTCATGCGACATCCGCACGGCGACATCCCATCCCAGGTCATCCATGACGTCACTCCGCATGACGTCATCCCGTATGACATCACTTCCTGTCACCCAGCGGCATCTATCACCCCAGCGGATCCAACCAGGGATAACTCCTGCCCCCTGTCGGTACACTCTTTCCTTTGCCTATAAATACCCCCACCTTTTCCGACAAGAGGTAAGCCTAAGACAGCGTACTGAACCTCTGCCATTTTGACTACTCACACTGACTTTGGCATCGGAGAGTTTACGCCGGAGACCCCCTCCGGCGCTTTGCAGGTGACGAAGACCCCAGTATAGTGTTCCCGACCAGCCCAGATCAGGCCGATCCTGCTTAGTATCCCCCGGACTCTTATCAAGTGGTGCTTTCATTGAGAGTCTTGGTTAATTAAGTGAGTTTCCTTAGTAACCAAGCTCTGTTCTTCCTGAGACTCGAAGGATCATGGCTTCAGATTCAGAATCCACACCCCCTCATACTCGTGGTGTTCACGCGCGTAGGGAACTTTTTTCCACGTCTTCGTCCAGCACATTTTTCACATCACTTGAAACTTCCTCTGCGCAGACAGACTTTCTTTTTGGATTGATAGCTGGCACATCGTTTTCAGAAACGGGCATCCCGTTTTCTCAAACGGGCACCCCATTTCTGCAAATGGGTTTCTTTATTTCTTCAATGGGCGCCCCATTTTCTTACGTGGGCGGATCTAGTCACTCCGCCCCTCCGCCTGTGAGTTCTAGGATGGATGGCCCTACTACTCCGTCGATAAGCTCGATGTTAGCCCTTTGTGCCCACTTGGATTACTTGATTGGGATGGCTTCAGGCCCCACTTCTAGCACCGCGACATCAGGTGTATCTTCTCGAGTTATTTTCACTCCGTTTATTGTCACCGATCGACCAGTATCGCCTCGACGCCAAGTGAGTGTCCCTCTGATACCACCAGTGATAAGCATGCCATTCAGCTTTGCGCGACTAGCAGACGGACTGGAGGAGCATTACATACCGCGGATACCGCGGATTCCTGTCTCTCAGGTAGAGCGACCGCTAGAGGAGCATAGAGAGCGTTGGGACGATAGGAGAGAGGGATCCGGTAGAGAGGTATCCATGGAGCGGAGTGAAAGATCAGGCAGTAGGAGGCGTCCAACCCGTTCGCCTAGGAGCCGTAACCGGTCTCCCAGGCAGCATCGTACCCCGGAGCCTCGAGGGCACAGGCGACACCTAGATATGATCGTGAGATCTTGGATGACACCGCTGGTCATCCTTTCACTCACCGTGTAAGGCACCACAGGGTCAGCCAACATGTTAAGCTCCCTACGGAATCATACGATGGCACCAAAGACCCCATTTCACATCTTAATAAGGTTAAGGATTTCGTCCAGTTTCAAATGCACAACGACGCGGCGTTATGTCAAATATTTGTTATGACGTTGTCAGGAGTAGCTCGCCTCTGGTTTGAAGGACTCCATGCTCGATCAATTGATAATTTCCCGCAACTAGAGGCTAAGTTTAAGAGTCGCTTCAGCACAACTATCTGTATTCGGAAGTCTGCTGCAGCTTTGTTTGATATATGTAGAAAACCAGAAGAGTCTCTGAATAGCTATCTTATTCGGAATAGCTATTGATTTTGCTATAGAAGCTTTGAAATGGAATTGTGGATATGGGAAGCTGAGAGATACGCTGATGGTAGACCCCCCAACGACCTTAGATGCGTTAAGATTGAAGGCCCACAATTATGCAAGAATGGAAGAGGAGGAATATAGAAACAGGATAAGGGATATGCCCCAGAACGCCCCTCTTGCTCCCGCGGTTCAAGCCAGTATGACCCACGATATCCGTCCAGGTGAGGAATACACCCAGCGGAAGGATTACATCCCTAAGGCGTCGAATCGCCAGAAGGGTAATTTCTCTAGAGGGAGAGGCATCGGTCTGAACGTTCAGCGACAGGCGGATCCCCCTAAGGGTCGAATGTACGATCCCGACCTTCCTCCCCTTACACTCCCTCGAGCGGAAATCTTAGCCATTATTCAGCAGCGAAACCTGCCAATCCGTTACCCAACCCCTGTGAAGCCAGGGGTGGGCATGAGAGGAAGGGAAAATGCCTTTTGCAAATTTCATAAGGTCAAGGGGCATTCTACAGAAGCATGTAGGGAATTGAAGTTAGCAATAAAGTGTCTGTTGGAAGAAGGCTATCTTGGAGAATTCGCTACTCGAATGAGAGAAGAAACCAGGAGCGACCCCCCGCACAGGGCGCCAGGCGACCATCAATTGCCTCCTCCCCCTAGGAGCAGCGGGACTTCTGGCACAAGGGGGAAAGAAGCACTAATGATGCATGATGAGGACATTCCCATCATCAACATTATCACTGGTGGCACGTCGTTCCTGGACGAGATCACTCCAGCACCACTCGTGTCAGGAGAGAAGCGAAAACGGGAAGGCCAGCCTGTGAAAAAGGGAGCGATTGATGCACTGGACAGAATGGTAATATCTTTTTCGGAAGAAGATGAGAAGGGCGTTGTCTTCCCTCATAATGACGCACTAGTAGTCACACTGGTTATCGGGAGCCATGGGGTACGAAGGACCCTAATTGATAACGGCAGTGCGGTAAACTTATTTTTTTTGGAAGCATATAATCTCATGAAACGCCCTGCTGGTGAACTGACACCTTGCAAGAAACCAATTATTGGAGTGGACGGCATCCCTATACCTGTAATTGGAATCACGGCGCTGCCTGTGTATTTCAGAGAAGACGTGTCAAAACGAACAGAAGAGTTAATGTTCTTGGTTGTGGATCTCATCCTATCCTATAATGCCATTCTAGGGCGGCCATTCCTCAATCGCTTTGGGGCGGCGGTATCTCAGAAACATCTCAAGATGAAGTACCCCTCTTGGGAAGAAGTAGTATCGATTAAGGGTGATCAAAAGCTAGCCGTCGAGTGTTATTCACTCATGATTCAAAAAAGTTATGATCAATATGTGTGTGTGGCAGTGGATCCCTATGAACAAAGGGATGAAAGGCGAGCCCAGCCAGTGGATGCGATGGTACCCATTCCCATCCAGGGCAATGGTGAGGCGAGTTTCCAGACCAGTGAAAAGTTGACCCCTGAGGAGAGCGCACAATTAGCCCGGCTGTTAAACAAGTGCAAAGGAGAGTTCGCGTAGAAACCGGCGGACATGCCTGGCGTGTCCAGGGAAGTGGCTGAGCATCGACTCAACGTTGACCCGCACGCCACGCCAGTTCAACAGAAGCGGCGAGCATTCTCCGCAGAAAAGGCGGGGGTGATTGATAAGGAGGTAGCGAAACTGGTAGATGCAGGATTCATCCGAGAAGTTCAATACCCCACTTGGTTGGCCAACCCCATCCCAGTCTGCAAGCCAAGCGGAGATTGGCGCATGTGCATTGAGTTCACTAACTTGAATGACGCTTGTCCTAAGGACTGTTATCCGCTTCCCCAAATTAATCAGCTGGTCGATCAAGCGGCAGGGTACGCGTATTTGAGTTCCTTGGACGCTAATTCTAGATACCACCAAATCCCTATGGCCAAGGAAGATGAGGAAAAGACGGCATTTATAACTTCGAAGGCCACCTATTGCTACAAGGTAATTCCGTTTGGTTTAAAGAATGCGGGGGCAACTTTCCAGCGTATGGCCAACAAAGTATTCGAAAAGCAAATCGGGAAAAACGTAGAAGCATACGTAGATGATGTACTGGTCAAAAGCAGAAGTTTTAGCGACCATCTGGCCGATTTACAGGAAGTGTTTGACACATTGAGGAAGTACCAGATAAAATTGAACCCTCGCAAGTGCGCGTTTGCATTTCAAACGGGGAAAATTTTGGGGTATGTGGTAAGCCAAAAGGGCATCCAGCCGAACCCGTCAAAGATTAAGGCTATCCATGATATGGTATCGCCGCGAACCCTCCAGGAAGTTTAGAGGTTAACAGGACGCGTCATTAGTCTAGGACGGTTCATCTCTAAGCAGGGCGAGAAGTGCTTGCCGTTCTTTAAAGTCATACGCAAGAAAGCTCCTTTTGGATGGACACAAGAGTGCGAAGAGGCGTTCGTGGGTTTGAAAACTTACTTGTCGTCCGACTTGGTGCTAACACGACCGGAACCGGGCGACACCCTATTCTTATACCTCGGCATCGCGGATGAAGTGGTCAGTGTCATTTTGGTCTAGGAGGATAATCACGCCCACCGACCCGTCTTCTTTGTTAGTCATATGTTGAAAGATGCCGAGGTGCGATACACCAACATTGAGAAGGTAGCATTCGCCCTGATACAGTCCACACGAAAGATGGGCAGATACTTTCAGGCCCATCCAGTCATCGTGCTTACGAATCAGCCTTTGAGAAGGATTTTTAGGAAACTAGAATCCTCGGGGAGGATGTTGATTTGGTCAATTGAGCTAGAGCAGTATGGATTACAGTACAAAGCTCGGCCATCCGTAAAAGCTCAGGTTTTGGCAGATACCTTTACTGGGAACAAGGCGTTGGAGCCGCTCGAGAAGGAAGAAAGTGACGCAAAGATCCTACCCTCGGAAGCCCCTGCGGACTTATGGGTTATCTATGTGGATGGCGCCAAGAATCAAGAGCTGGCAGGAGCTGGCATATACATGATCGGGCCACACGATGAGCAGGTGCGGCACGCCATTAGAATCATACAACCATTGTCCAACAACGCAGCAAAATATGAAGCGTTATTGGCGGGGCATAGAGTAGGAAGAAATCTCTTCACCAAAGCGGAGAACGACCTGGTAGCAGGAGCCCCACGGTTGAAAATGCGGGGGGACTCCAAGTTGATAATTGATCAAGTCTTGGGGCATTCCCAAGCCAGAGAACCGATCATGGCGCAATATCTCTCGAAAGTGAAAAGGGAGCTGGCAGAAATTGAACAAAGCGGCGTGTGTGTCACTTTTGAACACATTCTGCGGGAGGACAACACTGAGGCGGATAATCTTGCCAAAGCGGCAGCCAATCAGCAGGCTGTCATACCAGAAGGCGTGTACTATGAGGAAAGGTCATTACCGTCCTTCATGGAGGAACAACTATTGCTATGTGTGGAGGAGATTGAAAAGGATTGGAGGGTCCCTGTGATAAAATTTTTAAAGCATGAAGAGTTGCCAAGCGACAGTGCAGAGAAGAAAAAAGTACTGAAGCAAGCGGCAAGGTGCACTTATTTCGACAGTGAATTAATTCTGAGATGTTTCTCGCACCCAGCCGCAAAATGTATAACCGAGCAAGAAGGGCTCCATACCTTGCGTGAGATCCATGAAGGGATCTGCGGCATGCACGTGTCGGGTGGTACCATGGCCACGCAAGTATTCCGGTCAGGATTCTATTGACCCACTATTCACAGGGATTGTAATAACTTTGTGCAATCATGCCATAAGTGTCAAGAATTTGACAAAATCCCTCGACGACCCGCCACTGAAATATCTCAGATCGTGGCACCCTGTCCTTTTGCCAAGTGGGGAATCGATATTTTAGGTCCTTTTCCTAAGGCGAGGTCCCAACTGAAATTTATAATTGTGGCAGTGGACTACTTCACCAACTAGGCAGAAGCGAAAGCGGTAGCCAGTATCACGACGGAGAGGGTATGGCACTTCTTTAAGCATCAAGTTATCATGCGTTTCGGGGTGCCTCGCGTGCTAGTCAGTGACAACGGGGCACAGTTTACCAACCACTTTTTCAAAGAGCAATGTGAAGAGTTCCAGATCGAACAAAGGTTTTCCTCTATGGCGCATCCCCAGACTAATGGCTAGGCAGAGGTAACCAACCGAAGCATCCTAAGGGTCGAAAAAGAAGTGTCTAGACGAGCTACCCTATGTAATGTGGGCTTACCGTATGACCGTCAAAACTAGTACGGGGGAAACGCCCTTTGCGATGGCTTTTGGTACCGAAGTAGTAACGCCTGTCGAAATCGGCACCCTAAGCTTAAGGGTGGAATATTTCAAGGAGGAATTAAACGAGGAAAGGTTGCGAGCTAACCTTGATATGCTGTCTGAGGCGCACGAGGAAACTTTCTTGAAAACAAGGCATTACAAAAGAAGAATGGCGCGGTATCACAACAGACATGTTAAGGAGCGGCTGCTCAAGGCGGGAGACCTGGTCCTCAGGGACAAGCGAGCGGCGGGCCAACGAATGTGGAAACTTAGCTCAAATTGGGAAGGCCCATACCGCGTCACTCGTGTTATCGGAAAGGGGGCGTATCACCTCAAAACGCTTGACGGTACTCCCTTACCTAACTCTTGGAATATTGCTCGATTGAAACTATATCATGCTAGAATTTGACATGCCGTTGGGCATGGTCTAGAAATTGAAATTATGAATTTGACATGCCGTTGGGCATGATCTAGAAATTGAAATTATGAATTTGACATGCCGTTGGGCATGGTCTAGAAATTGAAATTTTGAATTTGACATGCCGTTGGGCATGGTCTAGAAATTGAAATTATGAATTTGACATGCCGTTGGGCATGGTCTAACAATTGTTGTGGAAATATCTCTTGTTCCTTGTTAGTTGTCTGTGTGATGTGCAGATAACAAGGAAAGGAGGATATCGGGGGTGAAAAGTCCTAGCCTTGGGGCAGAATGGGCTAATACAGACGGGTCGTCAAGACGAGGCATGCCCCGGCGATCCTAGAAATATATGGTGCTGGAAGTGAAAAATTCTGGCCTTGTGAGGCCGGCCTTGATCAGGCGGCTCGCTGAGATGAGACACGCTCCAGCACTGTTGGGAGTGAAAAATCCTATCCTGGGGAAACCCAGAGAGGGCACGCCCCGACTCCCCTAGGGGTGTAAAGTCTTATCCTTGTGACAGCCCGTGCTCACATAGGCGGATGATCATTAAGTGAGGCAAGACCCTAGGGAAGATAAAAACTCCACCTCGCAAGTGAAAATCCTGTCCTTACGATGGTAGCGCTAACATAGGCACCTCGTTAAGAAGGGGCACATTCCGAGGTGTGAGGACAACGCTGAGGAAGTGAAAAGTCCTATCCTCGTGCTGGCCGACCCTGATCAGGCGGCACACTGAGAGGTGGCACTTCCCGGACGATTGAAGAAATGTGAGAAGTCATGGTACCCCAGCTAGTAACCGGAAGGGACAAACCCGGTGAAGTTTGGCTGGATGAGTACGTGACACGAGCGACATCGAGGGAGATCGCACCAAGCGAGTTGGGAAAATACGCGGCCACACCCCAAGGTAATCAAGATATTTTAACAGATGTCGCTACTAATGAAAATGATAAGTAAAAATGTGAAGAAAAATCGGCACAAGCGACATCTCGGAGGGATCGCGCTAAGTGAATAAGGAGCACGCGCGGCAATGACCTAAGGTAACTAAGACTTTTTGGGAGTATGTCGCTACTAACGAAAGTTACAAGTAAAAGTGTGCAGAAAACTTAGTAAAGCATGAAAGTGATGAAGCACTCGAGAAAATAATGGTGTTGCGGAAAGGCAGAGCGTTCAAAGGGGAGATCCCGTTGTCTTAAACACGGTACGAGATGATGGTGAAGATCAGGTCTACCCTATCGCGCGGAGAGAAACGCGTGAAGACATCGCGTGTGGCGACTCCGCAAGAGAGGTTCGAAGGCGCAGGCAACATCAGTACAACGGTAGTAACAAGTTTTAAAAGAAGAGCTGGGGAAAGCAAATTTGAGAAAGATCATTGATAAAGTAAAATGACGGCAAATTGTGCAAACTGTTCATACAAGAGGGGAGGCTTGTTTAAACAAAAGGCCCCGCAAACACAAAAAGAGCAAAGAAGGGAGGGCGCTCGATGGACTAAAAAGAGAAGTAACATTTACGGCCTGGGCAAGCTGCCGTCCCCCTTGTCATGCCGTGGCCTATTCGTTTGGCGATAGCCCTCTTCCATGAGGAACCCAGACTTCTGCTTGAAGAGACGGATGATGGCATCAGCGTCAAACTGATTACGGCCATGACGCTCAATGAAGCAGTCGGCCATAAGGCCCGCAGTTTGTTCCAAAAACCATTTGCATTTGTCTGACGTTTCTTCCATAAGCGCAGCATTCTTACCCTGCTCCGCTTGATGGGCGGCATCCCTTGTGGCCTCGCGTCCTCTGGCTTCTTCCAGCTCCTTTATCGCAACTGCTAAACTAGCCACCGCACATTGTCGCTCTTCAACACACTTCCTCAGCTCTTCCTGAGTCTTATCAAGTTCCCCTTAGAACTTGTTGACTTCTTTCGAGAGCTGGTGATTAGCGTTGCGCCATTCCTGGGAGGAAGAGTGGAGAGAGCTCATTTGTCTCGTTACATTCCTGGACCAGTAATGAAAATCCTAAAAGCCAGAGAACAGTTGGGTCCTTATCCATTGCAGTTGCTCACCGTCAGCAGCGGAGAGGAAGGCCTGCTCCTCCTCCTCAACCGACAATAGGTACCCTACCAGATTGGAGGATGTCGCTAGGGAGTTGTCGCCTCCTAACGCTGGGAACCCGCGCTGGCGAATGTTACTCAAATCAACCTGATGGGTGGCGGCTCCGCTAGATAGAATAGTGCTTAGGTCAGCCACCATGCGAGGAGTGTCCATGGGAGGAAGAGAATGAGAGATCGTTTGAACAGCAGCAGGAACAAAGAAGACATTAGGAGGGGACGGAGGGGAACGATTAGATGGTCTAGCGGCAATATTGAAAACGGCGGTTGGTAGGGATGGAAAGTCCTCCTCTACAAGATCCTCCAGAAAGCCTAAGGGATTGCTAGGAGGAGGAGATGACGCGGCAAAAGAAGAGTGAAGCGACGCAGAGGTAGCCCCGTTCCCCGGCAGACCAGAGCCTTGATTACCCACTAAGGGGTCGGTACTGGTGACGCTGCCCCGCCCTTCCTGACCAGCAGCAAAGTCATCCGCGGAAGGGGTGTCTTCATTGGGACGCGGTCGCCTGGGGCCAAGAATGTCTGACAAGTCCATGCCGTCGCGTGAAGGAGTAGCAGAAGAGGCAACAACAGCGGTATCCTACGCTCGAAAAAAAAAGGGAACTAAGAAACGAACGAAACAAATAGACGGGGAAAAGTTTGTAAAAACCACCTGAGCAGGAGGACGGGTAGGAGCGATAATGCGAAAGCGGAGAGTTCTCTTCTTCTTTTTAGCAAGGGGGGACGTGAAGACGACGCTCGACTAGGAACAGTGCAGGGAGAGGAAATTGGCTCGATAGTTGGTGTGGCAGTAGCCTCCGCTCGAGGAAGAGAAGAGGACTCAGGCGCAGAAGTGGACGCGTGCGTGGCGTCAGTAGCGGCACCGGTCGAGACGACAGAAAGAGCCTCTTTTTCTTTCTTCTGTTGAGCTGTTCTCTCTCTTTTCTTGATGCACTCAGGTTTCCACCCGGTGGGAGGATCTGTAGAAATAAGAAAAGAATGTTAGAGTTAGTACTGATAGGGAGCAGTGAGTGAGGGGACGGTGCTCACTTTGAATGCAATCCCGGATGTCGCCCCGGCACGCGAGTTCGCGAGTGCGAACACTAGGAATCCCCGATAGGTTGAGTAGCTTGTCCAGCCAGCATTGGTCAATTGGTCCTCACTCTGGCCTGCCACCCCAGGCAGCATCTCTGATGACTAGATTAAACCCGCTCCGCCACAAAGGCTGGGGCAGATTGATGATGAAGAATCCTTTTTTCCAAGCGTCAACAGAAGATTCAAGGAATAGCAGCTTCCAGGTAAAGGGGTTTAGGGCTTCAACATCATAGCGAGGTGATATCGCTATGATGTCGTTGTTATGGTGGTATAATTGAAAAAGAGAGCACAACAACAACAAAGAAGGAGATTCATTTCCTACGTATCTACAAAGGGCTATAAAAGCGTAAATGCCACAATAGGCATTTGGATTCAACTGGGCAGCATTTAAATCGAATTCAGAGAGTAACTCGGCAATTAAAGGATCTAGAGGCAGCCGAAAACCATAATGAAAGATCTTAGCATAAAGAACCCTACGGTTGCCAGATAATTCGCTATTAAGGTGAAGCAATTTTGGGGCAACTTCAGTAGAATACCCCTCCAACTGGTCGAGAGTGGCATTATAACTCCGCAGGCGCCGTCGTAGGACGGCGGCGGAAGCAATGGTGGAAATAGTAGTATCAATATCCCCCTCCCCAGCAGAGCGGGAATAACGGCGATTACGAGCCATGGGCAAGGTTAAACGAAGGATAGATAGGAAGGTACCTTTTGTGAGAGGAAGATCGAAGTACCCGGGCGGCGGCGGATCGTAGGAGGAAGAAGAGGAACTAAAATCCCTGAGGAGTGAAAAGATATGTTCAGCCCGCTATTCCCCTAGCGCTCCCCTTTGAGGATATATGGGCTCATAGCATCATGACTGTCTCTTCCGTATCAAGTAAAAAGAGTCAGAGCATTAAATGCTCTGAAAAAGGGAGCAGTCAAACCCAGTGAAAAAGGAGCGGCAAGTTGCAATGACATGGCACCCGAGAGGTGAAGTGCGAAGAAAAAAGTAGTCAAGCGGCAAGTGATAAAGGGCGACATCATTAAGAAGCACGTATTATTTGGTCAAGATTACAAGATTTGATTATTACAAGCAAGGAGGCGACGTCAAAGTCCAAATGGGAAAAATAATACAAGGGAGTAAGTAAAGAAGCGAAACCCCCAATCAAGCGACATCAAAGGGGCCCTCCCTAGGCATGGACTTACTACTCCTCTTCAGAAGAGAGGAAGCCCTCTTGGCTCTCATCAATCTCTTTCATCCTCGCAGAGGCATACCTGGCGACCTCAGCGGGATCAGCGGCCCCACCGCGGCGCTGATCTGTGACCCCAGTGATAAAGGCTTGTTCAGTCTTCTTCTTCCACCAGGCCACCTTCGTGGAAGCTTTCATCAGGTCGGCATCGCGGGACGATATCTCCTCAAGAAGGAAAGAGTTCTTCTTTCTTTCAGCCACCAGCTCAGCCTCCAAAGCTTCAACTTGGGCTTTTCCTTTAGACCTTTCCCGAGTAAGGTCAGCGCGGCACTCGCGCAGTTTGGCTTGAGCGCGTTTGTGGAGTCGCGACAGCTCCTCTACCTTTGCTAGGGCATCCGAGTTTAGAGATTGTGTACCGCGAGCCTTGATGAAGTAATGAAGTTGTCGAAAGGCAGTAAGGTAGTTGTTCATGACGCGCACATACTGAACCTCAGGAGGAAGCTGCAGTAGCCTACTTTCATCCTCGGAGGCGCGAAACATTTCGCAGGCCAAGATAGCCGTGGGCTGATCTTGCGATAAGGGGTCTGATATACCCAGGGCGCGGAACCCGTCAGTCCCAAATTTTGACAGATTTAGCCGGTGAGAAGGGGTCCCTTGAGGCCCATCAGGAGAAAGATCAGCAACAAAGGAAGAGGCGGAGATACTGCCTGAGCCCCCAACGTCTCGAATTGAAGTAAGGAACAACGGACAAGAGGACTTCGGGGGAGAGTGAGAAGAACCAGGTCCACTTGGGACTGATGGTGGCACGTTAGGAATACAGGGGCCAATGGGCGAGTGTGGAGGTTCCATGATAGGAGCGGAATCTGCAGCAGATGGTGGGGGCATCACCGCGGCAGGGGAAGTCTTGTTGGAGGCAGCCAACCCCAGAGTCGAGGAAGTGCCACCCAGTGAAGCGGCATTCCCCTTAGTGGTTTCAGGAGAAACGACAGGCTGGGAAGCGACGGTATCCGTAGTGTTGGCAGGAGGAGATTGAGCAGCCATCTTCATTACTTGAGCTTCACTCGCTTCCCTTAGTTTCTTCCGCTGAGCTGAGGAAGCCGGGCGGAGGCTCAGTTCCGTATCCATGTCCTCTATGTCCTCGACTTCGTAGGAGAAAATCTTTGTTTCAGTCACTGGCAAACCAGACCCGGACCTCTTCTTCCGACTGGGTAACCAGTTCTCCATGAAGCGGGAAGTGCGGAGGGAGGAACCGCTTTCCTTGGAAAGAATCTCATCTAAAGCTCTTTTCTTTATGGGCATATGGTGATCAGCTCGAGTCCCAGCGAAAGTAGAGGGAGTAGCCGTGGAAGGCGCGGCAACCTTGTGAGAGGCGTCACCTTCGGAAAGCGGGCGAGCAACAGTCTCCCCTGCAAAAAGGTATGTTAGTAAACAAGGGGTAAGTAAGGCAGCGACGAAGCTCAAAAGCTCACCTATGGTGCACTCAGTTAAAGGCCTGTACAAAGCAAAGTTTCAGATCTGGAAAGAGGACTCCATCTCCAGTAAAGTGTTGGCCAGACCCAACTCTTCCTTAGACAGAGGCGCTGGCTTCACCCAATCAACTACCTCTAGGTTGAAGTCAGAATGCCACAGGCGAGAGGGTAATTCGTCAACGAAGAAACCGCTCTTCTAGTCTTCGACGTTCTCCTCAAACCCTTGAAATTTTTGCCAAAAAGGCCTCACCAAGGCGTCATCCCACCTTGGAATAATATTAATGAAGCCGTCGCGAAAAACCAGAGTCAAGAACTTGCGAAATAAAATGACAGAGGGAGCAAGAATATCTTTTAACTCGCAAGCACGAAGGAAGGTGTAGATGCAACTCCATGAGGAAGGGGTGATCTGCGCAGGGTTAAGCCCGTGCTCGCGCAACACACGCTCTAGCGTGTCATGAACTAGGAGGCGGAACCCATATTGAAACATTTTAAAATAAAGCATCCTATGAGTTTTCCAGAGCCGGCTATGAAGCCTCATAGTGTCAGAAGGAATAGTGGGGCGATAATCGCGGGGGAAGGTAATGTTATTGCTTTCCAGTTCAAGCCGTAAGACAGTAGGGCAAGTAAAGATGCTAGGGGTATTTTCAAGCTCAGGATATCGAGAAATTGGCCTAGGGGTAACTAAAGAACTAGATTGAGATCTCGTGCGAGGCATGATAGATAAAGCAGCAAAGGAAAATCAAAGTAAGATCGAGCAGAGTACCTTGAGAGAGAAGACTGAAATTAATAGGTGAATCGTCTGGATGCGAACGAGAGAATTTCCTCGGATAGTGCGAAAAAACGAAGAGAGTTGTGAAGTATAAAAAGAAGCAAAAGGGTACAAAGAAGAAACGTTTTTCCTTTTAAAAGAGACGGTGGAAAAGTCAGGCAGAAGAGCAACCTATCACAGCAGAACACGTATGGGACAAGCTGGACACGTGGGATGACCCTGACAGAAAACTTAAAGTCAAGTGCTCGCCTCGAATTTCGCAAAAGAAAGGCTCGTTAATTACAAGGAACCCCAGAAAAATGGTCGTATGAAGCGGTAATTGGTTCTCCAGTGGCATTCATCCCATAAAGCGGCATTATACCAAAAGCGAAAAGGAAAAGGCAAATGACATTTTATTTTAGTCTATTTTATTTATTGAAAGAGAAAGCCAGCGGCATCTACAACGAGTACGACATTGTCAGTCTTCATCCGCCCAGTGTATGTCGTAGACATAATCATAATCCTCCGGAGGCGATGGTGACCCACTATTGTAGAAAGGAAAGGGCTCGTCAATCCTGAAAGGTCTTTTACCAAGCCTAGCCGTGGAACCTGTCGTGGGGGCAGTTTCTTCCTTTGAAGCGGCGCGGGAGCCTTCCTCCAGGGTCGGGGTAACCAGTCCTGGAGCGGCATCTTGCACCGAAGACCTATCCGTGGGAAAAGGACAAGGAATGGATGGCGACGCTTCATCCTTTTGCCGCAGCGAGAGATAGTGAGGTTCAAAGTCGGCAAAGAAGGATTCAAAAGATTGTTTCTTTGTTCTCTTCGATTTCTTGAGGCACCGGTACTTTGCAGAACATCTGGCAGGCTTCCAGTAAGGTGAGGGAGGAGGATTGTCAGAATCGGGGGAAGTCGGAGGGGTCGGAGGAGAATCGCGGGCAGCAGTATACAAAAAACGGGAGTCAGCCATGGAAATATCAGTAAGAGTAAGAAGAAAGGAGAAAAGAAGAGATGAATAGGGAAACGAAAGGAAGAGCCCCATTTATATAGCCGAAACGAGGAAGCGTGCCTGCCTTTTAGCGCATTATCGAAAATAATTAATACTATCAGGGACAACGACTATTGGGGAGAAGATCTGACTTCGCGACTGTTGAAAGTCTACACCAACCGAAAGGCATCGAAATCCTTGCCCAATCCGTTAACACTGAAAAACGGCGCAAAATATATTCAGAGTGGTTGGAGCGTGAGAGAATCGTCATTATGAGCCAGGTAGGCAAATAAAGTTACAGGATCCCAAGGGACACCAAGCTCACCATTAGTGAGAATAGAAGTTGTTGTTTTTTAAGAAAGACGACAGGAGAAAGAAGAAAAACATCGACAGAGCGGCAAGCTAATAAGGAAAATCATATTTATTTATTTAAAGGGCCTAACGGCCTGAGATTACAAAAAGGCATAACGGCCCGGGGTTACAAAAGGTGGCCCTAGAGGAGCACAAAAAGACATGCCAAGAGGATCCCCATCGCTAGTCAGGCATTTGACCCAGCGTCATCATCCTCCCACTCCAGGAAAGGAATTTCCCTCAGGGCAACCGCAAGAGTGATCAGCTCAGAGGAATAGGCCCTCATGCCCTTCAGGCAGCACCCCAGCAAGTCCTTCCTATGCTACAGCATGGTCATAAGCAGCTGAATCGGAGAGACAGCCGCCGACAGCTTCACCACTTTCTCCACAGGACTGAAGTCCTCCATGGTAACAGCAGCCTGCCTAGCTTGCAGGGGAGTCAGCATTCCCTGGAGCTCCAAGATATCTTCCGAAGCCTTGGTACTCAACGACCCCAAAAAGTCGATGTCAGCCTGGGTCAGATTTCTCAAGGTATGGGTTTTGGATAGCAGAAAGTTCTTGGTGATTTCGTCCATTGAAGGAAAAGAGATGAGGAAAATCGAAGAGAGATGTAAAGAAGGTTGAGAGAGTTATGAAAACAAGTGCAAAATGGAAGGCCTATTTATAGACTTAGCAAAAAGGTGCTCTGAAAATATACCTTTATCGATTGTCGAGCCCTCATTAATGCAGAAACCTCTGAAGAGGCAAGACGGAAGACGCAGAGATAGCCCTTGGTAAACGCTCGGGCTCATTTTCGGTTGGGCATATGATAACTATCGATACCACAGAAGCGGCATCTCCACTACCCCACTGGGTGACTCGGCCGACATACCATACCCGCCGAGGGAAGCGGGACCCTGTTCTTACTGCCCTTAGCCTGGCGACCGACCCTAGGATGGTCGACATCAGCGGGGGGGCTCTCATGCGACATCCGCACGGCGGCATCCCATCCCAGGTCATCCATGACGCCACTCCGCATGACGTCATCCCGTATGACATCACTTCCTGTCACCCAGCGGCATCTATCACCTCAGCGGATCCAACCAGGGATAACTCTTGCCCCCTGTCGGTACACTCTTTCCTTTGCCTATAAATACCCCCACCTTTTCCGACAAGAGGTAAGCCTAAGACAGCGTACTGAACCCCTGCCATTTTGACTACTCACA
The DNA here is from genome assembly GCA_963691705.1 of Viola odorata. Classification (NCBI taxonomy): domain Eukaryota; kingdom Viridiplantae; phylum Streptophyta; class Magnoliopsida; order Malpighiales; family Violaceae; genus Viola; species Viola odorata. The sequence goes on along the minus strand of OY829545.1, from coordinate 44,662,958 downwards.
CTGACTTTGGCATCGGAGAGTTTACGCAGGAGACCCCCTCCGGCGCTTTGCAGGTGACAAAGACCCCAGTACAGTGTTCCCGACCAGCCCAAATCAGGCTGATCCTACTCAGTATCCCCCGGACTCTTATTAGTGAATAAGGAACCAAGCATAGCATTTCTATTATTGACAAGCACAACATGTAACTCAGACACTACCCAATACCCAAGATTGACTCTATGACCATGATACATATACCACAAAAACAAAAAATCCTGCACCGAGAGATGGTGATGTGATCACGCCAGCCCAACCTTAAGGAAGTTCACGTACTATAACGAGAGTGTCCACCTACCGGTAGCCTTCAAGGGAAATACCGAGATGCGCCCTTACCGACAGCCCAACGGGCCCCTACCGGGAACCATGAGGGAAGATACCAGGAATAACTACTGGGAGCTTAAGTGGAGATATCAAGAATGCGCCCTTACCGACAACCCAATAGGTCAATTACCGAGAAAACCAAGGGAAGTTACTGAGAGCAACCACTTACTAGTAACCTCAAGGAGACTTATCGAGAACTGACATCCGCCCACACAATACTGTCCAGGAACGCAAGTCCAAAAGCAAGCCTATTGAGCTTGCAAGCTATTGGGAGGAGCCTATCGGAAGACATAGGCAAGGCCAACGCCAACCCTGTCCTTTGGGTAAGCTGTCGGAAATCTAACGGGAAATATACCAGCTACCAGGAACGACCATCTATCGGGGATCTATCGACATACTAATAGCAAACTATAATTTTGGAGTAAAGTTTTGCCGAGAATAACGAGATACCGTTAAGGACCTTACGACATACCGTTAATCCCTAGACAGATTGGTGAAAATGAGACTTGTAATTATTTAGTAGGGCAAACTTGTCATAAAATGCCCATTTTTGTAGCTTACTATAAATAGGACATACATGTACATTTCTCATTAGCTTTTGATTGATGAATATTGATAGAATGAGTTTATCCTCCTTATTCATCTAAAGCTCAATGCTTGTGGGATTATAAGCTTTGATGGTGCTTTGATACCACGCAAGGATAAAATGTAAATCCATCTTAAAATGTGTAGTTTGTTGCTACTTCCTTTTGTGTGAGCATTTGAATTCAAATATTGAGTGATTTTTGTTCTTGAACATTCAAGCGAGACTCAAGTTCAATCTTTCGTTTGTTCAATGCTACTTCTCATCTCTAACGCTTTCTCTAACTAGATATTTATCTTTGTATTTTCCATTGTGCGTCTCCATCTTAGTTTCCTCTATATTTATTGCTATTTTTCATGTGTTTGTATGTCACAAACTCTAGAGCTAGATCCTCCCCTTGTCGCATACATTCGGTCTTTATAAAAGGAGGTCGGATTGTATCAGGTGGTAGTGGAGTGCTTGGGCTCTTGAGTTTTATTTATTGTCATTGAGTCTTGTTAAAGTCTTGAGTTGATTTGTGGTGTCACACTTCGAAATACCTTTCAACCACAACCCAGGTAAGACAGAATCCCTAACAGAGGCAGTCCATGTTCATTTAGTGTTCTTGAGTTGTTTTGAGTTTGATGTTGTATTTCATCTTGAGATTTCAGTCCAACAAAAGAGTCAAGTTTCTATCCGAAACTACAAAACCAAAAGTGTCAAAAGTCGTTCATCTTGTGTCTGATTTTTCCTTCCAAAAATCAGCTTGTTGTGTCTGTTTTCTATCTCGTTTTGTGTAAGTTGTACCTCCCAAAAAAATCTAAAATTTTATGTGCTTAAACTTGAATCTGTGTGGAACAAATGTTGTTTTTGAGTCGTTCGTGAATTCTGTGAAATTTTCATACTTTTTTACTTTGAAAGAAAAGTGTGAAGATTTTACTCGAGAAAAATAGTTCTTATGTGTCTTTCAGTCGGAAATTTCTTCTCTCCTTCGTGAAAGTTGTAGTTCTGTGTCTTTGCAACGTCTCTGTTAAGTTTCATAAATTTAAGCCTTCATTTTCTATATGTTCGAGTCAGTATACGAAAGTATGTCAAGAACATTCATAGTGTTCTTGTTGTATTCATCTTTGTTCTTGAGTCCTTTTCTCCTTTTATTCCATTTTTATTTTGAGTCAACTGCTGAAAGGTGTTTCCCTATTGTTCAATCCTTCTTTTAGTGTCTTGTTTACCTCAGCAAACATTGACAAGCCAACCACACTGCCCAACCTCCTACACAGCTAGGATTCCCTACACACCCCTCGCTTCCTAGCTGTCAAAATAGTTACTGAGTTTGGTGCCAAACGAGGCCTGCAAGATACAAAGATACCATACCAAAAAGTCCTAAACTTGCACCTATTGAGATAGCTTTTGAGTAAGGATGTGAGGATGTTTAAAACGTCTTATGTGTGCGTCTACTTGTCAAACAAAATTCACTTAAGTCCTTTATCTTTGTGTCTTCAAGTCCTTTTGTCAACTTTTCCATGTCCCAAATGATACGATCCTAGTTGCCTAGGCTCACTTTAATTGACGATCGTTGTTTTAAGGTTCGAAGTTGAGCGGAATTATAACTCAATTTGTCCTTTTTGAAGTAAGGCACGCTGGAATCCACCTTTGTACCGTCGATCTCCAAGTTGAGGGTGAACACGCTTGTTGAAGTAAGAGACGCCAGAATCCACCTTTGCCTCACCAATCTCCAAGTGAGGTTCAAACAAGACCAAGTGAAGTAAGGAACACCAGAGTCCACCGTTGTCCCACCGATCACCAAGTGAGGTTCCAAGGATAAGACTAGCAAAAGTCCACTCGCAAAGTCGCCACCTTGTTTGAATCTAGTCCACGATTCAATGTCTGAGTCCACGAACGGTTTATAGAGCAAAGCTCTCTCACAAGACAAATGTCTCAACAATCAATTTGATCAAAATCAGCCAGTTTTATTAATGAGCACAATCGGCTCTATATATAGGCAAATTGCCAAGTACAAGTTTAAGTAAAAGACTAATTCTAATTCGACTAAGACTAGAAATACTAAACCTATACTCTTCAGAAGTTCTACTTAGCCAATTACTTTAATAATTAACAATAATTAATTACAATAAACATTCCAAAATATTAGCTCAGCTGGGGCTCGTCATGGCTCGTCCATGGCCCAGTCGTAGTCCAGTCGTATTGACCCTTGGCTCTGTCAACATGTACTCTCGGGCTATCTTCTTCTTCACTCGTGCGTTTCCACTTAAACTCTTCCTAGACCTTCCTAACACGTTCAAGAACATGTCACCAGGCTGCTCGTTTGATTCGGTCACACCCAAACTCGAATGGCTCTAAGGTAAGTGCTTGGATGCACCTTTGGCTCGTCCGTTAGGACCCTTCCGTGCATTATCCCAATCCACCTATGCGATTGGTCTCAAACTTAACTAGTGTTCTCCTAAGACTCCAATCGATCTTGTATTTATCATGGAATGCTGATCGGAATCCATCTTCCATGGTTTGGCTCGTACGGTCAATTCTGGCATATGTGCGCGTGCATTAGGGTTCCTGCTGTGTGCGTTGGCATGCATGCTGATGTGCTGAAGGCGCGCGTCTATGTATGATGTTCGTGTGATAGGCTCAGTCTTCATGCGCTGAGGCTGCGTTAACCTCTCTTGGCTCAATGCGAGCCCCTTAGCTCCATGCGACGGCTCAATTGCCCCAAGGCATGCGGCATGCACGCGTTGCTCATGCGATGGTGCTAGGATCGCATCACCAAATACCTTTTCAACTCACATTCAGTCGGGTCTCCATCTAGTTTTCGACTAGAGTTTGTTTTCTTATGAATGATACTTGAGATTGCTAGCTTGAACAAGGCCAAAATACAGTTTTGTTTAGAAAAGAATTGAGATATTTGTGAGCACAACTTTTTGAGAGCTTAAACACGAGTGTAAACACGTGAGGGAGCGAGTTTCTATTTTAACTAACATATATATATGTATATATTGTTCATTTTGTAGGTATAATGACTTCATACAATTTTTGGCAATCAAATTATGGCCTAGTTACTTCCGAACAAGATCTTGGCCATGGCCCATCTACTAGTGGTCGCAACCATTAAGACCACGCCATTTCTCACCATCGACAATTTCAACTTCCACTCTTTAGAGGAACGTCCTCTCCGACAGAATTTGTAGAATGGGAATACCACCTTGTACGAGTATTTGACGGTCACCAAATGTCCGAAAGCAAGAATTCCAAACTTGCCACTAAGATATTTGACGACAATGCCTATAATTGGTGGTACCATATGAGTTGTGAAAGATAAAGGAGCCGAAGATAACTGATCACCACTTCGGATGAGATGAGACACGTAATGCGCAAGCGGTTTGTACCCTCACACTACTAACGGGAATTGGAAAATGAATTATTTTCTATGCGACAATGGTCCAAGATCGTGAGAAAATACTACCATGCCTTTGATGACCTACTCATCAAAACGCTCATCCAAGAAGATGAGTTCGCAATCATGTAAAGGTTTGAAAATGGATTGAATAAAAAGATTAGAAGTCAGCTTGAGCTTTATGAGTTTTCAAGCTTACCACCCATGTTCCGATTCGCCTTGAAAGTGGAAGCAAATGAGTCTTTGATGGAGCAAGGCAGTAGCTCATCCCAAGGTCGCCCAAGTGACCAAAATTCTTCTTCCGCTACTGCATTCGAGTCCAAACCGGAAGTAGTACAACATGCACAAGTCACTCAACAAAAATAGCACACACCATCTCAATCTTTCGGACCAAATGTGACTAAAGATTGTAAATTGATTGAAGAAAGTGTGGATGTAAATTCTGTAATAATGAGTGAAAAATGTAAGGTTGTGAATGAGGTTGAGAATGAGAAAAAAGAGAGTGAGCAAGAGAAAGAAGAGAGTGAGCGAGAGGTAGAAGAAAAGAGAGACTGCGAGAGAAAAGAGAATGAGAGAAATGATGAGGAAAATACAAGGCATGACAACAGCAAGCATGCCATTGAGAGTGAGCAAAATAAACCGAGTAAAAGTGCAGAAAAATTGAGAGACGAAAGTAAGGAAAACATGCAAGCGGAAGTTGTGAAAGCTATTGATCCAATAAGTGTGCCTTTGAGCAATGAGGATCATTTAGCTCATCCTAACATTGATGATTCTTTTCCTACTATTTGTGAGCCTTTGTTGCAGAAAATTCCTATGGATTTTCATGGCCATACACGCTGGAATGTTCCAAGGAAAGAAGGTGGATTCAAACCATTAACCTTAGGAGGCGAAGGAAGCAAGATTTCGCAACAATGGTGCGCTCAAATGTATGCACCAATTCCTTCTCCAAATGATGAAAGGTTAGAGCTTATGCCTTTCAAAATTCTTATTCACATGATGCAATTTTACAAGTTAATTATTTAGCATGTGAAAAAGAACCATTGTTACACCTCATCAATTACAACTCTTTCTTCCGGAAATTGATTAGAAGTCAAAATTATTTTGTAAATAATAGTAGAAATAAAATTTATTTTTCTGTAATTACTAGGATAGTACCTAGCATCTTAGGATATACTTTAGATGATTGTAAAAATAATGAGACTATTAGGAAATTATTTATTGTATTTGGTGAAATTATTCGTAAGCGTGAACGATTAATTCCTTTTATTTTCTCACCACTATTTTCAAGTGTAATTAAGTGTGCAGGTGAGAGGAGGGAGGCAGCCATGGTACAAAAATCATGCGAGCATGTGTGCACGAGCCATGAGCACATATGTACAAGAATAACCGAAGAAGGCGTTGAGGCGGACGTCTGATTGGTTCCTAAACACGACAAATTTTGGCATATACTCCATTGGATTAATTCCAACGCGTTTAATTTTTATTTACCTTTGGAGTATAAATATACAAATCATTCATTTCATGTTACTAACTTAAACATTTTTATGGTAGGGAACAAAGGATTTGAAGCTAAGGATTCGTGGGCGAAACCTTTCGAAGGGAAAGGTGATGATGTGATCATGGATTCCTTTGACATCAAAGAGCATGACACGGTGCCAAAAGGACCGATCACAAGCAGCGAGGGCCGCACCAACCTTAGGTGATACGATCCTGGTTCCTTAGGATGCGTAGCACCAATTTTGATCTTTGTTCAAAGACGGAATTCCTGCGGAAATAGATAACTCGACAAGTACGAGCTTAGACCACTTAGCTAACCTGTGCTAAGAGCCCTAATCGATTTCAAGTCAAGGGTCTTGAATCGGATTCTTAGGACTAGACTCAACAATGTGAGAATCACACTAAGATAAACGACACAATAATACAATTCCAAGATTTACTTGTATACGACTCAAGTATTGCGGACTCAAGAAGAACAAGGTTCAACCAACTTGAACAAGGGGCGGAGATTGAAGAGAATATCTCAATTTATCAAATAACAGCCAACCTAATAAGGAGGCAAAGTAGTTCCTTATATAGGTTACAAACAAACCCTAAAAGCAAACCTAATAGGAATAGAAGTAGGACTTCTAAAATAGGAAGATAGCTTAACTAATTAAACTGTTTAATTAACTAATTAAGCTTAAAGTAATTTAAAGTCAACAACTTAAATCTTCAGTCAACGCGCCAGCTTCTGGACACGCGAAACGGGCAGGAGCCGTTTTGAACAATCGGCACGCGCAATAGATGAGTGAATCGGCAACGGCTGAGTGAAACGGGCAGATGCCGATTTCGTGAGAACGGTCAGAGCCGTTTTGAACGAATCGGACAAGAGCCGTTTTGTGACAAACGGTCAAGTGCCGTTTCTAGCAGAATCATCATCGGCTATTGTGAATGTAAGGAGATTCACAACTCTAGGGGTTTTCTCTCGAAGTGCAGCTTCCGCACTTGACATCTCGCATTCCAGCTCCTTGTGAATGAGAGATGACAATCGGTCTTGAAGCTTTCTTGCTCTGGCTCGAGTCATTGGACCAGCTGGTGGTAACGATAGTTGGATGCGTGGATTCGCATCATTAGGCCTATCGGGAAGCCTCCTGATTATCGCTCCAACTCCAGGCCACTGATTGATCGTTAATTTGTTATGATTTATTGTCTAAAATCTGGTTAATTTGGACAGTAAAGCTATTTAATTTCTATTAGTTCCCTTGCATTTGCCAATCATGATTGGAGGTAGAGAAAATTGAGAAAAATCCAGCCTTGGAGTGTGTATCAAACAAACGAGCAGTCTTGGCCGCGAGCTTGGCCAAACCGCAGTGTTGGCCAAGATAGCCAAGAGACGTGCTGCACTAGGAGTGACAGGATTGACAGATTTGGTTCACACCTAGAGGTTATTGGAGATAATGAGATGTGATCCAAGATCAAATCCTTTAGTGGATTATCCTCTTTTGAACAAACAAAACAATCAAATATTTTTTTTTAGTTTTGAGTTTGAACAATTAGTTTTAATTTGAATTTGTAATAATTAGATTTTATTTTGCTAGAGTTAGAGTCAAGATAGGACAACTTGGGCAGTGACTTTAAAAGTTGCAACTATGCCACTTAGGAAAGGGACTTGGTCTCTCAAGTCGATTCATTCTCCTTTCTCTATTCTTAGACAATTTGCTCTGTATTTTCCGATTGGAATTTACATATTTTATTTTCCTTTGGATGAAAAATAAAATTCCATTTTCTTCCATGATTATGTCCGGCTAGATCATCATTCCTGGTAAGAGCTCAAGGGCTATGTTTCTTATATTTTCGTGACATCTAATTACTCTTAATAATCTTTATTTCTGTAATTATTTATTTTCTGGTTTAACAATTTACTTCCTTGTTAAAGTTAAATGAATAACATAATTCAGACCCAACTGACAACCATGGGCCTCCACTGACAACCGAGGGTAAACTTGACTTAGGCGTTCTCTTATCCATAGTAGCGTTGTAGAGATAGAGATGAACACCATTGAATCAGTGATCGAATCATAAGAACATAGTCCGCTCATGCTCTGACCGGGAACCTTTTTTTTTACTCTTTTTAATCTTGGCCAAGCCTCCGGCCAAGACATATTTTCCCGTTTTGTTTTCTTTTGCAGTTTATTACCAGTAACTAACCAATCAATTCACTGATGAGGAAGTCAAAACCAGAACTATAATTCCCTAGAGGTCTCTGTGTACGATCATTTTACCACTATCTACAAGCCCATTGTGGGTAGAGAAAGTTGTAATTTTCCCCCTATTTCACATCCATTGATAGACTTATTTTTTACGCTTTCGACAGGCGATAAGGCACCAGCGTGGCCTAGCTTTCAACCGGCGTGAGAACCGCGCACCCCTTTTCTCATACTCCATAGAATTAATTATTATGCTTTTAATTCTAATAAATCTTTGGAGTATGAATATACTAACCACTCGTTCCACACTAATAATTTGCATATATTTTCATGGCAGAAGCTAGGATATAAAGCTATGGATTCAAGGAAGAATCCTTTCGAAGGGAAAGGTGATGATATGATCACGCCTAGCCCAACCTTAAGGAAGTTCACGTAGCATAGCGAGAGCGTCCACCTACCGGTAGCCTTCAAGGGAGATATCGGGATGCGCCCTTACCGACAGCCCAACGGGCCTCTACCGGGAACCATGGGGGAAGATACCGGGAACAACTACCTGGAGCTTAAGTGGTAATAAGTCAATTACTGGGAAAACCCAGGGAAGTTACCGAGAGCAACCACTTACCGGTAACCTCAAGGGGACTTATCGGGAATCGACTTCCGCCCACGTAATACTGTCCAGGAACGCAAGTCTAATAGCAAGCCTATCGAGCTTGCAAGCTATCGGGAGACATGGGCAAGGCCAACGCCAACCCTATCCTTTGGGAAAGCTATCGGGAATCTAACGAGAAATATATCGGCTACCGGGAACGACCATCTATCGGGAAGCTATCAACATACCGATAGCAGACTACAATTTTAGAGCCATTTTTTGTCGAGAATAAGGGCATTCCGTTAAGGCCCTTACGGCATACCGTTAATCCCTGGACAGATTGGCAAAAATGAGACTTCTCATTATTTAGAAGGGCAAACTTGTCATAAAATGCCCATTTTTGTAGCTTAGTATAAATAGGACATACATGTACATTTCTCATTAGCTTTTGATTGATGAATATTGATAGACTGAGTTTCTCCTCCTTATTCGTCTAAATCTCAACACTTGTGGGATTCTAAGCTTTGATGGTGCTTTGATACCCCGCAAGGATAAAATATAAATCGATCTTCAAATGTGTAGTTTGTTGCTACTTCCTTTTGTGTGAGCATTTGAATTCAAATATTGAGTGATTTGTGTTCTTGAACATTCTCTCCATCTTAGTTTCCTCTATATTTGTTGTTGTTTTCATGTGTTTGTAAGTCACAAACTCTATAGCTAGATCCTCCCCTTATCACATACATTCGGTCTTTATAAAAGGAGGTCAGATCGTATCAGCTGACCAGATGAATTAAGCTTACCAGCGAAAGTGATGGCCAAGAAACGGTGCAGGATGCGCAATGAAGGGTCAAGGAGTTAGTGGCCTTTAGAGAGGCGGGAGTTGTACGTGGCACTAGAATCGCCAGTCAACTCCTGAAAGGTAGCATCGACATCAAACGTCGAGGGGTAGGCAACATAGGCGCCCAGATACCAAGGAGCGCCAAGGTCAGCCTTAGTCACAAAACCTAGCATGCAATTAAATTGATCCAGTGAAAGGTGTGACCACTCATTGACCAATCTGAAGTTCATCACACGTGCAACACCCAAATGCAAACTACCATTTCCCTTGAGCTTCAAGCGCTCGAGATCAAACCAGAAAGTAGTGAAAACTTCATGACTGAGTCAAGGAAAGTAAGGTGCTCAAGACCAAACAAGACGTCCCACCTAATGTTCTTAGTAAACTTGCGGACACGAGTTCCTACCCCTAGCTTATCCAACAATTCAAAATCAAGACGCGCACAAGGATGGACACTTTTCCCATGCAAAATAGAAAGTTTGACCAAATGATGCTTGTCATAAAACTCAAGCCAACCATGTAAGTGAGAAAGGTTCGGGGTTACTTGGGAAAGAGGCGCAGAGGCACCGGTCTTGGCTTGGGCAGAGCGGGGTGTAGGGATCGCGACGGGCATCGCGCCCTTGCTGCTGGCGGCATCGGTAGTGACCCAGTGGGATTTTTGCGGCGGCGGTGTGTTCAATTGCTTAGAGGGGGTTGTCCTCTTCCTCTTAACCAAAGGGGTCTCCTCGTCCTCAACCTCCTCCTCAACTACTTCCTCTTTCTACTTCCCCTTAGAATATGAGCAGGGTTGGATCAGGCGGCCGCATTAGGTTATACTGCGGCTCATCGGCACCCCGATGGGGTGGGGATAGACCCAGTAATTTCAAGAAAGGTTCCAGACTCCTCTTCCTCACCGGGGTCTTAACAGTGGGATCATCAGAGTCGTCCCCCACCTTGTTATCCTTCATGCCATCTTCATCCTTATCATCCTCTACGCCATCAATGTCCATGGCATCGTTGACGGCCACGCCGGAGGCGTCGGGCAGGCCAGGTCATGAAATACTAGCAGGGGTGACCTTCTCAATGGCCACCCCAACCTCATCACCAGATTCCTCTCCCGTGTCGGTCTCCTACTCGCTAGAGGAAGACTCGGCAGTGGTAGTGATAGAAGGGCTGTAGTTATCTCCTCCTCCTCCTCCTCTGATCTAGTCTCCCAAGGGCCCAATTCATACTCTCCAGAGGAGGATTTCGGTTGCACAGGGTGTGGAGTGGGTGTTTGTTGTAGAGCGGGAGGAGTAGGAGCTGGTGTGGGGTGGATTTAAGGGGTTTGGGGGGGGGGGGGGTGTGGGAGATTTTATGGGAATGGGGGTAGAAGATGGTGGTGGAGTTATGACAGTGGCAGCTAGGGTAGTAACCGGTGGTGGTGAGGCAACCACCAGTGGTTGGACTGGTGTGGACCGAGCGGTTGGGCTTTTCTTTGTTTTTGGGGATTTGGATGGGGTAGAGTCATTGCTGCCACGGATAGAGGGATGCTAGTGGCGAGCGGTGGCCCTAGTGACTCTGTTAGAATGAGTGGTGGAATGCTTGAATCGTGCCATTGGAGAGGTCGATGGGAAGTTGTAGAGGTGAGGAGTATGTTGGGAAAGAGAACAAAAAGCAAAAAGCAAGAAAAGTCGAAGAGAGGGTGAGTAGGTGAGTAATGAAAAGGAAAGAAGCGTGTCTTGCCTTTATGTACAGTTGTACTAGCTGTTCGTCCTTTAGCGCGCGTGGAGGGGAGCGTGAGTGGTGTAGCCAAATCCCAACTGCAATAAAAAAAAGGAAGCGAATCCCAACAAAAAAATTAGTCATTTTCAAATAAAGAATGTTGAAGTTCTGATTTGAAAAGGAGTAGAAAAAGTGGGCACATGAGAAATAAATAAAAAGGCAAATGGAGAAAATTAGGAGAATTGAAATAAGTAATAAAATAAAATGGGGAAATCAAAAAAAAAGAATAGGGAAGAAACATGGGTTGCCTCCCATGAAGTGCCTTAGTTATCGTCAAGGACGGGACGTTGGTGACACATATTACTCTAGTGCGGGTGGCTCTACCACCTCGATTTCCTCAGTTGTGAAGGGCTTGAATCCCTCATAGAAGGGTTTCAGGCGGTGACCGTTGACCTTAAAAATGACTATGGTTTCCATGCTCTGAATTGCAACGGCACCATGGTCAAATACCTCCGTAACAAGGTACGAGCCAGTCCACTTAGACTTTAGTTTTCCTGCAAAAGCCTGAGATGAGAGTTGTATAGTAAAACCTTTTGTCCAACAGTAAAAGATTTATGGGAAAGTAATTTATCGTGATGGGCTTTAGTCTTGCCCTTGTAGATCATTGTATTCTCATAGGCATCATCACAAAGTTCCTTCAATTCTTGGATCTGAAGACGTCAATGTCATCCAGCCTCACTGATATCCATGTTGGTGTTGCGGATAGCCCAGAATGCCTTGTGCTAGATCTCAACTGGTAAATGGCAAGGTTTGGCATAGATAAGTCGGTAAGGAGTCATGCCAATGGGGGTTTTGAAGGTTGTATGGTAGGCCCAAAGAGCATCATCCAACTTCAAGCTCCAGTCCTTCCTAGATTGATTAACAATCTTTTCAAGGATGTACTTGATCTCATGGTTGGACTCTTCGGCCTATCTATTGGTTTATGGATGGTATATCGTAGACACTCAATGAGTGACGCCATACTTGGTGAGGAGGTTGGCTACGATGAGGTTGCAGAAGTGCGTACCACAGTCACTGATAGCTGCTCGCGGAGTACCAAACCTGTTGAAAATATTAGTACGGAGGAAATCTACAACAACCTTGGAATTGTCAGTCTTGGTCGCCTTGACCTCGACCTATTTGGAAACATAATCAACTGCAAGTAAACTATAAATATTACCTAATGAGTTAGGAAGGGACCCATGAAATTGATGCCCCAAATGTCAAAAATCTCACACGTAAGAATGCTAGTGAGGGGCATCTGATTTCAGGAAGCTATATTACTAGTCATCTAACAGCAAGGGCATGCTGCATAAAATATGTAACTATCCCTGAAGATCGAGGGCCAAAAAAACCCAGCTTCTAAAACTGTTAGAGTTGTCTTCTTGGCACCGAAGTGTCCTCCCCCAGGCATGGAATGGCAGAACTTGAGGATAGAGGGCACCTCGTCGAGGGTGACACATCGTCGTATGAGCTAATCGGAGCAATGCTTCCATAAGTATGGGTTGTCCCATACGTAGTATTTTGCCTGCTGCCTGTTTCTATGTTGCTCCGCAGCTGTGGAATCTACAGAGAAGGAACCAGTAGTGCAAAAGTTAGCAATATCAGAAAACCATGGGAATTGAGCAGCATAGGTGAGACATAGATGTTCCTCCAGGAATGTGTCTCGAATGGGTGTTGAAGCATCGTCTTCCTTCAGGGGCAGTCTGCTGAGGTGGTCCGCGACTAGGTTTTTAGTGCCCTTCTTATCCTTGATGTCTATGTAGAATTCTTGAAGTAAAAGGATCCATTGTATGAGGTGGGGCTTAGGATCTGCTTGGTCAAGAGTCATCAAAGAGCTGTGTGATTAGAATAAACAGTGACTTTAGTACCCAAAAGATATTAACAAAATTTATCTAAAGCAAAGACACTGCTAAAAGCTCTTTCTCAATAGTGGTGTAGATCGGATGTGCGCCATCTAAGAGCTTTGAGGCATAGGTCTCACGGTCCTTCTTCTGCTCTATGACAGTGCCCACTGTAGTGTTACTGGCATCGCACATGATTTCGAAGGGGTGGCTCCAGTCGGGTGCTCGAATGATAGAGGCAGAGATGAGCTTCTCCTTGATGGTATCGAACGAAGCCTTGCAACTCGTGTAAAAAATAAAGTTGATGTCCTTCTACAGGAGTTGGCAAATGGGTTAGGTGATCTTGGAGAAACCCTTAGTGAACCGCCTATAAAAACCTACATGACCAAGAAATGGGCGCACCTCGCGCACATAGATGGGGTAAGGTAGAGACTCTATTGATACGATCCTAGTTGTGTAGGATGCATAACGAGTAATTTTTGATCTAGTTCGAAGGATTTGATTTTTGAATGTGGAATAAAATAACTCACTTGAGTGCTTAACCCTCCTAGCAACCTATGCTAAGCAACTAAGCTAAAAAATTGAGGTTCTTGACTCGGATCACTGACCTTGTATTGAACTTATGAATACCAACCTAGGTGAGACGAAACAATGGGGATTTGAACTCTCGGTCTTTTACTTGCAAATCCCTAACATCCCAATCAGTCTTGTATTTTTTCCAGGGCTCATACAATCTATCGTCAGCCCAAGGTGGCTCGGGGGTTAATCTCGCGGACGCGTACGGTGCACGTTGTGCGCCTTTGGGTCGCGCCTTAGGCCAAGACTCTCTCCCTCATAGCATAGCCTCCTCTACGTGTGCCTCGACTATGTGAATGAGTTTTTCCAGCCTCGCGTGCTCGTCTTCACCTCGCGCTAGCATCCTTGGCTTGATGGGCGATATGTGCACGCCATGCGCATGCGATGCACTAGGGTTTATACGAGAATTCGCATCATTCCCTCCCCCTTCGATAGGATTCCTCCTCAAATCTGGGCTGATACCTGCACCACAATACCTCAAGTTAGCATGCACTAAAGGCACAATCATAAGATAGGAATTACCCGAGACATCCAGTCCGACGGTGGTGTCAATGCGCTTGACGATGGTTTGGGTAGAATCATCATCTCTTATAGCAATCGCCTTGTTGCGTTGGGTAGGCAGCCTTGGCAGGTGTAAGAACATCCTATCCCAATCAACAACCTTGGAGAACATCCTCAAGTTCCTTTGGTAACTCGCATTGCTTTGCAAAATACCCAAGCATTCCATATGACTCACGGCTTGTCCAAAGGGTATCTTCGCCATGACTAAATCTCTGTCATTCCCTAAACTTGCATAATAACTCAATGAAACAGGGGTTAATGGCACCACAAGTATAAATCCAAAAGAGAATTGGTTGCAAGTAAAGATAAGTGAGAAATCGCTAGTAAACGCAAACATACATACCAATGGATAATATACGGCTCTAAGTCTTACGTTAGAACCACAATTATTAAAATTTAAATTTAAAACCATTATCATATAGTTTTATGGTGTCCACATACTTACACGAACTAAGCCCTAGGGAAGAAAATTGTACCTCACCCTTTCGGTTAGGGTTTAACGAACTAGTCACCATAGATGCTCAAGGTTTGTCCCACCCTCTTGTCAACGTGGTAAAAGGATTCTTCTCTGCCCATAATCTACTCTTCTTCTATAAATTAGGAAAGACAATGATAGAAGGGAAACTAAAGGGGTTAGCATTAGGAAAACCAAGGCACAATTGCCAAAAACTAGGTTTTTGGTGGCTTGCGCCAAAACAGAATTTTTGCACACAAGGTGCGTTCCTCACTTATTTTTCTATGGCATATTTGATCTCTCCTTTTGTTTTTATGCCAACTAATGCATGCTCTCTATTTTTATGAGGGATGTTTTGACTCTTATCTCTCATTCCATGCTCGATCTTTTCATGGAAGTTGTTTTGCTCTTTTTCTTTCCCCTCAACACTCAACTTTTTCTTTCCAAGATTTTTCAAGTTCTCATAATCAACATGACACTTCGCTAACCATTATTAATCTTCCATAACTTGATTCGGCTTTACGGGTGCAAGAGTAAACTTTACTCCATCCTTGTCTAACTTATACCGATTGCTCCTTCCTTCGCATGTGGTATGTCTATCATAGTGCCACGGTCAACCAAGTAAAAGATGACTTGTATGCATTGGTAGGACGTCACAAAGGATCTCGTCTCTATACTTCCCAATAGAGAACAAAATTAATACTTGCTTTATTACCTTAATTTTGCTGCCTTCATTCAACCATTGTAGCAAATACAGTTTTGGGTGCTTTGTGGTTGGCAAACCCAACTTGTGGACTAACAATGTGCTCACACAGTTTGTGCAACTCCCATTGTCAATCACTATTGAACACCTTCGCTCCTCAATTAAACAGTGTGTATAAAATAAGTTTTCTCGTTGTCCCTCCTCACATACTTCGCCTTTGACTTGAGCGCTAAGATTGCGCTTAATCATAAGTGATAACCCATGTGCACTTGTATCAATCTCTCCCAACTCACTCTCAACTTCTTCCTCCACACCTTCGACCTCTTCACTTGTTCGGTCGTCATCCGAGTCTAGGTAACCATTGTCCCGAATAACCAAGACACGCTTATTAAGGCACTCGGACTTCATGTGACCTCTACCGGAACACTTGAAACATACAATATCCCTTGTAGGTACCTTATTCGCCGAATTAGATGAAAGTTTATTGTTGTTGTCATTCTGTGAAAGTGCTTGAACGTTCGGCAAACTCTTATTATCGTATGTGTGCGGTAAAACCTTTGGTGGATTTTGCGCAACTTGATCACCTTTTGCTCGAAATGTCTTCTCCCATGGTAGTGTCTTAGTTGCAACCAAAGTAGCATAAGGAACCCTAGTCTTTCTCTGCCTCTCTATCTTGATAGATGTGTGCAACATCTCTTGTAAATCAGTGTAATGCGTTAGCTCCAACGTGTTAGCTATCTCCTGATTAAGGCCATTAAGGAACCTCGCCATCATCTCTTCTCGATCCTCAACCACTCGCGTTCTAGCTAGCGCTATCTCCATCTCATTAAAATACTCACTTACACTCCTACTCCCTTGTGTCATGGTTTGTAACCTTTGATGAAGGTCACAAGTGAAATAACTAGGAACAAAACGCTGCTTCATTAGTGTTTTCATATCTTCCCAACTTCGAACCGGTCTGGCCGCAAGCTTATCCAATCAGTTTTGATTTGATCCCACCAATGACCCGCATAGTCTCAAAATTCCACTGTTGCCAACTTGACCTTCTTATCCTCGGAGTAGTTGTGACAAAGATAAATTAATTCGATTTTTCTTTCCCACGCAAAGTAAGGGTCGAGGTCGTCCTTTCCCTCAAAAGATGGAATCTTCATCTTAATGCTCCTGAGATTAGAATCAACCCTCTCTTCAACCCTAGGTTACCGCTCTTGAGCTCAGTCACGCCTATCATCATCGCTCTTCAGGCCATGGCGCATGATGCGCTAGACGCTCAGCCCGCATGTAGGTCTCGCGTCTAGGTGTGATTGGCACATTTTTTCCGCCTTCAATGGGGCCATTCATGAACCTTGTTCCCTCTTCTCCTCCACAAACATATCCTTCGGGTAGTCCTCCAAATAAACCCTTTCCTTCTTCTTCCTTCAGAGGATCACCATCATATAAATGTTTTACATTTCCCGGATTGAGAACTTGGGAAAAACGAGGAATATTTGTTCCTTTTCTTGCGGACAACCTATCAACCTTGCTCGCGGTCTCCTTATTGGAACAATCCATCTAATCAAGCCTCACTAAAATATTTTGTAACATCTCGGTAAGCTCGGGTCTCACCGCGCCTTCTACACATTTCTCGCCTTACATTGACATTCTTGAAACTCACAACAAGAAATAAAAAATGTAAAATTGCACTAAACCTAACTCTCCCTCACATTTTCTCTCGTGTTTAAATACTCTATTAATCTCACAAAATCACTCACACTTCCCTGCAATTGTTCACGCACAAATGCCAATGACTCGAGAATTTCAAAGGAAAGCTTCCAAAGAAGACACACAAAGACAACTAGCTTCGAAAAGAATTTAGATCCTTAATAAAGGTTAGTCGCAAAGAGCAAACAACTAAACAATTTATTAGGCCGGAGTAGAAGTCAATATGTATTCAGAATCAAAGAATAAGCTCAAAATTCCATGGAAAATTTGCAAACCATGATGGTGTGCAATGTGTGCGTTTAAGGTTTGAAACTTGCTTCTTCAATAACTTTGAATTCTGCCCACGAAATTTGATGATTCTTTTTGCAGTAGCTTTAGAATACCTTCTAGTATTTTTTATTTTGTTCCTTCTTCTGTTTCAATTTTTGTTTTGATTTTTTTGACTCTTTGTTGAACGAAACTAAATAGAAACAAAATTAAAGATTCTTTTTGGTATTTTTGACTCTTTTTGGATAGAAAATAAAGACACACAAATCGCACAACAATTTATTGAACAAGACACACATACAAAAACTATTTCTAGTTCGACTTGACTCACAAATACTAACACAAGCACACAAGAAGATTGGTTATAGAACGGATAGAAAAAGAACCAATCTCAACAAGGAAAACATAAACGTAAGGATAGATTTCTCTTCTTTTTTTTGTAAAATAAACGTAAAGATAGATACCAAACCTTTGAACGCCTTAAGCTCCGCTACCAAATGATACGATCCTAGTTGTGTAGGATGCGTAACGAGTACTTTTTGATCTAGTTCGAAGGATTGGATTTTTGAATGCTTAACCCTCCTAGCAACCTGTGCTAAGCAACCTAAGCTAAACAATTGAGGTTCTTGACTTGGATTCCTAACCTTGTATTCAACTTATGAATACCAACCTAGGTGAAACGAAACAATGGGGGTTTGAACTCTCGGTCTTTTACTTACAAATTGACTTAAGCGTTGAACAATTGAGAAAATTCTCTCTGAATTTAATTGATAAAAAGCTTCCAATTACAATGATCACAACCGGCTCTATATATAGGCAAAGCGCCTAGTACTAGTTTAACTATAACTATAAGTTCTAATATGAGTAGGAGTAGAAGTCCTATCTAATAAATAACTCTAATAGCTTAATAAACTAAATAATAAATACTTAATTAAGTTCCAGAAGCTTCAGAATCATAATTGCAAGAATGGACTCCAAGATGGGCCGCTTCCTCCTAGTCGGGCTTGGCCATGCTTTCACACTGCGCGCCAAAATGTCTACCCACACTAACTTTTGATTCGCTCGTACGATTGGGCTGAAACTTGTCCCAAACGAAAGATAACACCCAAAAAGAGTATGAAGGTGCTCCTCTTCCTGGTTTGGGCCAGAATGGTCTAAAGAATGGTCGTTGGTGTTGACGGACGCCTCCGAAAACCCTAATATGGTTGTCATAATGTCTCCATGAGCTAACTCGCAAACAACTCGTGCGTTTGGCCTGAAATTTGGACATCAAATCCCTGACATCCCAATCGGTCTTGTATTTTTTCTAGGGCTCATACAATCTGTCGTCAGCCCAAGGTGGCTTAGGGGTCAATCTCGCGGATACACAGGATGCACCTTGTGCGCCTTTGTGTCGTGCCTTGTGCCAAGACTCTCTCCCTAGCAGCATAGCCTCCTCTACGTGTGCCTCAACTCTATGAATGAGTTGTGCCAACCTCGCATGCTCATCTTCACCTCGCGCTCGTATCCTTGGCTTGATGGGCGGTATGCGCACGTCATGCGCATGCGGTGTAATAGGGTTTATACGAGGATTCACATCATCTATGACCTCAATTTTGGCCTTATCGACCTCAATACCCTTACGGGAAATAATGTGCCCTAAGATGAGGCCACGGTCGACCATGTAGTGATATTTTTCAATGTTTAGAACAAGGTTAGTCTCCACACAGCGTTGTAAAACCTTTTTCAAATTAGCTAGACATTCAGGAAAGGAATCACCAAAATAGTAAAATCGTCCATAAATACCTGAATGTCGTTCTCCACAAACTCCGAGAAGATACTAAGTATGCATCGCTGAAAGGTGGTAGGTGCATTGCAGAGACCGAATGGCATTCTTCTGTAGGCAAAGGTACCTAAGGGGCAGGTGAAAGTGGTCTTCTCTTGGTCCTCTAGTGCTACGGGAATTTGGTGGAAACTAGAGTACTCATCCAAACAACAATAATGCGTCTTGCCCATGAGACGCTCCAACATCTGGTCAATGAAAGGGAGCAGGAAGTGGTCCTTCCAAGTGGCGGCATTAAACTTGGAATAGTCAATACAAACACGCCAGTCATTCTAAATCCTCATGGGAATCAATTCACCATTCTGGCCGGTAGTGATGGTAATGCCGGTCTTCTTCGGTATGACCTGGACGGGACTCACCCAAGTGCTATTAGAGATGGGGTAGATGACGCCAGCGTCGAGTAACTTGAGTATTTCCTTTTTCACCACCTCCATCATCGACGGGTTCAAACGACGCTAAGGATGTTAGACCGACTTACTAGTATCCTCAAGATGGATTCAATGAGTGCATAGGGCAAGTGTAGGTCCTTTGATGTCGGCAATGGTCCAACCGATGGCCTGCCTGAATTCCTTCAACATGGACACTAACTCTTCTTCTTCGGCAAAATTGAGCTTGCTGGAGATGATTACCGGTGGGGTGTCACTGTCGCCAAGATAGGAGTACTTGAGGTACGAAGGCAAGGTCTTCAGTTCCAAATTGGGTGCCTACACAATGGAAGGGGGAAGTTTAGCATGATCGATAGGAAGATGAGAGGGTACAGAAGGATAAGGAATAAATGAATGCTCTTCTAATGCGGCAACGATTTCATGTAGTGCAGGTGGAGTCATGAGTGTCATCCCAATGTCATCTAGTGTGGCAGGTGTAATATTCCCATCAAGGGCAAGCTGCAAAGGGTCGTCAGTGGTTAGCGCAGAAACTTGAGCAACAACAGGATCAATAACATCAATAAAATTCACACTAGAAAACTCAGTAGGATATTTCATGGCGTCAAGAATGTTGAATTTAATAATTTTGCCATCGAATTCCAGTGAGATTGTAGCATCATGGACGTCAATTTTAGCCTTCGCGGTCCTAAGAAAAGGTCATCTGAGAATCATATCCGAGGCTTTGACAGATTGGTCATCCTCCATATCAATCGCATAGAAATTAGTTGGGTACATAAAGTTGTCAGCCTGCACCAATACATCCTCAATAACACCCTCGGGGTAGACTACAGATCGGTCAGCGAGTTGAATAACAACCCGAGTTTTTTTTAGAGGCCCAAGGTCGAGACTATTTTATATCATCAAGGGCATGACGTTGATACCTCCACCTAAATCACACATAGCCTTACTGATATTTATAGTGCCGATTTTGCATGGAATAGTAAACATCCCTAGGTCTTTGCTCTTGGGTGGCAGTTTTCTCTACATCACAGCTGAGACATTGGCACCTACGCTAATCTTTTCCATATCTTTCATCTTAATTTTATTAGTGCATAAAGATTTTAAAAACTTAGCGTAGCGAGGAACGTTCTTAACTGCCTACAATAAAGGAATGTTAACCTGAACTTTACTAAACATATCATAAATCTCTCGATCCTCTTTATCCTTCTTGATTTTTATCAACCGTTAAGGAAAATGGGGTTCCATTACCTTAATGATATACTCCTCCATGAACTTAGGTTTCTTGGTAGCTCTCCTCGGGAGCCCTTCAGAGAGAGGACTCGCGCCTCTGATTCGACGTCAGCGTCGACGTCTGGCTTTGTAGGCTCAGGTATGGTAATTCAGTGTCAGGGGTTTGGTGTAGGTTAACACGTAGAGGCAGTTGAGTACCACTACGGAGTGAGATAGCATAGGCATCATGCTTAGGGTTTGGCTCTGGCTGAGGTGGCATTCATCGTCAGTTCTTCAACTCCTTTAACTCTACATCCATGAGACCCATATGTTTTTGCATATCTAAGCTAATATTATTAAGCCTACTTACCTCGTCAAGCGGCAATGTGGGGGGAGTTGGTCCCTGCGGGGCCTGTTATTGATATTGCTGGTTGTTAGGGTAGCTTGGCCATGGCCTGAAATTCTGCAAATTGATTGGTGGTTGGGACTGATTGGCAAGTGGATTCTACTGTAGTGGCTGACTAGGTCCTGATTCTTGCGAGTTATTGAACCAAATCCTCCCCACTTGGGTGCAAACCGAAGGAACAATCACTAGAAGCAACACCACTAGAAGCAATAGGTATACTCTCCTCAAATGAACGCAAACCGAGAGCGGCTGCCCACAAAAGAATTTTGTGATATGATAAGATGATGTCCTAAAAAACCCTAAAACTAAGGTTTAAATACCCTCTTAGCTCACAAAAGCACAAAGGAAAGCTAAGAGGGAGGTACAAAGGAGTGTGCATGACCTAGGGAATATTCCTAAGGTAGCCAAAAAGGGATCTAAAGGGAATCCCTAGTGGATCTTTCTTTGCGCGTCTTTGGGAAATATCTGCATGTGCGGCAATGAGTCTAAGGCAAAATGTTGCTCTAGATGACACCAATATGGGTCCAGGGATAGACGGCACGACTCGCATCCTGGGCTCTATGTTGGTCATGACGCTTTGCGATCCAAAAGGCAGAATTCCATCAAAAAGGGGTTACTTCAGTATCTTTTCCTCTTTGAGCCTAGATCTGCAAAAAAGGTGTATTCAAAGGGAAATTAGCAGCATCATGCTCAAGATAAGACTATAAAGGAAGAGGAAAATATTCAAAAAATACGCACTATCAAATTATCCCCACACTGCCCGATGCTCGCACTCGAGCATCCACAAAACTACAAACCACCCCAAGACACAAACCGACTCAGCCAATCAAAGTTGTATAGGTGCCTTGGAATCAGCAAAAAGAAAGAAAAGGGGAAGGTTAGGCTAGAAAAAAAAGGAAAAGAAGAAAAATGAAGAGATGAGACTGGAACAGAAAAGAGAAGGAACGAAGAGAGATGGAAGAGAAAGAAAAGAAACAACCAGCTCAAACCTGGATGGGTGCCTTGGCTAGACCTAGATGGGTTCCTTGGCTAGAAAAAGGTGAGGTCGGTAAGACAACACTCGTCGAGGGCAGGATGATGCAGATGTGGGCTAGCCGAAGGATCTTCTCTTCTTCGGCAGGGAGCTCTTCTCTTGATGTGGTGCTGGCAGCAGATTCTTTTGCCCCCTTCTTTTATTTTTTGATTTATTTTTTTTTTTTATTGAATTTTTTTGATTGATTTTTTTCTTCTTCTTTTTTTCCTTTTTTTTTTAAAGAAGGGGCACAAACCTTTCTTTCTCTGATTCAGCTAGGGCAGAAGACTTTCTAAATTTTTCTTTTGTAGCTTACCCTAGATTTGCTTCCAGCACAATTGTTTGACTTCTTCGACCTCCCCACACTTAGGCTTTTTTTAGAGCGGGGGGAGGGGGGGGAGGGGAGGGGGGTCTTTTCTTGATGATTCTGCTAAGGCAGGAGGATTTTTCTGTTGGCTTGCCCTAGCTCTTTGCTTTCTGTGCTTAAGTCTTAGCTTCCTCTACTTCCCCACACTTATGCTTTTCTGTGCGTCCTTTTGAGTGTCTAGCCCTTGACGTTACCCTCTACAAATGCCTTACCTGCCAAGGAAAAAGATCAAGAAAATACGCTCAAGCGGTTAGGAAAGGAGAAAAGAGAGGGGTAGGTGAGTGTTTAGGGAAAGATAGAAAAAGAGTGAAAGAAAATGATGGAAAGAAGGGAGAAGAGAAAACAAGACAATGATGCAAAGACTTTCGTCATTTTGTTGCTTTCCCATGTCTGATAGTGCCTATACCCAGGTATATCATGCAAGTTCAGCCAGTGCCTAGCTAAGCATTCAAATCGCACATGAAAAATTATGGCATGGAGGCTCAAAGTGCTCACAAGGTGCTAATTTGTGATTACTGGTGTCTAGGCCTAGATGCAAATATAAGGTCTAACAGGCCAAGTGTGAATGACTAGGTCTAGACAAGATGCCAGGTAGTTTATTCTATGTGCAATAAATCAGAAGTGTTCATACATGGGGTTTTAAAACTAGGCAGTGGGAATTTTGGCAAAAATCTAACAAAATCCTAAAAATAAAATCCAAAATTTTTTGAATTTTTTTCACATGCAGTCATGCAACAAGCGGAAAAATAAACATTCAGTCAAGCAATAATAAAATAAACATGCAAATAGGTAAATCCCTCCACACACTTAGGCAGCGCATTGTCCTCAATGCGAGAAGGGCACAAACAAGTTCAGCAAAATTTAAAAAGAAAGTACAGCAGAAAAATAAAATGGGTGGAAATGTTTTTTTTTAAAACCCTCCACGAGGGCAAGAGAAATTATTCATGGGGCGATTAGAATGGTGGCAGGTTGTGTCGGGCAACCTCCGCAGTCAAGCCTTAGAGTTCGGTGAGAATGGCTTGGAGCAGACGCTCGAGAGATGGTGCGTTGATAGTGATTGGTCTTGAAGAAGGGACGTCTTAGGCAGAAGAGGCGGATGCATGAGAAGAACTAGCTTAGGCAGGACGAGGCTGCGTTGGTGGTTACGCTACTTCTGGATATTCGAAGTGCCCACCATGCTTGCCTCCGAAGACTTGCTCCTTTGGTGGCGTACATCCTGCACTAAAACTCAACACACCCTGTGAGATACAAAGGTGCTTGTCGCACCCCCTTTTAAATTTTGCGAGCGGGTTCGAGACGGATGCGGAGCATAAAAGGATGCCTCGTATAATACAATGAAGTCGCCAGCCTATTTATTTCTAAGGTTTCGGGAACCTAAAGTCATGGCATAAAAATAAAAAAAACTAAGGCTAAAAGGGTCTAAACCCGAGAACGATGGTTCGAGGTCGTATTATGGACTCGGGAAGGTGTTAGGCACCCGAGTCTCATCTTATAAAGGTTATCGGTAAAAAGAGAGATGTTTAAATACAACATTAAAAAAACAAGTAATTGGCCCCTAGAGGAATCACCACTTTAGTATTTCATTGGGTCGGGACTGGTCGGGACTAGCTTTAGAAAGCGTTCGATCTATGGCCCGAGGCATCTCGCTTAGGACCGATAGAAGTTCGATCAAAAAGACAGTAAAAAATATGAAAAACTAAAATGACAAGAAATGGAGCGAAATATTAAAATAAACAGCCAAAGATCAAAGATCGATAGAAATTCGATTTAAGCAAGTTGATATGGCAATAAACGATAAAAATGCAAAAACGTTGTGACGAAAATTAAAATTCGAGTAGCAACAGTTGCCCCCTCTTTACTGTCTGATCAAAAATACAGTGTAACTGAAGTTTTTGATGAGCAGTAAAGACGGTTGCTCCAAGTATTACCACATTTTTAATGCATCATGACATGTTGGGAACAAACAAATGCATGTAGTGTAAAATGCAGACTTCTCTGATAGTGAGAAAAATATAATTCGCGGAAATCTAAATGGCGACTTCCCTGATAATGGGGTAAACGCAAATGACGAAGATGTGAATCAGGTAGGGCGAGGGTAGCACTCACAGTCCGTACGTTGTTGCGGAAAAGTAAATCATGTAGGGCGAGGGTAGCACTCGCAGTCCATACACTTTTGCGGAAAAGTAAATCACGTAGGGCGAGGGTAGCACTCGCAGTCCATACACTTTTGCGGAAAAGTAAATCACGTAGGGTGAGGGTAGCACTCGCAGTCCATAGGCTTTTGCAGAAAAGTAAATGAGAATTGTAACGTACCTTTGCTCTGATGATGGTTGATAGTAACGTACCTTTGCTCGAATGTAAGGGAAATATTGGTCACCTTGGATATGAGGGAGGATGTCTTCTCAGGTCCATGAGAGGGTAGCACTCGTAGTATGTACGCATTTGCTCGAATTTGAAAAACAGAGCGTGAGGGCGTGACCGCTTATGTGAATTTGAAAGACAAAGCGTGGGGACGTACCGCCTACGTGAATTTGAAAGACAGAGCGTGGGGACGTGACTGCTTACACAAATTGAAAGATAGGTCGTAGGGATGAACCGCTTACGCAAATTGAAAGATAGGGCGTGGGGATGAACCGCTTATGAGAATTTGAAAGACAGAGCGTGGGATGAACCGCTTACGCAAATTTGAAAGATAGAGCGTGGGGACGAACCACTTACGCGAATTTGAATGACAGAGCGCGGGGACGTGACCACTTATGCGAATTTGAAAGACAGAGCGTGGGAACGTGACCGCTTATGCAAATTGAAAGACAGAGTGTGGGGACGAACCGCTTATGCAAATTGGATTGGGGAGTGGTAACGTACCTCCATTCGAATGTTGATTTGATGGTAGGGGTGTGAACCGCCACACAAAAATTATTAGGGAGTGGTAACATACTCCATTCGAATGTTGATGGCTCAAGTTAGATACCTTGTGAATTTGCGGATTGTTGCTCCGGTTGGTGGCTCCGCTTTTTCATATCTTGATTGGATTTGTTGATGGAAATCCATTACGAGGGCATTACAACAATTTTCTCATCGAAACCCATTTTATGGCGTGAGATTCCACTGAAGCATATCTGTATTCTTCAAATAGGGAGGATACAAACACGAAGCAACAATGGATGGAAAAAATAGAGAGCAATTGATAATGGGAAAACAAATGAGATCAAATCATATATGTTGTATATGAAAGTATTCCCACACTACCCTAAGGTTTTCCCCCAACATTTTGTCAAGATGAAAGTAACTTTCTTATTAGGAGAAGGTTCAACAAATTTAAGCATTTATGGAGAACATGTCATACAATTTCTATTATATAAGCATGCTTGATACAAGTCTAGAAAAGCGTCTGCATCTTGCCTAGGAGATAACGACCTCAAAGACAAGACTTTCCCATAACATGTAGACGTAAGCGATCCTCATCGGACATTGGTATTTGCGCTCACACTCAGAAACAAGGCTACGTGTTTACACTCATAAAAATGCAATAAATATATCACATAAATCAAATTTGCAATGTCAATCCCAGTGAAAAATGCGCATGCATGGGCATTCTAATAATCATGAGGACTTTGCGAGGGAAAAAAGGAGAAATTTGTAGAAGAAAAGAAAAAGTCTATTTTTTCCAAAAAAGGTTTTAGTGATTTTGTGCACGACGACTAATTGCGACGAGGGCAAAGCGTATAAGTTCCTCAGTCTACGCTAGGAATGCTCCTTCTTTGAGATCATCATGTGTTATTAACGAAGTGCACCAGCTCTTGAATCTTCGCGGGAGATGCTCCTTCTTGATTGTTTTGAGGGCACTGTGCCCAAGTTCTTTAATATTCGCAGGGAATGATCTCTTTTCCTTTTGAGATCAATTTATTGTTGACTTTTGACAAAAAAAAAATTGTTTTTCTGTTTTTTTAGCAAACAAAGCAAGTACAATTTTTGTTTGGTGTGTCCTCATTTCTACCTTTGGTAGAGGCCTTCAAGTCTTGATTTATTCGGCCTTCTTCTGACGCTGATTTATCAGCGATTCCCTAAGGGCTTCCTTGTCATTCCCTTGCTCGATGTGTATTTTCAACTCTAGTTTAGTGGTCCCAGTCAAGCACTAGTCACTTGGTTTAGGAAAAATAAAAGGCTTTTGGGTGGTTAATAGAGTTGTATAATGGTGTACAAAGATATGTGTTTGAAGGCAAACAAGTCAAAAAATAAAAAAAATATGGAAGAAAAATATAAGCAAAGTCCAATGTCATTTTACTACCATCCCATGTACAATAGTGTATGTACCCAGGATATTATGCAAATCTAACTAGCACTTAGTTTAGCATTTGTACTCAAGAAAGAAATAAGGTGTGAAGGCCCAAAATGCTCACAGGGATGTATCTGTGACTGCTTACGTCTAAAATATATCATGGATATAAGAGCTAACAGACGAGATCATGTATGTCATATAATTTCCAATCAATGCACAAGTTATCCGTGATGCAATAAAATGATGAACATGCTCAATCTGTGGCAGTTTTGAAAATTTGAGGGTAGTGTGGATTTTTATCAAATAATCTTATTCACAACCACAAAAAATCTTACCGGTTGTAGCAATTTTATAGACAAAATGTGAGGTCATGACCACTCACAAATTTTTATGAACAATTAAAAGAAGTGCCCCTAATGTGAGAATGAATGTAGAATGATTGTATAATGGCTAAGATTTAAAGAGGCAGAGAGGTAGATGGACTTCTCTGAACATGTGCAGCAGGGCAGAAAGGACGGTCATTCAAGAGCTAGTAGGAGGATGACTCATCTGTCCCATTGAGTAGTGACGAACTAGAGCAAAGGTAGAATGGACGCAAAGAGCTCTTTGTTGCGAATTATCGCTCTCAATGCTTTGCCATGGACGCAAAGAGCTCTTTGTTGTGAGTTATCGCTCTCTATGCTTTGCCCCCGGTAAAAAGGTACTCAACCTTTGATGTTCCCTGACACCTTATTCTGGCCACCATTCACCTGCTTGCCCCCGAGTTTACAAGCCTCACTGTACTTGAAATAAATAGGGAATTAAATAGTAAATTCACAGGAAAATGATATCCCAAGATCCTGAATTAAAAAATAAAATTAACAAAGAATATAAATATTGAAAAGAACACGTGGGTTGCCTCCCTTCATAGTCGTAGGCTCGACTAATGTACATCTTCCCTTCATACCTCCATTTTGCGAGTAGGAAAGAAAAGAAACTAATTAGTAGCATTTAAATTCAGAATAGACTGAAAATTATAATAATGATTTAACAAAAGTAATAACAAGGACGAAAATTTAATAAATTGAAAGGATATAAAATAAAATCATAGTGAAAGTAGAAAAAATGGAGACAAATGGAAATAACGAAGCAAATTGGAATATATACATGCGATCAAAATTGAAGTGCGGGATGAACCGCCGCACAAAATTTTGACAAAAAAAAGTGGGGGTGTGAACCGCCGCACAAAATTGACGAAAGTGGGGAATAGTTCGCTTTTTAGGAGCGCTATCGTTAGCTTAAAAAATAGACAAGTGAAAGGAAATAAAAAAACAAATTTCAAGTGTTAGTAAAATGAATGGATGAAGTTTTACTAATCATAAGTTTTTTAATTTACACGTGTATCGCAAAGATTACAATTTCTAAAATTCGTATGAACAGAGTACGACAAAAGTAAAATAAATCGCGAGGAATACAAAAATCGTGGAAACAGGATAATTAGAGCAACAATAAAGCAGATATATGATCATGTTGCACATGCTGGGGCTCTGACTTCAACTATTTCTAACTAGCTGAAAGGCTCCCGGACGATACCATAGAAGTGGTCCCTCAGTAATGAATTGTAGAGCGTCAACCAATCCCTTAACGGAATCAGGCCACTTTTCAATCCATTTAGGGATTCTATTCCGAGTTAGGGTTCATAAAAGCACACTAAGACACTAGGTCCACAGCGCTTCACTAATACAAACCTAATTCTATTTGGAAAAATGGCCTGGCGGTAAGGCATTCATGCGTGAAATGCGTATGAACAATTTATCAAAGTGAGTAACAAGTAACAATCACGAAAGTAATTTATTAAAGTGAGTAAATAATAAATAAAAAACAAACACCTCAAAAATTAAAAAAACCGGCTTCGACCCTACAAGTCCCTAGTGAAGTCGCCAAACTATCGCACCCCTTTTTCGATTTTGCGAGCGGGTTCGAGACGGATGCAGAGCATAAAAGGATGCCTCGCATAATGCAATGAAGTCTCCACCCTATTTATTTCTAAGGTTTAGGGAACCTAAAGTCATGACATAAAAATAAAAAAAGTAAGGCAAAATGAGTCTAAACCCGAGAACGATGGTTCGGGGTGGTATTATGGACTCGGGAAGGTGTTAGGCACCCGAGACTCATCCTAAAAAGGTTACCGGTAAAAAGAAAGATGTTTAAATAAAACATCAAAAAAATAAGTAATTGGCCCTCAGAGGAATCGCCGCTTTAGTATTTCATTGGGTCGGGACTGGTCGGGACTGGTCGGGACTGGTCGGGACTAGTTTTTCCGTTTAACGGGATTGTTACCATTTTTACTAAAGTGGGTGCCTTTTTTGTTATCATCGGGCCATGCATGATTAAATTAATTACTAAGTTATCTGTCATGCATAACTAACAAAGTACCGATGTAATGAATGCAGAAAATAAAACCGAGGTGTGGGATCAAAGCCACCAAAACACATGCACTTAATACGAGTAGAAATAAAAACAATTAATCATGACATTTAAAGCGTGTGATTTAAGCAAGTTATCCATGTGAATTGATTTTAATTTCTAACAATTCTAAATAGTCATGCATACGAATATATATGCAGAAAGCTTTGAATAAATAAAAGGAATAAGAAAAGTGTACTTGCGAGCGTGTATTTGATTTTACCCTATAAAGTGAGATTATTAGTATGAGTAAAAAAAATATCAAGCAATTAAATAAAATGATTAACAATTAAAAAGCAAGTAAAACAATTAATTAAACCATTAAAAGCAAGCACAATAATTAATTAAACAATTAAAAGTAAGCAAAAATAATTAAATGTTACGAACGAACAAATGATATGAAAATAATTACTGTGGGCCAAAAAACTAGGGCCCACAGCTGGGCCCAAAACAGACCAGCCCAGCCCAGCATGTGGGCTGGCATCTTCTTTCTTCTCTCCAGCTAGGCCCATCACCTTTCTTCTTTCCGCTTGGGCCTAAGCAATTGCATGGCCCATGACCAAACTTTTAATTTAAAACAGCCAAGCTCGTGGCTCCTTCCCTCTTACACTGTTCATCTTCTTCTTCCTATGGCGCCGACGACCAAGAACGAAACCAGCAGCGATGATGGCGCTACTCCGGTTAGAACAGTCCCTACGACAATAGCAACTCAACCAAGCAAACACTATAATGTAATTAAGCAAAAATAGTGATCAATTTCACCAAGAAAGCAAATTAAATTAATTAAAAGAAAGCTTCAAATTGACTCGAATTGGCAAGCAATTCGGCTATTCAAAGCCATGAAATTAGTTTAGGACAGTAGCAACAATTAATTGAAAGCTAAACAACAATTAATTAACTCAAGAACAGGAATAATTAATTGATTGTAAACAGAGGCAGAAAAGTCTAATTAAAGGCAATAATAAATTGAAAGTAAAGCAGAGGGAGAGAGTGTGAATAAAAAGGGGAGAAGTTTAAGTCGGTTGGAGCCTTGTGTGGCTGAGAATGGTTGGAAGGTTCTTGAAGTAGTGACGAGGCGCGATGATGATGATTTATGGCCGGAGTAGGGAGCAAGCTTGAGTTTGTATGGCCAAGGATGGATGGAAGGTTCTTGATGGGAGGCTTGTGATGATGATTTACGTCGACGAGGTCAGCTGGAGGAAAGGTGACGTGGTTGAGGATGAAGATGCATTTATTTACATTAATGCATATTAATGCGGTACGAACGAGATATTTTCAGTTCAAGCTACGACACGAGCGAACTCATTTGAAATGAATAAAAGCCCGAACTAAAATTACTAAGATATATAGTAAAATGAAATGAAATAAATAGTGGACAGTAAACAAAGAAAAAGTTCGATCTACGGCTCGAGTAAGCTCGCTCGAAACCAATAGAAGTTCGAACGAAAAATAAATGCTATAGTGAAGTGAATTGAACAAAATAAAATGAGATGATGTGAAATAAAATAATAGTAGATAATTTTCAATTAAAGAAAGAAAGCGTTCGATCTATGGCCCGAGGCATCTCGCTCGGGACCGATAGAAGTTTGAGCCAAAAAATAATAAAAAATAAGAAAAACTAAAATGACACAAAATGGAGCGAAATATTAAAATAAACAGCCAAAGATTGAAGATCGATAGAAATTCGATTTAAGCAAGTTGATATGGCAATAAACGATAAAAAATGCAAAATATTTTTGACAAAAATCAAAATTCGGGTAGCAACAGTGCCACATTCCGTCAAGGGTTTTGGGGTCTAAAAGCTTAAAAGGAACAGGAGTGAGTAGAGTGTGTGCTTGTAGATCGAGGCCATGATGATTAACAACAAGCAAAGTGACAAGAGTTCAAATGCTGGGCTGCAAGAATTGTTCTGAAAGCTAGTGATGGCATTCGCAACCCAGTACCCTAAGTTGACCCGACGCTTATGCAACATGCACCACAAGAAAAACAATTCTTGCAACGACAGCTGGCCCGAAGAATTGTACTTACCTTACCTACGAAGGTAAGGGCCAGATAGCGATGCAAGATGCGCAAGCAAGGGTCACTAATCTCATGTACCTTGGACAATCGAGGGTTGAACTCGGCATTAGAATTGCCGATCAGCTCTTGAAAGGAGATGTTAGTATCAAAGTCAGAAGGATAAGCAGTTAAAGCATTCATGTACCTAGGGGTTTTAAGTTCAGCAGCAGACACAAAGCCCAATAAGCAATTAAAAGCAAAAAGATGGGAAAAAGGGCAAATTAGAAGTATCTTGCCCTCGAAAAGGCCGGAAATAAAATAGAAAAACCTACAATATAGACATGCTATCAATCTTGTTGCTATAGGAATTTGATATCTTGATCAAGGATAAGAGAGGAAGAGAAAACCTGGTGGCGGATCATTTAAGCAGACTTCCAGCCCAAGAGGATGACTCACGAGTGCCTATCCGCGATACCTTCCCAGACGAACAATTGTGTCTTGCCCATGCCGTTCAGTTTCCATGGTTCTTAGACATTGCAAAATTTTGTACTACTGGTACCTACCCCGCGGATGCTTCCTCCTCCGAACGCAGCAGAATCAGACGGCAAGCTAAATATTACATTTGGGATATCCCATATTTATGGAAGCATTGCTCGGACCAGATTATCCGTCGTTGTGTAACCATGGATGAGGTGCCCTCAATCCTAAATTTTGCCATTCAGC
This sequence comes from Viola odorata, assembly GCA_963691705.1. Taxonomy (NCBI): domain Eukaryota; kingdom Viridiplantae; phylum Streptophyta; class Magnoliopsida; order Malpighiales; family Violaceae; genus Viola; species Viola odorata. Next base: position 44,631,051 of record OY829545.1, on the reverse strand, counting down.
AACTGAAGGAGGGCACTTCGCGGCCAAGAAGACTGCTCTCAAGGTTTTAGAAGCCGGTCTCTACTGGTCATCCATCTTCAAGGACAGTTACCTATTTTGTACTTCATGCCCCCGATGCCAAGCCACTAGGAATATCGGGGCCAGAAACCAGATGCCCTTGACAAGCATCATTCCATGAGAAATCTTCGATAAATGGGGTATCGACTTTATGGGCCCGTTCCCCAATTCTTTCGGCAATGTCTACATCCTTCTTGTAGTGGATTATGTTTCGAAGTGGATCAAGGCCACGACAACTCAGACAGATGATACCAAGGTGGTAGTAAACTTCCTACGCACCCATATATTCAATAGGTTTGGTATACCTCGTGCCCTGGTCAGTGATCGCGGTACCCATTTTAGCAACCGGGTGGTAGCAACCCTTCTAAACAAATATGGAGTCTATCATAGAACTTCCACAGCCTCTCATCCTCAGACAAATGGTCAAGCTGAAGTGTCCAACCGTGAAATTAAGTCCATACTAGAGAAGACGATCAACCAATCCCGCAAGGATTGGAGTCTAAAGCTAGATGATGCCTTATGGGCTTATCAGACAACTTTCAAGACCCCGATTGGTATGACACCCTACCGACTCATATACGGCAAGTCGTGCCATCTCCCAATTGAGATAGAGCACAAGGCTTTAGAAAGTAAACACGGATCTAGGGTATGCCGGCTAGAATCGATGCTTACAGATCAAGGAGCTGGAGGAATTGCGAGACGACGCTTATGAAAATGCTCTGCTCTACAAGGGCAAGACCAAAGCTTATCATGACAGGCACCTTCGTCCCAAAAAAATTTCCATTGGACAGAAAGTATTGTTGTACAACTCACGTTTGCAGTTGTTTGCGGGGAAACTAAAGTCGAAATGGTCTGGACCTTTCATGGTCATAGCAGTTTTCGACCATGGTGTAATAGAAATTTAGAATCCTGACACATGAACAATCTTCAAAGTGAACGGCCACAGGCTAAAGCCCTTCTATGAAGAATTTAAGCCCTTAACCATTGAAGAAATGATGGTGGATCCTCCACCTGTCGAGACCTAGATTGTTAGAAGACGTCGAGGCCTCGACGAGTAAAAAGGCCACGCTAGAGGCATTCCAAATGTCGTTCCATTCTTTTCTCTCTCCTTTCTCTCTTCTATTTAATTCCGGAACTTTTTACTTTTTGCATTTATTTTATTTTATTTCCCCTTTATTAGTTACAGATTTCTTTTCCTTATTTTTATCCCCTGATCTCTCTCCTTTCCCTTTCCCAAATGATTCTATTCTCTTTAATTATTATCTTTCCACTTATTCTCTCCTTTTGTCTTTATCTGCTCTAACTACCATCTTTTTAAAATTTCAAAAAGGCACACGGTTGGGATACGCGGACCCGCGCTCTCTCTCCTGGTTCCAAGACGCCACCTCAGCCTAGGAGACAAAAAGGTAGCCCTAATTAATACCTTGTCAGCCGTCAGCCACTTTTCAGAATGCTCCCCCTCGTCATTTCCCATCTCCCATCCAACTATAATCCACATCCCTCTCGTAAACCTTTCCCTCTCTCACAAACATTCAAACACAACTCCACTGACCCATCACCATCAAAGCAAAAATCAACCTCTCTCTCTCACAAATCACCTCTCTCACCCTTCCCCATGATTATCAAGTGGGTAGCTCACAAATAAAAGATTCAAGAAACAAAAGGGCCTGAACCATCCTCCTCCTCCACTAAAGACTCTATTCCAAACTCCCTTAGCCTCGACCCTGACACAGAAAAACCACCGTCTCCAACCATCCCTCCAGTAACCAAACCAGCGCTGAGCCCCTCCGCTGCAAACCTGTCAGACGACGAGCTAGAGGTCACCGGCTTAGTTCCAGCGACCTCTCTGATGACCAGATCCGGCCGAGTATCCAGGAAACCACCAAGTTCCACCGCAACACCCAAAAAGCCCAAGGTAGAAAATCCCTCACCTGCAGCCATGAAAAACCTCACGGTGGATGAGGCCTTGAAGGACATCCTTGTGTCTGAATCTGAGCCCGAAGTCAAGGCGCCTGTTGGTCCAAAAGAAGAGGAGGTCAAGCAAACCGCCGCTGGTGAGGAAGAAGGGTCCGGTGAGAATGATGTCGTGGAAGAAGAAGAAGACAAGGATTTGGAGAAAGAAAAGGCTGAGAAAGAAGCAGCCCAGAAAGCTGAGAGCGAGAAGAAAGCCAAGGAAAAGGAGGTCGCGGCGAAGAAAGCGGCGGAAAAAGGAAAGTTCAAAGCTCCGGCCAGAGCGGAGCAGCCAGCTGAGCCTCAGACGCCAGGGGAAAAGAAGAGGAAAGCCACATCTTCCTCAAAGGTCCAGTGCAAGCCCACAACATCGAAGAAAGCTTGTCATGGGCAAGACGACGATTCAGACGTCTAGGGCTCGACACCAGTTCCTGCCTCTACCCCGTGAACGTCTTCTCTCCAGGTTGTTTCTGACCTTTCTAACCCACATGCTTGGTTAACTTTTAATGATAAACCATCACTTGATAAGTTGCATGCTATGAATTCTAGAGGCGTTAGCCCGTGTCCGCGCCTGAATCTGGAATTTTTAAGAAAGATGGTACTCGAATCTCGAGTCCGAGAGCTCGTAGGTAACATTGGTTGGGAATCCCTATTCTTTTTAGAACACCCAACCTATGTTGAGCTCTCACTTGAGTTGTTCACTACTTCCCAACTTGTCTGCCTCTACCATCCATACTCAACACAGAGCCCGATGATTCCCCAGAATTCCTCCTACGAATATCTTCCTCCTCCTGTATTAGTTCCAAAACTCTATCATAATTCTGGAACTCTGTCATAATTCTAGAACTCTGTATTAGTTCCGGTACTCGTCTTTGTTATAGTTCCAGTTCCGGTCTCTGTCATAAATCGGAGCATGTTGTCCGTTACTGAACAAAATGATTGTTGTTGAACAATTGGAGCATTATGTATCTATTTGCAATTTAAATATGCAAATTCATAATTAAGAAAGGAGAAAATCATAAATATATGTGTGCGTGCCTTTTCTGTGCTATCAGTACCATGTTGTCCGTTACTGTATGGATGACCGTCACTTTGCTTTCCTTTTCTCGTTACCTTCTTTTCTTTCTTCCCATTATCCTTCTTTTCTTTTTTCCACTATCCTTCTTTTCTTCTGCTCTTGTCATTAAAAATCATTCAATTATTTTCTTTTTCCTTTGAGATCAAGGTCGTTGTTGATTTTGACGGCCAATGGAGACGAACAAATACCAAGCCCAGAGATCTGAATCCCGAGTGGGAAGAGAAGCTTGAATTTCTCGTACGCGATAAAAACTCCATGGCTGCCGAGATCTTAGAGATCAATCTCTACAACAACAAGAAGGGCGGAAAATGAAGCACGTTCCTTCGAAAAAGTTAAAATTTCGGGGAGCGCTTTTCTTCAAGCTGGATCCGAGACTCTGGTTTAAAGGATAGCTCGGATTGAAAGTGTACTACATTGATGAAAATCCGCCCACTGCGGATGAGACAAAACTAGAGGCGGCAGATCCGGATAAGTAATGGAAGAAGAAGGATTCGGATATCCTTCCGGATCTTGTTCTGGATCTTGTATTAAGGGAAAAAGAAGCGGTGCTGATTTCTCTAGTTTTTGGTAATAATTACCAAGCACTTGTTTCGCTGCCTCTGTAGCTTCAATCAAGTGATAATGCAGGATTTGAGGAAATAGATGGTGAATGACATGGGTCCCAATATCATGATGGATGTTGTTAATCAAACCATAGTCCCGATCAAGAGTTGTGAGCCCTCCCCTCAGATAACTTGTCATGGGCCTGGAAGGATTTTCCCGCCGTGGCACTCAAGGAACACAAGAAGAAGAGAAGAACAGAACAAGGGAAAGGATCAAGCGAAGGCTACCGGTTTGCGAAGGCTACCGGTTTGCTAGTGATCTGTTGAGAATTGATGAGGCTGCTTCAAGAACAGAAGAACAATTGAAGGTATTTCAATGGAGGATCAAGGAGTGATGGATAGAGTGCAGTGGAAGCAAATAGAAGAGTAGATAGGAAAAGTAACTGCTTGTAAGAAACTGGATTGCAAATGTAAACATAACCAGGTTCATTAAACCTATATATTATAATGCTCTTCATTGAAGTAGCAAAATAAAAGTGAGCTTGATTTAAAAGAAATACAAGACTGAATTCTTTATTCTAGCTACTACTTACTTTATACTACTCAGCTGGGATATTTAGTAGCTAACTAACAAAGCTAATTAACTTCTAACTGACTGTAACTAATTGATAACTAATTGACAGCTAACTCTTGACAGCTAAGCAAGACAACTAATCAAGTTGGTTATTCCTCTTCCTCTCTTCAGTTGCTGTCCTCCTTCTGCTATGGTCGTGACAATGCCCTCTCATTGAAATTCCTTGCCTATAAGGAATAACGAGGATAAGCGGCATGAAGGTGATCAACCTACTCCCTCCTTTATGGCCTGGATTGCATACAGGGAATCTGTAAGTTCCTCAGTCATACATTTGTGGTTCCTAAAGAGTTTCTTCCCATAGTCCTTGCACAACTCAAATGCTAGAAAGTATGTCTCTTCTCCAGATTCTAGTACTTCATCTACATCTTGAGTTGAATAACCATGCTGAGAATGCCATTCTGACCCTTCCTGCAACAGTTCTTTAAGCTTCTGTTTGCTAGCACTCATTAAGAAGTTATATGCAACATGGACAGAAGCATGTTCCTCATCATATGTTTGCCTAGCTCTCTTAACACCTGATATATTACAGCCACTCGATTTGTTTTCAGGGATGATACCATCATTTTGACGATCAATAAAATGAATTTCACCATTCCTTCTAAAGTTGAAGCTGTTTTGGCCTTCTCTTAATGCAACAGACTCAACAACTTCCACATGCACTTGTCTAACTGGTGAATCAACCAATTCCATGTCAACCTCTGTATTCATTGGCAGTTCACCCTCCTCAGTACCAACATCAGATTTACTGAGCATTGAATTAACCTGATTCGCACTTTCTTTGGCAACTGTATCAATTTCTTGTGGAGTAAGGTTGCTGTTTTGGCTTGGTAGAGGTGTTTGAAAGGTGGGATTAGTGTTCTAGACTGGTGTGTTTGGAGTTAGCTGGTTGCAGGGTGGCTTTAAGTGAGTCGAAGGGTTCTGGTATGGTTTCTGGTAGGTAGTGGTGTTAGATTTGGTGCTGGGGTAGCTGAATTTGTTGGCAGTAGGGTTCAAGTTTGAAGGGTGTGGTGTGGTTTTAGGTACTGCCATGGTTTTGAAGGTAGGTAAGGCGGATTGGGGCATAAACATCTTCACTAAGTGTGCCAATTCTGATTTCAAACCAACCAAGAACAGACTTTTTCCATATGCATCTCCAACTTCTATTCTATCATAAAGGGAATTGAATTGATTGATATAAGTTTCAACGTCAGTTACCTGCTTCAAGTTGGATAAATTTGCCCTGGAATCGTCTATCCTTTTAGGTGAAAACCTTTTGGTCATACCTTCCACAAGGTCTATCCAGGTCCAGATGTCACACAGATTCCACTCGTACCACTTCAGGGCATCCCCAAACAGATGTCATGAAGCAACTTCCACCCTGTGACGATCAGGAGTCTTCATGATCTGGAAGTAATTATTGGCCTTAGATACCCACTCATTCACCTCAGCTCCATGGAAGCAAGGAAATTCAAGAACAGTAGGCTTCAGATTAGCCTGAAATGCAGGTGCTCTAGCTAGCTTCTCATGTCCAGGCTCTCAAAGAGGAGGATCACGGTTGAGTTGTTGTACATCTAACAGGATCTGAAGTGATCTTTCTATCCTCTCCATAGATTGTCCAAGCTTTCCCAATCTGGTCTCAACTCCTATCACTCTATCACTAGTGTTGGTGATTGTGCTGTAATCAATTGGATGATGATTTCTCACCATCTTGAGTTGCAGGTTGCAGGATCAATGCTCCGCTACCAATTGTCACGGGCCTGGAAGGATTTTCCCGCCGTGGCACTCAAGGAACACAAGAAGAAGAGAAGAAAAGAACAAGGGAAAGGATCAAGCGAAGGCTACCGGTTTGCAAGTGATCTGTTGAGAATTGATGAGGTTGCTTCAAGAACAGAAGAATAGCTGAAGGTATTTCAATGGAGGATCAAGGAGTGATGGATGGAGTGTAGTGGAAGCAAATGGAAGAGTAGATAGGAAAAGTAACTGCTTGTAACAAACTGGATTGCAAATGTAAACATAACCAGGTTCATTGAACCTATAGATTGTAATGCTCTTCATTGAAGTAGCAAAATAAAAGTGAGCTTGATTTAAAAGAAATACAAGACTGAATTCTTTATTCTAGCTACTACTTGCTTTATACTACTCAACTGGGATATTTAGCAGCTAACTATCAAAGCTAATTAACTTCTAACTAACTGTAACTGATAAGATTCGATCTTCGAGATGATCGGGATGATGTCTACTATTGGTCGGAGTCGCGGTAGATGACGTTAGACCCACCTGCAAAGCGCCGGAGGGGGGGCTCTGGCGTAGACACTCCGATGCTTAAGTTAGTAAGCAGTTCAAGAATAGCAGAGGTTCTAGTAGGTAATTTTTTGGCTTACTTGATGTTTTAAAATGAGAGAGTATTTATAGGCCGCTGGGGGCGATATCTGGGGAAAAGGCGATATCCAGGTGAGATAACGCTCTGGATGATGTTACGAGCGATACCTAGGGATGACGTCATGGGCGATACCTGAGGTGACGTCATGGGCGATGCCTCTGAGGAGGGTGCCGGGGGCGATACCCATGATGATGTCGGGGGCGATAACTCCATGGGTCCCCTGGGATGGGATGATGTCGTGCGTTCAGAGCCGCGTGAGTCCTCGCCCTCGCTGATGTCGACCATCCCAGAAGATGGCCAGGACTGATACCTCAGCCCGTATTGCTCGAGTAGGTCAGACGATAGGTAATCTTTTAAGCTAATGAATGCCTCTTCAGATTCTGGGGTCCACCCGAACGGTGCTTTCTTGCGTATGACTTTGAAGAAAGGGAGGCACTTCTCGCCTTGTTTGGAAATAAATCGCCCTAAGGCGATAACGCGCCCTGTTAGCCTTTGTACCTCCTTAACGGTTCTTGGAGATATCATGTCTTGTATGGCTTTAATCTTTGAGGGGTTAGGCTGGATTCCTTTTCGGCTGACTACGTAGCCCAGGAATTTCCCCATCTGAAGCGCAAACATGCATTTTCGGGGGTTCAGTTTCATGCGGTGCCTTTTCATCACATCAAAGACTTCCTTCAGATCCTACAAGTGATCCTGAAAGTTCGCGCTCTTTACCAATATATCGTCAACGTATGCTTCCACATTCCTTCCTATCTGCTCTTTGAATATTCTGTTTGCCATACGTTGGAACGTCGCCCCTGCGTTCTTCAGCCCGAACTGCATCGCCGTATAACAGTAAGTGGCCTTAGGAGTGATGAAGGCAGTCTTTTCTTCATCTTCAACGGCCATGGGAATTTGGTGGTATCCGGAGTTAGTGTCAAGTGAGCTTAAATATGCGTACCCTGCAGTCTGATCGACTAGTTGGTCAATTCGGGGAAGCTTAAATCGGTAAAGTCGATACACATGCGCCAGTCTCTGCTGGACTTAGGAACGAGAACTGGGTTGGCTAACCAGGTAGGGTATTGAACTTCGCGGATGAACCCCGCATCAAGGAGTTTTGTCACTTCTTTATCAACGGCTAAAGCTTTTTTCGTGGAAAATACGCATCGTTTTTGCTAGACCGGCCTGATGCTAGGGTTAGCATTGAGCCGGTGTTCTGCTATTTCGCGTGATATACCCGACATGTCTGCAGGTTTCCATGCGAACTCTCCTTGACATTTGTTCAATAACCGGGCCAATTGAAGGTTTTCCTCTGGACTGAGCTTTTCGCTGACTAGGAAGCTCGCCTCCTCTATGCCTATCACTGGTACGGGCACCATTTTATCTAGAGGTTAAGCGCGCTTCTCATCACCCTGTTCGTATGGGTCCGCCGTTATACATACATACCTATCGCAACTCTTTTGAGTCATGAGCAGGTAACATTCCGCTGCCAGTTTTTGGTTGCCCTTTATCGATACCACTCCGTCCTAGGAGGGGTATTTCATCTTCAGATGCTTCTGAGATATCACCGCTCCAAAGCGGTTGAGAAAAGGTCGTCCGAGTATGACATTGTAGGTCAAGTTTAAGTCCACAACAAGGAATAACAGATCCTCTGATCGCTTGGAGGTGTCTTCTCTGAAGTACACGGGCAGAGTAGTTATCCCTGTGACAGGGATTGGGACCCCGTCCACTCCAATTATGGGTTTCTTGCAAGGTGTTAACTCGTTGTCGGGTCATTCCATGAGATTGTATGCCTCTAACGAGAAGAGGTTCACTGCACTCCCATTATCTATAAGAGTTCTTCTGACTCCGTGACTGGCAATGATGGGCGTAACCACCAATGCGTCATTATGCGGATAGGCAACGCCTTTTTCGTCCTCTTCTGAGAAGGATAATATCATGCGATCTAGGATGCTTATTGCTTCACCTTTCTTTATCATGCCATCTCGTTTGCGTTTTTCTCCTAACGCGGTCGTCAGTGGCTCTGCTTCGTCTATATAAGGGGTCCCTCCCGCTATGATGTTAATCATAGGGAAGTCCTCGTCATCTACCGTGAAAGCTTCTTCACCTCTCCCTCCGGGAGTATTATCCTTCTGTGGGACACGAGGGGGTATTTGTCGGTCGTCTGCTATCCTTTTCGTGGGATTATTTCTGGCGTCTTCTCTTACTTTGGCTGCGAATTCTCCCAAGTAACCTTCTTCCACCAAACGTTCTATTGCTGATTTTAATTCTCTGCATACTTCTGTAGAATGCCCCCTGGCTTTGTGGAACTTGCAATAAGCATTTTCTCTTCTCCCTAGAAGCACCCCGGGCTTCACAGGCGCAGGGTAACGGATGGGAAGGTTTTGTTGCTCCACTATCGCTAAAATCTCCACCCTTGGTATATTAAGGGAAGGGAAATCAGGGTCGTACATCCGACCTTTAGAAGGATCTCCTTGACGCTGAGTAGGGGAACCACCAGGCTTCCCCTTCGAAGTGTTACCTTTCCGCCCACTGGAGGTCTTGGGAATATGATCTTTCCGCCGAGCATAATCATCGGCGAGGCGGTCATCAGGAATTGTAATTGTAGGAGCGTTAGGAATTAGAGGTTTCTCAGGCAGCTTGTTATAGGTTCTATCTCTGTTTTCCTCTTCTTCCATTTTCGCGTAATTATGGGCTTTAAGTCTTAATGCGTCTAAAGTTGCTGGAGGGTCCACCATCAGTGCATCTTTCAATTTACCATAACGGCAGTTCCTTTTCAGGGCTTCTATAGCAAAATCAATGGTAACACCCGACGTTAGTGACATTTCCAGATCAAATCGACTGAGAAAGTCCTTCAAAGTTTCTTGAGGCATTCGACGTATGTCAAATAACGCAGCGGCGGATTTCCTGATTGGAATCGCTGTACTAAATCTGCTTCGGAACTTGGATTCCAATTGTGCGAAATTGCTAATATATTCGCCCGGACGGCCCTCAAACTAGAGACGCGCAACTCCTGATAATGTCATAACAAATATTTGGCACAACACCGCATCACTGTGAGTCTGAAATTGAACGAAATCCTTCACCTTATTGACGTGGGAAATGGGATCTCTGGTGCCGTCATAAGTCTCAGTGGGAAGCTTCACATGTCGACTGACCTTATGGCGTCTTATACGACGGCTAAATGGATGACCCGATGTGTCATCAAGGATTTCACGCGCCTGGCGCGGGGGAGATATTTCCACGTGATGCCGCTGGTTTCGCGGTTCAGGCGTAAGATGTCCCCTAGGAGACCGGCTACGGCTCCTGGGCGAACGAGTTCTACATCTTCTGCTACTGGATTTCCCGCTGTACTCAGGAGATAAATCTCTATTCGCTCCTTCTCTTCGACCGTCCCAACGGTTTCTGACCCCCTCGAGGTGCCGATCCTCTTGGGGGATGGGACCTTGTGGTACCTGCGGCACATAAGGTTCTACTCGTCCTTGAGTGAGCTGCACAAAATTGATCGGGGGATCTGTTGTAAGCAAAGTTAACTGGAGGTTTCCCTGTAACAACGGTGACAAGGGTCGTTCGGTGACAATAGATGGCGTGAACAGGACACGGGGAGGGACACTCGATCTAGAAATCTCAAGTGTGATTCTGGCAGCCATTTCAGTCAAATAGTCCAACCGAGAATGAAGGGCTGTTATTTCACTCGCAAAAGGGTGTTCTGTACTGCTTAACACAAATCCCCTTGGAGGAGGAGTAAAAAAGCTAGATCCCGCCATCTGGGATAACGAAAGGGTCGTTTGCGAGGAGAAGGCTTCCCTTACCGACCTGGTCGACAGATCCGGAGATTCTGAACTGATTTGTTGCGCTGTCACAGAAAGATCAGCAGTAGCCAAAGGGAATAACTGTCTACGAATCGAAAAAGGGAGACTAGAGGATGAGGGTCGCGTCGGCTCCGATTCAGAAGTCATGATCGTTCCGATCTCTGGGTAAAACAGAGCTTGGCTAGTAAGGACACTCACTTAATGTACCAAGACTCTCAATGAAAGCACCAATTTGATAAGATTCGATCTTCGAGACGATCGGGATGATGTATACTGTTGGTCGGAGTCGCGGTAGATGACGTCGGACCCACCTGTAAAGCGCCGGGGGGGCTCCGGCGTAGACACTTCAATGCTTAAGTTAGTAAGCGGTTCAAGAATAGCAGAGGTTCTAGTAGGCAATTTTTGGCTTACTTGATGTTTTAAAATGAGAGAGTATTTATAGGCCGCTGGGGGCGATATCTAGGTGAGATAACATTTTGGATGACGTTACGGGCCATACCTGGGGATGACATCATGGGCGATACCTGAGGTGACGTCATGGGTGATGCCTCTGAGGAGGGTGTCGGGGGCGATAACTCCATGGGTCCCCTAGGATGGGATGATGCCGTGCGTTCAGAGACGCGTGAGTCCTCCCCCCGCTGATGTCGACCATCCCAGAAAACACCTCATGGTCTAGTAGTGATAGCTTAGATGTCCGATAAGGCTTATAGGATTCTGCCCTCGGTAGGGGTCATAATTACAGCAATGTCCTTGGGATTGTCTTAATTGTTATCAGTAACTAATTGACAGCTAATTGACAGCTAACTCTTGACAGCTAAGCAAGACAACTAATCACGTTGGTTATTCCTCTTCCTCTCTTCAGTTGATATCCTCCTTCTGCTATGGCCGTGACATAACTCCATTCGTTATCATGGTTTCCCGGATCCGACGCAAGGTGGGATTTCCCCGGATTCAAAGGGGTTCGGCTTTGCGCCGGCGACGAAATCTTGCAATTTTCCAAATACTCATTTGAAATCTTGGATATCTTGAATATCCGGGCCATTAAAAAAGAAGCGTTTTGCAGTGGGTGATTTATGCTTGCAGTGTGATACACATAAGTGGAGCAGAATCATGAAGGAGCTTTGCAGATAAATGGAGCAGAACTTTGAAGAGTAATAATTTGATAATCGATTTGCCCAAGTCGATTGATAAATATTTACATGGAGAGGAGAGCCTTTAGACATCAAGGAAATCACTTGATGTAGTTAGGTTTATGTGTTTTCTAACATAGCCCAAGTTGCAATTTTGTGTGTTTTTGCAGCTTATCCTTTGGATGAAGTTGATCATAAGACAAAAGCATTGCGAGATAGCGTCAATTATAAGGTTCCTGAGGATGCGTCTGAGGTTGAAGTAAGTCTAATTTTGAGGTATTTTGATCACATTAATGATATTATGGAGGTACTGCCTACGGTAAATTGATATTGAAGGTCTGGCACACATGATTAATATTTTCATATGTATATCTTGTGCAGAAATATAAAGGTCTAATTTACACCACTGCAATGACAGGTGAGGCTTGTTACTGTCATAATGTTAATGTTTTTCTATTTTTTCTTTATGAATGGTAGTTACTGGAGAAGAAATTTCAATGTGTAGAATGCATAATTCTATTATATCAGCACCAGCCATGTTTGTTGGCTTACTCTTTTGGTGCTGGTTTTTGGTATTTGGGGATTGTTGATAAATGAAAATTTCTTTACCTGTAAGAAATATCTTTTGGTGTAAGAAATATCCCACTTATTTCTTTTGAATGTTATTCTCAGTTAGAATAATGTACTGTGTTTGCTTGTGATTTTGCAGTACCTGCTAAAGCTGTTGAAATTTACTTGGACGTAAGAAGGCTAGTGGAAGAACAAATTAGTGTGAGTGTGATAGTCTTGTGACAAAGTCATGTTACTTTCTTCTACATCTTACCTTCTTTCATTCCTAGATTCATTTGAGTTTTTTCCCTGACTTTTGTAGAGCTTCACCGAACCAACATCAAATAAGCTCCTTCTTGATTTACACCCTTCTGAGCAACATGTTTTTACTCTTGTTCTGGATCTTACTGAGACGCTGACTTATACCGATTGGAATGTAAGTCCTCTCTTTTAAACAAGGTCTTCTCAATCATCTATGAAAGTTCTAGACTTTAAGCTTTCAGGATTTGCTTGGCATGGGTCTTATTGTACTAACCAGTTTGGCGCATCTATGTTTTCCTTGGCAATAATCAAATCTGGAGTGGCAAATTTATCTTTTCGTCTGGTCTTTATGCCTTTGATGAGTAGAAGGATAATTTCTTGCATTCCATTTCCTAGTAACATTGCATAGAGAAGTTGGATATGATTTTTCCTGTACTAATTATATTTTTATTCTTGGTGGGCAAAGCATGAAAAAGGCTGGAGGACTTTAAAAAGACCTGGAGTTCAAGACTTCTTGCAATATGTTGGAAAGTTCTATGAAATTGTCATGTTCTCAGATCAATTGAATATGGTAACTTTACTTTCTGTTGCTATTTTATTTCAGGTTGTCCATGTTTTCTGTATTCTCTAGAATCACCATTACTTTCATTTATTTTTATGGGTTGAGCAGTTTGTTGATCCCGTAATTGAAGCATTAGATCCAAACCACTATGTACGTTATAGGCTTGCAAGGGGTGCAACGAAGTATATGGATGACAAGCATTATGGAGTAAGTCTTTTATTTCTTACTTGAATTTGAATGTGACTCATGTTGAGTAGAAGGTGTAATGTTTGTTTTTTAATGTTTTCATCATGGTGTATACTTTTCTTGTACATATATATCTATCTTTCCATTATCATTTTTTGGGTAGGAAATTAAAATTTCCTACATCGACTTGCCCTTACATTTGACATGGAAAATTAACTAGCTTTGCCAGTGGTGTTTCCTAGGTAAGGTTTCTTTTGACCAATTTTGAAGGTAGCATTTGGATAACTTGACTAAAATTAATGGTTCTGCTAAAATTTGAATCAGTTGATTGTGGTCAATGTCATATTTTCAAGGGTCAACTTTCGATGCTTATCCCATTTATTCTTTTTGACACTCTAGTATCATGTTCTCTTTGTCTGTTCAATATATGGCAAAGTAGAGCAGGTTAAAGTTGGAACATTAGTGTAGCCTTTTGAACAGGAGAGAAACTCCTTTGTCATGGGATTCAATGTGTTACCCTAACCCAAAAGATAGATGCACTCAAGCATTTTCATGAGTTTTAATTGGACTGTGTTCTACTAAATATGAATATGATATGATTTTGCGTGGTTATATTTAAAAATTGAAGTGAAACAGAAAATAGAGAGGACTTCTGTGATGAAGGATGTATCTTGCACGTGGAGCTCTGATCGGTTGTCGAATCCGTCAAAAATAATAATAAACCTGCAGTCAAGTGCACAATAAATTGTGTATAGTGGCAGCAGGATCGAACACAGGGATTAAGGGATTAACACTCAATTCGTTTTGACAGACAAAGAAATCCACACAAGAGAGTAACTTTGGGGGGGGGGGGGGGGGTTTGAATGGTTGTTTTGGTTTTGTAATTAATCTAAAACAGTAAATAACAGAGAGAGAGTGAGCAAGAAAGCAATATAGAGAAGGGTTCCCGGTAAGAATCCGTATCCGGTTGCTATAACGGTTAGCCGGTCATTGGTGCAAGTATCATCTACCCCTAGCTGATAGACGCGCTATAGGGACCAGGTACGCTTAGGTCCCCTGCTTACCTTCGTAATAGAAGTTACCCTAAGGTACGCTTATGGGGTAACCTTGACAGACCGTCGTCCTCCAAGGTACGCTTATGGAGACAATACTCGGCTGCCCATGAAGAGGAGGTAAGACACGTCTAGGGCGACACACTCAGTACACTCGAGGCTCTACCCTAACGATTTGTTCAACCCAACAGAATGAGACCAGGATCCCGATTACTTCAAGAATGGTTGTCTACTTTACCCTGCAGCTTCGCGTTAGGTATAACCACAAAGATGACTGTAATTACCTAGTTCAATTACTAGTTGATGGGACGAAGATAAATTGACAATATATTGTTAAACGAAATAGATACCGGTCAGGGATGTATTAAGCACAATTTAACCTCACGGTTTCCCTAGCAACCTTCAATCGATTCTTACCAAGAACTAGGAATTTGGCCGCTCATGTTAAAAGTAAAAACAAACAAATAAATAAATTGCATAATTAAAGGGAAGAAGTGAAGAAGAAATAAATCCTGATTATTACCGACCGGAGCAAAGCTCCGATTTATTGAAAGAAAGAACAAAGCGTGCCAGAGGCAGAAGTATCTGAGAGAAGCTAAAAGAAGAGAGGGTCCAGAGAGAAGCAAGAGAGAGTTGAAACCCTAATTACTAAGTATTTATAGCTTATTACAAATAAAACTCCTAATCTGATTGTAATAATATTCCTCAATGGTTGGGATTCTTGGAGGAATTAATGAGCAAATCCGATATTTCCTTTCTTTGTGATAATTTCCTTTTCTCGCTAGGACTCTGCTGCCTTCTACGAACATACAGTTGCTCGGCCTAGCTACTCAATTCCATCCAGAAAGTGATAGAAAACGCTTCTTTTTTGTATTTTCCTCTTAAATAGCCAAGATCTATGAAAAGTAAAGAAACATAGCACCATTAGTAGCATCATGATCTAAAAAGGCATATAAAAGAGGGTGGAATTATGCACATTAACGTTCTATCAAGCTCAATGATTGTTTTCTTAATTCTTTTCATTATTTTCTCATTCCCTGTTTTCCGTATACAGTTATGTAAACGAGCTTCTCTGCATTACGTATTACCTCTGTCCATGTGTTGAATATAATTTTTCCATTATCTGGTGATAACACTAATAAATATAGGGAGGGCATTTTGGTCCAGGCATTAAACACGCCGTTAATGACAGGAACGGTTGCAGAAATAAAGATACCGTTAATGGTGTTTATTGCTCTTTATAGCATCCGAGTAACCGTTGGAAATGGGTGTATAAATACCTCTCCTGCATAAGAGAACAGGGAGATCTCTTCGACACTTTGTCACCATCTCTGTTGCACATGGAAAGAAAGAAAGAAAGGGGGATAGATCTCCTTTAGCTAGAAACCATCACAACCATAGCATCAGCAACGTTGTCCTTCGACATCACCTTGGTGATCTTGGAGGATTGGCAGAAGTCATGACCATGTTTTATACTATTAAATAATGGCCCAGCAGCATGAACCCGGTACTCTCCTGACAACGGCATCCAAACAAGAAACGGGAACATGGTTAAAGGGCCCACATCACAAGAGACGACATGCAAAAAAGGTAAACAGGCACACATAGTAATGGCATGACCGTACTATCCGCGTCAATATTGCAGGTGTCTTAAAGCATAAAACTGTACTATCCTCTTGTTAGACAGAGTGAGATATTCAAACAAAAAGACATCATTGACGACCATTTGCAGGTTGCATAAACAGGAAGTGATGTGATCCCGGCCGAAACTCGGAAGAGAAATCCGGCCAAAATGACATTCAACGAAAGGAGGATCTAGCTCATGGGTTTGAGCACACAAACAACAATAAAAACAGTAGGAAATATGGATGAACGGAGGGAGACACGCAGCGGAAAGGATTGACTTACAAATTACCCGATTGAATGGCGGAGGGATTAGAGATGATGGTTGAGACACGAGGAGGTAACAACGGGTTACACATGTGAAGGATTCTTGTTCTTTTTTATTGACTCAAGCCACGGCGATCCAAGACCAAGGCAAGCACCAATTTGATTTCCCAAAGAGAGATTGGGAGGAGTATTCTCAACACGACGGATCCCTCTCAAGGAAGGGTGAGCAATGGATGAATGAATAAAGGAAGGAGCAAACTCACCTTAAACATTCATTCATCATCCAAAAACTAAGTTACAAAAAGAGAAGGGAAGACCTATTTATACTAAATTACAATATGCCTAAACTATTACACAAAATGGCCACCAAAACAGTGGTTAACGTCATTGACGTTAAACCTTGGAGTCAATGACGCTAAGGGCTGCCTCCAAATGGCCGAAAATGCTTTTCGAGTGCGGCTAGGGCTTTGGCTTGTGCACGGACCCTCTTTCCTTGCTAGGGTTGACTCGGGAAGGCTTCAAAGGGGTCGGGATCACATCAGGAAGAAAGAAATTTGCTTGTTTCTATTTTTTGCAGGTTATATCAAATGAGATTTGGCATATGAAATATAGAGGTTGCCTAGAAATTTCCTGTAAGTAAAAGCCTCCTGATAATTTTCCTAGAATCCTTCTATTTCTTTGCAGTTTACACCAAGCAACTAGAAGTAATCCGGTATGTATATGAAAGAGTAATACGGTAATCATCCAGAAAAATCATCCGGTAAATTCGGGAATCGAGTATTGATAAGATTCGGACTTCTGGAGAATTAGGGTAAGGATTATGGCAGCTCGGAGTTACTATAGTCCCGTCGAGTGTACCTGCAAAGCGTCGGAGGGGGTCTCCGGCATAGACACTCTGATGCTTAAGTCAGCAAGGCTGTTCCAAAATGGCAGAGGTTCGAGTAGCGATCGTAGGCTTACCTCTCATCATGAGTGGTGGGGTATTTATAGGCAAAGCGTGGGCGTTACCTCCCAAGATAACGCCTCGAGTGACGTCATGGTTGACCTGGGATGGGATGACGTCGTGCGTATGGGTAGATATCGCGTGAGACCCCCCCCCCCCCCCCCCCCCCCCGCCCGCTGATGTCGACCATCCCAGGGCTCTTCTCTTCTAAAGGGGGTGGCAACCTCCACGGCTGGGGCCCGGCAGGCACTGTAGGGTTCCGGTCTGAAGGCTGGTGTGAAGGCGGAAATACCCTTGGAATTGCCTTAATTGTTATCACAAACCCAACTGAAAACAAGCCCGAGTATTTACTAAGGGCTAACGCTACGTCTCGTTCCCGCGTCATGCTTGACAGTTCTTGAGATAACAGGGTGGCGCGAGGGACACGTGTCCTCAACTGCCCTTTTGCTTGGGCCTATAAATTTGAATTTTCACGATGCAAATTTCTCATCTTTTTTAGCACTTCTTTTGGCATTTTCATCATGGACGAACTAACCAGAAACTTCTTGATCTCCAAAACCCACATTCTGAGGAATCTGACTGAGGCCGACGTTGGTTTTCTGGAAACCATGGTAAGGAAGACCTCTGAGGATATCATGGAGCTCTAGGGGATGATGACCCTGCTTCTGTCTAGGCAGCTCGTGACTTCCCTAGAGGACTTCAGCCCCTTGGAGAGCGTGACGAAGCTGGCCACCACCGTCTCCCGCATCGAGGTGGTGATTACCATGTTGCGGCACAGGAAAGACTTGCTGGGATACTGCTTGAAGGGAATGAGGGTCTGTTCCTCTGAACTTTCTTCTGTTGCAGATGCGCTGAGGGAGGTTCCTGTGGTGCCGAGGGAGGATGATGTCGGGTCCAATGTTTGACCGCCCGTTGTTGTCGTCGCTTCACTTTGTTTTCTTTTGTATGCTCTTAGTGGGTAGGAGGATGTATGCTTTGGATCGTTAGGCCATAAATGAAGTATCTTTTCGTTATCTTGCGTTTATCTTTTTTCTTTTCGCAACGCACCAGTTAACATTTCAGTTGAGTGCCACATAAGCCCAACTGAAAATGAGTCCGCCATTGGTTGGACTTCTGCATTGCTTATATTTTTTGGTTCGTCAGGTAGTAACGGTTACTCTTGCGAACCGTTCCGCATTAATTTCACACTGCCTCTTCAGTATCAACTGATTGGGCGATTTTTTGGTGTCTCTCGATAGATGAGAAATTCCGACAGGCGTGATCACAGGATCCAATTCTGCAATTAAGATCGTTCTTCTCGAAGCGCATTGACCTTTCTCAAAGGTTGCGCGAGAAAAGGGGAAGTCCTCTTCGCTTCGGCTATTTAATGAGATTTTTTCTTCTTTTTCCTGTCCATCTTCTTCTTCACATTTCTCCATTGATATTGCTTAAAATTCTATGGTTGATTCATATTTCAAGGATGTCATTGAGCGCGAGTCCCCACCAACTCCTCCGACTTCGCCGGATTCTTACGATCCTCCTTCGTCGTGTCTGAAAAGGCGGCATGTCCGACGCAAGGGTCGTAGGAGGCCGAAGAGAAAAGCCAGCGTGCCTTTTGACCTCTATGTCCCTACTGATCAGAGGGGCGATGAACTGTTTCCTCACATCAATCGTTTCATGGAAAGGGGTTCCTCTAGCGACATCGGTGTCGAGGTAGCGGCTCCCGCTACTAAGAGGGAGTCAAGTCCACCAAAGCTTGGTCGAGAGAAAAAGGCTGACGAGCCTTTCCCTTTTGCTGACGAGGAGTTTCCGTCCTCGGATAGAGATAACTCCTACTGGCCTTCTTACTGGCCTGACGAGGATTAATCCTTACACACCATGCATGTTGTAGATGTTGTATGGCTTATCATGAATAAAATAACGTTGTTGGTGCTTGCTTTCTTGCTGTTATATTCCACGTTAACTTCTACGGTCCTTAGACAACTAATGCTGAGCGATTAGTTATCGCTCAATACAACCGTTTTTCACTTTCAATCGCTACCCGCCTTCCCACCTTTATTATGACAGAGTTCTTTCAACAACAAAAAATAACGAAAACCAAAAAGACAAAAAAAATAATTAAGAGTTCTTTCAACAAATAAAAGACAACAGGTAGGTGAAATAAATCATGAGGCATCGCCTCTTCATTAACTTCTAGACCTAGACGTTCACTGGCGATCTAGGGCTGGACGGGTGGGTTTACCACCTCTTCTTCCTCTATTGTAAAGGGCTTAAATCCTTCATAGAAGGGTTTCAGGCGATGGTCATTGACTTTGAAGATGGTTCTCGAGTCTAGAATTTGGATCTCGACAGCTCCATGGTCGAGCACAGCGTGACCCTATATGGACCTGTCCATTTTGATTTGAGTTTTCCTGCAAAAACTCTTAGGCGAGAGTTGTATAATAAAACCTTTTGACCAACAACAAAGGATTTAGGAGATAGCAACTTATCGTGGTATGCTTTTTTCTTGCCCTTGTAGATGAGGGCATTTTCGTATGCATCATCATGAAGTTTCTCGAGCTCTTGGATCTGCAAACGGCGATGCTTGCCTGCCTCCCCTAGGTCCATGTTGACCTTCCTAATAGCCCGAAAGGCTTTGTGTTCAATTTCCACTAGGAGATGGCACGGCTTGCCGTAGACCAACCTATACGAAGTCATCCCAATCGGGGTCTTGAAAGCAGTCCTATAAGCCCAAAGGGCATCATCCAATTTCAAACTCCAATCTTTGCGAGATTGGTTAACTGTTTTCTCAAGGATGGACTTGATTTCCCGATTGGAGACCTCAGCTTGCCCGTTCGTTTGGGGGTGGTATGTCGTAGAGACTCGATGGGTTACTCCATAATTGTTGAGAAGAGAATAAACAACCCTGTTATAGAAATGTCTCCCACGGTCGCTTATGAGGGGTCGAGGGGTCCCAAATCGGTTGAAGATATAGGTGCGCAGAAAGTTCACTATAACTTTTGAATCATCAGTTTTTGTTGCCTTGGCCTCAATCCACTAGTAGACATAGTCGACAGCAAGAAGGATGTATGTATTCCCAAAGGAGTTCGGGAATGGACCCATGAAATCAATCCCCCAGATATCGAAAATCTCACAAGAAATTATATTGGTCAGAGGCATCTGGTTGCGAGCACCTATATTCCCCATTGCTTGACATCGATGGCAAGACGTGCAGTACATATAACTGTCCTTGAAGATCGACGGACAATAGAGACCGGCTTCGAGGACCTTTAGAGTTGTTTTCTTGGCTGCGAAATGACCACCCTCTGTTGATGAATGGCAAAATTTTAAGATTGAGGGCACTTCATCCATTGTTACACACCTCCTGATGATCTAGTTTGAACAATGCTTCCATAGATAAGGATTGTCCCAAATGTAGTACTTGGACTATTTCTTGATGCATTGTCATTCGGATATAGAGGCATCGGTAGGGAAAGCAACGGTCGCAAGGTAGTTGGATACATCAGAAAACCAGGGGAAATGGACAGCTTGGGCAAGACACAAACGCTCGTCAGGGAAAGTATCATGGATAGGCACCTGTGAATCATCCTCTTGGACTGGTAGCCTGCTTAGATGGTCTGCAACCAAATTCTCTCTTCCTTTCTTATCCTTTATCAAGATGTCAAACTTGATAACTATCGATACCACAAAAGCGGCATCTCCACTACCCCGCCGGGTGACCCGGCCAGCATACTGTACCCGTCACGGGAGACGAGGCCTTGTTCATGCCGCCCTTAGCCTGGCGACCGACCCTGGGATGGTCGACATTAGCGGGGGGGCTCTCATGCGGCATCCCATCCCAGGTCATCCATGACGTCACTCCGCATGACGTCATCCCGTATGACGTCACTGAAGGCCACTCCAGCGGCATATATCACCCCAGCGACACCTGCCAGGGACTATTCCCACCCCTTGTCGGTACACTCCTTCCTTTACCTATAAATACCCCCACCTTTTCAGACAAGAGGGTAAGTCTAAGATAGCGTACCGAACCCCTGTCATTTTTGCTATTGACACTGACTTTGGCATCGGAGTGTTTACGCCGGAGACCCCCTCCGGCGCTTTGCAGGTGACAAAGACTCCAATACAGTGTTCCCGACTAGCCCAGATCAAGCCGATCCTGCTCGGTATCCCCCGGACTCTTATCAAATGGTGCTTTCGTTGAGAGCTTTGGTTAATTAAGTGAGTTTTCCTTAGTAACCAAGCTCTGTTCTTTCTGAGAGTCGAAGGATCATGGCTTCAGATTCAGAATCCACACCCCCTCACACTCGTGGGGTTCATGCGCGTAGGGAACTTTTTTCCACGTCTTCGTCAAGTACATACGTCACATCACGTGAAACATCTTCTGCGCAGACAGACTTTCTTTTCGGGCTGACAGCTGGCACCTCATTTTCTCAAACGGGCACCCCGTTTTCCCAAATGGGTAGCCCATTTCCGCAAATAGGTTCCCTTATTTCCTAAATGGGTGCCCCGTTTTCTCACATGGGCGGATCCAGACACTCTGTCTCTCCGCTTGTAAGTTCTAGGATGGATGGCCCAACTACTCCCTCGGTAAGCTCGATGTTAGCTCTTCATGCCCACTTGGACTATTTGATAGGGATGGCCGCAGGCTCCACTTCTAGTGCAGAGACATCAGGCGTGTCTTCTCGAGTTGTTTTCACTCCGTCTATTGTCGCTGATTGACCAATATCGCCTCGTCGCCAGGAGAGCGTCCCTCTGACCTCACCTGCC
Organism: Viola odorata; assembly: GCA_963691705.1. Classification (NCBI taxonomy): domain Eukaryota; kingdom Viridiplantae; phylum Streptophyta; class Magnoliopsida; order Malpighiales; family Violaceae; genus Viola; species Viola odorata. Next base: position 44,609,318 of record OY829545.1, on the reverse strand, counting down.
ATAAGTGTGCCATTCAGCTTTGTGCAATTGGTAGACGGATAAGAGGAGCACTACATACCGGGGATACCGCGGATTCCTGTCTCCCAAGTGGAGCGACCGGTAGATGAATACCGAGAGCGCTGGGACGGCAGGAGAGAGGGAGCCAGTAGGGAGGTATCTATGGAGCGGAGTGAAAGATCAAGCAGTAGGAGGCGACGAACCCGTTCGCCTAGGAGTCGTAGCAGGTCTCCCAAGCAGCAACGCACCCCGGAGCCTCGAGGGCACAGGCGACACCTGGACATGTCTCCTCCTCATCATGATCGTGAGATCTTGGACGACACCGCTGGTCATCCTTTCACCCATCGTGTGAGGCACCACAGGGTCAGCCGACATGTTAAGCTCCCAACGGAATCATACGATGGCACCAAAGACCCCATTTCGCATCTTAATAAGGTGAAGGATTTTGTCCAGTTTCAAACGCACAATGACGCGGCGTTGTGTCAGATATTCATTATGACATTGTCAGGGGTAGCCTGCCTCTGGTTTGAAGGACTTCCTGCTCGATCAATTGATAATTTCCTGCAACTTGAGGCCAAGTTTAAGAGTCGCTTTAGCACAGCTATCCCCATTCGAAAGTCTGCAGCAGCCTTGTTTGATATATGTAGAAAACCAGAGGAGTCTTTGAATAGTTATCTTGGTCGTTTTGATATGGAAATGTCGTTAACTCCTGGTATTACTATTGATTTCGCCATAGAAGCTTTGAAGCGGAATTGTGGATACGGGAAGCTGAGAGATACGCTGATGGTGGATCCCCCAACGACTTTAGATGCGCTAAGGTTGAAGGCTCACAATTATGCGAGGATGGAAGAGGATGAATACAGAAACAGGATACGGGATGCGCCCCAGAACGCCCCTCCTGCTCCCACGGCTCAAGGCAGTGTGACCCACGATGCCCGTCCGGGTGACGAGTACACCCAGCGGAAAGATTACATCCCCAAGGTGTCGAATCACCCGAAGGGTAATTACTCTAGAGGAAGGGGCGGCGGTCTGAACGTTCAGCGACAGGGGGATCCCCCTAAGGGCCGGACGTACGATCCCGACCTTCCTCCCCTTACACTCCCACGAGTGGAAATCTTAGCCATCATTCAGCAGCGGAACCTGCCGATCCGCTATCCAGCCCCTGTGAAGCCAGGGGTGGTCATGGGGGGAAGGGAAAATGCTTTTTGTAAATTCCATAAGGTTAAGGGGCATTCTACATAGGCATGTAGGGAATTGAAGGTAGCAATAAAGCGCCTATTGGAAGAAGGCTATCTTGGAGAATTCGCCACTCGTATGAGAGAAGAAACCAGGAGCGACCCTCCGCACGGGGCATTGGGTGACCATCAATTGCCTCCTCCCCTCGGGAACAGCGGAACTTCTGAGGCAAAGGGGAAAGAAGCGCTAATGATGTATGACGAGGACATCCCTATTATTAACATTATCGCTGGGGGCGCGTCGTTCCTGGATGAGATTACCCCAGCAACACTCGTGACAGGAGAGAAGCTGAAACGGGAAAGCCAGCCCGTAAAAAAAGGGGCGATCGATGCACTGGACAAGATGGTAATATCTTTTTCAGAAGAAGACGAGAAGGGCGTCGTCTTCCCTCACAATGACGCGCTAGTAGTCACACCGGTTGTTGGGAGCCATGGCGTGCTAAGGACCCTCATTGATAACGGCAGTGCGGTAAACTTATTTTCGTTGGAAGCATATAATCTCCTGAAACGCCCTGCCGCGGAACTGGCGCCTTGCAAGAAACCAATTATTGGAGTGGACGGCATCCATATACCTGTAATTGGAGTCACAACGCTGCCTGTGTATTTTAGAGAAGACGCGTCGAGACGATCAGAAGAGTTGATTTTCTTGGTCGTGGATCTTATTTTACCGTATAATGTCATTCTAGGGCGGCCATTCCTCAATCGTTTTGGGGCGGCGGTATCTCAGAAACACCTCAGAATGAAATACCCCTCTTGGGAAGGGGTAGTATCGATCAAGGGGGATCAAAAGCTAGCCGCCGAGTGTTATTCACTCATGATTCAAAAAAGCTGTGATCAGTATGTGTGCGTGGCAGCGGATCCTTATGAGCAAAGGGACGAAAGGCGAACCCAGCCAGTGGATGCGATGGTGTCCATCCCTGTCCAAGGCAATGATAAGGCGAGCTTCCAGGCTAGTGACAAGTTGACCCTTGAGGAGAGGGCACAATTGGCCCGGCTGTTGAACAAGTGCAAAGAAGAGTTCGCGTGGAAACCGGCAGACATGCCTGGCGTGTCTAGGGAAGTGGTTGAGCATCGACTCAACGTTGACCCGGACGCCACGCCAGTTCAACAGAAGCGGCGAGCATTCTCTGCAGAAAAGTCAGCGGTGATTGATAAGGAGGTAGTAAAGCTGATGGATGCAGGATTCATCCGAGAAGTTCAATACCCCACTTGGTTGGCCAACCCCGTCTTAGTCCACAAGCCCAACGGAGACTGACGCATGTGTATTGATTTCACTAACATGAATGACGCTTTTCCTAAGGACTGTTACCCGCTCCCTCGGATTGATTAGTTTGTCGATCAAGCGGCAGGGTACGCATATTTGAGTTCCCTGGACGCCAATTCTGGATATCATCAAATTCCTATGGCCAAGGAAGATGAGGAAAAAACGGCATTTATAGCTCCGAAGGCCACCTACTGCTACACAGCAATGCCGTTTGGTTTAAAGAATGCAAGGGTGACCTTCCAGCGTATGGCCAACAAAGTGTTTGAAAAGCAAATCGGGAGAAATGTAGAAGCGTACGTAGACGATGTATTGGTCAAGAGCATAAGTTTCAGTGACCATCTGGCCGATTTACAGGAAGTGTTCGATACATTGAGGAAGTACCAGATAAAGTTGAACCCCCGCAAGTGCGCATTTGCATTCCAAACGGGAAAATTCTTGGGGTATGTGGTAAGCCAAAAGGGCATCCAGCCGAACCCGTCAAAGATTAAGGCTATCCATGATATGGTATCGCCGTGAACCCTTCAGGAGGTTCAGAGATTGACAGGACGCGTCATTGCTCTGGGGCGATTCATCTCTAAGCAGGGCGAGAAGTGCTTGCCGTTCTTTAAAGTCATACGTAAGAAAGCTTCTTTCGGATGGACGCAAGAGTGTGAAGAGGCGTTCGTGGGCTTGAAAACATACTTGTCGTCCGACTTGGTACTAACACGACCGGAGCCGAGCGACACCCTATTTTTGTACCTCGGCGTCGCGGATGAAGTGGTCAGTGCCGTTTTGGTCCGAGAGGACAATCACGTCCACCACCCCGTGTTCTTTGTTAGCCATGTGTTAAAAGATGCCGAGGTGCGATATACCCACATTGAAAAGGTGGCATTCGCCCTGCTACAGTCCACACGGAAGATGGACAGGTACTTCCAGGCCCATCCAGTTATCGTGCTCACGGATCAGCCATTGAGAAGAATTCTTAGGAAACCAGAATCCTCGGGGAGGATGTTGATTTGGTCAATTGAGCTGGAACAATACGGATTACAGTACAAAGCTCGGCCATCCATAAAAGCTCAGGTTCTGGCAGATTTTATCGCCGAGTGTACATTTACTGGGGATAAGGCGGCGGAGCCGCTCGAAAAGAAAGAAAGTGATGCAAAGGTCCCATTCTCAGAGGCCCCCGCGAACACATGGGTCATCTATGTATACGGCGCCAAAAATCAGGAGCTGGTGGGAGTTGGCATATACATGATCGGGCCACATAATGTGCAGGTGCGGCACGCCATCAGAATCCTGCAACCATTGTCCAACAACGCAACAGAGTATGAAGCGCTATTGGCGGGGCTTAGAATAGGAAGAAGCCTTTTCGCTAAAACTGAAAGCGACCTGGTAACAAGAGCCCCATGGTTGAGAATACGAGGGGACTCCAAATTGATAATTGATCAAGTCTTGGGACATTGCCAAGCTAGAGAACCGATCATGGCGCAATACCTCTCGAAAGTGAAAAAGGAATTGGCAGAAACGGAACAAAGCGGCGTGTGTGTTACTTTCGAACACATTCCGCGGGAGGACAATACAGAGGCGGATATTCTTGCCAAGGCGGCAGCTAATCAGGAGGTTGTCCTACCAGAAGGCGTGCACTATGAGGAAAGGTCATTACCGTCCTTCATGGAGGAACAGTTGTCGCTATGTGTGGAGGAGATTGAAAAGGACTAGAGAGTCCCTGTGATAAAAATTTTGAAACACGACGAGCTACCCAGCGACAGTACAGAGAAGAAAAAAGTGCTGAAGCAAGCGGCAAGGTGCACTTATTATGATGGGGAGTTAATTCGGAGATGTTTCTCGCACCCAGCCTCAAAATGTATAACGGAACAAGAAGGCCTCCATACCCTGCGAGAGATTCACGAAGGCATCTGCGGCATGCACGTGTCGGGTGGTACCATGGCCGCGCAGGTGTTTCAGTCAGGATTCTATTGGCCCACTATTCCAAGGGATTGTAACAACTTTGTGCAGTCATGCCATAAATGTCAAGAATTTGCCAAAATTCCTCGACGACCCGCCACTAAAATATCTCAGATCGTGGCACCTTGTCCTTTTGCCAAGTGGGGAATCAATATTTTAGGCCCTTTTCCTAAGACCAGGTCTCAACTGAAATTCGTAATTGTGGCAGTGGACTAACTTTACCAAATGGGCAGAAGCGGTAGCGGTAGCCAGTATTACGACGGAAAAGGTGTGGCACTTCTTTAAGCACCAAGTGATCATACGTTTCAGGGTGCCTCGTGTGCTAGTTAGCGACAATGGGGCACAATTTACCAGCCACTTCTTCAAAGAGCAATGTGAAGAATTCCATATCGAACAGAGGTTTTCCTCTGTGGCGCATCCTCAGACTAATGGCCAGGCGGAGGTAACCAACCGAAGCATACTGAGCGGTATCAAGAAAATCTTGAGGGGTCAAAAAAGAAGTGGCCAGACGAGCTACCCTACGTAATGTGGGCCTACCGCATGACCCTCAAAACTAGTACGGGGGAAACGCCCTTTGTGATGGCCTTTGGTACCGAGGCAATGACGCCCGTCGAAATTGGCGCCCTAAGCTTAAGGGTGGAATATTTCAAGGAGGAGTTAAACGAGGAAAGGTTACGTGCTAACCTTGATATGTTGCCTGAGGCGCGCGAGGAAACCCTCTTGAAAATAATGCACTATAAAAGAAGAATGGCGCGGTATCACAACAGACATGTCAAGGAGCGGCTGCTAAAGGCGGGAGACCTCGTGCTCAGGGACAAACGAGCAGCGGGCCAACGAATGTGGAAACTTAGCCCAAGCTGGGAGGGCCCGTACCGCGTCACTCGTGTTATCGGAAAGGGAGCGTATCACCTCGAAATAATTGACTGTACTCCCCTACCTAACTCTTGGAATATTGCTCGATTAAAATTATATCATGCTAGAATTTGACATGCCGTGTGGCATGGTTTTGAAATTGAAAATGTGACATGCCGTGTGGCATGGTCTTGAAATGAAAATTATGCTTTGATGAAATGTTGACATGCCGTGTGGCATGATTTTGAAATTAAAAATGTGACATGCCGTGTGGTATGGTTTTGAAATTGAAAATGTGACATGCCGTGTGGCATGGTCTTGAAATAAAAATTATGCTTTGATGAAATGTTGACATGCCATGTGGCATGGTTTTGAAATTGAAAATGTGACATGCCGTGTGGCATGGTCTTGAAATAAAAATTATGCTTTGATGAAATGTTGACATGCCGTGTGGCATGGTTTTGAAATTGAAAATGTGACATGCCGTGTGGCATGGTCTTGAAATGAAAATTATGCTTTGATGAAATGTTGGCATGCCGTGTGGCATGGTTTTGAAATTGATGAAATATTGACATGTCGTGTGGCATGGTCTTGAAATTGATGAAATGTTGACATGTCGTGTGGCATGGTTTTGAAATTGATGAAATATTGACATGTCGTGTGGCATGGTCTTGAAATTGATGAAATATTGACATGCCGTGTGGCATGGTTTTGAAATTGATGAAATATTGACATGTCGTGTGGCATGGTCTTGAAATTGATAAAATATTGACATGCCGTGTGGCATGGTTTTGAAATTGATGAAATGTTGACATGCCGTGTGGCATGGTTTTGAAATTGAAAATGTGACATGCCGTGTGGCATGGTCTTGAAATGAAAATTATGCTTTGATGAAATGTTGACATGCCGTGTGGCATGGTTTTGAAGTTGAAATTATGACATGCCGTGTGGCATGGTCAAGTAATTGAAATAGTGCTTTGACATGCCGTGTGGCATGGTCAAGTAATTGAAATAGCGCTATGTTGACATACCGTGTGGCATGGTCAAGAAATTGAAATAATGCTATGTTGACATGCCGTGTGGCATGGTCAAGAAATTGAAATAATGCTATGTGACATGCCGTGTGGCATGGTCTAGGAATTGAAATTGTGTTATAATGCTATGTGACATGCCGTGTGGCATGGTTTTGAAATTGATAAAATGTTGACATGCCGTGTGGCATGGTTTTGAAATTGAAAATGTGACATGCCGTGTGGCATGGTCTTGAAATGAAAATTATGCTTTGATGAAATGTTGACATGCCGTGTGGCATGGTTTTGAAGTTGAAATTATGACATGCCGTGTGGCATGGTCAAGTAATTGAAATAGTGCTTTGACATGCCGTGTGGCATGGTCAAGTAATTGAAATAGCGCTATGTTGACATACCGTGTGGCATGGTCAAGAAATTGAAATAATGCTATGTTGACATGCCGTGTGGCATGGTCAAGAAATTGAAATAATGCTATGTGACATGCCGTGTGGCATGGTCTAGGAATTGAAATTGTGTTATAATGCTATGTGACATGCCGTGTGGCATGATCTAGGAATTGAAATTGTGTTATGATGAAATGTGACATGTCGTGTGGCATGGTCTAACAATTATTGTGGAAATATCTCTTGTTCCTTGTTGGATGTCTGTGTGATGTGTAGATAACAAGGAAAGAATGGTGCTGGAAGTGAAAAATTCTGGCATTGGGAGGCCGGCCCTGATCAGGCGGCTCGCCAAGAGGAGACACGCTCCAGCACTGTCGGGAGTGAAAAGTCCTATCCTGGGGAGACCCAAAGAGGGCACGCCCCGACTCCCCTGGGGTGCAAAGTCCTATCCTTGTGACAACCCACGCTTACAAAGGCGGATGATCATTAAGTGAGGCACGACCCTAGGGAAGATAAAAACTCCACCTCGCAAGTGAAAATCCTATCCTTACGATGGTAGCGCTAACATAGGCACCTCGTTAAGAGAGGGCACGTTCCGAGGTGTGAGGGCAACGCTAAGGAAGTGAAAAGTCATATCCTCGTGATGGCCGGCCTTGATCAGGCGGCGCACTGAGAGGTGGCACTTCCCGGCCAATTGAGGAAACGAAAAAGGTCACGATACCCCAGCTAGTAACCGTAAGGGACAAACCCGGTGAAGTTTGGCTGGACGAATAAGTGACACGAGCGACATCGGGGGAGATGGCGCCGAATGAGTCGGGTCAAATGTGCGGCCACACCCCAAGGTAATTAATATATTGTAGATGTCGCTACTAATGTAAATGATAAGTGAAAATGTGCAGAAAATTCGGCACAAGCGATATCTCGGAAGGATCGCGCTAAGAAAGTGAGGAGCGCGCGCGGCAATGGCCCAAGGTAACTAAGGTTTCTCGGGAATATGTCGCTACTAACAATGTCATAAGAAAAATGTGCAGAAAATTTAGTAAAATGTCAAAGTGATGGAACACTTGGAAAATAATGACGTCGCGGAGAAGCAGAGCGTCCAAAGGGGAGATCCAGTCGTCTCAACCGCGGTACGAGATAATGATGAGGAGCGGATCTACCCCATTGCGCAGAGAGAAACGCGCGACGACATGGCGTGTTGCGACCCCGTAAGGGAAGTTCAAAGGCGTAGGCCACATCAGTTCAACAGTGGCAACCAGTTTTGGAAAGAAGCGCTAACGAAAGTAAAGTGAGAAGGATCACCGATAAAGTAAAATGATTGCAAATTGTGCAAGCTATTTGTACAAGAGGGGGTACTTATGTAAACAAAAGGCCCCAAAAAGCACAAAAAGGACAAAGAAGTCGGGCCGCTTGATGGACCAAAAGAGAAGTGACATTTATGGCCTGGGCATGCTGCTATTCCCCTCGCCGTGCCGTGGCCTCTTCACTTGACGGTAGCCCTCTTCCGTGAGGAACCCAGACTTTTGCTTAAACAGGCGGATAATGGCGTCAGCATCAAAGAAATGGTGGTCGTGGTGCTCAATGAAGCAGTCGGCCATGAGGCCTGCAGTTTGTTCCATAAACCATTTACACTTGTCCGCCGTTTCCTCCGTAAGAGCGGCATACTTACTTTGCTCCGCTTGAAGGGCGGCATCCCCCGCCGCCCGGAGTCCTTTGGCCTCTTCCAACTCTTTCCTCGCAACTCCCAAACTATTTTCCACACATTGTCGCTCCTCAACACTCTTCCGCAGCTCCTCTTGAGTTTTATGAAGTTCCCTTTGGTACTTGCTAATTTCTTCCAAGAGCTGGTGGTTAGTGTTGCGTCATTCCTGGGAGGAAGATTGGAGAGAGCTCATTCGTCTCATCACATTCCTAGACCAGTAATGGAAACCCTGAAAGCTAGAGAACAGATGGGTCCTTATCTGTTGTAGTTGCTCGCCCTCTGTAACAGAAAGGAAGGCCTGCTCCTCCTCCTCAACCAACATCAGATGCCCTGCCAGATAGGCCGATGTCGCTAAGGAGTTGTCGCCCCCCAATGCTGGGAACCCAAGCTGGCGAATGTTGCTTAAATCAACTTGATGAGTGGCGGCTCCGCTGGAGAGTATAGTGCTTAGGTCGGCCACCATGCGCGGAGTGTCCACCGGGGGAAGAGAGGGAGAGACTGTCTGAACAGTAGTAGGAATGAAGAAGACATCAGGAGGGGACGGAGGGGAACGATTAGATGGCCCAGCGTCAATGTTGAAACCCCCGGTTGGTAGGGGAGGAAAGTCCTCCTCTGCAAGATCCTCCAGGAAGTCCAAGGGATTGTTAGGTGGAGGAGACGACGCGGCAAAAGAAGAGTGAAGCGGCGCAGAGGTAGCCCCCTTCCCTGTCAAGCCAGAGCCTTGATGACCCGCCAAGGGGCCGGTATTAGTGACGCCACCTTGTCTCTCCTGACCAGCGGCAAGGTCATTCACTGAAGCTGAGTCCTCATCAAGACACGGTCGCTTGGGGCCAAGAATACCCGACAAATCCATGCCGTCATGCGAAGGAGTGGCAGAAGAGGCAACAGCCGTGGTATCCTACGACCAAAAGAAATAGGGGAATTAAGAAATGGACACAAAACATATAGACGGAGGGAATCTCGTGAAAAAACCACCTGAATAGGAGGACGGGTAGGCGCAATAACACGAAGGCGGAGAGTTCTTTTCTTCTTTCTTGCAACGGGAGGACGAGAAGATGACGCTTGGGCAGGAACAACGCTAGGGGAGGAAATTGGCTCAGCAGCTGGTGTGGCAGTAGCCTCCGCTCGAGGAAGAGAAGAGGACTCAGGCGCAGAAGTGGACGCGTGCGTGGTGTCAGTCATGGCACCAGCCGAGGTGGCAGAAAGAGCCCTTTTTTCTCTCTTCTGTTGAGCTCTTCTCTCTCTTTTCTTGATGCAGTCAGGTTTCCACCCGGCGGAAGGATCTGTAGAAGCAAGAAATGAATGTTAGAGTTAGTATTGGCATGGAATAGTGAACAAAAGGACGGTGCTCACTTTGAATGCAATTCTGGACGTCGCCCTGGCACGCGAGTTCGCGAGTGCGAACACCAGGAATCCCCGACAGGTTGAGCAGCTTGTCCAGCCAGCCTTGGTCAACTGGTCCTAACTCTGGCCTGCCACCCCAGGCAGAGTCTCTGACGACGAGATTAAACCCGCTCCGCCACAATGGCTGGGGTAGATTGATGATGAAGAATCCTTTCTTCCAAGCATCAATAGAAGATTCAAGGAATAACAACTTCCAGGTAAAGGGGTTTAGAGCTTCAACATCATAGCGAGGCGATATCGCTATGATACCGTTGTTATGGTGGTACAATTGAAAAAGGGAGCGAAGTAGCAACAAGGAAGGAGATTCATTCCCTATATATCTACAAAGGGCTATAAAAGCATAAATGCCACAATAGGCGTTCGGACTCTATTGGGCAGCATTCAGATCAAATTCAGAGAATAAGTCGGCAATTAAAGGATCAAGAGGTAACCAAAAGCCATAATGAAACATTTTGGCATAAAGAACCCTACTGTTGCCAGGTAATTCGCTATTAAGGCGAAGGGACTTTGGGGCAACTTCAGTAGAATACCCCTCCAGCTGGTCAAGAGCAGCATTGTAGCTCCGCAGGCGCCGTCGAAGGACGGCGGTGGAAGCAATGGTGGAAACAGTAGTGTCAATATCCCCCTCCCTAGTAGAGCGGGGATAACGGCGATTACGAGCCATGTGCAAGGTTAAAAGAAGGATAGAGAGGAAGGTACCTGTGGTGAGAAGAAGATCAGAGCACCCGGGCGGCAGCGGATCGTAGAAGGAAGAAGAGGAATTGTCTTTTCTTTTTTTGTTTTTCGAAAGAGAAAGGTAACAAAAGATAAAGAGAAAGCACGTGGGGGTTTTATAACCCTAAAGACTAAAGGGAACGACGAGTCAAGTGATTGTAGTGTGTGACGTGTCAAGGGCAAAGAGACACGGGAAGCGGGTGCAATCCCTGAGGAGCGAAAAGACATGCTCAGCCCGCCAGCCTTTTAGCGTTCCCCTTTGATGACACGTGGGCTCAAAGCATCATGGCTGTCTCCCCCGTATCAAATAAAAGAAGTCAGAGCATTAAATGCTCTGAAAAGGGCGCAGTCAAACCCAGCGCAAAGGAGCGGTAAGATGTAATGACACGGCATGCAAGAGGCAAAGTGCGAAGAAAAGGTAGTCAAGCGACATGTGATAAAGGGCGACATCGTTAAGAAGCACGCATTATTTGGTCAAGATTGCAAGATCTGTTAATTATTACAAGCAAGGAGGCGACGACAAAGTCCAAATGGGAAAAATAGTACAACAAGGGAGTAAGTAAAGAAGCGACACCCACAATCAAGCGGCATCAAATAGGCCCTTCCCAGGCACTGATCCGCTACTCCTCTTCGGAGGAGAGGAAACCCTCTTGGCTCTCATCAATCTCTTTCATCCTGGCGGAGGCATACTTGGCGACCTCAGCGGGGTCAGCGGACCTGCCGCGGTGCTGATCTGTCACCCCGGCGATAAAGGCTTGTTCGGTTTTCTTCTTCCACCAGGTCACCTTCTTGAAAGCTTTTGATAGGTCCGCATCGCGGGAGGCCACCTCCTCAAGAAGGAATGAGTTTTTATTCCTCTCAGCCACCAACTCAGCCTCTAAAGCTTCAACCTGGGCTTTTCCTTTAGATCTTTCCCGAGAAAGGTCAACGCGGCACTCGCGCAGTTCGGCCTGAGCGCGTTTGTGGAGTCGCGACAGATCCTCTACCTTTGCTAGGGCACCAGAGTTTTGAGATTGGGCACCACGAGCCTTGATGAAGTAATGAAGTTGTCAAAAGGCAGCAAGGCAGTTGTTCATGACGCGCATATACTGAACTTCGGGAGGAAGCTGCAGCAGCCTACTCTCCTCCTCGGAGGCGCAAAACATTTCACAGGCCAAGATAGTCGTGGGCTGATCTTGCGATAAGGGGTCTGATATACCCAGGGCACGGAACCCGTCAGTCTTAAATTTTGACAGATTTAGCCGGTGAGAGGGGGCCCCTTGAGGCCCGTCACGGGAAAGATCAGCAACAAAGCAAGGGGTGGAGATACCGCCCAAGCCCCCAATGTCTCGAATTGAAGTAAGGAACAATGGACAAGGGGACTTCGGGGGAGAGTGAGAAGAGCCAGGTCCGCTTGGGACTGAGGGTCGCACGTCAGGAATATAGGGGCCAATGGGCGAATGTGGACGCTCTATGACAGGAGCAGAATCCGCGGCGGATGGTGGCATAATCGCAGTAGAGGAGACCTTGTTGGGGGCAGCCAAACCCAGAGTCAAGGAAGCGCCACCCAGCGAAGTGGCACCCTCCCTAGTGGTGTCGGGGGAAGTGGCAGTCTGGGAAGCGACGGTAGTTGCGGCGTCGCTTGGAGGAGATTGAGCAGCTATCTTGGCCACTTGAGCCTCGCTTGCTTCCCTTAGCTTCCTTCGTTGAGGTGAGGTAGTCGGGCGGAGGCTCAGTTCCGTGTCCATGTCCTCCATGTCCTCGACTCCGTAGGAGAAAATCTTTATCTCAGTCACTCGCAAACCAGACCCGGACCTCTTCTTCCGGCTGGGTAACCAGTTTTCCATGAAGCGGGAAGTGTGGAAGGAGGAACCGCTTTCCTTGGAGAGAATCTCGTCTAAAGTCTTTTCTTTATGGGCATACGGTGATCAGTTCGAGCCCCAGCGGAAGTAGAGGGAGCAGTCGTTGAAGAGGCGACAACCTTGTGAGGAGCGTCACCTTCGGAGAGCGGTCGAGTGACGATATCCCCTGCGAAAAGTTATGTTAGTAAGTAAGGGGTAAGCAAAGCAGCGGCGATGCTCAAAAGCTCACCTATGGTACACTCAGTTAAAGGCCTGTACAAGGCAAAGTTTCGGATCTGGAAAGAGGACTCCATCTCCAGTAAGGCGTTGGCCTGATCTAACTCTTCCCTAGACAGAGGTGTTGGCCTCGCCCAATCAACCACCTCCAGGTTGAAATCAGGACGCCACAGGCGAGAGGGTAATTCGACAACGAAGAAACCGCTCTTCCAGTTTTTGACGTTCCCCTCAAATCCTTGAAATTTCTACCAAAAATGTCTCACTAGAGCATCATCCCATCTTGGAATAATATTAATGAAGCCGTCGCGAAAAACCATAGTCAAGAACTTGTGGAATAAAGCGACAGAGGGAGCAAGAACATCTTTTAATTCGCAGGCACGAAGGAAGGCGTAGATGCAGCTCCATGAGGAAGGGGTAATCTACGCAGGGTTAAGCCCGTGCTCGCGCAACACACGTTCTAGCGTGTCATGAACTGGGAGGCGGAACCTATATTGAAACATTTTAAAATAAAGAATTCTATGAGTTTTCCAGAGCCGGCTATGAAGCCTCATAGTGTTAGAAGGAATAGTGGGGCGATAGCCGCAGGGGAAGGTAATATTATTACTTTCCAGTTCGAGGCGTAAGACAGTGGGGCAAGTAAAGATGCTAGGGGTGTTTTCAAGCTCGGGATATTGAGAAATTGGCCTAGGGGTAGCTAAAGAGCTAGATTGAGATCTCGTGCGAGGCATGATACATAAAGCAGCAAAGGAAAATCAAAAGCAAGATCGAGCAGAATACCTTGAAAGAGAGAAGGCTGAAATTAATGGGCGAGTCGTCTGGATGCGAACGAGAGAATTTCCTCAGAGCGAGCGAAAAACGAAGAGAGTTCTGAAGTATAAAAGGAGCAAAAAGGTACTAAGAAGGAGCATTTTTCCTTTTAAAAGAGACGGTGGAAAAGTCAGACAGAAGGACAACCTATCACAGCAAGACACATACGGGACAAACGGGACACGTGGAAAGACCCTGACAGAAACTTAAAGTCAAGCGCTCGCCTCGAATGTCGTAAAAGAAAGACTCGTTAATTACAAAAAACCCCACAAAGATGGTCGTATAAAGCAGCAATTGTCTGTCTAGTGGCAGTTATCCTATGGGGCGGCGATTATAGCAAAAACAAAAGCGAAAAGAAAAAGACAAGCGACATTTCGTTTCATTTCATTCTGTTTTATTCATTGAAGGAGAAAGCCAGCGGCATCTACAATAATTACGACATCATCAGTCTTCGTCTGCCCAGTGAATGTCATAAACATAATCATATTCCTCCGGAGACGATGGCGACCCACTGTTATAGAAAGGAAAGGGTTCGCCAATCCTGAAAGGTCTTTTACCAAGCCCAGTCGCGGAACCTGTCGTAGGGGCAGTTTCTTCCTTTGAAGCGGCATGGGAGTTTTCCTCCAGGATCGGGGTGACCAGTCCTATGGTGGCATCTTGCATAGAAGTCATGTCCTTGGGAAAAGGACAAGGGACGGGTGGTGACACCTCATCCTTGTGCCGCATCGAAAGGTAGTGAGGTTCAAAGTCGGCAAAGAAGGATTCGAAAGATTGTTTCTTTGTTTCTTTCAATCTCTTGCAACCCCGGCACTCTACGGAATGTCTGGCAGGCCTCCAGGGGGTGAGAGTGGAGGATTGTCAGAGTCGGGAGAAGTCGGAGGGGTCGGAGGAGAATCGCGAGCGGCAGTATGCAAAAAACGGGAGTCAGCCATGGAAATATCAGTAAGAGTGAGAAGCAAGAAGGAGAAAGATGAACAAAAAAAGAAAGGAAGAGCCCCATTATATAGCCGAGGTGAGGAGGCGTGCCTGCCTTTTTCACGTATTATCGAGGACAGTTAATGCTATCAGAGATAATGTCTGTTGGGGGAGAAAGATCTGACTCCGCAACTGTCAAAAGTCTGCACCAGCCAGGAGGCACCGAAATCGTTGCCCAATCTGTTAACACCGAAAACGGCGCAAAATATATTCAGAACGGATGCGATATGGGAAAATCATCATTATGAGCCAGGTAGGCAAATAAAGTTACGGGATCCCAAGGGACACCAAGCTCACAATAAGTGGGAACAAAAATTATTTTCTAAGAAAGATGATATGAGAAAGAAGAAAAACATTGACAGCGCGGCAAGTGAACAAGGGAAAGCATGTTTATTTATTTAAAGGGCTCAGCGGCCCGAGATTACAAAAAGGCCTAACAGCCCGGAGTTACAAAAGGTGGCCCTAGAGGAGCACAGAAAGACACGCCAAGAGGATCCCCATCGCTGGTCAGGCATTCGACCCAGCGTCATCATCTTCCCATTCCAGGAAAGGAATTTCCCTCAGGGCATCCGCAAGAGCCATCAGTTCAGAAGAATAGGCCCTCATGCTCTTCAGGCAGCATCCCAGCAAATCCTTCCTATGCTGTAGCGTTGACATCAGCAGCTGAATCTGAGAAACAGCCACTAACAGCTTCACCGCTTTCTCCACGGGACTGAAATCCTCTAGGGTAACAGCAGCCTGTCTAGCTTGCAAGGGAGTCAGCATCCCTTGGAGCTCTAGCATATCCTCCGAGGTCTTAATGCTCAGCGAACCCAGGAAATCAGTATCTGCCTGAGTTAGGTTCCTCAGGGCATGGGTTTTGGAGAGCAGGAAGTTTTTGGTGACTTCGTCCATAAGGAGAAGAGAGATGAAGAAATTCGAAGAGAGACGTGAAAAATTTGTGAGAGTTATGAGGCAAGTGCAAAATGAAAGGCCTATTTATAGACTTCAGAAAAAGGCATTTCGAAGATATACCTTTATCGATCGTCGAGCCCACATTGGGGGAGAAACCTCTGAAGGGGCAGGACCGGAGATGTTGTGATAGCCCTTGGTAAACACTCGAGCTAGTTTTCATTTGGGCATATGATAACTATCGATACCACAGAAGCGGCATCTCCACTACCCCACCGGGTGACCCGACCAGCATACTGTACCCGTCGCGGGAGACGAGGCCTTGTTCATACCGCCCTTAGCCTGGCGACCGACCCTGGGATGGTCGACATCAGCGGGGGGGCTCTCATGCGGCATCCGCACGGCGGCATCCCATCCCAGGTCATCCATGACGTCACTCCGCATGACGTCATCCCGTATGACGTCACTAAAGGCCACTCCAGCGGCATATATCACCCCAGCGACACCTGACAGGGACTATTCCCACCCCTTGTCGGTACACTCCTTCCTTTGCCTATAAATACCCCCACCTTTTCAAACAAGAGGGTAAGCCTAAGATAGCGTACCGAACCCCTGCCATTTTTGCTATTGACACTGACTTTGGCATCGGAGTGTTTACGCCGGAGACCCCCTCCGGCGCTTTGCAGGTGACGAAGACCCCAGTACAGTGTTCCCGACCAGTCCAGATCAAGCCGATCCTGCTCAGTATCCCCCGGACTCTTATCAAAACTCTTGAAGTAACAAGATCCATCGAATGAGGCGGGGCTTGGTGTCAGCCTTTGTCAATAGATACCTAAGGGCTGAATGATCTGAATAGACTATGACATGTGTGCCCAAGAGGTATTGTCTGAATTTGTCTAGGGCATAGACGACTGCCAAGAGCTCTTTCTCTGTAGTGGTGTAGTTTTGCTGGGCTGGATCTAGCAACTTTGAAGCATAATATATGACATACGTCTCTTTATCTTTCTTCTAGCCCAAGACGGCTCCAAGTGCAAGTGAGCAGTCAGGGGCTCGAATGATGGGAGCAGTGATGAGTTTGTTCTTGAGCATATCAAATGAGACTTTGCAACTGTCATCAAACATAAATTCCATATCTTTCTGAAGTAACCGACACATAGGCTAGGTGATTTTGGAGAAATCCTTGATGAACCGCCTATAGAAACCTGCATGCCCTAGAAAGGAACGCACATCTCAAACACAGGAGGGATAGGGCAAGGACTCAATTACTTCAATTTTTACTTTATCAACCTCAATGCCTTTGCTAGAGACGATGTGGCCCAAGATGAGACCTTGATCTACCATGAAGTGACACTTCTCAAAGTTCAACGCTAAATTGGTCTCTATGTAGCGTTGTAGAATTTTCTTCATGTTGGTTAGGCATTCAGAGAAGGAGTTGCCATAGACTTTGAAGTCATCCATAAAGACCTCGATGCCTTTCTCAATAAATTCTAAGAAAATGCTCATCATGCATCGCTGGAAAGTAGTAGGGGCATTGCATAAACCAAAAGGCATTCTTCGATAGGCGAATGTACCAAAAGGACAAGTGAAGGTAGTATTTTCCTGGTCCTCTAGGGTAACTAGAATCTGGTGGAAGTCGAAATACCCATCTAAACAACAATAATGCATCTTGCCCGCAAGACGCTCTAACATCTGATCAATGAATGAGAGTAGAAAATGATCTTTTCTGGTGGTTGCATTAAGACGTCAGTAGTCGATACACACTTGTCAGCCATTCTGTATCCTAGTCGGGATCAATGCACTGTCTTGCCCTATAGTGATTGTGATGCCAATTTTCTTGGCCACGACCTAGATAGGACTCACCCATGGACTATCAGAAATGGGGTAGATGACACCTACATCCAACAGTTTTAACACCTTTTTCTTCACCACCTCCATTATGGGATGATTCAATTGGCACTGAGGTTGGCGAACTGTCTTACTGGCATCCTCAAGATGGATTCTGTGAGTGCATAGAGCTGGTGACAAGCCCTTGATGTCGGAGATTGTCCATCCGATGGCTTGCTTAAACTCTTTCAACAAAGAAATCAACTCTTTTCCTCTGATTTATCAAGCCTGTTGGAGATGATAACTGGAAGAGACTCGTTGGCACCAAGATAAGCATACTTGAGGTGCGACGGCAAGGTCTTCAATTCAAGAATTGGTACTTGCATGAGAGAGGAACGAAGCTTAATATGATCATCATAGTGAGGAGAGATAACAGGAGGTTCTGGAGAGAATAAGTTGTTCTTCCAATGCTGCAGCAACTGAGTATAACTCGGGTGGTGCAACAACTGTCGAGGCCAAGTCCTCTAATACTTTTGGTGTGATACTTCTGTCGAGGGCAAGCTGCAATGGATCAACAGAATTCAATTTAGCAATTTCATCAACAAATGGATCGATTAAATCAACATAATTGAGACTAGAAAATTCGGAAGGATATCGCATGGATTCAAGCATATTGAATTTAATGATCTAGCCATCAAATTCGAGAGAAATGGTAGCATCATGGACGTCGATCTTAGCCCAGGCAGTAGCAAGAAATGGTCTCCCTAGTAGGATATCTATCGCTTTAGTGGATCTTTCATCCTCCATAGTAATGACACAGAAATCCGCAGGAAATATAAAGTCACCCACTTGGACAAACACATCTTCAATAACACGCTCGGGGTAGATGACTGATCGGTTGGCCAGTTGGATCGCAAGTCTGGTGCTCTTGAGTGGGCCGAGTCCTAGACTGTTGTAGATTGTCAAAGGCATGACATTAATACCAGCACCCAAATCACACATAGCCTTGCCAACGTTGACCATCCCAATCTTACAAGGAATGATGAACATCCCTTGATCCTTACACTTAAGAGGGATCTTTCGCTGAATATGGGCGGAAATATTGGCTCACACACTTATCTTATTCACCCCGGCTTGTGCTTGTTGATACACAAAGTCTTTAAGAACTTAGCATATCTAGGGACATTCTTGATTGCTTGCAATAGAGGGATATTGATGACGACTTTGTTAAAAATATCAAAGATCTCACGCTCCTCTTTTTTTTTTTTAGACTTGACTAGACGTTGAGGGAAATGCGACTCAAGGATCTTGTGGATATACTCTTGGGTGAACTCGGGTGGATTCTTATCATTTTTTGGGGAACCTCTTGGAGAACGGATTGGTTCTTCCATTACTTCTCGAATTTTTGGTTCCTTCTTCTTCTTGGGCTTGAGCTCAAATTCTGAGGATTATTCAACGTTGAGGGCAGGACATACTGGAGGTAATTCAAGAGCACTTCGAAGGGTCATAACACATGCTTCGTGCTTAGGATTTGCCTCTGTTTGCCCAGGAAGTCTTCCTCTATTTTTCAATTCTTTCATCTCAGCATTCATGACGTTGATTTGCTTTTGGAGCTCAAAAATGACTTTCGTATAATTAATTATTTCATCAATAGGCAGAGGGGCGGTAGTCTGATCCTTAGAGGGTGGATATTGGTATTGCTAATTATTGTGGTATGGAGGTCTAGGCTTGAAATTCTGCATATTGAAGGGTGGCTGAGATTGATTTCCATATTGATGCTGCTGCGGCAGCTGGCTAGGGCCAAACGATTGAGGGTTGTGAGCCCAACTGAAATTAGGGTGCTTCCAGCCCTGGTTGTAGTACTGGCCATATGGGACATTGTAGCCTCCAACGACATTAACTAATATTTCTTCGGGAATATAAGGACACGCGTCTGTAGGATGATTAACAAAGTTGCAAATTTGACAGGCCTTGATCTGGACAGGTTTCCCTGAAGCCATATTCTGTAGCATGCCCGTGATGGTTGTTAACTGATTCTCCATGGCAGCTATACGAACAACCTGGGTATGATTTGCTACTTTGTCTGATGCAATGATAGTCTTGGCCATAAGCTCAATAATAGCTTTGGCGGCAGCTGGGGCGAGCACAAAGGGAACCACCGGTGGTCGGCTTCAAGCCCTCATAGAAATACTGAATAAGAGCATGATCAGTTAGATTATGCGAAGGACACAAGGCTTGCATCTTCTTGAAGCGTTCATGATATTGCCCTAAACTCTCGTCATCTTTCTAAATAATAGAAACTAGTTGCTTGTGGGTTACACTTGTCGTAGACGCTGGACAATACTTATCGGTGAAGGCCCTAAACATCTCGGCCCAAGAAGCAATAGATCTAGGAGGAAGGTCGTAGAACCTATCTTTAGTAGCATCTTTTAGAGACCACATAAAGGCTCGCAGCTTGGCCTGGTCGATATCGACATTGGTGGGCTTCATGGCCTCGCAGACAGAGTGAAGATGCTATAGATGGCGATGAGGATTCTCTTTAGGTAATCCATGGAAAGAAAGGAGATGATGCATAACGGCGGACTTGAGTGTCCAATCATACTACACGACTGGCCAGATTATACAGCTGCTGGGAGCTTCTAGAGCAGCATTGAGATCATCTATACTCTGATCATTCGGTGGTCATGGTGAGTTTGACATATTAGGTATCTCAGGGTTGACGAACTCAGCGTTGTCGAGGTCTTGATGAAAGAAGGGAAAGTCTTCAAGAAAGAGGTCAACGAGATTATCCAGATCGGAGAGATTTCTATCGAGGGCGGGATTAGGAATTCCTCTACGGTTAATAGCTAGTCCCCTAGCTTGCCTTCGAAGTCCTCTTTCTATTCTACTAAGCTCGTGATCGAGTGGTATTAGGTCTGGTGCAGATCTCCTGGTCATACAAATAAATAAAGAAGTCAGTACTAATCAATCCCCGGCAACGGCGCCAAAATTTGACCGCGCCGTCGAAACGGGTCAAAAATAATAATAAATCCTGATGCCTAGATGTACAACTTAATTTGCGTATAGCGGTAATAGGGTCGAACCACAGGGATTAAAAGATGACAACTTGCCCTAGATGTATGACAAAGATAAATGCAATCAATAGGTAACATAGTGGGGGGGTTTGTTGGTTAAACTGGTTAACCAAAAGGTTGAGGGCAAGACAGTTAACAAAGGCAGAAATAATAAAATTAACAGAAATAACAATCATAAACATAATAAATAGGAAATTAAATAGGATAAAATCAAATAAGGAGAAATCTTAGCAAGGGATTTCCTTGGGTTGCGTCGAGTCCTAGTCAGTCATCGGCGCACCAATATTCTATTCCTATGCCATAGACGTGCTATAGGGGCCAGGTACGTTTAGGCCCCCTGCTTTCCTTCGTAAGAGAAGTTACCCCCCGTTTTCACATATGAGGTAGCCTTGACGCTTCGCCGTCTTCCTAGGCACGGGGCGGGGAGGCAATACTCAAAGGCCCATTAAGAGGAGGAAAGACACGTCTAGGGCGAGATACCTCTCAGCTTGTCAGACTCGCGGTACCACCCTAATTGGTCGCTTGCCCTAGACAGAACAGACCAAGCTAATGACAATCCATCTAGTGTCTACTCAATTCTAAGGCTTCGCGTTAGTTAAAACCAAAGAAATGACAGAGATCTAAGAACGTAAACTAGTAAGTGATCAAGCTCCTAATAAAACCAACTAGATCTAACAATAAAAATGGCAATCAAACAAATACAACAATAAGAATATATAAAGTACGGTTTGGCCTCGTGACTAACCCTTTGCAACCCTCAAAACACCCATGCTAGTAAATAAAAAACAGATTTAATATAAAGCATAAAAGGAAAGGAATGCGATGAAGGGGAAGAAAACTCAATAAATACTAGCCGGAGCTAAAGCTCCGATTTGAAGAGTTAATGCCTGTGGCGGCTACAAAAGGGAGTGACAAATCCCAAGAAGACTAAAGAAGAAAGTAGGTGAGCGGTTGCCCCTAAAAGAATTTTGTGATATGATAAGATGATGTCCTAAAAAACCCTAAAACTAACGTTTAAATACCCTCTTAGCTCACAAAAGGACAAAAGACAGCTAAGAGGGAGGTACAAAGAAGCGTGCATGACCTAGGAAATATTCTGAAGGTAGCCAAAAAGGGATCTAAAGGGAATCCAGCGTGGATCTTTCTTCACGCGTCTTTGGGAAATATTTGCACTTGTGGCAGTGAGTCTTAGGTAAAATGCGGCTCCAGATGACACCAATGCGAGTCTAGGGCTTGACGGCATGGCTCGCATCCAGGGCTCGACGCTGGTGTTGATGCTTTGCGATCCAAAAGGTAGAATTTCATCAAAAAAGGGTTATTTCAGCATCTTTTCCTCTTTGAGCCTAGATCTACAAAAAAGGTGTATTTGAAGGGAAATTAGCAGCATCATGCTTAAGAGAAGATTATAAATGAAGAGGAAAATATGCAAAAAAACACGCACTATCAGACTCCGAGAAGTGTTCCGCTTTGAGGCAACGTGACTAAGGGAGGAATCGTGCTTTGATTTCATTAAAGAGATATGGTGTGGAACAGAGTTTCAAGGGTCTAGAGATTCGCTTGACCAGCGTCTAAGGCTCTGTGTGATACGATCCTAGCCCCGAGACTAGCCCTAGGGCACACTCAACGCGCACACGTCGTGCGACCAAGGCCAATCAACCTAAAGTGTCGAGCCCAAGATGTTGAGAAGCATCCAGTGAGGTTAATACAACCTCTAGACATGGAGATAAGGCAGGAGACACTGCTTTATCAAGCCTTCACATGAAGGAGGACATGGAAGGTAGCTTAGAGGTGTCTAGCGTAAGGTTTCACTTCCATCCGAGTCAACCCATGGAAGAATAGCTTCAATCAAAGATCCAGCACATATACAAGACCGACTGGAGTCTTAGGAAGGATGTGTCCAAGTTTCAGAGTATTTAGACGAGTAGATCTCAAGAAGGTTCGAGATGACAATCTCGCACGCAAGAGTTCTAGGCGCAGACGCAACAGCCGACTTTGTCCGAACCTAGACGGAGGTACAGAGGTCAGAATCATGCGATCGAACATGTTTCTGAAACCTCCAGATGTTGTCTACATTGTGACCAAATTTCATCTCAAATGCACGAGTCGTTTGAATGTTATGTCTCTAGACAATTTCGCTGACTGCAATCATACGCGAATAAGGACTTCAAAATGCGTCTGTCAACGCGAGCGAGCATTATTCGGACCAGTTCGGCTTGGACTAGGAATATATGATCCTTCTTAATATTTTCAGATGTTATCTTTCGAATGGGATGGGTTTCAGCCCAATCGGAAGAGCGGATTGAAAGATAGGGCGGTCGAGATTTTATTGCGCAATGTGAACGCGCGAACAGCCCGCGACTTGGAGATTTCGGCCCAAAACGTGTCTAGACCATGTGGGAACATTCCAGAAGCCTTAGAAGTCTTTAATTATATTTATTAATTAGTTTTTACAGTTATTAGACTAGTAGAATTTCTATTTAGAATGTACTTAGGAGTTCTAGTTAAAATAGGTTTTCTAGTTATAGTCTAACTAGTACTTAGCGCAAGCAAAGGGGAGGAGCAAGAAGCAATGAAATTTCTCATCAACATTATTGTTCAACTTGATAGAATGGATGGACAAAGGAGAGCCACCAAGATCAAGGTCGATATGTTAAGTGAGCACATGTTTCAAAGCACTAACATTAGACGTGCCTCAAGTTCTCCCGTATTTCGTATGCCACGACTAGATAATAAAAATAGGAGTTCACTTGATGATCTAGTTGAGAGAGATAAAGGCAGAGGAGAGGGAGTCCCATGGCGTACATGTGAATCGAAGGTTACTGAGGCAAACCCTAGATGTGTGCCGCCGCACAAGACCCTAATGCGTGATATAGTGCATGATAGTCAAGCGACTTGTACACAAGGATCTAGAGAGCATAATAATGCTAGGCCGTTGGTCACTAAGCGTCAATTTAGTGTACAAGGAGAGGCGGAAGTGAGTGAACAAAAATGAGGGTTATTTTACACTCGCTGTCGATTTGAAGGGCAAAAGTGTTCATTGGTCATTGACACTAGGAGTTCGGCGAATTGTTCAATCACCTTGTTTGTACATAAGTTGGATCTTCCAACTATTAAGCACCCAAAACCTTACTTGCAGCGATGCATGATTAACGGTGAAGAGTTTAAAGTAACAAGGCAAGTTTTGGTTTCTTTCTCTATTGGGCGTTATAAGGATGAGATCCTTTGTGATGTGGTGCCTATGCAATCAAGTCACATACTACTTGGACAACCATGGCAGTATGATAGAGAGGTCAATCATGAAGGAAGGAGCAATCGGTACAAACTAGTGAAGAATGGCCGAGGGTTTAAGCTTGCACCACTTACACCAATTCAAGTGCTAGAAGATCAACTATATCTCAAGAAATCTTCAAGGGTTGCTTCTTTCTTTCCTTGGTAACTCACCGATGAAAAGTAACTACAATTCTTGCTTTCAGGAAAGAGTTAGTCGTAAAAGTAGTTCTCCCCCTGAGGGGGCTGGGGGGAAAGATCCATAGGAGCTACTTGCCTAAGTGTTTTTAGGTAGAAGCGTTGAACACAGCATGTTATATTGTGAATAGGTCTTCGTTAGCGAAATTGGACAATAAAGTACCAGAAGAACTGTGGTCTGGTAAGCCTATTGATTATTATAATCTTAGATTTTTTGCTTGTCCAGCATATGTGCATGTACCTAAATGTAGATGTCAAAATTGGATGCCAAGCCTAGAAAGTGTGTGTTTCTAGGGTATGAGAAAGGGTGAACGGTGTTCGACTATGGGATCTAGAGGAAAAGAAGATTGTCATTAGCAGGGATGTTGTATTTGATGCAGCATCCATGTTAAAGAACAATAATGTTTCACAATTAGAGATTCCTACTAAAAAGAAGCCTAAGGTTCTAGTGGAATTTCGGCTAGTGGAGATTCAGGAACAGGAAGATAGTGATGAGAATGTGAACAACTTGATCCTTTAGGTGGAGTTGAGTAGGTGCAGTGGAGTTTAGTCATTGATAGACCCAGACGCAATATTAGGCCTCCTCAAAGGTATGGTTTTGAGTTTATGATTTCGTTTACACTAGTTACTAGTTGTGGAGATCCGGGTTCTTTTCATGAATCAGTTGCTAGTCAGGAAAAATAAAGGTGGATGGAAGCAATGGTGGAAGAGATGGAATCTCTACATAAGAATGAGACTTGGGAGTTGGTTAAACTACCTAAGGGGAAGAATGCAATAGGGTTGATGGTTGCCGAAACTGTCAAAATATAATAAATACAATCTACCAATGCACATGTAGTTTTACAACAGTAGCAAGTGGTAAAAGGTTCGTCCTCAGGGATTCGGTGGCAATTAATATTCTTTATAAATGACAAGATGAGTAACAGGTGGTAAATACCAATATTGATTGTTGTGTTGCAATTGCTTAAGAAACATAAATAGCATAAAACAGTAAAGAAAGTGTGTTATGTGTGTGTTCGAATGTGGTAAAATTCCCAGTAAGGATTCGACTAAGCACATACATTAAATTGATTAATCATTGATTCAAGTATTTTCAATACCGAACTTATAGGTGGCTATAGAGACCGGGTGTTCACCTAAATCTCCTACTCTCCTCCTAAACAAGACGACTAAAGAGACACTCTATTAGAAGCCCCTAACAGTTTGACAATCCTAAGAGACACTCTATAGGATTTAATCAAACGATTGATAATTCACAGGGAGAGACCGATCCCAAGTCTGGGATAAAAATCCTATAAACCTGACTCTATTTGTTTTCTATTCCGATCCGTCAATCAGATAGTTGACTTCGTATCTCTCTTTACAATGTAGACTCCAAAGTATCAAGAGAAGACTGTAATTAATCAAATCCTATTTGTAGATGATCAGACTTCAAAAGGAACAAGATTAACTTGACATTTAATCAAAACAAACAGAGATATAAGTTGGAATTTAATGGGTGCAATTAGATCTCACAATCAATTAATCATGGCAACGAATCCTTACAAGGAAAATAGAATTTAGCCAAGCATCATCATAATAAATAAATAAAAGAGATTAAAAGCATAAAAAGGAAATTAATTAATTAAAGAAGAAAGCAAACAGAGTTTTGGCGCTCTGTTTATGGCTGCTGTTCAGAAAGAAGGAAAAGAAATATTCGGGAAGAAGAAGTATATTAGAGACGCAGCTCTCTGTTCCCTTTAATAATAAAAATCCCTAAAATAATAAAAGGATAATATCTAATATAATTAATTGTTCAAAATCCTAACAGAAACATTGGAGACGTTCTGTGGCAGCAGGACTCCTTGCTGGAATAGAAGATCAGTAGAATGAGGTCTTCTAGAAGAACAAGACAGCTGGTCCACGTTGGAATTTCGGGTCTTCCTTACCCTAGGTCTGGGGTAAGGACGCTTCAGACCAAAATAGCTCTAAACTTGACGATTTCAGCTCCTAATGAATCGTTTTGCTTATCAGCGACATAATCTGTAAAAAGGAGTGGAAAGCGCAAGAATTAGCAGTATCATCGTCCTAAAAAGGGAGGAAAGGACGATGAAAGGAAGACATTTTAGTGCTCAAACAAATCCCCCACACTAACCTATGCTCGCCCTCGAGCATTACACTCAAAACAACCCTCTAATCAGAACAAATGGTCTCCCACAAAAAGGCATACAGGAAAAGCACACTCAGCTCATAAGCACAAAATTTGACACATCCTCCTACCTAGATAGCATCCACATCAAACCCAAGGAATAACGAAACCAAGGGAGAAACTTTCCCATACCTAGCATAGTTGCAAGCAATCCTCACACAGAAAATAGTATTTGCACTCAAACTCAGCAAGGATTATGGCAAGGTGTTTACACTCAACAATGCTAATAACGATGCACAAAATCAGATTTGCAATAGCGACCCGAGTACGAAGAACACATGCGCAGGCAATCATACAATCATAAAAACTTTGCAAAGGGTAGCGCAAAAAATGTGGAAGAAGGAGAGAAGGTTCAAAGAGAGACAGAGAGAGAAGGATAAAGATTTCTTAGCTGAAAAAGCGATGGGCGATCAGTGGGGGTATAATCTTCTTCTGGTCCGTGCGGTCAGTCGTCTGTTTTTCTTTATGCTTCGCTCAGTCTCTGGTTTGTACTCCTCTTTTGCTTGAATTCTTTATTCTATTTCTTTTTTCTTTTTTTTCTTTTCTTGGTTCGAGCAAAAGGGAGTGCGTACATACTGTTTTCAAATGTCTGACTGGAGCAGCAAAAATGTATCGACTGACTTGGCTTCAACGAATGGTGACTTTCAGTGTCTTGGTCTCGCTTTTCAATTCCTACTTGCTCGTTTAATGGCTTGAGCGTCTTGGTAGGGTGTTCCTTATTCTGAAATTTTGTTTCTTTTGTTCTGCGGTTGCTACCATTTTTATTTTCAGCTTCTGATCTGGCCTTGCAATTTGTCGCAGCTTCTCTCTTTCTCTTGAATCTGTTGGTTTTCAGTACTTTGTTTCGCAGCTTGATACCCCCACTCTAATGGTGTTGTTCCTCCTTGCCCCACCTTGCTCACTGCTAGAGAATATCTGTCACCTGCTAAGAGTAGAAAGAAAAGTCTCAAACAGTTAGAAGGGTGATGAAAAGGAGGTGATATGAGTGGCAGAGGCAAGATAAAAGCAAGAAAAAAGATAAGAAAAATGCAAAGATTTAATCATTTCATCGCTTTCCCACGTCTAATGGTGCCTATACCCAGGGGTCTCATGCAAATCCAGCCAGCACAAAAGTCATGCATCCATTCGGAAAAATTAATCACGGCGTGAAAGTTCAAAGAGCTCACATGGGTAAACAAATGACTGCAAGCGACTAAACCAAGACATAAATATAGGAGCTAACAAATAGTGTGATTGTGCGAGTGAATATGTGCAGTGAGATGAGTGCTTCCTTGTTCAAAGTGCCTAAACCATTCATTCAAATAGAGGGGTTTTTAAAAACAAGGGCAGTGTGGTTTCAAACATTCCAATCAATCCACATTCCAATCAATCAAGCGAAAATGAAAACAAATCTGAAAAACACACAATCAATCAAGCAAATATACACAATCACTCAAGTGCGGAAAATACCTCCCCCACACTAGACGACACTTTGTCCTCAAAGTGTGAGAAAGGGAAAATAAATAAAACTAAGGAAAGATGAAATAAAAGAAATAAAAGGGAAAGAAGGAACCCGGAGGAAATCATGGTTCTGGTGGGTCGTGGCAGTGGCGACGAGGCTGTCACCGGAGGTGGTCGCTGGGTTGGCCGGGACAGCGGTGATGAAGGAGCAGCGCTGGGTTGCGATGCTCGCGCTAGAGGGGTTGGAAACCTGCGGCTGTCGCGCTGAGATCCGCGGCGGTGAGGATGGCGGAGTCGGGTGCTGGTTTGGTGCTCCGTTTGCTACTGCCGCCGGCTCCTCCTCGTGTTAGTACCATGGCAGTTGGCTTCTTGGATTGGGTGTGAGGGGTGACGGCTAGGGTTTGAGAGGAAGAAGAAGATGATGCTTATTTTCGTTTTTTGGAATGAGGAGAAATAATGAGGGAACGGCAATTTTGATTGGGAAGATGGGCTCAATTGGTTGAAGCCCGCCAAGGTACATTGGGCTGGTACTTTAATTTGAATAAAATCAAGCCTTTCTTACTTGTTCTCATCCTTCAAAATTGATTTTATGCCCAGCCCTTGAGATTAACTCACCTGCTTCCATTCTCCTGTCAAAACAAAATCAAAACACCTTCAGACTTCCAGAATTTTATTAACAGGGAAGAAGAAGAAAATAAAAATAAATAAATTAAATTAAATTAAATTAAAAATAAAATGAAAATAAGAAAAAGATAGGGGCTGATTTTTGATTTTTGGAATGAGGAGAGATGAACGGCAATGTGCTTGGGAAAGTGGGCTTAATGACTTAAGCCCATAAAGCTCCTTAGGCTGAAATTTCTTCATTTGCCATGAATTTAATTCCCTCCCCATGCTTTGAAATTAATTCACTCAACTCTCGTTCTCCTGTCCAAGAAAACACAAAATCAAAACATCAAACTCCATCAGAATGTTATTGACAGAGAAGAAGAAGAAAATAATAAAAAATTAAAATTAAAATTAAAATAAGTAAAAATTAAAATGAAAAAATTAAAAACACATGGGTTGCCTCCCATGAAGCGTCCCTCTTTATAGTCTCGGACTAGACACTTTCTCCTTTGTTTCAGGTGGTTTGTGGGCTATACATTGCCCCACAGATGGACTGAGAAGTCCTTTTAATGTCGGCTATCCTCCACTCAACAACCTCTTCGTACTCTTTTAGTACCCTCGCCAGCCTTTCTTTCTCCCATTCTCCTTGCAAGGTTTTCAGCTCAATCTTCGGTGCCTGCAAAATTGAATAGAGAAGCGTGTTTCTAGTGGTTGATAAATCCAGAATCTTAGGAATATTGATATCAGAAAGAAAATTAGAATGATCAAGCTCAAAAATAGTTTCTTTAATTTCTTCTCTGATTTCAATTTTTTCCTCCAATTCTCCCAGCATTTGTTGATCAACGGTTCTGCTAAAAACATGCTCCAAAGGATTAGTAGCATTTAATTTCTCAATATTATCAGTGTTAGGATCAATAACATCTATGCAATTCACATTATGCATGTCATTTGGAAATTTCATGGCGTCATACATATTGAATTTAATAATTTCAACACAGAATTCCAATGTTAAACTCCCTCCTGCCACATTGATCTTCGCCCTTGCTATCCTCAAGAAGGGTCTTCCAAGCAGCACCTCTGTAGATTTTGTTGAATGCTCGTTGTCCATATCTACAACATAGAAGTCAGCTGGAAAAATAAAGTTATTAACCTGCACTAACACATCCTCAATCACACCAACAGGGTATATAAACGATCTATCTGCTAATTGAATCACAACTTTTGTTTCCTTCAGTTCACCAATATTTAAAGTCTTAAAAACAGTTAATGACAAAACATTAATCCCAGCGCCAAGATCACAGTGTTTTCTCTATGCTCTTCTCTCCAATCTTGCAAGGAATTGCAAACGTCCCTCCATCCTTGCATTTGTTGGGCAACTTCTTCTGAAAAACCGCAGATACATTCTCATTCAAGTTGATTCTTTCTATGCCTGCAAGCTTTTTCTTGTTAGTACATAATTCTTTTAAAAATTTGGCATATTTAGGAACTTGAGCAATTATATCAAGAAGAGGAATATTAATAGCTACTTTACGAAAAATATCTAAAATAGCTTTTTCTTCCCTTACCTTCTTGATCTTTTCAAACTTGTAAGGGAAGGGAAGAGGGATTACCTGTTGTTCCTTCTTGGGTAGTACTGGTGGTGGAGTAGGATTTACCTTAGCTGATTTTTCAGAAGTTACCTTTGCCTTTGGTTCGAACTGGTCTCGGATAAGGACTTTTGACGGCCTCTTTCTCAGGCCTGGGGCAAGGACCGTTCTGTCTGGAATTTCAGTCCCGCTCACTAATGTCATGGCTGATACATTGTGAAGAGTTACGGGTGTCGATTGGAAGGATGATCTTTCTGGATTGATATTTTCTTCTTCAGCTTTCAATTCTCCTATCTCTTTCTGCATGGCTGATATGCTAGCTTGAGTAGCTTGCATGTTGGCTTGCGTAGCTTGTATAAATTGTTTGAACATATCTTCCATTGGGTCTTTAGTGGGCAGTAGGGGTTGTTGTGGGGCTGGTAACTATGGTGGCTGTTGTGGAGTCCAGTTGAAATTCAGGGGTTGTTCCCATCCTTGATTATAGTTGTGGGTATTCACCCAAGGATGTGATTGGAAGCCAGGGGCTCCATATGTGAGTTGTTGCATCTGATCTGCAATAGAAGAGACACGAAAAGATAAGGAATTCATTTTATTAATTAGGGAACATAACAATACCTCTGTAGTCATCTGTGTGCGGAGGTGATGCGGATTGCAATGAAGAGTTTTTTTTTCTGTTTTTCTGTCCTCTGCCTCTAAGTTGTCTAATTGCTAAGAAGAGGACGTGGTCATAAAACAAAGAAATTAAAATTAGTACCAATGAATCCCCAACAACGGCGCCAAAATTTGATGGTTACCGAAACCGTCAAAAATAAATGAATACAATTCACCTATGCTCATGCAAATAAGAACAATAGCAAGTGGTAAAAGGATCGTCCCTCAGGGATTCGGTGGACAATTAAAATTCTTTATAAATGACAAGATGAGTAATAGGTGGTAAATACCAATATTGATTGTTGTGTTGCAGTTGCTTAAGAAACATAAATAGCATAAAACAGTAAAGAAAGTGTGTTATGTGTGTGTTCGAATGTGGTAAAATTCCCAGTAAGGATTCGACTAAGCACATGCATTAAATTGATTGATCATTGATTCAAGTATTTTCAATACCGAACTTATAGGTGGCTATAGAGACCGGGTGTTCACCTAAATCTCCTACTCTCCTCCTAAACAAGACGACTAAAGAGACACTCTATTAGAAGCCCCTAACCAGTTTGACAATCCTAAGAGACACTCTATAGGATTTAATCAAACGATTGATAATTCACAGGGAGAGACCGATCCCAAGTCTGGGATAAAAATCCTATAAACCTGACTCTATTTGTTTTCTATTCCGATCCGTCAATCATATAGTTGCCTTCGCATCTCTCTTTACAATGTAGACTCCAAAGTATCAAGAGAAGACTGTAATTAATCAAATCCTATTTGTAGATGATCAGACTTCAAAAGGAACAAGATTAACTTGACATTTAATCAAAATAAACAGAGATATAAGTTGGAATTTAATAGGTGCAATTAGATCTCACAATCAATTAATCATGGCAACGAATCCTTACAAGGAAAATAGAATTTAGCCAAGCATCATCATAATAAATAAATAAAAGAGATTAAAAGCATAAAAAGGAAATTAATTAATTAAAGAAGAAAGCAAACAGAGTTTTGACGCTCTGTTAATGGCTGCTGTTCAGAAAGAAGGAAAAGAAATATTCGGGAAGAAGAAGTATATTAGAGACGCAGCTCTCTTTTCCCTTTAATAATAAAAATCTCTAAAATAATAAAAGGATAATATCTAATATAATTAATTGTTCCAAATCCTAACAGAAACGTTGGAGACGTTCTGTGGCAGCAGGACTCCTTGCTGGAATAGAAGATCAGCAGAATGAGGTCTTCTAGAAGAACAAGACAGCTGGTCCACGCTGGAATTTTGGGTCTTCCTTACCCTAGGTCTGGGGTAAGGACGCTTCAGACCAAAACAACTCTAAACTTGACGATTTCAGCTCCTAATGAATCATTTTGCTTATCAGCGACATAATCTGTAAAAAGGAGTGGAAAGCGCAAGAATTAGCAGTATCATCGTCCTAAAAAAGGAGGAAAGGACGATGAAAGGAAGACTTTTTAGCGCTCAAACAAGGGTGCAAGTTGGTCTATTGGAAGAAAAAGGGAATGATAGAAAATGATGGCTATAAGTACAAAGCAAGACTTGTAGCCAAGGGATACTCACAAAAAAAAGGGATTGACTACAATGAGGTGTTTACTCCTGTGGTGAGGCATACTCTAATTTAGGTTTTGCTAGCTATGGTAGCAAAATGCGACTTGGAACTTGTGCAAATGGATGTTAAAATGATGTTTCTCCATGGCAATTTGGAGAAGCAGATTTACATGAAGTAGCCTGAGGGTTTCAGACAACTTGATAAAGAGGATCATGTATATAGGTTGAAGAAGTCATTGTATGGATTGAAGCAATCACCAAAGCAGTGGTATAAACAGTTTGATTCTTTCATGATGTGTATTGACTTTGTGCGTTGTGCGTATGATTCTTATGTCTACTATAGATTGTTAGCTGATGGGACTTACATCTATCTGTTACTATATGTCGATGATATGTTGATTGCTGCAAATAGTATAGATAATGTAAATCAGCTAAAGATGCAGTTGAGTACTGAATTTGATATGAAGGATCTTGGTTCTACGAAGAAGAGCCTTAGCATGGAAATCTATAGAGACATAAAGAAGAAGAACTTATAGGTTTCTCAGGTACAGTACATTGAAAAGATGCTTGAGAGGTTTGGCATGGATAAAGGCAAACTAGTAGCTACTCTGTTAGCTAGTCATTTAAAACTTTCTGCTTCTTAGTGTCCTTAGTCAAATAATGAGATTGACAAAATGTCTATGACTCCTTATGCTAATGTCGTTAGTTTTTTTAGTTTAGGAGAGGTCTTTATTTTTCGCGGATAGTTTAGGGGGGTAAGAGGTTATTTCCTCTATTAAATATCGGCCCAAGTTAAACGGGGGCTTGAGGACCGTTTCAGTACCAAATATTAGGGTTTCCATAGTATTGGTTTTCTCTTGATTTTTACTTTGTACTTTGATCATTATAGTGAAATTTTCTTTGGCTTGTTTGTGGTTTTTACTTGCAAAGGTTTTTCATGTTAAAAATGAAGTGTTCTTTCTCCCTTCTTTACTCCTTTATTTTCGAGTTTTTTATTATGTATTGATTCAAAAGTTAATAAGGTTAATTATTCATAGCACGAATTTAGGTTGAACAAGTGATATGTTTAGTTCAACAAATGAATTTGGAACTGTTTTAAGGTTAAACCAGTTTGTTTATTTTCTCTTCAAAAAATGAATTTAAATATATGTAAAAAATTAAATATTATTAATTTGATTGAACTAAGTTCGACCACGGTTCGATTTTAGTTGAATCTCTAAGGGCGCGTTTACTTCGAAGAATTTTCTGTTTGAAAATCTGCCGATTTTCTGAAATTAGAGAATTTTCTTTTCCAACAGAAAACTGGAAAACGTGTTTACTTCGCGCTAACTGAAAAATTTTCCTGATATGGAAAACTGGAAAACCTATTTACTTTGCACTATTTTCCAAATTTTTCTGATCTGAAAACTGAAAAACGTATTTACTTAGCACTATTTTCAAAAAATTTGAAATGGAAAAAACATTTTTATTCCAACATTATTTTTTTAATGAAAACATAATGTTATTATTTTTTTAATAAATATTTTCCTTGGGAAAAAATTACATTTATTATAATTAAAAAAACAAATTGAATATGATCAATAAATACGAACACGTAATTATTAATTATAAATAAATTCATTTTTGCCCAATAATTATAAATATTACTTGGACATGTGCTCTCTTACTTGTTTGCATCGGTGGTAGTTATTTGATTGTAACATAAAGAGGTAAAAATACGCATAGTTTCATGAGAGAAGAAAAGGGATTTCGACATCAAATATAAACTATGAGGATTATTAAATATTAAATATCAAAGAGCAAATGCTATGTTAAAAAAAAAACTTGTACCGGATTTCAGAGTCCTGCCTGCCTCAAACCTAATGTGCCGACCAAATTGCCGGATAAAAAACAAATGCTAAGAATGCTCTAGTTCATGTAAGGAGAAAAAGCTGATTACTTAACTAGTTCATTCAAGATCTCTACTTCATATATAGTATGCATCGTTCCTTCAGAATTACACCATGAATGAACTAAGAATGCTCTGAAAAGATCTTCTACATCCTAAACCAGAAGCTACAATTGTAACAAGATGCAGTAGCATTTCATTTAAAATTTGCTTCAGCATCCCTCTATGGCAAAGATTTTCAATGCTACGAGACAAGACTGTCAGCAACTAGTGGAGGGACAAAACTGCAGCCTTGAAGAGTTTGCTCAAATATATGACCCACTTTCAGCAAATTTTCCTGCAAATAAGCAGAACAAGAGAAAATACACCTACATTAACAAACCCGTAGCCCTCTGTTGATACCCGAATTTTGACACGATTAACTTAAGTCGTTCATTTTTTTCGCTCATTCTTGATCTTATTTTTAGTATTGTTATTTCCGTTTATTTACTATTTACTATCTTGTTTTCTTTTGTTTCATGTTATTTATTTTATTTTGTATGTATTTTTCGTTCGAACTTTTATCGATTTTAAATAAAGTTTCTCGTATCATTGGATCGAACCACAAAAATGAGCGAAATAGTTATGGAATTGGGGGTAGAAATACAACTTATCACTGTCTACAAGGATTTGTAGATGATGGTAAGAGGATCGTCCACAGAGACCTCTAGGAAATGTAGTTCTTGAGTTTGACTTCCTCGTCACTGAGTTTTGGTTGGTTGTTATCTGAAACTAAAGGCAAAAATAAAAAGCAATGAAAACAGTTCAAAATATAAATTAGTATTGGCCGAAGTCTAGGCCAAGACTGCGGGCTAGATTGGAAATAAGTCTTTTGGTACGGAATTCCAGGTAAGGGCGATGGGTGAGCTTGCGTCCTTATGCATCGATCATGGACTGAAGTATGTTCATCTCTTCTTCATAGTACTGCTATAGAGGGGAGGAACTCCTTTTCCCTCCTATCCTCCCTCCTCTTCAAACTATCTGGCGGGTACTCCCTCTCCTGATAATCCTAGTCAAGGGACACCTTGCTGGTTAAAGGGTTTATCCGTTTGACTGCTGTCTTGAATGGTTGCTCACCTCTTCAATGGTGCAGGGGAAGACAGTACCTAGGCTAAGTTCCTAGGTTGTCAATCTGGTCTCTACCTATTTTACCTATTCTTCTAGTCTGCTCGAGACTAGTCACCTACTCCGTCTAGCCGGCGGGTACTCCCTCTCCTTCTAGACTGGTTACAACTCTTCTCTCCTAGAGAACAAGGATGATCAAACCTTGGCTCTAGTGAGTAAGCGATGGATTAAGTTCAAGAATAATTAAATACAAAGAAAGAGATTGTGAAGAACGGATTGTGTCTCACGATTGCATTAAGAACTTCAGCTCATCACCCTTACCAAGAATGGGTTTTTAGTTACTCATACTCATGGATAAAAGACAAAGAAATTAATTTGCATAAATATATTAAATCCGAAATAAATTCGGAGCAAGGTTTTTAACAATGGTGAACTAAGAAAAGGAAAATTGCGTTCTAACTGGGAAAAGCTGACCCCAGATGATGCGGACAGAGGCCAATGATGTTTAGCTAAAATAGCCATAAGAACCTCTGTCCCAATCAAACTCAAACTCCTAAAATATCCTAAAAGATAATTACAATTAATTGTTTCTAAAAAGGAAACTAAATTGCAATTAATTAAAAGAGGGAGATCCCAATCGGGATTCTACTTAAGATTGTCTTCAGATCCCTCTAAAATTGCTGGACAGCTGCTACGTGCCAGCTGTGAGAGTCCATCTCCAAAAATACTTCAATCGCTCCAAGCTGCAGTCTGATCGCAAAGGAGTCTTGGCCGAAGTCTAGGCCAAGACGATTCTGGTAAGCGTACTGCGTCAGATACGACCTTGTCTAGGCCAAGATCCAGGCCTAGACTCGAATAAACAGCTTCAGCTCTAAACTTCATGAATTCTTCTCATTCTGCCTCCAAACCAGACCTGATCAAATGTGGGAAATAAAGGGTAACATCAGTAGAATTACTGTCCAAATTAACTAGAAAATGGACAATAAAACATGATGAAATGCAATGCAATCAAACTCCCCACACTTAAACAATGCTTGCCCCCAAGCATACAGACTCAAGGACTCAACAAAAATTAAAAACACATCAAAAAAGAACAAACATCCTAAACCCCCTGGACTTTCTTATATTCAGATTGCTTACCCCTCTACTGGAACTGCCAAGACACTAAACTAGAGTACCCAATGCTAGACTAACAAGGAATGATCAATACCCCAAACGTACACCTTCCACATGGTATCAAGACACCCCACTAGACTAGATGGATAAAGTATAGGGCAACAAGGTTCACCAAGGATTTAAGTCCCCCCCGAGTGTCGTCTATTCAAAAGTGTCTAAAGACCGGTGCCATTTAAATCACTTTGACAGAAATATCTTTTCTTTTATTTTCTTTTGTGTCTTAGCAAATTTTTCTGAAAAAATCATGCGCCTCTTCTGTGATATATTTTCTGTTTTATAGACACGGTAATACATAGACAGAGCTTGTCCTTTTCAGCGGGGACTTCCACCTTTGCTATGTCTGCCCTATGACATTCCAACACCTTATTTGTCTCACACTACAAACAAATAGATCGACACACTCAAATCCGGCAGCAAACCTCATCACCCTAATAGAAATAAAGGTCCTAGCTAAGTGTCCTTACGACCATATGGATGACTAACGTTCTGGGAAACATCAGATTAAATGTCCCTTAAGCATTGATCATTTACGCTCATGTGCATCCCTGTTACTAAAACATTGTATTCCCTAGCAAGTGTCTACATGCAAATCCACCAAAAGAGTAAACAATCTAAGCAAGAAAACAGGGATTCGGATGTCATACTCAAAACAGACTCGAAACATGCATAAAAATACAAATAAAAATCATGCAATTGACTGACTCTTTACTGGTCATACTGACCTAAAAATTAAAACACACTAATTTGACTCAAAAAAAAAAAAACAGACAGAAAAAACACACAAGCGAACAAACAATATTCATAAAAACACAAGACATATTTAACACCCTCCCCACACTTAAAAGACACAATGTCCTCATTGTGTGGAGAGACAAAAATAACAGACTAAACATAAAAATAACAGAACAAAAAAATACGACCTGGGGGCAGAAGCAACTCATGTTGCTGGGGTATGGGGATCTTGGCCAGAGGCTTGGCCTAGATCAGGGGCAGGAGAGTCCTTCGGCTTTGGATCTCTCGGAGCTGGAGGAGGCATTGAACGGTGTGGTGACTTTGCTGGCCGTAATGATGGTTCAGGTGCTTCCTCCTCATCGGATGACTCGGAGTCTGAGCTCAGATTGTCGTGAAGGTCTTTGAGGAGTTTGAAGTGGGCCTGGAGGTGCTGGTACACGTGGAGGACATTTGTCCTTGTGAGCTTGAGCTGCTCAAGGAGAACGTCCTGCCTATCGTTAAGGCATTGGGCCCATTGAGGCGCCACTTCTGCACTGCTGGTTGCGGGCTGGTCTTGACTCTTGTCTTGGCCTAGACGCTCCAGGATCATTTTCTGCTGCTCAAGAATAAGCAGCTGTCGTGCTTGGAATTCCTTGGCCCATGCTGGGGGCTCACTGGTGCTGCTGGGAGGAGGATCTTGACGGGCTTCTTGGCCTAGATCATGTGCAGCATCAGGGGTGGTGGTGTCTTGGCCAGCGTCTTGGCCTAGATCTTGGGCAAGATTGCCCTCTGCTCCTTCTCCTGGAATGATAATGGGCCGTAGTTTGTACTGCCCTCCATTATTCTTCGAGAAAATGTGGTCCTGGACCGGTGTGAATCCTGTATTACATGCAACAAACTCTCCTTCCAAATGGAAATGTCCCATTTGGTCGAAGGATCTAAAACCAAGGATTTTCGGGGAACACCATAAATGTAAATCAGAAGCAGCAGGATCTAAATTAGCAGTTTGCATAGCAAGCCAAGTTATCAAAGAACCAAAGATTAGTTTTGTTTTGGACTCACGGGCATGCAACACTTCAACCAAATACAAGCCTAAGTTGACCTTTTTCTTGTGCAAAATGCACCATAACAGAAACAATTCAGACTTGGCTAAATTTCCAGAGACCTTTGTCTTTCCCGAGAGGTTGATAGACAAGACCCTATGGAGCATTCTAAGTGCAGGGTTTAGTATGGCATGTGCCTTAGAATTCCTATCAAATTTTGCATTTTGATCACCCGTAATTTCCCTAAAAGCTACATTATTATCCCAATCAGTGGGATAATCAAATATAGCCTCATCACTGTGAGCAAATCCAAGCAAAGCATTAAATTCATACACAGACATGTGACTCCATTTGTCACACAACCTAAAATTAACTATTTCGGGGGCTGCAAAATCAGGTTTGTCTCTACCCCTAACATACAAGGCAGGTTCATCAAACCAAAAGGTTGTGTGAAACTCAAGACACAACTCAACATACGCATCACACTCAAGAGACATAAAAGGAACCCAACCAAGAGCATACACATATTCCCTAATCTTATTCCCTAAAGCCATCTCATCCAAGAAATCGAACTCCAAACGAGCATAAGCAGGAATATCACAGGCATGCATATCACGCAACTTAGATTTATGGTCAGGGGTATCAAATGTTAACCAGCCTTTGAGTGTGTGCAAAGGAGGAAGAGATCGTACCTTAGGAGTCTTGGCCGCAGTTTTGGCCAAGACTAAATCGTTTTCATCGTCCTCATCAGAATCCTCCACGACCGCCTTCTGTTTTCCTTTGCTCTTGGCAGTGGAAGGAGCGGCAATGGTCTTCGGCGGAGGTGGAGACTGAGCTGCAATTGGGGTTTTCGCCGGCTTTTTGGTCGGTGTCTTTTTGTGAGCCACCTGCTTGACTCGGCCGGAATTTTTGGTCCGCGCAGTGGCTGGATTTTTCTTCGCCGGAGGTGGCGTGGTAAAAGTAGCGGCGGCGGCAGTGGCAGGAGTGGATTTCTTTCTAGCGGTTGTCGGAGTCGGGTTAGATGCTCCGGTACCTGCCATTTTCTTCAGTAGCCTGCTCTGGTGGCGGCTAGCTCTGTCTCCCGTCGCCGCCGGAGCAGAGGTCTTCACCCTCTTCGCAAGAGGAACCTCATCAGAATCCTCATCGGACACGACAACAGCTCGGTCGCCCCCTTGGACACTCTCCTCTGACTCCTCGGGTAAGTCATCTTCGGAGGACATGGAGTCCTCATCTTCTAGCGCCTGAAGCAGACGACGCGCAGCGGCGGTGGAGTTTGTCGGCATTCCAGTCGGTGCAGCTCCGCGGAGGTCGTCACTCTCCTCAGGGACGGTTGAAGGCGAAGGACGGCTGGGTGCAGTCATTGTTGGAGATGGAGAAGAAGATGAAAGGATTTTCGGATGTTGGGGTTCTTTGGGTACTGTGCGATTTTGATTGGGGAAGAAGAAGAAGAAAGGTTTTATGCTTTTAGCTCAGGTGGGAGCGGTTTAATTTGTAGTGGATGTGAGAAGATCGTGTCAGAGTGGGAGAGAATATGCAGAGGTGGTGGTTTTAATTCCCACGCTGCCTAATTAATTCAATTTAATTGAATTTTGGAGCTGTCCGTTCCAAAAGCAATTGAATGAATTAATTTGGCAGAGCTGACACGTGTCCCACTATTTAAGAGGAGCTCTTCACACGCTAGGTAGTCTAGCTCTCAGTCTTGGCCAAGATCTCGGCCGAGACTACTTCATTTTCCCCACACTTAATTTCCTGCACAAAAACGAAAAATACCCAGAAATAAAATGTGATAAAAAAAATATTTACATCCTAAAATTCTAAAAGACACAAGGGTTGCCTCCCTTGCAGCGCCCTTATTTTAAGTCCTAGGCTTGACTCTCAATTTTTTTCAGTTGTTTTGAGGTGGCTCGTCCACCTTTTCGGAAACTTTTTCTTCCTGAAAATTCTCAAAGAACGGCTTTAATCTCTGCCCGTTCACCTTGAGCTCGGCACCTGTTTTCTCATTCCTAATATCTACTGCACCATGTGGGTAAACGTTAGTAATAACAAAGGGGCCTTCCCAACGAGTTTGTAATTTTCCAGGAAATAATTTAAAACGGGAATTGTAAAGAAGAACTTTCTCCCCTGTGTGGAGGGGTTTTCCAATAATTCTCTTGTCGTGGTAAGCTTTCATTCTGACCTTGACAATCAACTGATTGTCGTAGGCTAGGTCCCTCAACTCCTCTAGCTCGTGGAGTTGTAATTTTCTGTCTTGGCCAGCCTCATCATAACTTAGGTTGCATTTTCGTATTGCCCAATACGCCTTGTGTTGCAATCCTACTGGCAAGTGACATGTCTTCCCGTAAACTAGCTTGTACGGTGTCATCCCGATTGGTCCTTTGTAAGCCGTTCTACAGGCCCACAACGCGTCATCTAAACGCTGGCTCCAATCGCGTCTGTCTAGGCCTACTGTCTTGGCCAAGACTGACTTCACCTCTCTATTTGACACCTCGGCTTGGCCGTTTGTTTGAGGGTGATAGGCTGTGGATACCCTATGTGTGATGCCATATTTCCTGAAAAGAGAAGTTAAAATCTTGTTGCAGAAGTGGGTTCCTCGATCACTAATGATCCCTCGAGGAATCCCAAATCTGTTTAAGATATTAGTTTTAATAAAGGAAATAACAGTCCTAGCATCATCATTTTTAGTGGCTTTCGCCTCTATCCATTTTGATACATAATCCACAGCTAGAATAATATATCTATTGCCAAAAGAAGTAGGGAAAGGTCCCATAAAATCTATGCCCCATATATCAAATATTTCACAAGAAAGAATAAAATTCATAGGCATTTCATTTCGAGAACTAATGTTTCCCACTTTTTGACATGCCGAACAAGTTTTACAAAATAGAGCACTATCCTGAAAAATTGTTGGCCAATAAAAGCCAGCCTCTAAGATTTTTAGGGCTGTTCTTCTCGCGCCAAAGTGGCCTCCACATGCTTGGGAATGACAGAATTCAAGTATGGATTTTGTTTCATCTTGAGGTACACACCTCCTTAGCAATTGATCGGTTCCTATCTTCCATAAATATGGATCATCCC
Organism: Viola odorata; assembly: GCA_963691705.1. Taxonomy (NCBI): domain Eukaryota; kingdom Viridiplantae; phylum Streptophyta; class Magnoliopsida; order Malpighiales; family Violaceae; genus Viola; species Viola odorata. The sequence goes on along the minus strand of OY829545.1, from coordinate 44,568,679 downwards.
AAACATAATACTTACTGTCATGTTTGACCTTTACCTTCTCATAGGTAGTCATGTCACCATAGTGTTTACCTGTTGCTAGGTAATTCGCTATTTCAGCGTACCATGGTCGCGGATTTGGCTGGAGTCTAGGCCTAGACTCCGGGTTAGACAGTGCGACAGAAAACAGCTTCTCATCTGGAAATTCTGCTTTGATCTCGTTTGTGTCTCCCTTTGCTAGGCAACGGCTTAGATGATCTGCTACAAGATTTTCCCTTCCACTCTTGTCCTTAATTTCCAGATTGTGCTCCTGCATAAGAAGAATCCAGCGGATTAATCTTGGTTTAGCATCATGCTTAACCAAAAGATATTTCAAGGCGGAATGATCTGAAAATACAATAATTTTAGTGCCCAATAAATAAGATCTAAATTTTTCCAGGGCAAAAACTATTGCAAAGAGTTCTTTTTCAGTTGTGGTATAATTCCGTTGGGCATCGTCTAGCATCTTTGATGCATAGTAGATGACGTGGGGGTCTTTCCCTTTCTTTTGGCCAAGAACCGCGCCAACAGCTGCGTCGCTTGCGTCGCACATTAGTTCGAACGGCAAGCTCCAGTCTGGTGGTTGGATGATTGGTGCTGTGGTCAGTCGTTCTTTCAGCTCTTCGAAGGACTTCTTGCACGCTTCATTGAAGTCGAACTCCACCTCTTTTTGTAGTAACTTGCACATTGGTTCAGCCACCTTTGAGAAGTCTTTAATGAACCTACGGTAGAACCCTGCATGACCAAGAAAACTACGAACCTCACGCAAGCATGAGGGGTAAGGCAAGTTTTTGATAATGTCAATTTTGGCTTGATCAACCTCAATGCCTTTCTTAGAGACTACATGTCCAAGGACAATCCCTTGGTCTACCATAAAATGGCACTTTTCAAAGTTTAAGACTAAACATGTATCAACACATCTTTTTAAAATATTTTCTAAGTTGTGTAAACATTGATCGAAGTCATTACCATACACGGTAAAGTCGTCCATAAACACTTCGATACTTCTCTCGACATACTCAGAAAATATGCTTACCATGCACCTTTGAAAGGTGGCTGGCGCATTGCAAAGCCCGAACGGCATGCGCCTATAGGCAAACGTTCCAAATGGACAAGTGAACGTTGTCTTTTGTTGATCTTCGGGAGCAACGGGGATTTGGTGAAACCCCGAGTATCCATCTAGGAAACAGTAGTGAGACTTTCCAGTAAGTCTCTCTACCATTTGATCGATGAAAGGCAGCGGGAAGTGGTCTTTCCGTGTGACTTGATTCAGCCTTCGGTAGTCAATACATACCCTCCATCCGTTTTGAATTTTGGCTGTTCTTTGAGCGCCATCTTCTCCTTCGATCACTGTTGTTCCAGTCTTCTTAGGGACTACCTGCACAGGAGATACCCAATTACTATCTGAGATAGGATAAATAACACCCGAATCTAACAACTTAATTATTTCTTTCTTAACAACTTCCATCATAGGAGGGTTTAATCTCCTCTGGGGTTGCCGAATGGGTTTCTTATCCTCTTCCACGTTTATTTTGTGGGTACAGATGTTAGATGATATCCCCTTGATGTCTGCCATCGTCCAGCCAATCGCCTCTTTATTTTCCTTCAAGACAGCTATCAATTTATCTTCTTCCTCTCTTGATAGCTTGGCTGAAATTATGACTGGTAGTGTGTCATCTAGGCCTAGATAGGCGTACTTCAAGTGACCTGGTAGGGATTTTAATTCTAACTGTGGTGCCTGCACAACAGAAGGTAGAAATTTAGGACTCGTTGATTGCACATATTGACAATTAACTACTCCTCTTCTTTTGTTGGCAGTCTTGGCCGGCGTCTTGGCCAAGATCGGGGCCAAGACTAAGTCTTCTTCTTCTTGTTCGGCCAAACTGTCCACCATTTGTTGGAGTTCCTCTTGATTCCCAGTGCGGTCTTCTAGCTCTGGCAGTGTTTGAGTGGAAATTCCCCTGGTCATAACATACTCAAGGGGGTCGTTATGATTAATGTCAGCTATTTCTTCTGTAATTGGATCCAAAACATCCAAGAAACTAACACATTGCAAGTCGTTTGGGTGTTTTAAAGCGTCTGAAATGCTGAACTTAATTGTTCTCCCGCAAAATTCCAGAATTATGCTTCCTTCGAAGCAATCTATCTTTGCTTTTGAGGTCCTTAGGAAAGGTCTTCCTAATAAAATGTCAGTGGTACAAGATGGCAATTGAACATTCATCTCTACTATATAAAAATCAACTGGATAGATAAAATCATTTACCATTACCAGGACATCAGTCACTACACCTTTAGGTCGGATGATTGTTCGATCTGCTAATTGTATCACCAAATCAGTCTCATTCATGGTTCCGATTTTCAAGGTTTCAAATTCACTTAGAGACATTACATTGATACCAGCCCCTAAATCACAAAGGGCTTTCTCAATGATTTTGTTCCCTATTTGGCATGGAATTGTGAAGGTTCCTTGGTCCTTGCACTTCTCCGGGAGTTGTTGTACTGCTGAAACGTTGTTGGATAAATTTATCCTTTCTACACCTGCAATTTTCTTTTTATTAGTGCACAATTCTTTAAGGAATTTAGCATAAGAAGGGACTTTTGCAATTAAATCCAACATTGGAATATTCACGGCTATTTTTCCGAAAACAGTCATGAAATCCCTCATTTCATCTTGTCTTTTTTCTTTTGAAGACCTCGGGGGAAATGGTGGAGGAATTTCTATGATCTCCTCCTTCTGTTTTGGCTTGCCCGAAACAATCTCTTCTTTTTCTGGTTCTGCTGTAACGGTAGTCTTGGCCGGAGTCTTGGTCAAGACTACTTCTGGTTCAGCTTCTTCTTCCTCATCCTCTTCCACATCTTCTGAAGCGATTTTCTTCATTTCCTCATCTGTTCTCGCTCCTTTCCTTTCTGGCAACACCACTCCACTCCTCAAACTTATAGCACTCACATTATGGGCTGGATTATTTACCGTAGTAGGAGGTAATTTTCCTTGATTTGCTATTTGAGTGATTTGCTTTTGTAGCTCCGCCAAGCTAGTCTGTGTGGACTGCATGTGATTTTTCTGCAGCTCCATCAGCTGCTTGAGCGTGTCTTCCACTGAAGGGCCAGTTAGCTGCAAAGGTCTAGGGGCAGGCGGTAGTTGAGGTAAAGGAGGTTGGCCTGGCTCTTGGCCTAGATTCGGGCCAAGATTCTGATTCTGAGGTCGTGGAATGAAATGCTGGAAGTTGATAGGAGGTTGTTGTTGCTGCTGGAGTACACCTTGATTCTGATTCTGATTCGGAGGGACTGGCTCTCTCCATCTGAAGTTTGGGTGTGATCTCCATGCGTATTGGTTGCTTCCTTGGGGATAGTTTTGCATGCTACCTTGGTTCTGTGGATATGCAGCATTGACCTGAATTATCTCTTCTGGGTGCTGGACCATATAGCAATTGTTGGTCTGATGGTCTTGTTGCTGGCATATCCCACATACCGTGGCTGTTTGCTCTTGATTTCCCGAAGTCATTGGACCTGAAATGTTAACAGAAATGGTTTTAATCATATCGGTTAATTCATTTAATTTTTGTTCAACATTGAGCGAATTTAGAGAAGAAGGAGAAGCATTTCTATCCGAAATGGTATTATTTTGGCAGTTGTCTGCCAATGTTTGGAGCAACATCTTTGCTCTTGTGACTGTTAAATCTTGCAATGCTCCACTTGCGGCTGAATCTACTTTTTCCTTGCAACTTGGGAGCATCCCATCATAGAAATATTGTATCATAGTGTTGTCTGCTACGCCATGAGTGGGGCAGACTTCTTGCAAATCTCTGAACCTTTGATGATACTCAGAGAAACTTTCTCCGCTTCTTTGTTGTATAGCGGCCATATCTTTCCTAGCTATGCCGGCCTTCGTGGCATTCCAGTACTTGTTGAGGAACATGGTGGACATCTCAGCCCATGTGTTGATGGTATTATGAGGCAGACTGTAAAACCAGTTCTGAGCTCCCCCTTCTAGAGAGCTTGGAAAGGCCTTCAGCTTCGCCCTCTCCATGGTTACCGTAGTGGGTTTCATGATGTCACACTGAACATGTAAATTTCTTAAGTGCTTGAATGGATTCTCGTTGGAATGGCCGTAAAACTTGGGGAGGTTGGCCACCATGTTAGTCTTTATGGACCAATCATTGGCCGTTGGAGGGAGATTGATGCAGGAAAAGGTCTCCTGCTCAGCTGTTTTATTCAGCTCCCTCATTGTCGGTTCTGGTTGCTGGTCCGCCATGTCTTTGTCTGAATCTAGGCCAAGATCGTGGTCTAGACTGGAATCTGTTTCGGAACTGGAGGTTTCCGATTCACTTTCTTCTGGAGTTTTTCTCTTTCTAGCTATCTTTCTGAGTTGTGTTTCGGTCTTAGTGAGATTCGGATTATATGGTAGCAAATCTTCTTCTCTGCAAGAGGACCTGGTCATCAACTATCAAAAACAAAATAAAACAAAAACTACAAATACCGTTAGAGATCCCCGGCAACGGCGCCAAAATTTGACCGCGCGTCGAACACGTCAAATATAGGAGTGAAATAGTTATGGAATTGGGGGTAGAAATACAACTTATCACTGTCTACAAGGATTTGTAGATGATGGTAAGAGGATCGTCCACAGAGACCTCTAGGAAATGTAGTTCTTGAGTTTGACTTCCTCGTCACTGAGTTTTGGTTGGTTGTTATCTGAAACTAAAGGCAAAAATAAAAAGCAATGAAAACAGTTCAAAATATAAATTAGTATTGGCCGAAGTCTAGGCCAAGACTGCGGGCTAGATTGGAAATAAGTCTTTTGGTACGGAATTCCAGGTAAGGGCGATGGGTGAGCTTGCGTCCTTATGCATCGATCATGGACTGAAGTATGTTCATCTCTTCTTCATAGTACTGCTATAGAGGGGAGGAACTCCTTTTCCCTCCTATCCTCCCTCCTCTTCAAACTATCTGGCGGGTACTCCCTCTCCTGATAATCCTAGTCAAGGGACACCTTGCTGGTTAAAGGGTTTATCCGTTTGACTGCTGTCTTGAATGGTTGCTCACCTCTTCAATGGTGCAGGGGAAGACAGTACCTAGGCTAAGTTCCTAGGTTGTCAATCTGGTCTCTACCTATTTTACCTATTCTTCTAGTCTGCTCGAGACTAGTCACCTACTCCGTCTAGCCGGCGGGTACTCCCTCTCCTTCTAGACTGGTTACAACTCTTCTCTCCTAGAGAACAAGGATGATCAAACCTTGGCTCTAGTGAGTAAGCGATGGATTAAGTTCAAGAATAATTAAATACAAAGAAAGAGATTGTGAAGAACGGATTGTGTCTCACGATTGCATTAAGAACTTCAGCTCATCACCCTTACCAAGAATGGGTTTTTAGTTACTCATACTCATGGATAAAAGACAAAGAAATTAATTTGCATAAATATATTAAATCCGAAATAAATTCGGAGCAAGGTTTTTAACAATGGTGAACTAAGAAAAGGAAAATTGCGTTCTAACTGGGAAAAGCTGACCCCAGATGATGCGGACAGAGGCCAATGATGTTTAGCTAAAATAGCCATAAGAACCTCTGTCCCAATCAAACTCAAACTCCTAAAATATCCTAAAAGATAATTACAATTAATTGTTTCTAAAAAGGAAACTAAATTGCAATTAATTAAAAGAGGAAGATCCCAATCGGGATTCTACTTAAGATTGTCTTCAGATCTCTCTAAAATTGCTGGACAGCTGCTACGTGCCAGCTGTGAGAGTCCATCTCCAAAAATACTTCAATCGCTCCAAGCTGCAGTCTGATCGCAAAGGAGTCTTGGCCGAAGTCTAGGCCAAGACGATTCTGGTAAGCGTACTGCGTCAGATACGACCTTGTCTAGGCCAAGATCCAGGCCTAGACTCGAATAAACAGCTTCACCTCTAAACTTCATGAATTCTTCTCATTCTGCCTCCAAACCAGACCTGATCAAATGTGGGAAATAAAGGGTAACATCAGTAGAATTACTGTCCAAATTAACTAGAAAATGGACAATAAAACATGATGAAATGCAATGCAATCAACCATCACTGCCTAAAATTCAACAAAATCCACAAAACTCAAATCAAATTAAATCGACCATCATCAAAACCAAAAAATCACCACCTGAAACCAGCACCGCCACACAGCCACCACTGCCTCAATCACAAAACACTAAACAACAACCATCAACCAAACCCCGCCCCAGCCGAACCGACCAGCACCCGAAATCAACCACAGCCGCAGATCGCCGGACCCAGCCAAACCACAGCCGACCAGCATCCGGCCTCCCTCTACACTGCAGCGCCTTCATCTCCCTCAAAATCAAACCCAACCCGCAATCAGACCGCTGCTGCCAATCCGACCCAGCCGGCCACGCCACCGCCGCCGATCCTCCAATCTGGCCGCGCTTCACCACCGCACCTCTGCCGCTGGTCTTGTTGTTGTGTTTTATTGATCCAGGAGAACAAAAGAAAAAGAGAAGAAGTAGAGAAAGGAGGAAAGAAAAATAAAAGAAAAGAAAGGAAAGAATAGATAAGAAAGAAAAGAAAATTGGAAGAGAAGAGGAGTCCTTGTCGGTTGACAAGGAAAATAGAAGGGGTTGGGCTTCGGCCCAACCAAAGATTGAAAGATGGAGAATGGGCTGCGGCCCAAAGAAAAGAAAAATGAAAGAATGGGCTGCGGCCCATGAGTGGAAATAAAAAAAGAAATGGGCTACGGCCCAAGCCCTTTTAATTAAATCGTGTATTAACTCGTTCTTCATTTTTGCAGGTGCCGAATTCACGATTACCATCCAGACCGGATGCTCCGCCAACTTTAATGGGTAAGGTGATCTCATTCTTACTGATATTTGATCATTTGAAATTTATTTGTGAATCCCTTACTAATGCGCGCTTATTTGCCTATTTTTGCTTGCATGTTCGTTGCGATGGTTCTCGACGAGCTTGATGGAGCTTGACGAGGAGTTCGATGTTCATTCCCAATTGCGGAGCTCGAATGGAGAATTTAATTGTTGTATTTATTTATTCGGGAATTTGTAATATTTATCTACAACATTTATTTATTTTATTATCAATTGTCGCCACTAATCATTGATTTACAGGTTAAGCTCGTCCAGGTATGTTTTCCTTTTCTTTTGGATAAGTGCACTTTAATTTATTATTTATCATATGCATGATTATTTAGAATTGTTAGAATTCGAATTGATCTGTTTGCATGATGCTTATACCAATGAATGTGCTTTATTTTATGCTTGTTTCGTGTGCGGCTTCGTCCCCACGTGTTTTCTTTAATTTACACTTATCGTGTGCGGCTCCGACCCCACGATTGTCTTTTTAATTTATGCTATCTTGATGAATGTGTTATGTGCGCGGCTTCGACTCCCCGGTTTTTCTCTTTTCAACGTGTTTTCTCGCATTCATATAAACGGTACTTTGCTAGTTTATGCATGCTTAGAATCACTTAGTAAATAGGGTTAATCACGTACATCGACCCGATGATGATAGTGATCCATTGTTGCTCACTAGGATCATCGCTTTGGTAAAGATTAATAAAACAGTAGTAATTTCACCAATTTTGCATGTAATCGGACTAATTTTGAACTCGGCTAAATATAACCGGAATAGGTGCGCAACCAACCTTTTTATCTTTTAGAAGATTAAAATGTTTATTTTCTTTTAACAACTCGGTAATTAATTAGGATAAAATCAATCAAGCCAATTTAAGAACTAAAGTGGCGATTCCCCTCTGAGGGCCCAAATTACTTGTTTTCAACATGATTTTAAACACCTCTTTTTAGAACCGGTAACCTTCTTTTAGGATGAGACTCGGGTGCCTAACACCTTCCCGAGTCCATAATACGACCCCGAACCATCGTTCTCGGGTTTAGACCCTTTTTTATTTGTGCCTTAGTTTTATTTTATTCTTCTTCCTTTTTCGGACTTTATAGGTTTCCCTAAACCTTAGAAAATAGGGTGGCGACTTCATTGTTATGTGAATTTCATTCACGTCCTGAATTTCGCTCGCGACAGTGCGACAGTTTGGCGAATTCACTGGGGAGTTTAGGGTCGAAGCCGGAATTATTTATTTGAGGTGTTTATTTTTGTTATTTAATTATTTATTCGCTTTGATATCAATTGTTGTATTCTCACACGCATTTCATGCATAATGCCCTACCGCCGGGCCCTTCCCAAATAGGATTAGGTTGGTATTAGTGAAGCCCTGATGGACTTAGGTCCCAGTAAGCTTTCATGAACCCTAAACTCGGACTAGAACCCCTAAATGGGTGAGCGCCCTGATGGACTTAGGTCCCAGTAAGCAATCACATATCCATTTACTGAGGGACCTCTTCTTGGTATCGTCCGGGAGCCTTTCAGCCAGTTAGAAATAGTTGAAATTTTCCCCAGCACGTGCATCATGGTTGTGTGTATATATGTTCCAATTTGCTTCATTATTGCCATGATATATCGCATGTATATTTTCCAACCTGTTTCATTATTATCGTTGCTCTCCATATTCTCTCAATTTATTGATTTTATTCTTTATTATTACTTTCATTAAATCACCTTTTATTTATTATTATTCAATTCAGATACTACTGATTAGTATTAATTTTCTTAATACTTGCAGAATCATGGTATGACAAAGAGTTTGGTGGAATTGCTTTCCTCTCACATGTCCACTCATCAAGGAGCATTAATTACATATCTAGTTCAATATATTTTTTTGTAGCTAGTGATGAGTTGTAATTATTTTTGACGCCGTTGTCGAAGAATGATTTATATCATAATCAAAACGAAAACCACATATTTTGTATTGCTGTATAGTTTTCATTATACTTATTTACACTTTTTTGTTTATAACCAGCCTTGGAGAAGACAAACTAGATCCTCGGGGTCCAAAAACTCTCATTTTGATTAGTCATAATTTGTCTTGCCCAAGACACAGAACCACCAAAAAAAAAAGGTGAAATTAAGGCGTGGTCTCCCTTGATTAGTCATCATTTGTCTTCCCCAAGACACGGAACCACCAAAAAAAAAAGGTGAAATTAAAGCGTGGTCTCCCTTGGTTAGTCATCATTTGTCTTGCCCAAGACACAGAACCACCAGAAAAGATGAAATTAAGGCGTGTCAAACTACTTCGCTTTGCTCATATTACCCTAACACTCCAACATCCCGACACCATACCCAATGGATGTTTCTCATACCATATCAATATCATTAATCCTTTAGCACATGCATGAATTTGATGCTACTAATGGATTGGATTTTGTAACTTGACAGGTGATGATCCATGGGAGATTGAGAAGGAGATAATTAGGATTTGATTCTAATCTCATCATGAACCCAAGTCAGAATTTGAATCACATCGTGGTTATCTGCATAACGCCTTGCTAGAAAAGGAACCCGAGTCAAAATTTGAATCACGTCGAGGTTATCTGTATAAAGCCTTGCCAGAAAAGATCCCGAGTTAGAGTTTGAATCAGGTCGTGGTTACCTGCATAATGCCTCACTAGAAAAGGGAGAGTTTGAAACCTATTGATTACATTGTCCATTTTCCTAAATCGCCCTTCAGTCCTACCCATTGTTTCCCCTTTATTTTTGCAGGAACTCGAATCCTACTATGGTTACTTGCATAGTGCTCAGCGAAACTGAGGAATCCTCCTCTTATCAACTCTTGCATGACCATCTTGTGTACCTTCACTGCCCTGCCGCGCATATCAGGGAGTCCATTAAGCATTCTACGCTGGGGGCAACCTTTTGGAAATATCTCGCTCTCATCCATTGCGGCGCCTCAGTTCCCCCTATTTTCATCCTTTGCGGCGGCCACACCCTGTTGTCCTCTTTACATCAGCATTCAAACTTTACGGTGCCCTTGCCCTGGTTTCAATCTACATTCCTACATGAACATCGCAGTAGGCATCAACGTCAGAGTGAGGTTTACATTCATATTTCCGCAGCAGCACCTTACGCCGACCTCAGCACTAGCCGCACCCATCCAGAGAAGTCCATTTACCTCTCTGCCTCTTTAATTTTTACAATCATTCATTCCCATATTGGGGGCAATTCTTTCTTAATTATTCATAAAATTCTTGTGAGTGGTCATGCCCTCACGTTTTATTTGTAAAATTGCTTTTTTGATTGTATAAACTGTGAATAAAAATCCTTTGAATAAAATCCATATTACCCCCAAAATTTTCAAACCTTCCTTAAATTGAGCATGTTCAACATGTTTCTGCATCATGACTTGTGCATCCATTTGAAATTATATGACATACATGATCTCACCTGCTAGCTCTTATATCTACAACATGTTTTAGATGTAAGCAGTCACAAACACATCCCTATGAGTATTTTGGGCCTTCATGCCATATTTCTTTCATGAGTGCAAATGCTAAACTAAAGTGCTAGTTAGATTTGCATAATATCCAGGGTACATGCACCATTAGCCATGGGATAACAGTAAAATGACATTGGACTTTGCTCTTTCTTCCATTTTCTTTTTTTATATAAGATAATGAACAGTGCCAGACTGAGATTGCTAACTGGGGGGCAAGGTGCACAGCGAGTGAGGTTTGCAAAAGAAGAAAGAAGAAATCCTTGAATATTGATGATCGGCACTGGAAGGACGCCGAGAAGAGCAAGAAATGAAGGCCTCTGCCTTAAACCAAGACCAAGGAAAGCCAGCACCAAAACGGTACTTGCTTTGCTTGCTGATGTATTTTGTGTTAGAATAAAAATAGAAAAAAGAAAAAAACAGGAAAAAAGAATAAAAAGAGAAAAAAGAAACAAAAAAAAAGAAGAAAAAGAAAAAGAAGAAAAAGAAAAAGAAGAGAGAAAAAAGAAAAAAAGAAAAAAAAGAAAGGAAAGAAAAGCAGAAGCAAGTACGAAAAATGGCTCCAGGTCAATCTTCCAAAAGGAGAAAAGTGAAGGCTATTTCCCCATAACAACCAAGGCAGGGGTGGTACACAGCAGTGGCAATTAGTCCGACTAGTCTCAGACCCATGAAAAACCTCATCGTCTAGGGTTTAACGAGATTCAAAGACTTAGAACCCAGTTGTATTCAAACAATAAATTGTGGACCTCTCAAGGGAAAGTTTTAGGGCTTCACTAAAGTAATCAAAGAGCGTTCCCGGCAAAGATCAAAGAACCTGGGCGTTTTGCCCTCAAAACGACCAAGGAGGAACATATCCAGCATCTAAGCACTGCGCCCTCAAAGTGATAGTGGGAAGAAGCATTCCCAGCAAGACTGAAGGACTTGTGCACTTTGCCCTCACTGTGGCCAATCAGCAGGCCCTGTTCATTAAAGAAAAATATATTCACTTCTTCTCCCCGCAAAGTCCTTTCGATTATTAGAATGCCCATGCATGTGCATCTTTATCCGAAGTTTATTCACTCGGATTGACATTGCAAATCTGACTGTGTGCTATGTTGTAGCATTTCTATGAGTGTAAACACATAGCCTTATTCCTGAGTGTGAGCGCAAACACTAATATCTGGGGAGGATTGCTTACGTCTACATGTTGTGGGAAAGTCTTGTCCTGGAGGTCGTTATCTACTGGGTAAGATACAGATGCTTTTCTAGGCTTGTATCAAGCATGCTTATATGATAGAAACTGGATGGCATGTTCTCCAGAAATGCATTAAACTTGTTGACCCTTTGATTGATTGTTATTCCACTTAGTTTTGTTGTCTCTTTATTTAGCTTTTGAGACAATAAACATGCTGCTTTGACCCTTATTCCTCCCTTTTTCCAGAATTACACTTGAATGTCCACAGGTAGGAAAAGGAACGAAAAGGTCAAAGAATAGAGCTCAATTGATCAATCAGCCTTGGCAGATTTTCCAGCTGATGCATTTCGACTCATCTCAAGGCCTTGAGATGAGGCTTCCGTGACGTTCCCAGTTCTGGACAGCACTCACCATGATTTTGCGCGCCACAATTATTTACTCTTGAGTGCGTTTCTTGTCTCCTTGGGCCCCGTTTTTGCAGACACTAAGCTTCTTGGGTTCAGATATCATTCCTCCCACTCCTAACAAGTGCTTAGAAGACAAAAATATTATTCTCCTTGTGTTTTGGAATCACATTTGGACAAGCTTCTTAAAGCCCAAACTGAGGAGACTTGTTAGTGGGAGTTGTCTCACCTTGGAGAAGAACATCTTGGCATCCAGAAGGACATTAATAGAGATCAGAACGGACAGAGGAAGGCATTTGGACAGAAGGGGGAACCATAGGAGAAAATCAGCTTTTCCCCAATTTTCCAGATTTTCCAGCACTTCTCTATTTTCGGTTTTGCACTTCTTGTATCATTTCTATTATGTTTTGTAACTAAAAACCTCCATTCCTAGTAGGGATCTTGTGGTTGATAATTCCAGTAGGTTGTGAGACTTCTTGTTCTTAATTAAAAACGTTTTCATATCTCTTTTCTTGCTTGGTTTAATGTCAATTTGTTCTTGTTGAATTTGGGCTTAGCTAACCTATGTTTTAACTTGAATGATTACAGTAGAATCACTCTAATGCCGCGTTTCTGTGTTAGAGAGAACCCGAGTGGACAACTAGTGGATAGGATGATGTCTTCTTGAAACTAGAAGAAGAAACGGGTTAGTTTTGAGGTCAATGGACTGCAAGTGCGTCCATCTCAAGGTCTAGAGAAGGGCCTTCCTAATCATAATCAACAAACCAGCAATCCTTGATTGTTAGGAGAGTTAGGGTCGCGAAAGGAGCTTCTCCTTGAGTGACTTGAGTAGGAGGAGGCTTGGAGATCGCCCCTGGATGTATCTCTATAACTTCCCTATGAAAATGGTTTTGAAAATGCTTTTGTCAATGATCAACACTTATGGAATTGTCACCTCATAAGGATCTCTACTAGGGATTTTCTTTCACTTCTGTATTTCTTTATTTCACTACTGTTCTCTTTTATGCAATCTTATTTTCGTTCTTTTTGTTTCTCAACCAATCAAACTCTCACCTCTTTGCTGATTCTTGTCATTTACAGGAGAAATAAAGATCAGACCGATGTCCCTGTGGGATCGATCCTCTCACCACTATCTGCATTTATTTGTAGCATAGCACTGAGTTGTATTCATAACTTTTATGCAGGGCATGCGACGACCCTCGTCATAAATTGGCGCCGTTGCCGGGGACAACGGTGTACTGATTTTCGTTTTTCTTGTTTGTGATAATTTTCAGTTTTCTTTTTTATGAGCAATTTCAATTATTTTTCTCAATCAGCCCCTATTCCTCACAGTTTTGATGCAGGAGATGTGTCCAGCCATGAAGGATGTTTTGGTCCACCACAGTGGGGATATGAGCCAAATTATTATCCACCCACATCTACTCCTTATCCCACTTGGTGGAACCAACAAAGATCAAATTATGGAGTACAATCAGTTCCTGATTATCAATATTTCCAGCCTCCGCAACCTAGCCAAGAACCTACTGTTTCTGAAATTTTAATGAAAACCTTAGTTCCATTTATGCAGGAAACAGAGGAGAATTTAGCAAGGTTAGCGGAGCAAATTAGACAACTTGCACTTGAGCAGGAAAGACAAAGATGCATACCTTCAAACTTCCAACCAAATGTGGAATCTGCTGCTAGTACTGCCGCTTTTGTGAGCAACAAAAATCTGCCCGAGCAGTCGGACTCATCTCAAGGCCTTGAGATGAACGACCCAGAACCAGAAACAAGCCCAGAAAAATCTGCAGAAGTTGTTGCTCAACAAAAGCAGTCCAATCAGACCCAAACTCATTCCAGCACGTCACTGGAGCAGGAGACGAAGTTTGTGGACACTTGTTGTAGCATCAAGCTGGAGGAGGATGTGAGGAAGATTGAGGAAGAAATCAAAGTGGTTGAGAATCCATAAACGGTTGTGTTTGAAAGGGAAGATTTAAATTTCTTTGATTATATTGATCCCTTTATGGAATTACCCTCTATTCACAACCATTATTTTATTTTTATTGTGCATGAACCTGAACCAGAATTTGAATCATTTTATGGTTACATGCAGATTTCGTTGCTAGAGAACCATGCACGAAATGAAATCATTCTCATCAAACTTCGTGCATTCAAAGCATTATGTAGGATTGGTTGACAAAGTGACGCTCAATGTCTAGTCCAAGACTATAAAGAGGGACGCTGCATGGGAGGCAACCCATGTTCATTTCGTTGTTGTTTTGTTATTTTCATTTTTACTTCTAGTTAATCGTTGTTTTTTTTTTCCTGCATAATAATGGATTTTTGGAATTTTCCAGTGCAGGCCATCCGCCCTATCTCAAGGCCTTGAGATGGGCAGACCGAAACCTCCAGCTCCTCCCCAACCATGATCATTGCCCCGGGTTTTATCATTTCTTTCCCTCTCTTTTTCATTTTCTGTTTTGTTTCGTTTGTTTGTTTGCTTGTTTGTTGTGTGTGGTTTTTCTCTCACATTGAGGACAATGTTTCCTTTAAGTGTGGGGGAGAGACACTTTCGTGTTTGTTTGTGTTTTTTTGTGTTTTTGTGCATGTTTGTTTTTCTGTTTTTATGCATGTTTTTCTGCTGTTTGTTTTTCTGTATTTTCCTTTCTTCTGTATGTTTATTTCAATTATTTTTGCATGCGCTTCTGTTTGTTTTCATGTTTGCATGAGTTGTTTTCCTTTTTGTTGTTTTTCACCCCTTTGTATGGAATTAAATCCCAAAAACTTGACTTATGTGAATACTTGATCAATCAACTATATCTTCCGATTCTGAATACTTCTAGCATTACAACTTGAGCATTTATTTACATAGATGTATGATGAGTTTTGCTGTCCTAGGAAATACCTTGCTAGAGCTGATCTGTCTTCTCATCTCAAGGTCTTGGGATGAGGATCCTATCCTCTCATTGCTGCTAAGTCTTTTAAATTATGCTTGCTTGCGTGCCCTTTAATTTTCTTGTGTGTGCTTTCTCATCATGCCCTCTGGATTGCACGATGTTGGTGGTTCGGCACCATCATCCCATTTTGGAAAAACTTCCAGTCGGTTGTGTGCTAACTCCCTTTGGTTGGACCGATCATAGCACCATGGTGAGAAATCAAGGTCTGCATGTGTATATGTTTTGAAAAAAAGAAAAGAAAAAAAAGGGTTGTGGATGAAGGAAGTTGAAAAGAAAAGAAAAATGGTGGAGATTGCGGAAAGAAGGAAAGAAAAAAGAAGAAAAAAAAAAAGAAAAGCAAAAAAAAAAAAACAAAAAAAAAAGAAGGAAGAGAAGAAAAAGAAAAAAATAGAATAAAAGAAGCCTTTGGCTCACTATTTGTTTTAATTTCTGTTCTTTAATTGTTGGATGTGCTTTTAAATTATTTTGCATGAGTGTCAGCAGTAGTGTTTGGATTTAGAGTCGAAGGATGAGAAGATAAGAGGCCCTAGGATTTTATTTTCTGGTTGAACAGCATGCTATCATGCCCCTATTTGAATATGTGCACAATTGTGATGTTTGGAGCATTTAGCATTGCTTGATTGAGTTGATTTCTGAAGTATTTGTGTGAGATCAGTGCAGGGGTTGATTTTCTATTCAAAGGGGTGCTGTGTCTGTGTTTTTCTTGGTGTTTTCTGTGTTTGTGTTCATGCTTGAGGGCAAGCATGGTTTAAGTGTGGGGGGTTTGATTGATTGCTATTCCACTTAGTTTTGTTGTCTCTTTATTTAGCTTTTGAGACAATAAACATGCTGCTTTGACCCTTATTCCTCCCTTTTTCCAGAATTACACTTGAATGACTAGAGGTAGGAAAAGGAACGAAAAGGTCAAAGAATAGAGCTCAATTGATCAATCAGCCTTGGCAGATTTTCCAGCTGATGCATTTCGACTCATCTCAAGGCCTTGAGATGAGGCTTCCGTGACGTTCCCAGTTCTGGACAGCACTCACCATGATTTTGCGCGCCACAATTATTTACTCTTGAGTGCGTTTCTTGTCTCCTTGGGCCCCGTTTTTGCAGACACTAAGCTTCTTGGGTTCAGATATCATTCCTCCCACTCCTAACAAGTGCTTAGAAGACAAAAATATTATTCTCCTTGTGTTTTGGAATCACATTTGGACAAGCTTCTTGAAGACCAAACTGAGGAGACTTGTTAGTGGGAGCTGTCTCACCTTGGAGAAGAACATCTTGGCATCCAAAAGGACATTAATAGAGATCAGAACGGACAGAGGAAGGCATTCGGACAGAAGGGGGAACCATAGGAGAAAATCAGCTTTTCCCCAATTTTCCAGATTTTCCAGCACTTCTCTATTTTCGGTTTTGCACTTCTTGTATCATTTCTATTATGTTTTGTAACTAAAAACCTCCATTCCTAGTAGGGATCTTGTGGTTGATAATTCCAGTAGGTTGTGAGACTTCTTGTTCTTAATTAAAAACGTTTTCATATCTCTTTTCTTGCTTGGTTTAATGTCAATTTGTTCTTGTTGAATTTGGGCTTAGCTAACCTATGTTTTAACTTGAATGATTACAGTAGAATCACTCTAATGCCGCGTTTCTGTGTTAGAGAGAACCCGAGTAGACAACTAGTGGATAGGATGATGTCTTCTTGAAACTAGAAGAAGAAACGGGTTAGTTTTGAGGTCAATGGACTGCAAGTGCGTCCATCTCAAGGTCTAGAGAAGGGCCTTCCTAATCATAATCAACAAACTAGCAATCCTTGATTGTTAGGAGAGTTAGGGTCGCGAAAGGAGCTTCTCCTTGAGTGACTTGAGTAGGAGGAGGCTTGGAGATCGCCCCTGGATGTATCTCTATAACTTCCCTATGAAAATGGTTTTGAAAATGCTTTTGTCAATGATCAACACTTATGGAATTGTCACCTCATAAGGATCTCTACTAGGGATTTTCTTTCACTTCTGTATTTCTTTATTTCACTACTGTTCTCTTTTATGCAATCTTATTTTCGTTCTTTTTGTTTCTCAACCAATCAAACTCTCACCTCTTTGCTGATTCTTGTCATTTACAGGAGAAATAAAGATCAGACCGATGTCCCTGTGGGATCGATCCTCTCACCACTATCTGCATTTATTTGTAGCATAGCACTGAGTTGTATTCATAACTTTTATGCAGGGCATGCGACGACCCTCGTCACCCTTCTCTTGATAGGGAAGTTGTTTTTATAAAACGATGGGGGCAAACTTTAGGGTAGTGTGGAAATACTTTCATATACAACATACATTAATTGATTTCATTGTTTACATTTATTAATTGCATCCTCTTTTTTCCACCCATTGCTGCTTCGTGTTTGTTTCCTCCCTATTTGCAGAATACAGATATGCGTTAGGAGAATCTCACACTGTGATCAATCTTCGCCAATAAATCCATCCAATAAATGCCTGAACGGAGTACGTTGCCACTTCTCAATCAACTTCGTGCGGCGGCCCATCTTCCCCACCATTATCGACATCCGAATGGAGATACGTTACCACTCCACCTTCAAAATTTCGTGTGGCGGTTCAAACCCCACCTCTCAAAAAATCATGTGGCGGTTCAAAATCTACATTTCAAAGATTGCGTGGCTGTTCAAGCCCCACCTTGTAAAAATCGTGTGGCGGTTCAAACCTCACATTTCAAAGATTGCGTGGCGGTTCAAGCCCCACCTTGCAAAAATCGTGTGGCGGTTCAAACCCCACCTCTCAAAAAAATCATGTGGCGGTTCAAACCCCACATTTCAAAGATTGCGTGGCGGTTCAAGCCCCACCTTGCAAAAATCACGTGGCGGTTCAAACCTCACATTTCAAAGATTGCGTGGCGGTTCAAACCCCACCTCTCAAAAAATCATGTGGCGGTTCTAACCCCACCTCTTAAAAAATCATGTAGCGGTTATAACCCCACCTCTCAAAAAATCATGTGGCGGTTATAACCCCACCTTTCAAAGATCGTGTGGTGGTTTAAACCCCATCTTTCAAAGATCGTGTGGTGGTTCAAGCCCCACCTTTCAAAGATCATGTGGCGGTTCAAGCCCCACCTTTCAAAAATCATGTGGCGGTTCAAACCCCACCTTTCAAAAAATCGTGTGGCGGTTCAAGCCCCACCTTTCAAAGATCGTGTGGCGGTTCAAGCCCCGCCTTCCAAAAATCGTTTGGCGGTTCAGACCCCACCTTCCAAAGATCGTGTGGCGGTTCAAGCCCCACCTTTCAAAGATCGTGTGGCGGTTCAAGCCCCACCTTCCAAAAATCATGTGGCGGTTCAAACCCCACCTTTCAAAAAATCGTGTGGAGGTTCAAAAAACTCCACTTGTCAAAAATATCGTGTGGCGGTTCAAACCCCACCTCTCAAAAAAAATTGTGTAGTGGTTTAAACCCCACCTTTCAAAGATCGTGTGGTGGTTCAAGCCCCACCTTACAAAAATCGTGTGGCGGTTCAAACCCCACCTTTCAAAAAATCGTGTGGCGGTTCAAACCCCACCTATAAAAACCATTTAACGTTTGTTTTGCAGAATCAGTCATGATTATCAGCGTCCGAGTGGAGCTGAATTTATCAACGTCCGAGTGGAGTTGTAGGCATCTGAGTAGAGCCATTATTGATCAGCGTCTGAGTAGAGCTGAATTTACATTTTCTGCATCGCGACATTCGAGGGGAGACGTCCGAATGAAGTCGCATTTTACATTTCTGTAAGGTATCCGAGTGGAACCATCAGCGTCCGAGTGGAGCTGAATTTATCAACGTCCGAGTGGAGTTGTCGGCATCTGAGTAGAGCCGTTATTTATCAGCATCCGAGTGGAGCTGAATTTATATTTTTCAAGACATCCGAGTGGAGTCATCAGTGTCCGAGTGGAACTAAATTTGCAAGGCATCCGAGTGGAGCCATTAGCGTCTGAGTAGAGCTGAATTTATATTTATGCATCGCGGAATTCGAGTGGAGACGTCCGAGTGTAGCCGCAATTTATGTTTTTCTGCAAGGTATCCGAGTGGAGCTGAATTTCCTTTTCTGCAAAGTATCCCGAAGGGCATCAGTGTCCGAGTGGAGTTCAATTTCCTTTTCAGTAATTTAAAATTCCCGCATCAGCGTCCGAGTGGAGCTAAATTTACGTTTTTCTACAAAGTATCCCGGTGGGCACCAGTGTCCGAGCGGATCAATTTCCTTTTCAACAATTTAAATTCCCGCATCAGCGTCCAAGTAGAGTTGAATTAACATTTCTGCAAACATCATGTTGGACATGAGCGTCCGTTTTCTTTTCTGCTATCTAAATTTCTGCCACAGCGTCCGAATGAAGTTGAATTTACATTTCTGCAAAGTATCCCATAACCTAAGGACGTCAGCGTCAAGGAGGTTGGTCCGAAGACGATTTGGAAGAATTAAAGGATGAGCTCACAGTCACATCAAAAATTCAAAACCTAATCAATGAGTTCGATACACATCTGACCCCCTCAGGTATCTCGAAAGCCTTGAATTTATCATATCAAATTACTGAACTCCAACCTTCAATATTGCAGGCACTAGACTTGAAGCTCAAAACACTGCCTGATCACTTGCAGTCATCCACACCCTATTCACGTGAGCGGCTTCGTCCCCACAACCTTGTTCTCGTGAGCGGCTTCGTCCCCACCGTCCCATCTCGTGAGCGGCTTCGTCCCCACCGTCCCATCTCGTGAGCGGCTTCGTCCCCACAGTCCCATCTTCAGCTACATCCTCATATCCTTGTATTTGTGAGCGGCTTTGTCCCTATACCTTATTTTCCTCAGCAGCTACATCCCCATATCCTGTGAGGCATCCGATTGGAGCCATCAGCGTCCGAATGGAGCTGGATTTACATTTTTGCAAGATGTCCAAATGGAGCCATCAACATCAAATAAAGCTAAGTTTACGTTTCTGTAACTTACTTTTCAACAACATGGTATCCGTATGAAGCCGTTTCTTTTTCTACTTTCAGATTTATATCCTTTCATAACATCCGTATCTAAGTAGAACCGATGTTTCTGTATCGCAATATTCTAATGGAACCATCAGCATCTGACTGGAGCTGAATTTATCAACGTCCGAGTGGAGTTGTCGGCATCTGAGTAGAGTCGTTGTCCATCAGCATCCGAGTGGAGCTGAATTTATTTTCTTGCAATTTAAGCAATTTAAATTTCCACATCAACGTCAGAGCAGAGGTAAGCACACATTTTTGCAATTTACATACACTGCTTATAAGATTTCTGCCCCTCAAATGATATTCTGCATTTTGAACATTTGTGGCACTGGGGCAACCGTCTTTACTGCTCATCAAAAATTTCAGTTACACTTTATTTTTGATAAGACAGTAAAGAGGGGGCAACTGTTGATACCCGAATTTTGACACGATTAACTTAAGTCGTTCATTTTTTTCGCTCATTCTTGATCTTATTTTTAGTATTGTTATTTCCGTTTATTTACTATTTACTATCTTGTTTTCTTTTGTTTCATGTTATTTATTTTATTTTGTATGTATTTTTCGTTCGAACTTTTATCGATTTTAAATAAAGTTTCTCGTATCATTGGATCGAACCACAAAAAACTAATCATACCCATTTTTCACTTTCACCTTACTTTACTCATCTTTTCCTCTCCACCATCCGAACATAATCATCTCTCCCTTTTCCAGTTTTTCTCTTCCACGACCATACCAACATTGGATCCATTTTTCTTACCTCAACTCTCCAATTGTCAAAAGAAACCTATACACTAGCCCGCACACTACTCCCCCCTCTGTTTTTCAAAGATACAATCTCTTGTTTTTCAAAAGATTTGATACGAATGGATCCTCCACATTTTTCTTTAAAGATGAGCGATCACAATTCCCCCAAATGAATCCAAACCATCTCCTGCCCGATCCTTCTTTCCCAAATTAAATCAAGCCATATCCCTCTGCCAAAAATCCAAATCAATCCTCTTGCAATTAACTCCAATCCCAAATCCTTTCCCAAATTTAAGCCAAATTCATTTTTGCCAATCCAAATTCCTCCACATCCCTTGCTACCTTTGCCAAGTTAAACCCAAATCCAAATCAGCCACGCCATAAACCCACACCATAGATCTGTCCAAATACCCCAACCATCACTGCCTAAAATTCAACAAAATCCACAAAACTCAAATCAAATTAGATCGACCATCATCAAAACCAAAAAATCACCACCTGAAACCAGCACCGCCACACAGCCACCACTGTCTCAATCACAAAATACTAAACAACAACCATCAACCAAACCCCACCCCAGCCGAACCGACCAGCACCCGAAATCAACCACAGCCGCAGATCGCCGGACCCAGCCAAACCACAGCCGACCAGCATCCGGCCTCCCTCTACACTGCAGCGCCTTCATCTCCCTCAAAATCAAACCCAACCCGCAATCAGACCGCTGCTGCCAATCCGACCCAGCCGGCCACGCCACCGCCGCCGATCCTCCAATCCGGCCGCGCTTCACCACCGCACCTCTGCCGCTGGTCTTGTTGTTGTGTTTTATTGATCCAGGAGAACAAAAGAGAAAGAGAAGAAGCAGAGAAAGGAGGAAAGAAAAATAAAAGAAAAGAAAGGAAAGAATAGATAAGAAAGAAAAGAAAATTGGAAGAGAAGAGGAGTCCTTGTCGGTTGACAAGGAAAATAGAAGGGTTTGGGCTTCGGCCCAACCAAAGATTGAAAGATGGAGAATGGGTTGCGGCCCAAAGAAAAGAAAAATGAAAGAATGGGCTGTGGCCCATGAGTGGAAATAATAAAAGAAATAGGCTACGGCCCAAGCCCTTTTTATTAAATCGTGTATTAACTCGTTCTTCATTTTTGCAGGTGCCGAATTCACGATTACCATCCCGACCGGATGCTCCGCCAACTTTTAATAGGTAAGGTGATCTCATTCTTACTGATATTTGATCATTTGAAATTTATTTGTGAATCCCTTACTAATGCGCGCTTATTTGCCTATTTTTGCTTGCATGTTCGTTGCGATGGTGCTTGACGAGCTTGATGGAGCTTGACGAGGAGTTCGATGTTCATTCCCAATCGCGGAGCTCGAATGGAGAATTTAATTGTTGTATTTATTTATTCGGGAATTTGTAATATTTATCTACAACATTTATTTATTTTATTATCAATTGTCGCCACTAATCATTGATTTACAGGTTAAGCTCGTCCAGGTATGTTTTCCTTTTCTTTTGGATAAGTGCACTTTAATTTATTATTTATCGTATGCATGATTATTTAGAATTGTTAGAATTCGAATTGATCTGTTTGCATGATGCTTATACCAATGAATGTGCTTTATTTTATGTTTGTTTCGTGTGCGGCTTCGTCCCCACGTGTTTTCTTTAATTTACGCTTATCGTGTGCGGCTCCGACCCCACGATTGTCTTTTTAATTTATGCTATCTTGATGATTTATGTGCGCGGCTTCGACCCCACTCCCCGGTTTTTCTCTTTTCAACGTGTTTTCTCGCATTCATATAAACGGTACTTTGCTAGTTTATGCATGCTTAGAATCACTTAGTAAATAGGGTTAATCACGTGCATCGACCCGATGATGATAGTGATCCATTGTTGCTCACTAGGATCGTCGCTTTGGTAAAGATTAATAAAACGGTAGTAATTTCACCAATTTTGCATGTAATCGGACTAATTTTGAACTCGGCTAAATATAACCGGAATAGGTGCGCAACCAACCTTTTTATCTTTTAGAAGATTAAAATGTTTATTTTCTTTTAACAACTCGGTAATTAATTAGGATAAAATCAATCAAGCCAATTTAAGAACTAAAGTGGTGATTCCCCTCTAAGGGCCCAAATTACTTGTTTTCAACATGATTTTAAACACCTCTTTTTAGAACCGGTAACCTTCTTTTAGGATGAGACTCGGGTGCCTAACGCCTTCCCGAGTCCATAATACGACCCCGAACCATCGTTCTCGGGTTTAGACCCTTTTTATTTGTGCCTTAGTTTTATTTTATTCTTCTTCCTTTTTCGGACTTTATAGGTTTCCCTAAACCTTAGAAAATAGGGTGGCGACTTCATTGTTATGTGAATTTCATTCACGTCCCGAATTTCGCTCGCGACGGTGCGACACCCTCATGGAAATGACCACAGTATACTCTATTCATGACAACTCTTACAACCAATTCTTTTTATTAAAACTTTGCAGACTTGCGGACTAATAGAGAATCTCTAAGAAAATAACCTACAAACAATGAGTTGCCAATTACCTCATCAAATGCCGCACCAATCATTTGAAGTCCAACTGGAAGCCCTGCAGGCCCTTCTTCAATAAATCCGCAAGGCAGAACCAATGCAGGTAGCCTATTAAGAAGATGTTACCTCAGGACCAAATCCTTGTGCTCTAGAAACCCTATAAAGCGCATTTAACCCATCAGCTGCAGCTTGGTTCCCGTACCTTAATATCAATGTTTTAAGATGATTTACATGCATATCAAGACGACGCATGCAAACTAAGGAATAAAAACACAGTAGAAACTTAAGGATTTTTTCAGCTTAAGGTTGCAGGTCAGAATCAGATAGTATCATACAACACACGAGATGAGATGTTAAATAAACTAGGCTGCAATTACGCCAAATAATCATACAAAGCTATATATGTTCCCATCGCAAACCTCCAAAGTAAGTTGATGCCCCAACATCTTTGAGAGGGAAATACTCTATCTTTTCTGTACTCCCATGACCTTTGTGAAACAAGTTGAGCAGACAAAGCAGAACACACCACATGATATAAACAGATTTACGAACACAAAACAATGCAATCAATTTACACTATAAATAACTCAGATTATGTTAGGCTTTGGCCAGGGACGGATCCAGGAATGATTTCCAGTGGGGGTGGGGGTTCGGGGGTAGCGCCCCCGAAATTTTTTTTTGGGGTATTTTAAAGGGAAACCAAACGAGCTGAACGGAAAATTGAACAAATGCTTAAGAGTATTTGTATCCATCACTAAATAACAAATATTTAGATAACTTAACAAAAAGATAAATAAAAAGACAATATAGAAAAAAATAAATTATACATTAGAATTCATATAATATACGTACTTCTTACAATTGTTCTCTACGAGTTTTCATTTTTTGAAATCGTTGAATGATTCTCTCATTCTCTACACTATCAAAAACATCTTTTTCAACAAATGTAATCAAACAATCATTTAACATATCATCTCCCATACGGTTCCGCAGTCGATTCTTCACAATGCTCATATAAGAAAAAGTCCTTTCCACTGTCGCAGTTGCAACCGGTAAAATCAAAGCTAGCTTCAAGAGTAAATACACCAATGGATAGACAATATGCTTTCTTCTTTCAACTAACTTTTCGGAAAGATCATTAATCCCTTTCAAATTTGAAAATCCAACATCCGACCGCATATCCAAAATATAATTCTCAAGTTGATTATCAAGAGCAAGAATATCAACTCTAGAAAACTCATTAGGATAAAATTGAGTCAATTGAAGCAATTTCTCCTTATTGAAAGCAACAAAGGAGTCTCTTGGATTTAAGCATGCCACACAAAGGAGTAATTCACTATTCCTCTCATCAAATCGATTATTAAGCTCATGAAGTTGCATATCAATGACTTGATAAAATAAATCAACTTGATAATGATGTAGATTGGAAATTTGCTCACCTTTCCGCCTTGGTCTACCTTGGGCAACAAACACATCACTCATAGTTGGAACATTTATATTATGTTTGCCACAAAGTAAAGATACTTCATTCAGTAATAACATCCAACCTTCATCCTTCATTGACTGCAGTCTCAACTTGGATACTTTGAGTAAATCTAAAGCATTTACTATGTCTTGATCTTTTCTTTGAAGTGTTTGAGAGAATTCATTAGTAATTCCTAATATATTCTTCATCAAATGCAAACAAAATATAAAGTCAAAACATTGTACCGTATTCAAAATGCACATGTTTCTCCTCTTTGATCTGCGCTCAAGCCATCTTTCTCTATCATTTCAAGCACATCAATTACTGAAGAGAATAAATCGATTAAGCTGAGCAATGTACCATAATGTGAACCCCATCGAGTATCTCCTGCTCTTTTAATGGTCTTCTCTTGATTCAAACCTTTTCCACTACATATTTCACCATTTTGTAATCCTTCGACCACATGATCTTTTTGCTTCTCTCGAAGGGCATCTTGCCTTTTGCATGAAGCTCCAACCACATTGCACACATTATGATACGATCCTGGTTCCTTAGGATGCGTAGCACCAATTTTGATCTTTGTTCAAAGATGGATTTCCTGCGGAATAGATAGAATAGATAGAACTCACTTGCACAATTAAGACCTGCTGAACGCTAAACAACAGCCAACCAAAATCCGAACAAGAGAGGGTCCTTGTGAATGATAAACTTGCACAACTAAGACCTGCTGAACGCTAAGCAACAGCCAACCAAAGTCCGAACAAGAAGATAAACAACAAGTAGGATGCAATTCCAAGATTTACTTGTATACGACTCAAGTATTGCAGACTCAAGAAGAACAAGGTTCAACCAACTTGAACAAGGGGCGGAGATTGAAGAGAATATCTCAATTTATCAAATAACAGCCAACTTAATAAAGTAGCCAAGTGGTTCCTTATATAGGTTACAAACAAACCCTAATAGTAAACCAATTAGGAATAGAAGTAGGACTTCTAAAATAGGAAGATAACTTAACTAATTAAAACTGTCTAATTAACTAATTAAGCTAAAATAATTAAAGTCAACAACTTAAACTTCAGTCAACGCGCGCTTCTGGACACGCGAAACGGGCAGGAGCCGTTTTGAGCAATCGGTCACGCGAGATAGATGAGTGAAACGGCAATGGCTGAGTGAAACGGTCAGGTGCCGATTAAGCGAAACGGACAAGAGCCGTTTTGAACGAATCGGACAAGAGCCGTTTTGGTGACAAACGGTCAAGTGCCGTTTCTGGCAGAATCATCTTCGGGCATTGTGAATGTAAGGAGATTCACAACTCCTGGTGTCTTCTCTCTAAGTGCAGCTTCCTCACTTGTCCTCTCACATTCCAGCTCCTTGTGAATGAGAGATGACAAATGGTCTTGAAGCTTTCTAGCTCTGGCTCGAGTCATTGGACCAGCTGGTGGTAACGGTAGTTGGATGCGTGGATTCGCATCATTCCCTCCCCCTTCGGAAGGATTCGCCCTCGAATCTGAATCGGCATCAGCTGAAAGTCCATACTCGTCATCTGCATCAAACAATTCTAAGTCAGAAATATTAAAGGTAGAGCTAACGGCACCATACTCACTCGGCAACGCCAGTTTATAGGCATTGTTGTTGATCTTCTCGACAATCTGGAACGGTCCATCGCCTCTAGGAGATAGCTTGCCGCGGCGTTGGGCAGGAAAACGCTCCTTGCGCATATGCAACCAAACCCATTCGCCAACCTGGAACGTCACTAGCCGTCGGCCATCGTTCCGTTTCAGCATCAGGTTCTCATTCATGCGCTCAATGTTCTGCTTTGCCTTAGCATGCAATTGCTTGACAAAATCAACCTTCTGGGCACCATCTAAACTTACAACATCACTCAAAGGGAAAGGAGTTAAATCCAAAATAGTTCTAGGATTAAATCCATACACTAGTTCAAACGGCGAGTAATGAGTAGTAGAATGAACAGCACGGTTGTAAGCAAATTCAATAAACGGTAAATGATCAACCCAAGTAGAAACATGCTTACGAACTAGGGTGCGTAAAAGGGAGCCAAGAGTCCGATTTACCACCTCTGTTTGACCATCCGTTTGTGGGTGATAAGATGTAGAATACAATAACTTAGTACCAAGCTTCTTCCATAAGACACGCCAAAAATGACTAAGAAACTTAGTATCTCTATCACTCACAATCGTCAAAGGGATACCATGCAAATGGACTACTTCACGAAAGAACAAATCGGCAATCTGAGTAGCATCAGAAGTAGTCGAACATGCAATAAAATGGGACATTTTTGAAAACCTGTCCACCACAACAAAAACACTATCCTTACCGTTCCTAGACCTGGGTAGTCCGACGACAAAGTCCATGGACAAATTGGTCCAGGGATGAGAAGGAACAGGTAACGGCATGTATTCTCCATGACCAGCAGATTTAGATTTGGCTCTACGACAAGTCAAACATCTAGCAATAATGCGCACGACATCACGCTTCATGTGAGGCCAATAAAAGTGATCATGTAACACATCCAAAGTTTTAGTCACGCCAAAGTGACCCATTAAACCACCACTATGGGCTTCATGCACCAGTAATTCACGAAGAGAACAATGAGGAATACACAAGTGTTTACCTTTAAATAAATATCCCTCTTGTTTAAAGAATTTAGAACCAGAAATAGAAACGCCATGCATATAAATATCACCAAAATCAGAATCGGCAGCATAGAGTTCTATAATATGCGAAAATCCAAGTAATTTGGCATTTAGAGAAGTAATGAGCACGTACCTTCGATATAGTGCATCGGCAACAACATTCTCTTTACCTTGCTTGTACTGAATGTGGTAAGGGAAGGCTTCAATGAATTCCATCCAAACGGCATGTCGCCGATTCAGCTTCCCTTGACCCTTTAGGTATTTCAAGCTCAAATGGTCTGTGTGGATGATAAAATCTCTTGGCATCAAGTAGTGTTGCCATGTTTCCAACGCTCTGACAAGAGCATAGAACTCCTTGTCATAGGTAGGATATCGGAGTTGAGCATCCTTGAGCTTTTCACTGAAATAGGCAATCGGTCGTTTCTCTTGCATCAGAACGGCGCCGATTCCTAACCCGCTGGCGTCACACTCTATCTCAAATGCCTTGCTGAAGTCGGGCAGTGCTAGGACGGGAGCGGCACTGAGCCGATCCTTGAGGGTAGCAAACGCCTCTTCTTGTTGCTGATCCCACCTGAAAATAACATTCTTCTTGGTTAATTCATTCAGAGGAACAGTGATGGTGCTAAAGTCTTTGACAAATCGCCGATAGAAGCTCGCCAAGCCATGGAATGATCGCACATCACTAACGGACTTCGGCGTCGGCCACTCCTGAATCGCGCGGATTTTCTCTTCATCCACTTTAACGTCATCTGCACTCACAATAAAACCAAGAAAACCAACTTGTTCCATTGCGAATGAACACTTACTAGGTTTAGCATATAATACCTGTTCACGAAGTGTTAGAAAAACTTCCTTAAGATGTAAAACATGCTCATCCAATGATTTGCTATAGATTAAAATGTCATCAAAATAAACTACAACAAATTTACCAATTAAGTGCCGAAGTACATGGTTCATTAACCTCATAAAGGTGCTAGGGGCATTAGTTAAACCAAACGGCATAACCATCCACTCATACAAACCATACTTAGTTTTGAAAGCAGTTTTCCATTCATCCCCTTCTCTCATGCGAATTTGGTGGTAACCACTCATTAAATCAATTTTAGAAAAAATTTGACTACCACTCAATTCATCTAACATGTCATCTAATCGAGGAATAGGGTGGCGATACTTTACAGTGATTTTGTTGACTGCTCGGCAATCAACGCACATTCTCCAAGATCCATCCTTCTTTGGGACTAGAATGACTGGAACGGCACATGGAGACAGACTCTCCCGAACGTACCCACGCGCAAGCAAATTGTCCACTTGCCGTTGCAGTTCCTTTGTCTCCTCTGGATTGGATCGATAAGCCGGCCGATGGGGAATTGCCGATCCAGGAACAAAGTCGATCTGATGTTCGATGCCTCGAATCGGAGGTAAGCCAGGCGGCATCTCTTCGGGTAGAACATCGGCAAATTCCTGCAAGAGAGAAGAAATTCCAATCGGAACGGCATGTTCACGATCCGTTTCATCAGATAGCAAACAGTAAGAGCGAAAACGGATTAGAAGGAAGGGACGGCTTTCGCCAAAACCGTGTTTGTAAGAAATCAGTGCTTTCCTCACGTCACTCCCTTTGGCATATACACTCAATTTCTTTTTATTTGCCTCTCCTTTTCTCTCAATGCCACTCTCAGCACGCTTACTCTTTTCGTGCGAATGTTTACTCTCTCCCTCTGCATGCTTGCTGTTTTCATGCGAATGTTTTTCTCGCTCACACTCACCCTCTGCATGCGAATGTTGAAAGCTCACACTCTCAGTTTGGCTCTCAATTTTTTTCACATTCAAACCTTCTTTTTCTCTCTCAAGCTGTTTCGCTATTTCATATTCAGCATGTGACTTAGCAAGCCATTGCTGATCCTTAAACACTTTAGCTTGTGTTAACGGTGCCAAGGTGAATTTTTGACCATCATTTTCTATCTTGTAAAGATTTCTCCTTCCCTCATGATTTGCCGCTCGGTCAAACTGCCACGGTCGCCCAAG
The DNA here is from genome assembly GCA_963691705.1 of Viola odorata. Taxonomy (NCBI): domain Eukaryota; kingdom Viridiplantae; phylum Streptophyta; class Magnoliopsida; order Malpighiales; family Violaceae; genus Viola; species Viola odorata. Next base: position 44,539,410 of record OY829545.1, on the reverse strand, counting down.
GATGATATGGCTCGCTTGCATCGGCACAACATCACAGAGAACTTCATCATAGTACTTGCCGATTCTGAACTTTGCAAGTACCTGTTTGGTTACCTTAATACCGTTGTCATCCGTCATCCAATGTAGAAGGTATGGTTTCGGATGCTTTACCGTTGGTAAACCCAGTTTATCAACCATCAACCAACTCGCACAGTTGGTGCAACTGCCGTTATCAATGATAATGGAACAACCTTTCTTGTCTATCACGCCTCGGGTATGAAACAGATTGGTCTGTTGCTCCTCATCACAAACTTCTTCTGTGGTTTGTACGTTGAGGTTCCGACGCACAACAAGCAAGTTCACCTGCTCTCCTTCCTGTCGGTCAACATCTGAATCGGCATCGGCATTTTCTGATTCCGATTCCTCCCACTCATCATCCGATTCCTCCTCTCCATTCGGCCTGATGATGAAGACTCTTTTGTTAGGGCATTCCGATTTCTTATGCCCTCGGCCGTTACACTTAAAACAAACAATCTCCTTAGTAGCTGGCCGATCCACTGGTGGAGTATAAGGTTTGGTAGTTGCCGTTTTAGAAGGAATAACAGCACTGGCAGATCCCTTCAAAACGGCAGGGGCCGTTTTGTCATCCTTATTCCAAGACGTCTTCTTCCAAGGTGTCGACCCAGTAGACTTATAGGAACTCCTAGCTTTCCTATGTTTCTCAATCTTTTGAGCCATATGAAGCATCTCCTCAAGAGTGTTATATTGAGTCAGCTCCAATGCATCGGCAATATCTTGATTCAACCCAGCACTAAATCGAGCCATTGTCACTTCAGGTGCCTCAGTAATCCGTGCTTGAGCCAGGGCGATTTCCATCTCATTAAAATAAGACCCAACCCCCTTACTGCCTTGCTTCAATGTTTGAAGCCGTTGATGAAGCTCTCGGTGAAAATGGGCAGGAACAAACCGTTGCCTCATCGCCTGCTTCATCTCTTCCCAATTAGCAATTGGACCAGCTAAGACAGCTGCCCTTTTCAGATTGAACTGCTCCCACCAATGACTAGCATACCCACCGAATTCGACTGCTGCGAGCTGAACCTTTTTACTCTCCGAATAATTGTGACATACGAAGATGGCATCGACCTTTCGCTCCCATGTCAAGAATGCATCAGGATCGTCAGTACCCTCGAACGGCGGTATTTTCATCTTGATGCTGCTGAGATTAGCATCCAAACGGTCACCTTCCTGTTCTCCCCTATCATCACGACGATCTCGTCTCTCTCTCCTCTGTCCATCCCTTGCACTTATCCAGCCTTCTCCCCCGTCAGGTTCTTCTTCCAAATCAGAATGTGGTAATTGTGGACCACGTTGGGCAAGTCGCCTAGGAGGGACCAAAGCAAGATTACGCCGATGATTCACAGCACGTGGTCGACGGGCGTTGTCATCTTCTTCGGACAGATCAGTCAAACGGCCATCACGTTGGTTATTCGCTGCTATAGGAACTGGATTTATGGTAGCTAGCGCTTCCACCCTAGCCATTCTCGCATCGGCAGTTAGCTGCCGCTCATTGGCAGTTACTTGCCGTTCATTCAATGTTCGGAGTTGTTCCGTTATGTTGGCTAGCATAGCCGACAGATCGGGTTGTTGTACTCCCTCTTGAGCCATCTTTTACTTTTCCTGAAATTCACACACCAAAGAAAATGTAAAATTGCACTAACCTAGCACTCCCTCACGTGTTTACTCTCGTGTTTAATCACTCTAATAATCTCACAAAATCTCTCAAAATTCCCTGCAATGTTCAAGTGTTAGTGAGACTCAAGAATCCCAAGAAAAGCTTCCAAGAAGACTCTCAAAGAAAACTAGCACTGAAAAGAATGGTGACACTTGATATTTGAGTAATTGTAAGAACAACCAATCAAACAAATAGCAAGTAGAGTAGAAGGCAATTTCAAGGAATCAAAGAAAGCTCAAAATTGACTCGAAATGACTCAAACAAGTTCAATTTCAGTTATGATTGTAATACCCAATCGCAGTGCAATTTAATTCCTTGATAAATCTGGTTTTTATGGAGCAAATACTTCGATATATTTTCGTATTTGCATAATCGAATCCCTTTCTTTTCTTTGGGGAATTTTCCCTGTTGTTTTTTTTTTTTTTTTTTTGACAGCAAAACACAATTTAGTGTTTTGATCAGAACTTTTTACTCTGAACTCCGAATCGACCGATTCTTTTTGATTCGGAAGCCCAACAGATTCAGCTTTCCAACGAAACCATAATTACTAAAATCGAACTTCAGTTGCTATATATATGAATACAAATTCGACAACTGATACTGAACAGAATTTTCTCTTGTATTTCGTGACCTTCCTGTGGGTAGAAAACGCAAGTAATTTAGCGAATTTCAACACAACAAACTGGAATGAAACACAACCAATTGTATCCAAGTAACTAACCAAGCACAGCAAAGAAATCGATTTTGAATGGAGTAGAAAGAAATACCGATTTCAACGATGGAAACTTGAAAACAATTAAGATACTTACCAATCTTTGAACGCCTTAAGCTCCGCTACCAACTGATACGATCCTGGTTCCTTAGGATGCGTAGCACCAATTTTGATCTTTGTTCAAAGATGGATTTCCTGCGGAATAGATAGAATAGATAGAACTCACTTGCACAATTAAGACCTGCTGAACGCTAAGCAACAGCCAACCAAAATCCGAACAAGAGAGGGTCCTTGTGAATGATAAACTTGCACAACTAAGACCTGCTGAACGCTAAGCAACAGCCAACCAAAGTCCGAACAAGAAGATAAACAACAAGTAGGATGCAATTCCAAGATTTACTTGTATACGACTCAAGTATTGCAGACTCAAGAAGAACAAGGTTCAACCAACTTGAACAAGGGGCGGAGATTGAAGAGAATATCTCAATTTATCAAATAACAGCCAACTTAATAAAGTAGCCAAGTGGTTCCTTATATAGGTTACAAACAAACCCTAATAGTAAACCAATTAGGAATAGAAGTAGGACTTCTAAAATAGGAAGATAACTTAACTAATTAAAACTGTCTAATTAACTAATTAAGCTAAAATAATTAAAGTCAACAACTTAAACTTCAGTCAACGCGCGCTTCTGGACACGCGAAACGGGCAGGAGCCGTTTTGAGCAATCGGTCACGCGAGATAGATGAGTGAAACGGCAATGGCTGAGTGAAACGGTCAGGTGCCGATTAAGCGAAACGGACAAGAGCCGTTTTGAACGAATCGGACAAGAGCCGTTTTGGTGACAAACGGTCAAGTGCCATTTCTGGCAGAATCATCTTCGGGCATTGTGAATGTAAGGAGATTCACAACTCCTGGTGTCTTCTCTCTAAGTGCAGCTTCCTCACTTGTCCTCTCACATTCCAGCTCCTTGTGAATGAGAGATGACAAACGGTCTTGAAGCTTTCTAGCTCTGGCTCGAGTCATTGGACCAGCTGGTGGTAACGGTAGTTGGATGCGTGGATTCGCATCACATTAGAAACCATACTAAAAAAAGAATTAATTGCAGCTTGTTTTTTTGCAACAACAACAAGTGCAAGTTGAAGTTGGTGTGCAAAACAATGAACATAAAATGCACATGAATTCTCCTTCAAGATCAAACTTTTAAGACCATTGAATTCTCCTTGCATGTTGCTCGCTCCATCATAACCTTGCCCACGTACCTTTGACAAGCTCAAGTTATGTTTGGCAAATAAAAACTCCAAGGCATTCTTGAGAGAGCAAGCACGTGTGTCAGTAACATGAATAAGACTAAGAAAACGTTCAATAATTTGCCCCTTCTTATTCACATACCGCAAAACAACACCCATTTGCTCTTTAATTGATATGTCACGACATTCATCAATTAAAATAGCAAAAAAATCATCTCCAATATCCTCAAGAATAATATTAGTAGTCTCACTAGATGCAACACTAATAATTTCTTTTTGGATACTTGGTGCTATCAACTTAAGATTTCCACGAGCTTTACTCAAAATATTTCTAATGGTCTCATTGTGGTTAGCAAGGAACTGTAAAAGCTCAAGAAAATTTCCTTTATTAATTGAATCTTCAGACTCAACATCACCACGAAAAGCTAGTCCCTGACGAAGTAGAAACCGAATACAATCAACTACCGCAGTCAACTGAATCCGATAATCTTGTTTTATTTGACTAGATTGTTGAGAAAGAGCCACTTCAATATGTTGCTCTTGATTCATCAATGCTTCACATTTTCTCCAAGCATCATTATGACCACTTTTAACACCACCAATATGTGTATGTAATCGTTCTTTCGCGTTTTTCCAATTGTCAAAGCCAGTAGAAATAAAAACACCACTCCCTCCTTGGTCTCCATTCACTGAACCCATCAAATAACAACATAAACAAAAAACTGCATCTTTGGACGAACTATACTCCAACCAAGTACCAAATTCATCATACCATTTAGGACTAAAACGTCGTTGAATTCTCCCAATTAATGTTTTAGGAAACTCTATGTCTTGTGGTTGACAAGGACCTTTCAACAAATAAGCTCTACGAATTTTATCCCGATCATTAGGATGGTATGCTAAAATTTGAGGTCGCATACCTGGATCAGCAGGAAGATTTTCCAAATCAACTTCTAAAAATCTCTTCGACTTCTTCGCAAGTCGTTCTTCACTTTCATTTAGACCAACATTTGATGATATCGATGGTGCTTGAGTAGATGGTTTAATCAAATATTTGTCCATATCTGGGGGAAAAATATATTATACAATTAGCATATTTGTCCATATTTGCCGAAAAAATTAATACAACCAATTGAGGTCAAAAATTTTACATAAATTAAAAAGCATTGCAAAATATACGAGATTAAACTGAATTTTAATAAAATGAATTTCATCAAGCAACAATAAAATGCTATAATTATCATTCAACTGAATTTTAATAACAGTGCAGTAATTCCTGACCCTTCAGTACTAAAACTTCCGTAACTCCTTCCATAGGCCTTCAAATGACCTGACACTTAAACCAACAGAAAGTAGACATCTAGGGCATCAAAATCCATAGGTCATACGTTCAATTTGGATGTTGTTTGACCTTCCAAAAGTCCATTGAAAATGCCCCAAGAAAACTGACGTTTTTGTGTTTAATGCTCAACATTTTATAAAGGATAAAAAGTCATGATTTTGATAATTATTGCCATATTATATTACACAAACCAGCGGCGTATGGTGTTGTTAGCATATGACATTTAATTTTTTTTGGTCAATCCATGTGAGAAATAATTGAACTTTTCATTAAAACAAAGGAACAAGAACAAAGGAACAAGAACAAAGGAACAAGCACAAGGAACAAGAACACTGCTGCTAACAACAGCAGCAAAACAAGCAAGCCTACCTGCTGGGCGGTGGCTGCTGCGGGCGGTGGCGACTGGCGAGAGGAGTAGAGGTTGAGCGGAGGCAGAGCAGAGGCGACTTAGGGACATATTAGGGATTTGAGATTTGGGGATTTGACGATTAAGAGGCAATTTTCTAAATTAGGAGCAGAGAGTTTAGGTGCAGAGGCAATTTTCTTAGGTTGGGTTAGGGATTTAGGGTGGGTTAGGTTATGAATTTGGGCTGGGCTGCATACTAAATTTTTTTTTTACATTAGCCCACTGAGGGCATGAGCCCACAGTGGCCACCCCCTGGATCCGTCCTTGGCTTTGGCAATAAAGGGGGACAAAAACATCATGTCATATAATCCTTAGAACTGAAATATCCAATCCTAATTAACCCCACAAGAGCTACAAAGCTTGAAACCCTCACATTTTCAGACAATAGAAGAGCAAATTTACCTCAGCTCCCACTACTCCGATCAGAATGAGTTCATCTCCAAACAGTAAGTCCTCCTCTTCACCAGCATCCTGGCAGCTGTCCCATAAGGTTCCTCAAATGCAGTAGAAACCCAAGAGACATCGGACACCTCCTTCTTCCCACCACCAAGAGACTGCTCACTAGGCCTTATTGTGACCATAGTGGTTCCTTTCAACACAAGCCCATCAGGTAATTCCAAGTGAGGAGCATACCAAAGCCGCATGTTCGATTGAGCGAGAGAGCCGAGAGGTGACTGGAGATTGATTTTGGGGGTTAGGGTTGCTACTGTTTCGATGCCGTTGTTGCTCGGCTGCTGCTCCGCCACCGCCACTGCTGCTACTTCCCTGTCGCTCTGTTGCCACCGCTGTCGATGCTCCGCCATAGTTGCTTGTTGTTCCGTTTGCTCTAGGAAGAAGAAGACGTTGGGCGTGAAGGGAGAGAAGGAAAGAAGGTGTTTGTATCGTGGGAATAATGGAAGAGGAATGAGGACGAAGGTGAGAAATGGGCTCAGGGGCAAAATGGGATTTAAAAAATTCATTAAAGTGGAAAACCGAGTTTTCCAATTAGCTTACCAAGAGTTGGAAAATTGGAGAACGCAATTTTTTCGGTTCAAACTCCCGATCTAGTTTTAAAATCTTATCTACATGTCACATTTCTTAATTTTCAAATAAATTTAATTTTCCACATCATATAAAAAAAATTAAAAGATAAAGTGTATTCACACCATAGTGTAAACCAAAGAATACTTAAGCTAATTGTAACAATAGAATGTAAATAATCGAGCTTTGCAAATACATAGGGTATGAATTGACGCAATTGAAAAACTGGAATGTAAATTGCAATTTCTTTGGTAATTACACGAAAAACACATCCTTCCCAGTATCTATTAGAGATTCCTTTATGCAAATTGCATGTTGCAAATTGAATGAAGAAAAGAAAAGATAAAATATATACACAAATTTGGAGAAAACGTCAATGGAGAAAAAAGGAAAAAAATAAATAAAAATAACATAAAAGGGTAAAATCGACTTTGGAGAAAACGCTGAACCGTTAAAAATCTATTTTCTTTTTTAAAATTCAGTTGGGTCGTTTATACATATACAGTACTAGTTATTATTACAAGGCAACAGTCAAAACCTCCCAAAATTCAAATACTAGAAAAATTAAGATTCCATTATTATCATAAAAAAAATTCAAAAACATAAACATCTTTCATTTTGCTCTTTACTTTTTTTATGTGTGAAGCAGAGGGAAAGCTGATCCTTCTCCACACGCTTTTTCTTGAAAAAATTTCCTCTCTTCACAGTTTTTTTTAGCAATACAAACACCCTCGGCACAGTAGCTACTAGCTATATTGTTGAAGTATCAAACAATTGTTGCTTCTTTTAAGGTGGGTTCTTCTCTTTTTTGTTATTTTGACCCTTTTTTATTCTTTGAATGAAAGAGGGAAAAGAAGCTTCAGTTCTTGTTGCCCTCTTCGCTTGTTCGAGGTCTAATTTTGTGTCCTCAGCATCATTTTGACGTTTTCAGATCGATCTGTACTTCAACCTACTCCATTTTCAGTTTGATGAATTTCTTACTTTGTTATGGTAAGTAAAAGTTTCTGTCTTCCCTTTTACTTTGTTATGGTAAGATTGTGCTTTGTTGGTAGATCGGTTGAGACGTTTTCAGATTCTGTTAGTTTTAGTGTTATGCTTTGTTTGCTTGCTGAGAAAATGGAAGAAATGGGAGGGAAATTTTGATGTAAAGTTGAAAGCTTTTTCATTGTGGCTTCTAATCACTCCAGTACATTTCATCAGCTAGACGTGTTTATGAGTAAAGCCTTATTACTATCTTTGTAATTTCGATTCATTTTAAACAATAATTTGTGAGTTCATGAGGGGTGTAAATGTTAGTTTTTTCTTTGGTTGCCAGGTGAAGCCAATTTGTGAATAATTTGAAAGTGTAAAGATTTTTAGATCAGTGTCAGATCAAGAGTTTGAAGAATTGATTGAATTTTTAACAATCTTTTCACTCTGCGTTTGCAAAATATCTGTTATTGAAGACCTCTGCTGATCCACCTTTTGAGACTTGAGATTGTCAATGGTGACTGAGTATTGAGGAGCACTAGGGTCTGTTTCTACAAGTATGGTCCCCTCCATTATGCTAATCAGATAAGTTGTCAAGTGGGGTCTTGTGCTAAAGCTTGATTGGACTTTTTGGGTGAAAGCTAAAAAGTTAGCCTTTTTTCTATTAACCTTTATCTAATGGCATCTGTGGGAACTCAGGCCTTAGGATCAGGGAAAATGTCGCACAAGTCCCAGGTCCTTCCTTCTCTACAGTCCATCAAATCATTGCCAGTTGATTTTAGGTTCGTGGGATCACCAACATCTGATCGGTTTGAAAAATCTGATGGTGTAAATGCGGGAAATAGTGAAGCTTGTCTTAGTGTTCCTGAAGATGAGGTTTTGGGTAACAGGGCTGGGGATAGTGTTGGCAATGATGTGAATGAGGATTCACCTTACAGCAGGAATGCGATCTTTGCTGAAGGCAGGCCGTCTGTGGATTATGAAGAGCCAGACATTGTTGCTTCACCTTCACCTTCAATCTCAAAGTTTCGTAGCGAAAACAGGTGGAGTGACACCACCTCCTATGCTGGAAAAAAGGTATTAATTATAAAAGGAGTAAGTTGTTGTCTGATTTTTTCTATGAATGGACATTCAGTTCTCAAATCATGTCACCTACATGTTTAAGTTTACTGTGTCAGAAACTTCAATCATGGTTTCAACGCCCAAATGGAGAATGGGATTTGGGGAGGATTTTATCAGCTTCAGGGACAGATTCAATTATTTCACTGTCTGATGGGGAAGTAAGTGAACTATTTAGACTAAGTTTGAAGTTGCATCCAGTTCGGTATTTGATCCTGTTTTCTCTGTATTTTAAACATAGGTTTTAAAGGTGAAATTTGAAAACCTTGTGCCGGCAAATCCTGATATTCTCGATGGTGTAGATGATCTCATGCAACTTAGTTACTTAAATGAGCCATCAGTGTTGTACAATCTTCAGTATAGATATAACCGTGATATGATCTATGTAAGTGTTTGCTTCATTGCATATCTTCTATGCATTAGTCATGAAAAATAGTAATTATCAAGTTTCCTAATGCATTGGGGATCTAATATGTGCAAATATATAGACAAAAGCAGGGCCAGTGTTGGTTGCTGTCAACCCCTTTAAGGAAGTTCCTTTATATGGAAACAATTACATTGAAGCATACAAGAATAAATCTATCGAGAGCCCACATGTGTATGCTATCACAGACACAGCTATTAGGGAGATGATAAGAGGTAGTTTAATTTTTAGATCTTGTATGACCTTTGGAATTGCTTTTACGTTTGGAGTTTATTCTAAAGTCCTCATTTTTCTCTCTCCAGATGAAGTAAATCAATCCATCATCATAAGGTTAGTGCATCACCAGTAACTCTATTGTAGGTATATCCTACATGCTTCTGCTGTAGGAGGATGTTTTTCTGGCTTGCTTTCATTACTGATGCAAGTAATGGAAATTGCTGTCATACTGTGAATGTACTTAAAAGAAAAACTCAATGGTTAGACGTCTGTCATGTGTTTTTTTTTTTTTTTACATAAGCACTTACATGTGCCTTAATCCTTTGTCCAGTGGTGAAAGTGGAGCAGGAAAAACTGAGACAGCGAAGATAGCAATGCAGTACCTAGCCGCTCTTGGTGGCGGTAGTGGAATAGAGCATGAAATATTGAAAACAAATCCAATTTTGGAGGCCTTTGGTAATGCAAAGACACTGAGGAATGACAACTCAAGCCGCTTTGTAAGCTCCATATTCTTTGCTTGTGCATCATTGTGTTTTTAAATTAACTCTTCGTCTGGCAATGTTAGTTGTCAAATTTTTCATTTGGGGCCTTTTTTATTATGGATATTGATACTCTGGTTAATTTGTCCCAGGGAAAGCTGATTGAAATTCACTTTAGTGATACTGGAAAAATATCGGGTGCCAAAATTGAAACATGTAAGATTAATTGAATGAACGAGTGCCCTCTGATGGAACACATCTTTTCTCTTCTATTTAATCTATAAAAAATTGTGACTGACCCTGGGTTTTGATTCCTTGCTTTTCTCCTGTTTGGTGTACAGTTTTGCTTGAAAAGGTAATTTTTTCAGTGTATGATATACCTGTTTTTTTTTTCTGTTTTTTTTTCTTCTCTAATCTTACCATATTATATATACCAGTCTAGAGTGGTCCAGTGCATGGAGGGAGAAAGGTCGTATCACATATTTTATCAGCTCTGTGCTGGGGCTTCATGTTCACTTAGAGGTATCTATTTTGTTTTTTCTAGACTTGATAAGTACCTTTTCTGTTCCTCTTTATGGCCTCTTATCTGTTGATGTTCAATGAATACAGAGAAAATAAATTTGATGAGTGCAACTGAGTATAAATATTTGAGGCAGAGCAACTGCTACTCAGTTAATGGAGTTGATGATGCTGAACGCTTTGGTATTGTTATGGTGTGTTTTTCTTTCACTTTTTGCATTAACTCGTCAATTTGCTTCAATCTTGCAGAGAAATGAGGTTGTTATTTATGCTATGTTTATTGTGACCATTGCCATTTTCAGGAAGCTTTGGATACTGTGCATGTTAGCAAGGAGAACCAAGAGAGTGTATTTGCAATGCTCGCTGCAGTACTCTGGCTCGGAAATGTGTCATTTGCTCTGATTGATAATGAGAATCATGTTGAGCCTGTGGCAGATGAAGGTGAGGTTCTTCCAAAAGCTAATGTTAAAAAGTGTTGCGTGAATTACATTTTTCCCTGTGAGTGTTCCGAAGTGTATCTTGTTAATTTTCTGAAGTTTGATTTCTTTTTTTGGTGCTCCAGGTCTAAGAACTGTTGCCAAATTGATTGGATGTACTGTTGAGGAGCTTAAGCTAGCTTTATCAACTCGCACAATGCGAGTTGGTAATGACAATATTGTCCAAAAGCTAACTCTGTCGCAGGTACGAAAATGGAAAATGCCTCATTGACAAAATCGATGTCCCTATGCTGCATTTGAGATATGCCTGATGGCAAGAGACTTTAGAATTTCGTAGACATCCAAATGGATGCCACTTCTGGACTGTGTAGAGCCTAGGCCAACTTAGCAGATTTAACTCTTGAAAATCGTGCTTTTACTTATAGTTTGACAAAGATAGTATTCCTACATGAGATACATAATAGGATGTGGAGAAGTATTAGTTTGAGCAGATATGAGGTTGTGTTTAGAGATCTGAGATGCTAATAAGCTGGAACATTAAAGAGATCCTGTCAGTAACTTTTCTTTTGTTCAGAAATTAATTTAAACATATTCTTTAGTTAATAATAATTTTTTATTCTATATTGCAGGCAATTGATACAAGAGATGCTTTGGCAAAGTCAATTTATGCTTGTTTATTTGAGTGGCTAGTTGAACAGATAAACAAATCGCTGGCTGTTGGCAAAAGAAGAACTGGCCGATCTATCAGCATTCTTGATATCTATGGATTTGAATCATTTGAAGTATGCAACAAGCAATTATATGCTATGATTCCCCATCTCTCTATTTCCTGTCTATAAACCTTGACCTTATCGAATGTAATCTGTATGCAGAGGAACAGTTTTGAGCAGTTCTGCATAAATTATGCAAATGAGAGATTGCAGCAACACTTCAATCGCCATCTATTCAAGTTAGAGCAGGAGGTAACCATTTTTCTTAGGAACAACATTTTTGGAGAAGCTTAAGCAAGTAGGAGATGTAGAAGACCACTTAAATCGTTTATATTTATGGGATGTTCTTGTTTTCTCCAGGAATATATCCAAGATGGCATTGACTGGGCTAGGGTTGAGTTTGAAGATAATCAAGACTGTCTTAATCTTTTTGAAAGGGTACAGACTCTACATTGTTATCATAATGTTTCATGAATCTATTGTTTTCATAATGTTTCATGAATCTATTGTTTTCTGTGTAATATTGGAAATGGTCTGTGTTCCTTCCTTAATTAAAATACTGTTTGTAGGTCCTGTCCTGTTTATATTTTGCTTGCCGTGGTAAAAGTTTGTTGAGTCTTTAATTTTATTTTTTTTGTAACTTTTTTTGAATATAATATTACTTTCTTTATAGTTTCTCGTTTTTGATTTTATTCTATGGAAATAATAGCTGGGATCCACTTCCTGTTTGCTTTTGTTGGTGCAATTTGGATACATAACACTAGTGTCTTTTTCTACTTCTGCAGAAACCATTGGGGTTATTGTCTTTGCTGGATGAAGAGTCTACTTTTCCAAACGGCACAGATATCACTTTTGCCAACAAGCTTAAGCAGCATCTCAATTCAAATTCTTGTTTCAGAGGAGAGCGTGGCAAAGCCTTTTCGGTCTCCCATTATGCAGGAGAGGTATTCACCTTTTGGTTTGATCAATATCCCATTACTCTCTGCTTCAGGCGGTTACTGTACTTCTGCTCATGTGAAAACGACTTGGTTGTTTAATGGTTATATTTTGTCCAAAATGTAGGTTACATACGATACCACTGGATTTCTGGAGAAGAATAGGGACTTATTGCACGTGGATTCTATCCAACTTCTTTCTTCATGTTCATCCCACCTCCCTCAGATATTTGCTGCCAACATGCTTACTCAATCAGAGAAGCCTGTAGTAGGTCCTTTATACAAAGCTGGTGGAGCAGATTCCCAAAAGCTAAGTGTTGCAACAAAATTTAAGGTAATTTCTTTCCAGTTTTTCCTGAAACCTTATCTTGAAAAACATGCCTAAAGCTTTCCCATGACTATGAGTCGGACAGCTCCTGTTATTAAATCTTATTCAACATTGTTACATGATTTTCTCTCTATACGCTTCATTGAAAAAGTTTGCCACTTTTGCAGTCCATTTAGAATATGTTATAAACAACCCTTCAAACATTTGATTTTGTGCAGACGTTTGCATCTATCAAAGCATTGACCATGTATAACAAAATTGCCATTGGTTGTGCATTTGTGAATTTATTATTAATTTAGTAGTGTAGTCCTGGAGCTCATATATAAATGCATGTTTGGCACAGTCTTCTGAAAATGCATGACAAGCTGCTAGGATCTGGATGATAATCTATATTATACTTACAATATACTCTATTAATTAGAGTTTTTGGTGTTTAGGGTCAATTGTTCCAATTGATGAAACGGCTAGAGACCACCACTCCGCATTTCATACGGTGTATAAAGCCCAACAACTTTCAGTCTCCAGGATCATATGAGCAGGGACTTGTGTTGCAGCAGCTCAGATGTTGCGGAGTCCTTGAGGTGGTTAGGATATCAAGATCTGGATTTCCTACCCGTATGTCACACCAAAAGTTTGCTCGAAGGTAGAGAGAGTTACTATTTGGCTTCTGTCACAGTATTTGTTGCTCTTCTACTTGCATCCTCAGATAAGTATTGCATTTGATGTCTACCTGACCTGATTTTTCATCAGATATGGTTTTCTTCTGCTTGAAAATGCTGCATCACAAGATCCACTTAGCGTCTCAGTTGCAATTCTTCACCAGTTTGGTATCTTGCCAGAGATGTATCAAGTTGGCTACACAAAATTATTTTTCCGAACTGGACAGGTAAATGAAGATTCTACATTTGCACAATCACTCACATGCATGCAAGAATGTTTATACGTCTTCATATATGTACTGATTCACAAGAACGTGCATGAGTTTGCGCAGACCTCAGACATCATGCATGAATATCTGTGCTTGAAAAGTCTGAGTATTTTAGCTTGCTGCTTTCCCAAAATATACCTGCATGAATTTTGATATTCATAGCTTGGTCAACATTTCACCATTTGCTTTTCTGTACTCTATATGACGAGGATCTTTGAATGGTAAAAATAGAACTAAAAATAAAAAATGTATGTAAAATGCTAACTATTAGGGATGAGATTATCATGAAGCAGATGCTTCATGAGGCAGAAGCTTTTCCTGGCCTTTTTTGATTTGTTTTTTTAGGACCTCTTCTTGCTAGAGGCAATATGATGAGTCCCCTTTCAGTTTTAATGGTAGGACCCTCATTATTTACTGAAGATCAAATTTCTTTTGCATCTACTATGGTTTGCTCATATTGTCTTGTATGTTTTTGTTATTTTGTAATTATTAAATGTAAAAAGGGAATGCGTGCAGATTGGTGTACTTGAGGATACAAGAAACCGTACCCTTCATGGTATTTTACGTGTTCAGAGCTGTTTCAGAGGGTTCCAAGCTCGGTGTTATCTCCAGGAGCTCAGGAGAGCGATATCTGCTCTTCAGTCATGTATTGCACTTCCATTTCCTAGTTCTTGACCATTGTTTTGAAACATTGTTATGCTGTAGAAGGAAATAAACAAAATTGACATCTTGTCACAACGTCTTTGCTATACACAGTTGTTCGGGGAGAGAGAATCAGAAAGGAGTATGCAGTCTTACTTCAAAGGCATAGAGCTGCTGCTGTTATACAAAGGCACGCAAAAAGCGCGATATATTGCAAAAGATATAAGATAACTCATGACGCTGCAATTGTGATACAATCAGGTAAGGTTCAAGTCTGTTATTGATGTGGTACAAGAAAGCTTGAGTGCTCTAGGAAGATACATATGAAAAGTGGTTTGTGCAGGCTTAGTCATCCAAACTAAGAGGGAGTGGTAAATTGTGTCGTGAAGGACAGCTTATAATATTATTTTTGTGTGTAATTCTGCAGTTATTCGTGGATGGTTGGTTAGAAAATGTTCTGGTGACGTAGGATTACTGAATTCCGGCGGTTCAAAGGTACTGGTTGAGTTTGCTATGTTATTATCTTTCTTTGCTATGGGGTTCTCTTGCAAAGCAGAGTAGTCAGTTGCTGGAGTTATTTGAATGCTTTGAATCAGATACTAAACAATTGTAATATCATGAACAGATGAATCAATCAGATGATGTTGTGGTGAAAGCATCATATCTTGCTGAATTACAGCGACGGGTTCTTAAAGCTGAGGCTGGTCTTAGAGAGAAGGAGGAGGAGAATGACATTCTCCACCAACGGCTCCAACAATACGAGAGTCGCTGGTCTGAATATGAGCTGAAGATGAAGTCAATGGAGGAAGTTTGGCAGAAACAGATGAGATCGTTGCAATCCAGTCTCTCTATTGCAAAGAGGAGCCTAGCCATTGATGATTCTGAGAGAAATTCAGATGCATCAGTCAATGCAGGTGATGAGAGGGACAGTAGCTGGGATACTGGAAGTAAGTGTAAGGGTCAAGAAAGCAATGGTGTAAGACCAATGAGTGCAGGTTTGAGTGTAATAAGCCGATTAGCTGAAGAGTTTGAGCAGCGGAGTCAAGTCTTCGGTGATGATGCCAAGTTCTTGGTGGAAGTAAAATCTGGCCAGGTGGATGCAAGTTTGAACCCAGATAGAGAGCTTAGAAGGTTGAAACAGATGTTTGAAGCTTGGAAAAAGGATTATGGTTCAAGACTACGAGAAACAAGAGTTATTTTGAACAAGCTAGGTAGCGAAGAAGGCGGTCTTGACAAAGTGAAAAAGAAATGGTGGGTCAGAAGGAATAGCTCAAGGTTTAGCTAGATTATCATATCTTTTTATCTAATTTACTTGAAGTGCTTTTGATTATTGCGTTGCTTGGTTGATAGCTCCTTGCTACTTAGTGTTTACAGTTTGAGAATTACAGGCCGAGAATATTGTGATGAGTTTTGTTGTATAAGCGATTTGGTGGACAGCAGTTCCAAGTAGTTCACACTTGAGCTTAAATTTAATGTATATCAATCTTTATTCATTACATATTTACGATTAAGTTTATATTTTGGTTTCTGGAGCACAGGCATGTCTGGTTGTATGTAAATTATGGGCTATGGACTATCACTTAAGCAGAAAGTTAGTTATCACTTTAGTGTGCGGAGCCTCAAAAGGCTCGGTTTAAAAAAAAGCTAACTCGGAGATTCATTGTATGCTGCCCATTGTATGCTATCAAATATCATCTCAGTATAATTTATGATCACCAAATCAGACCCGTGCTCTGGGACTAAGCTAATTAAACTATCAGTTTTGCTACCATTTGTTGGAAAAATAAAACCCTATTAGTATCTTTTAATAGAATGATATTGACCGCTTTGAACCAAATCTCACAATTTTCACAAAAAGTCTCATTACATGAAGATCAATTCTTCTAATATTTACTTTTTATTTCTCTTATATTTTTCGATGTGAAATTCTGATTTGTACACCCCAACAATATATATATTAATAGGAGAAAAATGACCCTATAGCCTTGCATTACAAACATAATAAGCACCTAACTGATCTCCAGCAACCAGCAAATAGACCCCATCAAGCACGACAATGTGCCATTGAAAAGCAGAAGCAAGACTCAATTTACATATATGAACCTACACCATATTCTTTTAAAATAAAATTAAAAATGAGTCCCTTTTTTTTTATGAGTGCTGCACAAATCATGTGTCTAATAAGAAAAAATTAGATAACTCCTCCAAATATGCCTTTATGAGTGTCGACTTTTAAAAAGTTACACTTAAGGAATAATTAATGATTTGCGTTTGTGTAAAATTTTAATTTTTTTTATTGATTATTTATGAACACTAGTATAAAATGAGCACAATAATTATACTAAGGAAAAAAATATCAAATACGTGAACTTATAACACTAAAATAAATATAGATTTTTGAAAATAAATATAACTTTTTGAGAGCTATAAATTATACTTATTAATAACGAAATTAGCTAACTTTAAAAGTGACCCAATCATCGTCTATCTAATAAAACGTCTTAGATTATGGCTCGTTTAAAGGCCCGGTTGAATGCCCACCGCCACCATATTTTGGCTGGATTAGTAATTACTAACACTTCTAAAGAGGAATGAGTAGCAGAATAACAATGCACTTATTGTCTTTACCCATTTTTGACAGTGCACATTGCCCTTCTTTCTTTCTTCGATTTTGTCTTTTTTATTTATTTATTTATTATTGAGACAACAACTCACCAACTCAGAACCACCACTGCGAGCATAAGCAACACCACTATCACCGCCACATTCATTGTCACCGCCGCCACCACCACAACCACCAGCCCACTACCTCCACATCCAAACTCCAAACACCACTCAAACAAGTATTAGATCAAAAATTAACGAAACAGAGAAAAAAAGGGAGAAAAAATAGAAGAAATTAATTAAAATAAATATTTGCAATTGCTTGTAAAATAGGAATATAAAACAAAGGAAAAAAGTCTCCTTTCTTTTTTTTAACTTAACTATTATATTGTTTATCTTTTCGCCATTGTAATTTCCACCGACGACTGCCACCACCATAATTACCATCGCCGGAAAACATCACCATCGTCGTTACCATTACAGTCAGCCATATGTTGAAGCCATATCTTACAAATCTTGAAATCACATCACCACACCACTTGAAATCAACTCTGCAACAACAACATTGATACGAGCACGGATCATGAAGACGACCATGGAGGCTATTTCACAAGATCCAATGCCAAGGGAAGACTTGCCTTGATGATGGAGCAAGCCCTTAGAAAGGAGGAAGCTACGGAAGAGCCTTGCATGAAGTGGGTGACTTGTCTCCAAGCCCAAGCAGAGTCAACATGCTCGGTCGAGAACCCTAGGTTCGCCATGGGCCAAGACTTGGCCTTGCTAGCACATGGCCCGACCAAGCACAAGGAGCGAGAGCCTCAACTCGCTTGTCCGGCGCTTCCAAGAAGAGCTCTTGCCGTCCTCTAGCTTGGTTTTTCATCTTAAAATACCATTAAAATCGCTTCCCATCTTCATCTTTTCATTTGTACAAGTTTTGGTTTTTGCCAAAGTTTTTCTTCGTTAATTTAGTTGTGTTAGTAAAAAATTTCAACTGAACCTATACATTTATAAAATTTATAAACAGTACTTCTAATAATTTTTATAAATCTACTATGAATAATTTTTATTTCAATCAAATTCATACACTTCTTATAATTTAATTTTGCAGGACTCGATTTGCTAGTTTAATAGAACATTATTGATGAAGTAGAAACATTATTGAGTTTTTTTTTCCCAGATGTTTTTCTATTAAGATTAATCATTTTCGAGCACCGTCGACTTTTAGAAAGAGGTAACTTTTTTAGCATGATTTACTCCATTCCCAAAACTCATGTTCCTTATCACATGAGAATTAATATTCGATATATCAATATTGGCCTTTTTAGTTATAATCGATTAAAATAATTGATGGATGTTTATAGTTTTGACTTGATCGATTACGATAATTAAAGAATATGTTCCTCTTGTTCTCAAATCAGATCAGGAACAGATATATCTTCACAGGATACATTGCACGATCAAGTAGCCAGGTGTGTTCCTCTTGTTTCTCGTTTAATTTCTTCTGCATTGTAATTTTTCTATATATTTATTTTGTATTTCCTGAAATGAATTGTTTTAATATATATTTCCTAAAAATTACGGAAAATAACTGGTTTGGTTCATTACATAAAGCATGTGTAAATCTATTGATTTTTAAAACAGGAAGTTATTCATTACTTAAAGCATTAAATATTAATACGCGAATCTAATATTCACCTAGATAATTACTAATATATATCGACTCAAAAGTGACCTGATATATTAGTTCAGGGAAATTTTCCAATGACGTAGTTAAAATATTATTATTTAGTTGAGATATCATTGAATATATCTAATGGATATAAACACAGCTTTTCTTAAGGACAGCTAGGTTCGAGAGTAACAGATATAATTATAGTTCAAGAGATATATCAGATATCTTTTCCTGCGCTGTTTAACAAAGGAGAGGTTCAAGTGGAATAATGCATGTCAACGATTAGGAATATGAGAATGAGATAGCACCACTGAAAAGTTGAGATCTAATGCAACTGGTACGTATAGTTTCAAAGATCAGGATTATTCTATTCTCATCCCACTTCTCATTCCGACTGGCGCTAATATATATCACGTGATGCAAAGTATGTTATAGCTCGATAGCAAATTAAGATTCCAGATTTGGGACCTGGAAAATAAGATCGATCAAGAACTTATTCTCTTATCCAATAATAACACAAACAGTACTACTACAACATCAAAAGTGGAGCCAACTACGATAGATCGATACGCGCAATCCGTGCATGCATGAGAGGGAAATGCAGGCTATAAAAGCATGCCTATAGAATTCCTATACTTCCATAACAGAAATGTTGGAAAACATATGATGATTAGTTCACTACAATAGCCACAATCATATCGGTCGAATGGTCAGTCGAGGCATTTCACATTCACTCTCCCTCAAGGGCTTCTACCTAGCCAGTGTTTAGGTGCATGCTCGATGCTGTATATGCGAATCACTAACAAGTTTCATGCAAGTGCGACTTGTATCTATATATCTATATATATATATATATATATGTGAATGCATCGCTAGGTCGGGGCCCGGCAAGGGAGAGTACATGAGACGTGCCTCGTTTTAAGCATGCAACACGCCAATTAGTTGTAGTCAAGGCAATAAAAGGAGGAGAAGAAAGAATGGTTCAAGGTAATCAAATTACATAGTTTTAATTATCATAGCAATATATATCTCTTGTATAACTAATTGTAGCGCAAAATGACAAATGTTTAATGGTCATTTTCCTTTCGGGCCCATTTATGATTAATTTATGGGGAATATCTCCTTACCCTCTTAATCGAAAACTTTAGATTAAGTTCAATTAACTTCCTCAAACTAAAAGATTTTCAAATACCCTTCTAACTATTTAAATGATTCAAATTAACCTATTAATTAACATTTTCATGCAAAAGAGATGAATAGATATTCCCCTTAACTTATGATATTTGACTGTATAAATAGATATTTGAGTTTGACAAAAGTTATAACCATAAATTGGTAATATCCACACTAGAAACTACAAGTGTGGGGTACTAGAGCTCAAGTTTTCCAGAGTTGGTACTAGCTAGACTTAAACTTCAGTTTTCTTAAATTAAAATATTCCTAGTCTATCAAAAAAAATAGCATACAAGCTTGGAATTAATGAAAAAAAAGTGGAATTCAACTTTGATGAAACCTGTAAAAAGGCATTTGACGAATTAAATGGAAAACTCACTACAGTACCTGTCATAAAAGCACCAGATTGGAATTTTTCTTTCGAAATCATGTGTTATGCTAGTGATGGAGCAGTTGGAGCTGCTCTTGGTCAAAAGAGGAAGGGATTCACATGTGATCTATTACGCCTACAGGATGCTAGATGAAACCAATAAAGAAATGAAAAACTTGATGTGAAGTGAAAATGCATTGCATAGCCTTTTCAGCTTTTGTATGGTTTGCATGTCTTGCATGAGTGTTAGCAGCTTTACATGGTCATCAAATTGATTTATAAATATTTTGTTCCCTTAATGTTTTGAGAATACATAGCATGCTATTAAGGCTCTATTTGGATGTTAGATGTTTGGGGTATTGATTAGACCTTGATAATCTACGATGAATTTGTGGTTTGAAGTGTTTGTGTATTTCTTATGGTGAGAGCGATACTAGGATCAGAAGATGAGTTTTTGGATTTTTGTTTGTTTACTTTTATGAATGCTTGAGGGAAAACATTAGTTAAGTGTGGGGGAATTTGATTGAGTGATTATTTTATTTATAATTGCTATCTAATTGTGTATCTTTTGGATAGTAATATTGTTGTTTTAAGCCTCAATTCCTTCATTCTTGTAGATATGAACTTTGGGAATAGTTTTGAAAAAAATGAGCTAAAATTACCATATTTTGATAAGATTACTCGAGTCCGAGACAAGAGGCATTTCTACACTAAGAATGTAGTATTCCAATATGAAAAGTACTCTTGAGATAAATCTTTCAAAACCAGACCAAGATGATTTTTTTGACCTGTGCAGTTAAGAACCTGAAAGGCAGCAGCAGGACTTTGGGCCCAGGATGTGAAATTGGGAAGGGAGCAACTGGCGCCTTCAGACATGTTTAAATTTAAATAGGATTTGTTGTGGGTGTAATCATAATCCTTTTAGATAAGATAGGATTTGTTTAGGTTTTAAATTTAGGATTTTGAATATTGGTTGGAGATAATCAAGGGAGAAAGACTATTTAAGCTTCCCTTGAATTATCGACATCTCAACTTGTATTCTCTGGTTTTAATTCCAGTTTTCTTTACCTTTCAACTTCGTCTCCTTCCTTGTTCCAAGATTCTTTTCTTATGCAATTTCATTTATGTTTTTCAAATTTTATTATGTCTAGCTATTACTTTAATTTTTGATAAAGACTAAAGGTGTATGATTGCATTCATTTGTAAAGTCTAATTGCATTTCATATTTTCTGCATTGCATTTACAAACTCTTCAATTAATTGTCAACATCATTTATTTCATATGTAAAACATGCGTAGTTTAGATATTGAATCTAAATGATCATTGCCATTTTTTGCAAGTTTTTG
The DNA here is from genome assembly GCA_963691705.1 of Viola odorata. Classification (NCBI taxonomy): domain Eukaryota; kingdom Viridiplantae; phylum Streptophyta; class Magnoliopsida; order Malpighiales; family Violaceae; genus Viola; species Viola odorata. Next base: position 44,518,100 of record OY829545.1, on the reverse strand, counting down.
GTAAGTAATAAAGAAGACTTAGAAAATAAATTGTAGATATCTAGACCAAATGATGATACTATAAAATGTGAATGATTTAATTAAAGCCTCGCTTGATAACCAAGGATTCTTAATTAGGGAAGTTTAGGTCAAAGTTTAATTATGAAGAGAGTTAGTACATTGGTTAGTATATCTCGCCTAACAACAAAAAGTGTCTTAGCAATTATGTAATTGGAAATGAACATTCTCGTACCAATGATCAAATTATGCAATTAATACCCTTGTTAAAGTTTTTACTAGGAGTTTCTTTCCATAATTGTTTCACCACTTTTTAAACTTTGTATTTTGGTATTTCTTATTTATAGTTTTAAACAAAAGCCCTTGTTACTTAAATGTAATTTGATCATAAGGAATTATTTAATCATACCATTTTCCTTAAGGACGAACTCCTTATCGATTGTGCTAGGATAGAACTTCATAATTATTTTTGACGAATTCGACACCCATCACATTCACACTAAAAATTATAGATGTGGGTACTGGAGCTCAAGTTTTCCAGTTTGGGAGTTGGTACTAGCTAGACTTAAAATCCAGTTTCTTTAAATTAAAATATTCCCATATTATCAACAAATGTAACATACACATTAGAAATTAGCATAATTAACATCCAAATTAATAGAATACTTGAACATTAACAACCAGTATAGGTGATGGGTTTAATGACTAAAGCCTTTGAAGTTTGGGCTCGTCTGGTGTGTTAGACTTCAAATCATCTAGAAGAATTGAGTTAAAAGTGTTGGAAAAAAATCACCTTTCCCGCCCAGGATCGAACAAACAAAAAATACAGAACAGCAAAAATAAACAACACACAGAATTTACGTGGAAAACCTCCAACGAGGAAAAACCACGGGCCAACTCCGAACAATCTTTCACTAATAATAAATTATTAGGTTTACAATCAAGAAAAATAAATACCCTCACTGATTTATTTTTCTCTCAATCACACAAGAAAAATACTCTCTATTTTTCTCTCACGGGATACTCAACCGTGATCCCTCTCTCAATTCTCTCAATTGCTCTCTCTGCTGCAATTGCTCTCAATTGATACAAAATGATCCCATTCCTACGCATGCCTAAATATAGGCAATGTCAACAAATGAAAAAGGAAAAACAACATGATCACACACCATGTGATCATTTGACCATGTGAAATCCAACTTGGATTTCCTTTCAATCAACGTGGCTTCTTCCTTCCACTTTTTCCTTTCCATTATTCACATCACATGCACCAACCAACCTTTCCATCTTTTTCTTTCTTTATTGCCACTTTCCAGCACAACCTTTCCTTACAAATAATGCATGTTTCACCCTTTATGCATTTTCAACATTTTCTTTTTCTTTTTCCACGTTGCCTTCTCATTGTTTTTGCAAGACAACCTTTCCACCATTGAGCTGGACACCAACAAAAAGAGCTTGCCTAGTGTGTTAGGTACTTCTAGAGTGTTACCTTACACTTTATATCCTAATTGCATGCATTCAATAGTCGTCTTTATGACATATATAGTAGATCCCACTAGAACATTAAATGTAAATACCTAAAATATTTATGAGTAATAAATTATGTTATGTTATGATTTTCTGAGTAATATCAAATCAAATGTACAAGACCTAAATCCCCTTATATAATTTGTTTGGTCATTTTTCTTTCAATCTCATCTATGTTTTGTGTTATGTTAATGTTATGTTTTGTATTTTATATGTTTTGGAGCAATTTCGGTAGTGATGTTGGATATTTGGGTAAAAGACTTGAAAAATAGTGTGCATATACTTGAATTAATAATTTTGAGATTTTACACTTGAAAAAAATAGCATTTACATTATGAAAGACAACTATTATTAGTATTAGTTTTAACAATAATATAGTACTCCTCTACCTAAAACTAAGGATGTTCACTGTTCAGGTACTCTATCGTTTATGATTTTGGTACGGGTATCTAGTTTGACTACTTCAATTCGAATCACTCAATTTTCAACCTAGTTAGGTTGGGTACTCGTTTGACCAGGTACCAAGTTGAACCAGATCGATTTAGTTTGGTAAATCAATTATGTAGTTTCGGTTTAAAACTTTAGGTCTTTAAATCAATTGGGTTATTTTTGTCATTGTCCGATTTTACTAATTTGTTAGTTTTTTATTAACTCATTTCTTGTGATATTTTTATTAAGTTTTTTTTGTTTAATATGATAAATTTATTTTTATGCGATTGAATATTTTAATATTAAATTATTTACATTCAACTTTTCCAAAAATATCCCATAAATTGTTATAGGAAAATAAAAAATAATTTATTAATAAATTATTAGTTATTAATTTCTTAATTAATATTAGTAATAGGTAAATATTAACTAAAGTAATTGTATTAATTAATAGTCTATCTAAAATATTATTAAATTATCACAAATATAAATATTCCATAAAATGAATTCATTAATCATTAAATGAGTACATTAACTAATTAATCATTTTATAAATTAAATATTGTTATAGTAATTTAGTTTACCATGCTATTTTGAAACATGTCAACATCATGTACATTTGCAAGCATAAAGCCGTACACTCTCTTCAAATCGTATTGAGATATTAAAGAATTGAAAAATATTAATAGTATAATATAGTAAAAGGTTTTAATTTATTAAAATTGAATACATTATTTATCTTTTTAATATATTCGTTGAGTGTAATCTTAATTTAAGAAATGATTATAAAAATAGTAAGAAATAATAACTAAAATCTGACCAATAAAATATAACTATAAAAAATAACAATAGGGTTTAATTTTGTATTCAAACTCTTTTTTATTTTAATTGTTCTGGATATTTATCGTGACTCTTTATGAAGAGTAGGATCATGATGATATATTGGCTCACAAATCATGTCCTCTTAGCAAAAAAGTCTCATGTAGCTTCTCCTTTTACATCGAGTACAATTTCAGTTGTTTCACATCTTTTTATGAGCTTCTTACAATTTTATTATCTCCAATATTTATGGTTGCATGGCTGCTCTCCTTTCTAGAAAAAAAAATAAAAATATTTCATCTTTTAATATTATAAAATGATACTCCCTCTAAGTTTAAATAGATTTCGATTTTTTTTAAAATAATTTTAACTATTTAGTTGTCATATTTTAATGACAGAATTACATCGAGTATAATTTTTAAAATCACCATTTATAAACAATGATAAAATTATTCTTAAACAATCTTAATGAGAGGCTAGTGGATAATCATGTCATAATTAATGCAATAAAAACAGTTTAGTCGATAATTATATAATAATTATAATCTAATAATTATTTTAATTATTATAAAAATTAAAAAATTGATATTTATTTAAATATAGAAAGAATAGGTGTTAATTTTCATACAAGTAAAGGCTCTGAATAATCATATTAAATAGTCAAATTAATCGTGTTTTATATTAATTGACCGGTTTTTTTAAAGGAAAAAGATCTAGCTGACGGTTCTTGTTCTTCAAACAGCGAAAAATAGCACTTACGAGGAGTGGAATGTGCACATGAAACCAAGGATGATGTGACATTTGTCTTTAGTTGTTTCCTTTTTGTTGAGTTACCAATTATGCCCTTATTGCCTATTTTAAATCAAAGGTAAAATTCATACCATATGCAGCACCACCGTCTATACAAACACAACCATGGATCCAAATCTTAAAATCCGAAAAAAAAAGCTCACGATTCACGCCTATCTGAGCTACTATCTCCTTATTTCTACCATCAATTTCCACGAGGTTAGACTTACCCAAAGACAAAGATGACAACTTGTTAAGGATGGGCGAGTAACAAAATTATCACTACAGTCATAGATCTACAGGATCTAGACAACCTTTATCACTCTTTCTTCTCTTCTCACTATGTAAGTTTAGCAGTGGTGGCCGGAGCTCCTATATATATTTACTTTGCATGTGGAGATTGACTATCATTTTTCATTCGAGATTGAATTGCAAACGGAGAACTTGTTGTTCGGTTTGTCTCCAGTGAAGACCAGCTAGCGGATATCCTGACCAAGCCACTTGCTTCCTCTCGGTTCCACTTCTTACGATCCAAACTGAATCTCATTGATCAACCCGCTTCAGTTTGCGGGGAATAAGAATCTGGAGAGAGAGAGGAGGAAGAAGATGAATGAACTGCAGGGAAAAAAAGAAAAAATAGCCCATGTCTATCTGAATAATTTCTCGGGAATAAGATGGGAGGGAGAGTGGTGGAGAATTTATTATGCTTGTTGGATCATGAATGTCACGGATCAATCCTCGAACCCAAAAGGATTGCGTTCGTGCGGCGTTTGTGAGGTCTCATTACACGAACCAACCTTTCAATCCCATTTTAGTTTTGCATTCATAAAAGAGCAAATAGGTTAATAACCAACACGGGGCAATTATAAGCATTTCATAACACAGTATTATATAGGCACATAATCGTATAGACACTACAAGATCCACATAAGGCACAAATGATAATGAAATGCATCTCTTTATTAAGTAAGCATTTAATAAAGGTCAGACCATAAAGGTTGCGGACAAGGCCCGCCCGCACGGCCGACTTAAGACATCCCTTCCAATGAATAACCGAGCCCATGACACAAGAGACTGATTACTCACTCCCCCAACCCGATTACAAGGATTATAATGTAAGCCCTAGTTAAGGTTAAGCGGTCATAGGCTTGAACAATGCCCTAGATAAGCTTAGACCTTAACACTCTCCCCCCTCAATCCGTCGACGCCCTAGTCGACTGGTCTTCGAGGAACTCTTGAATAAGGTCTTGTGTATTCGCCAGATCTACTGCGCTTTCCCAACTAATCTCTTCGTCACCCAAGTCTTTCCACTTGACAAGGAATTGTCGCTGTTGAATCTGCTTCTTCACATTTTGAATTTGTCTTTTGACTTTCACTGTGTGCTCTGCAAGAATTGTTTCGGCTACTTTCTCAGGTTGAGGTTGTACCTTGAACCGGACTTCGGCCCTGATTGGTTGACTCCTACTTGGGTCTTCCTCATCTTCGTGAAACGGTTTCAAGCGGCTGACATGAAACACCCGGTGGCATTTCATCAAATCTGGAGGGTCGACGCGATATGAGACTTGGCCAATTTTCTCCATGATAGTTACGGGTCGCTCATATCATTGTAAGAGATGTCGATCCTGTCGTTACAGAGCTCTAATCTGTTCTGGCATAAGTCTCACCATCACTTTATTGCCAACTTGAAATTCAAGGGCTCTTCTCCCTTTGTCTGCCCACTGTTTCATTCAACAATAGGCTCTCTCCAATAAGGCTTTAGCTATTTCAGCGTTTTGCTTCCATTCCTTGGCAAAGTTAAAGACCCTAGGATTCTTTCCTTGATACTCATTCATCGTGTGCTGGAACAATAGTTGTTGGCCTGTAACAAGTTCAAAAGGACTTTTATTAGTAGCAAAACTTTTCAAGGAATTGAAGCAGAATTGTGCTACGTCGAGGAGTTCGATCCAGTTCTTTTGATTAGCATGAACAAAATGCCTTAGATACTCTTCTAAAATCGCCTCATTCTCTCAGTTTGTCCATCGGTCTAAGGGTGGAACCCTGAAGACATATTCAGCCTAGAACCCAATAGTTTGAATAACTTTTTCCAAAAGGTTCCAGTGAAGCGGGGATCTCTATCATTGATGATGCTTTCCGAAATTCCGCAATACTTCACAACATTTTTTAAGAATAGATGTGTAGTTTCCTTCTAGCTCATCCCATCGTAGAAGTATTGAATTAGAGCATGATCTGTCACTCCATGGGTTGGGCAGACGTCTTGGAGTTCATTGAATCTCTAGTAATACTCTCCATAACTTTCGCTCATTCGTTGCTCAATTGACACTAGGTTTTTTCTAACTGTTGCGGCTTTGTTTGCATTCCAATATTTGCTCAAAAAGGTTGCTGACATTTGAGCCAAAGTACTTATAGTGTTGTGGGGCAAACTATGGAACCAATTCTTTGTTGAATCTTCCAATGACCATTGGAAAGCTCGTAGCTTTGCCCGCTCAATGGGAACATCTGTAGGTTTGAGGGTGTCACATTTCAAGTGTAGATTCCTTAGATGGATGTAGGGACTTTCATTGGAATAACCATGAAACTTTTTCAAACTGTGGATAATATCGGTCTTGATGGTCCAATCATGATCCATCAGTGGTAAAATAAGATAAGAATAGGCCTCTTGCTCTGATCCCGGGTTCAACTCCCTTAGAGTCTGCTTGATTGGTGAATCCATGGATTTGATATCTGGTAACAGAATAATTAAACACAAAGATCAATATCCGTTTGCTCCCCGACAACGGCGCCAAAATTTGACTGAGCGTCGAACTCGTCAAAAATAAATGAGAATTACAACTCGCTACTAAAAATAAATTGCTTATAGATTGCAGCAAGAAGATCGAACCAAAGAGAAAAATGGTACAATTCTTATTGTGAAGTTATGGTGACCAAATAAAACATAGGTGAAATGTGAGTGTTTGTAATGAAACTAAAATTGAAAAGTAAATGGAACGTGCACTGTCTTTGGCCAAGAATGAGATTCTTGGTCAAGAAGATTAATTCAAGAGTGAAGATCTAGTATGAGAAGAATTCCTAGTAGAGGTCGGCGGCTATGAGACAAGATATACAATCATCGATGCAGATATGTTCATCTTCAAACCATAAAGTTGCTATAGGATCAAGGTATGCTTATGACCCCTGCTTCCCTCCTGTATTAACACCACCTCAAGTACGCTTAGAGATGATGCCTTACCAATCAGCACCTTACTGGTTAAAGGGTTTACCGAGTTGGTAGCTGGCTTGAGTCGATTACACCTCTACGGTGCGTTCGTCTTCAATGACTTAGGGGAAGACAACTCCAGACTAGTATCCTCGGTTGTCAGTCAAGACTGGATCTGATTAACCTTTCTCCCTACCATTTCCTAGACACACCCAGTAGCACGTAGGAGTCTACTTCGATCTCCTTGATCGATAATCCACAACCAAGGAGAATGACAGTTGTGTTACCTGTTCAATTCTAGATTAGCTACTTCTGAAACCAAACAGAGAACACATTAAGAATAATCACGAGATCAATTAAGTGCAGATGTAAAGATTAATAAGAATGATTAGATCTCATGCATATTCATGGCCATGCCTTATTGCCTCTACTAAGAAAGGGTGTTTAGCTACTCATACATATAATTAAAAAAAGAAATAGCAATGTATTAAAAATGGTGGAATATTCTTCGTTTCCGAAGGAACAAAATGTATGTGAAAAATGTATCGAAGATCTAAAATCAGAGAAAAATAGCCTCCTCTCTCAAAACCCTAGGAAGAGTATATAAAGTTCTCTCTTCCTAGAAAATAGGCGGGGAAAAGGGAAATTAAAATCCTAATTAAATTAAATTGTATTTGATTACCCTCATCCTGACATGGAAATATTATCAGATCAAGATCAGCAGAGCGTATCCCAATCCGTCTGTAATCAACACTCCAATCATCAGGGATTCAATCCGTTGTATGCTCTGAAGATATCTCTAGGTAAGGCGCGGCCAGGCGAGTCTGTCTTAGTGCAGATGGATGTCTTAGTCAAGATAGCTTCCTTTATTCAGTCTACTTGAATTCTGCTTAATCATATCCTATTCTTCTCCTTTTCTGCCCACTGTCTCTTTTAGGCTGCCTCCTGCAATATTCTAATGATTCGTACCAAAATCAATAACATACCATTCAAAATCGTGAAAGATAAAGTGGTGAAATTCACTACAATTAAGGCTCAATCAACCCTCCCACACTTAGACTTATGCTTGCCCCAAGCATACTGACTCTAACACAAAACAAAAGCACAAATAAAAAAATAAGAATCAGAGAACACCCATTATCAACCATTCATCCAATCACGTAGGGTGCTCAAACAATTTATTCTATGACTCCCAAGCCGTATTACTGAGGCCTAACCAATACCCCAAACATCCTATATATACAAAGTCATAACTTAGGTACTTAGTGACAAAATCTCGCAAATGAATCATGACAAAACAGTTTGGTCTTCCTATGTCTCCCTTATCTTACATGAACTGCTCTCACATTTACCATTGTTTTCAAGCCTAGTAATTTACCAGCATTTCTTGACATTTCATGAGTAGTTTTCTGGATGTTCCTACTTGATGAGGCAAGGACACCAGGACAAAATTCCTTTCTTCACATGCTGAGGTAAAATTCTTAGTTCTTTAGATACTTCTGCTTAGTGAGGCAAGAATACTGAAGGATTTATTATTATTGAATGACTCATCTTTGAAATTTTCGCATGGTTGTTCTATGCAAAAAGGTGCACAAGTTAGGACAAAATAGTTATGCATAGTTCTATTATAGATTTTGTTACTAGGTACTTGGGTTATGGATCTGTGTGCAATAGGGATGTTTAAATAGTACCAGGAATCGTACTCTTATAGGTATTGGAAATGTTAACCCAGTTACTTGCCCTAGTAATATGATACGGAGTCACAGAATAAAGCATTTTTACTCCCTAAGTGGGTGATCAGAATGTTTAAAGACAGGTTGGGTTCTGATTCTTAAAAACACGCAAAACATGTAGTCTATCTAAAAACACACAGAAAAAATCAAAAGGAAAATCATGCAGAAAAAATTTAAATGTCCTAAAAAATTACTAAAAATCATGCAGAAACAATTAGGATACTCAAAACAAGCAAGTTGCCTCCCCCCCCCCCACACCACACTTATCGGACACATTGTCCTCAATGTGTAAAGGCAAGACAGACGGACATGCAATGACACTAAGAATAGAAAGATTGATATATACAAAATAGAGAAAAGAGGGATGCGACCTAGGGGAATTTGATAGCGTGTGTTTTATGTGTATTTTTTCCTTCATTATCACCTTGATTTATGGCATGATACTGCTAATTTTCTCTCATTCCCATCTTTATTGCAGATCTAGGCCAAAAGGGAGGAATATGCGAAAACACATACTTTCTAGGCGATTTTTGCAGTTCTCAAGCTTCAAGACTAACATCGAGGGCAAGACACCAACTTTGCCATCGAGGCCTTGCCGTGGTTTCCATCATCGAGCCCTGGACAGACCAAAAGCGTTATTTCCACGTGTCCTCGTTGTCGTGCTCCCACGTGTCACCTCTAATGTCTTCTAGAAAGTTCTTCTTAGATCCCCAAGAATATTCTCTTTAGTCGTCGTGCCCTCGAAGCCGAGCGCTTCTAGAATATTCCTAGGATATTCCTTTTCGGACCAAAGATATTTATTCCGTGTTTTTGAACTCCTTAGTTGGATTTTGTCATTTTGTAATCCCTTAGCTGGCTTTTGTCTTCTTGTGGACATGAGGGCCTATATAAGACTTAGTTTTTTAGGGTTTAGGGGACACCAAAACTACCACATATTCATAGTAGATCTTTTTGTGTGCTTCTCTTCAGTTTTCTCCCCTCCTCCTTTTGGAGGAGGCGGACCAGAACATTTCCAGCAGCCTTGTACATAAACCGGAGCTTTGCTCCGGTCGGTATTTATCAAGTTTTCTCCTTTATCTCTTCTTTACTTGTTATACTTTCTAGATCTATTACTTGTCTATTTTCCAGCATGAATAGTTGATTTGCCTTATTCTTAGCAAATGTTATTTGAGGGTTGCATGGGTAGTTAAGAGGCCTAAATGTGTTTAATATATTCTTATTGTTGTATTCGATCGTTTATCATTTTTTTGTTAATTCGTCTATGGCAAGATTAGTAGTCAAGCCAACTAGTAACTAATCATAGATGATTACTGTCATTCTCTTGGTTATAATTGACGTGAATCCTTGAGTTAAAGTAGAAACCTAGTGGGGACATTGCGAGAGGTCTTTCGTCTAGGGGTAAATGGTCGTTTAGGGTATGTGATGCGAGCTTGACACACTGAGATGTCACGCCCTAGAGATATCACGCCCTATTACCACTATGCACAATTTATTATGCACTTGATAGCATGTCTTTATTATTTATTTGATCGTGCCCTCGACAAGCACGCATCAGCATTTAATCAAACTCTACATTTGAAAATATTTGGATGTGAAAGGGTGGTCTTTGCGGGGCAGGTCCCGAGGGCATGGGAGGGATTGGGATGTGTTCCTCGTCTAACTTTCTGTGTAGATTAATCAAAGAGTCGAGGAGGTTCTGGCTCATGATGAAGGATTGGTCCTGAGAGTCCTTAATGGCCTGCAAGATGGAGTTTGTTTTCCTCTGCTCGGCAAGGAGGACAGTTGTTGCCTCTTGAGGAAGAGCTGGGGCTTCTTCTGCCAATCTATTCTCTTCATATTCCCTTAGACTTATCTTAAGGGGTGCTGGTCGAAAGGGCTCTGCAGAGTTGTTAAAAATCCTTTACTCCTTTGGCGTAACTCCTGCATTATAACAAACAATGCCTTTATTCAAATGGAAGAATCCCATTCGGTCAAGGGCGGTCAGATCAAGTACTCTTTTTGCGGGGCATTTGTTCAGTTTTATAGCCATATTTATTTTTTCGGTTTTATAGGCCAAAGTGGTTAAAATGTATCCCAAGATCATGCCTTGCTTGAAGGCGGAATGGTGGACTTATCTAGCTATCTAGTAGCCAGGACTTACCTTCACACCATTGTGTAGGCACTAGAGAATGAAAAGTTCATCTCTGGATAAGTTTCCTGATTTCTTGGTCTTGCCGAAAAGGTTGACTGCGAGGATTTTGTGGAGGATCCTAAGGGCTGGATCACAAAGCTTGGAAGCTTTGGACGAGGTAGTTAAGATGGTTGTTGGATCATTAGTTAAAGTCCTGTAGACTTCAGTTGCATCCCATCCATCAGGGATCTCATAAAAAGTGCTAGAATACTCTAGGCTGGTCTTTGTGGTTATGCACAAATCCTAGAAGCACATCAAAATCATGCAGGTTTAGGTGGTGCCAAATGCCACACAATCTAAATTCAATTACATTGCCTGTACGGATGTTGGGTCGGGTCTTGAATTTCAAATAAAGGGCATGTGTATTAAACCAGAAACTGGCATTAAATTCCAAACATAGTTCATAGTATATAGATTATGCAGGGAAGAAAAGTAGTCCCCATCTAATTTTCTCAACCATTACTCTTACCCTAGCGTGCAATCCTAGATGATATGTTAAGTCATCATCCATGATAAGACAAGGTCCGATTGAACAGTTGTTCAAACGATAAGCAAGTGTGTAACCAAAATGATCTTCATTGAATTCTAGCCACCCCCCATATTGGGAGGCATAAGGAAGGAGTGGAATGTTACCTTAGCTAGATTTCATAAGAGGCTTCAGTTGGCAGTGGGATTCAAGTATTTCCATTCGTGTCTTTCCTTCTCTATGTCTCGGGTCGGGGAAGGAGGAAGATCTAGCGATGACGGTTGTTGTTGTGGAGGTGCTTGTAGGGACTGGAGTGTTGGACACTCGAATGGGGATATTGGCCAAGATATATGCTACCCTAGTCAAGCAAGATCGTGGGAAGTCTTTATTATTGGCGATGCGTCTCTCCACGACTGCACGAATTTCTTGGGACACCAGTGTCCGTATGATTGGCTATTCTTCGTCGGTTGTTGGTTGCTGGGCTAGAAGGGAACTCAAGATGCCTTCTCTGGTCACTTCTGTTTCCAAAGTAGGGATTGGGGTTTGGGAAACTGAACTTCCAGGGTTGCGTCTTGTCACCTGGGCTATTATTTCTAGAGGGGTCAGAGGGCAGTCGGGTGGAGGAAGATGAGTTGGATCCCACCATTGTGGATTGTAGTGAAGTTCGGGTTGTAGGAGGTGAGAGGTTGCTGAAGAGTTTTGAGTGTTCAAGAGTTGTGGAAGTAATAGGGTTTTATTTTCCGTCTTCCCTTTCTTTTATACTTTTCGCGGGGTGTGCGTCAAAAACTGCCTTTCTTGACCAAAGCGGGTGTTCTTTGCTCCATAGATACTCTTGGTGCGATGTTCGGTGCCTGCACAAGAGAAGGTAATAATTCATTGTTAGCTCTTAGAATTTCAGTACAATTAGATATAGTTTTTAAAACATTGAGCTCATCTATGTCTTACACATTATCACTACGCATAAAAAACTCCTTTCTTAACCTGGTTAAAATTTCCTTACTAAGAGAGGAATCAAACGGTTCAATCTCATAATTTTTATCAGCAAAGGGCTCATAAGCATCTATATAGTTCAAACTATATGCCTCGTAAGGGTGTGTGGCCTTATCATACATACTAAATTTAACAATTTGACCACAATACTCAAGAAAGAGGGAACCGTGATAGATATCAATCAAGGCTCTTGTAGTTATCAGGAAAGGTCTGCCCAAAAGCACATAAGTGGAGTTTGTAGATAAATCCCTGTTCATGTCAACAATATAAAAATCAACGGGGTAAATGAAATTATCAACTTGAACAAGAATATTTTTGGAGCAAAGAAAAATCAATGGGGTTCAGCTCCCTTAGAGTCTGCTCGATTGGTGAATCCATGGATTCGATACCTGGTCACAGAATAATTAAACACAAAGATCAGTATCCGTTTGCTCCCCGGCAACGGCGCCAAAATTTGACTGAGCGTCGAACTTGTCAAAAATAAATGAGAATTACAACTCGCTACTAAAAATAAATTGTTTGGAGATAGCAGTAACAAGATCGAACCACAAAGAGCAATGGTACAATTCTTTATGTGCAGTTATGGTGACCAAATAACACTTAGGTGAAATGTGGGTGTTTGTGATGAAACTAAAATTGAAAAGTATATGGAACGTGCACTGTCTTTGGCCAAGAATAAGATTCTTGGTCAAGAAGATTAATACGGGAGTGAAGATCTAGTATGAGAAGAATTCCTAGTAGAGGCCGACAGTTATGAGATAAGATATACAATCATCGATGTAGATATGTTCATCTTCAATCCACAGAGTTGCTATAGGATCAAGGTATGCTTGTGACCCCTAGTTCCCTCCTGTATCAACACCACCTCAAGTACGCTTAGAGATGATGCCTTACCAATCAGCACCTTGCTGGTTAAAGAGTTTACCGAGTTAGCAACTAGCTAGAGTCGATTACACCTCTACGGTGCGTTCGTCCTCAATGGCTTAGGGGAAGACAACTCCAGACTAGTATCCTCGGTTGTCAGTCGGGACTGGATCTGATTAACCTTTCTCCCTACCGTTTCCTAGATACACCCAGTAGCACGTAGGAGTCTACTTTGATCTCCTTGATCGATAATCCACAACCAAAGAGAATGACAGTTGCGTTACCTGTTCAATTCTAGATTAGCTACTTCTGAAACCAAATAGAGAACACGTTAAGAATAATCAAGAGATCAATTAAGTGCAAATGTAAAGATTAATAAGAATGATTAGATCTCATGCATATTCATGCTCATGCCTTATTGCCTCTACTAAGAAAGGGTGTTTAGCTACTCACACACATAATCAAAAAATGAAATAGCAATGTATTAAAAATGGTGGAATATCCTTCGGTTCCGAAAGAGCAAAATGTATATGAAAAATGTATCGGAGATCCAACATCAGAGAAAAAGAGCCTCCTCTCTCAAAACCCTAGGAAGAGTATATAAAGTTTTCTCTTCCTAGAAAATAGGCGGGGAAAAGGGAAATTAAAATCCTAATTAAATTAAATTGTATTTGATTGTCGTCATCCTCATATGGAAATATTATCAGATCAAGATCAGCAGAGCGTATCCCCAATCCGTCTGTAATCAACACTCCAATCATCAGGGATTCAATCTGTTGTATGCTCCGAAGATATCTCTAGGTGAGGCGTGGCCAGGCGAGTCTATCTTGGTGGAGATGGATGTCTTAGTCAAGATAGCTTCCTTTATTCAGTCTACTTGAATTCTACTTAATCATATCCGATTCTTCTCCTTTTCTGCCCACTGCCTCTTTTAGGCTGCCTCCTACAATATTCGAATGATTCGTACCAAAATCAATAGCATACCATTCAAAATCGCGAAAGATAAAGTGGTGAAATTCACTACAATTAAGGCTCAATCACTCCGCAGTGCAACTTTTGGACACCGGAGCGAATGTTGCATATTTTGAGAACCGATCTACCACTACAAAGATTCCCCACTTTTGGAAGTCAAGTAATGAAATCCATGGATACACTCTCCCATGGCCGGTTGGGGATAGGCAATGGGTCAAGAAATCTTACTGACTTCTGTCAGTCCACTTTGTCCTTTTGGGAAATCAAACAAGTCTTTGTAAACATGCGAACATCATCTCGCATGGCTGGCCAAAAGTATGCCTCTCTGATAAGCGCCAAGGTCCTACACCAACCGCAATGTCCTGCCCATGGAGTATCATGGGATTCGCGAAGTAGTTTTTTCCTTGTCTTTTCCTTTCGGTACGTAGATTAATTGCCCTTTTGTCATTAGCAAGTCATCCTCTACCCAAAACCTTCGACTTTTCCCTTCTTTCACAAGTCTCAATGATGCATGTGCAATTATATCGAACTTCATTTGTTCTTTGATCTCTGCTCTCAGCGAAGTATTTATTTTGCTTACACTAGACTAAGCCATCGTACCTAATTGAATGCTAATATTGTGATTATTCATCATCCATTTTGACTATTTTAGATGATGATATTGCTGATAGTGTGTTTTTTCTCTTCCTTTTTATAGGAATCATATAAAAGAACCAGAAAGAAGAAAAGGAACAGAAAAAAGTCACTAAATAGAGCAAAATGATGGTGATGGATGAAAAGAGCGCAAACTTGCCACTTCCCTAGGCCTGGGAAGTGTCAACTAGGACAGTTCAGCTGGACTTGTGAAACAAAGCGACGGGCTTGGGCCCAACAAGGAAGGACGTATTTTTGCACTTCTGTTTCTAGAAGGACATTTATCCAAGTGTTTTGATTTTTAAAAACTCCAAAGGATAGTTACAATTTAAATTAGGATTTTATTTAGATTTCTATTAGATAAAAATAGTTGAAATTAGCTATATAAAAGAGGACATGAGGGAGAGGAGAACGTAGCTGGCTTTACACTTCATCTTCTTCCTCTATTTCTCTGCATATTTTTGTGCAATTTTTTAATTTATTCATCTTTTCCATTGTATGATTATTTTCTTATTGAATTTAATTATCTTGTGTTCTAGCTAAATCATTTATTTTTTCAACTGTTGTGAGATCAAATCGAGCTTTATAAATTCCAAATTCATATTTTTACTCTTTTTGATTTAATGTCAATTTATTCATGTTTTGATTAAGAGTAGCTAACTTGTTTTTAAATATGAATGATTACAGTCTGTTGATACCCGAATTTTGACGCCATTTTTATTTAATTTTAGCATTTCTGTCATTCAGCTAATTTACAGTCATTTTCAGTTGATTTAATGTCGCTAGCATTTTTAGGTGTTTCGTTGCATTTTTGCATCATCGTCAGCATCGTCAGCTTTCGAAATCGCATTTTTTAATTTTTCGGCATGTATTTTCATTATTATTATCATTAATATTTTTAGCTTTAAAAATCACATTTTTAATTATCCGGCAGTCGTTTGCTAATTTTTTCTTCGTTTTAGGTCATCACATGAATTTTAGGATTTTTTATATTTTAGCGCTTTTTTTAGTATTTTTATTATTTTATTATTATTTTCGTTCGAGCTTTTATTGGACCCGAGTAAGTCCGCTCGGACCATAGCTCAACTTTAAAATGTTTTCCATCAACTAGTTGCTAGCTTTTTTTCTGGTCGCAACGGTCTACAGCGATTCGTGTAATTTTCGGCGTAACGTTATTATTTTTCCGTTCAAACGTTTCACGTTTTTGAACGCAAAAATAAACACGTTAAACGAGAAATTCTCGTCATTCCCTGTAGACGGTTAAACCCGTCATATTTTTCTCTACGCGCCGGTACCTTCGGCTCAAAAAGTCAGAACGTTTGTTCGCGGGAACCGACTCAAGGCCATTTAAATCTGATAAAATGCCATTTGATCATGGCCATTGATCTGGTCAACCAAGGAAAGTCAACCAGATCAATGGCCCTTGATTTAATGTGCATAATGCACATGCACAGTGCCAGGGACGTGCAGAGAAGCAAGTCTTCGCCCGAGCCACCTGCTCCCGTAGCTCCTGTCCCTCCGCCATCATCACGGCTAGCCCCTAGCTCCGCCACCTCGACGTCCGGCCACCGCGCGCAGCTCCCCCCGTCCAAACGCCACGCGTTTTTGGCTATAAATAGCCACGACTTCTCAACGAGAAAGGGTCCGAAAATCTTGAAAAAAAACAGCATTGCTCTCTCCCCCTTTTTCGGTCCAATTCCTGCACTCCTGAACCCCATTCACTCACCCTCACTCTCATTCATCGTCGTCGTCCGCCGGCAGCACCACCGCTGTAAGCCGTTCTTTCTCTCTCTCTCACTGTTTCTTTCTTTGATTTTTGTTCATGCCTTAGACGATCATTTGGTTGCTCAAATATGTTCAATTGCTTGAGTTTTAAGTTAGTTACATCACACTAGCACTGATTGAATTGTTTGAACACTTGGGGTATTTATTTGCTAATTAAATGAATTAATGTGCATTATTATTACCGTTGCAATTGCCACTGTTTGGCTGGGATTTACGTGACTGTGATTGCTTGATTGTGTTGTTGGAAGGGAGAGGCTCCGTTTGGGCCAAGAACCAGGCGAGTTGGTCGCCTGGTTCGCTACCTCCGTCGTCGGTAGTGGCGCCGGCGATGGAAGGTTGAAGATGAGTTGATCGGGCCAGCGGCCCTTTGCACGAGAAAATGAAAGAAAGGTGATGGGCTTGGCCCATCACCATTTAAAAGAATTTCCTTGGGCCAGGAATTGTTCCTGGCCCATTTCTCCAAATTTTTAAGCTGGGCCCAGCCCATTTATATTTTTCCGAGCCTTCGAGTCGTAATTTTTTTTTACGTAAAATGCTCACATGCTTCGTATAATTGTTTTTCATGATACGTGCTATTTTTCGTATGTTTTATACATGAATTGTTTAATTCACTTTTTTTTCGTAAAATACTCGTATGCTTCGTATGATTATTTGTCGTACCAACACTTTTAATTTTCTGTAATATCAACTGTTTATTTTCTGTAAATATCAACTGTTTAATTATTCGCACTTTAAATTTCAGCAATTTACTTTCAGCAATTTAAATTCAATACCGCCTACATGGTCGGTCGCATTTTAATTCTCGTAAATATTCAACTGCTTTACTTTTTCGCAAAACTGCTGGAAATCCTTCCGCAAATTATCAACTGTTTACTTTTCCGTATTTTACTTTTCTGCACTTTAAATTTCAGCAATTTACTTTTCAGCAATTTAAATTCAATACCGCCTATATGGTCGGTCGCATTTTAATTCTCGTAAATATTCAACTGCTTTACTTTTTCGCAAAACTGCTGGAAATCCTTCCGCAAATTATCAACTGTTTACTTTTCCGCACTTTAATTTTCCGCACTTTACTTTTCCGCACTTTAAATTTCAGCAATTTACTTTCAGCAATTTAAATTCAATACCGCCTACATGGTCGGTCGCAATATCAACTGTTTATTTTCCGCAAATATCTAACTGTCCATTCTCTACATTATCAATCTGTTTTATTTTCTGCAAATCATTAAACTTTTTTTTTCTTCTTCCCTGTAAATCGCCAATAGCATTTAATTTTTCTGCACTTATCAAAACAGCATTTAAATTCCCGTATGCGTAAAATCAATCATTTTTCGCATGCAATCAACCTAGCACTTAAATTCTCGTATGCGTAAAATCCATCATTTTTCGCATGCAAATCAAAACAGCATTTCATTTTCGTATGCGTAAAATCCATCATTTTTCGCATACAATCAACCCAGCATTTAAATTCTCGTATGCGTAAAATCAATCATTTTTCGCATGCAATCAACCTAGCATTTAAATTCTCGTATGCGTAAAATCAATCATTTTTCGCATGCAATCAACACAGCATTTAAATTCTCATGTGCTTAAAATCAATCATTTTTCGCACGCAATCAACTCAGTATTTCATTTTCGTATGCGTAAAATTCATCATTTCTCGCATGCAATCAATTGTCGTCATTTATTTTCATGCACTCATCAAGCTCAGCATTTAATTCTCGTATGCGTACAATCCATCATTTTACGTGTGCAATCAATTGTCATTTAAAATTTTCATTGCTCAGTTATCTCTCAAGCTATCACTAACACTCTCGTTTTGTAGGTTAATTTCAAGCTTCGCTCGAAAAGTACGCCTCACAAGTCCTTTTTATTTATTCGATGCTTTCTGCAAATATCAACTGTATGCATGATATATAGAACTGCTAGAATTAAAATCAACCCACATGAACAACGTGTTTAAAGACGTGCTTAAAATACTATGTTCATCTGATTTCAAATTCTTGCTTGTATTGACTGCATGTACATGGGGACTTTCGATCCCACTTCAGTTTTTTTTCACTTCAAAAACCTATCATTTAAATTGGTACTCTGTTAGCAATCCATGTTAGAATCACGTAGTAATTAGGTTAATCATGCATGGCCCGATGATGAAAAAAGAGGGCGTTCATTCAGCCTTACGGAAAATTCAGTCCCATCACGTTACGGTCAAGAATAATCGATCGATCTTGATAAACGGTAACCCCGTCCGAAAGATCTTTTTATTATTCCTGAACGGTCCCGATTGTAAAAAAGGCTAAAGTGACGATTCCTCTAAGGGCCCCCTTTTTCAAAAATGCATTTTTCAAGCACCTTTTTAAACACCTCTCTCATCAACCGGTAACCGTTTTCGGATGTGACTCGGGTGCCTAACACCTTCCCGAGACCATAATACGACCCCGAAGCTTTGTCTGGAGTCCAGACCCCTTTTTGTGCCTTTAGTTTTTTACTTATTATATTTCCTATGCCATGACGATTAGGGTTCCCTAAGCCTAGCAACCAAATTAGGGTGGCGACTTCATTGCATGCTGCTAGGCGTCCCTTTTACGCCAAGCATCTGAAGGTCTCAAATTTCGTTGCACACTCGCGAATTTTTAATTTTCGGGGCGCGACACAGTCTTTCCTAGAAATTTTGGAGTCTACATTGTTGATAGGAATCTGAAGGCGACTAATTAGCTTGCGGGTTAATTGGAAAAAAAATAGAATCTAGTTTATAGGAGTAGAGTTGACTCTCTCATACCTGGGAAATGTCTCTCCCTGCATTTTTATCAATCACTTGATTGAATCCTATAGAGTGTCTCTTAGGGTTATTAAGGAGATTAGGGGTTCTTAATAGAGTGTCTCTTTAGGAATCTTGAGTAGGAGAAGAGTAGGAAATCTAAGTGAAAACTGGTTTCTATAGCATTCCTATGAATTTTGGTTTTGAAAATAATTGCATCAATGATCAATTTGTATGAATCATTGTCTGAAATGAGAATTCAGTGGGAATTCTCCATCAACTGAGTTTAAAACATCATCTTTGGCTTACTATTTTCGTTTCTTTTGTTTTAGTAGTTAATTGCAAACAAACCACCCCCCAATTATTGGTATTAACCATTGCCCGAAATTGGTCATTTTAAGAAGTTAGAATTGTCCTAAAATCTCTATGGAACGATCTTTTTGCCACTTGCTACAGTCTAAATTGATTATTGCATAGTGAATTGTATTACTTTATTTTTTACGGATTCGGCACCCATCAATACCCATTGAAGCTAAATCACTCCTACAACTCAATGCATCTGCTGCTTGGTTGGTACTTCCCGCTCTATGTTCAAACCGAAGGTCGAATTCTGCTAAAACTTCCTGCCATCTCGCTTATTTGGCAGTCAATTTGGGCTGCGTGAGGAAGAGACTAGTCGCCTTATTGTCAGTCTTCACAACAAACTGAGAACCCAACAAGTAATGACGCAATTTAGTGACGCAATAAATAATTTCCAACAATTCCTTCTCTTGAATTGTATATCTCTTCTCTGTTTCGTTCAACTTCCTACTTTCGTAAGCAATTGGCAGTTGGGTATAGTGCAAAGTCGGAGGCATCGGTTTGTACTTCATAGGCTTGTGTCGTGTGCTGATCCGGAATATTATCGTCGACTAGTCGGTCGTTTGTTATATCTTACTATCACTCGCCCGAATATTTGTTACGCAGTACTTATACTCAGTCAATT
The DNA here is from genome assembly GCA_963691705.1 of Viola odorata. NCBI lineage: Eukaryota > Viridiplantae > Streptophyta > Magnoliopsida > Malpighiales > Violaceae > Viola > Viola odorata. The sequence continues at coordinate 44,497,990 of OY829545.1, read as the reverse complement.
TATGCATTCTCTTCTACAACCACATCTTGATGTTGTATATAGGATCTTGCGATACATTAAGGGCACTCCTAGACAAGGTATCTTGCTTCCCTCAACTGGCACGCTTGAGCTAAAAGCTTATTGATGCAGATTGGGCAGGATGTCCAACCACACGAAAGTCCACCACCGGATACCTTGTCTTTCTTGGATCCTCACCAATTTCATGGCGGTCGAAGAAGCAAACCGTTGTGTCTCGTTCTTTCGCTGAAGCGGAATATCGTGCTATGGTCAATATCACTTGTGAAATTATATGGCTACTCAGATTACTACAAGATTTTGGGATTCAACACAAGGGACCAGTCCCTTTGCTTTGTGACAACTGTGCTGCCATCCATATTGCAGCTAACCCAGTCTTTCATGAGCGTACTAAGCACATTGAAATAGATTGTCATTTCATCCGACAACATATCCAGACACAAACTCTTGCGACCCAATTTGTTTCCTCTCAAAATCGGCTTGTTGATATCTTTACAAAGGTTCTCAACAATGATCGCTTTCATGAATTACTACGCAAGTTGGACATTTCAAATCTTCATGCTCCAACTTAAATGGGGTATTGGAGGAAAATTTGACCAAAATTATTCAAACTTAGAAATAATATCTTGCAGGTTATGTTGTGATCATGTTTCATTAATAATTTGTATTTTTTATTATATCAATTTAGGATTTTGTAAATACAAACATAACGGAGTCAATAAAAGTAAACCTCTTTGGCCAATTTTACAACCAGTCAACCAACCTTACTTCTTCTGGTTCTTCCTTTTCAATTTTCACCATCGATCTCTCTGCGTTCCTCCAATTCCCACATCCCAATCCAATCCCAATTCTCCTTATCTCGTCGACATCATCACCTGGAAAAAAAGATCCCCAAGAAGCGGTAATTAATTAATTAAATACTTTTATTTTTATTTTTCTAGCTCCTACGACACGTGTTAGGCCTCTATTGGTTCCTTCTTATCTGGGAGGGATGCACGGTTTGAGTTTCAGTTATGGCCACGCTGTTCCTTTGATTAATTAATTTGTTGTCCCACCTTAATTAAGTCAGTAGATGTCTCGTGTTTACTACTAATTAACACGTTGAACTCATTCCCATACGCAGCCAGCGCGCCGCAGAGGAGAGGAGGGGAGAGACGCGTTCGGTGAAGAACCCAACTTTTTTGACCCGTCCCAGTCCCACCACGCCAAGGAGAGAAAACTTCGTCTGTCATCTGTCGTTTCCCAAGGATCGGGCTGTCATTTGATGAAAATGACAGTCCGATTCCAATAAACCCCCCATTCCCTCCATTCTCCAACAAGAATAAGGTATATTCGTTTCTCAGATTCTTCAACGTCCTCTTCTCGAATCAAAATATGTATTTTGAATTCATAATCTGAACAACTCATCCAGGTTTGTCTTTGTTTCTTTCAAGAGGTGGTCATCGTTCAATTGCTCCTCTCTTGTGCCCGTCGTTGTTTTGCTCCACATTTATTTTGTTTTGGCATTCTCCTTGGCATATATCATAAACAATTGTTGGATTTCTTATGAGCAATAGTGTTCTTCTGTTTCCGATATGGGTTCCTTGTCTGGAATCCGTCCAGTAGTCGCGGCTGCTGCTGTTGCTGTAGCTTCTGTTTCCGCTGATTTTTCTGAAAAGCTTCAATCTTTTATATCATCTGACCAGGGTTACTGCCCCGGACAATCCCATTCTTCGTGTTCCAGTTCAGTTCAAGATCCATACTTTTCATGGGTTTCTCACATATCGACTTCTAAGCTTGCTAACTTGTCTTTTGTAACTAGAATTCGTATTCCTGTGCCTGCGGTTAGCTTCCCAGTTCCAAATGTGGGCAACTATTTTGCTCCTAGTAGATTGGGTTCTTCGGTCGCGTCATCCTCTTTCCTTTTTAACTTGTATCAGTCTGCAGAGTTGGGCAAAGGGCCAAAACCAATTGAATTCACAAGCAGTACGGTTCCTACATCACATCCTGATGTATTGTACAGATGGCATTTGCCAGAGCCAAATACTGTTGATGTTTATGGGTCTTCTGATTGTTCCTCTGCCAAGTCTAGGACTGTGGTTGTTTTGCTAGGATGGTTGGGATCAAAGCAGAAACATCTTAAGAAGTACGCAGAGTGGTATACTTCAAGGGGATTTCATGTCATTACTTTTACTTTTCCAATGTCTGAGATTCTTAGTTATCAAGTTGGTGGGAAAGCAGAGGAGGACATTGGCTTGCTTGTCAACCACCTGGCTGATTGGTTGGAAGAGGAGCATGGGAAGAACATGATCTTCCATACTTTTAGTAATACTGGATGGTTAACGTAAGTTCTCTTCTCCACAAACTTCCTGGCATGTTGTTATTCCTGTTGGAAGTTCTACATCAGATGATTTGCTCCGCATTCTAAGTTTTGGTCACTGTACTGCAGGTATGGGGTTATACTGGAGAAGTTTCAGAAGCAGGATCCTTCTTTAATGGGAAGGATTAAGGGTTGCATAGTGGATTCAGCCCCTGTCGCGGCTCCTGACCCTCAGGTAAATATCACTTGTAGTTCTGCCACATGTGTTGTTGGCCTGATTATTATCATGAGATGCTTTAATATTGGGTTGGAATTTGACATGTCTCTCTTTATGGGTTAGCTTTTTGCATTACTGTTCTTCTGTATTCCATTTGGTTGCTTGATGCCTCATCTCTTTATCGCTTAGCTTTTTGCATTACTCACTAATCTTGGAAAACCCTGTTTTTTTCGCGCTTTAGATAAGCAATGCATTTCCCCCTTGATGATAATCAATATTACATTGTGAAACAATTGGCAGTTGTTATAATTGAATTAACTGTTCTTGGTAATCATGCTGAGAGGGATTGGGGTACAGTTTTTTAACATCAGACTTCTTATTTCTACGAAGTTGTCCACTTTAATGGACAAAATATCATTCTGCTTATTCGTATTATTTTTCAAGTGCTAGCCAGCAGGTGGCATACCTAGATGACTTTGGTATATATTCAAGTTCTTCATTATCCCTGCTCGTTTTCTTTTTTTCTTTGAATTTTATGTCATCATTCCATGTCTTTCACTGTTCAGGTGTGGGCTTCAGGTTTCTCAGCAGCTTTTCTTAAGAAGAATAGTGTTGCTGCAAAGGTGCAAATAAGGTCAAATGAGTCAGATATGGAGGTAGTAGTTGGTGGCAAAACATTCGTGGAACCCAAGCCTGCGCCAACCGAAGCTGCGTTATTGATGATTCTGGAGAAGTTCTTTGGGGTAGTTTTGAACCTGCCTACAGTGAATAGGTAATCTTCTCTATCCTGCCAGTAAAAAAATACGCCAGCACTTAATAATGCTATCACTATCACCATCCTCATTAACTGACTCTCAAAACATGGAAGTTTAGTTAATGCTTTATTATCATGTTACAGGAGGCTATCGGATGTGCTAAGCTTATTATTGTCCGGGCAACCAAGTTGTCCGCAGCTATATATCTATAGCTCTGCCGATAGAGTCATTCCTGCAGGATCCGTTGAATCATTTATTGAGGAGCAGCGAAGGGCTGGGCATGAGGTCAGGGCTTGCAACTTTGTCTCCACCCCTCACGTAGATCATTTCAGAAATGACCCAAAACTGTATACAACTCAACTCAATCAGTTTTTGGATGACTGTGTGCTCACTTGTTGCAAGCATTCTTAACTGAATCCGGCAATGACTTAACCCAATTCTTTGTCTCACCATTCTTCATTTTTATACAATTAAAGGAACTATTTCATGCACATATTTGAATACAACATTAGGAATAATAACTCTCCTCTGTTGATTGTACTTGCAAACATATGAATGAAGGTGCTGAATTTTGCATTCTGTTTGGATAGTTAAAGAAAGGAAATGAATGAATTGATCAGGTAGGATCATGAAAGTAACCTGATAAACTTCTTGGTTGTTTCGTTAAGGTTGTCCGTACGATGTACGAGTTTTAGCCGTCTAAGTTTCTTGATTAGGTTGGATTTTATGCACATATTTGAAACCAATGAAAGGTGCATGATGTATACATACTTCAGAATTTTAGAAAGCAATGCACGTTGTATAGGCGCATTCTAAATATATATAAGCTTTAATTACATAATGATTTAATTAATTAGTCTGTAGGATAAGATGCCTTCATTGCAATTCCACAGAGGCCAGTCTTTGCAGCGACACCTCTCTGCATCCTGATATATCCTCTCCCCCCATGTTGTGCCCCAAGAGTTCTTGACCAACCAATACTCTGTCCCATTGCTCTCTCCATACCCAACATCCGCAACCCCATGGTCTAGTTCTGTCCCGCACGGTCCAGTAAATACACCACTTGAATAGAACTGGAACTGGAAATCTCCAGCATCGATGGCTACAGCCACCGGCTGGTATGTCACCGCCTTCAACAGTGCGTTTTCATCATTGGCAGGGACATCTTGGTGCCCTTTTATGGTGGCTACCGGTTGGTTTTCTTTCTTGGTGATGCAAGTGCCGTCAGATGCGTTGTATGGGTAGTTAGCCTCAGAGGTTAAGCCGTGTTTCTGTATGAATTCAAAGGCGCCATCCATCCATCCGCCGCTACAACCTTGGTCTCCACCTTGGGTGTCGCAGTCCACAATCTCTTGTTCGGAAAGGGATATCAGTTTACCGGTTTTAATCTTGACAAGCCCTTCTGTGGCTGCCACTGCCGAGAATGCCCAGCAAGAACCTGTGTGTGGTTTAACATTGTTTACTAATTGGTTAAGTGTTTTGTTGGTGGCAAAAATACCAGTAGAGAGTCGAATCTAGATTCGAATAAAACTTACCGCATTGGCCTTGGTTCTTGATGGGTGTGACAGCACCTCTCTTCCTCCAATCCATAGTAGATGGGGGTGAGCCAACAGCATTCTTCTGATATTTGAACGGCTGGGTTTGTTGAGAGCAGACATGGGGCTTGTATCTATTCCTCGAGGCCTTGAATTCTTCATTTGTAAGATCAGCAAACTCATTCACTCCCAATTTGTAAAGTCGGTCCCTACTCTCATCCTTATTGAAAGAGAGAATACGTCCCACGTTTTCTTTAAAGATGCTGTATCTCATCTCTTCCTCGATCGCGTCCTTATACACACGTCCGTAATCAACCATCCAATTCTGATGCCTGGCCCGCATCGAACCGTCATGGAGGCTCCGAGCCGTTAATTGAGTGGACCAACACCCTAAGATTATCGAAGCCAAGGCCAGCAAGATGATAACACTTCTTCTCATCTTGAATTGAAAATAATGTAAGCTTGGATATGAGAGTGAGCAATTTGCAAGGATATAGACTTGCCTTTCCCTTATATAGCATTTGATTTTGGGCCTTTCAAACAAATCTACGTGCCATGAAAAGTGTTTCGATTTGTATGTGTCGATAATTTGAGATTAAGGGTAATACTAGACTACGTGTACGTGACATTTCAATTGTCAAATGTCTGTGTTTAATATGGAGGTCTTAATTAAAACAATGTAATAAAAGTAACAAGATAGAGAACTGCAAGTAGGGGTGTCAAAACGGGACCAGACCCGCATACCCGTCCCGGACCTGAGGTTTCGAGCCGGATCTGGAACTAATTTTTAATCCCGTTTTGGGTTGGGACCGGGTCTGGTACCAACCCGAAAATCTCAGGTCTGGCCGGGTCGGACCTCACAGGTCTTGGGTCTGATCCGGCAAAATTAAAAATAAAACCCTAACGCGTAATACCCATTCAATTTCATTTCCACCCTTCACATCTATTTTTAATTGACCGAATTGATGTAGGAAGGGGTACAGAGTGAAGAGGAGGGGCCGAGCATAGGGAGAGGGTGAGGAGATCGGAAATTGGGAAAGGCGATTGACGTCGGTCGGTAGCTGTGGCGAAGTGTGACGGAGGGTGAGTAGATTGGGATGATGTATGTTGTTAGAAGCCGTGTTTGAAGATGATGGATTAAGGTTGAAGTTGTGAAAGGAGATAAAGGTGATGATTGGAGAAGTAGAGCAAAAAGCTCAGATCTGGGGACAAAGGATCTGAAATTGGAAATAAAGCCTTTCTTCAATTTCAATTTCAATTTCAAACGTCTAGATCTACTGGATGAAGAGGTTAAAAGTGCAGGAAGGCTAGGAGAGGGAAGCGGGCATGGTTATTTGGATGGAGCTAGTGATGTTATGGTGGATGAGCTGACAAAGGTGTTGGCGGTGGAAACCCCGGCGAAGATTCAGAGTTGAGAGGAAAAGTTGCTGTAGCAAAAAGGGAAAGTTTGGTAAGTGAGATAGTTTTAGGGAAAATGAGCAAAATCTTCCATGTTTGGGCAAAGATCATCTCACTATATTATTAAAGATGAGCATCATTTTAAATTTATTTCATCATTTAAGTAACAAAAGCTTTGTTATTTTTTTTCCCAGTCGGAGTTGGCAATAAAATTCTTCAAAGATGGAAGACCTGTTGATTTGAAAGGAAATTTTTTTCCTGGGTCCATTTTTCTCGGGTCTGGACCAGAGGACCCGACTTTTTATACGGGCCGGGATCGGGACCAAAAATTGGTCCCGTTTTTAGTCCCGGTCCCGACCCGAAAATCTCGGGTATGGCCGAGTCCGGGTCGGGTCCGACCCGCAGACCCGTTTTGACACCCCTAACCGCAAGAATAGTTTCATTACAAAGTTTTTACTCCACCATCTAAGAAAGAAATGATTGATGTAGACATAAACTCTTTGCTTACTGAAGCATATAGGGACGAAATATATAGATTGTCGAGTTTTTCGTTCTGCGACATTTTAATCAGATCACATCCATTGACAATGTACAAATCATTACTCATCAACGAGATATACACCAACTCTATTGATAAAAGACACACATCACCACATAATTTCGAAGATATATAGATGTGGCATTAGGGTAATACTAAATCAATATCATGAGATGTCCTTTATTTTTGTTTTAATTTTTGTTATGTTTAACATGTAAATTTATTGGGAAGAAATTAGAGGCATGATTGTTAAATTTGGGTCATAAAAGTACCAAAGAGAGTAGTGATTAATCGTCAAACTACCAACCACTTTAGGATATCATATCGTAACATTTTACGTATAGATAGTAATATTTTTATAAGAGTTTTTATTTCCACACCCAGATTATTTTCACACTAAAATAGTTAAAAATAATTATGTTATTATGTTCTCATATCTTCTCAATTTCTCATATCAAAATTTCTTCATACGATAACATCCGTATCTGTTACAATTTATTTTTGGAATTAACCATTTTTTTTCCTTTTCCTTTTTAAACAATTATTTGAGAAAATTTCTATTTGATATTCAAACTTTTTTTCAAGTATAAAATTTACCCCTAATTTTTTATCCTTATCATAACTTGGCATCCAAATTTTATTTTGTTACTCATTGGTGAGAAAGTACCAGCAGAGACTCAGTTTCGAAGGATTAGTACACTCACGGTCCCAAATATTTGTCATTTTATTTTAATCAGTCCCAAATATTTTTTCTATTTTTATCGATCCCAAATATTTTATCCGTTAGTTCAATATAGTTCAAACAGTAAAAAAAAACATTAATAGAGAAAAACTCCATTAGATTTTAATATTTTATTAAATTTTATTGACAATCGGGTCCTACACGTCAGAAAATATTTTTAAAAAAAAATATAGGAATTAAGAAAAAACTAATAAAATACGAAAAATATTTTTATTTTATTAGTTTTTTCTTAATTTTATATATTTTTTAAAATATTTTTTCTATTTTATTAGATTTTTAAAAATATTTGTCCTATTTTATTAGATTTTTTCTTATTTTATTAGATTTTTTCTATATTTTTTAAAATATATTTCCCATTTTATTAGATCTTACCACCATGTACGAGAGAGGTTTGAGGTGAGGGATATGGGGCCTAGGTGAGGTTTGGTTTGGGGACGGTATTAGTAGTGGTGTAAAAAAATTGGACCGAATCAGAAACCGAAAAGGAACTGGAAAATTTTGATCCTAACCGGCTCGAATTGTAACTTTCTGGTTCGGTCCGGTTCTACTCCACTAGAACAGTAAATTTCTGATTCGGTCTGATTCTCCGAATATAAAACCCATAAAACCAAACCGTAGGACTGTTTGAACTGAAAATTTATATATATATATATACATCAACTATTAAAGTTCAGCTTTTCTTAAGTGGTTAAACTGTTGCCTTACTTTCTAAAGGGAAGGGGTTTGAATCCCCTTCTCCTCAAATTTCTTTCTTTTTTTCCTTCACTAACTAGGCTGGGCTGGGGCTACTTTCTTTATTTGGGAATAAATCATCCAACTACCAATTTTATAATTGTATCAAGACATTTAAAAAAAATATATTTCAAATATATATAGACATTTTAAATAAAAAAATGACATTTTATTTAGGAAAATGATAGATAAATGCAGAATTTAGCTCCCATATCTTGAGAGTGGCCTTAAAATTAACTGACACATTTTTTTTTTCGTAGTAAGAAATTGAAAATTTTAATATGAGGAAGTAGTATATTATTGTAAATTGTAATAGCCATTTATATAGTTAATATGTATAAAGTAAGACCATTAATTATTAATAATATGGCACATACTAGTAATATTACCATTAATCATTATTTTAATATGTAGTTGTCAAGGTATATCGTGGATATATGTTTATTGTTCAATATTTTACTTAATAAAAAAAAAATTATATTGTTGTAAGAGAGAATCATGTCAATTGTCATAAAATTAAAAAATGTAATTACTTATTGTTTAGAGTTTTATGCTTTTAATTTAAATTGTATTAATGTATTACGCATTACATGAGTATAAGTAATTAATTATAGTATTGTTCAATGATAATTTTAAAGCTCTAAATGTAAATGATCTAATCTTATCATCCTATGGAGCACGATTTTACTTGAAAATTCTTCATGTGTATATGTTAGGCTCGTAAGTTGTATTTGATACTTTAATATTTATACTTACTCGATACTTCTTGACGTGTACTAGATATTTGTTCAACGTATTCATTACATTTCAATATATTAATACTTATTACTTATTAATATTTAATCACTTTCACTTTTTATACTAAAATAGTAAAATGTAAAGATTTATCATATTAAAATATTATGATAATATTAGGCTGTTATTTATAAATTGGTAAATAAAAACTTTACTTGAAAACAAAAAGCACCATATATAACAAAAAGTACGATAATATTGTGATAATATTAGGCTATTATTTACTTAAATTGGTAAATATGGTTGAGTTTTTAATTTTATTGCTGAAAATTGTTGATGGGTTGAATTTATCACATATATAACCGTTTTTTCCCCCATTATGTAGCTATTTTTATTGCTGGAAAATTTAAAAAAAAACAAAAAAAAACGGGTCAGAACCGGAACCGACCTGATCCGACCTAAAAAGATTAGAACCGAACCGTTAATGTTTTGTCCGGTCCGGTTCTATCCCAACCAGAACCGATAATTTTCAGTTCGGTTCTGTTTTAGCCCAAAAACCGGACCGAACCGGTCCAGTTACACCCCTAGCTATTAGGGAGGAAGGGAGGGGTGTGGGAATGACGGCCATGGAAGGGTAAGGGGCATCACTAAGATATGTTAGCTTGTTGTCATTTAACATAACATTAATTATTGAAGAATCTATGACCCGTATGGTAATAAATCATTTATTATTATGCTCATATTAAGATTTCAAATGCGATCAATAGATAAGTTCATGGTGACTTATTCAAACAGATGATAAAATTTATTTATTTATTTTTAAAAAGAGAAGACTGGATTGGGTGACAACTGTTGCAAAGTTAGTGGAGCATGAGCATCTTGAACCAATAGGCAGAATACTTGAGATGTCTCTTCAACTTGTTCTTGTAATCAACGTAAATCATGCCGAAACGGACATTATATCCAGAACTCCATTCAAAGTCATCCCAAAACGACCACTGGTAATATCCTTTCACGTTTGCTCCCTTGCTGCAGTTTGCATTCATGGCAAATATACATTAAATGTGGTTTGATATATTTTACCCTCTTGTAATTACACCTTATGTCTTTTTTTAACTGTACATTTTCAGTTTTCATCATAACCAACACAATCATTAGATTACATTTATTGTATAATTTTTCACTAAACTACTTTTATTAATTATGAACCATTTCTTTTAATTTTTTCTCCAAAAAGTAATTAATTTAAAATTATTTATGGTGAATTTTGTCATTGACTACAAAAGTGATCTTGAAAATACAAAAAATTATATTGAAAATCGAAAAGCGATAGTTAAATAGGCAAAAGTATTTCTTGAAAAAACGACAGTTAAAAAAACGAAGGGAGTAATTTTAAGCACCCCCTATACTATTTTTCGGTTCAATCACCCCTATACTATTTTTTTTTTGTTTAATCACCACGTTGTCGTGACTGAATAATGATATCACTCAATTTTCTATCAAAAAAAGTGTCATATAAGCACTTAAATGTTACTTGTCATGTGACACATCATCATAGCATGACATATAACATGTGGTGCGGGTTACATGGCACTTACCATGTCATCGTTTGAAGGTGACATAATGGTATGACATGTGTCATATCATCACATGTGTTGATGTAGCACGTTATTACGTGGCAACAACCGATATGACACACCATATAAACTTTCCGTCACGGTAGGGTATAGTTAAGCAAAAATATTATAAAATGGTGATTAAACAAACAATCAGTTTAAAAATACTTAAATAAAAAAACCTAAATACAAGGGGAAAATTCATTAAACCCATAATAATTTCGTAAATGATACTCCCTCTGTCCCTCAATAAATGTCTTCTTCGCATCCCAATATTCAGTAGGGAACACATATCGAGGAGGCTGGATGAGACACTATTTGACCCAAAAAAATCCGAATTTTTTTTTGAACGTACGTTAATCCTTAACGTACTTCCCAGAAAAAATTATGGGCAAAATTGTCTCAAATAGGTCGTCTGCCGGCCGTTTTAAGATACGTGCCGAAACAGTAAAAACAAAAGCTAAAAGGACAATCATTGAGGGACGGAGGGAGTATATAGTATATGATTTTTTTTCATAAAAGAAAACACATAATAATGGAACTCACTTGATGGCTTTTAGAAGATATGATAAATGCGAACTATGGTATTTTATCCTCAAGGCATCCTTAAGAGCCTCTTTTACTGGCAATGAGGCATTATTTACATCAGCTACACCTGATATCATTAACATAATTAGTTAAGTAGATAGAAAAAAAAGAGAGAAAGGTACAAAACTTTTGGTAGATGATGAAAAAAATCAACTAAAAAATTTTAAAAGGTTACTATTTTCCGTTTTCTCCCCCTTAAGTTGGATAGTATTAAAGAATTTACCATTCTCCGTTACGAAGATGGGAGGATTCTTGTATTTGTCTCTCACGTATAGCATCAAATTGTAAAGTCCCATAGGATAGATATATATCCAATTCAAAGGAGTCTGTACAGAAATATTAATTAGACCCACATTAATATTTTAGTGAATTGTAACGAAATATTATTAAATTGCAAGTTCATCCGTAATTACTGATTAATAAAATGTAACGAAAAAGTAAATAATGAGAATTTGTTGATTATTTAATATTATTTCTTGTTTAAGTATATTATTATCAGTCCATTTTTGTTTAACCAAGCTAGAGGGGTGTTAATTAAGTTAATTAACTATTGCAAATTAAGCATATACCATTAAATAAGAGTGTAGTTAGGAGAGTACTTACCGGTGTACCGATTGCCACTCCAGCTTTAAACGCTGTGACAGTGAATTATATGATATTTTTTGTTAGAAGATTTATACGTAATACTATATAGCTTAAACCAATTTTGGGAATAATAATAATAATAATTATTATTATTATTATTATTATTATTAGGGTAAATTATGTAAAAAGCTCCATAGTTTACAAAATATTCCACTTAACCCCCAATAGTTTAAAAGCGTGCAATTTAAATCTTATAATTTCCTAAAAATTGCAATCTTAATAGGGGTGTACAAAAACCAGCCCAAACCGGGAAACAAATTAGAACCGCACCGAATCGGTTCGAACCGTCGAATATTTTTTTTTTGGAACTGTAGGACCGAACCAGACTGAACTGAAATTTCCGGTTTGGTTTGGTTCTCTAATTATAAAATATGTAAACCGAACCGTAAAACTGGAAGAATATATATCTATATATCTATGCACTATGCCATTAAAGTTTAGATTTGGTTTAATGGTTAACTCCTCACCTATCATTGTAAAGGGGAGAGGTTCAAATCCTCTTGGCTCCCACTTTCTTTTTTCCTTCTAAACTTAATTAAAATTTCTCATTTTTTTCCTTTTTTTCTTTTAAACTTAATTAAAAGTTCTCATTTTTTTTTATTTGTTATTTTAAATAGAAAATTATATTAAGGAAGTTATATAAGAATTATTATGAGAAGAAAATATTTTCTCCGTAGTAACTAGTAATAATCACGAGCTAAATTTTTTGAATCATTTTTTCATTTTTTCTTTTAAACTTAACTAAAATTCCTCATTTTTTCTTTTATTTGTTATTTTAAATATAAAATTTTATTAAGGAAGTTATATAAGATTTATTATGAGAAAAAAACTATATTATTGTAAATTGTAATAGTGATGTCATCAGTTAACTATATATATAAACTAAGACCATTAATTATTAATGATACGGAATATACTAGTAATATTACCATTAATTCTTACTTTAATACATAATTATTAAGGTATATCGTGGATATATGTTTATTATTCAGTAATGTACTTAATAAAAAGAGAATTATATTGTTGTAATAAAGAATCATGTCAATTGTCATAAAAAATGTAATTACTAATTAGATGACAACTAAAATAATAAATTTTCATAACGGTTAATGGACATTTATGATTTAGATTTAGGGTATCTATATTTCAATATCATTATTTACTTGAATTAATTGTTTAGAGGTTTAGGATTTTAATTAAATTTGTATTAATGTGTTACGTAGTGCATGAGTATAACAAATTAACTATTGTATTGTTTAATGATATTTTTAAAGCTCTAAATGTAAGTGATTTAATCTTATCGTCATATGAAGCATGATTATACTTGAAAAATCTTCATATGTATATATTAGGCTCGATATGAAGCACGATACTTTTTGACGTGTACTAAATATTTGTTAAACGTATTCATTACATTTCAATATATTAATACTTATTATTTATTAATATTTAGTCACTTTAAAATTTTATATGTTTTATATCATAAAATTTAAAGATTTATAATATTAAAATATCGTTATAATATTAGGGTATCATTTATAAATTGGTAAATAAAAGCATTACTTAAAATAAAATAAAATAAAAACCAAAACTGTGTGTTTAACAACTAAACGGTATTTTTTTGCCAATGGATGTGGTATATTAATATATAGATAAAACTTCCACACTTTGACCACAACATTTGTTGTAGCACAGTGGCAACGGACAAGTTGTGCCGACCTTTGCCAAAGCAAACGGGTTCGATTCCCATCGCTTGCTCATTTGTCTTTTATTTTCAAAGGCTGAAGGATCATGGGTGATGTGGCGAAATCTTAGCGTGCCACGTCACCGAGATTAAAAAAAAGGGCAAAACCGGAACAGAACTGAGCCGAAAAAAATAGAACCGGACCGAACTTAACCGTTAATAACTGTTTAGGCCGGTTCTACCCTAACTAGAACAGTTAAATTCCGGTTCGATTCAGTTCCAGCCCAAAAACTGGACCGAACCGGCCCGTGTACACCCCTAAATCTTAACTTTATGAATACTTAAAACATACCAAAAATAAAAGTAAAGAATTGCAAAAAATTATAAAATTTAGAAAAAAATGTAACTAATATGGTAAAAGTTAATACAATAAAAAAAATTATTTATAATTTGTTTTTAAATTTATGCCTTTATAAATATTTTTTAAAAATATTCTCATTATTTTTTAGTGCAGTGAACTATTCCATATTTGTTACATTTTTCCTCAAATTTACTATTTATTTTTATTTATTTAACCACTAGAATGGTTAAGCTTGCAACTTTTAGAGAATTATTGAGTTTATTTTGTAAGTTTTAAACTATAGGAGGTTTATAATGTTTTGTATATTGTTTACCCTTATTATTATTATTATTATTATTGTAAACGTACGGGAGAGAATGGATTGCATGTCGGTGGAGAAGCTCCGGTTGACTGTGGTAGAGACAGGGTTGTTTGAAGCATATCTTGCAGTGTAGTAGTTCACACCAAGAAAATCCAAAGACCCTTTCAACATTTTTTATTCTTCTTCTGTAAAATTGGGCAATCGATTCCCTACAAAACATCTCATGTTCTCTGGATAATCGCCATATGTGATTGGATGGGCAAACCTACATACATTGGAACATAAAACTCACATTTAGCCCCATGTAATTTAATATTTTATTTAACCATTTTTTATATTAATTATTTGTTTAATTATCTTTTATAATATTTTTATTTATTTATTTAATTACCCTCTTGTCGTGACGAAAAATTTACATGGCATGTCACATCATCGGTTGTCGTCATATGGTGATATACCACGCGGCACATGACAAGTCTTCATTTTATCTTAAATTGTTGGCATAATATGTAATCACATCATCACATCATACCACGTGGCGTACATGATGCGATGATATGACACTTAGCAAAAAACATTTTAGTGCTGGTGTGATCTCATCATACAATTATAACAAGAAGTGATTAAAAAAATATATATAGAGAAAGTTAATTAAACAAATAATTAATAAGCACATGATGCGATGATATGACACTTGGCAAAAGACATTTTAGTGCCGGTGTGATCTCATTATATAGTTATAAGAAGAAGTGATTAAAAAAATATATATAGAGAAAGTTAATTAAACAAATAATTAATAAAGAGATGTGATTAAATAAAACATTAAAGTAAAAAGGATAAAATGTAATTAAATATAATTAATTATACTTATTGATAATACATAAAATTATCATAAGGGCACAACGGACATTGCACCCTCACAAAGTACCGTTGACCCGTCAAAACGGTACATGACCGAACTGACCAAGTCAACCATATAAACGGCATCGCTACTGATTGATCACGTCAACGGGAACATGTGACTAAGGGGCACGTCCAGTCCGTTATCAACGAAACGGCACAAGGTCGATTCACCTCAAAGCAGGAGGAAACGGGTCTGCACTGATATACACGTTGACCAGGTCAAAGATGCCACCAAACGGCACTTAGCCGATTTGGTGATAACGGCATCCTGCCGCTTTGGCACAAACGGCATCCTGCCGATTTGGCACAAACGGCATAAGCTCCAAATAAAGGTACACTGTACACTATTTCTATTATGATAGTGGTCAAAGCCACGCGTGGGAGACAGCATCTCCTGCTCCCACTCAAACATGATAAAGTTAGTAGACATAAGGAATATTTATTCCCCCAAAGGCATTAACTCCAACTTTAGTTGTTTATTCCCACCTTTTGACCACCTTTTGGACAAAAAGAGGGAACATGTCTAAAGTGGAGGAGCCCTCTCCCTCAATAAAAGGAAGAGGGGAGACAATAGAAAGGGATCGGCATCTTAATCTGAATCTTAATCTGAATCATAAGCTTGAGCATACACACAGAGACGGAGAATTTCATTGATTCACTCTTACACACACATACGTAGAACATTCTCAAAGTAAGACCAAACACTGACTTTGGCATCGGAGTTTCTACGCCGGAGATCACCTCCGGCGCTGTACAGGTTGCTCATGGCGTTCATGGAATTCCGACCACCTCACTCCAAGATGCCATTTGACGGAAAAACCCTCATACCCTTCTTTGGATTATCAAACATGTCTAAAGTGGAGGAGCCCTCTCCCTCAATAAAAGGAAGAGGGGAGACAATAGAAAGGGATCGACATCTTAATCTGAATCTTAATCTGAATCATAAGCTTGAGCATACACACAGAGACGGAGAATTTCATTGATTCACTCTTACACACACATACGTAGAACATTCTCAAAGTAAGACCAAACACTGACTTTGGCATCGGAGTTTCTACGCCGGAGATCACCTCCGGCGCTGTGCAGGTTGCTCATGGCGTTCATGGAATTCCGACCACCTCACTCCAAGATGCCATTTGACGGAAAAACCCTCATACCCTTCTTTGGATTATCAAATGGTGCTCTCGTTGAGAGCTTTTGAAATTTTAAGTGAGCCAACCTTGAGTTTCAAAGCTCTTTCTTCTTCTTCATATTTTTTGGGGTTTTCATTCCCAAAAATGGCATCCAACCAGCATTTTCAATCACCTCAACCTACTGGTCAACCTGAAAATACACCCCCTCAAACTTCATCCCCTCGCGTGGAGATGAACGCCGCTGCTCGCCGGCTTAACTTTCCAGAAATTCCAGAAGTGTTCTTTCCTAGCACTCCACAAACTGGACCGTCTATAGCAGCAGTTATTCCACCAACAATCATGCACGAGTTTAATACCCTGCATTAAAGGATAGACACGATGATGGCCTCTCATGACACGATGATGCAGACTTTCATAGAAAGGATTCAACCACATGCCGCAAGGCCGCGTGTTCCTCAGCAGATTCAGAACCGACCGGCGATGTCACCACCTCTAATGCCTCAGTCGCTGGCTGTCCGACCAGTCAGATCTGCTCACCAGTTTGCTAGCCAGCAAGCTATGAGGGAAGAAGTCAGTAGCCGGGCAGTCCCGCACAGCCCGAAAAGGAGCCTGAGGCGTTCGGTAGAAAGAAGATCTGACATGAGAAGAGATCGAGAGAGATCAGCAGATCGGCCATTATCAGAGAGAAATCATGTGAGAGCCGATCGGAATGCATCCAGAGGCCCTGTCTCCATACCAGCTCATGAGGAGCAAGACGACGATCCAAAGAGCCCTTTGACCTTTCGGGTTAGGAAGCATCGGGTAAGCAGGCATGTGAAGCTGCCAACCGATTCCTACCTTGGGACATCGGATCCAACAGTCCACGTAAGTTTAGTAAAGAAACATGTTAAATTCTTTACTAGAAACGATGAGGCGTTGTGCCAAATATTTGTGATGACCTTGAAAGGAATTGCCAATACCTGGTTTGAAAGGTTACCGGCTGGATCCATTGATTGTTTTGAGCAATTGGCGAAGGTTTTTGTTAGCCGATTCAGTTCGTGTATTCCGGTGGAAAAGTCTCCAGCGATTCTGTTTGATACGGTGCGAAAGCCAGGAGAATCCTTAACGGCATATGTCGCTAGATTTAATGCTGCACTAGCGGTTCTGCCTGATGTTGCATCCAACTTTGCAGCCGAGGCTTTGAGAAGGAATTGCAGATATCGGGAGTTGGAAAATGCTCTAATCGCGAGCACGCCAAAGACCCTGGACCTCTTACGGATTGAGGTAGACAAGTACGCAAGGATGGAAGAGGCGGATTTCCAGAGGAAGAAACGGGAGGAGTCCGATCCTCCTAAGAAGGAAACGACTATACGCAAACAGGGAGAAAAGAAACAAATGGCAAGAGGCCGACAGGCAGATCGGCACTCGGATTTTTCTACTTTGCAGCTGACCAAGCCGGTAGCAGAAATCTTTGCCGTTATAGAAGAACGGAGGTTGCCGATTCAATATCCCAAGCGCAAATTTGGTGCCGTTCTGGGACCGCATAAGGATTCTCATTGCCGTTTCCATAAGGCAAAGGGACATGACACCGAGAATTGCTTTGCTTTGAAAAAGGCAATTGAAAAATTAATCGAAGAAGGATATTTGGGAGAGTTTGCGGTCAAAACTCGAAATAAGGCCATGGAGGACCGAGCTAACGGCAACAGGAGAGAGGCGGCAGCCGATCCTGGCACAGCCGGAACCAGTGCCCAAGGAGACAGAAGAAAGGAGGTGTTGACAACCTCTTTCAATGAGTTCCACATGATCAATTTGATAGCAGGAGGAACTAAGCAATTGGAATCGGAAGATTTACCAATTGGTGAAAAGAGAAAACGGAGTGATCACAGTGTGGAGTATACAGGCCTATCGGAGCTGGACCGAATGGCTATAACGTTTTCAGAAGAAGATGAGATCGGGGTCACCTACCCTCAAAATGAAGCCTTAGTGGTAACGGCCATCATTCACAGCAACGGAGTCAGGAGGACTCTAGTGGACAATGGAAGCGCAGTAAACCTCATTTCTTCCAACGCTTTCAGTCGATTGCAAGGAGTTAAGCCGGGCCTAAAGTCTTGCCAGCGGCCGATTATTGGGGTAAACGGCGTTCCCATTCCAGTGGTAGGCATAACTTTTCTGTCAATCTTTTTTGTGGAAGATAGCTCCCGAAGAGAAGAACGGCAGCTATTTATGGTAGTAGATTTAAATCTACCATACAATGTGATTTTGGGGCGTCCATTTTTAAATGTTTTTGGAGTAGTAATATCTCAAAGGCATTTGAAAATGAAATTCCCTTCATGGGATGGCGTTGTCACAATTCGAGGAGATCAGAAGGCAGCCGCCGAATGCTACATAACGATGGTCGACGGCCGTTGTGACCGTTATGTTTGCATAGCTGATGATTCATTGGAAAATGATGAAGAGCATCGCACTCAACCATTAGAAAAAATGGTCCAGCTATCGGTAACTGACCTTCCCACTGAGCATTTCTTAGTAAGTGAGAAGCTGGGCAGAGAGGAGTGTGACCAGCTTTCATTCCTACTGAATAAATGTAAAGGAGAATTCGCCTGGGTTCCCTCAGACATCCCTGGCATTTCAAGAGAAACAGCAGAGCACCGATTGAATGTCTATCCGAATGCCAAGCCGGTTCAGCAGAAACGACGAGCTTTTTCCAAAGAGAAGGCAGATGCCATTGAGAAGGAAGTAGGCAAGTTGTTGAAGGCTAACTTCATTCGGGAAGTCCAGTATCCGCCATGGTTAGCCAACCCAGTTGTGGTAAGAAAGCCAAACGGGGATTGGAGGATGTGCATTGACTTCACCGATCTGAACGAGGCTTGTCCCAAGGACTGTTATCCGTTGCCACGGATAGAACAGTTGGTGGATCAAACAGCGGGGTACGAATATTTGAGTTCGCTCGATGCAAATTCCGGATATCATCAAATACCGATGGCCATTGACGATGAGGATAAAACGGCTTTCATCACGCCAAAAGCCACTTACTGCTATCGGGCCATGCCGTTTGGTTTGAAGAATGCAGGAGCGACGTTCCAAAGAACGGCCAACAAGATTTTTGAGCCGTTAATTGGGAAAAATCTGGAGGTATATGTGGATGACATGCTGGTGAAAAGCATAAGCTTCAAAGCGCATCTGCGAGACCTTGAAGAGGTATTTGGAATAATGAGTAAATTTGGGATGAAATTAAATCCCAGAAAATGTATGTTTGCATTTCAAACAGGAAAATTCCTTGGGTATGTCGTCAGCCAAAAAGGAATTCAGCCTAATCCCTCCAAGCTAAAGGCAATCATTGACATGGTTTCGCCGAAAAGTGTGAAAGAAGTACAACGGCTCACAGGAAGGATAATTGCTTTGAGTCGATTTATCTCCAAGCAAGGAGAGAAATGCCTCCCGTTTTTCAAAGTCATCCGGAAGAAGGCACAGTTTGGATGGGAGGATGATTGTGAGAAGGCCTTCAACGACTTAAAAGAGTATCTGTCTTCAGAATTGCTGTTAACTCGACCGGAAAACGGAGACACACTGTTCCTTTATTTGGGAATTGCCAATGAGGTGGTCAGTGCCGTTCTGGTTCGAGAGGAAAAAGGCATACATCGGCCGATTCATTTCATCAGCCGAATTTTGAAGGATGCTGAGCTCAGATACTCTCAAATTGAAAAAGTTGCTTTTGCTCTGTTGCAAGCTGCTAGAAAGATGGCTAGATATTTTCAAGTTCATCCGGTGGTTGTACTGACAGACCAGCCGTTAAGAAGGATCTTTAAGAGACCTGAATTGTCTGGCCGAATGATCATCTGGGCCATCGAATTGGAGCAGTATGGATTGCATTATCAGTCCAGGCCAGCCATCAAAGGTCAAGCATTGGCCGATTTCATCGCTGAGTGCACTTTTGTTCAGAAGCCGGTTTCTCCGCTCGAAACCAAAGAGGAAGCTTGCTTACCGCTTCCCGATATGAATGGAGATCGGTGGACAATTTTTGTGGACGGCGCCAAGAACAGAACTGAAGCAGGAGCCGGGATCATCATTTTAGGTCCAGAGGGGATTAAAATGAGGTATGCTTTAAGAATCTCAAGGCCGTTATCAAATAATGCTTCCGAGTATGAAGCTCTATTGGCAGGGCTGCGTATCGGAGGGAATCTGATCGGCAACGCACAAACGGTTGGCGTCCGTTTGATCATTTATGGAGATTCTAAATTGATCATTGATCAAACCAACGGCAACTCTCAGGCTAGAGAGTCGATCATGGTTCAGTACTTGAAGAAAGTACAGAAGGAGTTAGCCGAAATCAAAAATAGGGGGATTCATGTTGAAATCAGCCACGTGCCAAGGGAGAAAAACACCGAGGCTGATGAGATTGCCAAGCTGGCAGCAAACTCCGAAGCAATAATGCCACCCGATGGAGACAGTAGAGGAAATTTCCATTCCTTCTTTTATGGAAGAGCAGCAAGTGCTATGTGTATTGGAAACGGCCAATGACTGGCGCATTCCAGTAATCGACTATCTCAAGCACGGCAAGCTACCAGAAAATGCGAATGAGAAATTGAAGATCCTTAAAAGAGCTGCTAAATGCACATATCATGACGGAGTACTTCTTCGCCGTTGTCTTACTTATCCAGCGGCAAAATGTATAACGGAGGAAGAAGGCTTGTATACTCTCAGGGAGATTCATGAAGGAATATGCGGAATGCATGCTTCAGGGAACACTATGGCAGCTCAAGTCCTTCGAACAGGTTTTTATTGGCCAACGATTAGAAGGGACTCTAATAATTTTGTGAAATCTTGTCACAAATGTCAAGAATTCGCAAAAGAACCACAACGACCAGCAGCTGAATTGACAAATATGGTGAGCCCATGCCCATTTGCAAAATGGGGAATTGATATCTTGGGACCCTTTCCGATTGCGAGGAATCAGCTCCAGTATGTTATTGTTGCTGTCGATTATTTCACAAAATGGGCTGAAGCCGAAGCAGTTGCGAAGATAACGGCAGACAACACCTGGAGTTTCTTCATGAACAACGTTATCATGAGATTCGGATTTCCAAGAATTCTTGTAAGTGATAACGGAACTCAATTCACCAGTGCCTATTTCAAGAAGAGATGTACAGACTACTCAATCGAACAACGATTCTCTTCCGTTGCGCATCCACAAACAAATGGACAAACGGAAGTCACAAATCGGGCAATCCTCAACGGGATCAAGAAAAATCTTGAGGGCAAACCGACAAAATGGCCAGATGAGTTGCCGTTTGTCATGTGGGCCTATCGGATGACAGCTAAAACCAACACCGGGATGACACCGTTTGCCATGACATATGGAGTAGAAGCGGTCTCGCCAGTCGAGATCGGCGCAATCAGCCTTCGAGTTGAGTACTTCAACGAAGAGCAGAATGAAGAAAGACTAAGGGAACAGCTTGATCTTTTGCCAGAACTGAGGGAAGAAGCCATTCTCAAGACACTGCACTACAAACGGAAAATGGCGAAATACCACAATCGGCGTGTCAGAGAACGGCTACTCAAAACAGGAGATTTAGTCCTGCGCAATGTAACGGCAACTGGTCGAGAGAAGAGAAAGCTGACACCGAATTGGGAGGGACCATATCGCGTAGTCAGAGTCATCGGCAAAGGGGCATATCACCTTGAGACAATGAACGGTACTCCAATTCCCAACTCTTGGAATATTTCCAATTTGAAACTATATCATTCCAGAGTTGATATGCTGTTTTCAATTGACTCATAAATATCAAAAATATTGTAGATGTAAAATTATCTGCAACTAACAATATTAAATATACATATTCTTGCCCGTAGTGTGTTTACCATATGGTTGCAGAATGCAAACAGCCGTGGATGTAGGCTAAGCCGAACCGCGTTATCAAAATCCAGCCGTGGATGTAGGTTAATCCGAACCGCGTTAACAAAATCCAGCCGTGGATGTAGGTTAAGCCGAACCGCGTTAACAAAATCCAGCCGTGGATATAGGTTAAGCCGAACCGCGTTAACAAAATCCAGCCGTGGATGTAGGTTAATCCGAACCGCGTTATCAAAATCCAGTCGTGGATGTAGGTTAATCCGAACCACGTTACCAAAATCCAAGAATTGGCGATATCATTTCTGCTAGGGCTACCTAAGGCGCCGACAACCAAATCGGCTCCAGCCCGATTGGTTCAAATCGCTACCAGGGCTACCTAAAGTGCTGCCTGGGAACGCCGACAGCCAAATCGGCTCCAGCCCGAATGGTTCAAATTGAAACCAAGGCATATATCGCTAACTAATACATATATCGCCAATGATACATATATTGCCAACGATAACATATACGGCTAACTAATACATATATTGCCAACAATACATATATCGCCAACGATACATATACTGCCAGCAAGACATATAGCGTTATCAAGGCATATATCGTTATTGAGGAATATAGAGTTATTGAAGCGTATAACGTTACTGAGGAATATATCGTCATCAAGGCATATAGAGTTATTGAAGCATATATCGCCGTTGAAGTAATGAAGTGTGCAACGACAGTCTCTTCATAACGGCCTAGTGCCGATTCATCAAAGGTTCTTTCAACCTCAAAACGGCCTCTTCAGAACGGCGAGCAGCCGATTCTGCCAAAGAGAGATAAGTTCAATTCACAATTGTTTTTTATCTTTTTAATTTTCTGGAGTATATATATATATATGCATAACAGAAATGATTAAGCATGTGCAATAACTAAAAATTGCAAAAATTATATATTTAAATAATATTGTTCATTACAAAATGTGCCAAAACGGCAATAATCCGCATAACAGGGAAAGACAAGGTGCAAACAAAGACAGTTCTATGGTTCATCTTCTGAAGAGGATTGATACTCCTTTGCCTCAGCTTCTTTTTCTAAGGAGTTAACATATGAGCCGATCTTCGTGGCATCAAAGTTAATCTCCCCATAGAATTCCATATAGCTGTCAATCATGATGTCCTTTGTCTTCTGTCGCCACCAGCCGATCTTGCCTGGAACTTTCTCCAGTTCAGCGTCCTTATCGGCAATACAACTCCTAGCCGATTCCAACTCTACTGTTCTGATCTCCAAATCGGCACGGGCCGCTTCCAGTTCAGCAGTAAGCTTGGCCACATTATTAATCAGAGCGGCTTTATCTTCACTAAGTTTAGTGACGGAATCGCACAGGGCCGATTTGTCTGACATCAGCTCCCCGATCCTCACCTGCTCTTCTCTGATCTTAGCCGAAAGGCCATCCCTTTCGTGAAGACTATCGGCCAGCTTCTTGCGTGCGTCAATGACAGCTTTCTTATCCGATTCATGGGCAGCCATCAGACTCTCCTTTTCTTTCTTAAGGGTAGCATTCTCAGCGGTTGATCGCCGAAGTGCCTCCCTGGACTCTTCAAGCTTTGAATCCACAACTTCTGCAGTATATCATGAAGCACATAAACCGCTGTACATAATGCTTTGCAGATTGGCAAAGTGAGAGCTAAGTTCCAAGCGGCTGTAGCGTTCCCTGTCGGCTTGATTGGCAAAAATTTCACCTATTAAGTGACCCGTCCGATAGTCAGTGCAAGCTGGCATTTTTAAACCAAGGGAACGGCCGCAGCTCTCTCCAAGGTTATTCAAACTAGCAATGTGAGTAACCTCGCCGTCAGGACCATTGTTGGAAAAATAGCCTTTGAAATCAGAGGGGGGTGGAACGGCACGATCATCTGAAATAAATGGAACATTGGATGAGCGCGGACCATCCACCCAGTGAAGATAAACAGGGGCAGAACCGGAAGAACTGGTTGGAGGAACATCTGCTGAAGCATTTACTTGCTTTTCTGGAGGAGAAACAGACGGACCCTCGTCGACAATCGGCTCAGTAGCTGCATTTGCCAGATCGGCATCAGGATGCTCCAGATCGGCATCAGTCCGATTAAGGTCAATTGGCTCAGGAAAGGCCTCTGGCTGATGTGCTTGTTCAGACGGAAGAGGAACGGCGATAGATGGACCGGCTTCCTCAGAAACGGCTTCAGGCCGATCTTCCACATCTTCTGTCGAAACGGCAGCCGCCCGTTTTGCCGCTTTAGCCTTTTCCCGTTTCTCCGCAGCTCTCTTCCTTTTCAATAAAACCCGTTTCGCCGCCTCAATAATTTACGGGTCAGGGTTCTCCAAGGGGAAATACTCAAACGTATCTCGGCCAACTTTCTTTCGCCTATAGATCGAAGGTGCCGAAACTCCCTCATCGGCAGCGGGCTGAGCAACCTCGGGGTCCTCAGAGCGATCCACGTTATCGCCAGCTTCTTCTTCACTAGAATCAACAAGGCGAGAACGGATCAGTGTCGGTCCTGTTCTAATCGGTCGTCCATCATCTGCATAAAAACAAAATCGGCGTCAGAATGTTACAACGAGTACGCAGGGTATCTTTGAAAACTCATAACTCACCATCAACGGCACAGTCCAGCAACGGCAAGCCCATTGTCATCTTCTGCACATTGAACTTCGTATCAAAAGTTAGCAAGATGTCGATTTGAGCTTGCAACGGACCAGACGGTTCTTCTGTCCTTATCCACTGCAGTTCATTGATTGCCGGATTGAACCCAGGGGACCACTCAGGTTTGGTTGCGCAAGAAATCGTGAAGAAGTGATCTCTCCATCCTTTAACAGAAGATTCATACCGGTCAAAATTCTTCAGAAACGGCTGAAGGTCCTCATCCTTGCGAGGGCGAAGGGTAACCAAACTGCTCCTAGTACTCAAATGGAAAAAGTGTTTAAACAGTTGCAGCGAAGGTTCTTTGATTTGGAGGTGAGCACAGACATTGATAAACGCATAGATCGAAGCCCAGGAATTGGGAGTGATCTGGGCAGGGCTAAGAAGATGCTGCACTAGCATATTCCTCACCATAGTTTTCAAGGGAAAACGGAAGCCATAAGCAAACATTTTAGAGTACAGAACTCTATGATTACCTAGCAAGGCACTATTCAACCTAACATTAGGAGAAGCAACCATGGCCTTACACCCTACCGGCAGTTCAATCCCATACTTCTCCAATTCCAGATTTAATTCATCCACAGTCCTAATTTTAGTGGCAGTTTTCTCAAGCAACTCATCAGTGGAAATAACAGGACGTCTAGGGGCCATTTTTCCACAAACCTCAATCACAAACAACACAAAGGTAAAAGAAGGTTAAGAAATACCCGGTGGTTGCGGAAATCCTTGAAGAGCAGAGCTTAAAATCGAAAATGGCAGGAAGAGTTTTCGCTTGAGAGAGAGAGAGAGTTTTTGAGGAAGAAGATGGGAGCGGCGTTTGAGAAACGAGGAGAGATTTAGGTTTTCCAAGGAAAATTGCTTTTAAAGAGAAATAATTAGTAGCCGTTTATGTGTCCAATCGATCACTGACAAGTGGCAGGCCTGTTCTGAAAAGCAGCGAATTGTCAACAAAGCTGTCAGGCATTTAATGAGAAGCGGCGTGCGCGTCTCTCAAAGGGTTTTTTGAATTTCGAAATTCAAAAACTCTGCCAACTGAAGAGGCGTCCTCTCCTCAAAAGTCACGAACAATTACAAACGCTTAGCAATTAAAGCGCCACGTCGCAGGTGCATTGTAAGTTAAATTTCACTTTATTGCTATTTATTTTTTATTTGCAGGAACGAAGAAAAACTCTTTGAAGGGCAGAAATAAGTCAAAACGGCAACATACCGATCGTCAGCCATCAATCCAGAAACGGCACGCCCTTGGTAAACACTCGGGCTCGTTTGTTGTTGGGCCTCTGATAATACATAAAATTATCATAAGGGCACAACGGACATTGCACCCTCACAAAGTACCGTTGACCCGTCAAAACGGTACATGACCGAACTGACCAAGTCAACCATATAAACGGCATCGCTACTGATTGATCACGTCAACGGGAACATGTGACTAAGGGGCACGTCCAGTCCGTTATCAACGAAACGGCACAAGGTCGATTCACCTCAAAGCAGGAGGAAACGGGTCTGCACTGATATACACGTTGACCAGGTCAAAGATGCCACCAAACGACACTTAGCCGATTTGGTGATAATGGCATCCTGCCGCTTTGGCACAAACGGCATCCTGCCGATTTGGCACAAACGGCATAAGCTCCAAATAAAGGTACACTGTACACTATTTCTATTATGATAGTGGTCAAAGCCACGCGTGGGAGACAGCATCTCCTGCTCCCACTCAAACATGATAAAGTTAGTAGACATAAGGAATATTTATTCCCCCAAAGGCATTAACTCCAACTTTAGTTGTTTATTCTCACCTTTTGACCACCTTTTGGACAAAAAGAGGGAACATGTCTAAAGTGGAGGAGCCCTCTCCCTCAATAAAAGGAAGAGGGGAGACAATAGAAAGGGATCGGCATCTTAATCTGAATCTTAATCTGAATCATAAGCTTGAGCATACACACAGAGACGGAGAATTTCATTGATTCACTCTTACACACACATACGTAGAACATTCTCAAAGTAAGACCAAACACTGACTTTGGCATCGGAGTTTCTACGCCGGAGATCACCTCCGGCGCTGTGTAGGTTGCTCATGGCGTTCATGGAATTCCGACCACCTCACTCCAAGATGCCATTTGATGGAAAAACCCTCATACCCTTCTTTGGATTATCACTTACCAACCGAACATGAAATCTAGAGTTCTTTGAGCTGCTTTGCGGTCGGCTTCGGATGATGCGGACTTTGGTAGAATCCAGAGGGAGTTTAATGTGATTCCAATTTTTCCCTTTTGAGAGGCCTGTGTTGTGTACATTATTCACTGCGTTAAACTATTGGACTAAATAAATTATAATCCCATAATTCCACAATCAAGAAGATCGATCATCAATAAGAAGCATGAATTACAAGAATTAACTTAAGTGCATAATTCATTAAACTTTAGGGACTCTAAAAACAATCCTCCCGTCATAATTACGAATAACGCATGTTATAAATATACGATTTTAATTTCCATAAATTTTATACAACATATATAGAATAAAATAATATTGTATTTAGGCCGTCCAATAATTTTATTATATTTATAAAAATTAATTATTCTCCATGTTCAGTCTATATTTTTCCACTTAATTAATCAAGCATTTTTGGGATTAGAGGAACTTTTGATGGATTAGAGGGTGATGTGTTACCATCGATATAGGGCTCTTGGAAAGAGGCCGAAATTGTGTGACTACACATTTCTGTTACTTACAACTAGAATCCGTATATCTTTTATCACTATTTATATTTTTTTGGGGTAATAATTTTTTGTCCCCTCTATTATCGTCGAAAATTAAAAACCTTCCATGTATTTTATTTTTTGCGGTCCGTTTTTTTTGGACTACTGTTTTCAGGCAAATTGCCCCCTTCCGTTAAATTTAACGGATTACCTGCTACAACAAGTTTTTTTTTAACTTGTTGTAGCAGGTAATTATATATATTAAATAATATAATTAATTTCAAAAATATTTTAAAATTTCAAAAAAAATCAAAAAATTAAACATTTTAATAGATTATTATTTTAGAAAGGAACAGAAAATTATTTAAAAGTGACGGATAAAACATAAAGTGAAAAAAATAAAACAAGATCTGCATAAAAAGAATTGCAAGAAAGAAAAGAAAAAAGATAAACGTTTTTGTCCTACATAACTAAATCAAATCCCTCACTTAATTTTGTTTCTTAATTGTCCTTCTTCTTTTCCGACGAACCTGCGTTGCCGAACCACAATCAACACCGCCGTAGCAGCGGCTGCAGCACCTACCACCAATTTTATCCATGACATCACTCCCAAATCTACCAAAAGCCCGTAACCTTTCCAAATCTGCATATCACCGGCCTTCAAAACTGGAGGAAGAGTGTGGTGAAGGAATCAGTTCGGCAGATTTGGAGGTTGGAGCACCCAAATCCTCTTTTTTAATTGAAGGGGTGAATCGGCTGTGGGAGGCGGGTTCGCCGCTGGGACTGCTGGTGGTGGTGGCTGTGAAGTCGGTGGTGCAGGCGAAGCCGCCATGCGAGCTAGAATTGCAGTTGGGTTTGTTTAAAGTTTTTTATAAAGTAAAGTTGGTTGTTTTTTATTTTTCCAGTACAATAATTTTGATTGTTAGAAGAAGAACATAAGAGAAAATTGGATTTGGAATGAAATTTTAATTTAGTGGGTGGAATGTTTGATTTGGATATGGAATGAAATTTTTATTTTTTTAACAGTAAAAAGATGAATTTAATAGGGCAAAATTGAATATTAAAAGATGAAATTATGGAATAGAAATTAGTGTTTTTTTCAATTTTTTGAATTTTTAATTTTTTTTTTAATTTTTATTAAGTCATGTTTTTTTTTTTGGAAAAAAATGTATTTTTAAATTAATTATATTATTTAATTAATTTAAAAAATGAAGACAACCGGATGTAGGAGGTTAATTTAACAGATTCGTTAGTCAAATTGGTCAAACATGGACGGAAGGGTCTTTTTGCCCGAAAATAGTAGTACAGGGGAGACGAACTACAAAAGAGGTTCTTACTTTTCGACGATATTACAGGGAGTAAAAAATTATTACCCCTATTTTTTTTATCCGTTATTATTGGGACGTATGTATTCATTCTTTCTAAACTCAAATTATAATTAAACGATTAACCGTATCCATATATTATACACTTTTTTCAAACCTTCACGAAACCTCTTAATAATATTTTAAGGGATCAAGTTTTAAGGCTAATTAATAGAAGAGATAGTTACATTACAAATTCCTACTTCATTTATAATTAGGAATAATTCATTGAAAAAAATAATTAAAAATAGAGTTCATTTATTTCCTTAATTAATTATGTGATTTTGCCTTCGACATAATTATTTTCTGTATAATTAAAACTTGTTACCTAATACATTACCATATACTATTATAGTTGATTTTCAAATTTATTTGTTATTTAAATTTGAATAAATTTAAGTTTAACTTAATTTAAAAATAACATTAATGATACATTATACGTGGGATGCATAGTTTTTTTTTATATTTTTTTACAAGAACTCGGATACATATCTACTTCATTGTTACATTTTTTTATTAAATTAATTTAAATTTAGTTTTATGTAGTGGCCAAAGAGACACGAAGAATGAAATCATGGAATAACAGTAATATTTAGCATTTGGTGGCAGAAAAATAAAATCAGAAAAGGAAATGAAAGTGTATTTTGACAGAAATTGCCTAGTATGGGGAGAAAACTCGACGTGAGGGTAAGTAACTTTTACCTCTTTAGTTAAAAAGTACCAAACTTGCTTAAAGTGGGTTTTACTTTTACAAAGGGAACACTTACCTTCCCGGGCCTGTTTGGCATTCCGGTTCTGGTCCGAAACGTGCTGTGGGTAAAAGTGCTGTGGGAAAAGTACTTTTGCGCAAAGTAGTGTGCTGTTTGGTAAACATTTCTTAAAAGTGCTGTGGGAAACGAGAAGTTGTTTTAGGTGTTTGGTAAAACTATAAAAATGAAAAAGTTGGAGTATAAAATCCATTTTTAAAAATTTAATAAAAATAGGAAAAGTGGATCTAGAATTATTTATCTTGAGATTGAGATTTTATTGTGATAGTTTTTAATTTATTTTGTTATAGTATATAAAGTAAAAAAATGAATTTAAAATGAAGGAAAAAAAAAAAAAGGAGAGAGAGGGTAAAAGCTGGGTGAGCTTTTGCCCACTGGAGCAAATTGGAGCAGTGAGGAAAGGAGGGGGCCAAGGCAAAAGTAGGAAGCCAGCTTTCTAAAAAGCTGAGTTCGTAAGGTGTTACCAAACACCTTATAAGGCTTTTGGGTTGGGAAAAGTTGGGTTGGGTACCCAACTCCCAACCCCAAACACACACTTAGTCTCAAAAAAAGGTTTCCAAAAAGGAGATAAAATTATGCACTTTTTATTTCCACATTGATATGAGAGTAGCTCCATTAATAAAATCATATCATTTTATTAAAATCATATCATCTTATTAGTGAGTGATTATATATAACTAAATACTGTAGGAGTTCATGCATCAGTCATTATCTAGGTAGATAAAATTTGTTCACACTATTACGTGTAACTATTTTATATCTACATATATAAGCTATTAATTGGACGATTCTTATAAACACATTGATTTAGAAAGCTAAGAATAGCGTAAATCACAATTAGAAACTGTGGAATTAGATAGAACTTTACTGTAAAGTACCTGACCTGATATTTACACTTGTAGAGGGTGACAGCATTTGCATGGGCCAGAAGCAGGTGATGGCCCACAATGTAGGGCTCAGTTGCAGAGTTGCCTTGTGTGCAATTTCCGACATAGCTGGAGCATCGCCCGGGGGCAAATGTGCCTCCGTTGTATCCACTATCAGTGAAAATGAATGGCTCGTTCAGCGTGCACCAGTGTTTTACTCTGTCCCCAAATGTCTTGAAGCAAAAATCCGCATATTCCTTAAAATCATTCCTATTCATGTGTTTAATTATTATACAAAGTTAACTAATTAGAACCGTTGCGATCGAGTATAAATAATTTGTCTATCATTCACTTAAATATATATAAAAAATTGAAGAAATCATACAGGGAAATTGAAGTACTGGTTCTAGATGTTCCCTAACGTTTGTGGAATTTTTTCTAAAATTTAAAACTTATTATATTTTCATATTTTTTGTATTTATTTTTGGAATTTTTAGAAATTTAAGGTAGTAATCATTTCCAAGAAATACATTTTTTGGATTTTCAGAATTTTATTAATTTGTATCCTATTTTTCTGAAAATTGGATAGTAGAAGACTCCAAAAGTGTGTTTCAAAGTGTTGAAATCTTACACTACTTTAGGACTTAGAAATCTACCGTACTCATCTTCCAAAGCTTGAGGAAGATCCCAATGGAACAATGTTACAAAAGGGATTATACCTGTATAAGCATAATTAGTGCCAAACGTTAAACAAATTGAGATTTACTTAATTAACCACCCGTCAATAATTTGTAGATGGATCTAAAATTTGACTATTAATTACCATTAGCTAGAAGCTCGTTGATAAGATTACTGTAAAAGTTGACACCTAATACATTCACTCCACCACTGATTTTTCCATCTGAAATTTAAGAAATAGTAAAATTAATGAATTCTATATATATATATATATATTTTGTAAAATACATTCAAATATAAATTATCAAATAACATAAGCAATGAATTTTACATTTAAATATATTCAATAATGACTCTATTAAGAAAATGATAAAATCTACTTGTACGGTTTCATTCCCTACCATTCATATAAACAAAAGTAATGGTAACTCAAACATTTTATTCTCATTCTTACCGATAACATACCAAACACATCAATGAGCATATATACTCCATCATACTAACTCCTATTCATTTTTTTTTTAAATAAGCTGACATGGTTTTATTGAGATCAAAGTCATGGGGCTCATGACAATGAAACAGACAATGAAACAGAAGTAACTGCAATAGCAGCCACTAAAAGCAAAACAAAGAAGACAAAGAGTAGTCCAACAGCAAAGAGTCCAAACAGCAATACAGAATACACGCAAACTGTCATGGCTCCATCATCATTCCAGCCAATCCGAGGGAATCAGCATCTGCGTAGGGGAGTATGGGAAATTATGATCCCAGCATTTGATCCATCTTTGCCATTGCCCAAATATGTCTCGCACAGTTCGGAACGAGCATGGATCAACATTACGGAACACTTTGCTGTTTCGTTGGCTCCAAAGATGCCACATGCCAATAGCTTTTGGTCCTCTTGTTGCCCCTGATGGCCAAACCATCCCAACTCTGCCATAAATCCTGGACTGAACATGGCCGGCACCATGAGACCGACGCCCACCTGATGATAAAATCCCAAACCCTCTCCGCCGCTGAGCAATGGACGAATAAATGGCTGGTTGTTTCCCCTGCTGCAGAACAAAGGGGCAGCAATCTTCTTCGACAGAAATAATATGCCGGCGCCTCAAGAAGTCCCGTGTCGAAATACTCTCTTGAAGAGCTAACCAAGTGAAAGCTTCCACCCTGAACGGCACTAAACGCTGCCAGCAAGAAGCAAGGAGGTCATTTGACTGCCCCGAGAAGGTTGAACTATCGATGAAAGTCGAAAGTGAGTGCACCGAGAATTGTTTCAGATGGCCAAGAGACCACTCCACCACATCGGCCCCATTGCGCTTCGGAGGATGCAGCATCTCAACCATGTCAGATAGCTCCTCGGACTCCCAAGCGAATAAGGCTCTCCGCCACCTCCATTTCCACTCCCAAACGTCGCCAATCCACTCCCCAAAATCAACAATCTTTCCCTCCTGATTTCCCGAAAGGTGATACAATCTAGGATAGCGTAACGTGAGGGGAGTTTGATTTGACCAAGTATCCCACCAGAATAAGAATGTAGCCCCCTCTCCCAAGGTAAGCCGAATATTGGTAGTCCACTGATGGAACCGGTCACTCCCTCTACCCCAAGTAGCCATAATGTCTTGCCAAATAGGAGAGAACTCGCCATGATCATGCTTCCACAAATGTCCCACATTAGAGATACTATACTTGGCTCGAATAATATCAATCCACAGCTTGTTTCCCCCTTTTAGCGCCCCCCAAATCCATTTGAACAGAAGACACTCATTCCTCATTCGAACATCCTGTAAACCCAACCCACCCATCTCTTTCGGCCGGGTCACCCTCTCCCATTTAACCTTAGCCAGGCCAGATCGACTATCCTCCCCACTCCATAAAAACCGGCGCATAATCTGATTACACTTCTGGGTGATCCCTTTAGGCATTTTGAACAACGACATGTTATAGAGAGGGATGCTAGCCAGCACAGATTTAACCAAGGTGATACGGCCGCCCAAAGACAGAAGTGGACCTTTCCATGTCGCAAGTTTCTCCCGCATTTTCCTCAAAAGCCCCGCCCAATTAGATATCCTTCTAGGATTCATACCTACAGTGGATCCCAAGTAATCAAATGGCAGAGACTCGTACCTGCAACCAGCACGGCGGGCCATAGATTCGCCAAGAGGCCTATATAAGTTCACCCCAACAAGTGTGCTTTTGTGATAATTCACTTTCAGACCAGAAAGAGCATCAAACCATCTCAGGAGCCCCTTAACATTGTGAACCTCTTCCTCATCATTATTCACAAATATCAGCGTATCATCAGCGAATTGTAGATGCGTGGCTGTCCACCCCTCAACCCCCCCGATCCCTCGGAGAATTCCTCTGTTATGTGCCCGGGAAAATAGAAGGTGAAGACCTTCCACCGCAATATTAAATAGAAAAGGGGATAAAGAGCACCCTTGGCGAAGGCCTCTACTCAATCCGAATTTCGCTGAAGGCGACCCATTAATTAAAACCGACACTCTAGCAGTACATAGGCATTGCCGAACCCACCCCCTCCATTTCTGACTAACTCCTATTCATTCCCACTCATTTTTATTTCTTACTTCTATTCTCGTTACTTATAGTTCATTACGAGTAATCAAACATGTCATAAGAGATATATGTCTAATTATGTTTATCAACTTTTCTCTTACTAGGTAATACTCTTGACCATGATATGGAGAACCTAAATGAATCCAACCCAATCTTTTTCATCAATTGTACGTCCTCCTGCCAAATTATTTTTACATCATTATTAATTAATTAGATATATAGGTATTTATTTATGAATTATGAAATTACAGAAGAAAAAAAACATTTCTATTAATCTCCACAAATTAAACGTGCATTCTACTATAGACATACAAAATTAAGTAGAGAAATTTAAATTAAATATATATGTTTAATTTACCTTGTATCGATGATAAAAGTCATCAGCTACATCTCCCGAGCTGTGATCCTCTATTTTTTTCTGTCAGGGGAGTAGTCAGTAAAAATAGTATGAAAGCATGAGATATTTATGAAATAAAGCTACTTAGTGATATCATGCGATTATAATTATAAGAAAATTGAATACAAAATAGCAATGGCTCTAATTTTATAATTTAATTTATCTTCTTCTTTTATGTACTTTCAAGAAAAAAACACTTACACTTCTCGATGTATATAGCTATTTATGCATTTTTTAAAGAAAAAAATCTTCAAAATAACTTATTAATTCTTTCATTTTATAAGGGAAAAAAAACCTTATGCTTGCTTTTTCATGGATGTGATTTTTAGTCCATAAATTATAGCAAAACAAATTCATCCATGATTTTGTCTTTAAATTTTTCTAAAACAATATATTAAGTTTTATTTGCGATAATTTTCTAAAAGAAATTATTTCAAACGACCCTTAATATATATTTCAAATTAGTTCCTCTTTTTTACTATTCATGATAGATTCTTGGATAAAGTACTACTGCAAAATATCCCATATGCTTGGACCCAAAACAGAAAAGCGACCTGGATGGTTTTCAGTGAAGGTATCCCATATGCTTGGACCCTTGCCATCAATATGAGCTGCTCCATTCTGACTGAAAAATAGATTAATTAGTTTAGATCCTCTAACATGACTGGTCATATTTAAAAAAACAAATAAAGGAGCTGGATAAAACGATTTTATATTAGGAGAGGCTCAAATGATTTTTATTTTGGACCAAAAATTCGGACCCAAAATGTCATTTTTTTGGGTCCGAATGAAGTACTAAATATGACATGAATATACCTGGTAAGCTGCTGTTCCAGCTCCGAAAATGAAACCATTGGGAAAGCTTGTCCTGTTGAATGGCATGGCGTAATGGCTCGGTTTTGAAGGCGTGGCTGCACCATTCGCCAACGATCGACCCACACCAATGACAATGGCTACAACCACCAACTCCAAGTACAACCAAACAACTCTTTCATTCGCCATTCCGATCCTCCAATCTATTTCTCTACCCTAACCTTCTTCACCCCCTACCCCTTTTATATACTATATTATAAATCAATATACCATAGCCAAGATACGTGTGGAACTTTCTTTTAGTGTGAAAGCGTGTATTCTTAAATCTACTGATTTATTTAAGGGTAAAATGATACGTGTGGAACTTTCTTTTAGTGTGCAACTTTTCTACGTCCACAAAAAAATCAAACACATAATTACTTGAAAGTATATATGAAACTATTCATTGTTGTAATGTCCATTACGAACTCTGTTTCTCCTTTTAATAATGCTATCATCTTTTTCAAAAAGAAAAAAACTACTCAAACATAGTGTTCGTTCTTTTTTAATAAAGTAGGTAAATTAAAATAAAACATGATAATCTTTAATAGAGTATCTTTTTAAGTGATTGAGTTCTTTAATAAAATATCAAGTGACTTAATATAAGACGAGAGTGAGACGTTAAAATAAACATGATTTATATAGCTTTCTTGCAAAATCAATTTTGAATATTTTTGCATCAATGATCAATATTTGTGAATCATAACGTTGAATAGTTTTTACTAAGAATCTTTATCATCTCTTTGTTACCACCGTATCTTATTACCTGTTACATTTACAATTCAGTTTTGCTATTTAATTATTCATAACTCAATTGCACCCTTTGTTTACTTTGTTTTTGTTACAATTGATCATATTTGTAAAACTTAAATTTTACCCTTTTCCTTCATGATTGAACATCTTGCTATTATTTATATATTATTTTATTATTTAGTGTTAAATTTATAATCATATTTACTTTTGACGGATTATGCACCCAATCACTCAACACCAATAATTTCATAGTAGTCGACAATTAAATTTCTACTCCCTCCGGTCTCCATAAAATGTCGTTTTAGCATTTGCTTTTACTGTTTCAGAATGTATCTTAAGACGGCCGGAACAGTCACTATTTGAGACAATTTTGCCCCGAATTTTTTCTCGGAAGTACGTTAAGGATTAACGTACGTTCGAAAAAAAGTACGGAATTTTTTGGGGTCAAATAGTACCTCATCCGGCCTCCTCGATATACGTTCTCTACTGAATATTGGGATGCGAGGAAGACATTTATTGGAGACCAGAGGGAGTAGCTGCTAAAGATATGGTGGTGGTCTTTACTATACCCATTAAAAAAATTAATGACAATGCTTATGTTCTTGAATGCACAGACATGCTGAACGCACGAGCGCAAGACGCGACCAACCCGGCGTATGGGCACAAGACGCGACCAACCTATCTTCGGCTGTGCTACCTTCTTCAAAACCAGCCCAAACCCACCTTGGGCCGTGGTCACTCTCTCAAAGACAAGCCTAAACTACCTGAAGTATAAATAGGATTTTCGTTCTTTATTTTAGTCTTTAGTCTAAATTTGAAAGCTTTTGTTGAGTGATTAATCCTCCATTCTTTAAAGGGCTCATTCTTGATGTTTTACTAGATTAGGCAAGTCTTGTATTAAGTCAAGTAAAAACAATAACTTCCAATCTTGTCTTCTTCATCTTTGAATCGATTAACACTTGTTGTTTCTCGATCTAAATTGGTCTCCAAGATAAATCTTTAGATTCGTCTAAATTCTTTACAAAATTTCAGCTTTACTCTCTTGAGTTTGTATAAATTCAAATCTTAATTTATTAAACTAGATCCTTATCTCATCAAGAGTAGATATCGGTTTCAATCTCTTAACTTTCTGTTTTGATGTGCTTAAAGTTTATCAAACATCTCTCATAAACTGAGATTGTATTAATAATAATTTGGGGTGTAAAAATAACGATACCGTGTTTATATTTCTCAAATCGCTATCCAACTTAATTAAAAAATTTAATAATTTACTCTAAATGGCCACTGATTCTTCCTACAAACAAACGAAACCATATAACAAATCGGTTAAAGATCATTTCTCTCAAGGTAAGTAACGTACGTTTTGTTAGTTTAGACGGAATGCTTATATACATGATACGGACAAGAAGGTTTCAATACTTGACATACTTCCAAAATCGATTTTTACAAAAAAAAATTAAAACTTGGTCTGGGTAAATTCCCGTTGGGCTTAGCCCAAGCCAGCACTTGGGGGTCCAAGAAGACTCGTCAAGGACGCTACGAGCCCAGGCGGCCCAGCTTGCCGGCAACGCAGGTGTTAAGTACATGCTTAATATCAACATAATGAATAATCCTATCAAACACCACAGAATAGGGAGATCAGACAAGTCAACCTCTATCTAAGGGATTGACATTATCCCAATACTAATCAACGACCTGATTCAAATACCACGACACGACGCCGATCGAGGTGCTTCAGTGAAACCGACGCCAACAGCAGTAGGGAATCAGAAAGTCTTACGACAACGGCGGAAACTGAAGCATCGCTCGTGGTGGTTGTGGCGACACCGATCGCCGAGGGCAGGTGGTCGATTACATATGGGTGTGAATCAAAGCACAAGTTTATTTCTAAGTAATAAAAGGTTTTTTATTGTTTGCAGGATGGAATGAAGCGCCATTAGCATAAAGAGCCCTTTTAAATTAATTAATTATTTGCTAGTGTTTTGACATTATCACTTCCGTTTCATGATTATACGTAGGGGTGTCAAAACAGGTTCGACCCGACGGGTCGACTCGTACCCGACCCTCATTTCGACTCATCGGGTCATTATTTTTCGACCCGTTAAATAATGGGTCAGTAACGGGTCGACCTTACGGGTCACGGGTCGACCCGCCTGACCCGTTTAAATTTGAACGCGATGACTGCCTTATTTTATGTTTACTGCTCCTTCTGCTTCTTCTTTTCATGTCCTCTCTTCCTCGCAGATCCAAACCCAATTGCAGCTCTCCATCTCTCCCTCCCACCCATCTCTCCTCATCCCCGTCTTCTGTTCTGTATAATCTGTCCCTCCCACCCAACTCACCAAAGGTTTGTGCTTTTATCATTCAATTTTGATATTGGCGATATTTTTTTCATCCGTTATGCGCTTTGGTTTGTTGATGGCTTCTTTTCTCCTCGATCTGATCTGATTTCGTTGCTTTTATGGGTTTGTTCTGTTTGATCTGAATAATTTAGTTGAAGTTGTGCTGCTGATCTGATTCTCGTCTTCTTGGTCAATTTAGAATATAGATCCGATAATAAGAAAAGCTAGGTTTTCCGCGGTTACACAATATAAACGCAGAAAACATCTCCAAACCCGCCCTCCGTTCAATACCCACGCCGCAGCTGATGTCAAATCTGCTGTACTACTACGCCATAAATTTTTGTTTACAGGTTTGATGTTACTCTTGCAGGAGACTGACATTTCTAGTGGGTTGAAGGGTCTAAGATGTCACACTCTTGTATTTGTTGGAGACAACTCTCCTTTCCATGCCGAGGCCCTACAAAAATGTTTCTCACTGTTGGTTTATTATGGTGGGATAATCAGATTGGATGCGAATTGGTGGATTTTTCTTTGATTCACAAGTCGCATTTATAACTGATAGCCTGAGTTTGCCGTTGAAAATTTCACACCAAGATTCTGTGGAGAATCTGTTGGAATCTTTGTGGGACTTGTGTGCTCGGTAACATCAAAACAGGAGTATGGGTAGCAGGTACCTTAAATTCAATCCAACTACGCTTGTGAATAGTTTCTAGGATCTTAGTAATTTCTGGTTATTTTAATGTTCCAAATGTTTTGCAGATCTGCAGCTCGTAAGATGCCCAGTTTGTGAACTGGAAACATGTGAAGGTGAGTAACAATTTGCTTTACATGTTTACTTTGGTAATTATTTTGTCCATATACTCTTCAATTATGTGTAGAAATTAGGCTTAGCTGTTAGATATATTTGGCCTAGTCAGGATCAAGTTTATTGAGGAATGTGAATGATTTCTCTTAGGTTTTCTAGTAGACCATGTTTTTTGGAATGTGATTCTGTGCAAGTATGTTTGTTGGTTAACTACTTTTACAAGCGTTCATCTGAAATTGGTTTTTGCAATCAGGAACTATGCAGACACTAGATGCAAGGCATGTAGAGCTGCTTCTATGTGAGGGTTACCAGGATGGGAGCTGGCAGTATGAGCTGATTGGATCCCACGCACTTAAAAGCAAAGTGGCAGCAGCAACTGGGGCTATTTTTGATGTCAAACACCTCAAGGACCGTCCCATGGCAGGTAATAATGAATACCTTCTTACACTCCTCAATGAGTGTCTGTCGATTTGATTTACCAGACAAGACAACTTAGTTAGTGCTTTGTCTTGACCTATCTATGTCCAGGTTCCGTCATCGTTACCAGACCCTCCCCACCTGAAGAAACGCCGCAAATTGACTTGGCACGAGCGTTATCTGGTAATTCTTCCTATCTCTGTTTCTTTTTCCCTCTGATAGGTATTGGCAATAAGTGCAAGTTGTTAAGGATGAGAAACTCCTGATATTTTGATGATAAGTGTAATCTTTGTTTCATTAAAATAATATGATTGCGTGAGGTTGCTACAGGCACTTTTTGTTCTCTACTTGTTATCCTTCGTCAAATAATTTTGATGTGCATTGAAGTGTGAGAGTGAAGCAAATGTATCATTTTTATCTTCTGGTGCAGCAGAGCTGCTGCTGCTTGCAAGACACCAATTTATTAATTTCGTATCATTGATTTTCTTGGCATGGAAGAAAGTATGATTCTTGGCTGGTGACCCATTGTGCGATAGATCTTTTTATAATTGATCTTAAAACATGTCCTAAGGTACTAATATGGAGATTTAAGGGTGAATCGTGTTGGGCATTTGGTGACCCATAGTGCAGGTGCTTTG
The DNA here is from genome assembly GCA_963691705.1 of Viola odorata. NCBI lineage: Eukaryota > Viridiplantae > Streptophyta > Magnoliopsida > Malpighiales > Violaceae > Viola > Viola odorata. Next base: position 44,458,155 of record OY829545.1, on the reverse strand, counting down.
CTAGATGGAGACATTGCTTTGTCCATTTTTCGGTTCGTTGAATGGATGGTAATTAGAAATTTGTTGCTTTATTTGCGTAAAGATTTGCATGTAGTAAGTAGAACTACACGCATGTCTGATTGTTTTAAGGTGTACAATAGGGAAAATGATAAGATATAAATCATGCAAGATGAAACACCGGATGATATTAGTTTGACTTCCGATCGCTGGTCTTCATTAGTAACAGAAATACATGTAATTTTAAATTGAGTGTATATGTAATTTGTTTAATGTTTATGCAAGAATTTCATTTTTAAATCCGTTTATTTCAATGTAGTATTTGTTTAGAAATCAAGTTTGTATGTTTGCTTGTTCTGTTTCATTTCGTTTCTTCTTTCATACTAAAAACATATATATGTAGGTGGATACGCAGAGTGGTATTGAGAGAAAGCAAAGGAAGATGACATAAAACCTCTTCTATCCTTTTTTTTTTTTTGGAATTAGTTTCATGTCATTTTCTTCTAAGAATCTAAACTGCATGCATTTAATTTATGATGTGATGTATAGTATACGAATGGAGTTCACTGAAGATATTATTTCTTCTAAGAATCTAAACTGCATGTATAGAATTAATTTTACTTTCGATTGTTAGTTTTTGTTTAAATACATGCAATTTTAATGTAAAAATTAGTACAAATGTAATTTGTTTAATGTTTATGCTAGAATTTCATTTTTAAATCCGTTTATTTTATTGTAGTATTTGTTTAGAAATTTAAATGCATAAAATATATAGTATAAAGCTTGTTAACCGAAGAATCAAGTCAATAACAACTTGTTTTTATAAAATATTTATTTTAAAATTTTTCGTAAAGAAAATTGATATTTTAAATGCACCATTACTTTTAAAAACAAAAACCCATATCAAAGAAAAATTTAAAAAAAATTTAAAATCTGGGTCAAAAAATTTGGGGCGGGCTGACCCACCCGAATTTGAACGGGTTGACCCGCCTGGATTTGGGTGGGTTAACTCGTATTGTACTGTTCATGGGTCACCAACTGGTCAACGGGTCGCCAATTGGTCAATGGGTCGCGTGCGGGTCATGCTGACCCGTTTACGACCCGTTTGACCCTCTGAAATTTTGTCTTCATAAAGACAAAGCATGCCAAAATGACGTCGTTTTGATTTGTCAAAACGACGTCGTTTTACTTAACGGGTCAGATGGGTCGGGTCGGGTCGACCCGCTACCCTGCGGGTTAGAAACGGGTCGGGTCATTTTTTGACCCTCAACCCAACGGGTCACAGCTAAATGGGTCGGGTCGGGTCGACCCGTTTGACACCCCTAATTATACGCCGTCATCTTGTACAACTTCTAGACTTTTCTTTAATTCCAACACTTCCAACACTTTGCATATGGAAGCAAAGAGGTCTGCGGCCGGTCTCAGGTTCGTGGTTTTAGTTTAGGGTCCTCCCTATCTGGTCTCGCGCACATGTGAGTTTTCTTCCTTTCCTTTTTATTTCCGTTTTGTTTTTATTGACTTTTTTTATCTGTTGTTGTTTCAGCTGCAACATCCATCCTGTGCAGATAGTCGTTTTGAATTAGGATTCTAGTTTGTTTTGATTATTCTTATCTAACCCCCCTTCATTATCTTTATCCCCTTTTCAAATTTCAATTCGACTATAATTCTGTTTTATGATGTGTTTTACATCCCTGGGCTAGCTATACATATATACTCGTATTGGTTTTATTTATTGTTTTTGGGTTAAGCTGTGTCTAGTCTTTATTTGATGTGAATGGGAGGACCTTCGTGAGAGGTGAGTTGAAGAAGGGAAAAGGGATTGTGGCTAAGGGCAGTGAGGAGATGTTAGGTTTGGTTTCTCAAGTGAACGAGGGGAAGAGTGGGTTTCCTGTTGATGAGTAAGGTTTTGGGCGAACGGTAGGTGAATTCTCCGACGTTCTTGGATCGGATGAAGGAGTTGTGGGTGCCTCAAGGCTCTTTCGAGATGTCGGTTCTTGATCCAAATCTCTTCATATTCAAGTTCTCTCTTGAACATGACCGGATTTTAGTGCTTGCTAGAGCCCCATGGTTTTTTAGTCGACAACTTGTGATCTTGAGAAAGGTGACGGGGATGAGCAATTCTTAAGCTTGGATATGGCTCGCGTGTGTTTTAACGGGAGAGTTTATGACCTACCGATGAATTTGTGCAACGGGGAAATAGTGGAGGAGATCGGGAACCCAATTGGGAGGTTCATGGGAGTAGAGGACTCGGATCTCAAAAGACTATGGAGATGGGTTCGGATCAGAGTGTTACTGGACGTCGACAGGCCGTATGAAAAAGTATGAGGTTCTGACTAAGAATGAGGAAAAAGTTCCTTTAATTTTCATGTACGAGAAGTTACTTAAATTACTATTATTTTTGTGGTAGATTGGGTCATATTTTTCAGGTGCGGGGATAAATTCAAGATCTAGTTGGTGTGAAACCTTTGGAATTTAGCAACGGGATTAGGGCTCCCTCGGATAGACCAATGTCGTTTCGGCAACCTAGGGTAGGGATGCATTCTTGTGGGAGGATGTTTGGGGTTGCTGCATCGAATTAAGGTATCCGGACAATGGTGGACAGTAGTTTGTTTAGTGAGGATAGATCAGTGCCGAGACAGGATCGACACGGTAATGGGTGCAACGGTCTACGATTCAGATTAGTTCCGATAATACCCGCTCGGCGATCAGGGTTGTTCTGGTGATTAGAATTCTCCATCGGGGGCGGTCCGGAAAATATGGTTGTGGAGGTTGTGGATTGCGGAAGTGGAGGTAAATTGAGTAGTGGGGATTTTTCTGGTCATTCAGTTATCGATCAGGTAGGTAAGAGATTTCGAGGGTCATGATTAAGGAGCGCTTAGTTTACAAGCTAGGTAGTGGGGATAATGGGAATTTGTTAGAGAAGTTAGGATCTCACATGGAAAATTCATTGCAAAATTTTAATGGGTAGGTGTTTGTTAGTTTTTTGGGTCAGTTAGGTGCAGGGATAGTTGGGGACGATGGTGAGTGAGTGGCACCTGGGGTTACGTGTAGGTGATGTTGCTAATGGGCCGGGAGGAGTTGGGGTTGGGCTGGGACAATTGAGTGGAGAGTGTGGGCTAGGGCTTGGTTAGGGCGTTGATGTTAATGGGCTGAGAGGAGATGGCGGGCCGGAAGTGGGAAAATGTTGAGCTGGAGAAGGGAAGGAGTTGGGTTCTGGTGCTATTTGGAGTGGGCTGGGCTCGAGAAGTGAGGCTGGAGCTGGGTTGGGCCGTAGGCTGGAGGAGGAGTATAGCCTGATTGGGCCATCTAGGAGTTGCCCTCTTTTGGACTACTACAAGTCGAGGAAAGCTGTTGGCTTGGGAATAGGCCCAATAGGTTTTTTTTTTTTGGGAAGAGGAGGCTTTGGTGGGTGATAATGGGATGACCAAAGGGGCGGACTTGGAGGAGAGTTCGAGCATAAAATCCAATCAGGAAGAATTTATTCTGGTTCAGAGTAGCAGGTCAGTTGGAGCAATGAAGGTGGATTGAGAGTTTGGTTCACACTAGGGGTTAGATGGTTTAGAGGGTAGGGAGCGGGCAACTATGGTGACGGGTTTTTTTCCTGAATAAGGCCCGAAAGAGAGTGGGTGGGGTTTCAAATCCAACTATTTGGAAGTCGGGTATTGGACCTAAGCCAAAGGTTTCAGGTAACCGTGGTGTGGCCGAGTTGTATTTGGATGCAGGTAATGACCCTTTTGTATTTTTGCAGAAGAAGTTCAAAACTTTGAATGATCAAAAAGGTGTTGGAAATGGTGTGGCTGATGTTGCTCAACAACCCCGCCGAGACCCATGAGAATCTTACTTTGGAACTGTCATGGGCTTAGGAACCCATAGACGGTTGAAACCTTGTCAAAGGTTTTAGGTTTAGAGTACCCAGATATGGTTTTCCTTTCAGAAACTAAGATGTATTCTGCTAAGATTGATGAATTGATAAATAGAATTTTGATTATGTTTTTTCTGTTGATTTTGAAGGGTCAAATAGGAGAGGGGGTCTCTCATTTATGAGTCACTCCCATATTAGAGTTCATTGTCTGATGGTAGATCATCATTGCCTTGATATTGAGATATTGACTGGGATTTTAGGGGGCACCCCTTGGAGGTTTACTGGTAATACTATGAATGGCCACGATCGGAGATTGAGGACCTAAGTAAACTTCCTTGGTTATTTTTTGGGGATTTCAACGAAGTATTGTGGAGCCATGAGAAGTTGAGGGACTGATAGGGATTTCAATGCCATGAATAGGTTTAGATGCGCTCTGGATTTTTGTGAACTTCTTGATTTGGGTTTCTCAAGACCGAAGTTTACTTGGTGCATTAACCAGCGTGGGGGAGGGGGAATGGGAGGGAAGGGTGCACAATTCTTGAAAGAATTTATAAGGGAGTTGCGAATGAAGCTTGGAAGGATTCCTTCTCCCTTAGCCCATGTGTTACACCTTTAATGAACGTTGTTTTAACTTGTTCTTTACAAAAGATGAGTTTTTTAAGGATTTAAAACAAATGCATCTCACAAAGCCCCTGGTCTGGATGGGATGCCCTATTTGTTTTTTATAAAATTTTGGTTTGTGGTAACTAATTATGTTTGCGTTGCAGTATTAGGAATTCTGAATGATGGGAAGGACCCTAACTATCTGAACCATACTTTTATCACCTCGATTCGTAAAGCTGCTAAGCCCACGTTTTGTTCACAACTCCGACTGATTAGTTTGTGTAATATGGTGTTTAAGTTGGTGACTAAAGTGTTTGCTAGTCGTCTAAATGACATCATGCCAAACATTGTGTCAGAAAACCAAAGCGAGTTTATCGCAAATAGGATGATTATAGATAATGCTCTTATAGCTTAGGTTATTTTTAATGCCATGAACACTAAGCGGTTAGGGTCAGGATGGATGAGCATAAAACTTGATAAGAGCAAAGCTTATGATTGAATGGAGTGGAGTTCCTAGAAGACATCATGAGGCAATTAAGTTTCACACCTTCTTGGATTTCTATTGTGATGAGGTGTCTGACCTCCGTGTCGTACTCCATCCTTACTAATGGAGTTCTAAGGACGATGTTTAGCCCGGAATAAGGGTCTCCTGTAAAGGGACCCTCTTTTCCCGTATATATTTATTCTCTGTGTAAAAGGTGTTGAGTATGTGGAGTCTGATTAGCTAAGTAGAACTCCTAATAGGAGTAGGAGTAGAACTTATAGTCTTAGTTAATTAGAATTCCTAATTTGTGTGGTATTAGAACTTGACAGCATAGGCTAATCTCTTCCCTTATAAATAACTTCTCTTGTAATTGTAAAATCATCATTGAGAGCAATAATATTTATGCGGCTTGTGGAGTGCGGCTAGACCGAACCAGGTAAATCCTTTGTCTCGTTGTCGTTTATTCTTTCTTATCCTAGCTTGATTTCGTTTCCAACTCAGAAGTACCCCCAGCAACTGGTAGCGGAGCAAGGTTGGAGAATGGGAGCGATGGCAGACGATGGGAAGATAAAGATCGACAAGTTTGATGGGACAAATTTTGGATTTTGGAAGATGCAGATCGAGGATTTGCTGTATCAGAAAAAGCTGCACGAACCTTTAGAGGAGAAAAAGTCAGATTCGATGAGTCAAAAAGATTGGGACTTATTGGATAGGCATGCTCTGGGTGTGATACGTTTGACACTAGCGAAGAACGTTGCTGATAACAATCAAGACCGTTTCAGGGGCGTTTCTGTCAAAACCCCCACGTTAAGGCCGGACACGACAGTACCTATCGGGCGCATGCCTCGGAAGTCGCCGCCCTTCTCCGAGAGAAGAGCCCTGGGATGGTCGACATCAGCGGGGGAGGGGTCTTCTGCGTCATCTATCCACACGTACGGTGTTATACCATCCCAGGACAGCCATGACGTCACTCGAAGCTGTTGTCCCTGACGTCACTCGAGGCTGCCGTCCATGACGTCACTTGAGGCGTTATCTCCCCAGATAACGCCCACCCCCCAGAGGTAACGCCTTCGCTTGGCCTATAAATACCCCACCATTTAAAACGCTAGGAGAGCCTACGATCGCTACTCAAACCTCTGCCATTTTGAACAGCCATACTAACTTAAGCATCAGAGTATCTACGCCGGAGCCCCCCCTCTGGCGCCTTGCAGGTACACTTGATGGTGACTACAGTGACTCCGAGCAGCCATAATCATCACCCCAATCATCCCGAAGTTCGAATCTTATCAAACTGGTGCTTTCATTGAGAGCTTTGGTTCATTAAGTGAGCGTCCTTAATAGCCAAGCTCCGTTTTTTCTGGGAAGATCGGAACGATCATGGCTTCTGATTCGGAGCCCACACGGCCTTCATCTTCTAACATCCCTTTTGCGATCTATAGATAGTTGTTTCCTTTCGCCACTACTGATGTTTCTATAGTAACACAGTAGATTACTCTGGAATCTTCAGATCCCCCCTCTAGATCAATAGAGGGAACCCCCTCTTCTCAGATGAACGTCTCTTTATCCCAGATGGTGGGATCTAGTTTTTCTACTCCACCTCCGAGGGGATTCATGTTAGACGGCGAAAACAACCCCCTCGCGAGCGAAATATCTGCCCTTCGTTCTCGGTTGGATTATTTAACTGAGCTGGCTGCAAGAATCACGCCTGATGTTTCTGGGTCGAATGTTCCCCCCCTAGGTTATTTTCACGTCATCTATTGTCACCAAACGACCCTTATCACCCCTACAACCCAGAAATATTCCATCAGCCTTGCCCGCGAAAGATGCACCAATCAGTCTTGTGAAACTCGCTCAGGGGCGAGTGGAGCCTTACGTGCCACAAGTGCCGCAAATTCTCGTCCCTTAAGGACAAAGACGGCTCGACGAGTACAGGGATCGTTGGGACGGTCGACGAGAAGAAGTGGATAGAAATGTATCCCCTGAACGTAGTGAGAGATCCAGTAACAGAAGACACCGAACCCGCTCGCCAAGGAGCCGCAACCAGTCTCCAAGGCGACATCACACTCCGGATCCATGAAATTGGAGGCGTCATTTAGAAGCGTCTCCCCCACGCCATACGCGTGAAATCCTTGACGACACCTCAGGTCACCCGTTCAGCCATCGTATAAGGCATCACAGGGTCAGCCGACATGTGAAACTCCCCACAGAGTCCTACGACGGTACCAGAGATCCCATTTCTCACCTTAACAAGGTGAAGGACTTTGTACAATTTCAGACCCACAGTGATGCAGCTTTGTGCCAAATATTTGTCATGACATTGTCAGGAGTTGCACGCCTCTGGTTTTAAGGTCTCCTTTGCAATTGGAATCTAAGTTTCGAAGCCGATTCAGTACCGCAGTCCCCATTAGGAAGTCCGCCGCATCTTTATTCGATATACACAGAAAGCCTCAGGAATCTTTGAAAGATTTCCTTAGTCGCTTCGATATGGAGATGTCGTTAACGCCGGGCGTTACCGTTGGTTTTGCTATAGAAGCCTTGAAGTGGAATTGCCGCTATGGGAAACTAAGAGACACGTTAATGGTGGACCCCCCAGCGACTTTGGACGCACTAAGGCTGAAAGCCCATAATTATGCGAGAATGGAAGAAGAAGAAAACAAGGACAAAATCCGTAACGTGCCACAAGACGCGCCTCAAGTCCCTAATGCTCCTACCACTAACGGGCGTGTCGCATGTCCCGCATAAAAATATAAATACAACTCAGTGCTAAACTACAAATAAATGTAGATAGTGATGAGAGGATCGATCCCACAAGGACAAGCTTGTCTAACTCTTGTTGTTCCTGCAAATAACCAAGTATAAAACCAAGTTTTTATGGTGAAGTTATGATTAAACGAAAATACAGTAAAAATAGTGACAGTTGTATGCAATAAAACAATTATAAAATGGAGAGAATTACTAATGAGAAAGAATTCCAGGTAGAGATCATTACGAGATGGCAATGGCAAGTTGTTGATCATTGACAAAATACATTTTTGAAATGGTTTTCATAGAAGAAGTTGCGGAAATCAGTTCACACTAAGATTTCCCAAATCTCGCTTCAAAAGTGAATTAAAAGAATCACTTCCATTAAAGCACCCTAACCTTCCTAAGCTCATCCTAAGATTCTAATCCGCCACTTTGCTTGGCCATGCGGAGCCTCTTACATTGCTTATTGAAGTCGAATTTTGCATCTTTTTGCAGCAGCCTACATATAGGCTCCGCAACCTTTGAGAAATCCTTGATAAAACGTCTATAAAAACCTGCATGGCCTAGAAATGAACGAACATCTCGTACATAAGATGGGTAAGGTAATGAGTCAATCACATCAATTTTTGCTTTGTCCACTTCTATACCTTTCTTTGAAATAATATGGCCTAGGATTAATCCTTGATTTACCATAAAATGGCATTTCTCATAATTCAAAACCAAATTAGTTTCCATGCATCTAATCAAGACTTTTCTCAAGTTTTCCAAACATTCATCAAATGAGTTTCCATAAACGGTGAAATCGTCCATGAAAACTTCAATCCCTTTTTCTACAAAATCTGAAAATATACTCACCATACACCGCTGAAAAGTAGCAGGTGCATTACACAAACCAAAGGGCATCCTCTTGTATGCAAACGTACCAAAGGGGCAAGTAAAGGTTGTCTTTTCTTGGTCTTCAATGGCTACGGGAATTTGATGGAATCCTGAAAATCCATCAAGACAATAATAGTGTGATTTACCTGCCAACCTTTCGAGCATCTGGTCGATAAATGGAAGGGGAAAATGGTCCTTCCGAGTAGCATTGTTCAGCCTCCTATAATCTATGCATACTCTCCATGAATTTTGCTCTCTCATAGGCACCAATTCTCCTTCATTGTTTGCCACCACTGTAATTCCTGATTTCTTAGGAACAACCTGCACAGGACTCACCCAAGAAGAATCAGAAATAGGATAGATTACACCTGCGGCAAGGAGTTTAAGAATTTCCTTTTTCACGACTTCCATCATTGGAGGATTGAGCCTCCTTTGTGGTTGTCTCACGGTTTTGCTGCCTTCTTCTAGGTGTATTCTATGGGTGCAAACAGCAGGAGATATTCCCTTGATGTCGGCTATGGTCCAGCCGATTGCTCCCTTGAATTCCTTCAAGACGTTCAGAAGTCTTTCTTCTTGCGTGTTGGTCAGCTTGCTGGAAATTATTACTGGTAGGCTCTTCTCAAGGCCTAGAAACGAGTACTTTAAGTGATCAGGTAGTGTTTTGAGTTCCAAGTTGGGTGCCTGCAAAATCGAAGGTTGAAGTTTAGTGACTTGGTCTGTTGATTCTAAAGCTTGTACAGTACCTGTAGTAGTGTCTGAAACATCCAGCTCCTTGACAAGATTAAGGATTTCAGGTCTGATTGGTAATTCATCTTGCAATTTTTTCACTTCATCATTAGACAAACCCTTACCAAGAACATACTCAAGTGGATCAACATTATTAATTTCAGAAACGTCATTAACCAAAGGATCAATAACATCTAAAAAATTAACACAGTGCAAATCTTTAGGGTATTTCATTGCTTCATACATGTTAAATCTAATCATTTCCTCACCAAATTCAAGCGTTAAACACCCATCATACACATCAATTTTAGCACGGGCTGTTCTCAAAAAAGGTCTACCAAGAATCACATCAGTAGTCTTAGTAACATCCTCTTTTTGCATGTCAACAATATAGAAATCTACTGGAAAAATAAAGTCATTTACCTGCACCAAGACATCCTCTACTACTCCAACGGGGTAGACTATGGATCTATCAGCAAGTTGTATAACAACTCTAGTTTCCTTAAGATTTCCTATATTCAAAGTTTCAAAAATGGAAAGAGACATGACATTTATACCTGCTCCAAGATCGCACAATGCTTTCTCCACTTCCTTGCTCCCGATCTTACAAGGTATCACAAAGGTACCTTGATCTTTGCATTTTGTAGGAAGCTCTTTTTGTAAAATAGCAGAAACATTTTCGTTAAAGTTCACTGTTTCCATGCCTGCTAGTTTCTTCTTGTTAGTACATAAATCCTTTAAGAATTTAGCGTATTTAGGAACCTGAGATATCATGTCTAGCAATGGCACATTAATAGCAACTTTACGAAAAACTTCAAGAATTTTTTGCTTATCCTTCTCCTTCTTGGCTTTTGAAGGCCTTTCGGGAAAAGGAAAAGGTGTTACCTGAGGGTTTGAAACTTCTTTCTGTGCTTCTGGAGTTGGAATGGATGCTTCACCTACTGGAGTAGATGATTCTGCTATGGGAGTTGATGATTCCTGAAACACTTCTGTTTCAGATTCTGGTTGTTGTTCTGATCAGTTCATCTCAAGGTCTTGAGATGAACTGGTCTTGGGCGGCAGATCTTTTCCACTTCGTAAGGTCATAGCATTTACAACATGCTTAGGATTATCAACTGTGTTAGATGGCAATTGTCCTGATGTGTTCTGCTGATTCATGGTTAGCTGCCCAATCTGTTTTTGGAGATCAGCTATGGTAGCTTGGGTTGATTGCATGAAAGGTTGAAGGATTTGTTTAAGTGTTTCTTCAATGGGTATCTGTGGTGGTGCTGGTAATAGTAGTGGTTGTTGTGGTGTTGGTAATTGAGGTTGAGTAGGCAGAGGATTGCCTTGATTGTTTTGGTAATTTTGCTGGGGTCTAGGCTTGAAATTCCTCCACTCAAACGGAGGTTGTTGCTGATTTTCACCCCACCCATAGTGAGAGTGGTTTTTCCAGCCTTGGTTACTGGTGTTGGAGTATGAATTTCCTTGCTGTGGCATGGCGGAATTGACTTGCTCAGTAGGGTCTGCAACGAGCGGACAATCGTGTGTCATATGCCCTATTTGACAACAAACTCCACAAGGTATAACTTGCTGAGGTGGAATTTGCTGAATTTGGGCGATTGTGGCTGGAAAATTCTTCATAAAAGTAGACACTTCTTCCATGTGTCTCTCAAGAGCAGCCACATTGAGATTGTGTGCAGAGGTGGTACGGTCATGAGCTCCATTTTGTTGGCAATTATCTGCCAAAGTTTGAATGAGAGCCCTTGCTCGACTTGGTGTTAAGTCTAACAGTGCTCCTCCAGCAACTGAATCAAGCTTTTCTTTGTCCTTAATACACATCCCATCATAGAAATATTGTATGAGTGATTGCTCTGCCACGCCATGGGTAGGACAAACCTCTTGAAGGTCTTTAAACCTCTGATGGTATTCGCCAAAAGACTCATCTCCTCGCTGTTGAATAGCAACAAGACTCTTTCTTGCAGCTCCAGCTTTGGTTGCTGACCAATATTTCTTGAGAAAGGTGGCAGCCATTTCAGCCCAAGTGTTGATGGAGTTGTGTGGAAGACTGAAAAACCAATTCTTGGCTGAGTCCTCTAAAGACCATGGAAAAGCTCTCAACTTGGCTCGTTCAAGACTCACTCCAGTCGGTTTTAGAGCATCACATTCAAATTGAAATTTCTGGAGGTGCTTGTAGGGGTTTTCGGATGCATGTCCTCTGAATTTGCTGAGGTTGTGCATGACATTTGATTTCACGGCCCAGTCATTTGGTATTGGACGGTAATTAATACATAGGAAAGACTCCTGTTCAGCTCCTTGATTGAGCTCCCGAAGGGTAGGTTCAGGTGGATTAGCCATCTCTGGTTCAGGTTCAGCCTCAGGTACTGGTTGGTTCGTCTCAAGGTCTCGAGATGAACTGACTTCTGTTTCTGAATCTGATCCGGATAAGGAAAACTCACTGAATTTTCGTTTGGAAATTCTGATTGCTGTTTCCGTTCTGGAAATCTCTGGAATGTAAGGTAGTGGTTGTGAACTAGATGACCTGGTCATGAACAAGAAAATCAAAAATTAGAACACGTTGTCCCCGGCAACGGCGCCAATTTATGACGGGCGTCTCGCATGTTGATCGTCAGTCAAATGATGATTTATAGTGCCTGAAAATATGTGTGCACAATGGATAATGTGTACAGTGGTAGTCAGGGTCGAACACGGGGATTGTGAGAGACTGATTTATAGTCTTTAATGAAACCACAGAACAAAGGCATGAAAAGTAACAATCTGGGGGGTTTTATGCTTGACTGAAACTAATCAGTCAAGAGAGATTCGGGAGCTAACAATTTTATCTAAGTAAGCAATGCTCGGGGTCCCGAATGTCACTTTCGGGGTCCCGAATGGTAAAATAAAGCAAAACAGTAAATAATTCAAGAGTAATAGAACAGAAGGTGGTAATTGATTAATAGCCAAATTAGTAAATCAGTAAAGGAGACAAGATAATAAAACAGAGGAATAATAAACACAAATAATCAATCAGAGAAGATTCTTAGCAATAGGTGTTCTTGGGTTGCATTCGGGGGTCCCGATTATCATCAGCACGAAATTATTCTATTCGAGACGTCATAGAAGTGACATAGAGACCAGATTTCTCGGATATCTCCTACTTTTCTCTTAAGAGAAACTACCCCCCGTTCTCACATATGAGGTAATCTTGACAGTCCGCCATCCCTCCAGGCACGAATGCGGGAGGGCAATACTCACACTGCCCATGAAGATAAGAAAAGACACAACTGATCCTAAAGGTCCCTCAGTTTGTCAGGCTCGTGACCCCGAATCAATCAACTACTCACCCTATCAATTCAAGACCACTCCTAAGCAGTCGAGACTAAATAGACGCCTACTCTATCATGCAATTTTCCTCTCGTATTCATCACACAAATGGCAGCATTCACACAAGGTATAAATCGGGTGATCAAGCCTTTAAACACTCCATGTGAAGTTTTAATAAAAACGATAAGCAACTGAATATAACATCAAGAATATATTAAACACACTTAGGCTTCAAATCTGACCTTGCAACCCTTGAATCACCCTTGCTAAGAATTAAAGATTTAGCTACTCATGCTTGGATAAAAATAAATAATAATCAAAGAAAGCATAATAATTAAATTAAAAGATTAAAGGAGGAACACTTGTTTACAAACACCAAATCTGGTTTTAGGCCCAGCAGCCAAGAGTGAAGGAGCTAACAAGAACTAGAAAGAGAAACTAGAGAGAGAAATCAGAAACTATCTAAAAGTCCTATGTAAAAATCAATGGTAAAAATTACACACTTCAAATTATGCTCTTCCTTGCTTCTATAGTCTCCAATCCGACCAGCCTCCTCATATTTCCACTCAAGAGAGATTCTCCAGCTAATGAGAGTTGTCTTCCACTTCTAGGGGACAAGAAAAGCACTAAGGATTAAAATAATCCTTTACTTAATTAATACTTTAAGTAGCCCATGATATTCTTGAACCAAAGAAGGTGGGAAACATGAAGTTGAGGGAGAAGGGAATATTAGGAGCTGGTCAGGCACGCCTAGGGACCAGAAGAATATTGAGAATTAAATAATCCTTGGCGCGCGGATTCATGGCAGACTGCCCAGAAATATCTTCGGGGGTCCCGAATCCGATTCGGGACCCAGGCCGTTTTGTGGACAAGTGACAAGCCTTTCGTGCTACTTCTTCCCGTTGGTCTGGTTGGAAGGTTGTAGCCGTTTCGGATTGTTAGTCGGCCTTGGGCCGTTTTGGCTGAATCGGACAAGAGCTGATAGTGTCGAATCGGTCAAGAGCCGTTTTAATCAAATCGGACAGAGCCGTTTTAATCAAATCGGACAGAGCCGTTTTAATCAAATCGGACTCGGGACCTCTACTCGGGGCCTTGAAGGCTACTTTGGGCTCGGGACCTCGACTGCGGCCTTGAAGCATGAAATTGCACAAAAATGCACCAAAAACGTATCTTTTTGCATAAACTCCCTTTCCAAGCCTGAATCTGCAATAGTAATGAAAACAAGGGTAAATTAGCAGAATCAAGATCTAAATCAAAGGAATAATGGAGGGAAAATCATGCAAAAATACACGCTATCACATGTCCCGCATAAAAATATAAATACAACTCAGTGCTAAACTACAAATAAATGTAGATAGTGATGAGAGGATCGATCCCACAAGGACAAGCTTGTCTAACTCTTGTTGTTCCTGCAAATAACCAAGTATAAAACCAAGTTTTTGTGGTGAAGTTATGATTAAACGGAAATACAGTAAAAATAGTGACAGTTGTATGCAATAAAACAGTTATAAAATGGAGAGAATTACTGATGAGAAAGAATTCCAGGTAGAGATCATTACGAGATGGCAATGGCAAGTTGTTGATCATTGACAAAATACATTTTCGAAATGGTTTTCATAGAAGAAGTTGCGGAAATCAGTTCACACTAAGATTTCCCAAATCTCGCTTCAAAAGTGAATTAAAAGAATCACTTCCATTAAAGCACCCTAACCTTCCTAAGCTCATCCTAAGATTCTAATCCGCCACTTTGCTTGGCCATGCGGAGCCTTCAACAAAGGAATCAGAAAGCTTACGGGAAAAACTCAAGAGATTGATAAAATCAGTGAGATCCTTCTTCTAGACATCGGGAATTATTCATCATCCTAAGGTCTGGTCAAGTCTGGCAGCAAACCCAGCTGTCACCCAGGTCGGCCCTTCTCAAGACCTTGAGATGGGAGGGAAGTCTAGTTCAATTCCTTCTATCAGCTCAGACCAAGTAAATGCCCTTTTACCCTGCTGAAATCGCCTACTACTGTTCTCTAAGAGTGATTTAATCACAAGAGAACTGACTGCACTTGTCCAGATTAAATTCAAGTTGATCAAGCTCAAAAATTAACAAAGACAAGTTTAAAGTTAAAACAAAAAGGAGAGAAATATGAAATTCATTTCTATTAAGCTCAAATAAGTCTCACAAGCAACATACCAGCCAATCTCTTGATCCCTACCAGGAACCGAGTGCTTAGGTACAATACATAATCAAAATAGCAAAATAAGTTTAAATCCGAAAATTACAAAGCAAAGCTGGAAATAAAACTGGAAAAATATGAGAAGTGCTGATTTTTCTCTCTTCGAACCCCCCATTTTCCTTTGCTTCGTTGTTATATTAATAGCCATTCTTCTTCTCCTCTGATAGACTTCAAAGGTCCAGCCTTCACCATAAAATAATTGCAGCATGTGCTGCCATACCAGGCTGGTGCTGGGCACTACTTTACTTTTGGAGAGAATAATCTTTGAATAATGCAAAGGGAATGTTTCTATCATTCTTCCATTGATGTCCCCTTGGTGCTTCTGCAAGGTGGAAGAGGGAATCCAAGCACTAACACTCGTGCTCAAGTCCTCCAGGTTCCAGGCTGGCTGAACCAGCACTCACAAATTAAATACAAAAATACGCCCAGTGCTGTCCAGGCTGGAACTCTGACAGGTCGCTTCATGTCAAGGCCTCGAGAAGAGCTGATTTCGGCAAAATGGTGAAGTGGCCCTGGGACGAAGAGACCAAACTCGGAAGGCAGTAGGCTGAAATCAAAATTCCAACACTGAATGATTGTTTTTGGCTCTGATCTTCAAGCTTTTCGTTCCTTTTCCTCAATTAACGATTATTAAGCCTGAAAAGCAAAATAGGAAGGAAACAAGCTCAAAGTAGCATAATTATCATCTCAATTAATAATAAAAGAGAAGATAAAACATTGAAAATAAACCATCAATCTACCACCAAAACTTGAGAGGATCTTTTTATCGACGATTACGCTCAGCGAAAAGATCATATTCCCAAGACCTCCAACCGGTGAAGAGGCAACTTTTCGAGGGGAAAGTTTGGCAACTCGCCAACGCGGCGACAAGGAGATCCTCCCAAGGGCCGAATTTATGACCCGGACCTTCCCTCCCTTATTTTACCAAGAGCGGAAATATTAGCGATTGCGGAACCTACCCATTCGTTAGCTAGCCCCCGTTAAGCCTGGAGTCATCATAGGAGGAAGGAAAAATGCCTTCTGCAAGTTTCACTCACAAAGGTAAGGGACACTCCACGGAAGTATGCAGAGAATTAAAACTAGCGATAGAACGTCTAGTAGAGGATGGTTATCTCGGTGAATTTGCCACTAAGGTAAGAGAGGAAGCCAGGAACAACCCGACGGATAGAGCGACTGATAACAGACAGGTACCTCCTCGCGCTCCAGGAAATAATGCTACCCCTGTGGGGAGAGGTAGGGAGACACTTATGGTTGATGACGATGATGTCCCTATCATCAATATCATAGCCGGAGGCACACCCTACCTAGACGAACCAGCACAATTGGCGCCCGCGACAGGAGAGAAGCGGAAGCGAGAGGGCGCGTTAGTAAAAATCGAAGCGATAAGTGCTCTAGATCGAATGGTGTTATCCTTTTCTGAAGAGGACGAGAAAGGCGTTATTTATCCATACAATGATGCGCTAGTGGTCACACCCATTATCGCTAGTCACGGAGTTAGAAGAACTCTCGTTGACAACGGTAGTGCTGTGAACTTATTCTCATTGGAGGCTTACAACCTTATGAAGCGCCCCGATAGCGAGTTAATGCCTTGCAAGAAGCCCATAATTGGAGTAGACAGAGTCCCAATCCCAGTGACTGGGGTAACCACCCTGCTAGTGTACTTTAGAGAGGATACCTCCAAGCGGTCAGAGGAGCTGCTATTCCTGGTCGTGGACGTAAATCTGCCCTATAATGCTATACTTGGATGACCTTTCCTCAACCGTTTCGGAGTGGCGATATCCCAAAAGCATTTGAGGATGAAATATCCCTCGTGGGAGGGAGTAGTCTCGATCAAAGGCAATTAGAAATTGGCGGCTGAGTGTTACCTACTCATGACTCAGAAGAGTTATGATAGGTACGTGTGTAACGGTAGATCTATATGAGCAGAATGATGAGAAATGCACTCAGCCTGTAGATAAGATGATACCCGTGCCGGTTAACGGGATTGACGAAGCAAGCTTCCTAGTCAGCGAGAAGCTTAGCTCAGTAGAAAACCTTCAACTACCTCGACTGTTGAACAAATATAAACGAGAATTCGCATGAAAGCCCGTGGACATGCTAAGTATCTCACGAGAGGTAGCGGAACATCGACTCAACGTTGACCCCAGTGTCAAGCCGATTCAACAGAAACGATATGCGTTTTCTCCAGAGAAAGCGTTAGCCGTTGATAAGGAAGTAACAAAGCTTCTAGACGTGGGCTTCATCCGAGAAGTTCAATACCCGACCTGGCTAGCTAACCCAGTTCTTGTTTCAAAGCCTAACAGAGATTGGTGTATGTGCATCGATTTTACTGACCTGAACGATGCTTGTCCCAAAGATTGTTACCCTCTTCCTCGAATTGATCAGCTGATTGATCAGACTACCGGATACGCCTATCTATGCTCGTTAGATGCCAATTCGGGATATCATCAAATCCCCATGGCCGTTGAGGATGAGGAAAAAACCGCTTTTATCATGCCAAAAGCTACTTACTGCTACACGGCAATGCCGTTTGGGCTAAAGAATGCTGGAGTAACCTTTCAACGAATGGTAAATAAAGTCTTTGAAAAGCAAATCGAAAAAAAATGTGGAAGCATATGTCGATGATATATTAGTCAAGAGCTGAAGCTTCCAGGGCCACTTGAGCGACTTGGAAGAAGTCTTTAGCGTGATGAGAGAATATAAAATGAAGTTGAATCCCCGTAAATGCATGTTGCGTTTCAGATGGGAAAATTCTTGGGTTATGTGGTTAGCCGAAAAGGCATCCAGCCCAACCCTTCGAAGGTCAAAGCTATCCAGGACATGATATCTCCTCGAACCATCAAAGAGGTACAAAGATTAACTGGGCACGTTATCGCCGTGGGTCGGTTTATCTCTAAGCAAGGCGAGAGATGCCTACCCTTCTTCAAGGTCATACGCAAAAAAGCACCTTTCGGGTAGACAACAGAATGTGAAGAGGCGTTTATAGCCCTAAAAGCTTATTTATCGTCTGACCTAGTGTTAACAAGGCCTGAGCAGGGAGATACCTTGTATTTATACCTCAGCGCTACCGACGAAGTGGTTAGTGCAGTCCTCGTTCGAGACGACAACCACTTACACCATCCCGTATATTTTGTAAGTGATGTTTTGAAAGATGCTGAGCTGCGATACGCTCGCATTGAGAAAATAATGTTTGTGCTGGTGCAAGCCACAAGGAAGATGAACAGATATTTCCAAGCTCATCCCGTTATCGTGTTTACTGACCAACCTTTGAAAAGGATATTCAAGAAACCGGAGTCTTCGGGAAGGATGTTAATTTGGGCTATTGAACTTGAGCAATACGGGTTGCGATACAAAAATCGACCCTCCGTGAAAGCCCAAGTCTTAGCAGACTTCATAGCTGAGTGCACCTTTACAGAAGACCCTCTGACAGATTTAACCGAAGAGGAAAAGGATAATCTGGATCTCCCATTCCTGGAAACTTACACTGACTTATGGGTCATCCACGTGGATGGGGCTAAGAATCAAGAATCAGTCGGAGCTGGGATCTTCATGATTGGACCGCGCGATATACATATACGATATGCCATCAGAATCCTACAGCCGTTATCTAATAACGCGGCAGAGTACGAAGCACTATTGGCTGGGCTCAAGATAGGAAGAAGCTTCTCCGATAAAGCCATACATGATACGGGGATGATGGGAGACCTGCGACTAAATATCTGTGGAGATTCCAAGTTGATAATAGACCAAGTCCTAGGACACTCTCAAGCTAGAGAGCCCATCATGGTGCAATACCTCGCCAAGGTGAAGCGCGAATTGTTGGAAATAAAGAAAAGTGGCATGCAAGTTAGCTTTGAGCATATCCCTCGAGAGGATAACGCTGAGGTAAACAACCTCGCTAAACTCGTGGCAAACCTGGAAGCATCCATACCAAAGGGCGTGTACTATCGCGAGATATCCGTGCCTTCCTTCATGGAGGAGCAAGCGTGACTTTGTGTGGAAGAAATTGAAAACGATTGGCGAATTCCCGTCATAAAATACTTGAAACATGAGGAGTTACCCATGGATAACGCTGAAAAGAAGAAGGTGCTGAAACAAGCCGCGCGATGTACGTACTATGATGGGGAACTGGTGCGGAGATGTTTTTCCCACCTAGCCGCCAAGTGTATAACAGAGCAAGAGGGTATTCACACCTTACGAGAAATCCACGAAGGAATATGCGGCATGCACACATCCGACGGTACCTTAGCCGCGCAAGTATTCAGGTCAGGATTTTACTGGCCCACCATTCGCAGGGATTGTCATGATTATGTGCGAACTTGCCAAAAGTGTCAGGAATTCTCTAAGATTCCCCGGCAACCCGCCACAGAAATTTCTGAAATTGTGGCTCCTTGTCCTTTCGCGAAATGGGGGATAGATATCCTAAGCCCGTTTCTAAAAGCAAGGTCCCAGCTAAAATTTGTGGTCGTGGCGGTGGATTACTTCACGGAATGGGCAGAAGCAGAAGCGGTGGCCAACATCACAACGGAAAAAGTTTGGCTTTTCTTTAAGCACTAAGTTATCATGCGGTTCGGTGTACCCCGTGTGCTAGTAAGTGATAACGGGACGCAGTTCACCAGCCGATTCTTTAGAGACCAATGTGTGGAATTCCAGATCGAGCAAAGATTCTCTTCCGTGGCTCACCCGCAAACCAACAGTCAAGCGGAGGTGACGAACCGAAGTATCCTTAGTGGTATCAAGAAAAACCTGGAAGGGTCCAAAAAGAAATGGGCGGAAGAGCTACCGTATGTGATGTGGGCGTACCGCATGACCTTCAAAACCAATACTGGAGAAACACCTTTTGCATTGGCTTTCGGCACTGAGGCCGTTACGCCAGTGGAAATTGGTACCATAAGCCTGCGAGTTGCCTACTTTCGGGAAGAATTGAATGAGAGGTTACGGGCTAACCTTGATGCGTTACCAGAGTTACAAGAGGAAACCCTTCTGAAGATGCTACATTACAAATAAAAAATGGCGCGTTATCACAACAGGTGCATCAAAGTGCGGTTGCTAAAAACAGACGACCTGGTACTCAGAGACAAACGAGCAGCTGGTCAGCGCGTGGGAAAGCTCAGTCCGAACTGGGACGGGCCATACCGCGTTACCCGTGTTATCGGGAAGGGAGCGTATCACCTAGAAACACTCGACGGTACTCCCTTATCTAACTCTTGGAACATAGCTCGTTTGAAATTGTACCATGCTAGAATTTGATATATCTCTGCACATTTCGCTAATGCCAACCCTGACTTATGCTAACGCTCGAATAGAGAATATTCTTGTGTGTTTTGTGGCTGATTGTGTGCAGATAATAAAGGGTGCCAGGAGTGAAAAGTCCTATACTTGTGACGGTTGGTCCTGATCAGACGGCTCACTAAGACGAGGCACGCCCTAGCATACATAAAATTTAGCGTTGGGAGTGAAAAGTCCTACCCTTGTGGTAACCACACTAACACAGGTGGGCCATTGAGACGATGCACGTCCTGACGCCCCCGGGAGTGAAAAGTCCTATCCTTGTGATAAACCGGGCTAACATAGACGGCCCATTAAGACGAGGCACGTCCCGACATCCTTGGGAGTGAAAAGTCCTATCCTTGTGCTGACCGTGCTCGTGGAGATGGCTCGCCAAGATAAGGCACTCCCTAGGGAGATAATAACTCCATCCTAGAAGTGAAAATCCTATCCTTGTGATAACCGGGCTAACATAGACGGCTCACTAAGACGAGGGCACAATTTCGGGATGTGAGGCCAACGCCTGAAAGTGAAAAACCTAGCCTTGTGATGGTCGGTCCTGATCCGATGACTCACTAAGATGAGGCACTTTCCAGGACGATCGTGGAAATATGGAAATGAGAAGAATCGCGAAATCCCAGTGAGTAACCAGATGGAAAATCCCTAGTGAAGATAGCTGGTGGAGAAAGCGATACGAGCGACATCGACAACAACACCCTGAGATGGAAGCGAGAAGGCTCCTACGGGTAACTAATGTCTATTATTACATGTCATTTTACTAATAACCTATGATTGAGAATGTGTAGAAATATCATCTAGACGACAAAGAGATCGACGCTCGTACAAACAACAATGTTACGAAACCCGTTATTGGGATTGACGTGCTACGAACACTAACGATTTTATTATCATGGCTCGAGAAGCATGGCCTAAAGAACACATGTACTATGTCTCTCTCTCCGACAACTATTCCCGTGGAAAGGGATACGTCGGAACCTATCTACATGGCATCCTCGGCCATTAGTTGAGAATACCTACAGTAGCGTGATTATATGCTACATATCGTTGGAGATAGCGGTCATGGTTCTTCTCTTCTATAAGTCTTTACCTTTAAGAATGCTGAGCGATGATGAAAATGCACATGACGAGGTCATGTCGTGATATCTAACAGAGCACCTATCATCAATATTAACGATTGAATGGTAATGCTATAGCCTCCCCACTTCTACTAAAATCCGTTGACGTTGTCGTGGTGATAACGATGCCGCTGTCATATTGAAAGAAGCTCAAAGAGAAAGAAATAAAGAAAAGGAAATCAACATCAAAAGAAATGAGTAAGCTGAATATACGATTGTTCAAAAATACCCTCGAGGGGCCATAAAAAACAAGAGTTCGAAGTCTTAAAGCTCTAAGGGCAAAAAGACAAAATGGATAACTCTCGATATTCAAGAAAAGGAGTAATAACACCCAGGGTGTGTCGGTCCTACGAACTCCCCTGCCCTTTATAGCCCCTTGCCTTGGCTTGGTGAAAACCCTCGTCTGTGAGATCGGTAGACTTCTTCATGAAAGCGTCAGTAAGGGCGGCACCACGATACACCCCTTCTTCATGAATCTCCACAAAATAGTCGGCCATGATAGTGGCAGTCTTTTCGACGTACCACATGCATTTCTCTGCCGTCTCCCTCTCCAGTACCATTTTTTCCTCTACTAGTGCCGCTTTTTCCCCCTCCAGCGCTGTACTCTTAACCCTCTCCGCCGCCAGAGCAGCGTCAAGGCCAGACACCTGCTCTCTCGCTTCTTTCTGATCCTTCTTGGCCATCTCTAAGGCCAGTAGCAATTCTTGACGCTCCTCCAATAACTTCTTCTTACTCTTTAGAAAGCCCTTCTAAGGAAGCGGTAAGGGAAGCAACTTTGTGCGACATATGTTCCGCCCAGTAGTGAAACTTAGAAAAACCAGTGAAGAAGTTGGAACACAGCGAATTTATTTGCTCGTCTTCAGTCCGAGAAAGGAATGCCTCTCGATCTTTAGGGGACGTTAGTGCATAAGCAGCTAAGAGAGAAGAAGTCGCAACGGAACTGTCTCCCCCGACAACCGCAAATCCAGAACTGCGCAGTTTGGTCTAGTCAAGTTGATGAGTGACAGGAGTGTTAGAAGGAACAAAAACCATGGTGGAAGGAGACGGATTTTGATTAGAGGAGGTACCCCCATGAAGCCCAAAGAACCATGGGGTTGATAACCTGAAAAACCAGACAAGTCTTCGCCGAAGCCTAAGACGTTGGAGAAGGGAGGAATTGACGTGGCAAAGGAATTAGTTGAAGTCTCGAAGGATCCAGGAACACCCATGCTCCCCAGAAAATCAGAAGACTGATCCCTGGAAGGTATCGTAGAATCAAAAATGGTAGGGTGCCCCTCCTCGGTATTAACATGACCGGCCGGTGAACTTGCGCCCTCCCCGTCATGTGTGACCAGGATATCTAGACCAGACAGCCAACGTCGTGCCCTCGACGATAACTAAGACGCTTCGTGGGAGGCAACCCATATTTCTTTCCTCTTTCCTTTTCCTTTCGGCTTTTCTTTTTCTGTTTTATTTTCGTATGCCCTTGTTTGAGTCCCTTCTTCGCATTGAGGGCAATGCGTTGCTTAAAGTGTGGGGAAGGGACACTTTTGTGTTTGTGTTTAATTTGGGCAATTTTTTCCGGATTAAATCCTTTGCTAAATTTTTCCACTGCCCAGTTTTCAAAAACCTTTGTGAATGGACACACGTTTGATCACATTTTGCACAAGTATGAACCACCAGCACCTTGTCTAGACCTAGCTATTCCTATTTTTACCTGCTGAACCTTATATCCATATCTAGGCCTCGACATCAGTAGTCACAAAAGCACCCTGTGAGCACTTGAGCTTCCATGCCTATTTCTTTTCTTGTGTGATTAGGATGCTTTAGCTAGGCACTGGTTGATCTTGCATGATATCCCTGGGTATAGTCACTGTTAGGACATGGGAAAGCTTAGATATGACAGAAACTTTGCATCAACGTCTCTTTCTTTCTCTTCTCCCCTCTCTCTCTCTCTTCTTTTCTAGCCCCCAACATTCCCCCTCTTTTCATATTCTTTCCTGACCATTCGTCTTTTCTTGATATTTTTCCTTGGCAGGTGAGGTAGCGATTATTGAGGGTAACGTCGAGGGCTAGACACCTAAAGTGCGCAGACAAGTTCAAGTGTGGGGAAGCAGACAAAAGCAAAAGACTTCAGAGCAGAAAGCAGAGATCTAGGGCAAGAAAAACCAGAAAATCGAAAAAATTTCTCAAAACGTTGCGAGCCCTAGATCATTTAGAGAAATCGAGCCCCCAGAAAGTTTCAAGTGTGGGGAAGCGAAAAAGAAGTCACCATCGATGCTGGAAGCAGATCAAGGGCAAAATCAAGAGTTTCATGCCCCGGAAGAATCAAGATTTTGTAGCTGGTTCATGGCCCCTCTCCTATCTCCTATAAAAAAAAAAAAACATTTTAAACTCAAAATAAAAGGAGGGGGGCATTAAGCGAACAAAAAGAGTATCCACATCCAAAGCCTCAACAAGAAGATTTTCCTGCCCCTGGAAGAAGACCTCTGTCTAGCCCCCGAATCATCATCGTGCCCTCGATGAAAGCTGCCTCGTCACTTCGCCTTTTTCTAAGCCAAGGAATCCAACCAGGTTCTACCTGGTCCTTTCTTTTCTTTCCTTCTTTTCTCCCCTCATTTCTCTTCTGTTCATCTCCTACTTCTCTCTTCCACATTTCTAGCTCATTCAATCCCTTTTCTTTCTTTTTGCTGATGCGTTGTTTTTCCGATTGTTGATTGCCCATGCATGTGTTCTACAGTACTCGGATTGATATGCAAGTTTGACTTTTTGCTGTGTTATGTGCATTTAGTTTTGAGTGTAAACACTTAGCCCTGTTTGTGAGTGTGAGTGCCATTTCATATAGGATTTATTAGGAGCCTGATCAACTACTAGTTTTCCTATTTGATTACTTTGTGATGACTGCTGATTAAGGGCTAGATATGGGAAAGTTTAATCTTTAGGGTGTTACCCTTCTGATTTGATGCAGGTGCCTTCTAGGTGAAGATGAGTATGTGCGAAGTCTAGCTCGGTGCCGGTTTGTAATTGTGTGTCGATTAATTATGTTTGTCTATTTCTTGAGGTGATTTTCAGTTTTGTTAATGCTCGAGGGCAAGCATTGGGGCAGTGTGGGGATGTTTGATAGCACGTTTCATGGTCATGATTTTACCTTCTTTTCTAGCCCTTTCGGGGGCTTGATTCTGCTATTTGACCCTTATTTCTATCTTTATTGCAGATCAATGCCAAAAGAAGGAAAAGATCGAAAAGAAGCATTTTTGGAGTAATTATGAGGATTTCTAGTTTCAAGGCCTAGAAGAGCAGAATGACATCGAGGCCTTGCCGTGGTTTCCATCATCGAGCCCTAGACAAGCCAAAAGCGTTATTTCCACGTGTCCTCGTTGCCGTGCTCCCACGTGTCACCTCTGATGTCTTCCAGAAGATTCCGTGCAGATCCCCAAGAATATTCTCTTTGGTCGTCATGCCCTAGAACACCAGAGTGGCGTCGAGCCCTCGAAAGCTAAACAGACCAGTGAGTAGTCTCTAGCCCGCGATATCTCTGCAAAGCCAAAGAGACGAATCTCCAAAGATTCTCACGGGATTCCTTGCATTTCTAGAAGATCCCAGAATATTCCAGCACGCTCCATGTGCTGTCACTCTCTCCCCTTAGCTGGAATTTGTCTTTTTGTAATCCCTTAGCTGGAATTTATCTTCTTATGGGCATGAGGGCCTATATAAGACTAGTTTTTAGGGTTTAGAGGAAGATCACCTACCACATATTCATAGAAAATCATTTTGTGTGCTTCTCTTCAGTTTTCTCCCCTCCTCCTTTTGGAGGAGGCGGACCAGAACATTTCCAGCAGCCTTGTACATAAACCGGAGCTTTGCTCCGGCCGGTAATATTTACTAATTTTCTCCTTTATCTCTTCTTTACTTATTATGCTTTCTAGATCTAGATTTGTCTATTTTCCAGCATGAGTAGTTGATTTGTCTTGTTCTTGGCAAAGGTATTTTGATGGTTGTATAGGTTAGTAAGAGGCCAAATCGTTCTTCATAAACTCCATGTTTGTATTTGCTTGTCTGTCATTTTCCAGCCCTAGATTACCTCTTTAGCAGTGACAGTGTGGGGAGGTGCTGGGAGGATGACGAAGTGTCTAGGCTACCTCTTTAGCAGTGACAGTGTGGGGAGGTGCCTGGGAGGATGGCGAGGTGTCTAGGTCATATCTTTAGCAGTGACAGTGTGGGGAGGTGATAGACCCCTATAGCATGTCTACGGCATGAGAATAGAATATCCTTGAGCCGATGATTATCTAGCCCTCGAGGTCATAGATACTTTCATGCCCTCGACGCAACCCGAGAAAAACCTTTGCTGAGAATCTTTCTTATCTGCTTTCATGTCTTTATTTATCATTCTGTTTATATGTCTTGCCCTTAATTCTTACTTTTAGTGCTTTTTACTTTTCGTGCCCTAGATTACTGTTTTTATTAGTTAACTTGTTAGCTCCCTTCTCTCTTGGTTAACTTGTTAGCCAACCAATCTCCCCCCCTTTTGTAGCTGTCTTGGTCTATTTGTCTTTGTCATGCATGAAAGTTAGAGTCTTGCCCTAGTCTCCGTGGATCGACCCTGTTACCACTATGCACAATTTATTATGCACTTGATAGCAGGTCTTAATTATTATGTTTGATCGTGCCCTCGACAAGCACGCATCAGACTGCACGAACACGTCATTCCACCTGGGGGTGATATCAACCAAACAATTGCAACACTTGAAGCTAAAGAATTTACAGAATAGATTGACAGACAGAGTGAAGATACCCTGAAACTCACAAGCGCGACGAAAGGCGTAAATCCCGCACCAGGAGGAAGGGGTTATCTGAACCGGGTCAATATCGTATTGGCACAACAACTTTTTTATAGATTCATGAATGGGGAAACGAAAACCATAGAGGAACATCTTAAAGTAGACCATCCTACCGTTCCTAGACAAAGGGTCATGAAGCTGCTGACCCACCTCAGGAACCTTAACGGAATAACCAGGGGGAAAGAAGATACCATGACTCTCCAACTCAGCCTTCAGAACCATTTCACAAGTGAAAAGATTGGGTGTTCTTTCGACTTCTAGATCTATAGGCCTCTGCAGACCCCTGGGATCTCTAGTCATACGCATAATGAACCAACGAGAAGAAAATCTGAGGAAGATGGAGCAAAATACCTGGAATAAGAAAGCAGTAAGTAGATCGCCAATGCCGACGAGCGGTTGAAGAAACCTTCCTCGAGTAGAAAAAGAAGCAGAAGAGCGAGAAGGAAGGGGAAGAATTTTGAAGTGCGAGCAAAAGTGTTAAAAGAGAACAATTGTTCCCTTTTAAAGGTTAAACTTGAGGATCGAACAACCTGTAAGAACGAGACACGTACAAAGCGGAAAACGACACGTGGAAAAACTTCAGAAGGATATTTTTAGCTAAGCATTTATATCCTCAAAGGGAGACATTTACTGACTGGAAACTGAAAAATGGTTACATCAAGTGGCAATCAACCCGTCAGCGATAACCGACCAATATTTGGGGAGTTAACGCGGGAAGGTGATTAAGAAAGGAGAAAAACGAAAAGCATTATTTTATTCATAAAGGCCATACGACATCTATAGAAGGGTACAACGTGCGGAATTAATCATCGTCGGGCCAATAGGAAGACCAATAGCAGTATTCCCCATCCGAAAGCGGAAACTCCTCGTCGACAAACGGGAAAGGTTCCTTAACGTTCCTCTCCTGACCCGACTTTAACAAGCTTGACTCTCCCTTGGCAGCAGGAGCCGTGGTATCAGCACCGATGTCACTGGCAGAACTCCTTTCCATGAAACGATCAACGTGAGGAAACAGTTCGTCACCCTTCCGGATAGGAGGGACACAGAAATGAGAAGACGGGTCGACCGTCTTCGAAGTTCTCCTCCTCTTCAACCTCTTATGACTTTTACGATGAGGTAACTGTCTCTTCAGGCATGACGGCGAAGGAGGGTTATCAGAATCCGGTGAAGTGGGAGGAGTTGGGGGAGAACCGCATTCAGCAATACCTAAAGAGTGTGAATCGGCC
Source organism: Viola odorata (assembly GCA_963691705.1). NCBI lineage: Eukaryota > Viridiplantae > Streptophyta > Magnoliopsida > Malpighiales > Violaceae > Viola > Viola odorata. Next base: position 44,430,887 of record OY829545.1, on the reverse strand, counting down.
ATGAAACCACAAGTGATTTCAATAGAGGAATGTGAAGAAGAAGATGAACAGGAAAAAGGAGAGAAAATCCCATTAAATAGTCGAAGTGGGGAGGCTTTCTCATCTTCTCGCACGACTTTTGAGAGGATTGATACGTTTCAAAAAGAACGATCTTAATTGCAGAATCGGATCTTGTGATCACGCCTATTGAAATTTCTCACTGATCGAGGGACCAAAAAACTGCCCATTCAGCTGATACTGAAGAGGTGGCGCGAAATTAATACAGAATAGTTCGCGAGGATAACCATCACCGAAGCCCAACCGATGGCGGACTCGTTTTTGGTTGGACTGATGTGGCACTCAACTGAAACGTTAACAGGCACGTTGTGGAAAGAAAGAAGAAAAACGCAAGATAACAAAAAGATTATTTATTTATTTATGGCCTAACGGCCCGAGGCTTACACACATAGAACATACAAAGAAAATAAATGGAGGCGACAATAGTAACAGGCGGTCAGACATTGGACCCTGTATCGTCCTCCCCCGACACCACTGAAACCTCCCTCAGTGCATCCGCAATGGCGGTCAGCTCAGAAGAGCAGACCCTCATCCCCTTCAGGCAACACCCCAGCAAGACCTTCCGGAGTTGCAGCATGGTGACCACCACCTCGATGCGGGAGACGACGGCAGCCAACTTCGTCACACTTTCCAAAGGGCTGAAGTCCTCTAGGGAAGTTCCAAGCTGCTTGGACAGAAGCGGAGTCATCATCCCCTGGAGCTCCATGATGTCCTCAGAGGTCTTTCTCATCATGGTGTCCAGGAAATCCACATCGGCCTCAGTCAGATTCTTCAAGGTGTGGGCTTTGGAGAGCAAGAAGTTTCTTGTCAATTCATCCATGATGAAAATACCAATAGAAATGCTAGAGAAATGTGAAATTTGCGCGGAGAAAATTCAAATTTATAGGCCTTAGAGAAGTGGTGGATGTGGACACGTGTCCCTCAAAGGTCGAGCCATCCCGTTAACTGCCGCAGGATGATAGAAACAAAAAGAAGTGTCAACCCTTAGTAAACACTCGGGCTCATTTTCCGTTGGGCTTGTGATAACAATCAAGACCATTTCAGGGGCGTTTCCGTCAAAACCCCCGCGTTAAGGTCGGACACGGTAGTACCTATCGGGCGCATGCCGCGGAAGTCACCGCCCTTCTCCGAGAGAAGAGCCCTGGGATGGTCGACATCAGCGGGGGAGGGGTCTTCTGCATCATCTATCCACACGCACGACGTTATACCATCTTAGGACAGCCATGACGTCACTCGAAGCTATTGTCCCTGACGTCACTCGAGGCTGCCGTCCATGATGTCACTTGAGGCGTTATCTCCCTAGATAACGCCCACCCCCCAGAGGTAACGCCTTCGCTTGGCCTATAAATACCCCACCATTTAAAATGCCAGGAGAGCCTACGATCGCTACTCGAACCTCTGCCATTTTGAACAGCCATACTAACTTAAGCATCGGAGTATCTACGCTGGAGCCCCCCCTCCGGTGCCTTGCAGGTACACTTGATGGTGACTAGAGTGACTCCGAGCAGCCATAATCATCACCCCGATCATCCCGAAGTTCGAATCTTATTAGTTGCTTACAACATCGTTGGTGAGAAGACTACACATAGACTAATTAAAGCGTTATCAAATCTTTACGAAAAACCCTTTGCTGCTAATAAAGTATATTTGATTCGACTTTTAGTCAATACGAGGATGAAAGAAGGTGATTCTGTTGCTGACCATGTGAACGAATTTAATTTTATACTGTCTAGATTAGTCTCCGTTGAGATTAAATTCGATGATGAAGTACATGCCTTGTTGTTGTTGTCCTTGTTACCTGACAGCTGGTCAGGGTTTGTCACAATAGTTAGTAGTTCGTCTGAGACTACTAAGCTAACGTTCACAGGAATTCATGACTCGATTCTTGGAGAGGATATTTGTAGGAGAAATTTTGGAGAATCATCAGGTTCCATACTGAGTATGGATGGTAGAGGCAGAAAATTTAGGAAGGGGCAAAATCAAGGGCGTAACAAATCGAAGTCCAAGAAAAGAGGGCAGTCCAAGAATCGCAAGGATATAGTATGCTGGAATTGCCAAAAGATTGGTCACTTCAGGAATTAGTGTATGGCTCCTACAGTCCCCAAACCAAAGAAGAATGAGGATAACTCAGTTAACACAGTGGAAGAAGATGATGCGCTGATTTGTTGCGTTGAGTGTCCTATTGAATCTTGGGTTATGGATTTTGGTGCATCATTCCATGTCACTCCAAACAAGGATTCGATGTTAAATTTCAGAACTGGAAATTTTGGTAAAGTTCGTCTTGCTAATGACAAGACTTTGGACGTTATAGGTATAGAAGACATCAATATCAGAACCTCCTTTAGAACAATCTGCTTGTTAAAAGATGTAAGGTACATTCTTGGACTCAAGAGGATGTTGCTCTCTATGGGTCAGTTGGATGAGGAAGGGTATCGTGTTATCTTTGGAGACAGGCAATGGAAGGTTGTGAAGGGGAATATGGTTGTTACTCGTGGTGATAAGGTTGGAACTCTTTATACTATGGAACAGTCATGTGACGAGGTTAATGCAGTTACTGGTGATGTTGGTCCGTCGATTCTTTGGCACTAAAGGCTTGGGCATATGAGTTAGAAGGGTATGAAACTGCTAGCTTATAAGGGTAAGATACTAGAATTGAAGAATGTGGAAGTTGGATTCTGTGAACCATGTGTGTTTGGGAAGCAGAAATGAGTTACTTTTGCAAAATCAGGGAATGCACCCAAGTCTGAACGATGTGTACAGACCAATTATAGTTGCCTCTTTAGGAGGATCATGCTATTATGTCACCTTTATTGATGATTCCACTAGAAAGGTATGGGTTTATTTTCTGAAAAATAAATCTAAAGTGTTTGAAACCTTTAAGAAATGGAAGGCAGAAGTTGAAAACCAGACACGGTTGAAAATTAAGAGCTTGAAATTAGATAATAGGGGTGAATACAATAGTGACGAGTTCAAAGCCTATTGTGTAGAACACAAAATTAGAATGATAAAGACCATTCTCGAGACATCGCAACAGAATGAAGTTGCAGAGCGAATGAATAGGACCTTGAATGAGAGAGCCGAGAGTATGAGGATACATGCATGATTGCCAAAGATGTTTTAGGCAGATGCAGTTAGCACAACAACATATTTCATTAACAGAGGACCCTCAGTTCCTTTGGGACTCAAGATTCCCGAGGAAGAGTGGCAAGAAAAAGAGGTAACACTTTCACACTTGAGAGTTTTTGGTTATATTTCTTATGTGCGTGTTAAAGATTCTGGTAAGGATAAGCTTGATCCTAAAGCAAAGAAGGTTACTTTTATTGGTTATGGCTCAGATGAGATGGGGTACCATTTCTGGGATGAGTTGAACAGGAAAGTCATTAGAAGCAGGGGTGTCACCTTCAATGAGAATGCAATGTATAAGGATAAGCTTACGACAGATTCTGAAATTACAAAGAAATAAGAAATTAAAGAACAAATTGTGTTGGAAGACATTACAGAGGATATTATTACAAGAAATAGTGGGAGTTTGGCAAACACAGATGCTGAGGAGGTAGTCCCAGTTACCTCAGATACTGTAGTAAGAAGATCAAATAGAGTTTCGTGACCGCCACAAAGATTCTCTCCTTCAGTTTATTACTTGATTTTGACTAAGGATGGTGAGCCTGAGAGTTATTCAGAGGCAATCCAGATGGATGAGTTAGTTTAGTGAGAGCTAGCCATGAACGAGGAGATGAGTTCGCTTAAGAAGAATGAGACTGGGTCGTTGACTAAGTTACTAGTAGGAAAAAAGGCTTTGCAGAACAAATGGGTGTTCAAGATTAAAGAAGAACTTGATGGCAGCAAGAGATACAAGACAAAGTTAGTGGTGAAAGGTTTTCAGCAGGAAAAGGCCATTGACTATAATGAGATTTTTTCTCCGGTTGTCAAGATGACTACTATCAGACTTGTTTTGGGTATTGTGGTTGCAGAGGAATTACACCTAGAGCAGTTAGATGTGAAGACTGCGTTCTTACATGGTGATCTTAAGGAGCACATCTATATGGTACAACTAGAGGGATTCCCGGTAGCTGGGAAAGAGGACATGGTCTGCAAGATAAAGAAGAGCTTGTATGGTTTGAAGCAATCACCAAGACAGTGGTACTTGAAGTTTGATAGCTTTATGATAAGGACAATGGATCATTGTTGCTACATAAAGTAATTTGATTCATCTTATATTATACTGTTGCTATATGTTGATGACATGTTAATCGCAGGATCTGAGATGAGGAAAATCAACAAGTTGAAGAGACAAATGTCTCTAGAGTTTGAAATGAAGGATTTGGGTCCCTCAAAGTAAATACTTGGTATGAGCATCATCAGAGATAGAAGTGAAGGTACTTTGAAATTGTCTCAAGAGAAGTACATTGGGAAGGTGTTAAATAAGTTTAACCTTCAGCATGCTAAGATCATAAGTACGCCTTTGAGAGCCCAGTTCAATCTCACAAAGAAGCAGTCACCTCAGATGGATGAAGACAAGAAAGAAATGGCTAATGTTCCGTATGCATCTGCTGTTGGTAGTTTGATGTACGCTATGGTGTGCACGAGGCCAGACATTGCTCATGCAGTGGGAGTTGTTAGCAGATTCATGTCTAATCCTAGGAGAGAGCATTGGGAAGCTGTTAAGTGGCTGTTACGCTACTTGAGAGGTACTTCTAAGGTTGCATGATGTTTACGCAGGAAAGATGTTATCTTGGAAGGATTCTCTGATGCAGATTTAGGTGGTTGCTTGGATATAAGAAAAGTACTACAGAATATACCTTCACTTTGGGTGGCACAGTAGTTAGTTGGATGTCTCGACTTCAAAAGAGTGTTGCTCTTTCAACCACAGAAGCAGAGTACATGGCTATTTTAGAAGCTGGTAAAGAAATGATTTGGTTGAAGAACTTTCTTGAGGAGTTGGGCAAGAAATAAGATGACAGTGCTTTGTACAGCGATAGTCAGAGTGCCATTCACCTTGTGAAGAATCCTGTTTTTCATGTTAGGACAAAACATATCTAGCTGAGATATCATTTTATTAGGGAGTTGATTAGTGATGGTACTTTGTCCTTGAAGAAAATCCTTGGTTCAAGGAATCTAGTAGATATGCTGACCAAGGTGGTTACTAAGAGAAGTTGAAGTTTTGCATAACTTCAACTGACCTTCAGAACTGATTATTGAAAAGGCACCGCACATAAAGAGTTGCTTAATGCAGGTTGGGTTTTACTAGAGTTACAAGAGTGAGAGTGAACCTGTGATCAACCTCCAAGTGGGAGATTGTTGAGTATGTGGAGTCTGTTTAGCTAAGTAGAACTCCTAATAGGAGTAGGAGTAGAACTTATAGTCTTAGTTAATTAGAATAATTTGTGTGGTATTAGAAGTTGACAACATATGCTAGTCTCTTCCCCTATAAATAACTTCTCTTGTAATTGAAAAATCATCGTTGAGAGCAATAATATTTGTGCGGCTAGACCGAACCACATAAATCCTTTATCTCATTGTCATTTATTCTTTCTTATCCTAGCTTGATTTCATTTCCAACTAAGAAGTAACCCCAACAAAAGGTTTATTAGCTATACTCATAGCCGCGATTGAATCAGGTAGACTCTATAGGTTCTAGATTTGCAGGCAGGTTCTGGTGGTGAGTCACCTTGTCTATGCGGATCATAGCCTAATTTTTTCCAAGGCTATAGAACATGATGTCGGGGTTAGTGTTGATACCCGAATTTTGACACCATTTTTAATCAATTTTAGCATTTCTGTTATTTAGTTAATTTATAGTCATTTTCAGTTGGTCTACTGTCGCTAGCATTTTTAGGTGTTTCGTTGCATTTTAGCATCATCGTTAGCATCGTCAGCTTTCGAAATCGCATTTTTAATTTTTCGGCATGTATTTTCATTATTATTATCAATATTATTTTTAGCCTTAAAAATCACATTTTTGACTATCCGGCAGTCGTTTGCTAGTTTTTTCTTCGTTTTAGGTCATCACACGAATTTTAGTATTTTTAACATTTTAGCGCATTTTTTAGTATTTTTATTATTTTATTATTATTTTTATTCGAGCTTTTATTGGACCCGAGTAAATTCGCTCGGACAATAGCTTGACTTTAAAATGTTTTCCATCAACTTGTTGCTAGATTTTTTCTGCTCGCAACGGTCTACAGCGTTTCGTGTAATTTTTGACGTAATGTTTTTATTTTTCCGTTCGCGCGTTTCGCGTTTTTGAACGAGAAAATAAACGCGCCAAACGGAAAATTTTCATTATTCGCTGTATACGGTTAGACTCGTCGTATTTTTCTCTACACGCAGGTAACTTCGGTTCAAAAAGTTCGAACGATTGCTCGCGAGACTCGGCTCGAGGCCATTTAAATAAAACTAAAAGGGCTTTTGATCTCAATCGTTGATCTGGTCAACCATGAAAAGTCAACCAGATAAACGGTTGACCATTTAAGGGAGTTCATGTGCATGGTGCACATGAACAGCGTAGACGCGAAGCAACAGAGGAGCAGACCACCGAGCTGCCTACTCCGACGTCCTATCCCGTCCAAGCCATCACTTCCAGCCCTAGACCTGCCACCTCACACCGCCGTAGCCTCGACACCGTGACAAGCAGCCACCACGCGCAGTACTCTCCCTCCAAAGCCACGCGATATGTGGCTATAAATACCAGCCTCCTCCTAACGTTTCAAGGGCACCAAAATTGCAAGGAGAACTTGCTCTTCCTCCCTCTCTTGATTGATAGCTCATTTAGAGCATCGATTGTCCAGTTCAAGCTTCGCCGGTGAGCTTTCTCTCTCTAGCTCACTTTCGGTTTTTTGGCCATTTTTCTTCTTTAATTCGTTTGGCTCGATTTCAAGCAAATAAATTGCTAGTTTTTATCCCATTAATTCACATACATGATGTAGATTAAATACATACCTTCAATTTTAAAAATCGTTAGCTAGATTGTGCGAATTAATTAGTTTTCGATAATTAACAGTTTTGTCATTTTTTCAAAATTAAACTCAGTGTGTTTTGAATTAAAACCCGAGGTTCGTACGGTCGAGACACCGTCGAGGAGACGAGCGTCTCGGTACGAAGATCGCGAGAAACAAGCAAGGGAAGCCGGAGCTTGGCCGCCGGCAGTAGCGCCGGCGACCAAGGAAGGAGACGAACAGTGCCATGTCTCGGCACTGTTCACGTATGCATGGGTGATGGGCTTGGCCCATCACCGTTTAATTCATTTTCCTTGGGCCAAGAACTACTCCTGGCCCATTTCAATTTTCTTTTCCTTTTTCAACTGGGCCCAGCCCATTTTCAATTCTTTCCGAAACCTCGGATCACTCTTTTTCGTAAAAATAATTCGTATGCTTCGTATGATTATTTTTTCGCAATATCAACTGTTTAATTTTCTGTACTTATCAACTTTTTAAATTATTCGCACTTTAAATTTTCGCAATTTACTTTCGGCAATTTAAATTCAGTCATTCATTTTACCGCCTACATGGTCGGTCGCATTTTAATTCTCGTAAATATCAACTGCTTTAATTTTTCGCAAACTGCTGGAAATTCTTCCGCAAACATCAACTGTTTTATTTTCTGCAAATATCAACTGTTTTATTTTCTGCAATATCAATTGTTTTATTTTTCGCAATATCAACTGCTTTAATTTTTCGCAAACTGCTGGAAATTCTTCCGCAATATCAATTGTTTTATTTTCTACAAATATCAAATTGTTTATTTTCTGCAAATATCCAATTGTTTATTTTTCTGCAAAATATCAAACTGTCTATTTCCTGTTAAAATATCAATTGTTTTAATTCCCGCACTCATCATACTGCTGGAAATTATTCCGCAAATATCAATTGTTTTATTTCCTGCAAGTCATCAACTGTTTTAAAACCCCTGTAAATCGTCAACTACAATTAAATGTTTCTGCGCTTATCATGTCATCACGTAAATTTCGTATTGATAACAATTAAGACAACCCTAACGGTTCTACCACACTTGCGGCTCCCGCCGGGACGATTTCCCATAAGAGCCGTAGGATATCTTCATATCGCCCCAGAATCGGCGAAGGATTCCTAGGATGGTCGACATCAGCGGGGGGGGACTCACGCGACTCTATACGCACGACACCATCCCATCCTAGGGACCCACGAGTTTATCGCTCCCGGCAGCCCCGTTAGATATCGCTCATGACGTCATCCATCGGTATCGCTTGTGACGTCACCATCAGACATCGCCTGGATTGTTATCGCCAGGTATCACCGAATAGGCCTATAAATACCCCTACTTTTCCAATCAGAAGGTAAGATCGAGATCACCCAGACGAACCTCTCTTATTTTTGAAACCCGAACTGACTTAAGCATCGGAGTGTCTACGCCGGAGCCCCCCCTCCGGCGCTTTGCAGGTACATCCGGCACCGATCGCCACCGTTTCGATCAGGCACGACTCCGAATCTTACAAGATCGACATTGAATCTTATCAAATAGTGCTTTCATTGAGAGCTTTGGTATATTAAGTGAGCGTCCTTAATAGCCAAGCTCCGTCTAGTCGGAAGATTGGAACGGTCATGATCACGGGATCGGAGCCGATCCGATCATCATCCTCTAATATCCCTTTCTCAATCCGCAGACAGTTATTCCCTTTTGCTACTGCTGATCTCTCTATGACGACACAACCAATTATTTCGTGATCTTTGGACCTCTCGGCTGGAATTGCTGGGGACTGGCCTCGTCGCAGACGGACATCTTGTCATCTCAGATAGCGGGATCTGATTTCTCCACTCCTCTTTCGGGGGGATCTGTGCTCAACCGTGAACATCCCTTTGCAATGGAAATAGCGGCCCTTCATTCTCGGCTGGAATATTTGACTGAAATGGCTGCAAGAGTCACGCCTGGTGCTTCTGGATCTAGTCTCCCTCCCCGCGTCATGTTCACACCATCTATTGTCGCTGATCGACCTTTATCACCGTTGTTTCCAGAAAACCTCCAGATGCCTTTATCCGCGGGAAATCCTCCGATTAGTGTTGAGCAGTTTACTCAAGGAAGAGTAGAGGCTTACGTACCACAAATGCTGCAAGGTCTCCTCCTACAAGGAGACAGGCAGCTTGAGGGGGTTAGGAACCGGTGGGACGGACGGAGGGAAGGAACCAACAGAAGTTTATCTCCCGAGTACAGTGAAAGATCCAGTAGTCGAAGGTATCGAAGTCGTTCACTCAGGAGCCGCAGTCGATCTCCTAGACGACATCTTACGCCAGAACCACGAAATAGGGGGCGTCAGGCCGAAATGTCTCCTCCGCGTCAGGCGCGTGAAATTCTTGATGATACATCGGGCCACCCATTTAGCCGTCGTATAAGGCGTCACAGGGTCAGTCGGCACGTGAAGCTTCCCACTGATATTTATGATGGCACCAAGGATCCCATCTCGCACATTAATAAAGTGAAGGATTTTGTTCAGTTTCAGACCTACAGTGATGCGGCGTTATGCCAAATATTTGTTATGACATTATCGGGCGTTGCGCGTCTCTGGTTTGAGGGTCTCTCTGGTGGATCCATTAATAATTTCTCACAATTAGAATCTAAATTCCGGAGCAGATTTAGCACGGCAATTCCAATCAGGAAATCTGCCGCCGCGTTATTTGACATACAACGAAGGCCTCAAGAAACCTTAAAGGAATTTCTTAGTCGCTTCGATTTGGAAATGTCCTTAACGCCGGGCGTTACTATTGATTTTGCTATAGAAGCTCTGAAAAGGAACTGCCTCTATGGAAAGCTGAAAGACGCGCTCATGGTGGACCCTCCAGTGACTTTAGATGCGTTGAGACTTAAAGCCCATAATTATGCGAAAATGGAAGAAGAAGAAAACAGAGATAGGACGTATAATGTGCCGCAGGGGACATCTCAAATTGCCGCTGCTCCCACGAAGCCCCTTCCTGACGATTACGCCAGGCGAAAGGATCATATCCCCAAGGCCTCCAACAGACAAAAGGGTCATTTTTCGAAGGGAAAAACCGGTGGTTCCTCCTCTCGACGTCACGGGGATTCTTATAAGAATCGGACGTACGACCCAGATTTTCCTTCTCTTAACGTACCAAGGGCAGAGATTTTAGCGATAGCGGAACAACGAAATCTTCCCATCCGCTACCCCGCACCTACGAAACCAGGAGTGCTTCTAGGGAGAAGGGAGAATGCTTATTGTAAATTCCACAAAGCCAGGGGCCATTCCACAGAAGCGTGCAGGGAGTTAAGATCGACGATAGAACGTTTGGTGGAAGAAGGATATTTAGGAGAATTTGCCACCCAGATAAGAGAAGATGCCAGAAATAATCTCATGAAAAGGACAGCAGACGAACCACCAGTTCCTCCTCGCGTTCCGCAGAAGGATGATGCTCTCAGAGGAAAAGATAGGGAAACTCTTACGGTTGATGATGAATATATCCCTATGATTAACATTATCACGGGAGGAACCCCTTATATGGACGAATCAGAGCATCTGACAGCCGCAAAAGGAGACAAGCGCACACGTGATGGCATGACGAGAAAAGAAGATGCGATAGGCATCTTGGATCGAATGATATTATCCTTTTCCGAAGAGGACGAGAAAGGCGTCGTCTATCCGCACAATGATGCATTGGTGGTTACGCCCGTCATCGCCAGTCATGGAATCCGAAGAACTCTTATTGATAACGGGAGCGCGGTGAACCTCTTTTCGCTGGAAGCATACAATCTCATGAAGCGACCTGATAATGAGCTAACGCCTAGCAAACGGCCAATAGTCGGCGTTGATGGGGTTCCAATCCCTATCACGGGGATGATTACTTTGCCCATATACTTCCGAGAAGACACCTACAAATGATCAGAGAACCTGTTGTTCCTTGTCGTGGATCTGAATTTGCCTTACAATGTCGTACTTGGACGACCTTTCCTCAACCGCTTTGGAGCGGTGATATCTCAGAAGCATTTAAAGATGAAATACCCCTCCTGGGATGGGGTAGTATCCGTAAAAGGAGATCAAAAGCTAGCGGCGGAGTGCTACTCGCTCATGACTCAAAGAAGCTGCGATAGGTACGTATGTATAGCAGCGGACCCCTATGAGTAGAGTGATGAGAAGCGTGCTCAACCTCTGGACAAAATGGTACCCATTCCGGCAATCGGTATAGAGGAAGCAAGTTTCCTGATCAGTGAAAAACTCAGCCTAGCGGAAAACCTTCAACTGGCCCGACTGCTGAACAAATGCCAAGTAGATTTCGCATGGAAACCCTCCGACATGCCAGGTATTTCGCGGGAAATAGCCGAACATCGGCTCAATGTGGACCCAGATGCCAGGCCGGTACAGCAAAAGCGACGCGCGTTCTCTAATGAAAAGGCGTTAGCTGTAGATAAGGAGGTAGCAAAGCTTCTTGACGCAGGGTTTATCCGCGAAGTTCAATATCCCACCTGGCTAGCGAACCCTGTCCTTGTTCCTAAGCCCAATGGGGATTGGCGTATGTGCATCGACTTCACAGATTTAAATGATGCCTGCCCTAAGGATTGCTACCCGCTTCCTTGCATAGATCAGTTAGTTGATCAGACCGCTGGATACGCTTATCTAAGCTCACTAGACGCCAACTCTGGATACCATCAGATCCCCATGGCCCGGGAAGATGAAGAAAAGACTGCGTTTCTCACTCCAAAGGTCACCTACTGTTATACGGTGATGCCGTTTGGGCTGAAGAACGCCGGGGCTACGTTCCAACGTATGGCCAACAAGATATTCGAAGAGCAAATAAGGAGGAATATGGAAGCATACGTTGACGATATATTGGTGAAGAGCGCAAGCTTTCAAGATCACCTACGAGACTTAAAGGAAGTCTTTGACGTAATGAAAAGGTATCGCATGAAGTTAAATCCCCGAAAATGCATGTTTGCATTTCAAACAGGAAAATTCTTGGGCTACGTGGTCAACCAAAAGGGCATCCTGCCTAACCCCTCAAAGGTTAAGGCCATACAAGACATGATATCGCCAAGAACCATTAAAGAGGTGCAAAGGCTAACAGGGCGAGTCATTGCCCTTGGGCGATTCATTTCCAAGCAAGGAGAAAAGTGTCTCCCTTTTTTCAAAGTCATACGCAAGAAAGCCTCGTTCGGGTGGACCCCGGAATGTGAGGAGGCATTTATCGGGCTAAATAATTACCTATTGTCTGACTTATTATTGACAAGACCCGAAGTAGGCGATATCTTATATCTGTATCTTGGCGCCGCAGATGAAGTGGTCAGTGCCATCCTCGTTCGCGACAATAACCACTCTCATCGCCCGGTCTATTTTGTGAGCCACGTCCTAAAGGATGCGGAGTTGCGATACGCCCGAATCGAAAAGATAGCGTTCGCTCTTATACAAGCCACCCGCAAAATGGATCGATATTTTCAATCTTATTCCGTTATCGTGCTCACGGACCAGCCTCTGAAAAGAATATTCCGAAAGCCTGAATCTTCCAGAAGAATGTTGATTTGGGCACTTGAATTAGAACAGTACGGATTGAGGTATCAGTCTCGACCGTCCGTAAAGGCTCAAATCCTGGCTGATTTCATAGCGGAATGTACCTTTACAGAAGATCCTTTGGACGGCGTACCTGAAGCGGAATGGGGCGATATGGATCTCCCGTTCCCGGAAACCTACACGGACCTCTGGATCGTCCATGTGGATGGAGCCAAAAACCAAGAGCTGGCTGGAGCTGGAATCTTTATAAATGGGCCGCATGATATGCAAATACGATACGCCATTCGAATCCTACAGCCGTTATCTAATAACGCGGCAGAGTATGAGGCGTTGCTAGCCAGGCTTAGAATAGGGAAAGGACTTTCCTCTAAAGGGAGGCACGATACCGGAAGAACAGGAGACCTGCGTCTAAAAATCTGTGGTGATTCCAAGTTGATAATTGACCAGGTCTTGGGGCACTCTCAGGCCCGGTAACCCATCATGATTCAATATCTCGCCAAAGTAAAGCGAGAATTGTTGGAAATAAAGAAAGAGGGCATGCAGATCAGCTTCGAGCATATCCCAGGGAGGAAAACGCTAAAGCTGACAACCTAGCCAAAATGGCCGCGAATCCGGAAGCATCCATACCCAAGGGCGTATATTATCGTGAGCTATCGGTACCATCCTTCATGGAAGAGCAAGCGTCTTTATGTGTGGAGGAGCGTGAGAGTGACTGGCGAATTCCCGTAATCAAATACTTGAAACACGAGGAACTGCCTGAGGATACCGCTAAAAAGAAGAAGGTACTGAGACAGGCAGCTCGCTGTACGTACTATGACGGGGATCTGATTCGAAGGTGTTTTTCTCACCCTGCCGCCAAATGTATAACTGAACAAGAGGGTCTTCACACCTTGCGCGAAATCCATGAAGGGGTATGTGGTATGCACGTGTCTGGCGGTACCTTAGCGGCACAAGTTTGCCATCCAAAGAGATTGCCACAACTATGTGCAAACCTGCCCTAAGTGCCAGGAGTTTGCCAAGATTCCTCGGCGGCCTGCCACTGAAATATCTGAAATTATCGCCCCTTGTCCTTTTGCTAGATGGGGGATCGATATCCTAGGCCCATTCCCAAAGGCAAGGTCTCAACTGAAATTTGTGATAGTGGCGGTAGACTATTTCACTAAGTGGGCAGAAGCTGAAGCGGTCGCCACAATCACGGCAGAAAAAACTTGGCGTTTCCTCAAATATCAAGTTATCATGAAGTTTGGCGTACCTCGTATCCTTGTCAGCGATAATGGGACGCAGTTCACCAGCCAGTTCTTCAAAGACCAGTGCTCAGAATTTGGAATCGAGCAACGTTTTTCCTCCGTGGCTCATCCGCAAACTAATGGACAAGCGGAAGTAACCAATCGGAGCATCCTAAGCGGCATCAAGAAAAATCTGGAAAGGTCTAAAAAGAAATGGGCTGATGACCTACCATACGTGATGTGGGCGTACCGCATGACCGTTAAGACTACCACTGGAGAAACACCTTTCGCGTTGGCCTTCGGGACCGAAGCTGTTACACCGGTGGAAATTAGAACCATGAGCCTACGGGTGCTCACTTTCGGGAGGAACTAAATGAGGAAAGGTTACGAGCTAACCTGGACGCGTTACCAGAAGTCCGAGAGGAAATCCTTCTAAAAACGCAGCATTACAAATGAAAGATGACCCGTTATCATAACAGGCGCGTCAAAGAACGGTGCTGAAAGTCGGTGACCTGGTGCTCAGAGACAAGCGAGCGGCAGGGGAACACATGGGAAAACTCAGTCCAAACTGGGATGGACCATATCGCGTCACCCACGTTGTCGGGAAAGGAGCCTATCATCTGGAGACTCTCGATGGTACACCCTTATCCAACTCTTGGAATATCGCTCGCTTAAAGTTATATTACTCCAGAATTTGATTTTATCTGCACCTTTGATTTATGTCAACCCTAACCATGACTAACGCTCAATGAGAGAGCTTTCGTGGAAGTTTGTGGTTGCCTTTGTGCAGATAAAAAGGGGGTATTTTGGGGAAGTGAAAAGTCCTATCCTTGTGATGGCCGGTCTTGATCAGATGGCCCATTAAGTGAGGGCACTACCCACCATACCTTGAATTAGCGTCGGATTGAAAGATCCTGGACGCCCCCGGGGGTGAAAAGTCCTATCCTTGTGATGACCGATCTTGATCAGATGGCTCATTAAGTGAGGGCACCACCCGGTATCTTTGGGAATGAAAAGTCCTTTTCTTGTGCTGACAGTTCTCGTGGAGACGGCCTAGCAAGACGAGGCACGCCCCAAAGAAATAGAAACTCCATTCTAGAAACAAGAATCCTATCTTAACGACTGGGCTGCTGCAGCTAGGTCATTAAGTAAGGACACGGTTCTAGACGCGAGGGCAACGCCCAAAAGTGAAAATTCCCTAGCCTTGTGATAGCCGTCCCGATCCGACAGCTTACTAAGACGAGGCACTTTAAGGGTCGATCGTGAAAATAGGGAAACACGGAGAATCGTGAAATCCCGGCTAGTAACCAGATGTGTAATCCCTGGTGAAGTATAGAGCTGATAGCGAAAGCGATTCCCGCGGGTTCCAGGGTAACGCCCTATGATGGCAGCGAAAAGGCTCCTACGGGTAATTACTATCCCTCGTAACGTGTTTTTGTTACTGATGATTTACAATTGAGAATGCGCAGAATAATTTTTGGGCAGCGGAAGGAGTGAGGATCTCGTAAGCAGAGATATCGCTAGGCTTACCGAGAAAGTTAACCCAATACCAAATTCTGTAATTTTAGTGGGAACGCTAAGGATCTGTTCGGAAAAGTAAGCGCATTGGGAAAACATGGGGAAGATAACGCCAAAGGAGTTTGCAAAGAGGCGACTAAATAAAGGAAAGTCAGCAATAAAAGTGGCTTGAACACATCGAAATGTTTAAAGGGGGCTACAAACTTTGGTGGTCAAAATAATAAACAAAAATTTAGTGACGCTTGATCACTAAGGAAAGAGCGGTAAAGCCTCGAAGCACGTCAACCTTCGGGGTGCCTCCGTTTCCAGCCTGCCGCTTTAGCTTGGTGAAAGCCCTCCTCATTAAGATGGCCAGATCTTCGTTTGAAAGCGGCAGTGACCTCATCGGGTTTGTACGCGTCAACCCCGTGGACTTCTTCAAAGCAAGCGACCAAAATAGAGGCAGTCTGCTCGACGTGCCACAGGCTCCTATCGGCTAACTCTTCCTCCAGGGCAGCTTTCTCCTTGGCCAGGGATGACTTCTCATTCTCCAAGGCAGTAACTTTGGCCCTCTCCGCTGCCAAGGCGACAGATTGTTCTTCTTTCAGCTTCTGATGAGCCAACAATAAGTTTGTACGCTCCTCCAGCAACTTTTTCTTCTCATTCCGCTCTCGTGCTAATTCTTCCAAAGAGGAGGAAAGAGAAGCAGCCTGATGCTGCGCTTCCTCTGCCCAGTAATGGAACTGCATCATATTTGTAAAAATGTTAGAGCGTAATGAGTTCACCCTGTTAACCACGGGCCTGGAAAGGAAGGCTTCCCGTTCTATCGCAGACGCCAGTACTTGGGAAGCCAGCAAAGCCATAACCTCATCCGAGCCGTCACCCCCCAGTGCCGCCAGACCAGTGTTACGCAGATCGTACAGTGCAACTTGATGGGTCACAGTAACGGCCCCACTTAGCAGACTAAGATCCGCCACAAAGTTAAATGTGGTACCTCCTTCGCCGTAACGGGCCTGTAGGGGGATGCTTGAAGGAACGAAGGCTAGAGGAAAAGGAGAGCGAGCCTGTGTGGACGAACCCCCTGGAGCAAAATAAGTGCCATGAGGCTGATAGCCTGAAAAATCTGGCATAACCTCCTGATATCCCATGTTGGAGGAATATGCGTGAATAGGACCACCAAAAGAATTGGGCGAAACCCCGAAAGTCTCGCCCGTGCCTAAATTCTCCAGAAATACTGACGGATTCCCTCCCTGGGGAACAACCGTAGAGTCAAACCCGTCCGCAGATCTGTTCTCCATCTCGGCGGTAGAGGAAGATGGATTTCTGCCCTCCTCTCCCAACCGCTGTCTCTTCTTTGAGCCAGTCAGCGCATAGCCCAAATCCATATCGCTTGAGGGAAGAGCGGAGGTAGCGACAACAATAGTGTCCTGCCAAAAACGCGATATGAAATAAAGAAAAGAAAGAAATCAAACAACGACAGACATAGAAATGTAGTATATCGTGGCTAAAAGGCACCCTCACCGTATCAGCATTGGGAGGAGGTGCTTCTGAAGAGCCTGCCGCGTCCAGAGAAGGTGTAAGAGCGGCGACACTTCTCGTTTTTCTCTTCTTTTTTCCTTTGGCAATGGCCTTAGGAGCCTTGGGAGAAGAAGAAAGCTGGGCAGGAGGAGCAGCGATGGTCACAAGGGGAACGCCTGAAGGAATGTCAGGATCCCCCACACCGGCCGAAGAAGAGGAAACTTGAACAAGAGTAGCGGAAGTAGCCGGAAGATCGGTGGGGTTATCAGTTGCTTCCGTGGAAGTAGCTCTCTCTTTTTCTTCTCTCTCTTGAGCCCTTTTCAAGCGTCTCCTTACACAAAATAACGTCAGCATTAGTATCAGCGATAACAAAGAAAGGAGTAACGCGACACTCACGTTTAACACAAGATTGAATGTCCATTCTACAAGCCACTTGACGAATGTGAACGCTGATTTCCAGTTTGAGCAATGTGTTTAACCAGTCTTGCTCACGTTTCGGAAGGGTCCCTGGTCGGCTCCAGACGTTGTCATCCACGTTTTGGTTAAACCCAGATCGCCACCAGGAACCAAGATCTCCAGGAATATCTATCACAAAAAACTCCTTTTTCCAGGCATCAACGGAAAACTCGATATGGAGGAGTTTCCAAGTAAAAGACTTCAGAGAGTCATCGTCAAAACGGGGCGATATCGTTATCACCCCCCGACATTTCATCAGCTTAAAAAGAGATTTAAGCAGTAGAAGGGAAGGGGAAGTAATCCCTTTGTATTTGCAAAGTTCCAGAAAAGCATAAACACAACAATATGCATTTGGGGATAGTTGGGCCGGAGTCAGATCGCCGGCAACAAGTAATTCTTTGACAAAAGAGTCAATGGGAAGCCGAAAGCCATAATGGAACATTTGCGCATACATGACCCTACGATTGCCCGTCAAAACGTTGTTCAAACGTAGTGACTTAGGGGCAACAGTGGTTTTATAATCATCAGGAATATTAGCATTATGGGCGGCCAAATGCTCACGGAGAGCGGCCTCAGATGTGATAACACTAGCCGTAATATCCATCCTTTTCTCATCGGCAGATTTCGACTCAGTACGGCGAGTCTTAGCCATGGCAGATTAAAAGATGAAGAAGACAATGGAGGAGAAAGGAAATACCTTCAGAGAAAAGCACTTCAAAGAGCCTTGAATAGTGGGGAGAAAATAAGACGGCTAAAAGAAAATATGAGAAAGGGGGATGATAAAAGAAAAGGGAAAAGAATAAATATTGGGTTTTATAACCCTAATGATCAAACGAAATGACGAATGCCACAGTCGTTGTGTGGAAGCGGCATAAGGAACAGACTCAGGTAATGAGTGCAATCCTAGAAAAGCGCTACAACACCTCGATTTAGGTAAAGTTCTCAAGCACGCTATCCCGTAGCGCTGGAAGAAATGGACACGTGTGCCTGCACAATCACGACTTTTCTAAGGAAAGGATAGCAAGCATTAAATGCTCTGAAAAGCAGGTACCATCTCTTGGGAAAAACAAGAGCGATATCGCAAGAAAGGAGATAACGCAAGATGGCGTTGATTAAAAGAATAACGTTGGGTTAACGCGAAAAGGCGGAATGAAAATCAAATAGCAATCAAATATAAGTATTGTCGCACAACAAGGCGTTATTATAAGACAAAGAAGCAAATAAGCGGAAAATCTTCTAAATAGAGCGACCTCGATTAATCATGGGCCCTCGCGAGCATCGCGATCACCATTCCTCCACTTTTCTCCAAAAGAAGGAAGATCTCTCTCACCTTCGCCCAAATCCTTCAGTCTCTTGGAAGCGTAATCGGCCAGCACTGACGAGTCAACAGTTCCCTGGCGATAGAGACTCATAAATTCAGCGATACAAATATCCATGGTCTTGTTCTTCCACCAGGCTATCTTTGAAGGCACTTTGGCCAAATCCGCATCACGAGATGCTATCTCTTCACGAAGGAAGATATTCTTTCTGTCAGCTACCACCAATTCCGCCTCCAGAAGGTCTGTCTTAGCCTTCCCTTTTGATCTTTCTCGAGCAAGCTCAGCTCGACAGTCGTCCAACTCCGCCCGGGTCCGCTCCTGAAGCTACGACAGCTCCGTTACCTTCCCTAAAGCAGCATCTAGTTCTCCCTTTAAATCAAGAGAAGGCTGAACCTTGTCACGCTGATCCTCAAAAAAGTAGTTTAGCTCGCGGAAGCAGGCCAGCATGTCAGTCAGAAGACGTGAATGTAGTACGTCGGGAGGACTCCGCAAGAACTCTTCTTTGTCCTTCGAAGAAGTAAACATTTGCCCCACTATTGGGCCCACTAGCTCCTCCCGCGATAACGGGTCCGATACCCCTAAAGCACGGAAACCGTCGGTACCAAGGGAAGACAAGTCCAGCTGATAAGCGATGGGGCCTTGAAGACCTTGGGGGGAAAGGTTGGCGATATAAGGAGGAGAACAATTTTTTGCAGAATCACCAATGCCCGAAATCGAAGAAAGAAACAAAGGCTGAGGCTTCTGTGGGGGATGAGCGATTGGATTCGGAGTTGGTAAGTTCACATCTGGAATAAAGGAGCGAATAGGGGAGCTAGGACCGCCAGACACCGAGGGAGAGCCCACCGCTGCCGAAGCCTCGTTAACCTTGGGAGGAATGACAGAGGGCACCTTGGTAACTTCCGTTACTGGCAAGGAACCCGTAACGTGCGAGGCGTCAAATTCCTCGGAAGGAACCCCATTGATTTCCTCCACGGAAGGAACTGGTGGGTCAGACTTCTCTTTGCGAACTCTCTTTACGAGACGCTCCGTTTCGGCAGCGATCTCTTCTCTATCGTCCTCGGTTGACTCCGTGGCAGGATCACTTTTTCTGGACCTAAGTTTCATTCGTTGGGCAAGGGTGGCATGACGAAGCTCGAAACCAGTATCCATACTTCCGCTATCACTATCGACCTCTTCAATCACGGGATTACTTGGGGCCACTCCCTTACCACGAGACGGTAGCCAATTCTCAAGGAAACGGGAAGGTCGAGCGGAGATATTCCGTGTCGCGACGACTTTGTTTCTCTTTCCTCGCGGCGGAATAGGCGGACGACTAGAGCCTTCGGGTGGAGGAGAAGGAGGTAATGTTTGAAGCGGCACCACATTTAGAGGAGTGTCACTTTCCTCGGAGGATCGACCCTTAGCGTTACCTGCCGATAAAATATTTTAATATAACAAGAAAGTTGAAGCGATAAGGCGATAAAAGAAAAGACTCACCAACGACACACTCTGACAAAGGCCTGAACCGCGCAAATTCCCGAATGCGGAAAGGCCCTTCTATTTCTAATAAGGCGTTAACATTGGATACATCCATACTAGACAGCACATCTGGTTCTCGCCAAGCGGCACTGGTAATCTCTCAGTTGAAACCACCGCGCCAATACCGAGAGGGCAAGCGAAGGGTGAAGAAGCCATTTTTCCAGTTGTCCACATTCTCTTCGAAACCTTGAAAATTCCGCCAGAAGAACCGAACAAGAGCACCATTCCATCTTGGGGTAATATCCACTAAGCAGTTATGGCACCTCAAGGTGAAAAACGTGCGGAACAGATCGAGTGAGGGAGCGAAAATATGCTTCATCTCGCACGAGCGAAGAAAGGCATAAAGCCCACACTAGGAAGGTGGAGTTATTTGAACGGGATTGAGATCGTAATGGTTTAGCAGTTTCATCAGAGAAGTATGAAGCGGGAGACGAAACCCGTAGGTAAACATCTTGAAATAAACCAACCGGAACGTCCCCCACATGGCATCAGTGAGCCGAGTATCTTTCAATGGGACAAAGGGGCGATATCCCGTGGGAAAAGTGATACCGTTCTCCTCTAACTCAGCCCTCAAAACCTCATTACAATCAAAAACACTACGAGCTCTCCTGACTTCGGGATCTAGAGGATTTTCGATATTTGTAGAAGGCCTAGCGCGAGACATAATGGAATGAAAAGTAAAGCTATGGCAATAGAGACGCAAAATACCTGGAGCAGAGAACCACTGAATCGGCCGTCGGCACCGGCAAGCAATTGCAGTAAAATCCCTCGGGAAGAAAGAAGCACAGAAGAAAGGAAATACGAAGAATTTCGAAATATTAGCAAAAAATACTAAAAGACAAGAGCAAATTCCTTATAAAGGTTAAACCTAAAAAAGGAACAACCTGTGAAAATAAAACACGTGCAGAGTGGAAAAGGACGCGTGGGCAGTCATCAATGTCTTTTGGGAGAAGACAGTTACTGACTGAAAACCGAAAGTCGGTTGCGTCTAGCGAAAGACCTACTCCCGCGATAATCCTGGAAACATAAAGGAAGAAAAGCGGCAGAAGAGCGAAAAGAAATAAAAACGTCATTTTATTATTTGGAAAAGCCATACGGCATCTACAAAGAGGCATGGTATGCCCAACTATTCGCCGTCAGACCATGAGATGCCGTAGCAGTAGACCACGTCATCATCATCTTCACCTAAAAGCGATGGATCCTCGCCAGCAAAAGGGAAAGGTTCCTCAACCCTCTCCCCCACGCGTGTGGATGATCGATCTGACTCCTCCTTGACAGACGGCGACACCGTCTTAACAGCTGAACATGCGGAAGGAGCCCTTGGCGGTGACTCGTTAGGAAGGAAATACGTTCCTTTCCCCTTCGAAGAGAAAGAAGCAAGAGAATCAAAAAACGATTTAGATGCCCTCGCAGCATCTTTCCTCCGCCTCTTGCGGCACCGTCGGCGAACAGGCGGCCTCCAGGGAGGCGACGGAGGAGGATTATCTGAGTCAGGAGAAGTCGGAGGAGTTGGTGGAGAATCTCGAGCGAACGTATCTAAAAAATGAGAATCAGCCATGAGGTCACAGAATACTAATCAGAGGGAAAAACAGCAAGGAGATGAATGATAACGAAGGAGAGAAGATCCCTTAAATAGCCAGAAAATTGGGAAGAAAGGATCTTCGATCTTCTAACCCGACTCTTGAGAGAAGACACGTGTACAACCTGAAGTGCAGATATGGATTTACAGTCACGCCTGTTGAGATTTTCCCCTGATTGAGGAAAACCGCAAAATCGCCCAATCAGTTGCCAGGACAACAACGGTGTAGATTTAATATTGAACAACCAATCAGAAATCCACCCAGTGGCTGAACCGTTTTCAGTTGGGCTAAGAATATCTCCAAGGAAAGAAAAGACAAAGGGCGCATTAAAGAAGAAGAACAGTTGCAAACGGCGTAATAAAACCAGTTTATTTATTATGGCCTAGAGGCCGGAAAGTACATTTACATGCCAGGAGGAAAAGAGAAAAGGCCCAAAGGGAGCCATCGCTATCAGGCGTCAGAGGTAGCGTCCTCAGGCACTTCGGAAAGGTCTCTCAGAGAATCTATGACCAGAATCAGATCATGGGAGGTGGCGCTCATCCCCTTCAGGCAGCACCCCAGCATATCCTTGCGCTGCTGCAGCATGGCGATCACCACTTGAATCCGAGCGATGGAGGCAGCCAGCTTTGACACGCTCTCCAAAGGGCTGAAATCCTCCAGAGACGTGGCTCCCAGCCTGGAATGAAGAGGGGTCAGCATTCCTTGCAGCTCTAGGATGTCCTCAGAGGTCTTGACCAGCATGTTCTCCAGGAACCCGACGTCGCCATCATTGAGGTTCTTGAGAGAATGGCCCTTGGAAAGGAGGAAATTCTTAGTCAAATGATCCATGATGTGAATTGCCAGAGATGGGGAGAACGTGGGTGGAGAAAGTTCCCCAATTTATAGGCCCCAAAGAGAGGCCTTGGAAAGAACAAAGAGGTCCTCAAAAGGCGAGCCATCCCGTCACCCTTAAGGACTGATAAGCCTGAAGCAGAGGCAAATGTTGATACTCGTATGCTATCCGCGGCATGGATGTTCTAAAGGATGCGAGATAAAGTATGGAAAAATGCCAAAGGGCACGATATCACGGGTAACCATGACGTAAAAGCCATATGGTTACCGGTATCCAGAGTGTAAGGTCGCGTTGATGTCGCAGGTGGCCCTAGATGCGTAAAACCTTATCGGTATCGCAGGCATCTGGTGGTATAAAGCCGCGCTAACCGTAGGCAGCTGATGGCGTAAAGCCGCGTCGATATCGTTGTTTCCTTAAGCGAAAGAGGAGAACGGGGCCCGCGTGACCTCAAACCCCTGTAAGTACAAAGTTTACTAACTTCTCTATAAATGCCTATCTCCTCCATGTGTTTTCAGTACACTTGAAAGGATGATGGACCCGGAATGAATGCAAATCCACGACATGACCTGGTTTGAGTCCTTGGCGGTATCACAAGTGACCCATCAGCAGCCCTTCTATGGCATGAATAAAGTTGAGACTCCGTAAGCCCTGCCAAGAGGCCAAATAGACTAACATCGCTGGGCGAAAGCAATGCCCTCATGATCACGAGCGTAATAGCAGCGTCTCTCGTGGACCTCTTAACGCCTCAGAAAAATAGGTCTCTAGATAAGAATGAAGGACGGAATCCGCTTGTTCGCTGGGAAGCTTCAGAACTAAGTTTCAGCTCATCTCTTAACATGGTTAACGTCGACCAGTCAGAGAAACTCGGAGATCCTGCAGACATACCGCCCCACGAAAGAACAAGTTTTCATCTAAGATTTCAGACATGGACAGCCCTTGGTAAACACTCGGGCTCGTTTTCAGTTGGGTTTATGATAACAATCAAGACAGCCCTAACGGTGCTACCACACTTGCGGCTCCCGCCGGGACGATTTCCCATAAGACCCGTAGGATATCTTCATATCTCCCTAGAATCGGCGAAGGATTCCTAGGATGGTCGACATCAGCGGGGGGGGGGACTCACGCGACTCTATACGCACGGCACCATCCCATCCTAGGGACCCACGAGCTTATCGCTCCCGACAGCCCCGTTAGATATCGCTCATGACGTCATCCATCGGTATCGCTTGTGACGTCACCATCAGACATTGCCTGGATTGTTATCGCCAGGTATCGCCGAATAGGCCTATAAATACCCCTACGTTTCCAATCAGAAGGTAAGATCGAGATCACCCAGATGAACCTCTGTTATTTTTGAAACCCGAACTGACTTAAGCATCGGAGTGTCTACGCCGGAGCCCCCCTCCGGCGCTTTGCAGGTACATCCGGCACCGACCGCCACCGTTCCGATCAGGCACGACTCCGAATCTTACAAGATCGACATTGAATCTTATCACGTATGCGTCAAATCAATCTTTTTTTTCGCATTCAATCAACTCAACATTTAATTATTCGTATGCGTAAAATCAATCACTTTTCGCATGCAATCAACTCGGCATTTAATTTTTGTATGGGTCAAATCAATCATTTATCGCATGCAATCAACATAGCATTTAAATTATCGTATGCGTAAAATCAATCATTTATCGCATGCAATCAACATAGCATTTAAATTCTCGTATGCATAAAATCAATCATTTATCGCATGCAATCAACATAGCATTTAAATTCTCGTATGCATAAAATCAATCATTTTGCGCATGCAATCAACGTAGCATTTTAATTCTCGTATGCGTAAAATCAATCATTTTTTGCACGCAAGCAACACAGCATCTAAAAATCTCGTATGTGTAAAATCAATCATTTTTCACATGCAATCATGTCATCATTTAAATTACGTATGCGTAAAATCAATCATTTTTCGCATGCAAATCAAACTCAGCATCTCACTTTCATATGCGTGAAATCCATCATTTCTCACATGCAATCAACTATCATTTAAATTTTCGCACTCATAAAATTGCTTAGTTATTTCTCAAGCTATCGCTAACACTCTCATTTTGTAGGTTTTAATTTCAAGCTTCGCTTGAAAGTACGCCTTTCGATTCCTTTTTATTTATTCAACGCTTTTCGCAAATATCAATCGTACGCATGATATATAGAACTGCTAGAACTAAAATCAACCCACATGAACAACGTGTTTAAAGAGTTGCTTAAAATGTCATGCTCATGTGATTTTAAATTCTCGCATATATTGACTGCATGTACATGGGGACTTTCGATCCCACATCAGTTTTTCCACTTCAAAATCTATCGTTTAAATCGGTACTCTGTTAGAAATCCATGATAGGTTCACATAGCAATCAATCTAATCATGCATGACCCGATGATGAAATAAGAGGGCGCTCATTCAGTCTTACAGAAAATTCAGTCCCATCACGTTACGTTCAAGAATAATCAATCGGTCTTGATAAACGGTAACCCCATCCAAAAGACGATCAAACGGTAACCCCGTTCAATGATTAATTATTCCTGAACGTCACGATCATAAAAAAGACTAAAGTGACGATTCCTCTGAGGCCCCCCTTTTCAAAACAAAACGCATTTATCAAAACACCTTTTAAACACCTCTCTCATCAACCGGTAACCATTTTCGGATGTGACTCGGGTGCCTAACACCTTCCCGAGACCATAATACGACTCCGAACCTTTTGTCTGGGGTCCAGACCCCTTTTTTATGCCTTTAGTTTTTTTACTTATTATATTTCCTATGCCATGACGATTAAGGTTCCCTAAACCTAGCAACGAAATTAGGGTGGCGACTTCATTGCATGTTGCGAGGTGTCTGTTTATGCTGAGCATCGTAAGGTCCCAAATTTCGTTGCACACTCGCGAATTTTTAATTTTCGGGGCGCGACAGTTAGCTCTAAGATACGTCATCAATATGAGGTCTCATCTAGGCACAAGGTGAATATGGATAAGTCTGAAGTTGCATTTAGTAGCAATGTAAATGAAATCATAAGAGATACTGTGCAGAATAGGCTAGGGGTGAAGATTGCAGACAACCATTCGAAGTATCTTAGGCTCCCTGTGGCGTTTGGACGATCCAAACACATCATGTTCTGCTCCATTTGTGATAGGATATGTAAGGAGAAGAAGCTATCTCAGGTGGTGCGAGAGGTTCTTATTAAGTCTGTGATACAATCCATTCCCACGTGCATTATGAGTTGCTTTGAGATCCCTAAGGTTGTCTGTGATGAGGTGAAAAAGGCGACTAGGAGGTTCAAGTAGGGTGGTACTAGTGATGAATGAAAGAGTCATTGGTTAGCTTGGCATATGATGTGCAGGTGAAAGGCACTTGGGGGGTTGGGTTTTTCACAAATTCTTGAAATCAATCTCGCCTTACTGGAAAAGCAAGGTTGGCGGTTGTGCAAATACTTTTCTCGAGTAGATTTCTTCTCGGTTTCTATTGGGCACCGACTGAGTTATATTTAACGAAGTATTATGGTGGGAAGGGAGGTGCTGAGGAAGGAGTGTTATTGGCGGATAGAGGATGGGAACTCGGTTTGGATTTGGCATGATCCATGGCTTCCATGGGGTCCAAATGGCCTGGTCTGGTTGCCTGTATTTGGATTACTAGAGACGGCTAGGGTGGTAAAGCTTATTGATAGGGAGAACCGATGTTGAAAGTGCGTGTTAGTGAATGACATTTTTCCTATGCCAGAGGGTTTTGTAATCTTAAGCCTACCACTTAGTTGGATTGGGACGATGGACTCTCTTGTGTGACAAGGTACTCATTCAGGTTGCTACTCGGTCCACAGTGGGTACCACCATCTGATGGCAAGTGAGGACCTAAATTCAATGGTGAGTCATCTCCAAGGTTGGTGGAAATTCCTTTGGAGTTTGAAAATCCACCCCAAGCTAAAAAGTTTCAATATGGAGGCTTGCTCATGGGTGCTTCCTACAAGGGACAATCTGATTCGTCGGGGTATAGTAGTTGACCTAGGATGCCATTGCTGTGAGCGTGGCATTGAGTCAATGCCTTATTTGTTATTGTGGTGTCCGTTTGCGGTTTAGGTTTAGGTTAAGGTGACTGATTGTGTGCTTATTTTACATAAAATTGTCATCTCTTTTAGTTATAATTGAGGTGATGATACTGCTAATTTGAGTTCAATTCCCTTCTTTTTCCAAGAACAAACCAGAAAAGATGAATCAGAGGAAAAAGAGTAAAAGAACCCAGAAAAAGAGCAAAAATAACCAAGTGGTGATAGAAGACACAAACTAGGAGCAACCCTGACTCTTCCCTAGGCCTAGGGAAGAGAGTGTAGCGATGTTTATCCGCAACCTAGGATGGACACCTGCACAGTGGGGTTACAATTGTGCATGGCATGAAGGAAGGAGAGGAAGCACGTGCAAAGACCTCTAAAGAAGTTGAAAGTTATATTGAACTAGGAACCGCATTATAATTATTCCTTGTAGGATACAAAAAATGATTGTCTTTTGTTTTTAACTAGGATAAAGAGACTTGGACCTATTTAACCCTTCCTACATCTATTGAGAAGGGAGATTAGACTAGAACTTCATCCCGGTCTCCACTCCAGAACACATTTTTGACATTTGTGATCTCTATTTCTCTTTCAATTAAGGATTTCATTTTTGGCTAACTATTTTGCATTTCCTCTCTTCTGATTTAATGATATTTTAGCCTTTTTAAGTTTAGGTTTGGTTAGCCTAGGTTTTAACCATAAACAACTAGATCGATTTCAGCATAATAGTTGTTCTTTGAGACTAGAGAAAGAGAACAATTTGGCTTAAAATGACAAGTGAACCGTTCCCTTGCCCAAGGGAAATCTCTCCCAGTTTTTATCAATTGACTAGTTAAATCCTATAAGTGAACCTTAAGGCTGCTAGAAGATTAGATCCTTAATATAGTATCTCTTTAAGTGGCTTGATATAGGAGGAGAGTAGGAAGTCAAAGTGAACCTGACTTCTATAGCTTCCCTACAAAATCAGTTTCGAATCATGACCTTGAGAAGTATTTAGCGGGAATCTTTATCATCTTGATTGTACCTTCACAATTCTTGTTTTGTTGCTAATGTTCTGCTACACTTTCGCCTTAATCTTAGTATTAGTTTGATATTATTTTCATCTTGAAAATACCTCCTCTATTTACTTTGTTTTTGTCATAATCGGTCATAATTAGAAAACTCGGATTGGACCATTGTTCCCTGAGGAGCGATCCTCTTACCACTGTGCACAATATCTTTTGTCATTAAGTGTTAAGTTGTAATCATTTTATTTTTGAGAGATTCGACACTTATCAGTGATCTTCTGGGACAAGATTAACAGAGGGTTGGAAAGGCTATTTGTGGACTGGTTGGTCTGGGTTAGTAAGGAGATTGAGGAGGATGATTATGAGAAATTCATTCAGTATTGTGGTCGTTGTGGATGTCACGAAATAATTATTTTTTTAAGCAGAAAGAGGAGTCACCTCTAGAAGTTTTAATTAGAGGAGGGAAGCTCCTAATTGAGTATAAAAAAGCCTCGAGGAATAAAAGTCCAGGCCAAATCGCCTGGTCCTTAGCTCCGAAGAAAGCCCTTTCCCTCCACAATTTATTTATGCAAAAATTAGGGCTTAAAACACGCAAGGACAATGTTTAAAACGCGATAATTAAAAAAAGCTCAAAATTCATACGATTTACCTAACGATTGATCAAATTGAAAGCATGTATTTAATCTATGAAATATATAGGAATTAATAGGATGAAAACAAGCAATTAACGTGAGCAAAACGCAATCGAAAAAATTAAAGAAAGAGAGGCAGTAAAACCGCCGAAAATGCTTACGAGAGTAAAAGCTTGAACTGTGGCGATTATTGCTCGAAATGAGCAATCTATCAAGGAGGGAGAAGAAGCAATCTTGCTTGTGTGAATTTGTGAGGAAAATGGAGAGGCAGTGGCCTCTATTTATAGGTAGAAATCGCGTGAGGAGGGAGACGCGGTGCTGCGCGTGGAGGAGGGAGAGCGTGCGCTGGTGGGGCTAGGGCGTCGAGGTGGCAACTACGGTCGTGGGTGATGATGAAGGACAGGACAAGAAGCGACGGGAGCAAGTAGCTCAGTGGCTTGCTCCGCTACTGCTTTGCTCGCACTGTTTACGTGTATTATGCACGTAAATAGTGAACCGTTGATCTGGTTGACTTTCCTTGGTCAACCAGATCAATGATGGTGATCAACTTGGCCCTTTAATGTTATTTAAATGGCCTCGGGCCATTTTCGGGAACAACCAGTTCGAAAACTTGATCAAAACAAGTCAGCGCATAGAGAAAAATACGCCAAGAGAGTCGATATACAGTATGCGAAAAAAGCTAGTCTTGAGACTCGAGAAAAAAATCATTTGCGAAAATAGAATGTTCGAACGGGAAAAATGCTAGGGAATTAATTTTACGAAATAAATAGAGGTGGCGTGATCTAGAAAAATAATAAAAAATAACTGGCTGATAAGAAAGGATGTTCGAGCGTTTTCTCCAAGAGATTTCATTCGGGAGCAAAAATGAGCTCGAACAGGATATTTGACTCGGGTAGTGGTACGATCGAACTCGCTTGACAAGAGAGCTCAAAAATCTGAGGTGATCAAGTTGTAGAGAAAAATGAGATGAATTTACTAGTCGACAGCGAATGAAGGAAAATCTTTGTTTGGCGTGTTTATTTTCTCGTTTGGAAACATGAATATGTTCGAGCGAAAAATAAATGACGTTACGACTAGAATTGCACGAGATGAAGTTGACTAGCGTGAATGAAAAAAATAGTGGGTAATAGTTGATTGAAGACATATCGCGTTCGAGCTATTGTCCAAGCGAATTTACTTGGGTCCAATAAAAGTTCGAACAAAAATAATAATAAATAATAATAATAAAAAAATGCTAAAAAATGCGATAAAATACTAAAAATCCTAAATTTTATGCGATGACCTAAAACGAAAAAATAACTAGCAAATGACTAACGGATAATTAAAAATATAATTTTTAAGGCTGAAAATATTAATGATAATAATAATGAAAATGACGTGACGAAAAATTAAAAATGCGATTTCGAATGCTGACGATGACAACGATGATGATAAAATGTGATGAGAATTTAAAAATATCCTAGCGACAGCAAATTGATTTGAAATGGTAATTAATTAAGTAAAATGACAGGAATGCTAAATTTAATTTAAATGGCGTCAAAATTCGGGTATCAACAGTTGCCCCCTCTATACTGTCTTATCGTAGTATTCGATGAGCAGTAAAGACGGTTGCCCCCACGTATCCAAATTTTGATGACACAGCAAGTCCTACCTTGATCTTACCGTGATGATGTCGCTCTGGGAGGATAAAGTTCGTTGATGTCACTTTGGGAGGAGGTAAGTTTGTTGATGTCACTCTGGGAGGAGGTAATATGTGGTGTCACTCTGGGAAGAGGTATGCTTTTAAGGGTGTTTTTCGGTAATGAGGAAATTGATGCTGTCACTCTAGGAGGGATAGATTTGTCGATGTCACTCTGGGAGGAGATAGATTATTGATCGGATACCCTGCAAAGGTATAAGTCTAGATCTATGCAGATATTAAGGGAAACATAAATTGTAGAAAATGTAAATGACAATTACTTTGACAAGAATCGAAGGTAGTTTTACGAAAATGTAAATGATGGCCCTACTTGGGGGGGGGGGGGGGGGGGGATAAGCGTTTCACATGTAACGGACGTTTCTTTGGGAGGATAATGCGTGATCCGCAGAAATACGAATGCTTTGTCCTAATGATGTCCCTCTGGGAGGTGGAAAATGCAAATGACGTTACTCTATGAGGAGGAGAATGCAAATGATGTCACTCTAGGAGGAGGAAATGCTGATGTTGTCACTCTGGGAGGAGGAAATACGTGCTGTCACTTTAGGAGAAGGAAATATAAATGATGTCACTTTGAGAGGAGGAAATGTAGTACAGAAATGTAAACGACGTCAATCCCGTAGGAGACGACGTAAAGTGCAAAAATTAAACTAAGGTCACTCTGGGAGGAGGAAATGCACATGATGTCACTCTAGGAGGAAAAAAGATGAATGATGTCACTCTAAGAGGAGGAAATGTAAAATGCGGAAATTTAAATGACATTAATCCCGTAGGAGAAGACGCGAGGTGTATGATGTCACTCTAGGAGGAGAAAAATGCAAATGATCACTCTGGGAGGAGAGAAATGCTCTTTTGTTACCAGCAGCCTTGATATGAACCTAGAGTGCATCTGCATCCTGTTCAGGAGGTAACGACCCCAAGGACAAGACTTTCCCACAATTTGCAGCTATAAGCAATCCTCACCTGATATTAGTGTTTGCACTCACGCTCTGAAACAAGGTTAAGTGTTTTACGCTCATAAAGATGCAACTAACATGGTACATAATTTCCAATTCGTAATGTCAATCCGAGTGAATAGATTTCAAATGAAGATGCACATGCATGGGCATTCTAATAATCAATGGGACTTTCACGAAAAATAATGAAGGGACATGAAATGCCCGGAAAGAAGTTTGTTTTAGTAAAGATGTGCTTTTCTGATGAGTTTGAAGGTTTTTGATGAGTGACGCTTGACGATTGGCCCTGATGAGGGCAAGGTGCGCGAGTTTTTTCATTTTTTGCGGGGGGTACTTTCTCGGCAGAGTGCATGAGTTCTTGGATCCTTGCTGGGAGTGTTATTTTCCCGTCGGCCAGGGGCCCTTTTCGAGTCTTTACTGGAGAATGTTGTCGTTGCTCTTTTCGAGATTTACTGCTTGAGTTGGCCCTAGGCCCTTTTTCTTGAGTCTTCACAGGGGAATGTTTTCTTCAAGATTTCTTGAGTTTAGTTGTCCTTGGGCGGTGCTTGCTTCTATTTTTTTATTGTTGTGTTCTTTGAATGTCTCTGAGCATTTCTCTCTTTTCTTTTTTTCTTTTTTTTCTTCCCCCCCCCCCCCCCCCGTTTTTCTTCTTTTTTCTTTTTCTTCTTTTTTCGTTTCTTTTTTATTTGAAATGCATCAGAGCAGAGTAAGCACAACCTTTGTCTTGATCTCTTCCCGTTCTGGCTTAAGGCCTCGGCCTTCATCTTTGGGTTTTTGGTCTCTCTTCAATGATGGTTCTTAGCAATCCTTCGGTGACCTTTTCCGTCTCCTTCGTCGTGAACTTGAACACAACATGCTTCTTACTTCCGGCTAGCAATCTTAGCTGAGACTTCTCCTTGGCTCTCGGGGTATGAGTGATAGTGAAGGTTTTTTAGGAGTGATGGCACATGTGGTGGAAAGAGGGAAGAAATGAAAAAATAGAGAAGGTCGTAAAAGTCCCACGTCATTTTATTGCTATCCCATGTCTAATAGCACATGTACCCTGGATATTATGCGAATTCAACTAGTACTTAGTCAGGCACTTACACTCATGAAAGGATAAGGCGCGATGGCTCGAAAATGCTTACCGGGATTTGTCTGTGACTGCTTACGTCTGAGCAAATTGTGGATATAAGAGCAAGCAAGTAAGATCATGTATGATATGTAATTTTGAGGGATGCCTTATTTAACAGAGGGATTGAACATCCCCGACCTATGAAATGCATGAATATGCTATGAGAGTAGTATGGATTTTTGTTTTAGCCGGGCTAAAAAGGATTTTTTTGATTGATTGATAGTTTAAAGCTAGGACGCGAGGGACGACCTATTTGCAAGAGTCCAACGAGAATCTAAAGGGTTGTCCCCAGTGGCCCAAACGACCGTACTCAAATTAAAGCTAACAAAGTGAGCCGGAATGAAAAATGAATTTTAACAAGGGGGGAAGAAAGATGGACTCCCCTGAAATGTGCAGCGGGGATGCGAGGGCGTCTTCCACGAGCTTTATGTGGATGACAATGGGATGATTCAAGTCCTTGCGAAATGAAGAGGGGACAACGGAGTAGAAAAGAAAAACTGATTTTGAAAACGAAAATGAGATAAGTTTTGGATTCTCCCTTTCCTTAGCCTGGCTTTTCGAGGGTGCCTACGACGTAGTCCCAGTTCAGGAAAACTTTGCTTAGAAGCTGATTGATTGGTTTTTTTTTCAGATGCTTTGCGGGAACCGTCGATCCAGGTCGGAGTGAGGATGAGATCCGCATTTTTTGTTCATTTGCTTACTGGCCCTTACCGGACCGCTGATTTGCTCCGTGATTGCTCTAGGATAAGGGGAAAATCTTCTATCCCCGAAATATGCAGCGGGGCTGCGAGGGTGTCTTCTATCAATCTCATGCAGGCAACAATGGGGGTTATCCAGTTCCTGGAAAAAAATGAGGAGAGAAGAATGAGGAGTAAATGAAAGACAATTTTTAGAAAAAGTAATGTGATTGATAAGTTTTAAGCTCTCCCTTTTGGACGGGCCATCCGTGGGTCACCGCGATGTGACTAGTATCGAATGTTGGTTAATGATAGCTTTGCTTCAGATGCTTTGCCGCAATTCCCGTCTTGGCGCGGATGATAATTGTAGTCCGACTGTCCCTCTCCAGAGAGGAGTTTTGACACTTTTTTTAGCAAGAGATTGTGGAGAAAACAAGTGACTGTGATTACCGCCAGTCAGCAGTTAGTGGTCCAAAATTAAAGGATTGACCTTCATCGTGTTGATCATGGCGCGAATGTTGAGAAACTTCTCGAATGAGTCCGCATTAAGTATGTTGATTGGGGTCCTGGGAGGACAGCTTTTCGTCGTGCTTTTTCTCCAGCAGTTCTGCCTGCAAAAGGCGCTTGGCAACCTTGACGTCTTGATGGTGAACTCCTCCGAATAGGCGAATGGAGATGGGAACCTATGCCAATAGCATTCTGATAGCTCGGCCGGCATAGGATGGGCTTTGTGACTTTGGTCCAGCATTCAGTCCTCGCTCAAACTGGATAATAGTATTGCTGCGAAATTCTGACGGTGGATAGTCTTTAAGTTCTTGAATAGTGTTACAAGTCTAGACAATCCTCCGAATGATCGGAGGATAGCTTTGCGGGGTGATCTCCCTTGATGCGTTCTGTCCTTTGAGTCTGGTTGCAGGCTGTGCTGGTAGTACTGCGAGGAAAAAGAATTTTTCAATTTAGATAGTGACTGGTTTTTAAAATCTTTCCTGATTCGCTCTTTAAGACGACCTGCTGTGGCAATTCAGGAGCTGCTACGAGGGGGGAATTCCCTGGCCCTATCGCGATGATGAGATGAGGTGTGAGACATTACGTTCCTACAAACCTTTAAGATTGATTAGCGGCGTTAGTCTAAGTGTCGTGTCTTGTGTCTCGAACTACTCCTTGGGAGCCACCAATGCCATGCCTCCTTTTGTCATTTCACAAGTTTAAGAAAAGGGAAAGAAAAGTTTTAAAATAACAAGCATCTCCTAAAAAAAACTCATTTTATTGATTTCAGGATAAACATTAAAGCGGTATTGTCATGATAAAACCCTATGTCCTTGATTCGTCAAGATGCACGATCTGCGGCACTTTAGGCGAAGTATATCTTGACGGCATCGGCATTTACCGACCTTGGTAGGTCATCTCCATCCATATTGGTTAGCATTAGGGCACCCCCCGAGAATGCACTTTTAACTAAATACGAACCCTCGTACCTTAGGGCCCACTTTCCTTGACTAGCCTCATGATGAGGGAGAATCTTCTTCAATGCTAAATCCACGGTCTTGAACTTGCGAGGTCGCACTTTCTTATTATAAGCGTTGGCCATCCTTTGCTGATACAATTGCGCATGACAGATAGCTGCCAATCATTTCTCAGGAATGACATTTAACTGCTCGTACCTCACCCTTGCCCAATCCGATTCTTCTACTTCTGATTCTGCCAGGATTCTGAGAGAAGGGATTTCTACCTCAAGAGGAATTATGGCTTCCATGCCGTAGACTAAAGAGTAGGGAGTTGCCCCTGTGGACGTACGAGTTACTATCCGGTAAGCATGCAGTGCGAACGGAAGCATGTCATGCCAATCTCTGTGAGTGACCACCATTTTTTGGATGATCTTCTTCAAGTTTTTGTTTGCCGCTTCGGCTGCGCCATTCATTTTTGGACGATATGGGGATGAGTTTCGGTGCTTCACCTTCCAGCGTTGGCAAATACCGTCGATCATTTTTCCGTTTAGATTAGTGTCGTTGTCCGTGATGATTGTTTCTAGGACCCTATGACGGCAAATGATGTTCTTCTCAATGAATCGCATGGTTGTTTTCTGAGTGATGTTGGAGTAAGAGGCGGCTTCCACCCACTTGGTGAAGTAATCGATTGCCACGAGGATGAAGTGATGGCCATTAGAGGCTTTCGGATGAATTTGGCCGATGTTGTCGATTCCCCACATCGCAAAAGGCCAAGGCGACGTCATGTTGAAGAGAGGGGCCGGAGGGACATAGAGATGGTCCGTGTAAATCTGACATTTGTGGCATTTCCGGAAGTAGTCGATGCAATCTCGTTTGATGGTGAGCCAAAAATAACCTTGTCTCATTATTTGTCTCGCCATCATATGTCCACTTGCGTGTGTGGAACAAACCCCTTCGTGGATCTCCATTATGATTCTCTTGGCCTCAGTTATGGTGACGCAATGAAGCAAAGCTCCATCAGCTCTCCTTTTATACAGAACTTCGCCGTCGAGGTAAAAGTCTAAAGCCAAGCATTAGAGGGTCTTTTTGCTAACCCGGCTTGCCCCGGTGGATACTCCCGGTTTCTAATAAATTATACTAAGTCGTGGAACCATGGCTTCCCATCAGGTTCTTCTTCCAAGGTGACACAGCATGCCGGAGTTTCCTTTACTTCCACTCTTAATGGTTGAAGCATTACTCCACATTCTAATTTGAACATCGAGGCCAACGTAGATAACGCGTCTGCGAAGCGGTTCTTTTCTCTGTCGACTCGGTCGAATTTGGTTTCTTTGAATTCCCGCATGAGTTGGGTGAGCAACCTCTGTTAAGGGATGAGCATGGTGTCCCGTGTCTGCCACAAATCCTAGGCTTAGTAGATGACGAGGGCTGAATCGCAGAAGATTTTGAGCTTTTTTACTTTTAAGTTGATTGCTGCCGTAAGACTGTTGATGCATGCCTCGTACTCGGTGATGTTGTTGGTGCATGGGAAGTTCAACCTGCATGCTATGGGGAATTGACAGCCATCTGGGGCTATTACCACGGCTCCTACTCCCTTACCTGAGAGGTTCACCGCACCGTCGAAGAACATGGTCCACCAATCATCTTCTCGGAGATCTTCTGCGATCTCGTCATCAATCGATATGATGTCCTCATCCGGGAAGTCGAAACTCAACGACTCATATTCGTCCAAGGCGTGATCATCCAAGTGATCGGCGAGGGCGCTTACCTTAACCGCCTTCCGCGTTACATATATGATCTCGTGCTCGGCCAATGAGACTTGCCATCTACAAATGCGACTCGACAGATATGGCTTCTCGAAGATGTACTTCAAGGGATCCATGCGAGAGATTAGCCATGTCGTGTAATAGAACATGCACTGCCGGAGCCTTCGGGTGCACCATGCTAGGGCGCAACAGGTTCGTTCCAACATCGAGTAGCGCATTTCACATTCGTTGAATTTTTTGCTGAGGTAGTAGATGGCTTGTTCGCGCCTTCCTGACTCATCATGATGTCCCAAAATGCAGCCCATGGCGCTAGCCGTGACTGTCATATACATGGCGTCGGGGGAACTAGTACAGGTGGGTTTTGCAGATATGTCTTGATTTTCTCAAAGGCTTTCTAGAAATCTTCATCCCATTCTGCATCTCCGTGCTTCCTTAACATTTTGAACATCGGTTCGCAGGTAAGTGTTAACTGGTTGATAAAGCGAGCGATGTAGTTGATGCGTCCTAAGAAGCTTCGTACTTCTCTTTCGGTGCTGGGAGCAGGTAGCTCTTGAATTGCCTTTATCTTATCAAGGTCCCCTTCTATGCCCTTGTTGCTGATAATGAATCCTAACAACTTTCCGGAGGTCACTCCAAAGGTACACTTAGCTGGGTTTAGCCGTAGCTGAAATTGTCTCAACCTTTCGAATACTTTCTTTAGGATGTCTACATGATCTTGCGTTCCACGGGATTTGGCTATCATGTCGTTGACATATATTTCCAATTCTTTATGCATCATGTCATGGAAAAGGGTGATGACAACACGTTGGTAAGTGGCTCCTACATTTTTTAATCCGAAGGGAATTACTTTGTAGCAGAAGGTTCCCCAGGGCGTGATGAAGGTTGTCTTCTCACTGTCTTCGGGTGCCATCTTGATTTGATTGTATCAAGGAGAACATGTCGTTACTGGCGGCACTATCCACCAAGATGTCGATGTGGGGAAGCGGGAAGTCATCCTTAGGGCTGGCTTGATTAAGATCCCGGAAGTCCACGCACATGCGGACTTTCCCATCTTTCTTAGGCACTGGCACTATATTGGCAATCCATTCTGGGTACTCGGCAACTCTCAAGAAACCCGCATCTAGTTGCTTGGTAACTTCTTCTTTGATTTTTAAAAGGATGTCTGGATGCATCCTTCGAAGTTTTTGTTTGACAGGTTTAAACTCAGGCTTCAATGGGATGCGATCTCAACTATCCTGGGATCAAGACCTGGCATATCGGCGTATGACCATGCAAATACGTCCGAGTAGTCTTTGAGGAGGGAAATCAACCTTTCTCTCTAAGTTGTGTCCAGGGTAGTTCCGATCTTAACCAGCTTCTGATTCTCATTGCTTGCCCTCAAATTTACTTCGTCCAATGCCTCCCGATGAGGGGTTATTTCCTCTTCCGAACTTTCCAGTAAACGGGCCAATTAGCAGGGGATTTCGACCTTGTCTTCGGTTGTGATGACTATTTCTTCGCCAGTAAAGACAGGTTTTATCAAGACAATCCGAACTAATATTCATCCTGAAAATAAAATGCAAAAAAGAAGAGATGCGTAAAATGAAAATTGCATATATATTGATTTTTAACAAAGGGGAACATGAGTGCCTACAAAAATATTTTCGTAAGAAAATGTGCAAACATATTTTTTTTTCAAAAGGAGTAATTACGGAGAGACATCCGGAAGCATGGTGATAGTCCAGTTGCACACAAACTCCCCTAACTTCTTTATGAAAATGACTGAACCAGGCGACGATTCTTCTTCTCCCAAAGTGCAAATACGGAGGTCCGATACCCTGATCAGACTTTCATTAATGGTTTCAGCTGCGAAGGGGAACGTGGTTCTGATATGGGGGATCTGCATTTTACCACTTGGCGCAGAACGTCCAAATAGCTTAGCCCGCTGTCTTTCTTTCTTTTCTTGGGCAATCTTGGCAAAGTCGGCCTCGCTGGGTGGTACCCCAAACCAAAGCGGTCTCCGAAGCTCTTTGGAGATGCCCAACCTTTTGACCCTTGTAACTTGGCCCCCAGCCTTTTTCCTAGTTGGAAATTTTCCTTTGGTATCAACTTAGTGGTTGTTTCGGCCATTTTAGATTTTGAGGCTTAAAAAATGGGGGATCTTTCCTCTATCCAACCCGCGTTGACGATTTCAAAGGCTTGAAAAGAGCTCTCCAAGGTTTCAGCAGTCTCAATGTAAGGCACGGATGAATGTTTGGCCAGGATCAAGGCTTCCTCTGCCTTTATCGTGATGAGGGCATTGTCTTTGACGTACTTGAGGCACTGATGTAGGGAAGAGGGGATGGCTCCTGCCGAATGGATCCACGACCGTGCTAGCAGCATGCTATAAGCGGGTTGGATTTCCATGATCTGAAATGTCAAGGTGAAAGTATGGGGCCTGATGACCATATCCAATTCAAAATTCCCGATGATCTCTCGAGTGGTGCCATCGAAAGCCCTAGCCATCATTCCGTTAGGTTTCATGTGAGAAAAATCAACCGGTAGTTGTTCGAAGACATGCCTAGGCATGACATTTAGTGCGGACCCGTTATCAATCAAGGCCTTTGCTATGACATGTCCCTTGCATTCTACCGTGATGTATAGGGCCTTGTTGTGACCTCTTCCTCAGGGTCGATCTCTCCTTCAGAGAAGGAAATGCTGCTTAGGGCTTGAATTCTTCCGACAAGGTTTTCCACCCCTTCCGTGGTGATATCGTTAGTCACGAAGGCTTATTTCAAGACTTTTAAGAGAGCTTGACGATGAGGTTCTGAAGTAAGGATTAGCTCCATGATGGAAATGCGAGCTGGGGTTTTCTTTAGCTGTTCGATGATGCTGAACTCGCTCAGTTTCATAATTTTGAGGAACTCAGCTGTCTCGCCCTCGGTTACAGGATCTCTTCGTGGATCAAAGGATTTTTTTCCTTTGGCCTGTCGTTGTTTCTTTACTTCTTCCGATATGTAGCATCTTTCGGTGCTGTTCATTCCCCCGATATGAGAGGTTTCACCGATAGCGAGCCCTGTTGGTGCGGCGACAGGAGGAGTCGTGGCCACCGTTTATCCGTAGTTAAATGGGACTGCGTGTAAGTCTTGGCTAGGAGTATTCATAGCGAATGTGAACACCACTTTGCGTGGGGTTGTAGCTGTATTCCCGATTTGGGCCACATATTCGAAGGAATAGGGTGCTGGAGAATCGTCCCCAATGGTGTTGATTACTCCTTGGGTTTTTCCTTCGGTCTGAATGTTCCCGAATGTTGTAAGTTGCTTGACTTTCTACCGAAAAAGTCTGCAATCCGGGGTTTCCTGCTTGCTTTCCCCTTGGCAAAATAGGCATTGGGCCTGATTATTCTCTTGGTATGGCAGGTGTCCATTTTTAGCTAATGCAAAGAACAGTTCTTTGTTGGGCGCTTCCTTCACTAAAAGGTGAGAATCGTCGATTGCTTCGGTAAAAATGCCGTTCACCCCAGGATTATGGTGCGACAGAGGACTGGTCGCCACATCAGGACCCTTTGCTAAACCTTCGGAAGAGATTCGTCCATGTTTGGTCAAATGATCGACCTTTTCTCTAAAGGTGTAACAGTCTTTCAGGGAGTGTCCTCGGGTTCCGGCGTGATATTCACAGCTAACCTTTGGATCATACCAGCTAGGGTAAGGAGTTGGTTGAGACGAGAGTGAGGATGGTGTAATCTGCCCATCTGCCAGGAGGCCTGCGTAGATTTCCTTCAAAGGAAGCGGGGGAGGTGACCACGTCAGTGAAGGGTATGATTCGGAATCCGGGTTTTCCCAAGAGGATGGTAATGGCGCTGCACTAGAATGGGAGGGCGGTGCAGAATACCTGACAAGATAGTTGAATTTCTCGGAAGGCTGGCCTAGGGTGTCAATCTCAGGGTCACCCTCATCGCGGCGCGTGGAGAACCGTTTGTATGACGAAGTCGATCTGTTCTTTTGGATGATTTGGAGTGGGGTTCCCTTAGAGTTATGCAGGATAGGAAATCCTTCTCCGATGGCGTTAATGGACCCTTTCCCGTGGGTCACTTTCTGGGTTTGTATTACTTCGAAACCCGAGAGTTGTCTCACCTTTCTTGAAAACAACTCGCAGCCTTAGATCTTATGACCGTTGTTTCCCTTGCAGTACATGCAGTGACTTGGATGGCTTTTTGAGTATAGTATATATCCTCCTCGAGCTAGGGCTAGGAAAAGTTGTTCTTGTGGCGAACTTGATAGCAAAGAAGGAGGGTCGTCGCTTTCTCCTACTGAGATGGCGTTTACCCTCTATTTCCTTGAGAATGATTGGGGAGAGGGTTGGTGGGATGTGTTGGGTCCTTTAGCTAATCCTTCGAAAGATACCCACCCGCTTTTGATCAAGTGATGAACTTTTGCTTTGAAGGCGAAGCAGTTCTCCAGAGTGTGACTTGGGGATCTAGCGTGGTATTCGCATCTTACGTTGAGATCATACCATTTTGGGTACGGAGGCAATTGGGGCTGAGCTGGAACTGGTACGATCTGCCCAGCTGCTACGAGATATTTGTAGATTTCTCCCGCGGGAAGAGGAATAGGAGGCAAAGGCTCTCGGTTCCACCGATTGTTTGACGTGTTTTGGTTATTTGGGTCCTTTGGTGGGTTATATGGCTTAGGTTGCATGGGTTGTAATGTTTGTGCTGGAGGTGGTAGGAAATGTAGAGATAGTGAAGGATTTTGAGGCGCGATATTAGCAACGGGTGGTGAGGCAAACGGAAAGAATGTGGGTTGATATAGCGGTGGCGGATGATAGGGCGGTGGCGATAGATAAGGCGGAGCTGGTGGAAATGATTGCATGTGATTAGCTTGGGGAGCGACAAATCCAACATCTCTTTTCACGACGGGCGCTTTCTTTGATGCAGACTTTGGTGCCGAAGTTATGATTCGTCCGGACTTAATCCCCTGCTCGACTCTTTCGGCAATTAGGACCATGTCGGAGAAACTATTTGAAGGATTCGAGATCAGGTAGGTGTAGTAGGGAGCTTTGAAGGTGTGCAAGAAAATTGATAGGAGTTCCTTGTCACTTAAAGGAGGAGAGATTCTGGAAGCCAACTCTCTCCATCTCTAAGCATAGGTTTTCACGGACTCGCCGATTTTCTTTTCCAAATCTTACAGGTCGGCGCGGTCGGGAGCTTCCTCCATGTTGAATTTATATTGTTTGAAGAAGGCATCGGACAAGTCTCTCTACGTCCTGATCCTAGCTCTGTCTAGACCCATGTACCAAGTTAGGGTGTGCTTGGTTAAGCTTTCTCGAAATAGATGAATCAACAATGGCTCGTTGTGGATCATCTCTGCCATCTTATTGTAGTATGCTCTGAGGTGGGTCTTTGGGCACTCGACCCCAGTATACTTTTCAAAGTCGGGGATCTTGTACTTCGGTGGTATAACGATCCTGGGGACCATGCACATATCGGCGGGACCAGTAGGGTCAAACGGATCGGCCCCTTCGATTGCTCTGAGTCTTTGTTCGAGCAGATTCAGTCTGTCACTTTTCGGTTTCTCGGCCATAATGGGGTTAGAACCGAAGGGTAGTAGAGGTTCCAACGAGAACTAAGGTTCCTATGAAGGTGTCAACCCTGGAAGTCGGGATCCTCTTGCTCCTGCCAAAGGTATTCCATCGAGGCGATCTCCCCTTTTTGCATGTCTATCTCGGCCTCTAAAGCTGTAATCCGGCTTTGCAGTGTCTGGCTCTACCTGCCCCTAAGTCTCCGCGAGTAGTCAAGATCCTTATCACCGAA
Organism: Viola odorata; assembly: GCA_963691705.1. NCBI lineage: Eukaryota > Viridiplantae > Streptophyta > Magnoliopsida > Malpighiales > Violaceae > Viola > Viola odorata. Next base: position 44,389,258 of record OY829545.1, on the reverse strand, counting down.
TTTTTATCTTCAATTATGGTACTTGATGCTTCTTTCTTGCGGATCTCGTTGTTCAAGCATTCCTTAAAGTCCCTGAGGGCCACTTTCTGTTTTGTCGCTTGTATGCCGAGAATGTCCTTACTACGCCTTTCTAACTCATTCATCTGGACTTCTAGGTAACATTGATGGGCTTCGGCATCATCCCTTTCCTCTGCCATCTGATCTTGTTCTTCTTGCGCTGCTCGCATCTGTTCCACTACTTGAGCGTAAGCCATGACATTCATTCCTTCGCTCACTTGAGATTCCCCTTCTTCTTCCATTGGTTTTTGATTTTCTGGGTGGGGTAAGACATTTCCGTTAACTCGTCTGAACCTCCACTGTGGATATTCCGGTATCGTTGCTACAGGGGCAACACGTCCCTTGAGACAAAAGGGTGAGTCCAGTCTTAGGCGTATAGCTGAATGTTTTGATTTTCCCCGGTGTGTGGCAGGTTTGACCTTGTCATGCCGAATGTCACGGAGATTACTTGGGTGATGCAAAACTGTCTGAGGACGAGGGCGGGGCAATAGTAAACACACCCCCATGCTTCGATCAAAGGAACCCAAGGTAAGGGTCCGCAACAGATGATGGGATCGGAGGCCTGCAACCATTTGGCGTGCCAATTGAAGTCTTCTCCCGAGAGGTTTATGAATCTGTCAACCCAGACATCTTTATTCTCCATCTCCCATTTATCTATGGTCGTTGCGTTGATAACTCTGAGTAAAGGGTACGATCTTATGTAGCTTGCAAAGAATATGGATTGATCTGGTGTCTGTTTGAAGTGGCTAACCAACCATACTGTTAACAACTGGGTACAACAGGTAAGTCTTCCTTTCCCTTTCCTTCGATAAGAGTCCAGAGAGCGAAAAGTCTCGGCCAAGATGGTTGTTGTAGGATTGATGGTGTTTGCCTCCATCTCGTAAAAGACATTGGCTGCTGCAAAATCGATGGCGTTCTTCATTTTAGGAAAAAGGACGAATCCTACGATGGCGAAAGCCAGAATCCTTAAGCGATTTTCCCCATTGGACAACTGAAATCGTGCTTCAATATCTGACCAGCACCAGAAGTAGTCACCTTCTCTGACACGAGTAGTGATTCCTAACAACTTATCAAGCCTTATTTTGACACTCGAGGAGTTGAGTCAAACATTCTGGTATATGGCCGATATAGGAGATGTGAGGCACATCAGAGCTGAATATTCCTCTAGTGTGGGAGTCAAGTCTATCCCTTTGTCGAAAGAGAAGCACCGATAATAGGGATCCCAGAATTTTAGGGCTGCCCGAATTCAACCCCAATCAGTCTTCACATCAACCAGGGTCAGTAGTTTTCCTTAACTACATTCAAACTGTGTCTCCTCATCTTGAGTTAACTCATTTCTTAGCTTTCAAATCCTAGTTAAGTCAAAATCTATGACTTCTACTTTGACCTTAGTGGTAATGTCAGGGGTGAACCCAGGTTCCAACAGGTCTCCTCGCGTGGCCTGATCGTCGAAACTTCGTCCCCCGAAAATATCAAGTGAAAGTAGTGTAGGTGCTGACATATCGAATGAGCAAAACGGGACTTGTGGGACAAAAATAAAATTTTAAGTGCAAAGTAACCTGTATGTATAAGAAATTTACAGTTCGTATAAAAGAAAAAATTATGACAAATGAAAATCATGGCAACAAGATAGATAGAGCCACGACAAAGCAGATATGATCATGATGCATGTGCTGGGGCACTGATTCCGACTTTTCTAACTGGCTTGAACGGTTCCTGGATGATACCATGAAAAGGTCCCTAAAGTGTCATTCGGCGTCCCGATTCCTTGCGAAATCGTGTGACCTTTCGACTATCTTTAGGGGTTCATCCGAGTTGGGATTGGTGAACACTACCTAGGACATGTGTCCTAGGGCATCACTACTACCCTCCTAATTTGGTAATTGTCCCCGGGGTGTAGGGCACTATGAAATGCATATGACAATTGATACCAAAGCGAATAAATAAACAAACCAGCAATTTATCAAAGCGGGTAAATAAACAAATAAACACCTCTATAAAAAAAAAAAACCGGCTCCGACCCTAAAGTCCCCAGTGGAGTCGCCAAACTGTCGTGCCCCGAAAATAAAAATATTCACGAGTATACGACGAATCTGAGACCTTACGATGCTCGGCATGAAAGGACGCCTCGCAACATGCAATGAAGTCGCCTCCCTAATTTTGTTTCTAGGCTTAGGGAACCTAATCGTCATGGCATAAAAAAATAAAATATATAGAAAACTAAAGGCACCCGAGTCACATCCGAAAATGGTTACCGGTTGATAAAAGAGGTGTTTAAAAGAGTTTGATAAAAATGCGCTTTAAAAGGGGGTCCTCAGAGGAATCATCACTTTCCTGTGGCGTTTGGACGATCCAAACGCATCATGTTCTACTCCATTTGTGATAGGATATGTAAGGAGAAGAAGTTATCTCAGGTGGTGCGAGAGGTTCTTATTAAGTCTGTGATACAATCCATTCCCACGTGCATTATGAGTTGCTTTGAGATCCCTAAGGTTGTCTGTGATGAAGTGAAAAAGGCGAGTAGGAGGTTCAAGTAGGGTGGTACTAGTGATGAATGAAAGAGTCATTGGTTAGCTTGGCATATGATGTGCAAGTGAAAGGCACTTGGGGGGTTGGGTTTTTGACAAATTCTTGAAATCAATCTCGCCTTACTGCAAAAGCAAGGTTGGTGGTTGTGCAAAGCTTCAGGTTATCTTCTGGCTAGGATTATAAAGGCAAAATACTTTTCTTGAGTAGATTTCTTCTCGGTTTCTATTGGGCACCGACTGAGTTATATTTAATGAAGTATTATGGTGGGAAGGGAGGTGCTTAGGAAGGAGTGTTATTGGCGGATAGAGGATGGGAACTCGGTTAGGATTTGGCATGATCCATGGCTTCCATGGGGTCCAAATGGCCTGGTCTGGTTGCCTGTATTTGGATTACCAGAGACGGCTAGGTGGCAAAGCTTATTTATAGGGAGAACGTGTTGAAAATGCATGTTAGTGAATGGCATTTTTTCTATGCAAGAGGGTTTTGTAATCTTAAGACTACCACTTAGTTGGACTGGGATGAAGGACTCTTTTGTGTGGCGAGGTACTCATTCAGGTTGCTAGTCGGTCCACAGTGAGTACCACCATCTGATGGCGAGTGAGGACCTAAATTCAATGGTCAGTCATCTCCAAGGTTGGTGGAAATTCCTTTGGAGTTTGAAAATCCCCCCCAAGATAAAAAGTTCCAATATGGAGGCTTGCTCATGGGTTGCTTCCTACAAGGGATAATTTGATTCGTCGGGGTATAGTGGTTGACCTAGGATGCCATTGTTGTGAGCGTGGCATTGAGTCAATGGCACATTTGTTATTGTGGTGTCCGTTTGCGGTTTAGGTTTGGGTTAAGGTGACTGATTGTGTGCTTATTTTACATCAAATTATCATCTCTTTTAGTTATAATCGAGGTGATGATACTGCTAATTTGAGTTCAATTCCCTTCTTTTTCCAAGGAGAAACCAGAAAAGATGAATCAGAGGAAAAGTAGTAAAAGAACCCAGAAAAAGAGAGCAAACATAACCAAGTGGTGATAGAAGACACAAACCAGGAGCAACCCTAACTCTTCCCTAGGCCTAGGGAAGAGAGTGTAGCGATGTTTACCCACGACCTAGCATGGACACCTGCACAGTGGGGTTACAATTGTGCTTGGCACGAAGGAAGGAGAGGAAGCGCGTGCAAAGACCTCTAAAGAAGTTAAAAGTTATCTTGAACTAGGAACCGTATTATAATTATTCCTTGTAGGATACAAACAATGATTGTCTTTTGTTTTTAACTAGGATAAGGAGACTTGGACCTATTTAATCCTTCCTACATCTATTGAGAAGGGAGATTAGACTAGAACTTCATCCCGGTCTCCACTCCAGAACACATTTTTGACATTTGCGATCTCTATTTCTCTTTCAATTAAGGATTTCATTTTGGTTAAGTTTTATATTTACGTTTCAATGATTATTATTATGCATTCTAGCTAAGCTTTTTATTCCTATTAAAGACAATAAGGTTCATGATTCATATTATTGTGAGATCTAACTATTCTTCATAAAAACTATTTTGCATTTCCTCTCTTCTGAATTAACACTATTTTAGCCTTGTTAAATTTTGGTTTGGCCAGCCTAGGTTTTAACCGTAAACAACTAGATCTATTTCAGCATAATAGTTGTTCTTTGAGACTAGAGAAAGAGAACAATTTGGCTTAAAGTGACAAGTGAACTGTTCCCTTGGCCAAGGGAAATCTCTCCTAGTTTTTATCAATTGACTGTTTAAATCCTATAAGTGAACCTTAGGGTTGCAAGAAGATTAGGGTCCTTAATAGAGTATCTCTTTAAGTGACTTGATATAGGAGGAGAGTAGGAAGTCAAAGTGAACCTGATTTCTATATCTTCCCTAAAAAATCAGTTTCGAATCATGACCTTGAGAAGTCTTTAGCGGGAATCTTTCACCGTAATCTTAGTATTAGTTTGATAGTATTTTCATCTTGAAAACACCCTCTCTATTTACTTTGTTTTTATCACAATCAGTCATAATTAGAAAACTCAGATTGGACTAGTGTTCCCTGAGGAGCGATCCTCTTACCACTGTGCACAATATCTTTTGTCATTAAGGGTTAAGTTGCAATCATTTTATTTTTGACGGATCAAAGGGTTGGAAAGGTTGTTTGTGAACTGGTTGGTCTGGGTTAGTAAGAGATTGACGAGGATGATTATGAGAAATTCATTCAGTGTTGTGGTTATTGTGGATGTCACGAAACAATAAAATTTTCAAGTAAAAAGAGGAGTCACCTCTAGAAGTTCTAATTAAAGGAGGGAAGCTCCTAATTAAGTATAAAAAATCCTCGAGGGATAAAAGTCCAGGCCATGAGGTGGCCCCAGATATGGTTGTATAGTAGTGGAACCCTCCAACTCGAGGAGGTTTGAAGGTTAATATAGATGCGGTAATTGTCCAATTAACGATAGGATTGAGGTTTGTGGTAAGGGATGAGAGGGGTTCTTATAGATTGGCTGGGGCAATTTATGTGTAGGGTTGTCATCAAGCAGCCTCATGCATAGCCACACACCTACATGAGCGGACCTACCAAGCCCCATCAGTCAAGCCACGCAGGAAAGTCCTTGGAGGGAATTTTTGGAAGACTAAGGTAATACTTAACTACTATAAAAGCCAAGAAATAGGCACTTTAGGTATTTGGTTTTGTCAAATTGAAATAGTGAGTTTTTACTCCTCTCTTTCAAGAGCTCAATCTAGGTTAGGCAAGCCTAATTGATACCAAGTAAATTTAGAATTTCCATTGTATTTTATATTCTCTACTAGGTTACTTAGAATTTATTCCTAAGGGTTAGTAAGTCATATGAGAGATCCTTATAATCTTTATAGCTAGGTTGTTCAAGTTTGTTCTTGAAAGGGTTGGCTTGATTGCAAGTTAATTTTATTAAAATTTTGGTTTCTTTTTTGTCCTTGTATTTCTTATTTATTCTTGTGTTCTTGCTCCTTGCTTGGAAATATAGCCTCTTCATGCGGACTACATTCTACTCTTAAGTCAAGGATTCGGCCAACTAAACCATTGAGCTCCTCCAACTTCAAGCTTCCGCACTCCAACATCTTAACCTCTCCAAATCTAAGCTCAAGCAAGGCTTAAGCGTAGCCGAACCCTCATCACGATAAATTAGGGAGGAGCGAGACTAGCTTAGTGCTATTTCTAGATGAATGAGTTATGTCGCCTGAAGAAATGAGCGCTTAATATAGTTGCCTTTTGAGAGGTATGCATTATTTTCATTTAGTTGTAATCTAACAAATGTCTCTTGATGAATTTTTATGCATTCTTAAAATTTTTGCCCCTAGTTTCAGGTATGGATTTGGGAGTATCTGAGGCTTCATATTCCTGAGAGGAATATTCCTCATTTTATCGTAGAGATATTCTATAGTCGGATTTTAAAAAGCAACCTAGCGTATATCATGATGACGCGTCGGTGCAAGCCATTCATCCTACCAGGTATTCATTGTCTACTTTCTTTATGCAAGATGGAATTTTTTTATGAATTAACCCATAATCTTCCAATCAGGTCAACATAAGAGTTTTCGGTGATGGCTGGTTCCCATTAACCCATAATAGAGCCCTTTCTGTGCAGTGTGATCATGTAAGGATTGTCTTGCATGGAGTCAGTAGACATGTTTTGTATTTGGGCAAGAGGATATGCCTCCAGCTTATGGTTGGTGTGGAGATGATCCCTTAGGACCCACCTCACGTCATTTTTTAGTGTGGATGAGCAAGCGTAAACACCACCCAGTTTATGGCCTAATTTTAGGCACCTTTTATGATCATGGTGATTATGAGGCTTGAAGGAATGTTAACCTCATGGGTCATTTGACCACGAGTGATGATGATGAGGTGGAGAACCATGATGACGATGATGGTAGTTGCTCTGACTCAGTTGGTAGGACAGGTTCACCTTGGTCATTTAGTAGGGGAAACTGGTAGTTCCCTTGGTTCTTGGTGCTGAAGATCTGATCCACTTATGACGTGTGTTTTATGTATGATTTTTCTCCTCTTTCTTAGTCTTATTTCGAGCATGATACTGCACATGGTGCTTGATACTTTTGGTACTTCCGATGATTCGGACCCCCAATCCCCACTGCCCGTGATAGAAATGGAGGAGACTCGAGGAGATACCTCGCCTCCTTCTTACGTCCAACGCTTCATGACCGATGAAGGGTTGCACGCCAAGACTGTCGTTGCCCTACCCCTGAAGCGGAGGTTGGAAACCCAGGGGTTCCGTGCAGCCGTAGAAAGGCGCATTAGGAATAATATAGATTTTCCCTAACCTTTCTTGGCCAGGATGACTCCTGTCTTGGCCCATCCTCCAGTCCAGACGCCATTCGTTCCAATTCCTACCACCATCATAACAACAACTGCAACCACCACTACCGATCCTTCGGTCGAAAGGCAGAGAAAAGGAAAAGCACCAATGGCGGATATCGCCCCAAACCGAAACCTGAATTCCAAGGCCAGTTAGAGCCTCCCACAAATTCTAGCTCAGGTAACTTACCACTCCTAACTTCTCCCTCTTAATACGGGGGATTGTTGAACTTTAATGCAGAGCGCTATGAGAATATGTTTTCTCATCGCCTAAATCAAGGTTCAATCACTCCTTGTGTTATCCTTGATGATGAACTAATGTATCACCTAGGATTGCATGCTAGGCTTAGACAGATGGTCAATGATATTGGGTGGGGACCTATTTTCTTCCCCACTAAGCCTGTTTATTATGAGTTGTGTTTGGAGTACCACTCCACTTTCTAGTTTGATTACCACGCCCTGAGTATGAAATACGGGGAACGCCCCAATATCCCTACGGGAAATGTGATTAAATTCAGATTGTGTGGACAGTGGCATTACCTTAGCTTGCATGAGTTTGATGTGATGCTAGGATTTGTACACAACTACAAGGACTAGCCTAGCTGGTATCCTTCGACCCTCTATAAGACCCCTGAGGACTGGGATGCAACTAGAGTCTTTAGGACTCTAACGAAAGATCCTCAAGCTGAATTTATTGCCTCGTTCAAAGCTTCAAAGCTTTGTGATCCAGCCCTCAAAATTCTCCATAGAATCCTCTCCATCAACCTCTTTGGCAAGACTCAAGAGTCTAGCTTCCTTTCTAGAGATGAAATTTTCATTCTCTAGTGCCTACAGAATGGTGTTATGGTGAGCCTAGGCTACTGGATAGCTAAGCAGGTTGGTTTCTCAATCACTAACATGGTCCTAGGTTCCCTACTAACTACCCTTGCATACCCAACTGGCCAAGTGAATGTTGCTACCCTAAATGAGTGCCTTGCACGTAAAATGCTTGATCTTCCCTTAACCGAATGGGACTTTTCCATTTGGAACAAGGCATTGTTTATTACAATGTAGGTACTACACCAAGGGAGCAGAGGATTTTTGGCACTTTTACAGGGCTGTTCTAGCTAGCAATACTGAGAATCTTTACAGGACCAACAAAACAAAGAAGATTGGCAGAAGAAGCAGCTGCTAGGCAGAGACCAGCCCCAGCTGAACATCAGAATGATCAGGATGTTACTCTTGGCCAATCCCAATGCCAAGAGTAGCTAGTTGCCCCCTCTTCTACCCCAGCACCTTCTACTGGAACAACAAAAAACCAATGCTTTACTCCAATCCATTCAGGGCACCCAAGAAAAATCCTTCCTCCTGAACCAGAACATCCTAGATTCCCTGCTCCTCTTGCACCATAAGTTTTAAGAATCCCATGCTCCTGTTCCTCCCATGCCTTCTGGACCTTTCCACCAATTCCCCATTGATACAGACTCAGAGTCTGAATGACTGCCCCTAGGTCATATCTTTCCTTTTCTTTTTGTATATACATTTCTGACTTTATTATTATATTTTGTGTGATTGCATATTTTTGTATTTTTTTTCCTACCTCTCTCACAATGAGGACAATGTGTCCAATAACTGTGGGGGAGGAGCTTTACATTTGTTATGTGTGATCATTTGTGATTGTTTTTTGTTTTTCATGTGAATTTATTGTCTTGAATGTCTTAACTGTTGCATGAGTTAGACTTACTTTTTGGTAATTTTTAGGTCTGTTTTAAATTTTCTTGCATGATTTTTATGCTAAATTTTTATGTGTTTTTAGATAGATTGCATGTTTTGTATTGTTTTCAAAAATCAGAATCCATCTTGTCTTTAAACATCTTATCCATTCACATAGAAAGCAAGAATGCCTTATTTCATGACTCCATACCATACTGCTAGGGCAATAAAATTAGGTTAACATTTCCAATACCTATAAGAGTACGACTCCTGGTATCTTTAAACATCCCTCACCTATATAGACTCATGATTTTGGTGCTTAACACCAGAATCTCTAAGTGAGACATTCATCACTGTTTTGTCTTACCTTGAAAATCTATGACACATAGAATTGCCTTGCAATTTTTAAATAAGCCCTTAAAAATGAATGTTTGCAATTGTTCTGATATTCTTGCCTCATTAAGTGAGAGTGTCTAGAGAATTACTTTGAAAGAACAAAAATGAGCAGCATGTAAAAAGAAAAGAAAAAAAATACAATTTGTCCTGGTGTTCCTGCCTCATTAAGTAAGAGCATCCAGGAAACTATTCAACGAATCAAAGATTCATGTAACATGCTGGGAACAAGTAAGGCTAAAAAATGTGTTTAAAAGGAGGCGGTCTGTGTAGAATAGGAATAAAAGGAAGACAGAATGGTTTTGTTGTGTTTCAGTTTGCATGATTTTTCCATGGAGCACCTGATTTATGACTATGTAGATGTAGGATGTTTGAGCATTCCATGTGATGAGATGGTTCCTTGACTACAAGTGTTTCCTGATTTTGATTTTTTCTGTGCGTTTTGTTTTATTTTTGAGTCAGTGTGCTTAGGGGCAAGCATTAGGCTAAGTGTGGGAGGGCTTGATTGAGCACTAATTGTAGTAGTTTTTACTACCTATTCTCTTGCAATTTCAAATAGTATGCTATTTATTTTGCTGTGAATCATTCAATTATTGCAGGAAATAGCCTTGGAGAGGCAGGGAGCGAAAATGAGGAGAATTAGGCATGATTCTGGGCTGATTTGGAGCAAGAAGATTCTTGGTTGCTTTCTTGACCAAGACTGGACGTGAGCATGTCTCTTGACCAAGACAAACATGCTTGGCCAAACCTCACTTGGAGAAATCTTCAGCGCAGACAGCGGATTAAAGGCGCTGGCATATGATTTTCCTGCCTTGACGACTGAAACATTAATGACGGACGGATTGAAGATGCGTCCTGCTATTTTGATCTAATAAGATCTTTTTGTGAGGAAGAGAGAAATTCAAATACAATTTAGATTTTATTAGGATATGATTTTCCTTTATTTTCGCCGATTAGCTATTTTCTAGGGATATTTATACTTTCCTTAGGTTTTGGAGAGAGCCGTTCGGGACTGGTGTGCATCTCCCTCTCCGATTTTCGACCACCATTTTCACATATACTTTGCTCCTTCGGCAACGAAAGATTATTATATTTTCAATACATTGTTTTTATTTTATTATGAGCATGAGTACCTAAGTACATGTTTCTTAGTAGAGGCACTTAAGCATGAGCATGAGTATGCATGAGACCTAACCGATCTTACTAATCTTTGAATCTGCATTTAATCAATTTCATAATTATTCTTAACGTGTTTCTGTTTGATATTAGATCTGGCCAATTTAGTGTTGAATAGACAATACGGCTGTCATTTCTCTTAGCCATGGATTATTGACTAAGAGGATCGAAGTAGACACCTACGCGCTAACGGGAGTCCGTGAAACGGTAGGGAGAAAGGTTAATCATATCCAGTCCCGACTGACACCTAAGGATACTAGTCTGGAGTTGTCTTCCCCTAACTATTCATCAGCCAATTCAGTAAACCCTTTAACCAACAAGGTACTAATTGGTTAGGCATCATCTCTAAGAGTACTTGAGGTGGTGTTGATACAGAAGGGAAGGAGGGATCATAAGCGTACCTTGATCCAATAGCAACTGTGTATGTTGAAGATGAATACTCCTATATTGATGATTGTATCTCATGTCTCATAGCTGGCAACCTCTATTAGGAATCTCGCTCCCATTTGATTTCTATTTCTAAATTTGCCGTTTTGACCAAGAACATCATTCTTGGCCAAGACAGTTACTTGCTTTATTTAATTTCTCATTTTAGTCTTAATACAAAAACCTCCAATTTCACCTAAGTGTTAATTCCATTATTACAAGTTCACACAAAAGTCATACTATATAGCTCTCTGTGGATCGAACCTCTTACTACTATCTACAATTTACTTGTTCTTAGTAGCAAGTTGTAATTTATATTTATTTTTGACGGATTCGACACCCATCAAGGGTTCTAATCATCCTTTACGGTTGGGTTAGGAACTTAATTGGGTCAGTTAGTTACTTATTCGCGTTTGAAGAAGGATTCCTTGAGATAGATCAACAACAAACATTTCCTAAGAAATCAGGAACGTATCTATCGCACCCCCTTTTTCGTCGAAAATGGGTTTAGGTTCGGGACAGATGCTAAGCATAAATGGATGCTTCGCATAATGCAATGAAGTTGCCACCCTATTTTCTAAGGTTTAGGGAACCTAATCGTCATGGCATAAAAAAATAAAAAAACTAAGGCACATGTGGTCTAAACCAAGTATTATGGACTTGGGAAGGTGTTAGGCACCCAAGTAATATCCTTAAAAAGGTTACCGGTAAAAAGGTGTTTGAAAAACATTTTTGACATGAAAATGAGTAAGTAACCGGAAGTGTTGTCCAATCCTGCGCACGGAAACGCGCCACTTTTCAATCATTTACGGAGTAAATTATCGCAAAGTGTCAAACGAAATCCTGTTACGAATATCGGGCCACCTTCTAGTTGTCCATGGGCCCTCAAAGGTATTCATCGCTCTAGTGTTTTGTTATTTCCGATCGGGACTATAGGGACTGATTAATCATTTCTGGTCGAGACTGATTAATCGTTGGTTTTTTTACTAAAGCGAGAGCCCTCTTTATCATCATCGGGCCATGCATGATTAATTAATTGCTACATGATCCTATCATGGATAAAACTAACATCGTACCATTTTAATGAATGCAAATAACCGTGTGGGATCGAAGCCACCATGCTCATATATCAATGCAAAATAATTAATTTCATGGTATAAAAGCAAGTGATTTAAACAAGTAAACATGTGCATTGATTTTATCATGCATACGAATATGATATGAGATTTTTAACCTTTTTTTATCACATGCATATAAGTAATATTTGCGGAAAACATTGAATAAATAAAAGAGGCTAGAAAGCGTACTTGCATTGCGTGACCTTGATCTACCTTACAAAACGAAAGTATTAGCGATAGTTCAATCGAAAATAAATAAAGAACAGGTAAAATAAACATTTAATTAATTTTAAAAAAAAGCACACGATTAATTAAACATGACAAAATAATTTAAACAAGTCATTATTTATTGCATGTGAGCATACGAGCATTGGTAAATAATTAACATGGCAAAAATTACGAAAATAGCATACGAATATTTCATATGATTTAAACACAAAAGTTTACGAAAATTAAATGGGTCGGGCCCCATATCTTTGTCCAAAACAGCAGCTGGGCTTGGGATGAAATCAAGCCCAACTTTCATTTAAAACCAAGATGGGCTTGTGATGAAATCAAGCCCATTACCTTTCCTTCTTCCTTTCCCGCCTACACTCCTTCTTCTTCCTTTCTTTCTTCTTCCATCAACCCAACAGTAGCAATTTAAGCATGAAAATTAAAACATGATTTTATACTCCCAAAATCGACTCAATCAACACAACAGCATGCCAGCAGATCACTCCCATGAAAACAACAAGAAATTTTAAACAAAACAGTGGCAATTTTTTATGAGTGAAAAATAAGTTATTTAACATGCATATATGGCTATTAATTAGTCAAGACCTCATACAATCAAATTGAGGCAAGGGAAATGAAATTGGCATGAAAACTAAGCATATGAGGCAAGTTTTAGCAATTTATTCATGCATTATAAGCAAAAAAGAAAATTAAAGAGAGTTTAGAGAAAGCTTGTTCCAGAAGTATGACAAGGCTTCAAATTTTGAAGAGGGAATGGTTTGCGGGAGAAGAAAAGGGAAGGGTTAAATGGTTTAATTAGGTGACCGTTGGATGGTTGACTAAGGATTTAGTCAACCAATCCAACGGTTGATTAAAAAGAGAGGAGAAAAATGTTTAGTAATTATTATGGGTTCGATTTATCAGCGCGATGGAACTGGCAAAAAAATTGAAACAAAAGCAACTACGCTACAGAGAAAAATATGACGATCGAGATGATGCGAACAAAATTTTAAGCTCAACTCTCTAAACGTATTTATTTTGACAAAGTGTCGAAAAAGCTCGTTCGGGGCCTAATAAGACAAAAAAGTGAAAGAACCAAAATGATAGATAAAAATGAAAGAATACGAAAGGACTCGAGCTGGGCCGAGAGATCATTAACGGTTAGTGAAAAATAAAAAATAAAGCGACTATAATTGATTAAGCGCGTAAATATACGGGCATGCTATTTTGTAGGTGATTAAACATGCTAGCGTCAAAATTCGGGTACCAACACCGGGCTATTAGTCGTGACAAGCAATATAATAAAAGAGTTGCAACGTAAGTCAAAATTCGGGTAGCAACAGTATCACATGAGGTTCTCGCCTTTGTTTTTGGCCTAGAATAACTTACATTGCATATTATCTCAAATGGAAGATTCCATTCAGAGGCTTAGATGATTGGAGTTGTTGTCAGTTTCTTCTTTAACTCATCGAAGGCAGTCTTGCATTGCTTGTTGAAGTCAAATTCTACTTCCTTTTGTAGCAGTCTACACATAGGTTCTGCAATCTTTGAGAATTCCTTTATAAATCGATTGTAAAGACCTACATGTCCAAGGAAAGAACGAACTTCCGTACACAGGAAGGGTAAGGTAAAAAATTTATAACATCGATTTTAGCCTTATCTACTTCTATATCTTTGTGTGATATGATATGCCCTAGGACCAATCCCTGAACTACCATAAAATGACATTTTTAATAGTTTGAAATTAAATTGTTCTCTAAACATCTTTTTAGAACCTTATTAAGATTACCCAAGCATTCATCAAATAAATTACCATAAATGGTCAAATCATCCATAAAGACTTCGATTCCCTTTTCTATAAATTCAGAGAAAATTCTTACAATACACCTTTGAAAAGTGGTAGGAGCATTACACAATCCAAAAGGCATGCGCTTGTATGCAAATGTTCCAAAGGGGCAAGTAATCCTAATCTTCTAGTGCAACATGAATCTAGTGAAAACCTGAAAAATCATCTAGACAGCAATAGTGAGTTTTACCTTACAACCTTTTCAACATTAACTCAATCATACTTTCTATAACCGGACATTCTATAACTGGATTGGACTTCTATTCTTGGCTCGGATTTCCCAACACTAGTGAACATTGAGCGGCGAGGACAAGACGTTGACTTCTTTATCAAAATCCAGCAAATAGCATACATCTCTACAAAACTCATCCTAATGTCCATATCTACAAATAGGAAGAAAATAGACACTAATTAGTAGCATCTAGGTCTAAAGTGGACAAAATATGTATAAAATACATGTTATCAGTTGTTGAGGTGCCAATAACTTTGGCTGAGATTGTTGTTGGGGAGGTTGATGTTGCTGTTGAGGTGGTCTTGGTACAAAATTTTGCAAGTTAAATGGTGGTTGACTTTGTTGAGACCAACTAAAGTTAGGGTGTTGTCTCCAAGGTTGGTTTTATTTATTGCCATAGCTTCTCTGTCCTTGATTGTAGTTGTTGATGGTATTAACTTGTGTCTCTTCATTAACTTGTGTCGCTTAGGGAAAGACTGTTCTTGGACAAAATCTTAAAAAACATAAATCTTTAACCTAAATTCCTTGATCTTTAAACTAAGGCGAAACCTTGTTCTTGTCAACTTACTTGATTCACACCTGATTACAGATGCACTGTAGTTATTTAGGATTAACCTAAATTGGCCAGATCAATAGGCGATTCATAAATAAAAATAATGATTAATTAAATATTAAAGAAATACGAAATAGAAAATAATAAGCACGTTTAGATCTCACAAAAGAACAAAATCAAAACATTTACTGTCTTCACTGAGAATTAAAAACTTAGCTACTCATGATAAACATTATAAAATTCAAAATTGAAATTGCATAAAATTGAAAAGAAATTTGTTTTACTAGTATAAAAATGATACTTTGTAATCTCCTAGCTAAAGGTGTTTTTCTAGAAAATCTGCATAAGAAGAAGAAGAGGCAAGAGAAGATCTCTAGGGCTGATCGTCAGTCAAATGAAGATTTATAATGCCTGAAAGTGTGTGCGCAATTGATAATGTGTACAGTGGTAGTCAGGGTCGAACACAGGGAATGAGAGAGACTGATTCAAGGTCTTGAATGAAATCACAGGACAAAAACACGTAAAGTAACACTCGGGGGAGGGGGGGTTTACTTGGCTAAACGAGTCAGCCAAGAGAGATTGGGGGCTAACACTTTTTACCTAAGAAAGCAGTATTCAGGACCTTGAGTTGTCAGTTCGGGGTCCCAAAGGATAAAACAAAGCAAATAAGTGAATAAATTCAGAAATAGTAAAACAGAGCGATAATCAAACACAAATAATCAGGTAGAGAAGGATCTTAGCAAAGGCATTCTTGGGTTGTATTCTGGGGCCCGATCGTCATCAGCACAAGATATTCTATTCAAGACATCATAGAAATGACATAGGGACCAGATTCCTCGGATATCCCCTATGTTTCTCTTAAGAGAAACTACCCCCCGTTTCCAAATATGAGGTAGTCTTGACAGTTTGCCATCCCTCCAGGCACGAATGCGGGAGGGTCATACTCAAACTGCCCATGAAGATAAGAAAAGACAAATCCAGAGCTAAAAGTCCCTCAGTTTGTCAGGCTCGTGACCTTGCTCTAATCAACCACTCATCCTATCTATTCAAGACCACTTCATCGCAGTCGAGACTAAACAGATGCCTACTTGTTCCATGCAATTTTCCTTCTGTATTCATCACAAAGATGGCAGCATTCACACAAAATAACAATCAGTTGATCAAGCCTCAAATTATTTCATGCGAAGATGTAATTAAAATGACAAGTAATTGAATATGGCAGCAAGAATATATTAAGCACATTAAGGCCTCGAATCTGCCCTTGCAACCCTTGAATTACCCTTGCTAAGAATTAAAGATTTAGCTACTCATACTTGAAGATGAAAAAATAATAATTAAAGAAAGCATAATAAGTAAATAAATAGATTAAGGGAAGAAGACTTTGTTACTAAAAACCGTTTGAAGCCCGACGGCAAGGTTGAAGGTGCTAACAAGAACTAGAGAGATAAATTAGAGAGAAGTCTAAGAAAAACTAGTTCTAATGATTATAAAAATTATATTATGTGTTGAGATATGTCCTAAACTACTCTTTGGATGCTCCTTATAAGCTAAAGCTCCAAGAACAAAATATCTTCAGCCTAAACTAGGGACAAAATGCATTAATTGAAAGCCTATTACAATGGATCCATGCTCCCTAAAGCACAAAGCTGAAAAAGCATAAAGTTGTCTGGTTTTCCCAGCTTTGGTAGGTCTGGATTGGGTTCGAGGGCTGAAATGGTCAGAGAGGTAGGTATTTTGTGATCAGTGCAGAGCGTCAGAAACAGTGTCAGGGAGATCACATGGAAGCTTTGGCAAGATGACACGTGAAAATGCCGCTCTTTGCCCTTCGGGGGCCCAAATGGAGAGTCCGGTTCGGGACCTTGAACGCTGCTTTGGACTCGGGACCTCAACTTTGGTCTTGAAGCTCGAATTCACCCAAAATGCACCAAAAACTCATTTTTTTGCATAAACTCCCTTTTTAGGCCTAGATCTGCAATAGTAATGAAAATAAGGATAATTTAGCAGAATCATGCCTTAAATGGGCGAGAAAATGGAGAGAAAATCATGCATAAAAATATGCTATCAAATAATCCCCACACTGTCCAATGCTCGCCCTCGAGCATTCACAAAATTTAAAACAGTCCCAAAATAGAACAGACACACCAAACCATAGCACAGAGAATAAGCATGCTTTTCAACATTCGGGACCTTGAATGAAAACAAACTCCGCTTAGATACACCTGCATCAAATCAGAAGGATAACGACCCTTAAGAAGAGACTTTTCCACATCAGCCTATTCGCCAACAGTCCTCACATGGATCGGTGTTTGCACTTACACTCGTAAACAAGGCTAGGTGTTTAAACACTCAAGTATGCAAGAAACGTAGCACAAAACCAAGTTTGCATATCAATCCGAGTACATTAGACACATGCATAGGCAATCTAGCAATCAAAAGACTATGCATCGGGGGCAAGAAGGGGAAGCAAGGAAAATAAATGATAAGAGGAAATGGAGGGAGTGGAGGAATGAAACATAATGAGAAGAAAAAGTGGGGAAGAGGGAGAGTAAGGAAATGAAATGAGGAGGTGGTTAAACCAACTCAAACCTGGAACGCTCCCTTGGCAGGAAAGAATCGAGATGGTGAGACAATGTTGCTGAGGGCGAAAGCTAGACTAGATTCTTCTTCTTCGAGGGGGATCTTTGCTTTCTTCACTTGAGACCTTGGCTCGAGACCTTGAATGGGTACTGGCTGTTGGTTTTCCTCTTCTTCTTTTTCATGATTCGGTCTTGCTCTCTTCTCTCTCTCTTTTATTTATATTTCTATTTTTCTTTTTCTTTTTATTAATTTTTTTGAGAGAGAGAGAGACCTGGATTGTTTGAGGATTGAGACCTTGTCCTTCGGGGGCTGGATATTCTGATTTCATTTCCCCACACTTATGTTTTGCTATGGATGGGAAGTGATTTTTCGTTCTGTTCTGCCCTTGATTTTAGCTTCGAGGTCTTGAATTTGTGCCAGTATTCAGGGTCTTGAATTTGGGGGATCCCCACACTTTGCTTTTGTTGCTTCATTTGTCTAGTCTAGCCCTCGATAGTGCTCCCCACAACATCGCTCACCTGCCAAGAGAAAGATCAATGAAAATTCAAATGGTTAGAATGGAGGAAAAAAAGGGGTATCGGGGTCAAGAAGGGAGAAACAGAACAGAAAAAAATGAGAGAATAATTTGATGCGAAGACTTAATCTTTTTGTTGCTTTCCTATGTCTAATCGTGTCTACACCCATAGATATCATGCAAACCTAGCCAGTACCTAGTCATGCATTCACTCAAACAATAAACATAGGCATGAAGGCTCAAATGCTCACAAGGTGCTATTTCTTGACTACTGGTGTCTAGGTCTTGAAGCAGATATAAGGTGCAGCAGGCAGAAAATGAAATATTCGGGACCTTGAATACAGTCAGCATTTTCATTTTATGTGCACAAGTCAAGTGTGTGTCCATCATTGGTCTCGGCTGCAGGCACTTCTTCGGGGCCTTGAGGGGCAGCTGAAGTGGCAGGCTGGACAGGAGGCTCGGGAGCGCTAGACTTGGGTTGGGGCCTTGAGGGGTCAGGGTACTCAAACTTGCCCTCTATCTTCCCTTTGTTATCTGCATGAAAGCTCAAGACGCCATCAGTAACACAAAAGAAACCAATCATATCCAAGGTCTTGAGACCGAGGATCTTGAAGGATTTCGGGTGCTGGCATAGGTTCAACTCTTGGGGCTTCCAAGTGTATAGGTGCGAGGCCAAGCTAATTATGATAGATCCGAGGACAGGAGATCGACCCTGGGGGGCATTCGTGATGTTGTGGACGGAGGTAGCGATCCAGTAGCCGAGGTTGACCCGTTTCTTGTGATGCATGGCCCAGAGGAAGAATAGCTCAGATTGAGCAAGCTGGCCGGAGGTCCCGAATTTTCCCACGAGGGCAAGGGACAGGAAGCGTTGCAGGATCCAGAGTGCGGGGTCTTGAATATCGTGGGCCTTAGTGTTGCGAGAGTCGAATTTGGCCTCGGGGTTCCCTGTGAGCTCCCGAAGGGTTGTGTTGTTGTTGAATTCAGCCGGGACAGTGGTCAAGGCATCCTGATACTCAGTGATAACAATCCACCTAAGGAAAAGGGTATTTTCGTCTATTGCCCTGAACTGAAAGAAGAGATCACTGTTCCCACCTTCGCGGTAGGGAGAGGGCCACAGCCTCCCCTAGAGGCTGACGCCAAGAGGGCAAAACAGCGCTCAGGAGTTTCCCCAAACGAACCTTCTAGATGGCTCGAGGAGTTGTCTCATTCTGAGGAATACCACGCGTCAGGGGGACAACTCAGTCGCTACCCTATCGTGGTAGTATTTATCCCATGGCTATCACCACGGTAACATATCATCCGAGGGGCGAACCCGGATCCCTAACGTTAGGGATAGCTCTTTGGCTATCCCCAAACGCGGAAATGCTCAATTCTTCTATATATATACCTCCCCCTCAAAGGAGGCAGGTAAGCATAATCTGACTGGCCCAAGCTCTGCCAAATTCAGTACACATACTGACTTAAGCATCGGAGTATTTACGCCGGAGACCCCCTCCGGCGTATTGCAGGTACCGCGGACCGTCGTGAGCACTGATCTGAGAGGAGCCGTTCCGCCATACATCTTTCGGCAGAAGATAAAATCTTATCAAATTGGTGCTCTCGTTGAGAGTATTGGTTCTATTAAGTGAGCATCCTTAATAACCAAGCTCCTCCTCCCCGAAGCTAGAAGGATTATGGCCTCAGAGTCAGATCCGGCGCTGTCCCAAACTTCCAACATCCCATACAACACCCGCAGACGACTGTTTGCCTTCGCTACCTCTGATACCTCCACCCCAGTGCAGGATGTCGCTGCGAGAGAATCAGATCTTCCTCCTGGGCAAAGTACGGAAGAAATTACATTCCAGATTTGTTCTCCCTTTTCTCACGTAGCAGGAACCAGTCGTCTTACCCCCCAAGCAGGGAGATCCATGAAAGGTGAAGAGGACAACCCTTTCGCAAATTCAATAGCAGCTCTCCAAGCTCAATTGGATCAGTTGACAGAGATGGCTGCTGGATTTACTCCTCATGCCTCGAGACCTGGTGTGCCCTCCCAAGTAGTTTTCACTCCGTCCATTGTCAATGAACGACCATTATCGCCCCGACAATCCAGAGGACTCCCGTCCTCCTGACCATTCTCATTGGCCCCCATCAACGTCCCGCCACTCGCGCGTGGACCTGCTGAACATTCTGGACAATACAGGGGAGGAATCTCTATCCCTGAAGTAGCCCGCCGACGTGATGAGTACAGAGAACATTGGGATGATCGACAAGGGGATATATTGAGAGATCCATCTCCTAGATACGGTGAGAGATCTAGCAGCAGAGGTCGACGAGCTCGAACTCCAAGAAGTCGCAGCCGATCTCCCAGGCGGCATCAGGAATATGACCCTCAGAATCCCAGATATGACGTTGAAATTCTACACCCGCATTAGCCTCGTGGGGTCCCTGATATTAACGTTAGCCATCTGTTCAGTTATCGTGTCAGGCACCACAGAGTCCATCGACATGTGAAACTCCCAGCAGAATCATATGATGGCACGAAAGATCCCATTTCTCACCTCAATAAGGTGAAAGATTTTGTGTAATTCCAAACGCGCAGTGACGCAGCATTGTGTCAGATCTTCGTAATGACACTGTCAGGCGTGGCACGTCTCTGGTTTGAGGGACTCCCGGCCGGGTCTATTGATAATTTTTCTCAACTGGAAGAAAAATTCAAAAGTCGGTTTAGCACGGCTATTCCTATCAGGAAGTCAGCAGCTGCACTGTTCGATATCCATCGAAAACCGCAGGAATCGTTGAACGACTTTTTAGGTCGATTTGATCTTGAAATGTCCCTAACGCCAGGGGTCACTATTGATTTTGCGGTTGAGGCCCTAAAACGCAACTGCCGATACGGAAAATTGAGAGACACGCTAACGGTGGACCCACCGATGACCCTGGATGCGCTGAGGCTGAAAGCGCATAATTATGCGAGAATGGAAGAGGAGGAAAATAGAGAATGGATCCGAGACATGCCAACGGACCCATATATGGCCCCTAACGCCCCGCATAGCAGTACCCCTGACGCGCAACCCACTGATGATCAGGGGCAACGAAAAGAGCACACTGCCAAGGCCTCTAACCGGTAGGGAGGCAATTTCTCGAAAGGAAGACCCGGAGGATCCCCCACTAGGAAACAAGCGGATCCGCCAAAAGGCCGGATATATGATCCTGACCTTCCATCTCTTATACTCCCAAGGGCTGAAATCCTAGCGATAGTCCAACAGCGAAATCTGCCCATTAGATATCCAGCTCCTGTGAAGCCAGGAGTGATCATGAGAGGAAGGGAAAACACGTATTGCAAGTTCCACAAGGTCAAGGGACATTCGACAGATGTATGCAGAGAACTGAAATTGGCCATAGAGCGATTGGTCGAAGAGGGCTACCTAGGAGAATTTGCCACCAAGGCAAGAGAAGAGGCCAGGAACAACCCAACGGGAATGACAACTGATCAGAGGCAAACGCCTTCACGCGCCACGGGGGCTAACTCAATTCCCCTTGGACAAAATAGAGAAGCTCTCGTTGTTCATAGCGATCAGATGCCTATGATTAATATTATTGCCGGGGGAAAACCCTACTTCGAGGAGGCCATACCACAAACGCCCAGTCTTGGGGAAAAGCGCAAGCGAGAAAGCGCCCAGGCAAAAATTAAGGCGATAAACGCCTTAGATAGAATGATATTGTCCTTCTCAGAAGAAGACGAAAAGGGCATTGTTTTCCCACACAACGACGCGCTGGTAGTCACACCTGTCATAGGAAGTCACGGGGTGAGGAGAACCCTTGTTGACAACGGGAGCGCAGTAAATCTATTTTCGGTGGAAGCGTATAACTTGATGAAACGCCCTGATGGTGAGCTAGCGCCATGCGTGAGGCCAATTGTCGGGATTGATGGCGTACCGATACCGATAGCCGGAATAACATCCTGGCCAGTGTACTTCCGAGAAGACACATCCAAGCGCTCTGAAGAGCTATTATTCCTGGTTGTAGACCTAACGTTACCATACAACGCTATACTGAGGCGACCGTTCCTCAATCGTTTCGGGGTAGCGATATCCCAAAAACACCTGCGGATGAAATACCCCTCGTGGGACGGAGTGGTCTCAAACAGAGGAGACCAGAAACTGGCAGCCGAATGTTATTTGCTTATGACTCAGAGGAGTTGTGACCGCTACGTTTGCATGGCAGACGATCCTTTCGAAGATAAAGAAGAAAAACGCACTCAGCCACTAGATCAGATGATGTCAATACCTATCGCTGAGGACAATGAGGCAAATCTCTTGGTCAGTGAGAAACTGAGCCCTGAAGAGAGCGTGCAACTAACCCGACTATTAAGAAAATGCAAAGGAGAATTCGCATGGAACAGCGGACACGCCTGGAATCTCGCGAGAAGTCGCGGAGCATCGACTAAACATCAGCCCTGAGGCCAAGCCTATTCAGCAGAAACGACGCGCCTTTTCATCAGAAAAAGTAGCAGCTATCGAGAAGGAGTTACTGAAGCTCATGGACGCGGGGTTCATTCGAGAAGTTCAATACCCAACTTGGCTGGCTAACCCGGTGCTAGTTCCAAAGCCTAACGGAGATTGGCGCATGTGCATCGATTTCACTGACCTAAATAATGCTTATCCCAAAGATTGCTATCCCCTTCCTCGAATTAACCAGCTGGTCGACCAAACTGTGGGGTACGCTTATTTAAGCTCTCTGGATGTCAACTCTGGGTATCACCAAATCCCAATGGCCGCAGAAGACGAAGAAAAAACTGCCTTCATCACCCCTAGGGCCACATATTGCTACACCGCAATGCCGTTTGGGCTGAAGAATGCCGGGGCAACGTTCCAGCACATGGCGAATAAGATTTTTGAAAAGCAAATAGGGAAAAATGTAGAGGCCTACGTGGACGATATTCTGATTAAAAGTCGAAGCTTTAGAGACCATCTTGCCGATCTGGAAGAAGTTTTCAATGTGATGAAAAAATACAAAATGAAGCTGAACCCACAAAAGTGTATGTTCGCGTTCCAAACGGGAAAATTCTTGGGCTACGTGGTCAGCCGAAAGGGTATCCAGCCCAACCCTTCAAAGGTAAAGGCCATTCAGGACATGATATCCCCGCGAACCGTCAAGGAATTACAAAAGCTCACTGGCCGCATCATCGCGTTAGGACGGTTCATATCTAAGCAAGGAGAGAGATGCCTCCCCTTTTTCAAGGTCATTCGAAATAAGGCCCCATTCGGGTGGACAGAGGAATGTGAAAACGCGTTTGCAGGACTGAAAGCCTACTTGTCATCCGATCTAGTTCGGCGATGAGCTATACCTATACCTGGGAGTAGCTGACGAGGTAGTCAGCGCCGTCCTCGTACGTAGTGAAGGGCATGTACACCGCCCTGTATTTTTTGCGAGTCACATATTAAAAGACGCGGAGCTACGATACGCCGGCATCGAGAAGATAGCGCTTGCTCTAATACAGGCAACGCGAAAGATGGACCGATACTTCCAAACCCACCCTGTTACCGTACTAACTGATCAGCCGCTGAGAATTTTTTTTAGAAAGCCTGAGTCCTTAGGGAGAATGTTGATTTGGGCAATCGCGCTCGAACAATACGGGCTGCAATACAAAGCCAGGCCGGCAATAAAAGCCCAGGCGTTAGCTGACTTCATAGCGGAGTGCACATTCACCAAGGAGGTGTTGGAAAAACTGTCAGAGGAAGAACCAGAAAACTCATGCCTACTGTTCCCGGAAACGCACGCAGACTCATGGGTTATTCACGTGGACGGCGCAAAAAATCAAGAGCTAGCAGGAGCGGCCGTTTTCTTGGTGGGGCCAAACGGCATGGAAATGCGATATGCCATCAGAATCCTACAGCCGTTATCCAACAACGCCGCTGAATATGAAGCGCTGCTGGCAGGACTCAGAATTGGAAACACCTTCTCCGTCGAAGCCTCTACCGTGGCGGAAGAGCAATATAGCTTGCGCCTAAAGATACGAGGAGACTCTAAATTGATAATGGATCAAGTCCTTGGAAACTCCCAAGCCCGAGAACCCGTCATGATTCAATACTTGGCCAAAGTAAAGCGTGAGCTGTCGGAGATGCAGAAAAAAGGCACTCGGGTCATCTTCGAACACATCCCTAGAGAAAGTAACGAAGAGGCCGATAGCCTCGCCAAGATGGCAGCCAACGCAGACGCCTCCATACCCAACGAGGTACATTACGGGGAGCTATCCATACCCTCTTTCATGGAGGAGCAAACATCATTGTGTGTGGAAGAAATAGAAAGTGACTGGAGGATCCTAGTGGTAGAATATCTGAAGCATGATAGGCTACCAGAAGAAATTACGGAAAGAAGGAAAATCCTAAAACAGGCGGTGCGATGTACATATTACAATGGAGAGTTAATACGGAGGTGCTTCTCCCATCCAGCCGCTAAATGCATAACGGAACAAGAAGGCCTGCATGTTCTGAGAGAAATTCACGAAGGGATATGCGGCATGCACATCGCGAGCGATACTCTGGCAGCTCAAGTCTTTCGGTCGGGATTCTACTGGCCCACCATACGAAGAGATTGCCATAACTTCGTGAAAACCTGTCAGAAATGTCAAGAATACGCTAAGATCCCTCGAAAACCGGCCACGCCAATCCCAGAAATAATTGCTCCATGCCCGTTTGCCAAATGGGGCATTGACATATTAGGCCCGTTTCCAATGGCTAGATCTCAGCTAAAATTCGTGGTCGTGGCGGTAGACTACTTCACAAAATGGGCCGAAGCCGAGGCGTTAGCCACCATCACCACTGAAAAAATTTGGCATTTTTTCAAACACCAAGTCATCATGCGATTCGGGGTTCCGCGCATACTGGTTAGCGACAATGGAGCACAGTTCACAAGCCAATTCTTCAGGGATCAGTGTGCGGAATTCCAGATCGAACAAAGGTTCTCTTCCGTGGCACACCCCCAAACCAATGGCCAGGCAGAGGTAACCAACCGCAGCATCCTTAGTGGCATCAAAAGAAACCTGGAAGGTTCCAAAAAGAAATGGCCGGACAAACTACCATACGTACTATGGGCCTATCGCATGACTGTCAAGACCGGCACTGGAGAGACCCCGTTTGCGTTAGCATTCGAAACCGAAGCTGTCACACCGGTTGAGATCGAAAGGATGAGCCTTCGGGTGGCTCATTTCAGAGAAGAAAATAACGAGGAAAGGTTACGTGCTAACCTTTACGCCCTACCAGAAACACATGAGGAAACACTACTGAAAACTCTGCACTACAAAAGAAAAATGACGCAATACCACAACCGGCAAGTGAGAGAGCGATTGCTCAAAGCTGGGGATTTAGTGCTCAGAGATAGACGAGCGGCAGGGCAGCGCATGGACAAACTCAGCCCAAACTGGGATGGACCGTATCGCGTCACCCGTATTGTGGGGAGAGGAGCTTACCACTTGGAAACGCTCGATGGAATGCCTCTACAGAACTCGTGGAATATAGCCCGACTGATGCTATACCACGCCAGGAACTAGCTCACCCTATCTGGTAACAGCAATACTATTCTAACAAGATATATCTTTCTGTGCGTTTATTGTTGAATAAAATGCAGATAGTGAAGCATGCCAGGAGTGAAAATCCTATCCTTGTGATGGCTGGTCCTGATCAGACGAGGCACGCCTTGGCATGACTAAGCGTTGGGAGTGAAAATCCTATCCTTGTGGCAACCGTGCTCACACAGACGGCCCATTAAGACGAGGCACGACCCCAAACGCTCCCGGGAGTGAAAATCCTATCCTTTTGGCAACCTTGCTCACATAGGCGGCCCATTAAGACGAGGCACGCCCCGGTATCCTTGGGAGTGAAAATCCTATCCTTGTGGCAACCGTGCTCACACAGACGGCCCATTAAGACAAGGCACGACCCCAATGAGAGACCAACTCCGTCCTGGAAGTGAAAATCCTATCCTTGTGGCAACCGTGCTCACATAGACGGCCCATTGAGACGAGGCACGTTCCAGGGACGCGAGGTTTCAACGCTTAGGAGTGAAAATTCTATCCTTGCGATGGCTGGTCCTGATCAGACAGCTCGCTAAGATGAGGCACTCCCCAAGCCAATCTCCGGCGGAAGGAAGGAGGGGACACTCCAGCTAGAAATTGAGCGGTCGATACCCGGCGAAGTAAGGCTGGAAAGACATCCGTACTGCAACAACAACGTCGCAGCAGGCCTAACGGGGCAAGAAAGCTCCCCCGACAACAAAGGGTGATTTGAATCTGAGCAATGCTGAGTCATTCTTGGAAATGCTATCGGAAGGCAACGATAAGGCCATCAAAAAGGAAGCTGAGGAACCTGTATGAAGGTTATGCGAGAGCAAAGTGGGCATATCTGTAGAGGCGCGGCAGCAAACGCCACTAACGAATAATTGCGCAAGCAGTATTATGAAACAGAGCAGACAAAGAAGTTCTGTTCAAAAGGGGTAGCCCAACCAAGGCAAAAAGTGATATCGTTAATATTACAAAACAAGGAAGGGCTTGTCGGCCGCAAAAATTAGAATATATCTAAATTCAAAAAACTAAGGAGCGGGTGGTGCGTTGACTCCTCCTTGCTGCTTCGATTTCCATAAATAGAAGTCGTCATCAGTAATAGTGGAGACTCTCCTATCAAAATACGCGGATAACTCATCAATCCGGATTTTTTCTACCCCATAATGATGCATCAACGCCTCCGACATGAGCCCTGTGCCTTCCTTCAAGTACCACTGATTCTTCTCAACGTTTAAAGCCAGATCGGCAGTCAGCTCGGCATTCCTCTGCCTCTCCTGGCGCAACTCATTCTCCTCATGAGAAAGGCGTTCGGTCAGATTGGCACCTTTCCGTTTCTCCTCCTCCAAAGCGTGCTTGAGAGCCTCCAGCTCTTGCTTGACAGTCGTCACTTCCTGTCGGGCAGACTCCGTTTCTTGGTTGGCAAGGTTAAGCGCATCCACAAAACTCTGGCGCTCGTTCTGCAACCTGGTTATCTCCCCCTGCCCGTTTGCGGCAATCCTAACATTTTCCTCATCCATGTAATGGAGGTGGCAGAAAAAAGAAAGCGCTTGGGAGCGAAGAAAGTTTATACGCTCCTGCTCACTCCTAGCCGCAAAGGCATCCCTCTCCCTTGGAAGAGACATAATCTCGGCTACCAGGTAAGAGGTAGATGTGAGAATGGAATCATGATCAGTCCCGGCAGGAAATTACAAAATGTTGTCCCTGAAGGAACGCAAACCAATATGATGAGTGGGCATGAGGGGAGGATTATAAGTAGAGGCACCGGCTATCAAAGCAGGGGCAGGGCCACCTCTCGCGATAGTGGGAGGAGACATCGGAATAAAGAACAGAGCGGCAGGAGAAGAGGGTCGACTACCGGAACCTCCCGCGTTAGGCACTAGGGACCCATCTCCACCAAGTACTTCAAGGTTAAGGGCACTTGAGTTATAGCCTGTCACGGTGGAGGAATCACCTAAAACGTGAGGACTACCACCGAAATCAATACCCTGCGATTGCTCGGCAGGAATACCGCCACCCTCAGGGACGTTCAGAGAAGGATTCGCAGCAGAAGAGGTAGGGCTGTGCTGAAGCTCATAGCGAGCCTTCTTCTGACGCTCTCGAAGGATCTCAGCAACAGACATATCACTTGGAGAAGTTGACTGAGCAGAAACAGTGGAAGCCTCCTAGGAAACGCAGTGCACACATGATAAGAAAATTATACAGAAGAGAAGAAAACCTTAGAGAGAAATGAACGCATACTTGGGTGACTGTGGAAAGCAGAGGTATCGCGGTAGGAATGGGATCAACTGTCGCCTCTGAAGAAACAACAGTGTGGAGGGAAACGGGTTGCGTGGCACGTGTTTTCCTCACTCTCTTCTTCCTTGCAACAAGGGTGCGAGGAGGTGGCGATGAGGTAGTACCCGTAGCAGTAGCAATGCCTTCCTCTTCCGCAGCGGCGGCGGCAACTTTCTTCCTTTGTTCCTGTTTCCTCTTCCTCCGGAAGTACTCAGGCTCCCAACCAGGCGGAGGCACTGCACAGTTAAAGAAACGTTAGTGTTAGTACCTCTTGGCAGCACAAAAAGAAAAAGGGCAAACGCTCACCTTTTTGCACTGTTCCATTTCTAGACCGTTAGCCACTTTTCGGGCATCAACGCTGAAATCTAGTTGAAGTAGCGTCTTCAACCAGCCATCTTCTAGATCAGGAAGGGGTTTCCGATGGCCCCAAGCTCCATCTTTAATTTTCTCATTGAAGTCGGCCCTCCATAACGGCTCGGGCAAATCAATAATAAAAAATTCTTCTTTCCAATGAGGAACAGAAGACTCGATACCCATAAGCTTCCAGGTAAAGGGCTTCAATGAGCCATCTTCATAACGAGGGGATATTGATATCACCCCCTTACGAGAATACAACTGGAAAATGTCATGAAGCAGGGCCAGAGTGGGAGACTCGATCCCCTTGAAACGGCACAGTGCGGCAAAAGCACTGACAACGCAAATCGCATTAGGGCTCAATTGAGCCGGAGCTAAATCAGAATCAACCAATAGCAACTCGACAAGCGGGTCAAGAGGAAGACAAAACCCATGGTCATATAACTTAGCATATAATATTCTACTGTTACCGGGCAGAACGTTGTTCAGGCGAAGTGATTCGAAAGCAGCGTGCACGTGATATTCTTTGGGAAATCGCGCATTACACTCGGCAAGTTTACGATTAACTAAGGGCAGAGTATAGAGAGAAGTGGGGGTAATGTTAATTTTTTCTTCTCCGGCGGACCCTTGAGGATCCCCCTCATCGGAAGACCTCTTAGTCTTAGCCATGAACAATAAAGGAGAAGTGGTGAGCAAAGAAAGGGTGTGTACCTTCACAAAGAGAACACCAGGAGTCTCAGACCAAAAAGAAGAGAGCGGCGCGAGTTGTTTGTCCAGAAAGCAGCAGCGTGCGAGACAGGAGATTAAAAAGGAAAAAGGAGGAAGGAAAAACATTATATATAACACTGAAAGGGCGTGACCAATCAGCGACGGACACATGGCAAAGCAGCGCGTCGGGAAATAAGGCACGCGCGAGAAGATACAAGTTTAAACGCTTCAGCGATTCGCGTCTCCCTAGAAGACGCTTGCTTCAAACGCCTTTTCGTAGAAAGACACGTGTCCTTTTCCATCATTGCTTTTCAGATCGCATTAAATGGAAGGACTGCGGTATTTAATGGCCTAAAAAACAGTGCTGGCTTAGCCAAACGGCGCGGCAACACAAGGAAGATAATGAAGAGATGGCGATAGCATCACAACAATTCACACGAATGCGATAAAGGTTATGTAGCGTCAGCATTATTACAAGAGGAATAATGACAAATGGTTTTCAGGAAAAAATAGAAGCAGACAACAATAAGAATAACAAGGCAGGGTCCAGAAACCCGTTGTGACACTTCTCGAGAAGCAAAGTGGCGCCTCGCCTCGGGCGTTAGCCCCTTTCCCCTTCTGAGGCAGAAGAACCAATCCCACCTTTGCTAACCTCATCCATCACGGTAGAAATATAGTCAGCAACCTGGGCAGGGTCGGAAGAGTTACCCTTGAAACGGGTTGCGAATCCAGAAGTAAAGACTTCCAAGATTTTCTTCTTCCACCATTCCTCCTTCAAAGATGCCCTAACGGACTCCTCGTCTCGAGCTGACATCTCTTCGCGAAGAAGGAGATTTTTCTTCCTCTCCAGTGCTAACTCTGCCTCCAGAACCTCCACCTTTGCTTTCCCGACATACCTCTCTCTGTTTAATTCCTTTTGCGACTCATCGCAAAGACGCGTTAGCAACCCCATTTGCTCCACCGCTTTCTCAAGCTGCACTTGCTTAACGCACAGCGCGTTGGAAAAATTGTGTGACTCGCGATCATGAATCTCGAACAGATAGTTCAGGTGATGGAAGAAATCTAGAGAATCATTCATCATATGGCGAAGACGAGCCGGTGGAGGAAGCTGAAGAAACTTTTCCTTCTCCTTCTGGGAGCCCAGCATCTCTCCTATCAAAGGCGCAGTAAACTCATCTCTGGAAAAAGGTTGGGGAACCCCGACAGCACGAAGACCATCAAAGCAGAATCCCTTCAAGCCCATACGGTAGGAGGGGGTCTCGGTAGGACTGCCATAAGAAAGATTGATTACCGGAGCGGGAGAAGAACTCCCGGAAAAAACATCCGTGATAGGAGAAAAGAACAGTTGTGGAAGGACTTTAGGCGGTAGCCCAGCAGTCGAATCCGCAGTAGAAGGTGTAGCGACTACGTCAGGAATGCAATGAGAAATTGGAGAATCGGGAGCGTCAATAGTAGGAAGAGGACACGATGTCGATGGAACCTCCGCCTCGGCCGAACACGTAGCAGCCGGCACCTCAGTAACTCCCACCGGTTGGGAGGCACTCGTCCCAGTCGAAGCGGCAGAGATAGGAACAGTTTCTGCATCTACAGAAGAAGTCCCGGTGGCCTGCTCACCCGTGGCAAATCGAAGTATTTTCCGACGCAAGGAAGAGGCATGGCAAAGGTCCGACTTGACATCCACATCCTCATCATCACTAGCAATCACCGTCGTTGCGGCTGGGCTGGAGTCCATCCTCTTGCGACGCTCGGGTAGCCTATTTTCCACAAAGCGAGAAACTCGGGCAGAGCTAACGGGCCTTCGCCCTCCCCGGGCAACCGTCTTGGTTCTCCTCCTCGGGGGACGAACGCTACCCTGATTAGAGCCATCGGCAGGGGGGGAAGCTGGTAAAGTTTGAAGTGGCGTAACATTCAAAGGAGCGCCAGCGTCACCTGGGAATTAACCGTTAGCATCCTATAACAAAAGAAACGTGCAAAGACAACAACAAAGATAATGCGAAAAGAGGCAGACTCACCCATAGCACACTCCTCCAGAGGCTTGAACAAAGCAAAGTCGCAGATGCGGTAGTGAGTATCTTCGTCTAATAAGGCGTTAGCTTGCTCTAACTCAGCCCTGGTCAATATCGAGGGATTCGACCAAATGGGGCCTATCAGTTCCTGGTTGAAATTAAGACGCCACAAATGGGACGGTAGCTCCAGAACAAAGAAACTGCTTTTCCAATCAGCTACACCCTTCTTAAAGCCGTGAAAACGCTGCCAGAACGACTGCACGAGCGCGTCATTCCACCGAGGAGTAATTTCGATTAAACAATTATGGCAATTCATACTAAAGAACTTGCGAAATAAATTGAGAGATGGGGTAGAAATGTTCTTCAACTCGCAAGCGCGAAGAAAAGCATAAACCGCACACCTGGAAGAGGGAGTTATCTGGGCAGGATTAAGGTTATACTCCCGCAGCAGCGTTAGTATCGATTCATGAACAGGAAAGCAGAAACCGTAAAGGAACATCTTAAAGTAAAAAAGCCTATTGTAACCCCACGCCGGATTATGGAGCCGCATATCACTTCCAGGGATAGAGGGCTCATACCCAGGAGGAAAGGTAATACCGTGTTCCTCCAGTTCAGCTTTCAGAACCACATCGCATGTAAAAATACTGGGTGATTGCGCGACCTCTGGATCCATGGGTTTCCAGAAAACCTGGCGAGGTCTATTTCTAGCCATAACAAACCAGCAAAAAGGAAATCTGAGAAGGATTGAATTGGTACCTTGAAAGGGGAGAGTTACAGAGGAATCGGCGGACGACGACGGACGGCCGGTGAGATATTCGGGGAAGAAGACGAAGGAAGATAAGAGAAAAAATTCGAATCAAGGGCAAAAGTTCTGAAAAAAGAAAAATGGCCCCTCTTAAAGGATTAAAATGCCACCGCATTAATTGAGCCACCAATCGCGCGGAGACGCGTGTAAAAAGAGGTTGGCCACGTGGAAGCGCATTAAAGAAATTTAAAAAAGAGAAGTTATTCGTCGTGATTCCCCAAAAGGGCGACAGCGTTGACCCAGTCAAAATAACTGTGAAGCGACTGCCTCGGCCAAGCCAACCGCTTACACTGGCTATCACCAAGGACCAGTAGGCTAACGGAAAATAACGACAAAAGAAAAAGCCAGAAAATATCATCTTATTCATAAAATGCCAATAGGCATATACAACACAGAGGCGTTAATCCTCATCAGCCCAATCCATGTCATAGCAGTACTCATAGTCCTCCGGGGACGACGGCAATCCACTGTTGTAGGAAAAGAAATATTTGACAGGTTTGGGCACAAGCTTTGTCGCATGGGCTACCGCCTTGTCATAACGGGCACGGGAACTCTCCCCAACGGTAGAAGCTGGTGGCTTTAAATCAGTGCCGTGAGAAAGAGCCTCATTCTCGGAAGAAGGAGGAGGAGGGGTAGACAGTGACGCTTCATCACCTTTCGGTAGCATCACGTAGTGGGGCACAAAGCCGGTAAAGAAGGACTCAAAGGTCTGCTTCTTCACTTTCACTGGTTTCTTGCGACCCTGGCATCTAGCAGGACATTTAGTAGGTCTCCACGGTGGAGTCGGAGGAGGATTATCCGAATCCGGCGAAGTCAGAGGTGTTGGCAAGGAATCACGCCCGCAAAAATCTGTCATTCTGACCTACAAAAAGCAAAGAGAAGGAAAAGATGAAGATGAACAGGGAAAGGGAAAGCATTTCCCTTAAATAACCAAGGAAGCGCTCCGATCCTCGCACAGATCCTAAAAAATCAATTAAGATGTCTGGGAAAAATAACCGCAATAGCAGAAGCTGATCCGGCACCAATATACCTGCTCGTAAAATGCGCCAACCAAAAGGCACCAAATAACTACCCAATCACTCACCCCTGGAACGGCGGCTTTGGAAACAGTTGAGTCAAAGCATTCATTGCTCATTCATGGAATGCAACCACTGAAAGGGTATGTACTGAAGAAGGCTCATTTTCAGTTGGGCTTGCCACCAACACATTCAGCCAATGCAGCAAGAAATAAACGAGACAAAAGAAGACTGGGAAAAACAAAAACAACCATTTATTTATGGCCTGAGCGGCCTCAGCGTTCAGATATATACATAAAAGCATAAGAGAAAGGCAACAAGAGGAAACAAAAGCAGCGGTCAGGCATTGGATCCGGCATCATCCTCCCCTGGTACGACCGGGATATCCCTCAGCGCGTCAGCAACGGAGGTCAGCTCAGCGGAGCAGGCCCTCATCCCCTTCAAGCAGCAGGCTAGCAAGTCCTTCCACTGCTGCAGCATCGAGGCAACCACATCAAGGTAGGCAGTAGTAGTGGCCAGCTTCGCCAAGCTCTCCAGAGGACTGAAGTCCTCCAAAGATATCCCCAGCTGTTTGGACAAAATAGGGGTCAATACCCCCTGCAACTCCAGGACATCCTCTGAGGTCTTGGTGATCATCCTCTCCAGGAAGCCGATGTCACCTTCAGTAAGGTTCTTCAAGGTCAAAGTTTTGGAGATCAGGAAATTTCGGGTCAGTTCATCCATGGCGAAATATGGAAGAGAAAGGGACGTGCAAGTGCGAGGAAACTTGCACAGAAGAAACCTCAATTTATAAGCCCTGACAGAAATCATCTAAACCACCTTCTGACAAGGAAACGCTCTGATACCTCACGGAGAAATGGCGTTAGCCCTTGGTAAACACTCGGGCTCATTTTCAGTTGGGCTTATGATAACAATCCACCTAAGGAAAAGGGTATTTCCGTCTATTGCCCTGAACTGAAAGAAGAGATCACTGTTCCCACCTTCGCGGTAGGGAGAGGGCCACCGCCTCCCCCAGAGGCTGACGCCAAGAGGGCAAAACAGCGCTCAGGAGTTTCCCCAAACGAACCTTCTAGATGGCTCGAAGAGCTGTCTCATTCTGAGGAATACCACGCGTCAGGGGGACCACTCAGTCGCTACCCTATCGTGGTAGCATTTATCCCATGGCTATCGCCACGGTAACATATCATCCGAAGGGCGAACCCCGATCCCTAACATTAGGGATAGCTCTCTGGCTATCCCCAAACGCGGAAATGCTCAATTCTTCTATGCATATACCTCCCCCTCAAAGGAGGCAGGTAAGCATAATCTGACTGGCCCAAGCTCTGCCAAATTCAGTACACATACTGACTTAAGCATCAGAGTGTTTAGGTCGGAGACCCCCTCCGGCGTATTGCAGGTACCGCGGACCGTCGTGAGCACTGATCTGAGAGGAGCCGTTCCGCCATACATCTTTCGGCAGAAGACAAAATATTATCACTCAGCCCCTTGCACTTCCTCGCGACGGACAAAACCGAGATAGACATTGAAATCATCGAGGGACATGGGGTGCCATTTGCTAGCCATCCTAAAGTTTATGCACCCCTTGGCAGAGAGATCGGGACCTACCCTACCCTTGGGCTTGAACAAATCAGGCTTATACTAGAAGCTAGCAAAGAACTTGAGGCTGAGTTCCAAATAAGTGGGGTGATCCATGAAAAACAAACTCTCCCAACCTATCCGCTTAACCAATTCCAGGATTCGGGACCCAACACCCATTTTGTCATAAAGGTCCATGTCTAATTTAGCACATTGGGCTATTCCCTTGTTGTTCAGCAGATTGACCTTATCTATGGATGGTTTATCATTGAAAATGAATAGCTCATTAAAAGTGCCAAGGTCAGCTGTTACCAGGTGGTTGCTTCGGAGTCCCGAAGCGGAAGCAGGAGAGGGGGCCTCAAGGGAGTCTTCGGGCTCAGCTTTCTGGGCCTTTCGGGGTGTCTCTGCCGCTTTGGCTTTTCCCTTGGTCGATGCTGGAGTCTTTCTCTTTTTGGAGGTCGGGGCCTTAGGTGGTGCCTTCGCCGCTCTGGCCGGCGTTTTGGAGGCGGATTTGGCCGGGGCCTTGCCCTTTTTCTTCTTGGGACTAGGGCTGGATCGTGCTGGTGGTGCAACCTCCTCAACTTCATCCTCTCTCTCTACGCCCGGCTCCTCAGGCCCTTGAGCGAATTGCTCGGGACCTTGAGTGGCTGGCTTTGCCTTCCCCTCGTCAACCTCTTCCTTTTCTTCTTCAACCTCAACCTCCTCCGTGCCAACTTCTTCCTCAGATTGTCCCTCTGATTCCTAGGGAAATGCTTCTTCATTCTCTTTCTCGACCCTTCTAGCTTCCTGGAGGCTGGAGCTGGTCTCGCTGCCGTCTGCTCCTCCTTCCTCAGACTCCGGCCAGCCGCGAGCAAGCGGCTCGACCTTTAAGGAGATGTCATCGATGGGAATCTTTGGGGGCTGCTCCTCCTCTTTCTGCCCCGCCGGAGGCTTGGTAGTCTTCTTTTTCTTGCTGCCGGCGGCGGTCGTTGGTGGAATACGGGTCACTTTGCCGGATCTGGTCATGGCAGGTTTGGAGGAGAGGAGTTCAAAGGTGTTGAGGTCGTCGAGGTCTAAGGTGTCTTCTGAACCTGACTCGAATAGATCAGAGGTAGTCGATGACGGTGGAGGAGACGAAAGGTTAACGGGGTGGTGTCGTGGTGGTGGTTGATCGGCGGTGGGGTTTGGTGGTTGAGAGGTCGTAGAGTGAGGAGTGGAGGTTTGAGAGGTAGTGGGTTTGTTTAGGTTGAGGTTGGTTTTTGCCATGGTGGGGAAGAAAGGGTTTGAATTAATTTGTTTTGTTTGAAAAGAAAGGAAAAGAATATGTGTGTTGATTTGATGGAAAGAGAGATGAGAGGGTTTTGGTTGGATAACGGATGGTAATCGGATGGTTAGGTGGCGTGGGTTAATGGGATTTAGGATACGGAAAGGGAGAGAGAGAGGAGGGAGTTGATTGCCTTGGTCTTCGTCCGCCACGTGGCATGCTGGGCGAGGACGCACAGAGCCAAGGACAGCGTGCGCCTGCACCTGCACGGGAAAAGGAAAAAGGTGATCAGCTTTTTGGATTTTGAAAATAGGAGAGGGGAATAAAACAAAATGAATTAAATGGGGATTAATAAAGAAGGGGACAAGGGTATTTAATGAAAAGGAGGGGAGATGAAGGAATTAAATGAAAAGGAAAGAAAACAAACTTTTAAAATTTACCTAGGTAACAAAAAAAGTGTGCATAAAGAATTTGAAAAGCTAAGGTTGACTCAAAATAATAATAATAAAAAAGGAACGAAGGATTAAAAAAAGGGAAATGATAAGGGACAAAATTAATTAAGACTACCTAGGGAAGATAAGAAATGTATATGGAAAAGAGAAAAAGTATGTTGGGCTCAGATTTGAAAGACATGAAAATTAAAGAGAGAGAGTTTTAGGAATCCGAGGGTTGTCCCCACACTTGGCCTTGATTATCGTCTAGGCCTAGACGTTTTTTTTTTCCTTCATTCGGGGGTATTGATTGCTGGGTCCTCGACCCTCACTTCTTCTGCGGTAGAGGGCTTGAATCCTTCATAGAAGGGTTTCAGCCTATGACCGTTCACCTTGAATGGCTCCCCATTGTCCAGATTCTGAATTTCGATAGCTCCATGATTAAACACAACAGTGACTTGATACGGTCCGGTCCATTTGGATTTTAGCTTCCCCGAAAAAATTCGTAAGCGTGAGTTGAATAGCAAAACCTTTTGCCCAATCGTGAAGGTCTTGACTACAAGGTGCTTGTCGTGTTGGGCCTTTGTCTTGCCCTTGTAGATCATTGAATTCTCATAGGCGTCCCCTCGAAGCTCTTCAAGCTCTTGAATCTGGAGACATCGGTCCTTGCCTGCCAAGTTTAAATCCATGTTGACCTTCTTGATTGCCCAAAATTCCTTGTGCTCAATCTCGACCGGGAGGTGACATGGCTTGCCATAGACCAGCCGATACGGTGTCATACCGATCGGGGTCTTGAATGCAGTGCGATAGGCCCATAGCGCGTCTCCTAGTTTAAGACTCCAATCTTTCCTTGACTGATTGCCGGTCTTCTCGAGAATAGCTTTAATCTCCCGATTTGACACCTCAGCTTGCCCATTGGTTTGGGGGTGATAAGCTGTAGATACTCGATGGGTCACCCCATATTTGTTAAGCAATGAGGAGACCGTTCGATTGCAGAAATGGGTCCCCCGATCGCTGATGAGAGCTCGCGGGGTCCCGAATAGGTTGAAAATGTGGGTTCTAAGGAAATCAGCAACTACCCTCGAATCGTCTGTCTTGGTGGCTTTGGCTTCAATCCATTTGGAAACATAATCCACTGCAAGCAGGATGTATGTGTTCCCGAATGAACTTGGGAAAAGGCCCATGAAGTCAATGCCCCAAATTTCAAAAATTTCACACGCAAGGATGCTGGTCAAGGGCATTTGGTTCCTCGCCCCGATGTTTCCCATAGCTTGGCACCGAGGGCATGTAGCGCAAAACAAATAACTGTCCTTGAAAATTGACGGCCAATAAAGACCGGCTTCCAAGACTTTGAGCGCGGTCTTCTTTGTAGCAAAATGCCCTCCTTCTGTTGTCGAGTGGCAGAACTTGAGGATTGACGGGACCTCATCCATGGTGACACAGCGCCTAATAATCTGATCTGAACAATGTTTCCACAAGTAGGGGTTGTCCCAAACATAGGACTTGGCTTGCCTTCGGATCCGGTTGTGCTCTGCGCTCGAGGCCTCGACTGGAAACACGCCAGTGGCACAAAACTTCGCTATGTCCGTGAACCATGGGAACTTCGCGGTGTCAACTAAGCACAAATGCTCATCTGGAAAAGTCTCCCGAATGGCTACTTGGGAGTCATCCTCTTGATTCGGGAGCCTACTCAAGTGGTCAGCTACATAATTTTCGGTCCCTTTCTTGTCCTTGATAGCAAGGTTGAACTCTTGGAGTAGGAGGATCCAGCGGATAAGCCTAGGCTTCGCATCTGTCTTCTTAAGCAGGCATCGAAGGGCAGAATGGTCGGAATACACAATCACTTCCGTGCCCAAGAGGTACTACCGGAACTTATCAAGGGCATAGACAATCGCCAAAAGCTCTTTTTCCGTCGTGGTATAGTTTTGTTGCGCGGGATCCAGCAACTTGGACGCATAGTAGACGACGTACGTCTCCTTATCTTTCTTCTGGCCCAGGACAGCTCCCAAAGCCTGGTTGCTAGCATCACACATGATCTCTAAGGGGAGTGTCCAGTCGGGGGCTTGAATGATAGGAGCAGAAATGAGCTTGGCTTTCAAGGTCTCGAATGCCGTCTTGCACTTTTCGTCAAAGATGAAGTCTACATCCTTGTGTAACGGTTGGCACATTGGCTGGGCTATCTTGGAGAAGTCCTTGATGAACCTCCTGTAAAATCCTGTGTGACCAAGAAAAGAGCGCAAATCTTGAATATTCGAGGGGTAAGGCAAGGTCTCGATAGCTTGGATTTTTGCTTTTTCCATTTCGATACCCTTTCGGGACACGATGTGGCCTAAGATAAGCCCTTGGTCTACCATGAAGTGACATTTTTCGAAATTAAGAACAAGGTTAGTATCTACACATCTTTGCAAAATTTTCTTTAAATTCGAGAGGCATTCGGAAAAGGAGTTACCATAGACCGTGAAGTCGTCCATGAATACCTCAATGCACTCTTCTACAAATTCTAAAAAGATGCTGACCATGCACCTCTGGAATGTTGTCGGGGCATTGCATAACCCAATGGGTACGTGAAAGTTGTCTTCTCCTAGTCTTCAAGGGCTACTGCAATTTGGTGGAATCCCTAATACCCATCCAGGCAGCAATAATGCATCTTACCCGCAAGGCGCTCTAGTATTTGATCTATGAAGGGCAGTGGGAAGTGATCTTTTCGGGTGGCCTCATTCAAGCATCGATAATCGATGCATACACGCCAATCATTCTGGATTCGGGAGGGGATTGGCAGACCCTCGGGACCTGGAATGATGGTGATGCCTGTTTTCTTTGGAACCACCTGAACAGGACTGACCCATAGGGAATCAGAGATGGGATAGATAACCCCGACATCGAGCAGCTTCAAATGAGAGGCTTACTAATTCAAGCTCTTGACCCTCTTCCAATTTGTTGAAAATTATGACCGGAAGGGATTCTTTTTCTCCGAGGTAGGCATACTTCAAATGAGAGGGCAGCGCCTTAATTTCAAGGTCTGGAGCTTGTACCAGAGAAGGGGTGAGTCGCTCATGACCTGCACATTCGGGAGACTCACTCGGGGGCTCGACTGCTAAGATAGCATTTTCTTCGAGGGCTGCTGCGACTGAGCATAGTTCAGTGGGAATTGCAATGGACGATGTCATCTCCTTCAAGGATTCGGGAGTGAGACTTCGGTCAAGAATCAGCTTCAAGGACTCGATAGAGTTCAGATCAGTAATGTTCTCCACAAGGGGGTCTAGTACATCAATAAAATTGACGCTCGAAAATTCGGATGGGTATTTCATTGAATCCAGCATGTTGAAACGGATGATTTCCCCATCGAATTTGAGGGAGATAGAGGCCTCATAGAAGTCAATCTTTGCACGGGCAGTGGCCAAGAAAGGACGCCCCAAAAGTAGATCCGAAGACTTGGTGTTTGTTGGGTTTTCCATGGAGAGAACATAGAAATCCGCTGGAAATAGGAATTCACCTACTTGGACAAGAACATCCGTGATTATGCCTTTGGGATAGACAACCGAGCGGTCTGCAAGTTGGATGACAAGCGTGCTTTCCTTCAAGGGCCCGAGTCTAAGACCATTGTAAATGGTCAAGGGCATAACATTAATTCCAGCTCCCAAATCACACATTACCTTCCCAATATCGATGGTACCAATTTTGCAAGGGACCGTGAACATGCCTTGATCCTTGCACATGAGTGGAATTTTGCGCTGGATATGGGCGGACAAGTTAGCTCCCACACTAATTCGATTCACCTCGGTGAATTTGTTCTTGTTGGTGCAAAGTTGTTTGAGGAACTTTGTGTATCGAGGCATGTTCTTGATGGCCTTGAGGAGGGGAATATTGATGATGACCTTGCTGAACATATCAAAGATATCCCGGTCTTCCACTTTTTTCTTCTTCTTGACTAACCGCTGAGGGAACGGGGGTTCGAGTACTTTGTTAATGAATTCTTGGGAGAATTCTTCTTCAACCGGCTATTTCTTTTTACATCGAGACTTCTTGCTGGAGAAGAAGTGGTCAAGAGCTGCGGCATTGAATCGAGACTTCTTGGGTTGTTCAGTAGGTTGTTCTAGAGGTGGTTGTGCACCGTTATCACATTCGGGACCTTGAATGTCTTCTGCAGATTTGGGGTCTGGATGCACACGAGAAGGGATCTCGAGGCCACTGCGGAGGTTCATGGCACATGCCTCATGCTTCGGGTTGGGTTCCGTTTTCCCTGGGAATCTTCCTCCATTTTTTACCTCCTTCATCTCTGCCATGAGAGTACGAATTTGTTTTTCCAGCTCCGCAATTTTTTTCTTATCAGGGGAAGGTTCCTCATTCGGGGGCACGAGCATGGTGAAGTTCTGATCTGTGGGTGGCTGCCTCTGGTATTGATAATTCTGAAAATTGGGTCTGGGCTTGAAGTTTTGCATGTTGAAAGGAGGGGGGTGATTTTCGTATGGATTTTGTCCATACTGATGGCTAGGTCCGGCCTGCTGGTTGTTGTTCCACCCATAGTTAGGCTGCTTCCAGCCTTGATTGTGGTTCTGACCATACGGGACATTGAATCCTCCACCAGCATTGACGGGCATTTCTTCAGGAATAAATGGGCAAGCATCAGTGGGATGGTCTGAAAGCTGGCAGATTTGGTAGGCCTTGACCTGGACTGGATGTCCCGAGGCCATGTTCTGCAGCATACCCGTGATGGCTGCTAATTGATTCTCTATGGCGGCTGAACGGGAGTCTTGAACGCTAGTGGAATTGTTGAGTTGGAGGTTGTTCTTGGCCATGAGCTCAATGGTGTTCTTGGCGGCAGCAGGAGTAAGTCTAGTAATGGATCCGCCGGCAACAGCGTTTAGCAAGGCCTTGTCTCGGCCCTTGAGTCCTTCACAAAAATATTGTATGAGAGCATGTTCGGACAGATTATGCGAGGGGCATAGGGCTTGTATTTTCTTAAACCGCTCATAATATTGCTCAAGATCCTCTGTGTCTTTTTGAAGGACGGACACGAGCTGCTTTCGGGTCACCATAGCGATGGACACCAGGTAGTATTTGTCCATAAAGGCCTTGGATATTTCAGCCCATGAGTTAATGGATTGTGGCTGCAAGTCATAAAACCAGTCAAGAGCATCGTCCTTGACAGACCACATAAAGGCACGTAATTTAGCATGCTCAACAGTAACGTTGTGGGGCTTCATGGCATCACAGATGGAGTGTAGTTGTTGGACGTGACGGTGGGGATTTTCTTTAGTCGGCCCTCGGTAGAGGGGTAGGTGGTGCATGGTTGCGGATTTGAGTTCCCAGTCATTCGGGACCACCGGCCAAACGATACAACTGGTCGGGGCCTCGGGGGCAGCATTGAATTCATCGATGGTCTGGATCACTGGGGGAGCTGGTGGAATATCTCCCCCTTCGGGGCCGCGATTATCCATGTTGGGTTCTTCTGGATGGACTGGAGGTAGGTTTTCGGGGTCTGGATTGTCCTGGAGAGCAAAGAGACGTTCGAGGTCCCGAACACAAGGATTGGAGTTCGATCCTTAGGCAAGTCTTCGAAGGCCTTTTTCTGTCCTTCCTAACTCGTGATCAAGGGGCAGTAAATCGGGTGCAGATCTCCTGGTCATACAAACAAGAAAAATAAATCAGTCTTGAAACAATCCCCGACAACGACGCCAATTTGATCGTCAGTCAAATGAAGATTTATAATGCCTGAAAGTGTGTGCATAATGGATAATGTGTACAATGGTAGTCAGGGTCGAACACAGGGATTGAGAGAGACTGATTCAAGGTCTTGAATGAAATCACAGGACAAAAACACGTAAAGTAACACTCGGGGGGGGGGGGGGGGGTTTACTTGGCTAAACGAGTCAGCCAAGAGAGATTGGGAGCTAACACTTTTTAACTAAGAAAGCAGTATTCGAGACCTTGAGTTGTCAGTTCGGGGTCCCGAAGGATAAAACAAAGCAAATCAGTGAATAAATTCAAAAATAGTAAAACAGAGCGATAATCAAACACAAATAATCAGGTAGAGAAGGATCTTAGCAAAGGCATTCTTGGGTTGCATTCGGGGGCCCAATCGTCATCAGCACAAGGATATTCTATTCAAGACATCATAGAAATGACATAGAGACCAGATTCCTCGGATATCCCCTAATTTTCTCTTAAGAGAAACTACCCCCCGTTTCCACATATGAGGTAGTCTTCACAGTTTGCCATC
Organism: Viola odorata; assembly: GCA_963691705.1. NCBI lineage: Eukaryota > Viridiplantae > Streptophyta > Magnoliopsida > Malpighiales > Violaceae > Viola > Viola odorata. The sequence goes on along the minus strand of OY829545.1, from coordinate 44,347,419 downwards.
CCTCCAGGCACGAATGCGGGAGGGCCATACTCAAACTGCCCATGAAGATAAGAAAAGACAGATCTAGAGCTAAAAGTCCCTCAGTTTGTCAAGCTCGTGACCTCGCTCTAATCAACCACTCATCCTATCTATTCAAGACCACTTCATCGCAGTCGAGACTAAACAGATGCCTACTTGTTCCATGCAATTTTCCTTCCGTATTCATCACAAAGATGGCAGCATTCACACAAAATAACAATCAGTTGATCAAGCCTCAAATTATTTCATGTAAAGATGTAATTAAAACGACAAGTAATTGAATATGGCAGCAAGAATATATTAAGCACATTAAGGCCTAGAATCTGCCCTTGCAACCCTTGCTAAGAATTAAAGATTTAGCTACTCATACTTGAAGATGAACAAATAATAATTAAAGAAAGCATAATAAGTAAATAAATAGATGAAGGGAAGAAGACTTTGTTACTAAAAACCGTTTGAAGCCCGACGGCAAGGTTGAAGGTGCTAACAAGAACTAGAGAGATAAACTAGAGAGAAGTCTAAGAAAAACTAGTTCTAATTATTATAAAAATTATATTATGTGTTGAGATATGTCCTAAACTACTCCTTGGATGCTCCTTATAAGCTAAAGCTCCAAGAACAAAATATCTTCAGCCTAAACTAGGGACAAAATGCATTAATTGAAAGCCTATTACAATGGATCCATGCTCCCTAAAGCACAAAGCTGAAAAAGCATAAAGTTGTCTGGCTTTCCCAGCTTTGGCAAGTCTGGATTGGGCTCAAGGGCTGAAATGGTCAGAGAGGTAGGTATTTTGTGATCAGTGCAGAGCGTCAGAACAGTGTCAGGGAGATCACATGGAAGCTTTGGCAAGAGGACACGTGGAGAGTCTGGTTCGGGACCTTGAACGCTGCTTTGGACTCAGGACCTCAACTTTGGTCTTGAAGCTCGAATTCGCCCAAAATGCACCCAAAATGCATGTTTTTGCATAAACTCCCTTTTTAGGCCTAGATCTGCAATAGTAATGAAAACAAGGATAATTTAGCAGAATCATGCCTTAAATGGGCAAGAAAATGGAGAGAAAATCGTGCATAAAAATATGCTATCAAGGGCTGCCAAGCTTGTCTATATCTCTACTTCAACGTCCTAGATTCTACAAAAAGAAAAAGGATAACCCTTATCAATTAGATTTCCTCTCATCACGTCCTAGAATCTCTCTCTGTAATTAGGCATTTGGTCAACCTCTTCTTCTTTCTTCGCTTCTATCGCTTATGTTCAGCTCCTCTCCTCCTCAATGGGCCTTAGTTTCCGGGTCCAGCGTATGTAGAGTCATCCTCTTGTCAGGATAGTTCTTGGACGAGAACTAGGAATCCGTCATCTCTAGTACTACTTTCTAAGTCTTGGTTCAGGTTGCTCTCCAGTTGCTCTGTACAACTACATTTCTTGAAATTGCTAGTTATTTGCCCCTTTCAGTAAAAAAAGGAAAAAGGTATGCTTTTTTTCCAATAGTATCAAAGCTTAAAATTAGATCATCTAGACCAGAAAAAACAAGCAAAATATACATGCAATCAATACCCTATACCCTAAACCCTAAATTCATACCCTATACCTCTCAAATTATAACTATTAATTACAATTACAGTTAAAATTAATTAATATACTAATTGCTAGATAAAAATAATTAAATTATGTGTTAATATATTTGTCTAATAAATACAAGCTAAGGAAAGGAAAAAATTTAAACATTGCGACGGGATTGACCCGTCGATAACGTGCGCGCAGTTCAATATTTCAACAATCTGGTGAGCAAGTTAGATGAATATTCGGCAGAGTTTTATTACTAGGGTTTTGTGTGTGTACGTTAATGATGATGATCTTGTATTTATATCAACGTAGGATTCTTTTTTTTAAGAAATATATTTTTCGTTGTTAAGTAAGATGATTTTGAATAATCAGGAGGATAATGTCGATGAAGATGTACCTTAGAAAAGATAGGGATTACCTTTTAAATTTATGGGATACGAGAAGATATTTCACTCTGTGAGATTCATTATAATTATAATGATGAGTGTCGTTCTAGTCAACTGATGTTATGAGTAAATGACTAGTTGGTTCATTCTTGGTCGTCCTCTTTATATATTTTTCTGAATTTTTTGAATTTTTTATGTATTTTTTGAATTCTATATAATTTTCTAAATATTTTATTTTTTTCGCGTTTTTACCTTTTTATTATATTTTTCCTTGATTTTTTTATTATTTTTTTATTTTATTATTTTTTCCACATTTTTTATTATTTTATTATATTTTTTCTTATAATTTTATGATTTTTTATTTGTACTACATTTTATTTTATTTTATTATATATATATTTTTAAAATTATACAAGATCGAAATCACGTCGTTTTAAATAAATCTCTTAAATGAGTCGGTTCAGATTAACCATTTTAATTCACAGGTCTAATCAAATTGACCCATTTTGACACCTCTACTATAATAGTAACCATTAGTGCTGCTAAGCCTTTCAATGGTCCAAACCTCGTTTTATCTAATTTATATACTTTATTGCAAATAATTGGAAAAAGTTATAATCGTAAATAATTGCAAGTAATAATAGATCGAATTGTCGGAAAGGAGAGAAAAATATTGTTTTAGCTTGGATTTATATAGATGAATGAAAGGTATTTATTGTTTATCAATCATACAGGGGATAGTATTATTTAACAACACCAATCAAGGATCCATGTTTATTACTGAGAAGGTCAAATCTAAGATTTGGTAGGTACGAACAAGATCTTAATATTAATACGCAATGTCTAGTAAAGAAATAAAAAATACACCAATAAAAAATAGAAATACCAGCTTACACACGGAAATAATTTTGTTCTCTTCATTGTGAATTAAAAACTTTATGGTCTTCTCTCATAATTAAAGATTAAAATCCCAAATTAAATTGAAATTGCATAAAACTGTAAATAAATCTGTTTTGCTCGTATAAAAATGAGACTCACTAATCTCCTAGTTAAAGGTGTTTTTCTAGAAAATCCGAATCAGAAGAACAAGAGGAAGGAGAAGATATCAACAAGTGTCAATCTCGTCTATATCACTACTTCCGCATCCTAGATTCTATGCAAAGAAAAAGGATAATCCTTATCAATTAGATTTTCTCTTATCATGTCCTAGAATCTCTCTTTGTAATTAGGCATTCGATCAATCTCTTCTTCTTTCTTCGCTTTTATCGCTTATGTCTAGCTCATTAACTCCTCCACTGGGCCTTAGTTTTTGGGTACAACATATGTCGAGTCCTCCTCCTCTTACGATAGTTCTTGGGCGAGAACTACGAATCTGTCATCTCCAATACTGCTTTCTAAGTATTGGTCCAGATTGCTCTCTAGTTGCTCTATACAGTTATTTTTCTTGAAATTGCTGGTTAATTGCCCCTTCCTGTAAAAAAGAGGAAAAGGTATGCATTTTTTCAGTAGTATCAAAGCTTAAAACCAAAGCATTTAGAATATACATGCAATTAGTACCCTATACCCTAAATCCCAAATTCATAACCTATACGTAAACCTCTCAAATTATAACCATTAATTACAATAACAGTTAAAATTAATTAATATACTAATTCTAGATAAAAATAATTAAGTTATGTATTAATATATTTGTCTAATAAATACAAGCTAGGGGAAAGAAAAAAATTTGAACATTGCGACGGGATTGACCCGTCGATAGCGTGCGCGCAGTTAAATATTTCAACAATCCCGTGATCAAGTTAGATGAATATTCGGCAGAGTTTTATTAATAAGGTTTTGGGTGTGTACCTTAATTATGATGATCTTGCATTTATATCATTGTAGGATTCTTTGTTATAAGAAAGATATTTTTCGCCGTTAAGTAAGATGATTTTGAATAATCTGGAGAATAATGTCGTTGAAAATTTACCTTACCTTTTTAATTTATAAGATACGAGCAGATATTTCACTTTGTAAGATTCATTATAACTATAATGACGAGTGTCGTGCTAGTCAAGTGACGTTATGAGTAAATGACTAGTTGGTTCATTCTTGACCGTTCTGTTTAAATATTTTTTTGAATTTTTTATTTTTTTCGTATTTTTACTCTTTTTATTATATTTTTCCTTGATTTTTTTTATAATTTTATGATTTTTTTCCACATTTTTTATTATTTTATTATATTTTTTCTTATAATTTTATGATTTTTTTTTGTACTACATTTTTATTATTTTATTATATATATATTTTTTAAAACTATACTAATTAAAACAACGTCGTTTTAATTAAACATCTTAAACGGATCGGTTTAGATTAACCGTTTTAATTGACAAGTCGGGTCAAATTGACCCATTTTGACACCCCTAACACAGTAGTAACCATTAGTGCTGCTAAGCCTTTCAATGGTCCAAACCTCGTTTTATCTAATTTATATACTTTATTGCAAATAATTGGAAAAAGTTATAATCGTAAATAATTGCAAGTAATAATAGATCGAATTGTCGGAAAGGAGAGAAAAATATTGTTTTAGCTTGGATTTATATAGATGAATGAAAGGTATTTATTGTTTATCAATCATACAGGGGATAGTATTATTTAACAACACCAATCAAGGATCCATGTTTATTAATGAGAAGGTCAAATCTAAGATTTGGTAGGTACGAACAAGATCTTAATATTAATACGCAATGTCTAGTAAAGAAATAAAAAATACACCAATAAAAAATAGAAATACCAGCTTACTTACACACGGAAATAATTTTGTTCTCTTCATTGTGAATTAAAAACTTTATGGTCTTCTCTCATAATTAAAGATTAAAATCCCAAATTAAATTGAAATTGCATAAAACTGCAAATAAATCTATTTTGCTCGTATAAAAATGAGACTCAGTAATTTTCTAGCTAAAGGTTTTTTTCTAAAAAATTCGAATCAGAAGAAAAAGAGGAAGGAGAAGATCTCAACAAATGTCAATCTCGTCTATATCTCTACTTCCGCATCTAGTGCTGTTAACGAGCCGGTTCGGTCCGGGTAGTGAGATACCCGGACCCGGCCCTTTAACTAACGGGTAGACCCGGAACCGACTCGTTAAGGGAACCGAGTCCCCATTTCAGACCCGAACTCGGACCCTTCATTACCCGGCCGGGTACCCGGACCGGCTCGGTTTCTCCAAGCATGAAGAACACCAAGCACCACGTTCGTTCTATGACCCTTAAACAACCCAAATGTGGCCCAAAAATTACGAAACTCACAGGACAGACTCTAAAGACCTCGATCTACAACTTTGTAGAAGGAAGAAAATCAAAATTCCAAGTGGAAGACGCTCAAAACAGACGCAGAACACAAGACTATTTTTAACGGGTCCGGGTATCTAACGGGTATACCCGTTCTAACGGGTATACAATATATATTTGGGTATTTAACGGGTATGTTCGGGTATCTCCGGGTATACCCGTTCGGGTTCTCGGTTCTCAACTCAGATCCGGAACCGGCTCGTTTGGGTTGCGGGCGGGTCTTCGGTTCCGGGTATAACGGTCCGGATCCCGGGCGAGTCCCGGGTAACCCGGCTCGCTGACAGCTCTCCGCATCCTAGATTCTATGGAAAGAAAAAAGATAATCCTTATCAATTAGATTTTCTCTCATCACGTCCTAAAATCTCTCTTTGTAATTAGGCATTCGGTCGATCTCTTTTTCTATCTTCGCTTTTATCGCTTATGTGTAGGTCATCTACTCCTCAATGGGCCTTAGTTTCCTGGTCCAGTATATGTAGAGTCCTCATCCTATTAGGATAGTTCTTGGGCGAGAACTACGAATCTGTCATCTCTAATACTGCTTTCTAAGTATTGGTCCAAATTGCTTTCTAGTTTCTCTGTACAACTGCTTTTAAATTGCTGGTTAATTGCCCGTTTCTATAAAAAGGGTGAAAAGGGTATGATTTTCAGTAATATCTAAACTTAAAACCAGAACATTTAGATGAGAAAAACTAGCAAAATATACATGCAATCAAAATCCCCCACAATATCCAATGTTTTCCCTCGAGCAATAAAACATTTGAAGAAAGGTGTGGAAAAAGGCAATCACATCAAGCCTGATTGCTACTAGAGAAGGCACAGATATTCACATGCATGCACTAGCTACTACGTCAAACTTGCACATCACCTAGAGTTACTCTGCAACTCACTATATAAAGTAGCGAAAGTTTCTAAATGTACTTTTTATTAAAAAATGATCGTGTGTTTGCATATACTGTGAACCTAAACTCTATAATAATATCCTAAACTCTAGACATCAAACTTAATCATATGTATAGAATTAAATAAATATGTAATTAGAATTAGTAATTTTATATATTAGTTAAAATTAATTAATATATTAATTACTAGATAAAAATAATTAAATTACGTGTTAATATTTTTGTCTAATAAATATAAACTAGGGGAAAGAAAAAAAATCTGAACATAACGGCAGGATTGACCCGTTAATAGCGTGCGCGCAACTCAATATTTCAAAAATCCGATGATCAAGTTAGATGGATATTTCAGCAGAGTTTTATTACTAGGGTTTTGTGTGTGTACCTTAATGATGATGATCTTGTATTTATATCATCATAGGATTCTCCGTTTTAAGAAAGACAATTTTTGTCGTTAAGTAAGATTATTTCAAATAATCTAGAGAATAATATCGTTGAAGTTTTACCCTAAAAAAGATAGCGATATTGAGATACTAGCAGATATTTCATATTATGAAATTCATTATAATTATAATAATGTGTGTCATTCTAGTTAAGTGACATTATGAATAAACGACTAGTTGGTTCATTCTTAACTGTTCTTTTTATCAAGTTCGAGCCTGACAAAATTATGCCCCGAGAGCGAACCACTATCAACTTATAAAAGTGATGGTCGTTCTGAAAGGCCCTGGGCCATCCTCTTTACCAAATGTTTTTTTTTTAATTTGTAATATTATTTAATAGTGTTTGGTTACTGTATTTATAGGGGATAGCGTAAGGGGTAGAATGGCGTGGGTGGAGCAAAGAGAGGGAAATGGCAGATAAAATAGGTGTTTGGTTGTTGTTGGTGGTAGTAGTAGCCGTTAGTGCTGCTAAGGGTGCAGCTGATGTCGCGCCTTCAAAACCAATCCATTACTCCATGCCATTCAACAGGACCATCTTTCCCAATGGTTTCATTTTCGGAGCAGGAACAGCTGCTTATCAGGTATGTGTGATAATTATAAAGTGATGTGGTTATAATGTCGTTATTTTAGTTATTACTCATACTCCATTTGTTAAATTAACTTGGTTATTAACTGTACACTAATCGTTGGACGCGGCCTCACGGTTTTGCTTTTTCGCAGTCTGAAGGAGCTGCTCATATTGATGGCAAGGGTCCAAGCATATGGGATACCTTCACTAAAAACCATCCAGGTCGCCTTTCTTTTCTGCGTCCAAACATCGTTTTATCTAATTTTCTTAAAGCACAAAACAGAATATATATTTGTCATAAATTTATATAAATTTATATATATATATATATATGATAAATAATCAGAAAAAATTAAGCTCGGATTTATATAGATGAATGAAATGTATTTATTTTTTATCAATCATAGTCTAATTAAGCTCGGATCTTTTTTCGTTGTTCAATTAGGGCTAAATTATTTTATTTTTTAGATATCAACTTTAAAATTTCAATAAGTTAGTTAATCTATTTTTAAGTTTTTTATATTTTTCAATAAATATCATCCAATAAGCTATATATTATTTTTATATTTCCATCTTTTTTACTACTCTCAACTAAAAATAATAATTATTTTGATATCTAAAATTTTAATTAAATGGATAAATGGGAGGGAATAGCATTATTTAACAACTCAAAGCAAGTCCCCGTATTTTTTTTTTTAATAGGCAAGTCCCCGTATTTATTAATGAGAAGGTCAAATCTCTGCCTTGGTAGCTAGGATTGATCAGCATCTCCATATTAATTCGCAATATCTAATAATGAAATAAAAATAGAAAATACCAACTTACACAACAAAACAAATATTTTTTTTTTCCGGACAATTAATAATAATCGGTGTCTCCTGTCAGAGAAAATATGGGATCGCAGCAACGGAGACGTAGCTGATGACTTTTATCATCGATATAAGGTATGCCAATATTATGTTATAGTATTTCAATTTCAATTTATTTTATTGAATATTTATGTTATATTTCATCGATTAAAAAAATATATTTCTTTGCAGGAGGACATACAATTGATGAAAAAGATTGGTTTGGACTCATTTAGGTTCTCCATATCATGGTCAAGAGTATTACCTAGTAAGACAACTTGATTAATTACTACTAATTAATTACTATTTGAAATATGATATCCCTTAATTACCCCTCCAAGTATAAATAGATTGTCGGTTTTTCAGTTTTTATAAAAATTTAGACAATCATTAGATTACAATTATTGTATAATTACTGATTAAACTGTCATTATTGATTATCAAATAACCTCTCTTTAATTAAAAATAAATAAAATTATTTATAGATAATTTTGTCATTGTCTACAAAAAAAAAAAGTGATTCTGAAAATTGAAATACGACAATTAAATGACTAAAATTATTTTTTGAAAAACCTTACTATACTACGAATTAATAGTTACTATTTGAAATATCATTAATTTGACTCGTTTAATCCTCAGAGGGAAAACTCAGTGGTGGAGTGAATGAGTTAGGCGTCAAGTTTTACAATAATGTTATCGACGAGCTTCTAGCCAATGGTAATTAATCTCGCAGGTTCCATCTAAAAATTATTGACTGGTGGTTAATTAAGTAAATCTCAATTTGTTTAACGTTAGCACTAATTATGCTTATACAGGTATAATCCCTTTTGTAACATTGTTTCATTGGGATCTTCCTCAAGCTTTGGAAGATGAGTACGGTGGACTTCTAAGTCCTAAAGTAGTGTAAGATTCAAAACTTTCTCTTTTAACAATAAGAAATTCTACACTCACATCATTATATTTTCATTTATTTGAATTATAATGTCGTTGAATATATCAAATAATTAATAATGATTTTATAATTATAAAATTTATACTATTGAATAAATATAATAATTAGGTAATGATACGATATTTAATTTAAAATAGCGTTACATTACTATAAAAAGCACCAAAATACATTAAAATAAAACTAATTTATAAGTAAGAGTAAAATATGGAGTATTATAACAGAGAAGATTATAAGTAACAAAACTAGTATTACGTAATTAATTAAGTTAGGAGTAATAATTAGGTAACTACTTAATAATGAATTATTATTAAATTACACATATAAACAGGGATGACTTTAAGGAATATGCGGATTTTTGCTTCAAGACATTTGGCGACAGAGTGAAACATTGGTGCACGCTGAACGAGCCATTCTCCGTTAGCACAAATGGGTACAATGGAGGCACATTCGCACCAGGCCGATGCTCCAGCTACGTCGGCAACTGCACACAAGGCAACTCTGCAACTGAGCCCTACATTGCAGCCCATCACCTGCTTCTGGCACATGCAAATGCTGTCACCGTGTACAAGCGTAAATATCAGGTCACCATCTCTATTATTCAATCTATATACTATTCAGTTATAAGATCAAGAAAAAGTCCAAGATAGAGAGAGGAGAAGATATGAGGCTTAGGGTTTATCATTTAATAATATTTTATCTTTATATTTTAATATTTTATTTAATCACACTTTTATATTAATTATTTGTTTAATTACTCTCATATATTTATATTTTTTTATTTAATTAATTGAATGATGATTTAATTTTTCATCTAAACAATTACCAATTTATTTATTTATGGTGTGGATCAATTCTCAGATGCATATTTTCTTATAACAAAGTGAATAAGTATGTGCACAGGCTTCTCAGAAGGGAAAAATTGGAATCACAATAGTCACCCATTGGTTTATACCAAAGACCAAATCACCAGCTGATCGCAAAGCAGCCGAACGAGTTTTAGATTTCTTTTTCGGCTGGTGGGTATATATGTAATTTCCTTACGTACTTAATAATTAATTCTTAGAGATTGATTAAATTAATAATTTCTTCTCCATCAGGTTTGCCAATCCAATCACATACGGGGATTATCCAAAGAGTATGAGACTGTTTGTAGGGAATCGATTGCCCAATTTTACAGCACAAGAATCCAAATTGTTGAAAGGGTCTTTGGATTTCCTTGGCGTGAATTACTACACCACAAACTATGTTTCACACAATAAACTCGCTGCCACTGTCAACCACAGTTATTACTCCGACATGCAAGCCACTCTCTCTGGTATGCTTGTTGGCTGTTAAATTACACTGTAGTTCTCATCTATTTAGTTGGAAATGACATATTTAGTTTTTCTATTTACGTTGCCGACATATTAAATCTCTATACTCTTAATACGGTCAGTTGATGACATATCAGCAGAAAAAAATTCAAATATTACCAAAGTAAGAACAAAAAGATTCAAAGTGTCGGAAACGTTTATAGAGGGCTTGATCTTTCTTTTCCTATAATAATCTTCTAACAAAATTATCATACAATTCACTGTTACAGCATTTAAGGCTGGAGTCGCAATTGGTAAACCGGTAACGCTCTCTCCTTTTATAATTTTTTAAATTTAAATAGGCGAGATTTCTAACTAAAATTTCGACTCTCTATTAATACCTTTCAAAACAATCAATAAACTCTTCTATTATAAGGTTGTCTTTAATTAAATTGATTAATTAATGTCACTCTTGATTAATAATTATTTTTATTATTATAACGTTAATGTGGGTCCAATTAATATATGTACAGACTCCTTTGAATTGGCTATTCATCTATCCAAGGGGAATTTACGAGCTGATGCTACATGTGAAAGACAAATACAAGAACCCACCTATCTACCTAACTGAGAATGGTAATTTCAGTAAATATTTGAGTTATTTTTTTGCATCATGTACCTAAAGTTACTTCCTTATCTATATTTTTAATAAATCATCAGTTAATCGGGAAAAAAAGGGTTAATTTATTTTATAAAAAAAATTTCAGGTTTGGCTGATGCAAATAACGCCTCTGTACCAGTAAAACAGGCTCTTAAGGATGCCTTGAGGATAAGATACCATAGTTCGCATTTAACCAATCTTCTAGAAGCTATCAAGTGAGTTCCATTAATATATATATATATATATATATTATAAAAGCTATGGATTCATTCATGGAATTAATTTAATTAATGCATATATTTGGCATGAATGCAAACTGCAGGAAAGGAGCGAACGTGAAAGCATATTATCAGTGGTCATTTTGGGACGATTTTGAATGGGATGCTGGATATTCAATCCGTTTTGGCATGGTTTATGTTGATTTCAAGAACAATTTGAAGAGATATCTCAAGTATTCTGCCTATTGGTTCAAGATGTTCCTTCTCCACTAATCTGCAGCAATCGCCATCCTATCCAGTCTTTTCTAAAAGAGTAAACAAATAAATAAATCTTGTGATGTGTTTGAATAAGTCAGCAGGGATTCGTGAATGATGAAACATGCCTACTTTGATTGTATTTGAGTGAATGATGAAACATGTCTATTGATTGTATTTGAAATTTTAATATTAAAAATAATTATTAATGGTTTATTACCATACCAGTCACAGATTCTTCAATAATTAATATTATGTCACAGAAATCCCTTGCAAGCTCAAGCTCCCCTGTAGGGCCTGTAGGATGTTGTTCACCCAATAGCCAAACTCGTTTAGGGTTCTTCCCGGTTCAGCGAGATGGTAAACGACACTAAAAAAAACTGGCTTTATAGCACGAGTGGAACTCGTAAAAAAAGCTCATTAACCCAGAACCCACAGCACTCGCCCAAACGACCTGTCAAGTGACCCTGTGACAGGTCGCGCGCATGAAAGTTTAATTCCTAAAATATGAGCACTTCGGAGGGAAGCCAAATTTACTATATCAATTTCATAAAATAATATAATTAAATTTTACTTCTTTTCCTAAAAATAGAAAAAGTTTTTGAAATAGAAATTATTTTCTGATATTATATTTTATATATACATAATAAAGTATTTATGATAGGAAAAATATTTTTCTCTGACAGATCAATTTTATAATCTGATTAATTAATTTTGCTCTAATACGAGATCTGAGTGAAACTTATGCTAATGATGGGATTGGTACACAGGGAGGTGAACGAGGAGTACACGAGGCATGTTTGGGAGGTAGCAGAGAAGGTTTTCGGATACTTGTCGTTGGGTCAGGGTGTGGAGGAGAACGCGTTCACAGACGGGTAAGGTGGTGAGGAATTGGAATACATGATGAAAATGAATTAGTACCCTCCTTGTCCTCGCCCTGATTTGACGCCCACACCGATCTTTCTTCCCTAACATTTTGGTACCTACCATAGGAGTGTTCATCGATCGGTACCGTAATTTTTCGGTATAAATATTTCGGTATTCGGTATACTGAACTAAAAAAATTAAATACCGTACCATAATTTCTATTAATCGGTACCGTTATCATATTACCGAAATAATTTCGGTATGGTATTATGGTAATACCGAATTACATACAAACATTAGTCTAATAAATACTAAACAAGTAAAATTAGGTTGGCATGATACTTTCCAGCAGACAAATGCAAATATAAATTGTATGTATGTGTGATACAACATACATAAAACGGTAATGAAATTGTAGTTTTGGAATTGGGTTCGGCGATTTTGGAATTAAAGGATGGAGGGAATTTTGGTTTGGTGAAAAATAGGGAGGGAGAATGGGAGATGACACGAGTGAAAAAATAGGAATTTTGGGTTTCTAATTAATTAGGATCGGAAGTAAATAGTAGTTATTTTATTTTGAAGAGATACTGATTACAAACTTTCTTACACTCTTATGATATTTTATATATAAAATGGCAGGTGCGGTAATACCGTACCTGTAAAATTTAATACCGTACTGTACTGAACAAAGTTCGGTCGGTAATTCGGTATGTCGTACAGTAAAAAATTTAAAAAAATACCGACCGAACAGGGTAAACTTCGGTACGGTATTACGGTAATTTTAGGTCAGTCGGTATTTGCACAACCCTACCTAACCAAGTCCTTGGATTGCAAGTAGAGGTCTAAAAATGAGTCTGACTCGTACTTGATCAATTTAAGATGGGTCAGATTCGTACCCGACCTGTACCCAATTAATCAGTTCGAATTCGGGTTGTGGTCGGTTGTCGAAGCCGTCAAAAATAATAATAAAAACCTAGAGTCAAGTGCACAATAAATTGTGTATAGTGGCAACATGGTCGAACATAGGGATTAAGGGTTAACACTCAATTCAATTTGACAAACGAAGAAATCCACACGAAGAATTAACAAGGGGGTTTTGAAGAGTTGTTTGATTAATGATTATCTAAAATAGTAATAAATAAAATCAAAGTAAATAAGAAATCAAGAAAGAGAGGGTTCTTAGTAAGAATCTATATCCGGTTGCAATTATGGTCAGCCGGTCATCGGTGCAAGTATTGTCTAGCCCTAGTAGATAGACATGCTATAGGGACCAGGTACGTTTAGGTCCCCTGTTTATCTTCGTAGGAGAATCTACCCCAAGGCACGTTTATGGGGTAACCTTGACAATCCGTAGTCCTCCAATGTACGTTTATGGAGACAATACTCGGTTGCCCATGAAGAGGAGGTAAGACACGTCTAGGGCGAGACACTCAGTACGTTCGAGGCTCTACCCTAACGATCCATTTAATCCAGCTAGATGAGACTAGGAACCCGATTACTTCCAGACTGGTAGTCTACTTTACCGTGCAACCTCACGTTAGTTATTACTACAAAGATGACTGTAATTACCTAGTTTAATTACTAGTTGATCAGGCTTGCAATTAATCCTAGATAAATTGACAAGATATTATTAAATGAAATAGATACCAATCAGAGATATGTTAAGTCCAATTCGACCTGACGGCTTCCCTAGCAACCTTCAACGATTCTTACCAAGAACAAGGAATTTAGCCGCTCATTTTAAGAGTAGAAAGAAAGAAATAAATAAATTTCATAATTAAAAGAGAGAAGTAAAGATAAAAGAAGTCCTGATTATTACCGGCCGGAGTAAAGCTCCGGTTTATTGAAAGTAAAGACAAGTCGCGCCGGAGGCGGGAGTAGAGAAAGATACGGTAGCGCCAAAAGTCGAGAGAATGAGAGATCTCTAAAACCTAAATTACTAAAAGTATTTATATCCATTACAAAAATAAAATCCTAATCCGATTGGAGTAATATTCCTCAACTGTCTTCTATTGAGATCGGGATTCTTTGGAAATTAATGAGCGAATCTGAAGTTTCCTTCTTGCGATAGTTTCCTTTTCTCACTAGAACTCTGTTGCCTTCTGTGAACATACAACTGTAAGGCCTAGCCGCTCGATTCCGTCCAGATAGTGATGAAAAGTGCATCTTTTTGTATTTTCCTCCTAAAAGGCCTATATCTGTAAAAAAGTTAAGAAACACAGCACCATTAGTAGCATCAATATCTATAAAGGCCTATAAAATGAGGTGAAATTATACATTTAAAGTGCTCTATCAAACATCCCCACACTACCCCAATGCTCGTCCTCGAGCATTACACTTAAAAACATCATCTCGCTTGGAACAAACAGTCTCAATCCAAAACACATAGAATCACTTATCGCCTCCACATACACCTCGACCGAGCAGTACGCCACCCTCCTCCCTAGATGAACTCTGCACCACTCTTAAGGAATAACGAAACCAAAAGAGAAGCTTTCCTATATCAGCCTGCTGCAAGCAATCCTCACAAGATAAAGTGTTTATCACTCACGCTCAGAAACAGGGCTAGGTGTTTAACGCTCATAAAATGTAAATGAAACAGCACATAGCTTGGCTTCGCAATAGTGATCCGAGTTAAAATCCACATGCAAGAGCAATCAATCAATCAAAAAGACCTTGCAGGGGATAGAAAGAAGAGGTATGTGGGGAGAAAGGATGAAAAGAAGAGAAGAAGATAGATGAAGAAGAAGAGAGAAAGAAGGGAGAAGATGGAGAAATGAACAGAATTAGAATCCTTAGCTGGAGAATGAAGAGAAGTCGGTGAGAAAGCATCTGGCAGTAGCAAGGGCTAGACGATGGTGAGTTGACTGTGGGGATTCTTCTTCTGTGATGGGACCGATAGTCTTCTAAAATTCTTCGTGTTCTTGCTCTGCTTCAGTATGATGCTCCCCTTTGCTCAAATTTTATTTTTTTATCCATTTTTTTTAAAGACAAAAGAGCCAAGGGGGCGTACGATATTTCTTTTTCTTTGGTTTGACTAGAGTATCCAGTATTCTTCCTTTTTCAATCGCTCATCGAATGATTGATTACAGCTGCTGGAGCTAGCTGTTCACATCCTTTTCTATTTCTGCTCTGTAATTCGATTGACTGCTTTTAGTTTCTCGATCTAACTGATCATTTCCATTTCTACGCGACATTTGGGTTGACTGTTCCCAGCTACTCGGTCTAGCTGCACGTAATCCCCAGACTAAAGATTTGCGCCATCTAGCCCCTTACGCTGCATACTGCCTGTGAAGAAGATGCTTCTCACATGCTAAAGAAGGGACGAAAGAAAGCAACACAAGTGATCAGAAGGAGAAATTGAGGGTGATATCAATGGATAGGGCAAGAGGTAGAGAGAAAGAGAGACGAAGAAAGAGAAAGAAGCAAAGTTGCAAGGTCTTTTATCCTTTTGTGCTTTCCCATGTCTGATGGTGCACATACCCAGGGATCTCATGTGAAACTAACTAGTAACTAGTCATGCATTCATCACTCAACAAAAAAAATACGGCATGGAAGCTCAAACACTCACAAGGTAAAATATATTGATTGCAAGCAGCTAAGGCAAGACATAGACATAAGAGCTAATAGACAGTAGGGTGTGCAAGTGGTTTTGGTTCAGTGGGTGAAGTTTCTTTGTGTAGTGGGCCTACTCTGTACATTCCATTAAAGGTGATTTTGAAAAATAGGGGTAGTGCAAACAACCATTCGAATACGCCACCGTTCTATGCACTCCAGACCCGGTCCGACGCTCTAGTGTAGCCTGTGCTAAAAGACAAAACACGACCCGTCAAGTGCAGATGGCCCATACCATCGAGGGTACGGGCGTTAAGCAATTTAAAGCTAATGGGGGTTGATCGTCACTCAAATATACTTAAATTTATCCTGATGCCTAAATGCACAAAGTAATGTGTATAGAGCAAGTCAGGGTCGAACCACAGAGAGATTGAAGGACTAATTTGCTAGTGAACTAGTATGACAAGGCAATATGCAACAAATCTAACCAAAGTAACAATAACAGGGGGGTTTTATGTTGATTAATAAGTTAATCAACGCAGAGTAGGGGAGCTAACAAAATAGAATTGGAAAGTACTTATCTAGGGCACGAAAGTAAATCGTAATCCAGGGCAAGAAATGTAAAGTGTAATCCAGAGCAAGAGATGTAAACAGATCGAATGCAGGAAAAAGTAATGAAAATGATATTAATCAAATGAGACGAGATCTTAGCGAAAGGTGCTCCCTTGGATTGTTTTCTAGGTCGGCTAGTCATTGGTGCAGAAGTTTTCCAGACTCATGTGCAGATCTGCTATAGGGACCGCGTTTCCACACCGCATCCCCTGCTTACCTTCGTAGATAAAAGTCACCCCCCGTTTCCACATATGAGGTGACCTTGACGTTCAGCCATCCTCCCAGCTACCTTCCTTGTCATCAAAAGGTAGCCTTGACCGTCCGGCCTGTCACAGTTCGAAGTAGGGAGGCTAAATTCAGAACGCCCATGAAGGAGAGGTAAGACAGATCTAGGGCGCGATAGCTCAGCTTGTCAGACTTGTATCGCATACCCTAGATAACTGTTTACCCCTAGGTGAGGCCTCTCGCGCTGCCTCCCCTAGGTGCCTGCTCTAACTCCAGGGCTTCACGTCAGTTATAACCCTGGAATATGACGTTACTCATGCAGAAATACTAAAAGATAATCAAGCTCTTAACATTTCTAGACAAGCATGTAATTAAATCGGTAAACAGTCATGTGTCACAAAAGAATATGTTAAGCATGCATTAGACCTCTTAGCCGAACCCTACAACCCGTGGAACACCCTTCACCAAGAAAGGGGTATTTAGCTACTCATACTATAGTATAAACAGTAGGTATATAAAATCATACAATGATAAAACAAGAAAAGTAAAGAGGGAGTAGAGTAAACCGATAGATTAATTAATAATCAAAGAGGAAAGTTGTTGACAATGGCTGCTCTTGGAAGAGGGGATGATTCCCAGAAAATAAGCACTGAAATTAATGTAAGAAATTATCCCTTGGAACATCCGTCCTTACAAAACCCTAAAACTATGCTTATATAGCCTAAGCCTAGCTAGGAGACAAAAACAGCTAAGGGGAGAGGAAGGATCAATGAGGGCGTGACAGCACACGTCCTTGCAAAAGGAATATTCTGGGATTCCTGGCACGTCTGCTATCTTCTGGAAGCACCTGGGATTCCGTACGGATCTCAGAAGATGCTCTCTTTGGAAGAAGGCTCAGAACTGTCGAGGCCTTGAGACAGCACACTGGTCTGGTTCGCGTCGAGGTCTTGACAACGTTCTGCTCTCTTTGGAAGAAGGCTCAAAACTGTTGAGGCCTTGAGACAGCGCACTGGTCTGGTTCGCGTCGAGGTCTTGACAACGTTCTTTCTTCTAGACCTGGAAAGTGGAATTCCTCAGAAATGCTCTAAAATAGCTTCTTTTCGGCCTTTTCCCTTCCTTGGTGCTAATCTGCAAATAAGATAGAAATGAGGGTCAAATCACAACAGTGAGTCCCCGAAAGGGCTGGAAAGGAGGGTGAAATCTAGACCATGAAACGTGCTATCAAACATCCCCACACTGCCCCTATGCTCGCCCTCGAGCATAAACAGAATTGGAAAACACCTCATTCTTAAACATGCGTAATCAACTTCCAACACCTAGAATTGGCATACCATCCTACAAACTACACCCAACCAGAACACATCCAGACCTAGAAAACACCTGCATCAGGCTGATAGAATAACGACCCTATCAACCAGACTTTTCCATATCTAGCCTAGTCACCAGCAGTCCTCACAAAGATGCGTATTTGCACTCATACTCAGAATAAAATATGTGTTTAGGCTAGCACTCATGAATGCAATTAACACAACACAGGCATGGTTTGCATGTCAATCCGAGTACTATAAAACACATGCATGGGCAATCAACAATCGGGAAAACATCGCATCAGCAAGAAGAAAGAAATGGGGTCGAAGGAGTTAGAAAGGTGAAAGAGGGGAGTAGGAGATGAACAAAAGAGAAATGAGGGGAGAAAAGAAGGAAAGAAAAGAAAGAACCAGGCAAAACCTGGTTGGATCCCTTGGCTGGGAAAAAGCGAAAGGCGAGGCAGCTTTCATCGAGGGCACGAGGTGATTCGGGGGCTAGACAAGGATCTTCTTTCGGGGCCTTGAAAGCTGTTCGAATTGAAGCTTCGGATGCAGATTTTTCTTTGACGCTAGGCGCCTTTCTCCTCTATTTTGAGATTAAACTTATTATTATTATTATTATTATTATTATTTTATTTTTATTTTTTATTTTTTTGGAGTAGAAGAGGAGATGGCCCTTGATTCGGTTCCAACATCGATGGTGACTTCTTTTTCGCTTCCCCACACTTGAATGTTTCAGGGGGTTCGAATTGTATGAATGGTCTAGGGCTCGAAACTCTCTTATCTTGCCCTAGACTCCTGCTTTTTGCTCTGAAGTCTTTTTCTTTTATCTTCCTTCCCCACACTTAAACTCGCCTGCTCACTTTAGGTGTCTAGCCCTCGACGTTACCCTCAACAATTGCTACCTCACTTGCCAAGGAAAAAGATCAAGAAAAGGCGAATGGTTAGGAAAAAGTATGAAAAGAAGGGGAATGTCGGGGGCTCGAAAAGAAAAGAAAGAGAGATGGGAGAAAAGAAGGAAAGAGACATTGATGCGAAGTTTTCTGTCATTTCTAAGCTTTCCCATGTCCTAATAGTGACTATACCCAGGGATATCATGCAAACTTAGACTGCGCTTAGCTAAGCATTTTTCTCAAAAATAAAAGGCATGAAGTTCAAGTATGCTCACGGGATCAAATTATGACTACTAGTGTCGTGGCCTAGATATAGATATAAGGGCTAGCAGGTCTAAAAATGCATGTTCAGGCGTAGGTACTATGGATGTCATGCTTTTTCTATGCATCGAAAGTTTGAAAAACACATGCCAAAAATGAGGGTTTGAAAATTTTCCTAGCATGGCTAAAAATAAAATCCGAAGAACATGCAATCATGCAGCAAACGTAAAAATAAACATGCAAACACACAGGCAATAAATAACTCCCTCCCCACACTTAGGCAGCGCATTGTCCTCAATGCGGGGAGAGTATAAAAAGGAGTTCAAGAAATATAAGTACAGTACAAAGCAAAAACAGTAAATTGTTCAGTGCCCCTTTCGGGGGCTGGAGAGATGAAATTGTTCGGGGGAGGGTTACTGGGTGGCAAATTTCTCCAGGCAACTTCAGCCGTCAAAGCCTGAAGTTCCCGCAAGATAAGCTGGAGAAGCCTCATCTGGGTCGGGTCATAGACGATGAGATGAGTCGGGGGCTGGCTTCCTGATGCAGTATGCTGGCCTTGTCGAGCTGCTTCTGCTTGAGGCACTTGCTTTTCGGGGGCTAGAGGAATGGCATTGGAGCTGGGGTCTGAAAGATCTGGATAGTCAAAGATACCGCCATTCTTGGTCCCGAAAACCTTCTCTGCTGCTGGGGCACAACCTGGATAAAAGCTCAACACACCACGTGAGAGACATAAATGGCCCATGACATCCAAGGTTCGGATATCCAAATCCTTGAATGCCAGGGGCTCGGAAAGGTTACTAGCAGCTAGGTCAATATTACGCATTTTCACAGCAAACAGGGAGATAAAGGATCCAAAAATAGGCCCACGGCCACCATTTAATACATGCAAGACACCCGAAGCTACCCAAAAACCTAGATTGACCCTTCGTTTGTGCTTCATGCACCATAAAAAGAAAAGTTCCTGCACAGATATCTGTCCCGAGGAACCAAATCTTGCGGAAAAGGTGAGGGCTAGATACCGGTGCAGGATACGCAATGCAGGGTCAACAATTTCATGGGCTTTACTACCCTTAGCATCAAATTGAACATGAGGCTTATTGGTTAGCTCCTGAAAAGCAGCAGTAACATCAAAAACAGAAGGGATAACAGTTAAAGCATTTTTATACCGAGGGGTATTCAATTCATTATTTTTAACAAAACCTAACCAGCAATTAAATTCACCCAATGTCAGATGCTCCCATTTGGTGGCTAGCCTAAAATTGATCAAACCAGGGGTAGAGGAATTTGGACCGACCTTACCCTTGGGCCTAAAAGTGCCATCTACCCAAAAAGTAGTAAAACATTCAAGGGAAAGCTCGACATAGGTCGGGTGCTCTAAATAGAACAGAGATTCCCAACCAATGTTGGTCACATAATCTCTTGATCCTGGACTCAATGCCCATCTTAGCAAGAAATTCAAAATCCAGGCGCGCACATGAGCTAACGCCCTTGGAATTCAGAAAAGTTAACTTGTCAAGAGAAGGTTTATCATTAAAGACAATCCATTCATGGGGTGAAGAAAGGTCAGAAGTCACCTTGTGTGAGCCAGATCTGGGGATAGATGAAGGTGTTGGGGTCTCGACCTCGATATCCTCATCTATTTCGGGGGCCCGAAGCTTCTTGGAGCTCGAGGGCTTGCCGGCAGTGGTGGCTGAAAGCTTCCTTTTGAGACTCACCGGTGTATTGACTGCAGCTTTGGACTTCCCCTTCTTCACCGCCGATCTTGCCGCGGCTGCTTTCTGGGCCTCAACATCTTCCTCCTCTTCGTCACCCTCTACTTCTCCACTTTCCCTAGTTCCCTCTTCCATAACCTCATCCTCCTGGCCTATATCAGCGTCAGTTTGGGCTTCCATGACCTCGGCTTCCTCGTCAGAGATTAGGATGTCCTGGAGGACCTCTTCCACCGTTAAGGCAGGCTGAGGAGATATGAAACGATCAACGGCAACGTCTAGGGGCGACTGCTTGGATGATGTAGATGGTTTTTTGGGCTTGGGCTTGGCCGTGGACGATCCAGGAGGGAGTTTCACCATACGGCCGCCTCGAGTGGTTGTCATGGTCGGAGGAACGGAGCCTGTGACTTCTATATCGTCCTCCACCGGGGTAAACTCTCTGATCTGCTCCACGGTTGTGGGTGAGACCGCCGTAGGAGAGGGAAGGGGTCGCGGCTTGACAGACGGTGGTGTGGCTGTTTTGTATGAAGCCGAGTTTGGTGTAGCTGACTGGGATCTAGATCTGGAAGGAACTGGGCTCGAAGTGTCCACCGGCTTAGGTCCGGCAACATTTTTACGGGCTGACTTTTTAGTCTTAGGTGCCATTGATGGTGAGTGTAGTGAGAAAGATAGCAGTAATGGAGGTGTGAGTGAAGAGAGGATAGGGTTGCGTGTTTGGTGAGGGAGAGAGGTGAAAGTGATAGGGTTGAAAGTGATATGAGTGAAAATTTGTGGGAGCGTGGGAGAGAGAGTGGAAATCACAGCTGGCAATAAATGGTGGCACTTTTTCATTGATGAGGTCTGCGTTTTCTGTGGCTTGACAGGCGACGTGGCACCCTGGGCGTGGAGCACGATGACCCACGCGTATCCCAACTGCCCAAAAAGGATAGCAACTTTTAAATTTCAAAATGGCAGTTGGTACATTTAAGATACGGACAAAAAAAGAGAATAAAGGTGAGTTAATGTTAATTAAAAGGAATAAAATCATAGGGAAAGGGAAAGGTAAAAGATATATACAAGGAATAAAACATGGAAATAAAATCAACAAAAATCAGAGAATCCGAAAGGTGGCAGAGAAGATAAGGGAGAGAGAAAGGATATGGCTGGCATATCAAATGCCTCCAACGTGGTCTAGTTACTCGTCGGGACCTCGACGTGCTTTGATACTCTAGGTCTGGACAGGTGGCTCCTCCACCATAGCCTCCTCAACAACCGAGGGCTGGAAACCTTCATAGAAGGGCTTCAGTCTTTGCCCACTGACTTTGAAGATAACTCCTGTAACAGGGTTCTGGATTTCAACTGCCCCATGGGTGTAGATTGTCGTGACCACGAAAGGTCCCGACCATTTGGATTTCAGCTTCCCAGTGAAGAGTCGCAGTCTTGAGTTGTACAACAAGACTTGCTGTCCAACTGAGAACGTTTTGGGATGAAGATGTCGGTCATGATATACTTTTGTCTTGCCTTTATAGAGCAGGGCGTTCTCATAAGCATCATCCCTTAACTCTTCTAGCTCTTGAATTTGCAAGCGCCTATGTTGGTCAGCGAGGCCTAGATCTGTGTTTACCTTTCGGATAGCCCAGAAAGCCTTGTGCTCTATCTTCACCGGGAGATGGCACGACTTCCCATAAACAAGTCTGCAAGGGGTCATCCCTATCGGGGTCTTGAAAGCTGTTCGATAGGCCCAGAGAGCGTCACCCAATTTCAAACTCCAATCCTTCCTGGACTAGTTAACGGTCTTCTCAAGAATGGACTTGATCTCACGGTTCGAGACCTCGGCTTGTCCGTTAGTCTGAGGATGATAAGCAGTGGATGTTCTATGGTGGACTCCATACTTTGTCAAAAGAGAGGACACAACACGGTTGCAAAAGTGGGCACCCCTATCGCTGATCAGCGCTCTAGATGTACCAAACCGATTGAAGATATTGGTGCGGAGGAAGTTCACAACCACCTTGGAATCGTCCGTTCGAGTAGCCTTGGCCTCGACCCATTTAGAGACATAATCGACGGCCAGAAGGATGTAGATGTTGCCAAAGGAATTGGGAAAAGGGCCATGAAGTCTATACCCCAGATATCAAAGATCTCGCAGGCGATAATGTTTGTCAAGGGCATCTAATTCCTGGCCCCGATATTTCCAGTGGCCTAACATCGGGGGCATGAGGCGCAGAACATGTAACTATCCTTGAAAATGGTGGGCCAGTACAGCCCAGCTTCCAGAACTTTCAGGGCAATTTTCTTGGCCGCGAAATGGCCTCCTTCTGAGTGGCAGAATTTAAGGATCGAGGGCACCTCGTCCATGGTTACACATCTACGGATGATCTGATCCGAACAGTGCTTCAATAGGTAGGGACTGTCCCATATGTAGTATTTTGCTTGTCTTCTGATTCTGGTGCATTCAGAGGAAGTGGAATCGGCTGGGTAAGTGCCTGTAGCACAAAAGTTTGCAATATCAGAAAACCATGGGGAATAAAAAGTTTAGACTAGACATAAGTGCTCGTCTGGAAAAGTATCCCGGATTGGCACAAGCGAATTATCTTCTTGGGCTGCAAGTCTACTCAAGTGATCGGCCACAAGGTTTTCTCTTCCGGCCTTGTCTTTTATAGCTATATTGAATTCTTGCAGAAGCAAGATCCAACGGATAAGCCGAGGTTTGGCATCGGCTTTGGTCAACAAACACTGAAGGGCAGAATGGTCAGAGTAGATGAGGACCTGAGTTCCTAGCAGATATTGTCTGAACTTGTCTAGGGCGTAGACTATGGCCAGAAGTTCTTTCTCAGTGGTGGTGTAGTTCTACTGGGACGGGTCTAGCAACTTGGAAGCATAATAGATGACATGGGTCTCTTTATCCTTCTTCTGACCCAAAACG
Source organism: Viola odorata (assembly GCA_963691705.1). Classification (NCBI taxonomy): domain Eukaryota; kingdom Viridiplantae; phylum Streptophyta; class Magnoliopsida; order Malpighiales; family Violaceae; genus Viola; species Viola odorata. Next base: position 44,323,660 of record OY829545.1, on the reverse strand, counting down.
GCGCCTAGGGCCTGATTACTGGCATCACACATGACCTCGAAAGGTAGTGTCCAGTCGGGGGCTCGAATAATCGGGGCCGAGATAAGTTTGTTCTTGAGAAGTTCAAAAGTGGTTCTGCAGGCCTCGCTAAAATTGAAGGAAACGTCCTTCTGGAGCAATTTACACATGGGTTGGGCAATCTTCGAAAAATCCTTAATGAACCTTCGGTAGAAACTGGCATGGCCTAAAAAAGATCTTACATCGCGGACACAAGATGGGTAGGGCAGGGATTCTATTACTTCTATCTTGGCTTTGTCAACTTCAATTCCCTTGGCCGAGATAACATGACCAAGCACCAGGGCTCGATCCACCATAAAGTGGCATTTTTTGAAATTCAGGACAAGATTCGTCTCAATGCAGCGCTTTAGGCACCTTTTCAGATTGTTCATGCATTCTTCAAATGAGTTTCCATAGACGGTGAAGTCATCCATGAAGACTTCGATTCCATCTTCAACTAATTCAGAGAAAATGCTGACCATACAACGCTGGAAAGTGGCGGGGGCGTTGCATAGACCGAAGGGCATGCGTCTATACGCGAAGGTCCCGAAAGGGCAGGTGAAGGTTGTCTTTTCCTGGTCTTCAGGAGCAACTGGGATCTGATGGAATCCGGAGTAACCGTCTAGACAGCAATAATGGGTTTTGCCGGCCAGGCGTTCCAGCATCTGATCGATGAAGGGCAGGGGAAAATGATTTTTCCTGGTAGCAGAATTTAAGCGGCGGTAGTCGATACACACTCTCCACCCATTCTGGATCCGGGTAGGAATGGATTCTCCAGCCTGACCGATGGTGATAGTTATGCCTATTTTCTTGGGCACAACTTGGATAGGGCTGACCCAAGGGCTATCTGAGATGGGGTAGATAACTCCCGCATCTAACAACTTGAGAATCTCTTTCTTCACCACTTCCATCATAGGCGGATTAAGTCGTCTCTGGGGCTGGCGAATGGTCTTGCTTGCGTCTTCTAGGTGGATGTGATGAGTGCATAATGCTGGAGATAAGCCCTTAATGTCCGCAATGGTCCATCCTATGGCTTGCCTGAAGTTCCTTAGCAAGGAAATAAGCTTGGACTCCTCGAGGTCTTCGAGCTTGGAGATAATGACAGGTAAAGAGTTATCGGGGCCTAGATAAGCATATTTCAAGTGAGTAGGCAGTGGCTTCAGATCTAGGGCTGGAGCCTGATCAATAGAAGGAAATAACTTAGCATGGTCTGGATATTCGGGAGACTGATTCGGAGATTCATGCTGAGCAACAACGCATTCCTCTAGGGCAGCGACGACTGAGTGTAATTCAGAAGGAATAGGAAGTGTCTAGGCCACGACATCTAGAAGAGCTGGCGTCAGACTCCTGTCAAGGGCAAATTGCAAGGGGTCAGTAGAATATATATCATCAATTTCCCCTACAATGGGATCAACAAAATCAACATAATTCACACTAGAAAATTCAGAGGGGTATCGCATGGCTTCTAGCATATTGAATTTGATGATCTCTCCATCAAATTCGAGGGAGATGGTGGCATCATGAACATCGATTTTTGCTCGGGTTGTGGCCAGAAATGGGCGGCCTAGAAGAACATCTGTGGACTTGGTGGAGTCCTCGTTCTCCATTGCAATCACATAAAAATCCGCAGGGAACAAGAATTCTCCTACTTGGACCAAGACATCCTTGATGATCCCCTCGGGGTAGATGATAGAGCGGCCAGCAAGTTGGATGGCGAGGTCTGTAGGCACGAGAGGCTCGAGGCCTAGACTGTGATAGATTACCAAGGGCATAACATTGATTCCCGCTACGAGGTCACACATGACCTTGCTAATATCAACTGTTCCGATTCGGCAAGGGATTATGAGCATGCCCTAGTCTTTGCATTTCGGGGGGATCCGACGCTGGATATGTGCAGACGCGCTGGCCCCTACGCTGATCTTGTTAACTTCGGCGAACTTGTTTTTGTTCGTGCATAATTGCTTCAGGAATTTGGCATAGCGAGGGACGTTTTTCATGGCCTGGAGAAGAGGGATGTTTACAACCACTTTACTGAACATTTCAAAGATATCGCGGTCCTCTTTATCTTTCCTGGTCTTGACCAATCTGCGAGGGAACGGGGGCTCGAGAATCTTATGAATGTATTCCTGTGTAAATTCAGGTGGGTTAGGGTCGTTCCTTGGTGAACCTCTGGGAGAGCGGATTCTATCCTCCATGACTTCGACAGATCTGGGTACTTTAGGGAGCTTTGGTCTAGGTTTAGGTCGAATCTCGGTCTCTGGAGAGTTTTCAACTTCGGGGGCTGGAGAAGTAGGTGCTTTCAAGGTCGTGCCACTTCGCAAAGTTAATGCACAGACATTGTGCTTGGGATTTACTTCTGTCTGAGGTGGCAGTCGGCCATGATTTGTTAACTCTTACAAGGTGGCAGTCAGGGCACTCATTTACTTTTTAAGTTCATCTATTTCTTTCTGCTGCTCGGGATTCTGAGGCGTTTCAGTAGTTGGGGGCTGGACAAAATTCTGGTCTGGAGGATGGACGAAGGTCTGATCCTGAGGAGGTTGGCATTGATATTGGTTCTGATGAAATGTGGGTCGAGGTCAGTAATTTGGCATATTAAGAGGGGGATTTCCATAGGGTTCTGATGTTGTTGATGGCTAGGTCCCGAAAGCTGAGTGTTTGGGACCCATCCTTGATTTGGTTGTTTCCAGCCTTGGTTGTAAGTCTGAACGTAAGAGACTGGAATAAATTGGCCAGCAGCATTCACTTGTATTTCCTCCGGAATATGAGGACATGCATCAGTGGGGTGATCCACGAAATTGCATATCTGGCAGGCCTTGACAGGTGCGGGTTGTGTTGTTATGAAGGTTTGGAACATTCCTGTAAGAGAAGATATCTGGTTCTGAAGGGCAGCTACTTGGACATCCTGGCCTGGATTGTTGGCAAGGTCGTCAGAGGTGTTCTTGGCCATGAGCTCTATCGTTGCTCGTGCGGCTCTTGGAGTTAGAGCAGTCAAGGATCCATTGGCGGCTGCGTTAAGTAGTGCTTTATCCTGAGCCTTGAGGCCTTCACAAAAATATTAAACCAGAGCGTGCTCGGTAAGATTGTGGGTTGGGCAACTCGATTGCATTTTCTGAAATCTCTTATAGTACTGGGCTAGAGTCTCTTCTTTTTTCTGAACAATGGAGACGAGTTGCTTGCGAGTGGTATTTGAGATTGAAGTCGGGTAATACTTCTCAGTGAAGATTTTTGACATGTCCGCCCAAGAACGAATAGATCTTGCAGGAAGGTCATAATACCAATCTAGGGCGTCATCTTTGAGAGACCACTGGAATGCGTGAAGCTTGGCTTGCTCAATACTGACATTGGCGGGTTTCATGGCCTCGCAAATGGAGTGGAGCTGTTGGAGATGGCAAAGAGCATTTTCCTTGGCTACCCCTCGAAAAGTAGGCAGATGATGAAGCACGACGGACTTCAGAGTCCAGTCATTAGGGACATTGGGCCAGTCAATGCAGCTACTGGCCATATCGGGGGTTGCATGAAAATTGTCGATGGTTTGCTGGTCTGGGGGTGGTGGATCTTCGTGGTTTTCACGGTTGTTATGGTTGTCATTGTTGGCTAGGTCATCCATTGCTGGAAAATTAAAGTGATCTGGTATGGGGTTTTCGGGGTCACAATGGAGAAAGGTCAGGTCTAAGAAAAGCTGATGTTCCCGGTCAGCCAGATTAGAAGGGGAACCGTCGAGGGCAGGATGAGGGATCACTCTACGATGAGCAGAAGTCCCTTGAGCTTGCTTACGAAGTCCTCTTTCTGTTCTGGTCAACTCGAGGTCTAGAGGAAGTAGATCGGGAGCAGATCTCCTGGTCATATAAGAAAAACAAAACAAAATCAGTACCGCTCAATCCCCGACAACGGCGCCAAAATTTGATCGTCACTCAAATATACTTAAATTTATCCTGATGCCTAAATGCACAAAGTAATGTGTATAGAGCAAGTCAGGGTCGAACCACAGAGATTGAAGGACTAATTTGCTAGTGAACTAGTATGACAAGGCAATATGCAACAAATCTAACCAAAGTAACAATAATAGGGGGGTTTTATGTTGATTAATAAATTAATCAACGCAGAGTAGGGGAGCTAACAAAACAGAATTGGAAAGTACTTATCTAGGGCACAAAAGTAAATCGTAATCCAGGGCAAGAAATGTAAAGTGTAATCCAGAGCAAGAGATGTAAACAGATCGAATGCGGGAAAAAGTAATGAAAAGGATATTAATCAAATGAGACGAGATCTTAGCGAAAGGTGCTCCCTTGGATTGTTTTCTAGGTCGGCTAGTCATTGGTGCAGAAGTTTTCCAGACTCATGTGCAGATCTGCTATAGGGACCACGTTTCCACACCGCATCCCCTGCTTACCTTCGTAGATAAAAGTCACCCCCCGTTTTCACATATGAGGTGACCTTGACGTTCAACCATCCTCCCAGCTACCTTCCTTGTCATCAAAAGGTAGCCTTGACCGTCCGGCCTGTCACGGCTCGCAGTAGGGAGGCTAAATTCAGAACGCCCATGAAGGAGAGGTAAGACAGATCTAGGGCGCGATAGCTCAGCTTGTCAGACTCGTATCGCATACCCTAGATAACTATTTACCCCTAGCTGAGGCCTCTCGCGCTGCCTCCCCTAGGTGCCTGCTCTAAATCCAGGGCTTCGCGTCAGTTATAAACCTGGAATATGACGTTACTCATGCAGAAATACTAAAAGATGATCAAGCTCTTAACATTTCTAGACAAGCATGTAATTAAATCGGTAAACAGTCATGTGTCACAAAAGAATATGTTAAGCATGCATTAGACCTCTTAGCCGAACCCTACAACCCGTGGAACACCCTTCACCAAGAAAGGGGTATTTAGCTACTCATACTATAGTATAAACAGTAGGTATATAAAATCATACAATGATAAAACAAGAAAAGTAAAGAGGGAGTAGAGTAAACCGATAGATTAATTAATAATCAAAGAGGAAAGTTGTTGACAATGGCTGCTCTTGGAAGAGGGGATGATTCCCAGAAAATAAGCACTGAAATTAATGTAAGAAATTATCCCTTGGAACAGCCGTCCTTACAAAACCCTAAAACTATGCTTATATAGCCTAAGCTTAGCTAGGAGACAAAAACAGCTAAGGAGAGAGGAAGGATCAATGAGGGTGTGACAGCACACGTCCTTGCAAAAGGAATATTCTGGGATTCCTGGCACGTCTGCTATCTTCTGGAAGCACCTGGGATTCCGTGCGGATCTCAGAAGATGCTCTCTTTGGAAGAAGGCTCAGAACTGTCGAGGCCTTGAGACAGTGCACTGGTCTGGTTCGCGTCGAGGTCTTGACAACGTTCTGCTCTCTTTGGAAGAAGGCTCAGAACTGTCGAGGCCTTGAGACAGCGCACTGGTCTGGTTCGCGTCGAGGTCTTGACAACGTTCTTTCTTCTAGACCTGGAAAGTGGAATTCCTCTGAAATGCTCTAAAATAGCTTCTTTTCGGCCTTTTCCCTTCCTTGGTGCTAATCTGCAAATAAGATAGAAATGAGGGTCAAATCGCAACATTGAGCCCCCGAAAGGGCTGGAAAGGAGGGTGAAATCTAGACCATGAAACGTGCTATCAGGGGTAAAGAGATCACAACTAGACAAGACAAAATCACGCTGCTTATCGCACCCCTTTTTTTAATTTTTTATGCGGATAGGTTCGGGACGGATGCAGAGCATAGATGGATGCCTCGCATGATGCAATGAAGTCACCACCCTATTTATTCTCTAGGTTTAGGGAACTTAATCGTCATGGCATACAAATAAAAAATTAAGGCACAATAGGTCTAAACCAAAGAACAACGGTTTGAGGTCGTATTTATGGACTTGGGAAGGTGTTAGGCACCCGAGTCAGATCCTTAAAAAGGTTACCGGTAAGCGAGGTGTTTTGAAAACATTTTTTTAAACACGTAATTTTGGCCCTCATAGGAAACGTCACTTTAATATTCTTAGGGTCGGGACAACTTCAAGACTACTTCGGGACAAGTATTTCTGCTTAACGGAATTGTTACCATTTTTTACTAAAGTGAGCGATCCGTTATTATCATCAAGCCATGCATGAATAATTAATTACTATGTGATCCTATCATGGATAAAAACTAGCACCATACCAATTTAATGAATGCAAATATCGTGTGGGATCGAAGCCACCATGCTCATATATCAACGCATAACAATTAATTCCATGGCAAAAAAAAAGCAAGTGATTTAAACACGTATACATGTGCGTTGATTTTAATTTCTAGCAAATTTTAAATATCATGCATACGATTATGATATGAGTTTTAAACATTTCTAAATAACATGCATACGACTAATATTTGCGAAAAATATTGAATAAATAAAAGAGATAAGAAAAGTGTACTTGCGAGCGAAGATTTGATTTTACCCTACAAGATGAAATCATTAGTACGAGTAAAAAAAATCTCAAGCAATTAAATAAAATGATTTAACAATTAAAAAACAAGTAAAACAATTAATTAATTAATTAAAAGTAAGCAAATTAATTATTTGATAATTAAATGCAAATGATTAATTAACGATTAAAAGTAAGTAAATTAATTAATTAAATATTACGAATGAACAAAGGATACGAAATACTTACGGTGGGCCGGAACAACTGGCCCAGCAGTTGGGCTCAAAAGAGCCCAGCAGACCAGCCAAGGGCCTAGCCCTCTTCTATTTTCCTTTCCCGCATGGGCCAGACAACCCATCTTCTCCTTTCCTCGCGGGCTTGGTGCAGCACCAGCCCTTCACTCCTCTTCTTCTCCGTCTGGGCCTAAGCAAACTGCTTGGCCCAGCAGCCAAACTAAACACAAACCCTGCCTGTCACCTTCTTTTTCCCTCCCTTTATGTTACTGTTCATCGTCTTCTCCAGCCAACCTGCACAAATAATAAACCGAAGCAACAAACAAATTCTGGCCAAAACGACCATGAAAGCAGACCACAATCCGGACAAAAATCGGCCACAACATAGCAACAATTAAATCGACCAAACACAGCTCTTTAATTAATTCAAAACAGTGATCATTTGAACAAAACAAAATTAAGCAAATTAAATCAATTTGATCAATTGAACTAATTAAACAGCAAGCAATTCAGGCGAAATTAATTTTAAAGCAAGAGCAGCAATTGATTGAAAGCAATAAGAACAAGTAATTGAATCAAAACCAGAAACAATTAATTATTAGAAATAGAGGCAGAAAAATGATGGAAATACAAGCATAAAAAGTAAAAGGAGAGAGCATGAATAAAAGGGGGGACTAAAGAATGAAATTGCCCCCCCTCGATTCGTTGCTTGAGGTGCTCTATTTATAGTGGCGGAGGCCGCGAGTATACTTGGAGGCCAAGGCGAGAGTGGGCGTTGCAGACGTGAGGACCAAGGGAGAGTAAGGATGAGAAGTCCAGCGATGGGAGGTTCGTGATGATGAGGAAATTAAATGGCTTTAATTGGTGATGGTAAGGGTTGAAAATGGGAGGGAGCTATCTAGGGATTGTGTGTGGCCAAGGATGGCCTGATTGGGGATGACCGTATTTGATAAGCATGGCCAGCGATGATGAAGCTAGGTCGGGGTAGGGAGCTAGCTAGGGATTGTGTGTGGCCAAGGATGGCTGGATTAGGGATGGCTGGATTGATCAAAGGCGAGTCGGTGGCGAACTGGAGGAACATGGATGTGATTTTGGATAAACATGCATTAATTGACATTAATGCATCAATTTGGATACGAACGAGATATTTTTGGTATGAGCGAAATCACTAAAAAATGAAAATAAATCTGAACCGAAAGGACTAAAAGGTGTAGAAAAATAAGACAAAATAAATAGTAGACAGTGAATACAGAAAAAGTTCAGTTTAAGGTTCAAATTTTCTGCGGAAAATGTAGGTTCATTTTCGTGCGAGGCTATCGCTCTCCGGACATTGCTCCGGAAATTGTAGGTGCATGTCCGTGCGAGGCTATCGCTGTCCGGACGTTGCTACAGAAAAAGTAGGTGCATATCCGTACGAGGCTATCGCTCTCTGGATGTTGCTGCGAAAAATGTAGATGCATGTCCGTGCGAGGCTATCGCTCTACGGACATTCATGAAGAGATGAGATCCGAGCGGGGATATCGCAAAATTCGGTTGTTGATGAAGAGACAAGATTCGAGCGGGGATACCGCAAACTTCGAACGTTGACGAAGAGACAAGATCTGAGCGGGGATACCGCAAACATCGGACGTTGAGGAAGAGACAAGATACGAGCGGGGATACCGCAAACTTCGGACGTTGACGAAGAGACAAGATCCGGGCGAGGATACCGCAAACTTCAGATTTTCATGACGTGGATTGGGGAGTGGTAACGTACTCCATTCGAATGTTGATTGGATTTTGACGAAAATTCATGACGCATGATTGTTGATTGGATTTTGACAAAAATCCAAGACGAGGGCATTACAACGATTTCTTCATCGAAGACCCAAGATTGTTGATTAGATTTTGACAAAAATCCAAGACGAAGACATTACAACGATTTCTTCATCGAATACCCAATGGTGAGGGCTTTACAACGATATTGTCATTGAAGACCCAATGGCGAGGTTTATCAGATTTTGACGAAAATCCAAGACGAGGGCATTACAACGATTTCTTCATTGAAGACCCAATGGCGAGGGCTTTACAACGATGTTGTCATCGAAGACCCAATGGCGAGGTTGATCGGATTTTGAGGAAAATCCAACACAAGGGCATTACAACGATTTCTTCATCGAAGACCCATGATTGTTGATTAGATTTTGAGGAAAATCCAAGACGAGGGCATTACAATGATTTCTTCATCGAAGACCCAATGGCGATGGCTTTACAACGATGTTGTCATTGAAGACCCAATGACGAGGTTGATCAAATTTTGACAAAAATCCAAGACTAGGGCATTACAACGATTTCTTCATCGAAGACCCAATGGCGAGGGCTTTACAACGATGTTGTCATCGAAGACCCAATAGCGAGGTTGATCGGATTTTGACAAAAATCCAAGACGAGGGCATTACAACGATTTCTTCATCGAAGACCCATGATTGTTGATTGGATTTTGATGAAAATCCAAGACGAGGGCATTACAATGATTTCTTCATCGAAGACCCAATGGTGAGAGCTTTACAATGATATTGTCATTGAAGACCTAATGGCAAGGTTGATCGGATTTTGACAAAAATTCAAGACGAGGGCATTACAACGATTTCTTCATCGAAGACCCAATGGTGAGGGCTTACAACGATGTTGTCATTGAAGACCCAATGGTAAGGTTGATCGGATTTTAACGAAATCCAAGACGAGGGAATTACAACGATTTCTTCATCGAAGACCCAATGGCGAGGGCTTTACAACAATGTTGTCATCGAAGACCCAATGGCGAGGTTGATCGGATTTTGACGAAAATCCAAAACGAGGGCATTACAACGATTTATTCATCGAAGACCCAATTTGATATGTTGTGTTTCTATTGAAGCGTAACTGTACTCTGCAAATAGGAAGGAAGCAACCACGAAATCAGCAATAGATGGAAAAAGAAAGAGCAAATGATATTGTTAGAAATATCGTGTACTCCTATATTTAAACCTTGGCTTGCCCCCAAGTCTTTTGTTTGGACCGAAAATGACCTCTTTGCTTAAGAGAAAACCAATTCAAGTATTATATCTTTTGAAAAATGTTCGTTCAATTTTCGTTTATATAAACATGATTGATACAAGTCTAGATAACGTTTGCATCTTGTTCAGGAAATAACGACCTCAAGAACAAGACTTTCCCATGACATGCACCTGTAAGCAATCCTTACCAGATATTAGTGTTTACACTCACACTTAGAAAACAGGGCTATGTATTTACACTCTTAAAAATGTAATAGACATAGCACAAAAATTAAATTTGCAATGTCAATCCGAGTGAAAGATGCACATGCATGGGCCTGCTAATAATCAAGAGGACTTTGCGAGGGAGAAAAAATGAGGAATTTGTAGAAGAAAAGGAAAAGTGTTGTGTGTTTTTTTTTTTAAAAAAACTTTTGCGAAAGGTTTTAATGAGTTTGTGCTCGACGACTGATGGTGATGAGGACAAAGCATGGTGAACGATGCTGGACGATTTGATTGTGGCGAGGGCAAAGTGCACAAAGTGTTGAATCTTTGCTTGAGATGCTTCTTCTTGATTGTTTTGAGGGCACCATGCCCAACTTTGCGACATTCGTAGGGAATGATCTCCTTTCCTTTTGAGATGATTTTGCTGTTGATGTTTGACATTTTTTTTTGCATGTACTTGCTTCTATTGTTGTTTTGTGTTCCTTGAACACTTTTTTTTCTTTTTTTTTCTTTTTTTCTCCTTTTTTTCATTTTTTCCTTTCATTTTTTTTCTTTTTTTTCTTAAGAAATGCAAGTACAATCTCTTTTTTTTTTCTGGTCTGTCCTCATTTCTGTCTTAGGCAGAGGCCTTCAAGTCTTGATTTATTTGGCCTTCTTCTGACGTTGATTTGTCAGCGATCCCCTATGGGTTTTCTTGTCATTCCCTTGTTAGATGTATATTTTCAACTCCTTGTTTAGCGGTCCCAGTCAAGCATTACTCACTTGATTGGGTGAAAATATGAGGCTTTTGAGTGTTTGATAGAGTCGTACAGGGTGTACAAAATATGTGTTTGAGGGCAAAAAGTTAAAAATAAAAATGTGGAAGAAGAGCAAAAGCAAAGTCCAATGTCATCTTACTGTTATCCCATGTCTGATGGTTCATGTACCTTGGATATTATGCAAATCTAACTAGCAATTAACTTAGCATTTACACTCATGAAAGAAATAAGGCATGAAGGCCCAGAATGCTCGCAGGGATATGTTTGTGACTGCTTACGCCTAAAACATGTCACGAATATAAGAATTAACATACCAAACCATGTATGTCACATAATTTCTAATGAACGAGCATGTTATCTGTGATGCAATGAAATGATGAACATGCTTAATTTACGGAATGTTTGAAGACGTAGGATTTTTTAAACCAAGCAATATATTTTTTGGCAAAAGCTAAGAAATTTAGCAGACATGACACACATACTCTTGCAACAACATAAATTGTGGGAATTTTAAAATCGTGGAAATGTAATTTACAAAAACGAAAATTGCAGAAACGGAAATTGCAAAAATGTAAAGGATAACTTCCCTAAAAAATGAGCTTTGACATTTTTCACCACCTTCTTTTGGTTGTCACTTCACTTGCTTGCCCCCTTAAGTTTACAAATCTCGTTGCACCTAAAATGAAGAGGGATTTAAATAGTAAATTCACAGGAAAAAGGTATCCCAAGATGTTGAATTTGAAATTAAATAGAAATATTGAAAAAAACACGCGGGTTGTCTCCCATGAAGCGCCTTTCTTTAAAGTCGTAGGCTCGACTATGGCGAAGCTTCTTTGCGATCAAAATTGGTGAAAGTGGGGGGGGGGGGGTGTAAATCACCGCACAAAAGTTTGACGAAAAGTGGGGGATAGCTCGCTCTTTAGGAGTTATCGTTTATCCTGAAAAATAAAACAATAGTGAGTATAAGTGATAACATGCATGGCATGCAATCCTGAGGCCTCCACGATGCTTATTCATTCTCTCGGCTACACTTTCACTTGATACTTTTAGGGATGCGAAAAGATGACGCATCTATAGGTGTCTTTGGCGGAGATACGAAGGAGGACGTAACGTGATCTTGGATACTACCCCTTGAAGCAAAACGACGCAAGTAGCTAATGTCATCATGCTTGGAAAATCCTTTTTTTTTTATATGTTTTGCATATCATCAATTGAGGAGCGAGGCCTTGTGTCCAAAGGTCTTTAGCTCGAGGAGTGGAGCGATGAAAGTTACGCTAAGGATTTGGAGCTATGAGGGGAAAAGACCTATGTTTTGGTGAAGGATGGGCCTTGATGATGGCTTCAAAATCAAGTTAGAGGCTAAGGAACCGATATGGTGCGAGGAGAGGCAACAAATCGCATTTCTCGACAAAACTGATTGTTTTTAGTTATCCTTGTGCCTTCACCATTCGTGAGAGATACGCAGCCCAGAAAAATCTGATTTTTGGTATGAGAAAATTCCAACCTATTATCAACGTCTTTCGTGTTTTAGCCAAGCAGGAATTCCTAGCAAATTGCGCCCATATTGACCAAAACAAAAGAGCGCGCAACTGAAACTGAGAAACACAGTCATCCTCACGTCTAAATTGTTTGCAAGAGATGCGCCACCCAGAAAAATCTCATTTTTGGAATGGGAAAACTCCAACCTGTTATAAACTTCTTTCATGTTTTAGCAGAGCGGGAATTCTGAGCAAATTGCACCCATATTGGACAAAATAAAAGAGCGCGCGACTGAAATCGAGAAACACAATCATCCTCACGTCTAAATTGTTTGCGAGAGATGTGCCACCTAGAATAATCTCATTTTTGGTATGGTCAAACTAAAATCTGTTATCAACGTCTTTTATGTTTTAGCCGAGTGGGAATTCCGAGAAAATTGCGTCCATATTGGCCAAAACAAAAGTGCGCGCGACTGAAACTGAGAAACACAGTCATCCTTACGTTTTCATCATCTCGGTCTTATCTCCCAATCGGACTCTGAGATCGTATCAACGAGGGGAGATTTTATTTGTTCCTTAGTCCAGGTATGTACTAATTACAGATGCATCCAAAGGAACCCTCGAAACAAACTCGCACGAGTAGCTAATGTTATCATGCTTGAAAAACCTCCTTCGCGGTGTGTTTATGCCATTAATTAGAGAGCGAGGCACCACGCCAAAAGAACCTATCATGAGGAGTAGAGCGATGAAGGTCATGCCATGGACCAGAGCTATGATGAGCAAAGATGATAGAACCCTACTTGGAAGCAACATTTGGAGGCCGAAAATGACTTTGGAGGAATTTAGGGCCGAAGCTGGCGGCATACCGCCAGACACTAACTTGGGAGCCAAATGTGGACTTTCGAAGGTTTTCCTTGGGAGTTTCGTAGCATTAAGTGGCCTATCCTTGTACCTTGGCATTCAACCTTTGGATGATGAACTTTGACTGAGTCGTGACTACCCCAAAGCTTGCAATCATTGTTGGTCATTTATGTGTGAGACATGCGCGTATTATTTTCTGTTTTATGATTCTTTCAATTTTTGTGGATACTCATACCAAATCCACCGTACTCAATCCCTTCTTCATTGTTCTTTATACTCATGGTGACCTCTTGCATTATCCATAGTCACGTGTGTTCCCAAGCTAAATCTAAGGGTTAGGTTTCTCTCCATTTTGTGGCTCCATATGTTGTTTATTTCGAGGAGGGTTATATATATGTAAGTGATGGCCATTTGACGTCGTTTTTTTTGGACGTGTAAAGTGAAGAGAGAAAAAGCTATTTCCATAATTTATCCGAATAATTTACGAACTTTGTCATTGATTTTTTTTCATCAAAAGGGATACAACCATTTGTAAGTTGATTAACCATCTAGATTTATAAAAAAAAAAAAAGGCTAGCATAAAAAAGGCTAGGAACATCGTTACATGGGGTGAAAAGATAAAATCTAAGTAGCTTGATGCGTGATTTTGAAAGTGTCAACCTTGGAAGTCGGGATCCGTTTGCTCATCAAAAATATTCTAATGACGCAATCTCTCCTCTTTGTATCACCACTTCCTCCATCCCAATCTTGGCCCTAATATCTGGAATGAAACCGGATTTCAACGTATCCCCTCCTGTAGCTTGGTTCTCAAAACTTATTCCCCCAAAAGTATCAAGTGAAAGTAACGTAGGCACTATCATTTGAACAAGCAGGATGGGTCCTGGGCAAAAATAAATTAGAAAACTGAATAAATTATTTTACTAAGTTTTTTTATTCACCTGCATCGCAAAAGTTATGAGAAAAAAACGTAGAAACATGACAATCAAAGCTACGATAAAGCAAGTATGATGCTTCTGACATCGACTAATTTCTAACGGCCGAAGGTTCCCGGATGATACCATAAAATGGTCCCTAAAGTATCGTAGAGCGTCAACCGATTACTTGCGGAACCAGGCCACTTTTTGATTGATTTTAGGGGTTCGAATGAGTTGGGTTTGGTGAACATTACCCAGGACTCGTATCCCAGGGTGTCACTACTCCCCTTCCTAACTTATTTTGTAAGCGGCCCCTGGGTGTAGGGCCTATGCATGAGATGCGTATGACAGTTCATCAAAGCGTATAACAAATAATCACAAAAACCGTTTATTAAAGCAAGTAAATAAAAAAATAAACACCTTAAAAAAAACCGGCTTCGACCCTAAAGTCCCAGTGAAGTCGCCAAACTGTCGCACCCCCTTTTTTGATTTTTTACGCTGATAAGTTCGGGACGGATGCGGAGCATAGATGGATGCTTCACATGATGCAATAAAGTCGCCACCCTATTTATTTTCAAGGTTTAGGGAACCTAATCGTCATGGCATAAAAATAAAAAACTAAGGCACAATAGGTCTAAACCAAAGAACAACGGTTCGAGGTCGTATTTATGGACTCAGGAAGGTGTTAGGCACCCGAGTCAGATCCTTAAAAAGGTTACCGATAAGCGAGGTGTTTTGAAAACATTTGTTAAACACGTAATTTTAGCCCTCATAGGAAACGTCACTTTAGTATTCTTAGGGTCGGGACAACTTCGGGACAAGTATTTCTACATAACGGAATTGTTACCATTTTTTACTAAAGTGAGCGATCCATTATTATCATCGGGCTATGCATGAATAATTAATTACTACGTGATCCTACCATGGATAAAAACTAGCACAATACCAATTTAATGAATGCAAATAACCGTGTGGGATCGAAGCCACCATGCTCATATATCAACGCATAACAATTAATTCCATGGCATAAAAAAAGCAAGTGATTTAAACACGTATACATGTGCGTTGATTTTAATTTCTAACAATTTTAAATATCATGCATATGATTATGATATGAGTTTTTAACATTTCTAAATAACATGCATACAACTAATATTTGCGAAAAACATTGAATAAATAAAAGAGATAAGAAAAGTGTACTTGTGAGCGAAGATTTGATTTTACCGTACAAGATGAAATCATTAGTACGTGTAAAAAAAAATCAAGCAATTAAATAAAATGATTTAACAATTAAAAAATAAGTAAAACAATTAATTAATTAATGAAAAGCAAGCAAATTAATTATTTGATAATTAAATGCAAATGATTAATTAACAATTAAAAGTAAATAAATAAATTAATTAAATATTACGAACGAACAAAGGATACAAAATACTTACGGTGGGCCGGAACAACTGGCCTAGCAGTTGGGCTCAAAACGGCACAGCAGACCAGCCAAGGGCCTAGCCCTACTCTATTTTCCTTTCTGGCATGGCCCAGACAACCCATCTTCTCCTTTCCTCGCGGGCTTGGCGCAGCACCAGCTCTTCACTCCTCTTCTTCTCCGCCTGGGCCTAAGCAAATTGCTTGGCCCAGCAGCCAAACTAAACACAAACCCTGCCCGTCACCTTCTTTTTCCCTCCCTTTCTATTACTGTTCATCGTCTTCTCCAGCCAACATGCACAAATAATGAACCGAAGCAACAAACAAATTCTGACCAAAACGACCATGAAAGCAGACCACAATCCGGACAAAAACTGGCCACAACACAACAACAATTAAATCGACCAAGCATAACTCTTTAATTAATTCAAAACAGTGATCATTTGGACAAAACAAAATTAAGCAAATTAAATCAATTTGATCAATTGAACTAATTAAACAACAAACAATTTAGGCGAAATTAATTTTAAAGTAAGAGCAGCAATTGATTGAAAGCAATAAGAATAATTAATTGCATCAAAACTAGAAACAATTAATTATTGGGAACAGAGGCAGAAAAATGATGGAAATGCAAACATAAAAAGTAAAGGGAGAGAGCATGAATAAAAGGGGGGACTAAAGCATGAAATTGACCCCCCTCGATTCGTTGCTTAAGGTGCTCTATTTATAGGGGTGGAGGCCGCGAGTGGACTTGGAGGGCAAGGCAAGAGTAGGCGTCGCGGACGTGAGGAGCAAGGGAGAGTTAGGATGAGAAGTCCAGCGATGGGATGTTCGTGATGATGGTAGGGGTTGAGAAGGGGAGGGAGCTAGCTAGGGATTGTGTATGGCCAAGGATGGCCGGATTGATCAAAGGCGAGTCGGTGGTGAGCTAGAGGAACATGGATATGATTTTTGATAAACATGCATTAATTGGCATTAATGCATGAATTTGGATACGAACGAGATATTTTTGGTACGAGCGAAATCACTCAAAAATGAAAATAAATCCGAACCGAAAGGACTAAAAGGTGCAGAAAAATAAGACAAAATAAATAGTAGACAGTGAATACAGAAAAAGTTCAGTTTAAGGTTCGAATTTTCTCGTTCAGAATCGTTAAAAGTTCGAGCGCAAAATAAATACATTAGCGACGCAAATTGAACGAAACAAAATGAGATGATGCGAAAGATAAAAATAGTAGATAATTGTCAATTAAAGAAATAATGTGCTCGATCGATGGTCCGAGGGAACTTACCCGGGACCGATAGAAGTTCGAGTGAAAAGACAGTCGAAAATACGAAAAATTTAAAAAGACACGATATGATACGAAATATTAAACAAACTAGCCTAGGACCAAGAATCGACAAAAAATTGACCTAGATGAGTTATTAAATGCGATAAGCGATAAAAACGTAAAGTTGTGATAAAAAAAATCCAAAATCGGGTAGCAACACTGCTCAATAGCCAAAGGGTGATGAGAGAACCAAGGATAGGATTGCGATTACAAGTAATGATGGCATGCACTTCATTAGCTATCCAATATCCTAAGTTGGCCTTATAGCCCATATGCATGCACCAAAGGGAAAAGACCTCTTGGACAGACAGGGTGCCCGAGGAGTTCATCTTGCCTGCAAAGGTGATGGCAAGGCAACGATGTATAATACGAAGGGCAGGATCGCGGAGTTAATGGCCTTTAGACCGGCGGGAGCTATACTTGGCAGAAGGGTCACTAGTAAGCTTCCGAAAAGCAGTGACAACATCAAAGGTAGGGGGATAGGCAGCGTATGCACTGAGGTACTAAGGGGCACCTAAATCAAACTCCTTGGGAAAGTCAAGCATCACATTAAACTGATCAATAGACAGACAAGACCAATCATTGACCAGACGAAAGTTAATCACCTTATCAGCTCCTAAATGCATGCTACCCTTACCTTTTTGCTTAAGTCGAGCACTATCAAACCAAAAAGATGTGAAAAACTCATGGCTTAACTCAAGGAAAGTGGGATGCTCAAGTTCAAACAAAACCCTCCACCCAATATTATCTGTCAACTCATGCACCCTAGCAGAAATACCCATCTTCTCTAAGAACTCGAAATCAAGTAAAGCACAAGGGGCAACACTCATACCATGCAACGCTAGCAGTCTATCATTATTGGGCTTATCAGGAAAATCCAACCAGCCATAAAGGTGAGAGGTCGGGAGTTACCTAGGCTAAGGGCACTGTTGTGCCTACTCTGGCATGGGCAAATCGCGCGACAGGAATGGCAAGGGACATCTTTCCTGAGCTGCCAGAGGTGCGTGCCGACTTGCGAGGTTGAGAGGGGGCAGATGGGGTAGTAGGGGCCTTGCGCTTGGAGCCGGTTGGGGGAGAGAGTTCTAAAAAGCAAAAAGGAAGAAAAAGGAAAAGAAGAATATGGAAGGTACAATGAATAATGACAAAAGGGAAGAAAGCGTTCTCCCTTTATGGCTGCCAGCTGCTAGCCTTTGTCCATGTGCGGATGTGGCGACTCGTGATTGAGGTCCATCAAATCCCAACTGCAAAATTCCAACTGTCGCTCGCTCAACCTGATCAGGAAATTCAAAGTTTGAAAAAAGGGAATTAAAGGGGTGAGAGAAGGGAAATAAAATAGGAGGAAAGAGGGGAGGAATAAAAGGGAAGTGATTAAAATAAATTAAGAGTACAGTGAAAGGAGGGAAAAGATTTAGGGATAGGATGAAGTCATGGAAATAAATATTATGGGAGATAAGAATAATTAAAACAATTAATATGACGTTGGTGACATAGATGAGTGTTGGTCAGGAGGGTCATCCATCTCCTCGGTGGTGAATGGCTTGAAACCCTCATAAAATGCTTTGAGACGATGTCCATTGACTTTGAAAGTCACCCATGTATCCAAGCTTCGAATTTCAACGGCGCCATGATCGTAGATGATCAAGACAACATATAGTCCGGTCCACTTGGACTTCAACTTTCCTGCGAACAATCTTAAATGAGAATTATACAGTAAAACCTTTTGTCCTATAGTGAAAGATTTGTGAGAGAGAAGTTTATCATGGTAGGCTTTCGTCTTGCCTTTGTAGATGAGGACATTCTCGTAGGCGTCGTGGCGAAGTTCCTCCAACTCTTGGATTTGTAAGCGGCGATGCTGCCCAGCTTCGTCAAGGTTGAAGTGGGCAATAGGAGTTTTGAATGTTGTCCGATAGGCCCATAAGGCATCGTCTAACTTCAAGCTCCAATCCTTACGGGATTGGTTGACGGTCTTTTCCAGAATGGACTTGATCTCTCGGTTAGACACCTCGGCCTGGCCGTTGGTTTGCGGGTGATAAGCAGTAGAGACGCGGTGTGTGGCACCGTATTTGTTGAATAAGCTAGTGATAACACGGTTGTAGAAGTGGGTGCCACGGTCACTGATAAGGGCACGTGGGGTTCCAAACCTGCTGAAAATATGAGAGCGAAGGAAGGCTACAACTACTTTGGAATCATAAGTTCTAGTCGCCTTAACCTCAACCCACTTAGAGACATAATCAATCGCCAAGAGGATGTATATGTTTCCAAATAAATTGGGGAAGGGACCTATGAAATCTATACCCCAAATATCAAAAATTTCGCAAGCAATAATACCTATAAGGGGCATCTAGTTCCGAGCACCAATGTTACCTGTACACTGACAGCGAGGGTAAGCAGCACAGAACATGTAACTATCTTTGAAAATAGAAGGCCAGTAGAAATCGACTTCTAAGACTTTCATCACTGTCTTCTTAGCTGCAAAGTGTCCTCCTTCAGTGGAAGAGTGGCAGAAATGGAGGATGGATAACACCTCGTCAGTAGTTACACAACGGCGTATAATTTGGTCCGAACAATACTTCCAAAGGTAAGGGCTATCCCATATATAAGACTTGGCTTGCCTCATGATACGCTTCTGTTCCGTGGGGGAGGAGTCCGTGGGAAAGTGACCTGTGGCACAAAAATTAACAATATCAGTAAACCAAGGGAATTGAATGGCTTGGGTAAGACAGAGTTGTTCATCTGGAAAAGTATCGCGAATAGGAATCTGTGAGTCATCTGCTTGGGTAGATAAGCGACTCAAATGGTCAGCCACTGAGTTCTCTGTTCCCTTTTTGTCCTTGATCTCAAGGTTGAACTCTTGAAGCAAAAGTATCCACTGGATGAGACAAGGTTTAACGTCTAGTTTCATTAAGAGACATCTGAGGGTCGTATGGTTGGAATAGATAGTGACTTTGGTCCCCAAAAATAATTGGAGAAATTTATCCAAGGCAAAGACGACAGCGAGGAGTTCCTTCTCTGTAGTCGTGTAATTCCGTTGGGCAAGATCCATGAGTTTGGAGGTATAGTAGATGACGTAAACCTCTCGGTCCTTCTTCTGTCCCAGTATTGCTCATAGGGCGTTGTTGCTTGCGTCACACATTATTTCAAACAGAATGGTCCAATATGGTGCGCTAAAAATAGGGGCGAAGATGAGTTTCTGTTTGAGGAGGTCGAACGCGGCCTTGCAGCTTGTATCGAATATGAACTCAACGTCTTTCTAGAGTAGCTGGCACATCGGTTGTGTGATCTTAGAGAAGTCCTTGATAAATCTCCTATAAAAACCTGCATGACCAAGAAAAGAACGTACTTCTCGTACATAAGTGGGATAAGGTAAAGATTCGATTACCTCGATTTTTGCTTTATCCACCTCAAAGCCTTTGTGGGACATGATGTGACCTAAAATTAAACCCTAATCTACCATGAAATGCCACTTCTCAAAATTGAGGACAAGATTAGTTTTGACACATCTCTGTAAATTTTTTTGTAGAGTAAGTAGACATTCGGGAAAAGAATTACCGTAGGCGGTGAAATCGTCCATAAATACCTCAATACCATCTTCGACGAGCTCGGAGAAGATACTGACCATGCAATGCTGGAAAGTGGTAGGTGCGTTACAAAGACCAAAAGGAATCCTTCTATAGGCGAAAGTACCGAAGGGGCACATGAAGGTGGTCTTATCTTGATCGTCTAGGGCAACCAATATCTAGTGAAATCTAGAGTAGCCATCGAGGCAGCAGTAATGTGTCTTACAAGCAAGGCGCTCCAACATCTGGTCAATGAATGGCAAGGGGAAATGGTCTTTCCACGTGGCTGCGTTCAATCGGCGGTAATCGATACAGACGCGTCATCCGTTCTGTATACGAGTGGGAATCTATTCACCGTTTTGTCCAGTGGTGATTGTGATACCTGTCTTTTTCGGAATGACTTGAATCGGGCTGACCCATGTGCTGTCTGAGATAGGGTAAATAATACCAACATCGAGTAGCTTTAATATCTCCTTCTTAACTACTTCCATCATCGGAGGGTTAAGACGGCGCTGCGGTTGGCGAACAAACTTGCTAGTATCGTGATAAGTGTACAAGGCTGGGGATAGCCCTTTGATGTCTGCAATAGTCCATCCAATAGCTTGCTTAAATTCTTTCAGTAAGGTGATAAGCGCACCTTCCTCCTCGGTGTCAAGTTTGCTGGAGATGATCACTGGTAGGGAGTCGTTGGCTCCTAGATATGCATACTTCAGGTGCGAGGGAAAGACCTTCAACTCTAGATTCGGGGCTTGCACAACAGAAGGTGGTATCTTAGTATACTTAGAGGGTAGGGGGGTGGTCACAAGATTGAACGGAGTGAGAGGAGTCGTCTCTAGAGCAGTGACAATTTCACGCAATTCGGGCGGAGTGATAAATTTAAAGTCCAGAAGATCCATGGTTGTGGTAGTGAAAATTTTATTTAGGGCAAGCTGCAGAGGGTCAATAAAAAATAAATCAGTAATTTCTTCAACATCAGGATCTATGATATCAATAAAATTAACGCTAGGAAATTCAGAAGGGAAACGCATAGCGTCAAGCATGCTAAATTGGATCATCTCCCCATCAAACTCAAGAGTAATGGACGCATCGTGGACGTCTATCTTGGCTCGGGATGTTCTGAGGAACGGTCGGCCTAGCAGAACATCGGATGGCTTGGTGCCTTGTTCATCTTCCATGCTGATGACATAGAAATCGGCAGGGAAGAGGAAGTTGCCAACTTGAACCAGGACGTCCTCAATAATACCTTCTGGATAGATCATGGATCAGTCTGCTAGTTGAATTATGACTCGAGTCGGTTTGAGTGGTCCAAGGCCCAAGCTGTTGTAGATCGACAAGGGCAAGACGTTGATACCTACACCTAAATGACACATAGCTTTTCCAATGTCAGTAGTCCTGATTTTGCAAGGGATGATAAACATCCCCTGATCCTTACACTTCGGTGGGATTTTTCTCTGGATAACAGCCGAGACATTGACTCTCATGCTAATTTTGTTCACGCCTGTCAGTTTACATTTGTTAGTGCATAAAGATTTCAGAAACTTAGCATAGCGTGGAACATTTTTGATGGCCTGCAAGAGTGGAATGTTAATTTGAACCTTACTGAAAACAATCTTTTTTTGTTTTGACCAACCTTTGCTGGAACGGGGGTTCGAGAAGCTTGATGATGAAGTCTTCAGAGAATTCAAACGTCTCGTCAATCTTTATAGGCGTCCCTGGTTTCCTGGAGGTGTAGATCTTCTTTTCCTTCTCGGCAGTGATCTCCACGCCTTCAGCTACAGGTGCTGGATCAGGGAGTTCAGCATCTTGGGCAAGTTGTTCACGGAAGGGTATCTGTGTACCACTGCGGAGTGTTATGGCACACGCTCTGTGTTTAGGGTTTGGTTCTGGTTGCGGCGGCAATCGCCCTCCGTTCTTTAGTTCTTTCACCTCTACAGATAAGATACTCAACTGTTTTTGAATATCAAGCAAGACACTATTAATATTCGGTAACTCAGCAATCGGGGGCTTGGGTGGCATGGTTCCTTGTGGAGTTGGATATTGATATTGTTGATTGTTGGGCCGAGGCTTGAAGTTCTGGATATAGAAAGGTGGCTGCTGCTGATTCTGGAACGGGTGTTATGGCTGTTGTTGGCTTGGTCCAGGTTGTGGTTTGTTATTACCGTAGCTCAGGTTCGGGTGGCGCTAACCATAGCTGTAATTTTGAGTGTAGGGTTCAAACTTCTTGGGGGCTCCATTATAGTTCCCTACGGCGTTCACTTATATCTTGTCCGGGATGTGGGGACAAGCGTCCGTGGGGTGATCGGTGAAATTGCAAAAGCCACAAACTTTAATCTACATGGGTTATCCAGCGGACATATTTTGAAGCATCCTAATGATCGTGGAAAGCTGATTTTCTATAGCAGCAGACCAAGCATCCTGGACATTGAAGGTTCCTTATTCTAACGGCACGACATTCTTGGCCATGAATTATAGAAGGGCCTTCGCGTCCGTGGGTGTCAGGGCAACTAAGGAACCACGGCTGGCAGCGTCAATCAAGGCTTTGTCTTACCCTTGCAGTCCTTCATAGAAGTACTGGATCAAGGTGTGGTCAGCAAGGTTGTGTGAGGAGTAGAGAGTCTGCATCCTTTTGTACCGCTCATAGTATTGTCCAAAATTTTCATTATCTTTCCGAATAATGGATACCAATTGCTTCCGAGTGACATTAGCCATAGTGGTAGGGTAGTATTTATCCGTGAAAGCCTTGAACATATCGGTATAGCTGGTGATAGATAGAGGGGGTAGATCGTAAAACCAATTGTGGGCATCATCTTCAAGTGACCACATGAATGCTCTTAGTTGATTGATGCCCACCTCCGCTGGTTTCAGAGCTTCACAAATAGAGTGTAGTTGCTGGAGGTATCGGAGTGCACTCTCCTTGGGAATGCCATGGAACTTGGGAAAATAGTGGAGGACCGAAGACTTGATTATCCAATCATTAGCCACAATAGGTCATGCGATGCAGCCAACAGTGGATTCGGTAGTGGCGTTTAGGTCCTCTATGGTCTGGTGGTTGACAACTTCTCCATTTTCAGCCATGACTGGTTGTGCAGGAGGTATGTCGACCTCAGCGTCTAGGTCGGGCTGCTCGATGTTGTTGAGGTTTTCCAAGTTATGTGGTGGTGGTGGTGGGGGGGGGGGAGGGGGGGGGGTGTTCAAGTGGATTTGGTATAGGAGCATCAGTAGAATGTTGCTTGGCTAATTTGCGAGCTAATCGTTCTGTTCTCTAGATTTCTGGGTCGTAAGGCGCTAGGGTTGTGTTGGAAGACCTGGTCATACAAAAAGAGAAGAGAGTTAATATCGTTAATCCCCAGCAACGACGCCAAAATTTGGTCGGTTGTTGAAACCGTAAAAAATAATAATAAAAACCTGGAGTCAAGTGCACAATAAATTGTGTATAAATGGAGAAATCCACACGAAGAATTAACAAGGGGGTTTTGAAGAGTTGTTTGATTAATGATTATCTAAAACAGTAATAAATAAAATCAAAGTAAATAAGAAATCAAGAAAGAGAGGGTTCTTAGTAAGAATCTGTATCCGGTTGCAATTATGGTCAGCCGGTCATCGGTGCAAGTATCGTCTAGCCCTAGCAGATAGACGTGCTATGGGGACCAGGTACGTTTAGGTCCCCTGCTTACCTTCGTAGGAGAAACTACCCCGAGGTACGTTTATGGGGTAACCTTGACAATCTGTCGTCCTCTAGTGTACATTTATGGAGACAATACTCGGTTGCCCATTAAGAGGAGGTAAGACACGTCTAGGGAGAGACACTCAGTACGTTCGAGGCTCTACCCTAACGACCCGTTTAATCCAGCTGGATGAGACCAGGAACCCGATTACTTCGAAAATGGTAGTCTACTTTACCCTACAGCCTCACGTTAGTTATTACTACAAAGATGACTGTAATTACCTAGTTTAGTTACTAGTTGATCAGGCTTGCAATTAATCCTAGATAAATTGACAAGATATTATTAAACGAAATAGATACCAATCAGAGATATGTTAAGTCCAATTCGACCTAACGACATCCCTAGCAACCTTCAACGGTTCTTACCAAGAACAAGGAATTTAACCGCTCATGTTAAGGGTAGAAATAAATAAATAAATAAATTGCATAATTAAAAGAGAGAAGTAAAGATAAAAGAAATCCTGATTATTACCGGCCGGAGTAAAGCTCCGGTTTATTGGAAGTAAAGACAAGTCGCGCCGGAGGCGGGAGTAGAGAAAGATATGGCAGCGCCAAAAGTCGAGAGAAAGAGAGATCTCTAAAACCTAAATTACTAAAAGTGTTTATATCTATTACAAAAATAAAATCCTAATCCGATTGGAGTAATATTCCTCAGCTGTCTTCTACTGAGATCGAGATTCTTTGGGAATTAATGAGTGAATCTGAAGTTTTCTTCTTGCTATAGTTTCCTTTTCTCACTAGAACTCTGCTGCCTTCTGCGAACATACAACTGTAAGGCCTAGCCGCTCGATTCCATCCAGAAAGTGATGAAAAGCGCATCCTTTTGTATTTTCTTCCTAAAAGGCTTAGATTTGTAAAAAGTGAAGAAACACAACTCCATTAGTAGCATCAAGATCTATAAAGGCCTATAAAACGAGGTGAAATTTTGCATTTAAAGCGCTCTATCAGGTTGATCCGTTTAAAATGGTTCGACTCATTTATGATCCTTTTTTTTTCTTTTTCCAAATCCGCTGTTAGAAATTGGGTAATACATGGTCAAAGCATGGGTGGGTTATATTTTTAATTTTTTTAACAATAAGGATAAGAATGAGAAATTTAAGTTCGATACTCTATTGGTACTTTTGGTCCATTTATAAAGTAGGTCATGGGTTTTATTTGCAATAATAATTAATAATATGACATAGTATTATCAGAACCAAATCTAACTATACTGAATTGTCATGGATTTATAAGGTTCGGTCCTTATAATATTCAAACTAAAGTTTTTTTAAATCATAAAAGATTCAGAAATTTATTTTCAGCATTTTTATTATTTTATTATATTTTTTTCTTGATTTTTTATAATTTTTTTTGCATTTTTATTAATTTATTAAAAATAAAAACAACGTCGTTTCAATTAATCAGATCAAAACGACGTCGTTTTGTTTAACAAAAATGAAGCCATTTTGGTTAAACAAATCATAACGAATTGGGTTAATTTTGACTCGTTTGTTAAAAGAGTCACTGTAAACGAGTCGAGTCGGGTCATATCGACCAGTTTTAACGACCCTAATTGCAAGTCTTCAAAGATGATAAATGGATTGAAGCCAAATAAATACATCCATAATGCATTGATCATCCACATCGGTAAGCAACTCGAGGTAATATACTAATGACTAGTGATTAATCTTGCGTTAAAATAGCTCCACGTGGATATAATATTAGTAAAATACATGCATGTTCTGTCGATCAGGGGTGTTCACAAATCGAACCAAATCGTTAAAAGTGGACTTTTCTGAACCGAATTGTTAGAAGTGGATTGTTTTGAACCAAACTTTTTTCAAATAGTTTTGATTTGGTCCATGGATTTGGAAAATCTTCGTAAAGCAGGTATGCTCGTGAGTCTAGTCTGGAAAGTCAAGGATACGGAGAAAGGAAATGAGTGATTCTAGGCAGAGACACGTGGTTAATTTATTTAATACTAGTAGGAGAAAGAAGTAAGAATACCAGTGTTATCAGAAACGGACCGAACAACGAACCGGAAATAAAAAATTTATGGTTCGACCAGATTGTAGATGTTGAACCGTTTTGAACCGTTCAATCTTAGATGATTGAAACGGCTGGGTCAATGTATATAATGGGCCGACCCAGCAAAATGTAAAAAAGAAGAAGTACCAAAACGACGTCGTTTTGGAGAATGTAATGGGTCAGCCCATGCCTGTAATGGGTCAGCCCATGCCTGTAATGGGCCGACCCATCAAAATTTCAAAAAAAATAATAATAATACCAAAACGACGTCGTTTTGGAGAAGAAGCGGCCGGTTCACATCTGGTTTGCCGATTGTGTAAAAACCGGCCAGTTCGATTGGTCGAACCCGATTCACATACATATCCGATTAGATAACTGAATCGAACCAAAAACCCGGTTAAACCGATCTGACCGGCCAGTCTGGTCCAGTTCTGATATCCAGGAAGAATACTATTTTCTACAAAAACAATGGAGTTTAATTACGTTTTAGTTTATTCATGTGTAGACTACAACGTTATTAAACTAATGACTTATTAAAGGGTGCAATATGTACTATTATTTTTTTACTAAAACAATATTATATTTGACAATTACATTTTTTTAGTAAATTATTTTTTGAATAACTACATAGTAAATTTAATTGTCATGCCCTAAACTTCATACCTTAAACCAAATACCCTAAAATCTACATTATAAACCTTATAACCTAAACTCTATACCCTGAAAGTAAAAATTGTAAGGGTATTGAATGCAAAGCACATTGACGCACGTGTGTCAAATTCAGCTTTATCTAAAATCTAGATAAACAATTATGGTGTTTCTGATACCTAAGTCTCATAATTTAAACCTTATACCATAAAAACAATACCCTAAAAGTAAGAGTTGGAAGAGAAATATATTCAAATCATAAAAGTGAAACAATTATGATATTTTACTCTAAACTCAAACTCATACCGGATACCCTAACTCAAATCCCTATAGATAATTAACTTAATATATGTTATGTGTTATTAATTTCATCATTATTTAAATGTTTTTATAAAAAATTTCATATTAATTTGTCAATAATTAAGTGATTAAACACCAAACCCCAAACTCATTTTCAATTATAATATGAATGAATTACTAAAAACTAATATGAATGTATTTCATGTACCATATAAATAAGAATCAAAGAACATCTTATTGGGATGGTATCCTACAGTTGTGTTTACAGTTCATTCTAGGATAGTCCAACTATTAGCCCGGCTACAGTTGACTTTTGTCAGGTCTTTCTTCTTTTGTTGTACTATTAAGGATCAGATCTCTAGGCTTAAAACTTCTATTTTCACCCTCTTGTTATAAAAACTGCAAATGATCTGCTGGTGACAAGGAATCTCGATGCTAACTCCCTCTTTTTTCTCTTCTAGGAGGTCTAACTTGATTCCCAACTCCACGTTGTTGACCTCAGGGTTAATATACTTCACTTTGTGACTCTTGATACGATCCTTGATTGCCCGAGGCTCGTAGCACGTGAATTCGATTTAGTTCAAATCTTGGATTTTCAACAATACGGAATAAATAACTCGCTTGAGCGTTTGACCCTGCTAACAACCTGTGCTAGCCAACCCAAATCAAACAAGAGAGGTTGTTGACTTGAAACCCTAACCCTGCGCCGAGCCAGTGAACGCCAACTGATAGCGTGTGTTTTATGTATGTTTTTCTCTTCTTTTTTCACTCTTTATTCTAGCATGATGCTGCTGATTTGCCCTTGTTTCCATCATTTTTGTAGTTCTGGGCTAGAAGAGAGAAAGATACAAAAACATGCGTTATTTGGATGAAATCTCGTGGAACTCAAAGCGTCAAGACTAGCGTCAAGACTAGTGTCGAGGCCTAGCTGTTTACCTGTCGTCGAGCCCTAGATGCGAGCCGTGATGTCTAGCCTTGGACCTACACTAGAGCCATCTGGAGCCGCATTCTGCCTAAGACTCGTTGCCGAACATACAAATATTATCCCAAGGACGCGCAAAGAAAGATCCGCTCGAGATTCCTTCCAGATTCCCTTTTTGGCTACCTTGGGAATATTCTCCCTAAAACACGCTCCCTTTGTACCTCCCTCTTAGTTGTATTTTGTCTTTTTGTGAGCTAAGAGTATTTAAACCTTAGTTTGTAGGGTTTTTAGGACATCTTATCATATCATCAAATCATCCTAGGGGCAACCTGATACGGCCCAAGCACCTCAAAGAAGATGAAGCCGCAAGTTGAAAGACACCGGATCTAGTCTTCGCGCACGGATGGTTCCCAAAACGTAGTCGGATGGATGATGGATAGTTTAGAGGGAAAATGGAGTATTGAAGGAAGTTTAGAGGTGGATTAATGGAAACATATATGGAACTTGGTAACCGAGAGGAACCCTCCTTACAACAAGGTAAGACAACCTCCTTACAACGATTACTAAGGATCTCTCTTCGATTAACTAACCCTCTCAAGCGAAAGCTTAAGCATCCTAATTACAAGAAAAGATGAAGGATAAACAATGGATTTCGGCCGAAACAGCCCCGGTTCCAAGAACCCTAAATGCTAACTAAGATTGGCTTAAGGCTCAAGATGAAAATTTCAAAATCAAAAGTAACTATAAAAGAGGCTATGTCCTTCAATTTATAGTGCAAGTTATTACAAAGGAAAAACACCCTAAACACCCTTAGACAAAGGGGCTTCATTCTTGGAAGACGCGGGCTTGAGCGCGGGCCTAAGATGGCTAGACACTGATGGGCTTAGGCCGTGCTAGCTGAAGGATGAGGATGCGAACGTGCGACTAGACGCGGGTACGGGCGTGCGACTGGGCGCGGGAGCTGATGGGCTTGGAGCGTGCTGGCCATGGGCCGCGGGCGCGGATGTGAGGGCTCATGTGTAGGCCTCCTTATGTAGGCGCGGGCTTGTGATGGCTGGGCGCGGTTACGCAAGGGCGTACGATGGCAATGCGGGGTACGGGATCGTGATAGCAAGACCTTGGCAGGGGCGTGTAGTGACTCCAATGGACCATCACCTCATTAACTACCTCTTTAGCCCTAAGTGCCGATAGGAGTAATGCGACTAAGCCTGGGCTTCTCGTGGGGTCTCGAAGGGTGGCATCCATGGTCGTATCATCCCCTCCGCCTTTAAGGAGATTCGACCTCGAATCTAGAGGCTCAATACCTTGCTCGGCCAAATGGGTCAAGGCACGCTCTCGGCTAGCGGTCATACACAGAACCCTCTTGATACTTCCCTTGGTAAAGATAGGCCAAGCAGGAGTCCTTTCTTGGGCAAGGCATGTGGGCACGGACGAGAGCATGCTCGGCCGCGAAGCTAGACCATTGATAGTGAAGGCCGACGGTGAACCAAACCCAAAATTATCCACGGCTTGGTCAAGATGGGGAATGGCAGTGGCACGGGCCAAGTGAGGTTTCCTAGTAGTGAGCGCGAAGGCATGGTCACTCCGAGCAACCAAGGGAATGATAGGAGAGATCCGGGTAAAGTGCGGGGCCCAGTACCCACTTGAAGGGGCTGAAAATGGGAAGAAGGGTGTGCGGCCAACGTGACCATAACCAAGGAGAAACGGGTCAGCGAATCTATGTGTAGGCACCTTCGGGATGTTGGAGAAAGCACTACCAAGGGACTGAAAATTGCGTTGCAACGCAAGGCAATGAAGGGCCTACTCATGGCAGCCCGAAGTGATCTCACTAGCCACAGTTTTACTCCTTTCATTCCCAATCTCCTCATCACCAACACACGAAGGGACAACAAGAAACTCCTCCGTAATTGGGGCCAAGCTCTCCTCATACTTTGCCTCAACCAGTGCGCCTTGACCAAGTAGCTTGATCTCTTGCGCTATCTTCTCACAAGTTTCCCGTAGCCTCGCACTCTCTTCCATATGGGCTTTAAATAACGCCTTAACCAAGTCCAAGGGGGAAGTACAATGAGCGTAGTGTGGTTCGCTCACGTAGGAAGGGACACGACCATATGATTTTGGAGTGGGCCGACGAACATCGGAATGTTGAGGGGGACCCCGATCTGAGACATAGGTAGAGGCGCCACGACTTTGGTAGAAAGAGAGGCTTCGGTCATGACGTGGGGAAGATGGAGCCTCAGTGTAGAAGTCATGGCCTTGACTCCCATGCCGAGATGACCCATCAATGTAGTCCTCTTACCCATAATACTCATCTCCAGTACCCGCACAAGAGGCACATCCATAAGCTGGTCGAGGGGGCTCATGAAGGCCAAACTCCATCCAAGAAGAGGTTGTGGCACAAGAACGGTCGTCTAGGCTGTCAACCACATAAGACCAAGAACAATGCGGCGTCTCATACCCATCGACGTAACTCCCATCATAACAAGAACCGTGACCATCACTTACACCCGTGTGGTATGCGACACTATCATAACAAGAACCCTCTTCCCAATAAGACCCAACATCCTCATAGTAGATAGACATAGCAAAGTACCTAAAAAGAAAACAAACGCAAGTGCTAATAAAAATGTTAGTCTCTCCCTCACGTGTTTCACTCGTGTTTGCCCCTCTAATAGGCTCACAATTTTCTCTCACTCCAAACTCAATCACAAACCAATCAATTAAGCTAGCAAGACTCTAAGAATCAACTAGAGCTCATGGAAAGCAAGGAAAACCAAGGTAAGAAAGAAAGGAGAGGAAAGCTGAACTAGTGCCCAAGGACACTTGATTTAACTTGAATACTAATTGGACGTAGAGTAGACTAATAATGTGTGGAAACAAAGAAGAAGACACCAATACACAAGCTACTCAAGAAGAAATGAAAAGAGGAACGAAAATGAAAACCGAAAGTATGAGGAAAAAAATGAAAGAGAGAGTCCGAAACTTAAGAAATGCACACCTTAAATGAACTACTTACACTTAATTATGCATACATACACAAGGAGACTCTTAATTTTGACTCACTCTTCTTTCTCTCTCTCTTTTTTTTTTGTAAGGGAAAAGATGTTTGTTTCTTTTCGTTTTGATCCCTTTTGTTTCTTTTTTCTTTTCTTTTTAAATGAGTGCAAGAGTACTCAAGAACACTTGTGTAGATATATGACAAGTATTTTTTAAGTACTAAGTGTATGATAAGTAGTATTTTTTTTTTTTGAAAGTTAATTTTTTTTCACTAAATGCCAAAAATTACTGAGGTGGCACAAGTGATGAGGTGGCAAGTGAAGTGGCAATGATGTGTCAAGTGAGGTGGCAAGAGTGTGTGCATAAAATATCTATAAGAATATTCTATGCATATTCTATTTGAAATACAAGGTGTAGAAGTGAGGGTGATGTGGCCTAATATGCACCTAGTATAGTGAATGACAACTACACAAGCAAACAAAAAGGGACCACATGCTCCACATGACACACATGACACTTGTTCTTGCACATGGATAAACACATTAACACAACCAAGCACACCAATTCGGTTTTAGGGAGGAAGATGAAGATTAAATGCTTAAAGATGAACAAAAACAAAAAATAATTTCGGATTTTCTGTTCAAGGAAGATCAAAACACTAAAGGACGAAATTTTTGACCCAAATCCGAAAATTGTCCAAAGGCTACCAAAATGGAAACGAAAGTGTGGGGGATGATTTTAACCATAGGAATGATGAGGAAAATAAGAAAAACCAACCTAGAGGACGACTGGTGCTCCGCTACCACATGATATGGCCCAAGAACCTCAAAGAAGATGAAGCCGCAAGTTGAAAGAGACTGGATCTAGTCCTCGCGCACGGATGGTTCCCAAAACGTAGTCGGATGGATGATGGATAATTTAGAGGGAAAATGGAGTATTGATGCAGTGGAAATAATGAAGGAAGTTTAGAGGTGGATTAATGGAAACATATATGGAACTTAGTAACCGAAAGGAACCCTCCTTACAAAGATTACTAAGGATCTCTCTTCAATTAATTAACCCTCTCAAGCGAAAGCTTGAGCATCCTAATTACAAGAAAAGATGAAGGATAAATAATGTATTTCGACCCTAACAGCCCCGGTTCCAAGAACCTTAAATGCTAACTAAGATTGGCTTAAGGCTCAAGATGAAAATCTCAAAATCAAAAGCAACTATAAAAGAGGCTATGTCCTTCAATTTATAGTGTAAGTTATTACAAGGAAAAAAGACCCTAAACACCCTTGGACAAAGGGGCTTCATTCTTGGAAGGCGCGGTGTTGAGCGCGGGCCTAAGTGTTAGGTATTACCTGAGTAGGAGACTGAAAGATAACCTAGATTGAGAAAGATAAACGACAAGTAAACAAGACAAGGGATTAACGTGGTATCGGTCTAGCCGCACTCCACAAACCACACAAATATTATTAATCTTAATATTCATTAGTTTGACAATTACAAGAGCGTCATCATATCAGTTCTGAAGGCCAGTTGAAGCTATGTAAAACTTCAACTTCTCTTTAGTAACCACTTTGGTCAGCATATCTGCTGGATTCCTTGAACCAAGGATTTTCTTCAAGGACAAAGTACCATCACTAATCAACTCCCTGATAAAGTGATATCTCAACTGGATATGTTTTGTTCTAGCATGAAACACAGGATTCTTTACAAGATGAATGACACTCTGACTGTCATTGTACAGAGCACTGTCTTCCTGTTTCTTGCCCAACTCCTCAAGAAAATTCTTCGACCAAATCATTTCCTTGCTGGCTTCTGAAATAGCCATGTATTCTACTTCCGTAGTTGAAAGAGCAACACTCTTTTAAAGTCGAGACATCTAACTAACTGTTGTGCCACCCAAAGTGAAAGTATATCCCGTAGTACTCTTTCTTGTATCCTCGCAACCACCCAAATCTGCATCAGTGAATCCTTTCGAGGTTACATCTTTCCTGTGAAAACATAATGCAACCTTAGAGGTACCTTTCAAGTAGCATAACAACCACTTAACCGCCTCCCAATGCTCTCTTATAGGGTTAGACATGAATCTGCTAACAGCTCCCACTGCATGAGAAATGTCTGGCCTCGTGCACACCATAGCGTACATCAAACTACCAACAGCAGATGCATACGGAACATTAGCCATTTCTTTCTTATCTTTATCCGTTTGAGGTGACTGCTTCTCTTGAGACAGTTTCAATGTACCTTCACTTCTATCTCTAATGATGCTCATACCAAGTATCTGCTTTGAGGGACCTAAATCCTTCATCTCAAAATCTACAGACATCTGTCTCTTCAACTTGTTGACTTCTCTCATGTCAGATCCTGCGATTAACATGTCATCAAGATACAACAACAATATAATATAAGATGAATCAAATTTCTTAACATAGCAACAATGATCCATAGTACACCTTGTGTACCCACTCCTCATCATAAAGCTGTCAAACTTCAAGTACAACTGTCTTGGTGCTTGCTTCAAACCATACAAGCTCTTTTTCAGCTTGCAAACCATGTCCTCTTTCCCAGTTACCGAAAATCCCTCTGGCTGTATCATGTAGATGTCCTCCTCAAGATCACCATGTAAGAATGTTGTCTTCATATCTAGCTGCTCTAGATGTAATTCCGCTGCAGCCACAATACCCAAAACAAGTCTAATAGTAGTCATCTTGACAACCGGAGAAAAAATCTCATTATAGTCAATGCCCTTTTCCCGCTGAAAACCATTCACCACTAACCTTGCCTTGTATCTCTTGCTGCCATTAAGTTCTTCTTTAATCTTGAACACCCATTTATTTTGTAAAGCCTTCTTTCCTGCTAGTAACTTAGTCAACGACCAAGTCTCATTCTTCTCAAGCGAACTCATCTCCTCGTTCATAGCTAGCTTCCACTGAACTGACTCATCCATCTGCATTGCCTCTAAATAACTCTCAGGCTCACCATCTTCAGTCAAAACTAAGTAATAGGCTGAAGGAGAGTATCTTTGTGGCGGTCACAAAACTCTATTTGATCTTCTTACTGCAACATCTGGGGCATCTGGGACTGCCTCCTCAGCATCTCTGTTTGCTAACGTGTTGTCAATACACCTCAAAAATAATATAAATATCCTACAACAAATGCACAATTAAACTGTGTATAGAGGTACAGGGTCGATCCACAGGGACTAAGGTGAACACTATCTTGTGTTGTGCAACAAGGGCAAACTGTTCGAAACAGTAACAAGTAACCGGGGTGGGGGGGGGGGGGGGTTTCAAGAGTTGGTTGTTTAAACACACGCGTGGGCAATCATATAATCATAAAACTTTGCATAGGGTAGAGCAAGGAATTATGGAAGAAGGAGAAGGTTCAAGAGGGGGAGAGAGAGAATGATAGAGAGTTTCTTAGCTGAAAAAGTGAAGTGGCGAGAGAGATCCTCTTGTTGGCAGTAGCGAGGGCAAGGCAAAGAGCACTGGATGATCGAGAGGGTATTTTCTTTTGTTTGGGTCGTGCGGTCAGTCGTCTATTTCTCCTCATGCTTTGCTCAATCTCTGATTTGTGCTCCTCTTTCGCTCGAATTTATTTGTTTGTTTTTTTTTTTTTTTGAAATTATTGTTCGAGCAAAAGGGAGTGTGTACATACTGTTTTCATCTGTCTGACTAGAGAAGCAAAAATTGTATCAACTGACCTGGCTTCAGCGCATAGATGTTTTCAGTGTCTTGGTCTAGCTTCTTCATTTCCATATCGCTCATTGAATGACTCGAGAGTCTCCGTCTAGCTATCCATTATCCACACACTGAGGTTGGTTTCTCTTTGTTCTGTAGTGGCTGGCCATACTACTGCTTTCAGCATCTTGGGCAAGTGGTTCGATGTTGTATTTCTATTCTCGGCATCCGCTTCTGTTTTCATATTCAAGGTCTCGCAGCTTGACTTTATGTTTCTGTTTTCAGTGTCTGCTTTGGCTTTCAGCATCTTGGTCTCGCAACTCGATACCCCCTCACTAGAGATGTTATTTCTCTTTACCCCACCTTGCTCACTGCTAGAGGAAATCTCTCATCTGCTAAGAAAAGAAAGGAAGGCGCAAATAGTTAGAAGGGTGGAAAGGAAGGGTGGGATGAGTGGAAGGGGCAAGATAAAACAAGAAAAAAGATAAGAAAGAAGAATGCAAAGTTTCTAATCATTTCATCGCTTTCCCATATCTAACTGTGCCTATACCCAGGGGTCTCATGCAAATTCAGCCAGTACAAAGTCATGCATCCACTCAGAAAAAATCATGACATGAAAGTTCAAAGAGCTCACACGGGTAAACAAATGACTGCAAGCAACTAGGGCAAGACATAGATATATGAGTTAACAAGCAGTGTTGTTGTGTGAGTGAATATGTGCAGTGAGTGAGTGCTTCCTGTATAAAGTTCCTAAACCATTCATTTGAATCAAGGGGGTTTTTAAAAATAGGGGCAGTGTCATTTTGGCAAGTCAAAAGTTTTCAAAAACTCCAATCAAAAGTTATCATGGAAGTGCAAGGGCAAGCAGTATGCAACATGCAATCAAACCAAAAAATTCAGACACATAAGTGTCCCACCCCCACACTGAGGCAGCGCATCGTCCTCGATGCGAGCATGGGACTCACACAAAAAGAAAAAATAGTTCAAAGAAAAATTAAAATAGTTCAACATAAAATAAAAGTACAAAACCAACCCGAAGGCAAAGACAAATTGTTTGTAAGGTGGAATCAAGGACTGGCCGGAGGCCAAAGTCTGGACGCGAGCTCGTCAGGAAGGTGCTTGTGGAGAAGGGCGTTCGTCTTAGAAATAGCAGTAGACGAACTACCAGCGTCTTGCCCGGGACGGTCAACAACACGCGGTGGGTAAGAGGTGGATGGGTTACCGTCAGCGTCTAGGTCTGGTCAGTCAAACTGGCCTCCATTCTTCGCATTGAAAATGCGATCCGCGCGGTCTGTATAACCTGTACTGAAACATAGAACACAACCCTCCAAGTGATAGTAGCCCATACCATCAAGGGTACGGACGTTCAACAATTTAAAACCAATAGGAGAATGTAGATCACAATTATCAACATCTAGGGCACGATGCTAGACAGCAAGACGAGTAATAAGTGAGCCTAAGATTGGATTTCTATCATTCGTAATAATGGCATTCAATTCGTGCGCTATCCAGTAACCTAAGTTCACTTTATGACCAGTGTGCATGCACCAAAGGAAAAATAACTCCTGTACAGACAGTTGGCCCGAAGAGTTCACTTTACTAGCGAAATTATAAGCAATGCATCGATGCAAGATGCGAAGGGTCGGGTCAGGGATTTGGTGGGCCTTAGAGGTTCGGGAGCTGTACCTGGAAGTGGGGTTGCCAATCAATTCCCTAAACACCTAGTCGACATCAAACGACTCGGGGTAGGAAGCAAAGGCACCTAAGTACTGAGGGGGTACCTAGATCAGACTCTTGGGCAAACCCCAACATGATATTAAATTGGTTCAATGAAAGGTGTGACCATGCATCCACAAGACGAAAATTCACAACTCTATCAGCCCCAAGATTAAGACCACCCTTTCCTTTGAGTTTTAACCGATCAGTATCAAACCAAAAACTAGCATAAAATTCATGGCTCAATTCAAGCAAAGGAACATGCTCAAACTCAAACATAGCAGACCAACCAATATTAGCAATCAATTCTCGCACCCTATCACCTACCCCATCGGATCAAGCATATCATAATCAAGCAAAGCACAAGGTACTATGTGCTTACCGTGTAGGGTGAGTAGCTTTTCGTGGCTGGGCTTGTCAGGAAATTTGAGCCAGCCATTCAGATGGTTGAAGTCGGGGATGATGTAAGTCAGGGGAGTCGTTGTGCCGGAGCGGTCTTGGGAAGAACGCGCAGCAGGGGTAGCAATGGGTGTCTTGCCCTTGCTACTGGATCCTCTGAGTGACTTGCAAGGGTGAGAGGTGCTGCTGGGAGTTGGAGGGGCTTTTCTCTTCTTGGGAGGAGCGGGTGTCTTCTTATAGTCAAGAGTGTCAGTGGTGTCCAGGGCAAACTCCTCAGCTGCCCGTTCAATCTCCTCCTCTACACTGTACTCCTCATTATCTGAGTCATCCTTAGCGACCAATAGACGAACTTTCTTAATCTTTAGAGGAGCCTTCTCGTCGTAGTTGACGGGCTCAATCAATTATCCTCAGGAGGTGATTCCGCGACCCATGGGGAGACCAGTGTCAGAAGGTGTCTCGCCCAAGATTTGGATCTCAGACTCGGGTTCAGTGACTGGGTTCCCCTGGTCGGTGTGGACAGTGGGCTCAGCTTCCTCGACGGAGTTGTCCTCGTCGTCTTCGTCGTCGGACTCTTCCTCCGACTCCTCATCCTCATCGGTTGGGTCTGTGGTGTCAGCCATCACCGTGCTGGAGGCACTCGGCGGTGCAGGGGCAGCCATGATAGCTGGGGGCTCTTCGGATTCGCTGGACTCCTCCTTTGAGCCTATCTCGTACTCGCCAGAGGAAGATTCCTCTTCTGTGGCGGCTGGTGGTGGAATGGGAGGGGCTTGAGGCAGAGTTTTTGGTTTCAGAGTGGACGGGGTGGGTGATTTGGTCAGCAGAGGTTTGGACGTTGATTTGGGTTGGGTTTTTGGGGTTTTTGTGGCGGGAGGAGCTGGGGTAATAGCTAGGATAATGGCGGTGTTGGTTTGGCCAATTTGGGGGTTACCATGAGAGAGGGGTGATACGGGCCAACCCCATAGGCCCATCAGGAGCCCGGACTTAGCCTCCATGGCTCATTGGCACCGCTATGCCTTGCCCTCCCTCGCCCGAGCCCTCACCATGTCCTCGAGCGCCCGAGCCCTCCCTCGAGCCCTCGCTACGTCCTCGAGTGCCCGAGCCCTCGCTCGCGCCCTTGCCACATCCTTGAGCACCCGAGCCCTCGCTCACACCCTCGTCATGTCCTCGAGCGCCCTCGATATGCTCTCGTATGCCCGTACCCCACATGACCATCGCACGCCCTCGCGTGCCCGTGCCCATCTCTCGCACTCCCGTGCCACCCATAGCCATCGCATGCCCTCGTATGCCCGAGCCCATCCATGGCACGCCCGTGCCCCACCTTGACATCGCACGCCCCCACGTGCCCGTTCCCATCTCCCGTACGCCCTAGCGTGCCCAAGCCCATCCATGGCACGCCCGTGCCCAGCCTTGCGCCCGAGCAACCAATCCTAGTCTTGCCGTCGCACGCCAGCGCCTTGCCGTGGCCACGTGTACCTCAGCTCAGCCTCGCGCCCACGAGCCCGAGCCTGTCCTTGCCTTGGCCGCGTGCGCCTGAGCCTAGCCTTGCGCCCGCGCACCCGACCCTTACATTGCCATCGGCCGCACCTCAGCCTTTTGCCTTGCCATCAGCCGCACCTCGCCCTTCACCCTTGCCATCGCTCACTCGCACCCGCGCCCTTGCACGTTCGCGCCCATCTTGCCCTCGAAGGCCCGAGCTACGTCTTGCCCTCGACGGCCCGAGCCGTGTCTTGCCCTCGCAGGTTCCATTTCTTGTCTTCCATCAATCTGTTTCTACCATACATCCATTATATTCCGCTGCACCTAAACTCCCTTTCCCCACAAATGATCCGTCCATCCATCCAAACCTTCAAAGTAACCATCCGTGCATGAGGACTAGATCCATTGCTCATCATCGGCGCCTTCATCTTCTCTTGAGGAATGTGGGCCTTATCATGGGTTTGGGTTAGCTGGTGGTGGCGTGGGTGTCGCTGGTGGGTTGGAGGATGCAGCGGCGGCTCGCCGTGGGCTGGGGCCGTCGGGTCTGACAGCGCTGGACTTTGGTCTGGCCATTGGAGGAGGTGGAGAATTTGAGAAGAAGAGAAAGTGAAGAGGTGGTGTGCATTGGGGAAGAAAGTAAAGTGAAGGGGATTGTGTACGTGGGTTGTTTAAAAGGAAAGGAAAAAGGTAACGGTTGGAAACTCTTGAGTTTCCTTTCCGGCCGTTTACTTCTTTTAATTGACTTGACCTACCAAATCCTAACTGCAAAGGAGAAAAATAGAAATCAGTCCTTTTCAAATTAGAATTAGAATTTTAAATCAATTAAGGAGAAGAAAGGAAAGAATTAAATCAACTCCCTAAGGAAAGGGAATTTAAATAATTCTGGAAAGAATTAAATCAACTCCCTAAGAAAAGAGAATTTAAATAATTCTGAAACGAAAGATGGGTTAAGGATAAGAGGAAAATTAAAAGAAAGAAAAAGGAAAGAATACACATTAATATATACAAAAATAAAATTAAAGGAAGAAAATTTAATCTAAAAATTAAGGAAAGAAAATAATTAAAAATGATGTTCAGATGCTACATTAAAGTAAAAAGGCGTCCTAAAAAAAAAGGAAATATTTCACAGCTGGTCAAAAGACGCGTGGGTTGCCTCCCACAAGCGCCTGCGTTTATCGTCTAGGCCTAGATGTTCGGAGCCTGGTTCAGTTTTGTTCTGGTGGCTCAACCACCTCGGTCTCCTCGGTCGTGAACGATTTGAAACCTTGAAGATGACACTTGTGTCTAAGCTCTAAATCTCGACGACGCTATGGTCATATATATTCGTGATCACAAAAGGGCCCGTCCACTTGGACTTCAACTTTCCTGCAAACAATCTCAAGCGAGAGTTATATAATAAAACTTTCTGTCCTATCTCAAAAGCTTTATTCACAATCAACTTATCGTGATACGCCTTCGTCTTGCCCTTGTAGATCAGAGCATTCTCATGGGCATCATCACGGAGCTCTTCTAGCTCTTGGATTTGAAGGCGTCTTTGCTTCCCTGCTTTATCAATGTCCAAATTTACCTTTCTGATTGCCCAAAAAACTCTATGTTCTATCTCAACTGGGAGGTGGCAAGGCTTGCCATAGACGAGTCTATACGGGGTCATGCAAATGGGAGTCTTGAAGGCTATTCGATAGGCCCAAAAGGGCATCGTCCAACTTCAAGCTCCAGTCCTTGCGTGATCGATTGACTGTCTTCTCCAGGATAGATTTTATCTCCCTATTGGACACTTCGGCCTGGCCATTGGTCTGCGGGTGATAAGCTGTAGACTTCTGATGTGAAACACCGTATTGCCCTAGCAGCTTGCTAACTGTTCGGTTGATGAAGTGCGTGCCTCTATCACTAATCAAAGCTCGTGGGATCCCAAACCTGTTAGAGATATTAGTGCGCAAAAAGGCTGCAATAACTTTTGAATCGTTAGATCTGGTCGCCTTGGCCTCGACCCATTTGGATACGTAATCAACAACAAGAAGGATATAAATATTACCAAATGAGTTAGGGAAAGGACCCATGAAATCGATGCCCCAAATGTCAAATATCTCACATGCAATGATTCCTGTGAGGGGCATTTGATTTTTGGCTCCAATGTTACCTGTGGCCTGGCAGTGAGGGTAAGCAGCACAAAACATATAGTTGTCCTTGAAGACAGATGGCCAGTAGATGCCGGCTTCTAGGACTTTGAGTGTTGTCTTCTTGGCCCCAAAGTGTCCTCCTTCAGTGGAGGAATGACAGAACTGAAGGATGGAAGGAACTTCATCTAGGGTCACGCAACGCTGAATAATTTGATCAGAACAGTGTTTCCAAAGGTATGGGTTGTCACCTAATTCTATTCTTCTCATAGGTGGTGGAATCTGCAGGGAAATCTCCTATGGTACAAAAATTTGCAATATCAGAATACCAAAGGAATAGAACTGCTTGGGCAAGACAGACCTATTCATCCGGAACGGTATCGCGGATTGGTTCCAAGGAGTTGTCCTGCTGGTGTGGTAATCTGCTGAGATGGTCAGCTACTGAATTTTCAATTCCCTTCTAATCCTTTATCTCCAAATCGAATTCTCGAAGTAGAAGGATCCACCTAATCAAGCGTGGTTTGGCATCGAGTTTCATCAAGAGGCATCTTAGGGCTGCATGATCAGAGAAAACAGTCACTTTAGTGCATAAAAGATACTGACGAAACTTATCCAAAGCAAAAACAACGGCAAGAAGTTCTTTTTCAGTTGTGGTATAATTCTGTTGGGCTTCATCCATGACTTCTCTGTCCTTGGTCTGGCCTAGCACCGCTCCTAGGGCATTGTTGCTGGCGTCACACGTGATTCGAATGGAAGCGTCCAGTCTGGGGCGCGTATGATTAGGGCAGATATGAGTTTCACCTTGAGGGTGTCGAATGCGGCCTTGCAGCTTGTGTCAAATGTAAAATTCACGTCTTTTTGTAGCAGTTGGTACATGGGCTGGGTAATCTTGGAGAAGTCCTTGATGAACCGCCTGTAGAAACCTGCACGCCCAAGAAAAGAACGAACTTCGCAAACGCAAGTTGGATAAGGGAGAGATTCGATTACCTCAATCTTGGCTTTGTCCACTTCGATGCCCTTATGGGAAATGATATGTCCTAGGATAAGGCCCTGGTCTACCATGAAGTGACACTTCTCATAATTAAGCACAAGGTTAGTCTCAATGCATCGTTGTAAAACTTTACGCAAATTAGATAAACATTCAGTAAACGAATTGCCACAGACGGTGAAGTCATCCATAAATACCTCTATACCTTTCTCAACAAATTCAGAGAATATACTCATCATGTAGCGTTGAAAGGTGGCAGGGGCGTTACAGAGGCTGAACAACATCCTTCTGTAAGAAAAAGTTCCGAAGGGGCAAGTGAAAGTCGTCTTGTCCTGATCGTCTAGGGCAACCGGTATCTGGTGGAAACCAGAGTATCCGTCAAGGCAGCAGTAATGCATCTTGTCCGCGAGGCGTTCCAACATTTGATCGATGAATGGAAAAGGGAAGTGGTCCTTCCTCGTGGCTGCGTTCAGTCGACGGTAGTCGATACAAATGCGCCATCAAATACGACTAGGGATGGACTGTCTGTCTTGCCCTGTGGTGATTGTGATGCTTGTTTTTTTCGGCACGACCTGAACGGGGCTCACCCAAGTACTGTCCAAAATCGGATAAATGACTCCTGCGTCCAGTAGCTTAAGTATCTCCTTCTTTACGACCTCTATCATAGGAGGATTCAAGCGGCACTGTGGCTGTCAGACTGATTTGCTAGTATCCTCTAAATAGATGCGATGAGTGCATAGGGCAGGTGATAGCCCTTTAATGTCAGCAATGGTCCAGCCAATGGCCCGCTTGAAATAATCATGGGCAGTGTATCGTCATCTCCGAGGTAGGCATACTTGAGGTGCTTTAGCAAGACCTTCAAATCTAGCTTAGGTGCCTACATGACCGAAGGTCAAAGATTAGTATTCTCAATGGGAAGAGGTGAATTAATGGAAGGGGAAGAGACGAATGGACGTTCTTCTAGAGCAGTGACAATCTCGTGCAACTCTGGTGGAGTTAGGAATTTAGATTCTAGGCTGTCTAGAACCACTGGTGTGATTCCTCTGTCTAGGGCAAGCTGCAGAGAATCAGAAGAGTATAAATCAGAAATTTCATCCACGTCAGGGTCAATTATATCAATAAAATTCACGCTGGAAAATTCAGAAGGGTAGCGGATAGCATCGAGCATGCTGAATTTTATGGTTGCTCCATCGAATTCGAGGGTGATGGAAGCGTCGTGCACATCTATCTTGGCTCCAGCTGTCCAAAGAAATGGCCTGCCCAAGAGCATGTCTGTCGGTTTGGTGGATTTTTCATCAGCTGGGTATAGGAAGTCGCCAACTTGTACTAAAAC
Source organism: Viola odorata (assembly GCA_963691705.1). Classification (NCBI taxonomy): domain Eukaryota; kingdom Viridiplantae; phylum Streptophyta; class Magnoliopsida; order Malpighiales; family Violaceae; genus Viola; species Viola odorata. The sequence continues at coordinate 44,281,140 of OY829545.1, read as the reverse complement.
ATCCTCTATAATGCCTTCGGGATATATAACAGAGTGGTCGACCAACTGGATGACAACTCGCGTTGGTTTAAGTGGGCCTATGCCTAGGCTGTTATATATTGTCAAGGGCATTACGTTGATACCTGCACCAAAATCACACATAGCTTTGCCAACATCAGTATTCCCAATTTTATAAGGGATGGTAAACATCCCTTGGTCCTTACACTTTGGTGGAAGTTTCCTCTAAATGACGGCTGAAACATTAACACCCACACTAATGTTATTCACTTCTGCCAATTTACATTTATTAGCGCACAAAGATTTCAAGAATTTGGCAAATCGAGGAATATTTTTAATGGCCTGCGAAAGAGGGATATTAACCTGCACTTTGTTAAATAATTCAAAAATTACTTTATCCTCCTTGTCCCTCTTCATTTTGACTAACCTTTGTGGGAATGGTGGCTCAAGCACCTTAGTGATGAATTCTTCTAAAAATTCAGAGTTTTCGTCTACCTTACGTGGAGAGTCGTGTCTTCTAGCAATGTAGACACATTTCTCTTTTTCCATGTCTGCCTTGGCCCCCTCTGGTTTGGGTACGAGTTCGGGTAGCTCAACGTCTTGGGCAGGCAGCTCGCGGGATGGAATTTCAGTACCACTTCGAAGAGTCATGGCACAAGCTCCATATTTCGGGTTAGGGTCTGGTTGGGAAGGCAGTCTCGCTCCATTCCTGAATTCCTTGATTTATGCAGCCATAGAACCTATTTGTTTTTGCAATTTTGGAACAATATTGGCAAGATTTGTTACCGCGGTTGTTGTTGCTGCAGAAGGCAATTGTTCTGGTGGGACCTGCTGTTGGTACTGCTGGTTATTGGGGTAGCTTGGCCGTCGTATGAAATTCTGTAAATTAAATGGTGGTTGCTGCTGATTCTGAAACGGATGATGTGGCTGTTGTTGACTAGGGCCAAGCGCTTGAACATTGTTGTCGTAGCTGAGGTTAGGATGACTCCACCTTTTGTTGTAATTCTGGGTGTATGACTCAAATTTCCTTGGGGCTCCATTGTAGTTCCCTACTGCATTTACCTGGATTTCATCTAGGATATAGGGGCAAGCATCAGTAGGGTGGTCATTGAAGTTGCAAATTTCACATGCTTTGACCTGCACGGGCTAGCCAGTGGACATGTTCTGCATCATCCCAGTGAGATTGGTCAACTGGCTCTTGAATCCAGTTAGTTGGCTTTCTATAGCAGCGTGGCGCACGTCTTGGATATTGTTTGGTTCTACAGCGACACCGTTCCGGGCCATGAGTTCCAAGATATTCTTTGCTGCGGCAGGGGTAAGGGCAAGCAGGGAACCATTGCAAGCAGCGTCGATTATAGCTCTGTCTCGCCCTAGCAGTCCCTCGTAAAAATATTGTAACAAAGTGTGATCTTCAAAATTGTGAGAGGGGCAGAGGGCTTGCGTCCTTTTAAATCTTTCATAGTACTGTCCCACATTTTCATTCTTTTTTTGCACTATAGCTACCATAGAGTTGGGGTAGTACTTATCGATGAAGGCTTTGAATATATCGGCCCAGCTGGTGATGGAACGAGGTGTTAAGTCATAAAACCAACTACGGGCTTCATCTTCCAAGGACCACATGAACTCTTTCAGCTTAGATAGTCAATATCGACCTGGGGCGGCTTCATGGCCTCGCAGATAGAGTTCAGCTACTAGAGATGTCTAATTGCGCTCTCCCTGGGCAAGCCGTGAAACTTGGGCAAGTGGTGTATGACAGCGGACTTAATTGTCCAATTATTGGCCATTTCAGGCCATACAATACAACTTGAGTTTTTCTCAGTGGTGGCATTGAGTGATTGACAGGAGGGGGTCGGGGAGGTTCGTCTGCCATGATGGGGTTTTCAACGTCTTGGTCTAGATGTTCGATGTTTTCAATTTCAGGGGGGTTTTGAATGGGATTGTTGATTGCTGTTGCGATTCTGGCTAATCTCCTAGCCAGCCTTTCTGTTCTTCGGATTTCAGGATCGAGTGGTAAACGATTCGGATTGGATAGTACACCTTGTGTACCTGATATGATCACGGAACCCCTTTTTAAACATTTTCGGCCATGACCTAGCAAGGGAAGGAGACCCGAGTGCAAGCCAAGTCCATGCAGCACAAAAGAGGCATTTTTGGCCATTTGAAGCGAGCCTAGCGGCATGCCGCTAGGAAGGCTTTGTGTGGGGTGGCATGCCGCCAGCCTCAAATCCGTGCGTGTGTCTTTGGGTGCGAGCCTAGCGGCATGCCGCTAGGGAAGCTATGTGTGGGGCGGCATGCCGCCAGGCACAATTTTGTGTACGGGATTTATTTCCCAAGGGTATTTTCAGGGTCATTTTTGTAATAGTGTAGGCTTATTGTAACTTAGTATAAATAGTTATTTTCTTTCTTTTGTTAGGAAGCTTTAGATGATGAATGAATGTTAAGTGAGAACACTCCTTCCTCATTCATTCATCCGGGGCTCCATCTTGGGGCTTGCCTTGGTCTTGGATCGCCATGGCTTGAATCAAGTAAAAAGAACAAGAATCCTTTAAATGTGTAACTCGTTGTTACTTCCATTTGTGTGAACAATGAATCCGAATTTGAGTATTTTTGTGTTCTTGAACAATCTGCCCGTGTTCAAGCCATTCAATAATCCAAACTCAAGTTTCAATTGTTCGTTTGTTCAATCATCCCTCCCGTCTTCAACCGCCTTCTTAATCCAGGTATTTGTTTTTATCCTTTCTGCTGCGTGTCTCCCTCCGTTTATCCATGTTTTCTACTATTTTTGTGATTGTTTGTGTGCACAAACTCATGAGCTAGATCCTCCTTCTGTTTCATATCATCTCAGCCGGATTTCTGTTCCGATTTTTGGCCGTGATCATATCAGTACCCACTCCTCATCATAAAGCTGTCAAACTTCAAGTACAACTGTCTTGGTGCTTGCTTCAAACCATGTCCTCTTTCCCAGCTACCGAAAATCCCTCTGGCTGTATCATGTAGATGTCCTCCTCAAGATCACCATGTAAGAATGCGATCTTCACATCTAGCTGCTCTAGATGTAATTCCTCTGCAGCCACAATTCCCAAAACAAGTCTAATAGTAGTCATCTTGACAACCGGAGAAAAAATGTCATTATAGTCAATGCCCTTTTCCTTCTGAAAACCTTTCACCACTAACCTTGCCTTGTATCTCTTGCTGCCATCAAGTTCTTCTTTAATCTTGAACACCCATTTATTCTGTAAAGCCTTCTTTCCTGCTGGTAACTTAGTCAACGACCAAGTCTCATTCTTCTCAAGCGAACTCATCTCCTCGTTCATGGCTAGCTCCCACTGAACTGACTTATCCATCTGCATTGCCTCTGAATAACTCTCAGGCTCACCATCTTCAGTCAAAACTAAGTAATAAGCTGAAGGAGAGTATCTTTGTGGCGGTCGCGAAACTCTATTTGATCTTCTTACTGCAACATCTGGGGCATCTGGGACTGCCTCCTCAGCATCTCTGTTTGCTAACGTGTTGTCAATAAACCTAAAAAATAATATAAATATCCTGCAACAAATGCACAATTAAACTGTGTATAGAGGTACAGGGTCGATCCATAGGGACTAAGGTGAACACTATCTTGTGTTGTGCAACAAGGGCAAACTGTTCAAAACAGTACAAGTAATTGCGCGGGGGGGGTGTTGTTTCAAGAGTTGGTTGTTTAACAACTAAGAAAGCAGTAATAGGCTGTAATAAAATAGATAATGAATCAATATAAGAGGGAGTTCCTAGTAGGAATCTATCTCCGGTTGCTTCTAAGATCGGTTGATCATTAGTGCAATGATCTTCTAGCCCTCGCTGATAGACGCGTTATAGGGACCAGGTACGTTTAGGTCCCCTGCTTCCTTTCGTACGAGAAACTACTCCAAGGTACATTTATGGAGCAATCTTGACGCTTTTCCATCTCCCAAGGTACGTTTATGGGAGCAATACTCAAAGGTACATGAAGATGAAGGAAGACGCGTCTAGGGCGAGACACTCAGTAAGTTCGAGGCTCTACCTTGATCACATACTTAACCCAATCAAATGAAACCAGTGACCTAATAACTCAAATTGGTCGTCTACTTTACCCGGCAGCTTCGCGTTAGTTGTAACCACAGTGATGACTTTAATCGCCTAGGGCAAACAACTAGTTGATCAAGCTAGTAGTAGTCCTAGTAGAATTAACAAGAAATTGTTAAATAAAAAAATACCAACAGGGATATATTAAATTCACTTCGACCTCACAGCCTTCTCAAGCAACCTTTGATGATCCTACCAAGAACGAATGAGTTTATCTACTCATAATAAAATTAAAATAAATAAATAAATAAAATTGCATAAAGAAAGAGAGATGAAATTAGAAAAACCCTTATTGATTACCGGCCGGAGCAAGGTCCAGCTCAAAGTCGGAATTACAAGGGTGCTGGAGGCAGAGAGAGTTTAGAATTCCAAGATGGAAGATAGTAGAAAAAGGAGAAGAGAGCCCCGAAACCCTAAAACAAAAGGGTTTATAAAAGAATATTACAAAAAGGGAAATTCTTAAAATAGAAATTAATAAAAAAGAAAATCCTAATTTAATTGGAGTTGATCTTGGAGTATCTTTTGCCAAAACTGGAGAGATTGGATTTAAATGGGATGGATCAGCTGACTTTCCTTGTTTGCGCTTGGATCCTTTGCTGCTACGAGTGCACAAGTGCAGGAACAAGATGCTGCCTGCATGCTGTCTGCCGACTGCTGCTAGAGCTAGCTGCTCAAATCCTATCAAGAATCCATGAAAAGTGTATCTTTTTGATATTTCCTCTCCAAAAGCCCTGATCTGTCAAATAGTATGAAAACATAAGGGAATCAGTAGCAACATGCCCAAAAAAGGGCTAGGAAAGGAATGGGAAATTAGCACAAAATACATCACATCATTTGCCAAACTCCTACTGTCCCCTGTAAGAACATCCTCTGTAATGTCTTCCAACACAATCTGCTCTTTAACTGCTTGTTTCTTTGTAGTTTCAGGATCTGCTGCAAGCTTATCCTTATACACTGCATTCTCATTGAAGGTGACTTTCCTATTCAACGCATCCGAGAAATGGTACCCCATCTCATCTGAACCGTAGCCAATAAAAGTAACTTTCTTTACTTTAGGATCAAGCTTATCCTTATCATAATCTTTAACCCGCACATAGGAAACACAGCCAAAAACTCTCAAGTGTGAGAGAATTACCTCTTTCTTCTGCCATTCTTCCTCAGAAATCTTGAATCCCAAGGGAACTAAGGGTCCTCTATTAATGAGATATGCCGATGTACTAACTGCATCTACCTAAAACATCTTTGGCAATCCTGCATGTATTCTCATACTCTTGGCTCTCTCATTCAAAGTCCTATTCATTCGCTTTGCAACTCCATTCTGCTGCGGTGTCTCAGGAATAGTCTTTATCATTCTAATTCTGTGTTCTACATAATAGGCTTTGAACTCATCACTGTTGTATTCACCCCCATTATCTGATTTCAGGCTCTTAATCTTCAACCCTGTCTGGTTTTCAACTTCTTCCTTCCACTTCTTAATGGTTTCAAACACTTCAGATTTATTTTTCAGAAAATAAACCCATACCTTTCTAGTGGAATCATCAATGAAAGTGACATAGTAGCGTGATCCTCCCAAGGAAGCAGCTGTAGTCGGTCCGTACACATCTATATGATCTAGCTCTAACTTCCTAGACTTGGGTGCATTCCCTGATTTTGCAAAAGTAACTCGTTTTTGTTTCCCAAACACACATGGTTCACAGAATCCAACTTCCACATTCTTCAGTTCTGGAATCTTGCCTTTAGAAACTAGCAGTTTCATACCCTTCTGACTCATATGCCCAAGCCTTTGATGCCAAAGAGTAGATGGACCAACATCATCAGTAACTGCATTAACCTCGTCACATGATTGTTTCATTGCATAAAGAGTTCCAACTTTATCACCACGAGTAACAACCAAATTTCCCTTCACAACCTTTCATTGTCTGTTTCCAAAGATGACACGATACCCTTCCTCATCCAACTGAACCATAGAGAGCAACATCCTCTTGAGTCCAGGAATGTATCTAACATCTTTCAACAACCAGATTGTTCCAACAGAGGTTTTGACTTTGACGTCTCCCATACCTGTAATGTCCAAAGTCTAGTCATCAGCAAAACGAACTTTGCCAAAATTTCCAGATCTGAAATTTAACATTGAATCCTTGCTTGGAGTGGCATGGAATGATGCACCAGAATCTATGACCCAAGATTCAATAGAACACTCAACACAACAAATCAGCATATAATCACTAACTTCTTCCACTGTGTTAACTTAGATATCATCATTCTTCTTTGGTTTAGGAACTGTAGGAGCCGTACACTGATTCCTGAAGTGATCAGTCTTTTGACAGTTCCAGCACACAATATCCTTGTGATTCTTGGACAGCCCTCTCTTCCTAGACTACGATCTGTTATGCCCTTGATACTGCCCCTTCCCAACTTGTCTGCCTCTACCATCCATACTCAACAAAGAACCCAATGATTCTCTAGAATTTCTCCTACGAATATCCTCTCTAAGAATCGAGTCACGAATTCCTGTAAAACGTTAGCTTAATAGTCTCAGACGAACTACTAACTATTGTGACAAATCCTGACCAGCTATCAGGTAACGAGGACAATAACAACAAGGCATGTACTTCATCATCGAATTTAATCTCAACGGAATCTAATCTCGACAGTATAGAATTAAATTCGTTCACATGATCAACAACAGAACTACCTTCTTTCATCCTTGTATTGACTAATAGACGAATCAAATATACCTTATTAGCAGTAGAGGACTTCTCGTACAGATTTGATAATGCCTTTATTAGTCCGAGTGTAGTCTTCTCACCAATGATGTTGTAAGCAACGTTCTTTACCAGTGTCAATCGTATCACACCTAGAGCCTACCTATCCAATAAGTCCCAATCTTTCTTACTCATCGCCTCTGGTTTTTTCTCCTCTAAGGGTTCGTGCAGCTTTTTCTGATACAGCAAATCCTCGACTTGCATCTTCTAAAATCCAAAGTATGTCCCATCAAACTTGTCGATCTTTATCTTCCTATCATCTGCCATCACTCCTACTCGCTAACCTTGCTCCGCTACCAGTTGTTGGGTATTACCTGAGTAGGAGACCGAAAGATAACCTAGATTGAGAAAGATAAACAACAAGTAAACAAGACAAGGGATTAACATGGTATCGGTCTAGCCGCACTCCACAAACCACATAGATATTATTAATCTTAATATTCATTAGTTTTACAATTACAAGAGAGTCTATTTATAGGAAAAAGGTCGGCCTTCATTCCCTATGTTAGCGATGTGGTATATCAGACTCCACATACCCAACACTAAGATGGCTAGATGCCGATGGGCTTAGGCCGTGCTGGCCGAAGGCCGAGGATGCGAGCGTGCGACTAGCGTGGGCACGGGCGTGCGACAGGGCGCAGGCACAGTCTTGCGGTAGGGTGCGGGCACGGGCGTGCGACTGGGCTTTGAGTGTGCTGGCCATGGGCTAGGGGCGCGAATACGAGGGCTCATGCATAGGTGCTCCTTACGCAGGCGCGGGCTTGCGATTGCTGGGTGCGGGCAGGCAAGGGCGTGCGATGGAAATATGGGGTACAGGCGCGCGATAGCAAGGCCTTGGCGTGGACGCGTAGTGGCTCCACTGGACCGTCGCCTTATTAACTACCTCTTTGACACTATGTGCCGATAGGAGTAATACGACTAAACCCGGTCTTCTCGTGAGGTCTCGAGGGGTGACCCATATCATAACCGGTTTTATACTTTTCTCTTTAGTTTTTCTAGGGATTTGTTCCTCCCTTTTGCTGCAGCCACCGCCAGCTACCAACTCTTCAAACCGGAGCTTTTAGCTCCAGTCGGTATTTATTAAGTTTCATTTATTTTATTGCATCTTCCTCTTTTATGCTTTATATTAGATCTATTTTTATTTGTTTATTTAATAGCATAAGAAGCTAAGCGCATCCGCTTAGCAAGGGTGTTTTGAGGGTTGCAAAGGGTTAGTCAAGAGGCCAAATCACGCTTTATATATTCTTATTGTTGTATTTGTTTGCTTGCCATTTTATTGTTAGATCTACTTGGGTTTTTTTGGGAGCTTGATCACCTACTGATTTACCTTCTTAGATTACCATCATTTCTTTGGTAATAACTAACGTGAGGCCTTAGAATAGAGCAGACAATAGATGGATTGTCATTAGTTTGGTCCGTTCCGTCTAGGGCAAGTAACCGAGTAGGGTAGTGGCACGAGTGTGACGAGTTGAGGGTCTTACCCCTAGACATGTCTTTCCTCTTCTTAATAAGCCTTTGAGTATTGCCTCCCCACCTCGTGCCTGGGAGGACGACGAAGTGTCAAGGTTACCTCATATGTGAAAACGGGGGGTAACTTCTCTTACGAAGGAAAGCGGGGGGCCTAAACATACCTGGCCCCTATAACACGTCTATGGCATAGGAATAGAATATTTGTGCGCCGATGACTGACTAGGGCTCGATGCAACCCAAGAAAATACCTTGCTAAGATTTCCCCTCATTTGGCTTTATCTCATTTACTTTCATACTTATTTTGTTTATGATTGTTATTTTTGTCAATTTTATTATTTCTATCCTTGTTAGCTATCTAGGTCTCGATCTCTTTTAGTTAACTAGTGTATCTAACAAACCCCCCATTTGAGTTACTATTTGTGCATTTATTTCTGTCATACATTTTAGGCAATATTCATGCTTCAATCTCTATGGTTCGACCCTGTTACCACTTTACCTAAATTAATTTGTGCATCTAGGCATCAGGATTTATTATTATATTTGAGTGACGATCAAATTTTGGCACCTTTGCCGGGGACTGAACGGAACTGATTTCTTTCTTTTATTTGTATAACCAGGAGATCTGCACCTAATCTACTGCCCTTTGATCACGAGCTCACTAGAATGGAAAGAGGACTCCAAAGACAGGCTAAAGGGCCATCTATTCACCATAGAGAAGTTCCCCCTCCTACCCTCGTCAGAAATCTCTTTCACCAAGACCTAGCCTACCTCCATCGAGACCTCGACGACGCAAAAGTCATCTACCCTGAGATACTCAACATGACTATTGATGACCTCAATATTGCTCCCGAATCACCAAGCAGTTGCATCTTTCTATGGATTACCCAAGGAGAACCCTCATCGACATTTGCAACATCTTCACTCCATCTGCGAGGCCATGAAGCCGACCAATGTCGCCATCGACTAAGCCAAATTGAGAGACTTTATATGGTCTCTGAAAGATGCTACCATGGATTGGTTCTATGATCTTCCTCCTAGATCTATTGCCTCTTAGGCCGAGATGTCTAAGGCTTTCACCGATAAATACTATCCAATGTCTACGGCAAGCGTCACCCGCAAGCAGCTAGTCTCCATTGTTTAGAAAGATGACGAGAGTGTAGGGCAGTATCACGAGTGCTTTAAGAAAATGCAAGCCTTGTGTCCTTCACACAATCTCACCGATCACGCACTTATCTAGTATTTCCATGAGGGCTTGAAGCCAAATGACAAGGCCCTATTGGATGCTGCAACTGGTGGCTCTCTTTGTGCTCGTACCCCAATTGCCGCCAAAGCTATTATTGAGCTTACGGCGAAAACCATCATCGCATCTAACAAAGTAACAAATCACACTCAAGATGTCCACGTTGCTGCCATGGAAAATCAGTTAACAACCATCAAGGGTATGCTACAGAATATGGCTCTAGGGCAACCTATCCAGATTAAGGCCTGCTAGATTTGCAATTTTGTAGATCATCCCACAGACACCTGTCCCTATATTCCCGAAGAAATTCAAATTAATGTTGTTGGAGGTTACAATCAGGGCTGGAAGCATCCCAATTTCAGTTGGTCTCACAACCCCCAATCGTCTGGCCCTAGCCAGCCGCAACAGTAATATCAATATGGGAATCAATCTCAACCACCCTTCAATATGAAAAATTTCAGTCCCAGACCTCCATACCACAACAATCAGCAATACCAGTATCAACCTTCCAAGGATTAGACTGTTGCCCTTCCGCCTATCGATGAGGTAGCCAATTACAGACTGTTATTTCGGACATCCAAAAGCAAATGAATGTCATGGCGGCTGAAATGAAGGAGTTAAATAATAGAGGTAGACTTCCTGGGCAAACCGAGCCCAACCCAAGGCATGAAGCATGTGTTGTGACCCTGCATAGCAGTCGTGAATTACGTCCTCGAGTGCATCCAAGCCTCGATGTGGAAAAACCTCCTTTAGTACATCTAGCCCTTGACTTTGAACAATCCCCAGAATCTGAGCTCAAGCCCAAGAAGAAGAAGGAACCAAAAATCCCAGAAGTAATGAAAGATCGAATTCGTTCTCCGAGAGGTTCCCCCAGAAATGATAAGAACCCCCCTGAGTTCACTCAAGAGTACATCCACAAGATCCTTCAGCCAACTTTCCCTCAACGTCTAGTCAAGTCCAAGAATGTTAAGGAAGATCGTGAGATCTTGACATGTTCAGTAAAGTTATCATCAACATCCCTCTATTGCAAGCAATCAAGAATGTTCCTCGATATGCTAAGTTCTTGAAGACATTGTGCACCAACAAACACAACTTGGCCGGGGTGAACAAGATAAGTGTAGGAGCCAATATTTCTACCTATATCCAGCGAAAGATCCCCCCTAAGTGTAAGGATCAGGGTATGTTCATCATCCCTTGTAAGATTAGGACGATAGACATCGGTAAAGCTATGTACGATTTGGGCGCAGGAATCAACGTCATGCCCTTGACGATCTACAACAGTCTAGGCCTCAGTCCACTCAAAAACACCAGACTCGCTATCCAATTAGCTGACTATTCTGTCATATACCCCGAAGGTGTTATCGAAGATGTGTTAGTCCAAGTGGGCGACTTCTTATTCCCTGCAGATTTCTATGTCATTGCTATGGAGGATGAAAGGTCCACTAAAGCCATAAATATACTATTGGGAAGGCCATTCCTTGCTATTGCTAAGGCCCAGATTGATGTTCACGACGCCACCATCTCTCTCGAATTTGATGACCAGATCATCAAATTCAATATGCTTGAATCAATGCGATATCCTTTTGAATTCCCTAGCCTTAATTATTTTGATTTGATTGATCCATTTGTTGATGAAGTCGCTGACTTGAATTCTATTGATCCATTGCAGCTTCCCCTCGATAGAAGTATCACACCAGAAGTGCTAGATGACTTGGCCTCGACAGTTGTAACACCCCCAGAATTGCACTTAGTTGTTGCAGCATTGGAAGAGCAGCCTATCCTCTCTCCAGAACCCCCTGCTATTTCCCCTCATAATGATGATCATATCAAAGTTCCTTCTTCTCTCGTGCAAGCACCAATCCTAGAATTAAAGACCTTGCCGTCACACCTCCAATATTCTTATCTTGGTGCCAATGGTTCCCTCCCGATAATCATTTCTAACAAGTTGGACGAATCAGAGGAAAAATGTTGATTTACTTGTTGAAAGAGTTTAAACAAGCCCTCGGGTGGACGATCGCCGATATCAAGGGCTTGTCTCCAGCCCTATGCACCCATAGAATTCATCTAGAGGACACTAGCAAGATAGGCAACCACAACGTTGATTGAACCCTTCCAATGTGGAAGTGGTGAAGAAAGAAGTGTTGAAGTTATTAGATGCAGGTATCATCTACCCTATTTCTGACAGCTCATGGGTAAGTCCCGTCCAAGTCGTGCCCAAGAAAACTGGCATCATTATTACTACAGGGCAAGACGGTGCCTTGATCCCGACTAGGAACCAGAATGGCTGGAGAGTGTGTATAGACTACCGTCGTTTGAATGCAGCCACCAGAAAAGATCACTTTCCACTCACGTTTATTGATCATATGTTAGAGCATCTCATGGGCAAGATGCATTATTGTTGTTTGGATGGGTATTCTAGCTTTCACCAAATTCCAGTTGCCCTAGAGGACCAAGCAAAGACTATCTTCACCTGCCCGTTTGGTACATTCACATATCGAAGAATGCCTTTTGGTCTATGCAATGCCCCCGCTACTTTCCAGCGATGCATGATGAGCATTTTTTCAGAATTTGTCGAGAAAGGCATCGAGGTCTTTATAGATGATTTCACAGTCTATGGTAACTCCTCCGAGTGCCTGATCAATTTGAAAAAAATTCTACAACGCTGCATCGAGACCAATCTGGTTTTCAATTTTGAGAAATGTCACTTCATGGTAAATCAAGGCCTCATCTTAGGCCACATCGTCTCTAGCAAAGGCATCGAAGTAGATAAAGCAAAAATTGAGGTAATTGAATCCTTGCCCTATCCCTCCTGTGTTCGAGATGTGCGTTCCTTTCTTGGGCATGCAGGTTTCTACAAGCAGTTCATCAAGGATTTCACCAAAATAACCCAACCCATGTGTCGCTTGCTTCAAAAAGATGTGGAATTTGTGTTTGATGATAGTTGCAAAGCCTCATTCGATGATTCTGATTAAGGATAAAAAAGGAAAAGAGAATTTGGTTGTAGACCATCTGAGCAGGCTTCCAGGGCAGGAGGATGATTCACAAGCGCCCATCTATGACACTTTTCCCAATGAGCACCTTTGTCTTGCCCAAGCTGCCCATTTCCCTTGGTTTTCCGATATAGCCAACTATCTTGCGACCGGTTCTTTCCCTGTCGATGCCTCAACATCCAAACATCAACGCATCAAGAAGCAATCCAAGTACGACGTTTAGGATAGTCCTTACCTATGAAAGCACTATTCAGACCAGATCATTAGGAGATGCGTGACTGTTGCTACCCGATTTTTAATTTTTAATTTTTAATTTGTCGCCTTTCTGTCATTAATTTTCTAAAATCGTACTTCCATTTATTTACCTCAGTCTGATGTTTATTTTTACTCTTAATGTCATTTAAATTTTATTCCATACTTTTTTCGCATTTTTATCACTTTTTTCATTCGAACCCGTATCGGTCCTAAGTAAAATTCTCGAAACCAATGGTTGAACAATTCCGCTCATTAGCTACTTATCTGTTATTATTTTTCTAACTCGTGCTATCTCTTTCCGTTTCGTTCAATTTTTATTTTTGTATTTTATTACGCTCGAACTTTTATTGCTTATAAGTAAATATTTTTTATCAAACTATATAGCGAACTTTTCACCATTTACTGTGTACTAATAATTTTATTTTATTTTACTCTACATTTTAGTGACTTCAGTTCGAGTTTATATTCACTTTCAGGCAAAATTGTTCGTACCACGCGTTCAAACCAGGATAAATCAAAGGGAAGATCAAGATTTGATCTTAACCGTTAATCTGGTTGACTTACAAGTCAACCAAGATCAAACGGTTCTCTAATTAATAGGTTTCCCCTATTTCTCACCACCTTTCTGCGCATGAGCTAGAGAGATCAGTACATCCCTCCTTTCCTCCCTTGATCCTCACGGCTTCCTCGAGTGGCACCACAACGTGACCAGCAGCCTCGAGCCTCACCACGACCCACGTCACCACGCCACTGCTCACCCTCGCCTCGTCAATCATCTCTGACGCCATCAACGCCAACGTCATCCTCTGACTCAACCGACTCAAACTTCCTATAAATTCCAACCTATTACATGTGATTAAAGGGGGGGGAGCTGGGGCAACAAAATTCAGATCAATCTCACCCCTAATTTCAATTCAGCCCTCCAAACAAACCAACCAATTACCAAATTAAACGCAACCAGCAATCAACCCAATCCACCCGGCCACATCAACCCGCAACCACCGCTGCAACCAGCAATCAACACTCAATCCACCCATTCATACCGCCTCAATCGCCGACGGGCTCTATCGCACAATCCATCGGCCACGCCGCCGCAATCAGCCGCACAATTCATCAGCCTTGCCACCGCCGCAATCGGCCCAATCGCGCAGCCCAGTCACACACAGCCGCTGCAATCGGCCCAATCGCGCAACCCAGTCGCACACAGCCGCTGCAATCGGCCCAACCGCCCAAGCCGTACACAACCGCCGCAAGCCACCGCCACACCCAGCCACACCGCCGCAGTCACCCAACCACGCTGCACCAGGCCGCCCCACCTTGCTGCCACTGCCAAACCCCAATTCACCCAACCACCATCTAACCCTCATCACTAATTCAAACTAAAGGGAAAGAAAAAGGAAAGAAAATGGAAGTGAGGGAGAAAGAATAAGGTTTGCGGCGAGGGAGAGACAAGAGAAAGAAAATGGGATTAGGAAAAGAAAGAAAGTGAGGGAGAGAGGAAAGAAAGCAAGAGAGGGAGAGCTGGGCCGCGTCTAGCCCAGCTGGAGGAGGAGAGTGGGCTGCCAAGCAGCCCACGCGGGAAAGAAAGGAGAAGCTGGGCCTGCTCAGGCCCAGCATGGAAAGAGAAGTAAAAGGGTCAGCCCAGCTGGGCTGCCCTGCTAGTGGGCCCAGTTAATTGGCCCACTGTTCTTTTTATATAATAATTTTTTATTCGTATGTTTGTACTATTTATTTATTTCTACATGTTTGTACTATTTATTTATTTTCGCGCTTGTATTGTTTATTTAATTTCTATATGCTTGCTTGTACTGTTTATTTAATTTTTTTACGCTCGTACTGTTTATTCATTTTCCGTACGCTTGCATGTGCTAATTGTTTATTTTCATATGCTTGCATGATTAATTATTATTTTCGTATGCTCTTGCATATTTAATAATTCTGCTTACTCATAATCCTCAAAATAATTATCCCACATGCGTACGATAATTTTGATTCTGATTATTCGTATGCTCATAATTTTTAATTAATTATTTGCATGCTTTCGAATGCTTAAATAATTATTCTGCTCGCGTTTAATCGCTAAATTAATTATCTCACTTGTGTACGATAAGTCGTTAAATATTTATCTATTTTCCGATCATCATTTTCCCAAACTAATAATCTCGTCTTTGTAGGGTAAATCAACCGATACCTTTCACAAGTACGCATTCCTTACCCTTTTATTTATTCTATGCCTTTTTCACTCGTATGTATGAATTATTTAGAAATGTTAAATTTAAGTTATCCATTGGGCATGATCACTAATTTAGGACTTTTTATGCTTAAACACCTCTTCCTCCGGTAACCTTTTTAGGATGTGACTCAGGTGCCTAACACCTTCCCGAGTCCATAATATGACCCCGAACCACTGTTCTCGGGTTCAGACCCTTTTCACCTTAGCTTTTTTATTTTGTTTTCTGTCATGTTCTCAAACAACAGGTTACCTAAACCTAGAAACAAATTAGGGTGGAGACTTCATTACATCATGTGAGATGAGTCCGATTTCGTCTCACATCTCGTCCCAAACCCGCGTCGCATTAGGAAAAGCCAAAGAGGGGGTGCGACAGTTTGGCGACTCCGCTGGGGACCTCTAGGGTCGAAGCCGGAATTCATTTTGAGGTTTTTTTTTATATGATTTTTTGTACATGATTAATTATTTTTCATGTATTTAATTGATATGATGAATTGTTGTATTATCACTTGATTTTTTATGCATGATTAATTGCTTGTATTCGCTTTGATAAATTGTTTATACATGATTTCTTGTTATGTGTTACTCGCTTTGATAAATTGTCATTGCATATACATATCCATGCATAATCCCTACCACCGGGCATCACCAAATAGGATTAGGTCGGTAGTAGTGAAGTCCTGGGGCCCACGCCTCGGTAAGCTTTCACGAACCCTCACTCGGACTCGAACCCCTAAATGGATTGAGCGCCCCGATTCCTTTTATGATTCGGTAAACGCTCTCGTATCCATTTACTGAGGGACCACTTCTATGGTATCGTCCGGGAACCTTCCAGCCAGTTAGAAGTAGTAGATGTCACCCCAACATATGCATCATATTGAAATGCGTATATTGTGACTTTGTTTCACTTTTTCCATATGATTTCTTAAATTTTTCCACACTTACGACTGATTTCGCAATTTCTCTACATTTACAACTGTTTTCCCATATTTACAAATTTTCGCAAATTTTTTCACATTTTACAAAATTTTTCATCAAATTTTCTACATTTATAAATTTTTCCGTAATTCTTCCACATTTACAAAAAAAATTCAAATTTTCCGTATTGGCAAATCTATCCGTAAATTTGTCACATTTGCAATTTTTGCAAGTTTTTTTTTGCAACGTCCCTATATTTGCAAATTTATTCCACGATTTCTCAATATCTGTAAATTTTTCCGCAACCTTTCACATGTATAATTTCCCGCAATTTTTCACACTTTCAAAATTTCTCAACAATTTACGTGTCAAATATTTCCATGTGTACAGTTTTTCCACACGTGTCAAATTTTTCCACGTGTGCAATCAATTTCGCAAATTTTCACATTGACAAAATTTTCCGAAAGTTTTTCCATGTGTGTAAATTCTTCTGCAATTTTCCCATGTATACAAAAAAAAATTGCAATTTTTCACATCCAAATTCTTTCAGGATTTTTCCATAGTTATAATTTTGTCTCAATTATTTTCGTAATTCTCTATGCCTGCGATTTTTTATGGTACTTACATTATTGCTATTATTGTACTTAGCCCTCTTTTTTCTCTTGCAGCGTGGAGACCTCGGGATGACCTTTTGCATACATAATTAAATCATTGCTTAAACTTATAATTATTTCACTTGTTTATTTTTCAGGGAAAACATTGATCCTCAAAAGCAAACTATTCCTCAGAAGATTCATACAACTAGACTGCAAATGCGCAAGATGGCAGAGCATGGTAAGACGGAGGAGACATTGAAAGCAAAGATAGCCGAATCAGAAGAACAGATTCGGGCCGCTATGGAAATGGCTGAACAAGAGACGAGGCAACAATTGATTTTCTGCCTTGTCAAACAATGGGACCAACCGCTTCATCTGTGGTCGTTGGTACTTCCGTGCCCCATCATCATCTGGTTCATGGCAGCCCTTTTTCCTTACTCTCAATCCTCAGCACATCGCATCGGTTATTCCGAACACTGTTGCTATCACTTTCGGACAAGGTGGTACAACTCTTGATCCTCTTCTGACTGGGCCCATTCTTGATCTCGGCAAAAAGGAGATCCACCCTAAATCTCAATTTTTCCTCCCGCCTCAGAGTCGTCCCATGATCCATCCAGAGTCCCAGCACTTCCAGCAGGGTCATTCCACTCAATTCACAATTCCTAGACCTTCGGGAACTCAACCCTCTAGGGCAATCAGATACAGCCACGAGTCTCCTTTGGATATCCGTCAACTACTGGTAAAGTAGAAGGGCTGAGCATTGGCAGGTTGAGCCTATTGGAAGGAAGAGTGAGGGTTGTTGGAGGGGTCGATCCCTTCGATCCTATAGGACCTGAGGATACGTGCATGGTATTGGGGATAATCATGCCCTCGAAGTTCAAAATCCTAAAATTCAGAAAGTATATTAGGATGGAGTCCCGAAACTCATCTCCAGATCTATTGCAACAAGATGGCCAAGGCGATCCATAATGAGCCGCTGTTGATCCATTTATTCAGGGAGAGTCTGGCCAAGCACGTCTTGACTGGATACATGAGGTTGGATAAGATCAAGATCATAACCTAGAGAAGAGGACCGGTGAATCGGTGACAGCTTATGCTCTGAAATGGAGAGAGTTAGCCGCTGGAATCTCTTCTCCTTTGAGCGATAAAGAATTCATTTTCTGCAAGCACCTTTCAAGCTCCTTACAACACTCATCTCATCTCCAATTCGTCTACCAGTTTCCCTGACATGGTCCAAATGGCAGAAAGAGTGGAACGAGGAATCAAATCTGGAAGGATCATTGTTTCCATGCCAAAGGAAACACTCAAGAGATCGCCTATCATGGAGAGAGATGTCAGTTTTGCCACCCACCGACCAGGATGCAGGCAACCTTTTCCATTGCCTCAACCGCCACCTCCTCCCGTTTCCTTTGGGAGAGATTTACAAGCATCAATAGGTAGCGGAGCAAATCACGCCCACTCCAACCTATACGACCTTCTTATTCAAAATGGTATGATCTTAATGCAAGATGCGAGTACCATGGTGGAGCTCAGGGCCACACAAAAGGAAACTGTTTCGCCCTTGAAGGAAAGATCAATCATTTGATCAAGAGCGGATGCATCTCTTTCGAAGGGTTAGCCGAAAGACCCTACAACTCTTGAATAAACGCTTTCCAGGCCCACGATGGACCCATTCAGCTTATTCCTTTAGTAGGAATGTTTCCGATATTTTTGTGCCAGTCGAGCCTACGACTATAAACAAGGGCGCTCCGTGGGAGGCAACCCACATGTTCTTCTCAAATATTTCCATTTTTGTCAGTTTTAATTTTTTAATTTTGGGATATCCTTCCCTCCAGATTTACTATTTAATTCCCCCTTGTATTTCAGGTGCAATGAGACTAAGAATTGGGGGGCAAACAAGTGAAATGACGACCAGAAGAAGGCGTCAGGGAATATCAATGGTTGAGTACATTTTTACCGGGGGGCAAGGCATAGGGAGCGGTAATTCGCAACAAAGAGCTCTTTACGGCCATCCTACCCTTGCCTTCAGATCATCGTTGTAGCAGGTGTAGAGCAACGCTCCTCCTATCAACTCTTGAGCGATCCTCCTCGAGAAATCTTACAATCAAAATATTACTATCACCAAGTGCCCTTTTGCAAGCAGTTTCTCATCTTGGGGAAGAAACATAGCAATGATAGATGTGTGTCCTTCAGGGGTCCCAATCCACATACTTAATGTCTTCCTGCTCCGTGCTACAATGACATTTACGCCCTACATGGCCCTCGTCTACAAGTTCGAAGCTCAACCATGGTTAAATCTTTCATGCTTTAAATTTGGTCAACACCTCCATTCTCTGCAAACTCTATCCATGCACCTACACAATAATGGTCATGTGAAGATCAATCCCATAAGTGGTGGACCACTAAATGCTGACTTTAAGGGTAGTTACACTCATTCGTAATCCCTTGCCGCAAAAGTTGAAGCGTTGGGGTTTCCATGCAAGGAAATAACTGATTAGATTCCCCAATGATCATCTTACTCTCCAGTTGACCAAGAATTCTCTTCCATCACCAAGAGCGATGTTCAAATCATGCTTCTTGAACAAGTCGTCAAGTCAGCAATGGGTTATCCCCCAGCACAGAGGATGTCTCTTCGTCACGAGTGGCCAAGGAACGAATCCAGAAGGATGCCAAGCGGATTCTTCATCTATTACAATGAGTTGATCTATTTGCAGACCACCACATTCTGCAAACAACCCATCTCGAGTTTCATTTTGAGTTTATCTTTTCCTAGTGATTTGATCAACTCTAGAAACGATTTAGTTGTTTCTAAGGACATCTGAATGAGTATTAGCATCCAAATAAGGATGAATCTACAAAGCGTTTGATTGGACATGCACTTACTTTTGGCTAAGTATTCAAGTGGAGCTATTACGACATCAACATCCAAATGAGTCGTAACATCCAAGGCATCCAAGTGGCCATCGGCGAAGTGTTAGGGAGCCTTGACGTCCAAAGTGAACAGACCCACGGTAGAATCTGAATCATACTAGGGGTACCTGCATAAAGCCTCACTAGAAAATGGAGAGTTTAAAACCTATTGATTACGTTGTCCATTTTTCTAAATCGTTCTTCAATTCTACCCATTGCTTCTCCCTTATTTTTGCAGGAACTCGAATCATACCATGATTACTTGCATAATGCTCAGTGGGATGAAGGAATCCTCCTCTTATCAACTCTTGAATGATCCTCCTGTGTGCCTTCATTGCCCTATCGCATGTATCAGGGAAGTCCACCATGCATTCTACACCGGGGGCAACCTTTTGGAAACGCCCCATTTTCATCCATTGCGGCGGTTCAGTTCCCCCTATTTGCATCCTTTGCGGCGGCCACACCCTGTTGTCCTTTTTACATCAACATTCAAACTTTACGGGGTCCTCACCTTGGTCTCAATCTGCATTCCTACATGAACATCACAGTGGGCATCAACGTCTGAGTGAGGTTTACATTCAGCAGCGCTTTGCGCCTACCTCAGCACTTCCACTGCACACATCCAGAGAAGTCCACTTTCTTCTCTGCTCTTTAAATTTTTGAATAATTATTCTGCATCCATTCCCACATTTGGGGGCAATTCCTTTTAATTATTCATTTTCTTGAGTGATCATGCCATCACATTTTGTCTGTAAAATTTCTAAAACTGTTGAGACTTGTTAAGATTTTTTCTTTGGATAAAATCCACACTACCATCAAATTTTTTCAAACCTTCCTTAAATTGAGCATGTTCAATATGTTACTGCATCATGGATAACTTGTGCATCCATTCGAAATCATATGACATGCATGATCTTGCCTGCTAGCTCTTATAACTGCAGCATGTTTAGATGTAAGCAATCACAAACACATCCCTGTGAGCATTTTGGGCCTTCACGCCTTACTTCTTTCATGAGTGTAAATGCCTTACTAAGTGCTAGTTGGATTTGCATAATATCCAGGGTACATGCACCATTAGACATGGGATAGCAGTAAAATGACATTGGACTTGGCTCTTTCTTCCATTTTCATTTTTTTAATAAGACAATGAGCAGTGCTTGACTGGGACGGCTAACTCGAGGAAGGGTGCACAATGAACTCGTTTGAGCAAGCAGGAATGCAAAAGTTCTAAGGATTATTGATGGCCAGCGCTGGAAGAAGGCCGAACAAAAACAAGAGACGAAGGCCTCGACCTTAAACCAGAACTGAAGAAAGTCAGCATGAAAATTGTACTTGCTTTGCTTGCTGATGTGTTTTGTGTTCGAAAAAAATCAAGAAAAGAAATCAAAAAAAAAAATCAAAAAAAAAATCAAAAAAACCGAAAAGAAATAAAAAAAAACAACAAAAGTGTTCAAAGAACACCACAAAACAAAAGCAAAAGCAAGTGCAAAAGGGGCCCCAGGGTTAACTCTCCATCAAAAGATCACTCCCGTGGAGACCCAAAACTTGGGCATAGTGCCCTCAAAGCAATCAAGAAGGAGCATTCCTCGCGAAGATCCAAGGACTGATGCACTTAGTCCACAACAGAGTGATCTCCAAAGGAAAAGGGCCATCCCCAATGAAAATTTAAAACTTGGGCATAGTGCCTCAAAGCAATCAAGAAAGGGCATCCTCAATAAAGATCAAAGGACTGGAGCGCCTTGTCCTCAGAAAGGTCAAGAAGGAAAGCATCTCTAATAAGGATCCAAGAATCCAGCCGCTACCCCCTCAGAGTAATCACGGGAAGAAGCATCCCCAGCAAAGACTGAACGACTTGTGCACTTTACCCTCGCTGCGGCCAATCAACAGGCCCTGTTCATTGGAAAAATATATTCACTTCTCCTCCCCCAGCAAAGTCCTTTCGATTATATGAAGGCCCATGCATGTGCATCTTCGTATGAGGTTTATTCACTCGGATTGACATTGCAAATCTGACTTTGTGCTATGTTTGTTGCATTTTTATGAGTGTAAACACGTAGCCCTATTTCTGAGTGTGAGCGCAAACACCAGTATCCGGTGAGGATTGCTTACATTTACATGATATGGGAAAGTCTTGTCCTTGAGGTCGTTATCTCCTGGGCAAGATGCAGATGCTTTTCTAGGCTTGTATCAAGCATGCTCATATGATAGAAACTGGATGACATGTTCTCTAGAAATGCATAAACTTGTTGAACCTTCTCTTGATAGGGAAGTGGTTTTCATAAAATATTGGGGGCAAACCTTAGGGTAGTGTGGGAATACTTGCATATACAACATACATGATTTAATCTCATTGTTTCCATTTATCAATTGCTTTCTCTTTTTCCACCCATTGCTGCCTCGTGTTTGTTTCCTCTCTATTTGCAGGATACAGGTATGCGTCGGTGGAATCTCACACTGTGATCAATCTCTTCCAACAAATCCGTCCAATGATCATTCGAATGAAGTACGTTACCACTCCTCAATCAACTTCGTGTGGCGGCCCATCTTCCCCACCATCCAATAAACATTCGAACGAAGGTACGTTACCACTTCACTCTTCACTTATTTTGTGTGGTAACTTGGTCACCCGTGTCGGTGTGACGACTTGGTTGTCCACTTTTCAATAGTGTCGCGGTGACTTAGACACCCCGTGTTGTGTGACGACTTGGTCGTCCACTCCTCAGTAGTGTCGTGGTGACTTGGTCACTCTTGTTGGTGTGATGACCTGGCCATCCACATCCAATCATGTTATGCGATGACGTGGTCGTCTACATCCAATCGTGTCGTGTAGTGACGTGGTCACTCACACCCACCTTTCAAAAATTTGTGTGGCGGTTCAAAACCCCACCTTTCAAACTTTCGTGTGGCGGTTCAAAACCCCACCTTTCAAAACTTTTGTGTGGCGGTTCAAACCCCACCTTTCAAAACTTTCGTGTGGCGGTTCAAAGCCCCACCTTTCAAACTTTCGTGTGGCGGTTCAAAACCCTACCTTTCAAACTTTCATGTGGCGGTTCAAAACCCCACCTTTCAAACTTTCGTGTGGCGGTTCAAAACCCCACCTTTCAAAACTTTCGTGTGGCGGTTCAAAACCCCACCTTTCAAAACTTCGCGTGGCGGTTCAAAGCCCCACCTTTCAAAAATTTGTGTGGCGGTTCAAAGCCCCACCTTTCAAACTTTTGTGTGGCGGTTCAAAACCCCACCTGTCAAACTTCGTGTGGCGGTTCAACACCCCACCTGTCAAAACTTCGTATGGCGGTTCAAAACCCCACCTTCCAGAATTTTGTGTGGTGGTTCAAATCGCCACCTTTTAATCAATAAAGGATTTAAGCTGACATCCGACGGGCAGCAGCATCCGGAAGGATCTCACACCAACCGCCCAGTGGGCAGCAGCGTCCGAGTGGAGTTTTCATTTTCAGCATCAACCTCCGACGGGCAACAACGTCCGAAGAAGGATTTCAGGGGACAACAACGCCCAAGTGAAGTTCACATCTACTTTATATACTTTTCTGCAATTTACTTTCCCGCAATTTACTTTCCTGAACTGAAAGTTGATGCGGCTCAGTCCCGCAACATGCGTCTGTTATGCTTTTATTTGAATATTGACGCGGCTCAGTCCCGCAATATGCGTCTGTTTGAATGTTGACGCGGCTCAGTTGCGGATGTTGACGCAGCTCAGTCCCGCAACATGCGTCTGTTATACTTCTGTTTGGATGTTGACGCGGCTCAGTCCCACAACATGCGTCTGTTTAACATGTTGTAAGCGGTTCGTCCCCACAACATGTGTCGTTTGAATGTTGTAAGCGGTTCGTCCCCACAACATGCGTCTTTCTAAGTCACGTAAGCAGTTCGTCCCCACGTGATGTCATGTCAACCATGTTGTAAGCGGTTCGTCCCCACAACATGCGTCTTTCTATGTCACGTAAGCGGTTCGTCCCCACGTGATGCCATGTCAACCATGTTGTAAGCGGTTCGTCCCCCACAACATGTGTCGTTTGAATGTTGTAAGCGGTTCGTTCCCCACAACATGCGTCTTCTAAATGTTGTAAGCGGTTCGTCCCAACAACATTGTCTCCACACACTTTATTTTCCGCACTTTACTTTACTTTTCGCAAATTACTTTCTGTTTGCATTCACGTTCTTTTATCATTCTGTATTTATTTTTCTGCATCAATCAGTAACGGCCTACGAGTACGACCCTTGACGGCGCTGAGTTTACATTTTTTGCACTTTACTTTTCTACACGAAGGTATGGACTGCGAGTACTACCCTCGCCCTGCCTCATTTACTTTTCTGCACGAAGGTATGGACTGCGAGTACTACCCTCGCCCTGCCTCATTTACTTTTCTGCACGAAGGTATGGACTGTGAGTACTACCCTCGCCCTGCCTCATTTACTTTTCTACACAAAGGTATGGACTGCGAGTACTACCTTCGCCCTGCCTGACTTACATCTCTGCAATTTACTTTTTACCATTTACGTTTCTGCAATTTACTTTTCATCCCAGTATCAGGGACGCGTCATTCACATTTTATCATCTACATTTCACCCCACTATCAGGGAACTCATCATTTCCATTTCTGCAATTTACTTTTCATCCCAGTATTAGGGACGCGTCATTTACATTTCTGCAATTTACTTTTCATCCCATTATCAGGGAAGTCTGCATTTACATTTCGCACTTTTAAACCATTGCTGGTTTGGTAGCAACCATCTTTACTGCTCATCAAAAATCTTGATTACATCAGATTTTTGATAAGACAGTAAAGAGGGGGCAACTGTTGCTACCCAATTTTTGATTTTTAAATTTTTCATTTGTCGTCTTTCTGTCATTAATTTTCTAAAATCATACTTCCATTTATTTACATCAGTCTGATGTTTATTTTTACGCTTAATGTCATTTAAATTTTATTCCATACTTTTTTCGCATTTTTATCACTTTTTTCGTTCGAACCCGTATCGGCCCCGAGTAAAATTCTCGAAACCAATGGTCGAACAATTCCGCTCATTAGCTACTTACCTGTTATTATTTTTCTAACTCGTGCTATCTCTTTCCGTTTCGTTCAATTTTTATTTTAGTATTTTATTACGCTCGAACTTTTATTGCTTATAAGTAAATATTTTTTATCAAACTATATAGCGAACTTTTCACCATTTACTGTGTACTAATAATTTTATTTTATTTTACTCTACATTTTAGTGACTTCAGTCCGAGTTTATATTCACTTTCAGGCAAAATTGTTCGTACCACGTGTTCAAACCAGGATAAATCAAAGGGAAGATCAAGATTTGATCTTAACCGTTGATCTGGTTGACTTACAAGTCAACCAAGATCAAATGGTTCTCTAATTAATAGGTTTCCCCTATTTCTCACCACCTTTCTGCGCAGGAGCTAGAGAGATCAGTTTATCCCTCCTTTCCTCCCTTGATCCTCACGGCTTCCTCGAGCGGCACGACAACGTGACCAGCAGCCTCGAGCCTCACCATGGCCCACGTCACCACGCCACTGCTCACCCTCGCCTCGTCAATCATCTCTGACGCCATCAACGCCAACGTCATCCTCTGGCTCAACCGACTCAAACTTCCTATAAATACCAACCTAATACATGTGATTAAAGGGGGGGAGCTGGGGCAACAAAATTCAGATCAATCTCACCCCCAATTTCAATTCAGCCCTCCAACCAAATCAACCAATTACCAAATTAAACGCAACCAGCAATCAACCCAATCCACCCGGCCACATCAACCCGCAACCACCGCTGTAACCAGCAATCAACACTCAATCCACCCAGTCACACCACCTCAATCCCCGACGGGCTTCGCCGCACAATCCATCGGCCACGCCGCCGCAATCAGCCGCACAATCCATCAGCCTTACCACCACCGCAATCGGCCCAATCGCGCAGCCCAGTCACACACAGCCACTGCAATCGGCCCAATCGCGCAGCCCAGTCGCACACAGCCGCTGCAATCGGCCCAACCGCCCAAGCCATACACAACCGCCGCAAGCCACCGCCACACCCAGCCACACCGCCGCAGTCACCCAACCACGCTGCACCAGGCCGCCCCACCTTGCTGCCACTGCCAAACCCCAATTCACCCAACCACCATCTAACCCTGATCACTAATTCAAACTAAAGAGAAAGAAAAAGGAAAGAAAATGGAAGTGAGGGAGAAAGAATAAGGTTTGCGGCGAGGGAGAGACAAAAGAAAGAAAATGGGATTAGGAAAAGAAAGAAAGTGAGGGAGAGAGGAAAGAAAGCAAGAGAGGGAGAGCTGGGCCGCGTCTGGCCCAGCTGGAGGAGGATAGTGGGCTGCCAAGCAGCCCACGCGGGAAAGAAAGGAGAAGCTGGGCCTGCTCAGGCCCAACATGGAAAGAGAAGGAAAAGGGCCAGCCCAGCTAGGCTGCCCTGCTAGTGGGCCCAGTTAATTGGCCCACCGTTCTTTTTATATAATAATTTTTTTATTCGTATGTTTGTACTATTTATTTATTTCTACATGTTTGTACTATTTATTTATTTTCGAGCTTGTATTGTTTATTTAATTTCTATATGCTTGCTTGTACTGTTTATTTAATTTCTGTACGCTCGTACTGTTTATTCATTTTTCGTACGCTTGCATGTGCTAATTGTTTATTTTCATATGCTTGCATGATTAATTAATTATTTGCATGCTTTCGAATGCTTAAATAATTATTCTGCTCGCGTTTAATCGCTAAATTAATTATCTCATTTGCGTACGATAAGTCGTTAAATATTTATCTATTTTCCGATCATCATTTTCCCAAACTAATAATCTCATCTTTGTAGGGTAAATCAACCGATACCCTTCACAAGTACGCATTCCTTACCCTTTTATTTATTCTATGCCTTTTTCACTCGTATGCATGAATTATTTAGAAATGTTAAATTTAATTTATCCATTGGGCATGATCACTAATTTAGGCCTTTTTATGCTTAAACACCTCTTCTTCCGGTAACCTTTTTAGGATGTGACTTGGGTGCCTAACACCTTTCCGAGTCCATAATACGACCCCGAACCACTGTTCTTGGGTTCAGACCCTTTTCGCCTTAGCTTTTTTATTTTGTTTTTTGTCATGTTGTCAAACAATAGGTTCCCTAAACCTAGAAACAAATTAGGGTGGCGACTTCATTACATCATGTGAGATGAGTCCGATTTCGTCTCACATCTCGTCCCAAACCCGCGTCGCATTAGGAAAAGCCAAAGAGGGGGTGCGACAGTGACAATGGATGAAGTGCCCTCGATCTTATAGTTTTGCCACTCATCAACGGAGAGTGGTCACTTCGCAGCCAAAAAGACAGCTCTAAAGGTCCTCGAAGCCGGTCTTTATTGGCCGTCTATTTTCAAGGACAGTTATATGCACTGTGCGTCTTGCCCTCGATGTCAAGCAACAACTAATATAGGTGCCCGTAACCAGGTGCCTCTAACTAATATAATTTCTTGTGAAATCTTCGACGTCTAGGGGATTGATTTTATGGGTCCCATCCTGAACTCCTTTGGAAATATAAATATCCTTCTTATCGTCGACTACGTTTTTAAGTGAATCGTGGCCAAAGCGACAAAAACTGATGATTCTAAAGTATTAGAGGATTTTCTGCGCACAAATATTTTCAATCGATTTGGGACACCTCGCGCCCTCATCAGTTATCGTGGTACACACTTCATCAAGTATTTCTCCAAAATTACCCAACCCATGTGTCGCTTGCTTCAAAAAGATATGGAATTTGTGTTTGATGATAGTTGCAAAGCCTCATTTGACACGCTAAAAAATAAACTCATCACTGCTCCTATCATTCGAGCCCCCGACTGGTCACTCCCCTTCGAGATCATGTGTGCTGTGAATAATCATACACTTGCAGCCGTCTTGGGCCAGACGAAAGATAAGGAGACTTATGTCATCTACTATGCTTCAAAGTCACTAGATCCATCGCAACAGAACTATACCACTACTAAGAAAGGGCTTTTGACAGTCGTCTATGCCCTAGAAAAATTTCGGCAGTAACTCTTGGGCACACATGTTATAGTTTATTCAGATCATTCAGCCCTTAGGTGTCTATTAACATAGGCTGACGCCAAGCCCCGCCTCATTAGATGGATCTTACTACTTCAAGAGTTTGACATCCTGATTAAGGATAAAAAAGGAAAACAGAATTTAGTTGCAGACCATCTGAGCAGGCTTCCAGCCCAGGAGGATGATTCACAAGCGCCCATCCGTGACACTTTTCCCAATGAGCACCTTTGTCTTGCCCAAGCTGCCCATTTCCCTTGGTTTTCTGATATAGCCAACTATCTTGCGACCGGTTCATTCCCTGTCGATGCCTCAACATCCAAACATCAACGTACCAAGAAGTAATCCAAGAACTACGTTTGGGACAGTCCTTACCTATGGAAGCACTATCCAGACCAGATCATTAGGAGATACGTGACAATGGATGAAGTGCCCTCGATCGTATAGTTTTGCCACTCATCAATGGTGAGTGGTCACTTCGCGGTAAAAAAGACAGCTCTAAAGGTCCTCGAAGCCGGTCTCTATTGGCCATCTATTTTCAAGGACTGTTATATGTACTGTGCGTCTTGCCCTCGATGTCAAGCAACAACTAATATATGTACCCGTAGCCAGGTGCCTCTAACTATTATAATTTATTGTGAAATCTTTGACGTCTAGGGGATTGGTTTTATGGGTCCCATCCAGAACTCCTTTGAAAATATAAATATCCTTCTTATCGTCGACTACGTTTCTAAGTGGATCGTGGCCAAAGCGACAAAAACTGATGATTCTAAAGTAGTAGAGGATTTTCTGCGCATCAATATTTTCAATCGCTTTGGGACACCTCGCGCCCTCATCAGTTATCATGGTACACACTTCATCAAGGATTTCTCCAAAATTACCCAACCGATGTGTCGCTTGCTTCAAAAAGATGTGGAATTTGTGTTTGATGATAGTTGCGAAGCCTCATTTCACACGCTAAAAAATAAACTCATCACTGCTCCTATCATTCGAGCCTCCGACTGGTCACTCCCCTTCGAGATCATGTGTGATGCGAATAATGATGCACTTGCAACCATCTTCGGCTAGACGAAAGATAAGGATACTTATGTCATCTACTATGCTTTAAAGTTACTAGATCCAGCCCAATAGAACTATACCACTACTGAGAAAGAGCTTTTGGCAGTCTTCTATGCCCTAGAAAAATTTCGGCAGTAACTCTTGGGCACACATGTTATAGTTTATTCAGATCATTCAACCCTTAGGTGTCTATTAACATAGACTGACGCAAAGCCCCGCCTCATTAGATGGATCTTACTACTTCAAGAGTTTGACATCCTGATTAAGGATAAAAAAGGAAAAGTGAATTTGGTTGCAGACCATTTGAGCAGGCTTCCAGCCCTGGAGGATGATTCACAAGTGCCCATCCGTGACACTTTTCCCAATGAGCACCTTTGTCTTGCCCAAGCTGCCCATTTCCCTTGGTTTTTCGATATAGCCAACTATCTTGCGACTGGTTCTTTCCCTGCCGATGCCTCAACATCCAAACATCAACGCATCAAGAAGCAATCCAATTACTACGTTTGGGACAGTCCTTACCTATGGAAGCACTATTCAGACCAGATCATTAGGAGATGCGTGACAATGGATAAAGTGCTCTCGATCTTATAGTTTTGCCACTCATCAACGGAGTGTGGTCACTTCGCAGCCAAAAAGACAGCTCTAAAGGTCCTCGAAGTCGGTCTCTCTTGGCCGTCTATTTTCAAGGATAGTTATATGTACTGTGCATCTTGCCCTCGATGTCAAGCAACAACGAATATAGGTGCCCGTAACCAGGTGCCTCTAACTAATATAATTTCTTGTGAAATCTTCAACGTCTAAGGGATTGATTTTATGGGTCCCATCTTGAACTTCTTTGGAAATATAAATAGCCTTCATATCGTTGACTACGTTTCTAAGTGGATCGTGGCCAAAGCGACAAAAACTGATGATTCTAAAGTAGTGGAGGATTTTCTGCGCGCCAATATTTTCAATCGTTTTGGGTCACCTCGCGCCCTTGTTCGTCACTCAAATATACTAATATTTTCCTGGTGCCTAGATGCATAAATTAACGTGTGCAGGGCAAGACAAGGTCGAACCACAGAGAGTGAAGGATACCTCGCGCCCTTGATCGTCACTCAATTAATTATTTTATTTTTTTAATGGAAGAAACCGAATGGGGCACGAACCAGTTGAGACTCTAAATCTCCCGGGGCATGAGACTTCTGATTTTTCGTTATGCTCTTGGCCTATAGCTGCTTCCAACATCGATGGTGACTTCTTCGATTTTCGCTTTCTTGCCCTAGATTTCTGCTTTCTGTTTTCTGCTTTGAAGTCTTTTTTCTTTTGCCTGCTTCCCCACACTTGAACTTGTCTGCGCATTCCTTAGATGTCTAGCCCTCGATGTTAACCTCAATAATTGCTACCTCACCTGCCAAGGAAAAAGATCAAGGAAATACAAATGGTCAGGGAAGAATATAAAAAGAAGGGGAATGTTGGGTGCACGAAAAGAGAAGAGAAATGAGGGGGAGAAAAGAAGGACAAAGACATTGATGCGAAGTTTTCCGTCATATCTAAGCTTTCCCATGTCTAACAGTGACTATACTCAGGGATATGATGCAAACCTAGACTTCGCCTAGCTAAGCATTTTCACACATGAATAAAGGGCAAGAAGCTCAAAGTGCTTTCGGGATCAAATCGTGACTACTGGTGTCTAGGGCAAGATTGGATATAAGGGCTAGCAGGTCTAAAAATGCATGTTCAGGTGTAGATTCGATGAATTCCATCTTTCTCCTATGCATCAAAAGTTAAAAATGCATGCCAAAAATGAGGGTTTAAAAACTGGTAGTGGGAAAATTTCCTAGCAAGGCTAAAAATAAAGTCCGAAAAACATACAATTATGCAAATCATGCAACAAGCGTGAAAATAAACATGCAAACATGCAACATAGCATATAAATAAATCCCTCCCCACACTTAGGCAGCGCATTGTCCTCAATGCGGGGAGAGCATATAAAAGGAGTTCAAGAAAAATAAGGACAATACAACCGAAATAATAGAAAGCATTAAAATTGTTCAGTGCCCTTTTTTAGGGCTAGAAGATTGGAATTGTTCGGGGGGAGGGGGGGCGGTCACTGAGGTGGCAAATTATGCCGGGTAACTTCAGCCGTCAAAGCCTGAAGTTCCCGCAGAATGGCCTGGAGGAGTCGCGTCTGAGTGGGATCGTAGACAAGGAGGGGAATCGGGGGCTGGCTTGATGCTGATGCATTCTGGGCTGGACGAGTCGCCTCAGCTTGGGGTGCTTGCTTTTCGAGGGCTGGAGGGATCGAAGTGGAACGAGGATTCGAGAGGTTTGGATAGTCAAAGTTTCCACCGTTCTTGATCCTAAAAACCTTCTCTGTTGCGGGGGCACAACTTGGATAGAAACTCACCACACCTCATGAGATACATAAATGGCCCATGACATCCAAGGTTCAGATATCCAAGTCCTTGAATGCCAGGCGCTCAGAAATATTACTAGCATATAGGTTAATTTTACGCATTTTCACAGCAAGCAAAGAGATTAACCTTACGTTTGTGTTTCATGCACCATAAAAAGAAAAGCTCCTGCACAGATATCTGTCCTGAGGAACCAAATCGTGCCGAAAAGGTAAGAGCCAGATATCTATGCAAGATACGCAAGGTATGGTTAATGATTTCATGGGCTTTACCACCCTTAGGGTCATATTCAGCATGCGATTTATTAGTGAGCTCACGGAAAGCAGCAGTAGAATCAAAAACAGAAGGTATAATAGTCAAAGCATTTTTATACAAGGGAGTATTCAATTCAGCATCCGTGACAAATCCTAACCAGTAATTGAATTTCCCAAGGGTCAGATGTTCCCACTTGTTAGGTAACCTAAAGTTTATGAGACTAGGGGTAGAAGAGTTCGGACCAACCTTGCCCTTGGGCCTAAAAGTACCATCCACCCAGAACGTGGTGAAAAACTCAAGGGAAAGCTCAATAAAGGTTGGGTGTTCCAGATAGAACAGAGATTCCCAACCAATATTGGCCACATACTCCCTGACCTTAGACTCGATACCCATTTTGGCAAGAAAATCAAAATCCAGGAGCGCACAGGAGCTAACACCCTTGGAATTCAGCATATTTAACTTATCTAGGGATGGATTATCATTGAACACTATCCATTCATGAGGTGAGGAAAGGTCAGAAGTCACCTGCTGAGAGTTGGATCTGGGGCCGGTGGAGGGTACTGGAGTCTTGGCCTCGACATTATCGTCTGTTTCGGAGGCTCGAGGCTTCTTAGAGGTCGAGGGCTTGCCTGCGCTAGAGGATGAAAGTTTCCTCTTCTGGCTCACTGGTGTTTCAACCACAGATGGATGCTCCGCTTTGGCCGGAGCCTTGGACTTTTCCTTTTTGGCCGCCGACTTTGCAGCGGCTGCCTTTTGCTTCTTCTCTACATCCTCTGCAGCTTTCTGGGCCTCGAGATCTTCATCTTCCTCATCGGCTTCGTCGCCTTCAGCCTCTCCACTTTCTCCAGTGCCCTCCTCCATGGCCTCGAGATCTTCTTGCTCTTGGTCATGGACAGGCTCAGTCTGCTCCTCCATGGCTCCAGCTTCTTCATCTGACACCAAGATGTCCTTGAGGACTTCCTCAACAGTTAGGGCAGGCTCAGGGGCTAGAAAGTAGTCGAGAGCTACGTCAAGGGGGAGCTGTCTGGTAGATGGAGAGGGTTTTGTAGACTTAGATTTGGTTGTGGATGACCCTGGGGGGAGTTTCACCACACAGCCGCATCTAGTGGTAGTCGAGGTAGGAGGAATAGAGTCGGTAACTTCTAGGTCGTCGTCCACCAATGTGAACTCTCGGACTTGTTCTGCGGTCGTCGGTGAGACAGCTGCAGGAGAGGGAATGGGAAGCGGGTGGACAGACGGCGGAGTAGCCATTTTATATGAGGCCTAGTTAGGGGTGGTGGATTGAAATCTGGATTTGGAAGGAACGGGGCTGGAAGGGTCCACTGGATTGGGTACAGAAACATTCTTGCGGACTGGTTTCTTTGTTCTTGCCATGGCTGATAGGGATGGAAGAGGACAGTGGTGGGGTTGTGAAGATTAGGGTTGCGTGTTTGGTGAAAGAGAGAGATGAGAGTGATGTGGGAGAGGTTTGATGTGAGTGAAGACGAAGTAGGAGCGTGGGAGAGAGAGTTGTAGCCGTAGCTGGCATTTATTGGCGCAACTTTTTCATTAATGAGGGCTACTTTTCCGCTACCCGTCAGACCACGTGGCGCCTTGGGCTTGGAGCACGATAGAGCACGATGACCCACCCGTCAGACCACGTAGCTGTCATGGTAAGCTTTTGTCTTGCCCTTGTAGAGCATGACATTCTCATAAGCATCGTCCCTTAATTCTTCTAGCTCTTGGATTTACAAACGCCTATGTTGATTGGCGAGGCCTAGATCTGTATTCACTTTCCTGATGGCCCAAAAAGCCTTCTGCTCTATCTCCACAGGAAGATGGCACGACTTGCCATAGACAAGTTTGTAGGGAGTCATTCCGATTGGGGTCTTAAAAGCTGTACGATAGGCCCAGAGTGCATCATCCAGTTTCAGACTCCAATCTTTCCGGGACTGGTTAACGGTCTTCTCAAGGATGGACTTAATCTCACGGTTCGAGACCTCGGCTTGGACATTAGTCTGAGGGTGATAGGTGGTGGATGTTCTATGGTGGACTCCATACTTTTTCAAGAGTAAGGCCATGACACGGTTGCAGAAATGGGTACCCCTATCGCTGATGAGTGCTCTAGGCGTACCGAACTGGTTGAAGATATTGGTGCGGAGAAAATTCATGACCACCTTGGAGTCATTTGTCCGAGTGGCCTTGGCCTCAACCCATTTGGAAACATAATCGACGGCCAGAAGGATGTAGACGTTTCCAAAGGAGTTGGGAAAGGGGCCCATGAAATTTATACCCCAGATATCAAAAATCTCACAGGTGGTAATGTTTATCAAGGGCATCTGATTCCTAGCCCCGATATTCCCAGTGACCTGACATTGGGGGCACGAAGCGCAATACATGTAACTATCCTTGAAAATGGTGGGCCAGTACAAACCAGCTTCCAGGACCATCAGGGCAGTTTTCTTGGCCGCGAAATATCCTCCTTCTGAATGGCAGAATCTAAGGATCGAGGGCACCTCGTCCATGGTTACACATCTACAAATTATCTGATCCGAACAGTGCTTCCACAGGTAGGGGCTGTCCCAAATGTAGTATTTGGGTTGCCTTCTAATTTTTTGCATTCGGAAGGGGAGGCATCGGCCGGGTAAGTGCCAGTAGCACAAAAGTTTGCAATATCGGAAAACCATGGGGAATAAACAGCCTGGGCTAGACATAATTGCTCGTCTGGAAAAGTATCTTGGATTGGCTCAAGTGAATTATCTTCCTGGGTTGGAAGTCTGCTCAAGTGGTCTGCCACAAGATTTTCTCTTCCTGCCTTATCTTTGATAGCGATATCAAATTCTTGTAGGAGTAGGATCCAACAAATAAGTCGTGGTTTTGCATCAACTTTGGTCAACAAACACCGAATGGCAGAATGGTCTGAGTAGACGAGGACATGAGTGCATAGGAGATATTGCCTGAATTTGTCAAGGGCATAGACTACGGCTAGGAGTTCTTTCTCTGTGGTTGTGTAGTTCTGCTGGGCCGGGTCTAGTAGCTTGGAAGCATAGTAGATAACATGGGTCTCTTTATCCTTCTTCTGACACAAAACGGCACCCAGAGCCTGATTACTAGCATCACACATGACCTGGAAAGGTAATGTCCAATCGGGGGCACGAATAATTAGGGCCGAGATAAGTCTGTTTGTGAGAAGTTCAAAAGCGGTTTTGCAGGCCTTGTTGAAATCAAAGGGCACGTCCTTCTGGAGCAAGTGACACATTGGTTGTGCGATCTTGGAAAAATCCTTAATAAACCGTAGGTAGAAACCGTCGTGGTCTAGAAAAGACCGCACATCTCAAAAACAGGATGGATAGGGCAAGGATTCTATCACTTCGATCTTGGCTTTGTCAACCTCAATTCCCTTGGCCGAGATGACATGCCCAAGTACCAGGGCTCGATCCATCATGAAGTGACATTTTTCAAAATTCAGGACAAGATTTGTCTCTATGCAGCGCTCTAGGCATCTCTTCAGATTGTTCATGCATTCCTCAAAAGAATTCCCATAGACAGTGAAGTCGTCCATGAAGACCTCGATTCCATCCTCAACTAGCTTAGAGAAAATACTGACCATGCAACGTTGAAAAGTGGCAGGGGCGTTACACAGACCGAAGGGCATGCGTCTATACGCGAAGGTCCCGAAAGGGCAGGTAAAGGTGGTCTTTTCCAGGTCTTCAGGAGTAACTGGGATTTGATGGAAACTGGAGTAACCGTCCAGACAACAATAGTGGGTCTTGCCAGTGAGACGTTCTAGCATCTGATCGATGAAGGGCAGGGGAAAATGATATTTCCTGGTAGCAGCATTCAATCGGCGGTAGTCAATACACACTCTCCATCTATTCTGGATCCGGGTAGGAATGGATTTGCCATCTTGACCGGTGGTGATGGTTATACCTATTTTCTTGGGCACGACCTGGATAGGGCTGACCCAAGGACTATCTTAGATGGGGTAGATAACTCCTGCATCTAGCAACTTGAGAATCTCTTTCTTTACTACTTCCATCATCGGCGGATTTAGTCGATGCTGGGCCTGGCGGATGGTCTTGCTCGCGTCTTCTAGGTGAATGTGATGAGTGCATAATGCTGGGGATAAGCCCTTGATGCCCGCAATGGTCCATCCTATGGCTTGTCTGAAGTTCTTCAGCAAGGAAACCAGCTCGGATTCCTCGGGGTTTTTGAGCTTGTTGGAGATAATGACGGGCAAAGAGTTATCGGGGCCTAGATAAGCATACTTCAAATGGGAAGGCAATGGCTTCAGATCGAGGGCTGGAGCCTGATCAATAGAGGGAAATAACTTAACATGGCTTGGACATTCGGGAGACTACTTCGGAGATTCATGCTGAGTAACAACGCATTCTTCTAGGGAAGCAACGACAGAGTGTAATTCAGGTGGAATGGGAAGTGTCGAGGCCACGACATCTGGAAGAGCAGGTGTCAGACTCCTGTCAAGGGCAGACTGCAAGGGGTCAATAGAATATATTTTATCAATCTCCCCTATAATGGGGTCAACAATATCAATATAATTCACACTAGAGAATTCAGAGGGGTATCGCATGGCTTCTAGCATATTGAATTTGATGATCTCTCCATCAAATTCGAGAGAGATTGTGGCATCATGAACATCAATCTTTGCTCAGGCTATGGCCAGAAATGGGCGGCCTAGAAGAACATCTGTAGACTTGGTGGAGTCTTCGTTCTCCATTGCGATCACATAGAAATTCGCAGGGAACACGAATTCTCCTACTTGGACCAAGACATCCTTGATGATCCCCTCAGGGTAGATGATAGAACGATCAGCAAGCTGGATGGGAAGGTCTGTAGGCATGAGAGGCTCGAGGCCTAGACTGTGGTAAATGATCAAGGGCATGACATTAATTCCTGCCTCTAGATCACACATGGCCTTGCCAATATCTACCGTGCCAATTCGACAGGGGATAATGAACATGCCTTGGTCCTTGCATTTCGGAGGGATTCGACGCTGGATATATGCAGAAGCGTTGGCCCCTATACTGATCTTGTTAACTTTGGCGAACTTATTTTTGTTCGTGCATAATTGCTTCAAGAATTTGGCATAGCAAGGGACATTCTTCACTGCTTGGAGAAGAGGGATGTTAACAACCACTTTACTGAACATTTCGAAGATATCGCGATCCTCCTTGTCTTTCTTGGCCTTGACCAATATATGAGGGAACGGGGGATCGAGAATCTTATGAATGTACTCTTGGGTAAATTCAGGTGGGTTGGGGTCATTCCGTGGTGAACCTCTAGGAGAGCGGATTCTGTCCTCCTTGACCTCGATGAATCTAGGAACTTTGGGGAGCTTCGTCCTAGGTTTAGGCTGGATCTCAACCTCTGGAGAATTTTCAATATCTTGGGCTGGAAGCTCAGGTGGTTTCAAGGTCGTTCCACTACGTAAAGTTACTGAACAGACATTGTGCTTCGGATTCATTTCGGTCTGAGGTGGTAATCTGCCATGATTTGTTAACTCTTGCATTTTGGCATTCATGGCACTTATTTGCCTCTTAAGCTCATCAATTTCTTTCTACTGCTCGGGGTTCTTAGGCACTTCAGCAGTCAGGGTCTGGACAAAAGTCTGGTCCTGAGGAGGTTGACGTTGATACTGATTCTGATGGTATGTGTGTCAAGGTCTAAAATTTGGCATGTTAGGAGGGGATTTCCATAGGAGTTCTGGTGTTGTTGATGGCTAGGTCCTGAAAGCTGAGGGTTTGGAACCCATCCTGGATTTTGCTGTTTCCAGCCTTAGTTGTAGTTTTGACTGTAAGGGACTGGAATAAATTGGCCAGCAGTATTCATTTGTATTTCATCCGGAATATAGGGACATGCATCAGTGGGGTGATCCACAAAATTGCATATTTGGCAGGCCTTGACAGGTGTGGGTTATCCGGTCATGAAGTTCTGAAACATCCCCGTGAGAGATGATATCTGATTCTATAGGGCAGCCACTTGGATATCCTGGCCTGGATTGTTGGCAAAGTCGTCAGAGACATTCTTGGCCATGAGCTCTATTGTTGCTCGAGCGACTGTTGGGGTAAGAGCAGTCAAGGATCCGTTGGCAGCTGCGTTGAGCAACGCATTATCATGAGATTTGAGGCCTCCACAAAAATACTGAACAAGGGCGTGCTTGGTAAGGTTGTGGGATGGACAGCTAGATTGTATCTTCTGGAACCTCTCATAGTACTAGGCTAGAGTCTCCTCTTTCTTCTAGCCTATGGAGACGAGTTGCTTGAGCGTGGTGTTGGAGATAGAAGTCGGATAGTACTTCTCAGTGAAGATTTTTGACATGTCTGCCCAAGAACGAATGGACCTCGCGGGAAGGTCATAATACCAGTCGAGGGCATCATCTTTGAGAGACCACTGGAATGCGCGCAGCTTGGCTTGCTCAATGCTGACGTTGACAGGTTTCATGGCCTCGCAAATGGAGTGGAGCTGTTGGAGGTGACGAAGAGCATTTTCCTTGGCGACCCCCCGAAAAGTAGGTAGATGATGAAGCACGGTTGACTTCAGAGTCTAGTCATGAGGGACGTTAGGCTAGTCAATGCAGCTACTTGCCATATCGGGGGTTGCATGGAAATTATCAATGGTTTGTTGATCTGGGGGTGGTGGTGGTGGGTTCTCATGACGTTCATGGTTGTCACGACGTTCATGGTTGTCCAGGTCTTCCATTGCTGGAAAATCAAAATGGGCTGCTATGGCATTTTCGGGGTCACGCTGGTGGAAGGTTAGGTCTACGAAAAACTGGTGTTCCTGGTCAGCCAGATTGGAAGGGGATCCGTCGAGGGTAGGATGCGGAATTACTCTACGCTGAGTAGATGTTCCTCGGCCTTGCCTACGAAGCCCTCTTTCTGTTCTTGTCAACTCTAGGTCTA
This sequence comes from Viola odorata, assembly GCA_963691705.1. Lineage (NCBI taxonomy): Eukaryota > Viridiplantae > Streptophyta > Magnoliopsida > Malpighiales > Violaceae > Viola > Viola odorata. The sequence continues at coordinate 44,242,994 of OY829545.1, read as the reverse complement.
GAGGAAGTAGATCGGCGGCAGATCTCCTAGTCATACAAAAACAAAAACAGAATTAGTACCGTTCAATCCTTGGCAACGGCGCCAAAATTTGATCGTCATTCAAATATACTAATATTTTCCTGGTGCCTAGATGCACAAATTAATGTGTACAGGGCAAGACAGGGTTGAACCACAGAGATTGAAGGAATAAAACGTTAATAAAGATGTATGACAAGGTAATATCCAACAGATCGGAACCAAGTAACACTAAGGGGGGGTTTATGTCGATTAATGAATTAATCAACGCAGAGTATGGGAGCTAACAAGACAGAATTGTAAAGTAACTATCTAGAGCATGAAAGTAAGATATAATCCAGGGCAAGAAATATAAACAGATCGAGGGCCAGAAAAGTAATAAAGGAGATGTTAATCAAATGGGGGGAGATCTTAGCGAAGGGTATTCATTCGGGTTGTTTTCTAGGTTGGCTAGTCATCGGCACAGAGATATTCTAGACTCAGGTACAAACTTGCTATAGGGACCGCGTTTCCACGCCGCATCCCCTGCTTACCTTGTTAGATAAAAGTCACCCCCCGTTTCCACATATGAGGTGACCTTGACGTTCCACCATCCTCCTAGGCACGAATGCGAGGAGGCCAAACTCAGAACGCCCATGAAGGGGAGGTAAGACAGATCTAGGGCGCGATAGCTCAGCTTGTCAGACTCGTATCACATACCCTAGATAACTGTTTACCCCTAGACAGAGGCCTCTCGCGCTGCCTCTGCTAGGTGTCTACTACTATTCCAGGGCTTCGCGTCAGGTATAACCCTGGAAATGACATTACTCATGTAGAAATACTAATAGGTGATCAGACTCTTAACATTTCTAAACAAGCATGGAGTTAAAATGGTAAACAATCATGTGCCACAAGAGAATATATTAAGCATGCATTAGACCTCTTAGCCGAACCCTACAACCCTTGAAACACCCTCCACTAAGAAGGGTGTATCTAGCTACTCATACTATAATATAAATAGTAGATATTAATATTCATGCACAATAAAGTAAAAGAAGAGAGGGTTAGAAGAAACCAAATGATGGATTAATAAATCAATGGATTAATTTACAAAAGCTATTCTTGGTGACAAGAGGAGAAGATCCCCAGAAAATAAGAGCTGAAATTGATGTCTGAAAATATCCTAACACAACCTCCCTTACAAAAACCCTAACACTATGCTTATATAGCCTAATACTAGCTAGGAGACAAAATAGCTAAGGGGGGAGAAAGGAACAATGAGGACGTGACAGCACATGTCCTTGCAAAGGGAATATTCTGGGATTCCTGACACACCTGATGCCTTCTAGAAGCGCATGGGATCCCGTGCGGATCTTTGAAGATGCTTCTCTTTGGTTTCGTTCTAAGGAAGATACAGAACAGTCGAGGCCTAGAGACAACGCACTGGTCTGGTTCGCGTCGAGGTCTTGAAAACATTCTGGTCTTCTAGGCCTTAAATTGGAAATCCTCAGAAATGCTCCAAAATTGCTTCTTTTCGATCTTTTCCCTCTTTTGACGCTAATCTGCAAATAAAATTGAAATAAGGGTCAAATATCAAGTTTAAGCAACCGAAATGGCTAGAAAATAGGGTAAAATCGAGACCATGAAACGTGTTATCAGCCCTCATCAGTGATCGTGGTACACACTTCATCAAGGATTTCTCCAAAATTACCCAACGCATGTGTCGCTTGCTTAAAAAAGATATGGAATATGTGTTTGATGATAGTTGCAAAGCTTCATTTGACCCGATAAAAAATAAACTCATCACTGCTCCTATCATTCGAGCCCCCAACTGGTCACTCCCCTTCGAGATCATGTGTGATGCGAATAATCATGCACTTGCAGCCGTCTTGGGCCAAACGAAAGATAAGGAGACTTATGTCATCTACTATGCTTCAAAGTTACTATATCCAGCCCAACAGAACTATACCACTACTGAGAAAAAGCTTTTGGCAGTCGTCTATGCCCTAGAAAAATTTCGGCAGTAACTCTTGGGCACACAAGTTATAGTTTATTCAGATCATTCAGCCCTTAGGTGTCTATTAACAAAGGCTGACGCCAAGCCCCGCCTCATTAGATGGATCTTACTAGTTCAAGAGTTTGACATACTGATTAAGGATAAAAAAAGAAAAGAGAATTTGGTTGCAGAGCATCTGAGCAGGCTTCCAACCTAGGAGGATGATTCACAAGCGCCCATCCGTGACACATTTACCAATGAGCACCTTTGTCTTGCCCAAGCTGCCCATTTCCCTTGGTTTTCTGATATAGCCAACTATCTTGCGACTGGTTCTTTCCCTTCCAATGCCTCAACATCCAAACATCAATGCATCAAGAAGCAATCCAAGTACTACGTTTGAGACAGTCCTTATCTATGGAAGCACTATTCAGACCAGATCATTAGGAAATGCGTGACAATGGATGAAGTGCCCTCGATCTTATAGTTTTGCCACTCATCAACGGAGAGTGGTCACTTCGCAGCCAAAAAGACAACTCTAAAGGTCCTCGAAGCCGGTCTCTATTGGTCGTCTATTTTCAAGGACAGTTATATGTACTGTGCGTGTTGCCCTCGATGTGAAGCAACAACGAATATAGGTGCCCGTAACCAGGTGCCTCTAACTAATATAATTTCTTGTGAAATCTTCGACATCTAGGGGATTGATTTTATGGGTCCCATCCTAAACTTCTTTGGAAATATAAATATCCTTCATATCGTCGACTACGTTTCTAAGTGGGTCGTGGCCAAAGCGACAAAAACTGATGATGCTAAAGTAGTGGGGGATTTTCTGCGAGCCAATATTTTCAATTGATTTGGGACACCTCGCTCCCTCATCAATGATCGCGGTACACACTTCATCAAGGATTTCTCAAAAATTCCCCAACGCATGTGTCGCTTGCTTCAAAAATATATGGAATTTGTGTTTGATGATAGTTGCAAAGCCTCATTTGACCCGCTAAAAAATAAACTCATCACTGCTCCTATCATTCGAGCCCCCGACTGGTCACTCCCCTTCGAGATCATGTGTGATGCGAATAATCATGCACTTGAAGCCGTCTTGCACCAGACGAAAGATAAGGAGACTTATGTCATCTACTATGCTTCAAAGTTATTAGATCCAACCCAGCAGAACTATACCACCACTGAGAAAGAGCTTTTGGCAGTCGTCTATGCCCTAGAAAAATTTCGGCAGTAACTCTTAGGCATACATGTTATAGTTTATTCAGATCATTCAGCCCTTAGTTGTCTATTAACAAAGGCTGACGCCAAGCCCCGCCTCATTAGATGGATCTTAGTACTTCAAGAGTTTGACATCCTGATTAAGGATAAAATAGCAAAAGAGAATTTGGTTGCAGACCATCTTAGTAGGCTTCCAACCCAGGAGGATGATTCACATGCGCCCATCTGTGACACATTTCCCAATGAGCACCTTTATCTTGCCCAAGCTGCCCATTTCCCTTGGTTTTTCGATATAGCCAACTATCTTGCGACCGGTTCTTTCCCTGCCGATGCCTCAACATCCAAACATCAACGCATCAAGAAGCAATCCAAGTACTACGTTGGGGACAGTCCTTACCTATAGAAGCACTATTTAGACCAGTTCATTAGGAGATGCGTGACAATGGATGAAGTGCCCTCGATCTTATAGTTTTACCACTCATCAACGGAGATTGGTCACTTCGCAGCTAAAAAGACAGCTCTAAAGGTCCTCGAAGCCGGTCTCTATTGGCCGCCTATTTTCAAGGACAATTATAAGTACTGTACGTCTTGCCCTCGATGTCAAGTAATAACGAATATAGGTGCCCGTAACCAGGTGCCTCTAACTAATATAATTTCTTGTGAAATATTCGACGTCTAGGGGATTGATTTTATGGGTCCTATCCTGAACTTCTTTGGAAATATTAATATCCTTCATATCGTCGACTACGTTTTAAGTGGATCGTGGCCAAAGCGACATAAACTGATGCAAAACTGATGATTCTATAGTAGAGGAGGATTTTCTGCGCGCCAATATTTTCAATAGATTTTGGACACCTCGCGCCCTCATCAGTGATCGTGGTACACACTTCATCAAGGATTTCTCCAAAATTACCCAACGCATGTGTCTCTTGCTTAAAAAAGATATGGAATTTGTTTTTAATGATAGTTGCAAAGCCTCATTTGACCCGCTAAAAAATAAACTCATCACTGCTCCAATCATTCGAGCCCCCGGCTGGTCACTCCCCTTCCAGATCGCGTGTGATGCGAATAATCATGCACTTGCAGCCGTCTTGGGCCAGACGAAAGATAAGGAGACTTATGTCATCTACTATGCTTCAAAGTTACTAGATCCAGCCAAGCAGAACTATACTACTACTGAGAAAGAGCTTTTGGCAGTCGTCTATGCCCTAGAAAAATTTCGGCAATAACTCTTGGGCACACATGTTATAGTTTATTTAGATCATTCAGCCCTTAGGTGTCTCTTAACAAAGGCTGATACCAAGCCCCGCCTCATTAGATGGATCTTACTACTTCAAGAGTTTGACATCCTAATTAAGGATAAAAAAGGAAAAGAGAAATTGGTTGCAGACCATTTGAGCAGGCTTCCAGCCCTGGAGGATGATTCACACGTGCCCATCCGTGACAATTTTTGCAATGAGCACCTTGTCTTGCCCAAGCTGCCCATTTCCCTTGGTTTTCTAATATAGCCAACTATCTTGCGACCGGATCTTTCCCTGCCGATGCCTCAATATCCAAACATCAACGCATCAAGAAGCAATCCAAGTACTACGTTTGAGACAGTCCTTACCCTTGGAAGCACTATTCAGACCATATCATTAGGAGATGCGTGACAATGGATGAAGTGCCCTCGATCTTATAGTTTTGCCACTCATCAACGGAGAGTGGTCACTTCGCAGCAAAAAAGATAGCTCTAAAGGACCTCGAAGTCGGTCTCTATTGGGCGTCTATTTTCAAGGACAGTTATATATACTGTGCGTCTTGCCCTCGATGTCAAGCAACAACGAATATAGGTGCCCGTAACCAGGTGCCTCTAACTAATATAATTTCTTGTGAAATCTTCGACGTCTAGGGGATTGATTTTATTGGTCCCATCCTGAACTTCTTTCGAAATATAAATATCCTTCATATCGCCGACTACGTTTCTAAGTGGATCGTGGCTAAAGTGACAAAAACTGATGATTCTAAACTAGTGGAGGATTTTCTGCGCGCCAATATTTTCAATCGATTTGGGACACCTCGCGCATTCATCAGTGATCGTGGTACACACTTCATCAAGGATTTCTCCAAAATTACCCAACCCATGTGTTGCTTGCTTCAAAAAAAGATATGGAATTAGTGTTTGATGATAGTTGCAAAGCCTCACTTGACACGCTAAAAAATAAACTCATCACTGCTCCTATCATTCGAGCCCCCGACTGGTCACTCCCCTTTGAGATCATGTGTGATGCGAATAATCATACACTTGTAGCCGTCTTGGGCTAGACGAAAGATAAGGAGACTTATGTCATCTACTATGCTTCAAAGTTACTAGATCCAGCCCAGCAGAACTATACCACTACTGAGAAAGAGCTTTTGGCAGTCGTCTATGCCCTACAAAAATTTCAGTAGTAACTCTTGGGCACACATATTATAGTTTATTCAGATCATTCTGCCCTTAGGTGTCTATTAACAAAGGCTGGCGCCAAGCCCCACCTCATTAGATGGATCTTACTACTTCAAGAGTTTGACATCCTGATTAAGGATAAAAGAGGAAAAGAGAATTTGGTTGCAGACAATCTTAGCAGGCTTCCAGCCCATGAGGATGATTCACAAGCGCCCACCCGTGAGACTTTTCCCAATGAGCACCTTTGTCTTGCCCAAGCTGCCCATTTCCCTTGGTTTTCTGATATAGCCAACTATCTTGCGACCGGTTCTTTCCTAGTCGATGCCTCAACATCCACGCATCAACGCATCAATAAGCAATCCAAGTACTACCTTTGGGGCAGTCCTTACCTATGGAAGCACTATTTAGACCAGATCATTAGGAGATGCGTGACAATGGATGAAGTGCCCTCGATCTTATAGTTTTGCCACTCATCAATGGAGAGTGGTCACTTCGCAGCCAAAAAGACAACTGTAAAGGTCCTCAAAGCCGGTCTCTATTGGCCGTCTATTTTCAAGGACAGTTATATGTACTGTGCGTCTTGCGCTCGTTGTCAAGCAACAACGAATATAGGTGCCCGTAACGAGGCGCCTCTAACTAATATAATTTCTTGTGAAATCTTTGACGTCTAGGGGATTGATTTTATGCGTCCCATCCTGAACTCCTTTGGAAATATAAATATCCTTCTTATTGTTGACTACGTTTCTAAGTGGATCGTGGCAAAAGTGACCAAAAATGATGATTCTAAAGTAGTGGAGGATTTTCTGCGCGCCAATATTTTCAATCGATATGGGATACCTCGCGCCCTCATCAGTGATCGTGGTACACACTTCATCAAGGATTTCTCCAAAATTACCCAGCCCATGTGTCGCTTGCTTCAAAAAGGTATGGAATTTGTGTTTGATGATAAATGCAAAGCCTCAGTTGACATGCTAAAAAATAAACTCATCACTGCTCCTATCATTCCAGCTCCCGACTGGTCACTCCCCTTCGAGATCATGTGTGATGCGAATAATCACGCAGTTGCAGCCGACTTGGGCCGGACGAAAGATAAGGAGACTTATGTCATCTACTGTGCTTCAAAGTTACTAGATCCAGCCCAGCAGAACTATACCACTACTGAGAAAGAGCTTTTGGCAGTTGTCTATGCCCTAGAAAAATTTCGGCAGTAGCTATTGGGCACACATATTATAGTTTATTCAGATCATACAGCCCTCAGTTGTCTATTAACAAAGGCTGACATGAAGCCCCGCCTCATTCGATGGATCTTACTTCTTCAAGAGTTTGACATCCTAATTAAGGATAAAAAAGGAAAAGAGAATTTGGTTGCAGACCATTTGAGCAGGCTTTGAGCCCTGGAGGATGATTCACACGTGCCCATCCGTGACACTTTTCCCAATGAGCACCTTTGTCTTGCCCAAGCTGCCCATTTCCCTTCGTTTTCTAATATAGCCAACTATCTTGCGACCGGATCTTTCCCTGCCGATGCCTCAATATCCAAACATCAACGCATCAAGAAGCAATCCATGTACTACATTTGAGACAGTCCTTACCCTTGGAAGCACTATTCAGACCATATCATTAGGAGATGCGTGACAATGGATGAAGTGCCCTCGATCTTATAGTTTTGCCACTCATCAACGGAGAGTGGTCACTTCGCAGAAAAAAAGATAGCTCTAAAGGACCTCGAAGTCAGTCTCTATTGGGCGTCTATTTTCAAGGACAGTTATATATACTGTGCGTCTTGCCCTCGATGTCAAGCAACAACGAATATAGGTGCCCGTAACCAGGTGCCTCTAACTAATATAATTTCTTGTGAAATCTTCGACGTCTAGGGGATTGATTTTATGGGTCCCATCCTGAACTTCTTTCGAAATATAAATATCCTTCATATCGCCGACTACGTTTCTAAGTGGATCGTGGCCAAAGTGACAAAAACTGATGATTCTAAACTAGTGGAGGATTTTCTGCGCGCGAATATTTTCAATCGATTTGGGACACCTCGCGCATTCATCAGTGATCGTGGTACACACTTCATCAAGGATTTCTCCAAAATTACCCAACCCATGTGTCGCTTGCTTCAAAAAAAGATATGGAATTAGTGTTTGATGATAGTTGCAAAGCCTCACTTGACACGCTAAAAAATAAACTCATCACTGCTCCTATCATTCGAGCCCCCGACTGGTCACTCCCCTTTGAGATCATGTGTGATGCGAATAATCATACAATTGTAGCCGTCTTGGGCCAGACGAAAGATAAGGAGACTTATGTCATCTACTGTGCTTCAAAGTTACTAGATCCAGCCCAGCAGAACTATACCACGACTGAGAAAGAGCTTTTGGCAGTTGTCTATGCCCTAGAAAAATTTCGGCAGTAGCTATTGGGCACACATATTATAGTCTTTTCAAATCATACAGCCCTTAGTTGTCTATTAACAAAGGCTGACACCAAGCCCCGCCTCATTCGATGGATCTTACTACTTCAAGAGTTTGACATCCTGATTAAGTATAAAAAAGGAAATGAGAATTTGCTTGCAGACCATTTGAGCTGGCGTCCAGCCCAGGAGGATGATTCACAAGCGCCCATCCATGACACTTTCCCCAATGAGCACCTTTGTCTTGCCCAAGCTGCCCATTTCCCTTGGTTTTCTGATATAGCCAACTATCTTGCGACCGGTTCTTTCCTAGTCGATGCCTCAACATCCACGCATCAACGCATCAATAAGCAATCCAAGTACTACGTTTGGGGCAGTCCTTACCTATGGAAGCACTATTTAGACCAGATCATTAGGAGATGCGTGACAATGTATGAAGTGCCCTCGATCTTATAGTTTTGCCCCTCATCAACGGAGAGCGGTCACTTCGCAGCCAAAAAGACAACTGTAAAGGTCCTCAAAGTCGGTCTCTATTGGCCGTCTATTTTCAAGGACAGTTATATGTACTGTGCGTCTTGCGCTCGTTGTCAAGCAACAACGAATATAGGTGCCCGTAACTAGGCGCCTCTAACTAATATAATTTCTTGTGAAATCTTTGACGTCTAGGGGATTGATTTTATGCGTCCCATCCTGAACTCCTTTGGAAATATAAATATCCTTCTTATTGTTGACTACGTTTCTAAGTGGATCGTGGCAAAAGTGACCAAAAATGATGATTCTAAAGTAGTGGAGGATTTTCTGCGCGCCAATATTTTCAATCGATATGGGATACCTCGCGCCCTCATCAGTGATCGTGGTACACACTTCATCAAGGATTTCTCCAAAATTACCCAGCCCATGTGTCGCTTGCTTCAAAAAGGTATGGAATTTGTGTTTGATGATAAATGCAAAGCCTCAGTTGACATGCTAAAAAATAAACTCATCACTGCTCCTATCATTCCAGCTCCCGACTGGTCACTCCCCTTCGAGATCATGTGTGATGCGAATAATCATGCAGTTGCAGCCGACTTGGGCCGGACGAAAGATAAGGAGACTTATGTCATCTACTGTGCTTCAAAGTTACTAGATCCAGCCCAGCAGAACTATACCACTACTGAGAAAGAGCTTTTGGCAGTTGTCTATGCCCTAGAAAAATTTCGGCAGTAGCTATTGGGCACACATATTATAGTTTATTCAGATCATACAGCCCTCAGTTGTCTATTAACAAAGGCTGACATGAAGCCCCGCCTCATTCGATGGATCTTACTTCTTCAAGAGTTTGACATCCTAATTAAGGATAAAAAAGGAAAAGAGAATTTGGTTGCAGACCATTTGAGCAGGCTTTGAGCCCTGGAGGATGATTCACACGTGCCCATCCGTGACACTTTTCCCAATGAGCACCTTTGTCTTGCCCAAGCTGCCCATTTCCCTTCGTTTTCTAATATAGCCAACTATCTTGCGACCGGATCTTTCCCTGCCGATGCCTCAATATCCAAACATCAACGCATCAAGAAGCAATCCATGTACTACATTTGAGACAGTCCTTACCCTTGGAAGCACTATTCAGACCATATCATTAGGAGATGCGTGACAATGGATGAAGTGCCCTCGATCTTATAGTTTTGCCACTCATCAACGGAGAGTGGTCACTTCGCAGAAAAAAAGATAGCTCTAAAGGACCTCGAAGTCAGTCTCTATTGGGCGTCTATTTTCAAGGACAGTTATATATACTGTGCGTCTTGCCCTCGATGTCAAGCAACAACGAATATAGGTGCCCGTAACCAGGTGCCTCTAACTAATATAATTTCTTGTGAAATCTTCGACGTCTAGGGGATTGATTTTATGGGTCCCATCCTGAACTTCTTTCGAAATATAAATATCCTTCATATCGCCGACTACGTTTCTAAGTGGATCGTGGCCAAAGTGACAAAAACTGATGATTCTAAACTAGTGGAGGATTTTCTGCGCGCGAATATTTTCAATCGATTTGGGACACCTCGCGCATTCATCAGTGATCGTGGTACACACTTCATCAAGGATTTCTCCAAAATTACCCAACCCATGTGTCGCTTGCTTCAAAAAAAGATATGGAATTAGTGTTTGATGATAGTTGCAAAGCCTCACTTGACACGCTAAAAAATAAACTCATCACTGCTCCTATCATTCGAGCCCCCGACTGGTCACTCCCCTTTGAGATCATGTGTGATGCGAATAATCATACAATTGTAGCCGTCTTGGGCCAGACGAAAGATAAGGAGACTTATGTCATCTACTGTGCTTCAAAGTTACTAGATCCAGCCCAGCAGAACTATACCACGACTGAGAAAGAGCTTTTGGCAGTTGTCTATGCCCTAGAAAAATTTCGGCAGTAGCTATTGGGCACACATATTATAGTCTTTTCAAATCATACAGCCCTTAGTTGTCTATTAACAAAGGCTGACACCAAGCCCCGCCTCATTCGATGGATCTTACTACTTCAAGAGTTTGACATCCTGATTAAGTATAAAAAAGGAAATGAGAATTTGCTTGCAGACCATTTGAGCTGGCGTCCAGCCCAGGAGGATGATTCACAAGCGCCCATCCATGACACTTTCCCCAATGAGCACCTTTGTCTTGCCCAAGCTGCCCATTTCCCTTGGTTTTCTGATATAGCCAACTATCTTGCGACCGGTTCTTTCCTAGTCGATGCCTCAACATCCACGCATCAACGCATCAATAAGCAATCCAAGTACTACGTTTGGGGCAGTCCTTACCTATGGAAGCACTATTTAGACCAGATCATTAGGAGATGCGTGACAATGTATGAAGTGCCCTCGATCTTATAGTTTTGCCCCTCATCAACGGAGAGCGGTCACTTCGCAGCCAAAAAGACAACTGTAAAGGTCCTCAAAGTCGGTCTCTATTGGCCGTCTATTTTCAAGGACAGTTATATGTACTGTGCGTCTTGCGCTCGTTGTCAAGCAACAACGAATATAGGTGCCCGTAACTAGGCGCCTCTAACTAATATAATTTCTTGTGAAATCTTTGACGTCTAGGGGATTGATTTTATGCGTCCCATCCTGAACTCCTTTGGAAATATAAATATCCTTCTTATTGTTGACTACGTTTCTAAGTGGATCGTGGCAAAAGTGACCAAAAATGATGATTCTAAAGTAGTGGAGGATTTTCTGCGCGCCAATATTTTCAATCGATATGGGATACCTCGCGCCCTCATCAGTGATCGTGGTACACACTTCATCAAGGATTTCTCCAAAATTACCCAGCCCATGTGTCGCTTGCTTCAAAAAGGTATGGAATTTGTGTTTGATGATAAATGCAAAGCCTCAGTTGACATGCTAAAAAATAAACTCATCACTGCTCCTATCATTCCAGCTCCCGACTGGTCACTCCCCTTCGAGATCATGTGTGATGCGAATAATCATGCAGTTGCAGCCGACTTGGGCCGGACGAAAGATAAGGAGACTTATGTCATCTACTGTGCTTCAAAGTTACTAGATCCAGCCCAGCAGAACTATACCACTACTGAGAAAGAGCTTTTGGCAGTTGTCTATGCCCTAGAAAAATTTCGGCAGTAGCTATTGGGCACACATATTATAGTTTATTCAGATCATACAACCCTCAGTTGTCTATTAACAAAGGCTGACATGAAGCCCCGCCTCATTCGATGGATCTTACTTCTTCAAGAGTTTGACATCCTAATTAAGGATAAAAAAGGAAAAGAGAATTTGGTTGCAGACCATTTGAGCAGGCTTTGAGCCCTGGAGGATGATTCACACGTGCCCATCCGTGACACTTTTCCCAATGAGCACCTTTGTCTTGCCCAAGCTGCCCATTTCCCTTCGTTTTCTAATATAGCCAACTATCTTGCGACCGGATCTTTCCCTGCCGATGCCTCAATATCCAAACATCAACGCATCAAGAAGCAATCCATGTACTACATTTGAGACAGTCCTTACCCTTGGAAGCACTATTCAGACCATATCATTAGGAGATGCGTGACAATGGATGAAGTGCCCTCGATCTTATAGTTTTGCCACTCATCAACGGAGAGTGGTCACTTCGCAGAAAAAAAGATAGCTCTAAAGGACCTCGAAGTCGGTCTCTATTGGGCGTCTATTTTCAAGGACAGTTATATATACTGTGCGTCTTGCCCTCGATGTCAAGCAACAACGAATATAGGTGCCCGTAACCAGGTGCCTCTAACTAATATAATTTCTTGTGAAATCTTCGACGTCTAGGGGATTGATTTTATGGGTCCCATCCTGAACTTCTTTCGAAATATAAATATCCTTCATATCGCCGACTACGTTTCTAAGTGGATCGTGGCCAAAGTGACAAAAACTGATGATTCTAAACTAGTGGAGGATTTTCTGCGCGCGAATATTTTCAATCGATTTGGGACACCTCGCGCATTCATCAGTGATCGTGGTACACACTTCATCAAGGATTTCTCCAAAATTACCCAACCCATGTGTCGCTTGCTTCAAAAAAAGATATGGAATTAGTGTTTGATGATAGTTGCAAAGCCTCACTTGACACGCTAAAAAATAAACTCATCACTGCTCCTATCATTCGAGCCCCCGACTGGTCACTCCCCTTTGAGATCATGTGTGATGCGAATAATCATACAATTGTAGCCGTCTTGGGCCAGACGAAAGATAAGGAGACTTATGTCATCTACTGTGCTTCAAAGTTACTAGATCCAGCCCAGCAGAACTATACCACGACTGAGAAAGAGCTTTTGGCAGTTGTCTATGCCCTAGAAAAATTTCGGCAGTAGCTATTGGGCACACATATTATAGTCTTTTCAAATCATACAGCCCTTAGTTGTCTATTAACAAAGGCTGACACCAAGCCCCGCCTCATTCGATGGATCTTACTACTTCAAGAGTTTGACATCCTGATTAAGTATAAAAAAGGAAATGAGAATTTGCTTGCAGACCATTTGAGCTGGCGTCCAGCCCAGGAGGATGATTCACAAGCGCCCATCCATGACACTTTCCCCAATGAGCACCTTTGTCTTGCCCAAGCTGCCCATTTCCCTTGGTTTTCTGATATAGCCAACTATCTTGCGACCGGTTCTTTCCTAGTCGATGCCTCAACATCCACGCATCAACGCATCAATAAGCAATCCAAGTACTACGTTTGGGGCAGTCCTTACCTATGGAAGCACTATTTAGACCAGATCATTAGGAGATGCGTGACAATGTATGAAGTGCCCTCGATCTTATAGTTTTGCCCCTCATCAACGGAGAGCGGTCACTTCGCAGCCAAAAAGACAACTGTAAAGGTCCTCAAAGTCGGTCTCTATTGGCCGTCTATTTTCAAGGACAGTTATATGTACTGTGCGTCTTGCGCTCGTTGTCAAGCAACAACGAATATAGGTGCCCGTAACTAGGCGCCTCTAACTAATATAATTTCTTGTGAAATCTTTGACGTCTAGGGGATTGATTTTATGCGTCCCATCCTGAACTCCTTTGGAAATATAAATATCCTTCTTATTGTTGACTACGTTTCTAAGTGGATCGTGGCAAAAGTGACCAAAAATGATGATTCTAAAGTAGTGGAGGATTTTCTGCGCGCCAATATTTTCAATCGATATGGGATACCTCGCGCCCTCATCAGTGATCGTGGTACACACTTCATCAAGGATTTCTCCAAAATTACCCAGCCCATGTGTCGCTTGCTTCAAAAAGGTATGGAATTTGTGTTTGATGATAAATGCAAAGCCTCAGTTGACATGCTAAAAAATAAACTCATCACTGCTCCTATCATTCCAGCTCCCGACTGGTCACTCCCCTTCGAGATCATGTGTGATGCGAATAATCATGCAGTTGCAGCCGACTTGGGCCGGACGAAAGATAAGGAGACTTATGTCATCTACTGTGCTTCAAAGTTACTAGATCCAGCCCAGCAGAACTATACCACTACTGAGAAAGAGCTTTTGGCAGTTGTCTATGCCCTAGAAAAATTTCGGCAGTAGCTATTGGGCACACATATTATAGTTTATTCAGATCATACAACCCTCAGTTGTCTATTAACAAAGGCTGACATGAAGCCCCGCCTCATTCGATGGATCTTACTTCTTCAAGAGTTTGACATCCTAATTAAGGATAAAAAAGGAAAAGAGAATTTGGTTGCAGACCATTTGAGCAGGCTTTGAGCCCTGGAGGATGATTCACACGTGCCCATCCGTGACACTTTTCCCAATGAGCACCTTTGTCTTGCCCAAGCTGCCCATTTCCCTTCGTTTTCTAATATAGCCAACTATCTTGCGACCGGATCTTTCCCTGCCGATGCCTCAATATCCAAACATCAACGCATCAAGAAGCAATCCATGTACTACATTTGAGACAGTCCTTACCCTTGGAAGCACTATTCAGACCATATCATTAGGAGATGCGTGACAATGGATGAAGTGCCCTCGATCTTATAGTTTTGCCACTCATCAACGGAGAGTGGTCACTTCGCAGAAAAAAAGATAGCTCTAAAGGACCTCGAAGTCGGTCTCTATTGGGCGTCTATTTTCAAGGACAGTTATATATACTGTGCGTCTTGCCCTCGATGTCAAGCAACAACGAATATAGGTGCCCGTAACCAGGTGCCTCTAACTAATATAATTTCTTGTGAAATCTTCGACGTCTAGGGGATTGATTTTATGGGTCCCATCCTGAACTTCTTTCGAAATATAAATATCCTTCATATCGCCGACTACGTTTCTAAGTGGATCGTGGCCAAAGTGACAAAAACTGATGATTCTAAACTAGTGGAGGATTTTCTGCGCGCGAATATTTTCAATCGATTTGGGACACCTCGCGCATTCATCAGTGATCGTGGTACACACTTCATCAAGGATTTCTCCAAAATTACCCAACCCATGTGTCGCTTGCTTCAAAAAAAGATATGGAATTAGTGTTTGATCATAGTTGCAAAGCCTCACTTGACACGCTAAAAAATAAACTCATCACTGCTCCTATCATTCGAGCCCCCGACTGGTCACTCCCCTTTGAGATCATGTGTGATGCGAATAATCATACAATTGTAGCCGTCTTGGGCCAGACGAAAGATAAGGAGACTTATGTCATCTACTGTGCTTCAAAGTTACTAGATCCAGCCCAGCAGAACTATACCACGACTGAGAAAGAGCTTTTGGCAGTTGTCTATGCCCTAGAAAAATTTCGGCAGTAGCTATTGGGCACACATATTATAGTCTTTTCAAATCATACAGCCCTTAGTTGTCTATTAACAAAGGCTGACACCAAGCCCCGCCTCATTCGATGGATCTTACTACTTCAAGAGTTTGACATCCTGATTAAGTATAAAAAAGGAAATGAGAATTTGCTTGCAGACCATTTGAGCTGGCGTCCAGCCCAGGAGGATGATTCACAAGCGCCCATCCATGACACTTTCCCCAATGAGCACCTTTGTCTTGCCCAAGCTGCCCATTTCCCTTGGTTTTCTGATATAGCCAACTATCTTGCGACCGGTTCTTTCCTAGTCGATGCCTCAACATCCACGCATCAACGCATCAATAAGCAATCCAAGTACTACGTTTGGGGCAGTCCTTACCTATGGAAGCACTATTTAGACCAGATCATTAGGAGATGCGTGACAATGTATGAAGTGCCCTCGATCTTATAGTTTTGCCCCTCATCAACGGAGAGCGGTCACTTCGCAGCCAAAAAGACAACTGTAAAGGTCCTCAAAGTCGGTCTCTATTGGCCGTCTATTTTCAAGGACAGTTATATGTACTGTGCGTCTTGCGCTCGTTGTCAAGCAACAACGAATATAGGTGCCCGTAACTAGGCGCCTCTAACTAATATAATTTCTTGTGAAATCTTTGACGTCTAGGGGATTGATTTTATGCGTCCCATCCTGAACTCCTTTGGAAATATAAATATCCTTCTTATTGTTGACTACGTTTCTAAGTGGATCGTGGCAAAAGTGACCAAAAATGATGATTCTAAAGTAGTGGAGGATTTTCTACGCGCCAATATTTTCAATCGATATGGGATACCTCGCGCCCTCATCAGTGATCGTGGTACACACTTCATCAAGGATTTCTCCAAAATTACCCAGCCCATGTGTCGCTTGCTTCAAAAAGGTATGGAATTTGTGTTTGATGATAAATGCAAAGCCTCAGTTGACATGCTAAAAAATAAACTCATCACTGCTCCTATCATTCCAGCTCCCGACTGGTCACTCCCCTTCGAGATCATGTGTGATGCGAATAATCATGCAGTTGCAGCCGACTTGGGCCGGACGAAAGATAAGGAGACTTATGTCATCTACTGTGCTTCAAAGTTACTAGATCCAGCCCAGCAGAACTATACCACTACTGAGAAAGAGCTTTTGGCAGTTGTCTATGCCCTAGAAAAATTTCGGCAGTAGCTATTGGGCACACATATTATAGTTTATTCAGATCATACAGCCCTCAGTTGTCTATTAACAAAGGCTGACATGAAGCCCCGCCTCATTCGATGGATCTTACTTCTTCAAGAGTTTGACATCCTAATTAAGGATAAAAAAGGAAAAGAGAATTTGGTTGCAGACCATTTGAGCAGGCTTTGAGCCCTGGAGGATGATTCACACGTGCCCATCCGTGACACTTTTCCCAATGAGCACCTTTGTCTTGCCCAAGCTGCCCATTTCCCTTCGTTTTCTAATATAGCCAACTATCTTGCGACCGGATCTTTCCCTGCCGATGCCTCAATATCCAAACATCAACGCATCAAGAAGCAATCCATGTACTACATTTGAGACAGTCCTTACCCTTGGAAGCACTATTCAGACCATATCATTAGGAGATGCGTGACAATGGATGAAGTGCCCTCGATCTTATAGTTTTGCCACTCATCAACGGAGAGTGGTCACTTCGCAGAAAAAAAGATAGCTCTAAAGGACCTCGAAGTCGGTCTCTATTGGGCGTCTATTTTCAAGGACAGTTATATATACTGTGCGTCTTGCCCTCGATGTCAAGCAACAACGAATATAGGTGCCCGTAACCAGGTGCCTCTAACTAATATAATTTCTTGTGAAATCTTCGACGTCTAGGGGATTGATTTTATGGGTCCCATCCTGAACTTCTTTCGAAATATAAATATCCTTCATATCGCCGACTACGTTTCTAAGTGGATCGTGGCCAAAGTGACAAAAACTGATGATTCTAAACTAGTGGAGGATTTTCTGCGCGCGAATATTTTCAATCGATTTGGGACACCTCGCGCATTCATCAGTGATCGTGGTACACACTTCATCAAGGATTTCTCCAAAATTACCCAACCCATGTGTCGCTTGCTTCAAAAAAAGATATGGAATTAGTGTTTGATCATAGTTGCAAAGCCTCACTTGACACGCTAAAAAATAAACTCATCACTGCTCCTATCATTCGAGCCCCCGACTGGTCACTCCCCTTTGAGATCATGTGTGATGCGAATAATCATACACTTGTAGCCGTCTTGGGCTAGACGAAAGATAAGGAGACTTATGTCATCTACTATGCTTCAAAGTTACTAGATCCAGCCCAGCAGAACTATACCACTACTAAGAAAGAGCTTTTGGCAGTCGTCTATGCCCTACAAAAATTTCAGTAGTAACTCTTGGGCACACATGTTATAGTTTATTCAGATCATTCAGCCCTTAGGTGTCTATTAACAAACGCTGACGCCAAACCCCACCTCATTAGATGGATCTTACTACTTCAAGAGTTTGACATCCTGATTAAGGATAAAAGAGGAAAAGAGAATTTGGTTGCAGACCATCTTAGCAGGCTTCCAGCCCATGAGGATGATTCACAAGCGCCCACCCGTGACACTTTTCCCAATGAGCACCTTTGTCTTGCCCAAGCTGCCCATTTCCCTTGGTTTTCTGATATAGCCAACTATCTTGCTACCGGTTCTTTCCTAGTCGATGCCTCAACATCCACGCATCAATGCATCAATAAGCAATCCAAGTACTACGTTTGGGGCAGTCCTTACCTATGGAAGCACTATTTAGACCAGATCATTAGGAGATGCGTGACAATGGATGAAGTGCCCTCGATCTTATAGTTTTGCCACTCATCAACGGAGAGTGGTCACTTCGCAGCCAAAAAGACAACTGTAAAGGTCCTCAAAGCCGGTCTCTATTGGCAGTCTATTTTCAAGGACAGTTATATGTACTGTGTGTCTTGCGCTCGTTGTCAAGCAACAACGAATATAGGTGCCCGTAACCAGGCGCCTCTAACTAATATAATTTCTTGTGAAATCTTTGACGTCTAGGGGATTGATTTTATGCGTCCCATCCTGAACTCCCTTGGAAATATAAATATCCTTCTTATTGTTGACTACGTTTCTAAGTGGATCGTGGCAAAAGTGACAAAAAATGATGATTCTAAAGTAGTGGAGGATTTTCTACGCGCCAATATTTTCAATCGATATGGGATACCTCGCGCCCTCATCAGTGATCGTGGTACACACTTCATCAAGGATTTCTCCAAAATTACCCAGCCCATGTGACGCTTGCTTCAAAAAGGTATGGAATTTGTGTTTGATGATAAATGCAAAACCTCAGTTGACATGCTAAAAAATAAACTCATCACTGCTCCTATCATTCGAGCTCCCGACTGGTCACTCCCCTTCGAGATCATGTGTGATGCGAATAATCATGCAGTTGCAGCCGACTTGGGCCAGACGAAAGATAAGGAGACTTATGTCATCTACTGTGCTTCAAAGTTACTAGATCCAGCCACCAGAACTATACCACTACTGAGAAAGAGCTTTTGGCAGTTGTCTATGCCATAGAAAAATTTCGGCAGTAGCTATTGGGCACACATATTATAGTTTATTCAGATCATACAGCCCTTAGTTGTCTATTAACAAAGGCTGACACCAAGCCCCGCCTCATTCGATGGATCTTACTACTTCAAGAGTTTGACATCCTGATTAAGGATAAAAAAGGAAAAGAGAATTTGCTTGCAGACCATTTGAGCTGGCGTCCAGCCCAGGAGGATGATTCACAAGCGCCCATCCATGACACTTTCCCCAATGAGCACCTTTGTCTTGCCCAAGCTGCCCATTTCCCTTGGTTTTCTGATATAGCCAACTATCTTGCGACCGGTTCTTTCCTAGTCGATGCCTCAACATCCACGCATCAACGCATCAATAAGCAATCCAAGTACTACGTTTGGGGCAGTCCTTACCTATGGAAGCACTATTTAGACCAGATCATTAGGAGATGCGTGACAATGGATGAAGTGCCCTCGATCTTATAGTTTTGCCACTCATCAACGGAGAGTGGTCACTTCGCAGCTAAAAAGACAACTGTAAAGGTCCTCAAAGTCGGTCTCTATTGGCCGTCTATTTTCAAGGACAATTATATGTACTGTGCGTCTTGCGCTCGTTGTCAAGCAACAACGAATATAGGTGCCCGTAACCAGGCGCCTCTAACTAATATAATTTCTTGTGAAATCTTTGACGTCTAGGGGATTGATTTTATGCGTCCCATCCTGAACTCCTTTGGAAATATAAATATCCTTCTTATTGTTGACTACGTTTCTAAGTGGATCGTGGCAAAAGTGACAAAAAATGATGATTCTAAAGTAGTGGAGGATTTTCTACGCGCCAATATTTTCAATCGATATGGGATACCTCGCGCCCTCATCAGTGATCGTGGTACACACTTCATCAAGGATTTCTCCAAAATTACCCAGCCCATGTGACGCTTGCTTCAAAAAGGTATGGAATTTGTGTTTGATGATAAATGCAAAACCTCAGTTGACATGCTAAAAAATAAACTCATCACTGCTCCTATCATTCGAGATCCCGACTGGTCACTCCCCTTCAAGATCATGTGTGATGCGAATAATCATGCAGTTGCAGCCGTCTTGGGCCAGACGAAAGATAAGGAGACTTATGTCATCTACTGTGCTTCAAAGTTACTAGATCCAGCCCAGCAGAACTATACCACTACTGAGAAAGAGCTTTTGGCAGTTGTCTATGCCCTAGAAAAATTTCGGCAGTAGCTATTGGGCACACATATTATAGTTTATTCAGATCATACAGCCCTCAGTTGTCTATTAACAAAGGCTGACACGAAGCCCCGCCTCATTCGATGGATCTTACTACTTCAAGAGTTTGACATCCTAATTAAGGATAAAAAAGGAAAAGAGAATTTGGTTGCAGACCATTTGAGCAGGCTTGGAGCCCTGGAGGATGATTCACACGTGCCCATCCGTGACACTTTTCCCAATGAGCACCTTTGTCTTGCCCAAGCTGCCCATTTCCCTTCGTTTTCTAATATAGCCAACTATCTTGCGACCGGATCTTTCCCTGCCGATGCCTCAATATCCAAACATCAACGCATCAAGAAGCAATCCAAGTACTACGTTTGAGACAGTCCTTACCCTTGGAAGCACTATTCAGACCATATCATTAGGAGATGCGTGACAATGGATGAAGTGCCCTCGATCTTAATGTTTTGCCACTCATTACCGGAGGGTGGTCACTTCTCAGCCAAAAAGATAGCTCTAAACGTCCTCGTAGCCGGTCTATATTGGTTGTCGATTTTTAAGGACAGTTATATGTACTGTGCGTCTTGCCCTCGATGTCAAGCAACAACGAATATAGGTGCCCGTAACTAGGTGCCTCTGACTAATATAATTTCTTGTGAGATCTTCGACGTCTAGGGGATTGATTTTATAGGTCCCATCCCGAACTCCTGTGTAAATATGTACACCCTTCTTGCCATCGACTACGTTTCTAAGTGGATCATAGGCAAAGCGATAAAAACTGATGATTCTAAAGTAGTGGTGGATTTTCTGCACACTAATATTTTCAATCTATTTGGGACACCTCGCGTCCTCATCAGTGATCGTGGTACACACTTCATCAAGGATTTCTTAAAAATTACCCAGCCCATGTGTCACTTGCTTCAAAAAGATGTGGAATTTGTGTTTAATGATAGTTGCAAAGCCTCATTTGAGACGCTAAAAAACAAACTCATCACTGGAGCCTCCCTTTTGAGCTGATGTTTGATGCAAGTAATTCGGCAGTGGGAGCAGTTCTAGGCCAGAAGAAGGGTAGAGATCCACACGTGATCTACTACTCCTCCAAGATGCTCGATGAGGCACAAAAGAATTACACCACGACTGAAAAGGAGCTCTTCGCAATAAATTTTACCCTTGAAAAATTTTGATCTTATTTATTAGGGACAAAAGTTACTGTATTTTCTGACCATGCTGCCTTGAGGTATCTCTTGGCCAAGCCTGAGGCTAAACCAAGACTAATTCGTTGGATTCTTCTCTTGCAGGAATACAATTTGGAAATTAAAGATAAAAAGGGCAAGGAGAACCTCGTAGCTGACCATCTAAGTAGGTGCCTAATCAGCAATGACCCGACACCGATCAAGGAAGCATTTCCAGATGTGCACCTTTACTTGGTCAAGACAGTCAGACCATGGTACGCAGACTTGGTCAATAACCTAGCAACAGGTAAATATCATGGAGAACTCACCACACAGGAAAAGGTAAAAATCAAGAATGATAGTAGGTACTTCATTTGGGATGATCCATATCTGTGGAAGATTGGATCAGACCAGTTGCTAAGGAGATGCCTACCCGAAAGTGAAATCCCCTTTATTTTAAGGTTTTGCCACTCTCAGGTATGTGGTGGCCATTTTGGAGCAAGGAGAATAACTCTAAAAGTAATTGAGTCAGGATTTTATTAGCCCACCCCTTTTTATGACAGTTTCACCTTTTGCAAAACATGTCCTGAATGCTAGAAGGTGGGAAGTATTGGTCCAAGAAATCAAATACTCATGAACTTTATTATTAATTATGAAATTTTTGACTTATTAGGAATGGACTTCATGGGACCTTTCCTTAGTTCTTTGGGGAATAAATATATTCTGTTGGCGGTAGATTATGTTTCTAAATGGATAGAAGCTAAGGCCACCAAAAATAATGATGCTAAAACTGTGGTTTCATTTTTGAAATTTAACATTTTGAACATATTTGGTGTGCCTAGGGGGATCATTAGTGACCGAGGAATACATTTTTGCAACAGAATTATTGTTTCACTTTTCAGGAAATCCGGGATAACACACAGAGTCTCCACTGCCTACCATCCATAATCAAACGGACAAGCAAAAGTGTCCAACAGGGAAGTGAAGTCAATCTTCACCAAGATAGTAGGCCTAGATAGGTGCGATTGGAGCCAAAGATTGGACGATGCACTTTAGGCCTCCCGAACGACCTACAAAACCCCGATTGGGATGACACCATACAAGTTGGTGTATGGGAAGGCATGTCATTTGCCTGTGGGTATGCAACACAAAGCCTATTGGGCAATCAAAAAATGCAACTTGAGGTATGATGATGTGATCCCACGCATCTCCATTGTTCCTTTGCTACCTTCTAGACCAGTGACTCGAGCACGAGCCAAAAAGCTTCAAGATCAGTTGTCTATACTCGTTCACATATAGCTGAAGTGCAAGGATGAAATGGAGGGAGCAGCATTGCGAGAGAGAGTCCCGCGCATGGTTAATCTCCTTACCATTGCGCCAAGTGACGGTGATCCTTCAAGGAGTCAAACAGCCGCGTAGATGGAGCGTTTCTGCCCATCCATTAAGTTCAACGTGTACTACTTTAGAATCGTTTGATCAACCAAGCACATGATACTTCAAGATGTTAGCTTTCGTTTGGGATAAGTTTCAGCCCAATCGGACGGGTGGACTGAAAGTTATGACGGTCAACATTTTCATGCGCAGCATGGACGTAATTACACCCATTATAGGCGTAATTACTCTAGAAACAGAAGCGCAAGGTGATGCTGCAAGATGCTCGATGTGATCACGCCGAGTATCGACGTGATCACGCCGACGAGGACCAGTTTTCGGTCAAAATTGGAAACTTCCAATTTGTCTGTCTTTAATTAATATTTTATGACTTAATTAAATTAGTTTTATTTGTTTCCTTAATTAATTAGTTAAATAATGGCAACAACCTTTGTTTCCATTTATTTAATTAATTAGTTACTCTGTTTATTTAAATTAGTTAATTAAGTCAATTACCTTATTTAGAACTCCTACTTCTATTCCTATTAGGGTTTGCTTGTAACCTTATATAAGGAGCCGCTTGGCCTCCTTAGAAAGTTGGCTTAATTTTGATAATCAGAACAATTGTTTCTTGCAACTTATGCCCATTGTTCATCCGTGAGCACTTGTTCCTTCTTGAGTCTTGCAATTCTCGAGTCTGTTTCAAGTAAAACCCGAATATTGCATCATTGTGTCGTTTGCCTTAGATTGATTCTCATATCGGAGTCTAGTTTAATTGATCCTCGATTGCTTGGTTTAGATTGCTTAACGCCTGGCTTTTAGGAGATTTAAACATCAAGAGAGTCATATTATTTCCGCAGATTGAAATCCAGTCTTGAACAAAGATCAAAAGGTACGTGCTACGCATCCTACGCAACTAGGATCGTATCAGTTGGTAGCGGAGCTTAAGGCGTTCAAACATTGGTAAGTATCTTTAATTGTGTTTTTAGTTTTCATTGATGAAATTGGTATTCCCTTCTACTTCATTCAAAACTGATTTCTTTGCTGTGCTTGCTTCGTTATATGTGCAAATTTCTGGCACTGTCGAAATTGAATTTTAATACATAGCTATTGAAATCCAAATTTTGTGAGAAAGGTCTCCTTGGAAAGCTGCACCTATTAGGTTTCCTAATCAAAACGAATCAAGTGATTCGGACGCCGGAGTCAAAAGCTGCACCCGATTTACTAAATTGTGTTTTCTGTCAAATTCTACACAATTTCTGTCAAGTCGAAATTGAATTCGTATATATAGCTATTGAAGTCTGATTTTGGGAAAAAAGGATCCGTTGGAAATCTGTGTTTGTTAGGAATCCAAATCAAAAAGAATAAAGTGATTTGGAGTTTGGAGTCAAAATCTGTGATCGAAACACTAAACTGTGTACGTAATCAAAAAAAAATTTAAATTAAAAGACTACGTCAATTTACAATTACAAAGGATAAAAGTGTTGAACTCCAATATCAAAAGAAAAGCAAAAGAGGCAAGAGTAAAGTGAACGCATATTTTCTGTCAAAAGAATCGCATCTTGCGACATATTTGAGTTGTTCTTGAGTCTTTGATCTCTTCTTTGATCCCTAATACATTGCTTTCTACTCCATTAGATAATTGCGTAGTTGATTGCTTATTGCAACTACTCGGTTACCTAATATCCACATTTGTTTTGCAGCTAGTTGTCCTTGAGAGTATCTTTGGAAGCTTTATTCTTATTCTTGAGTCTTACTAACAATCGGCATTGTAGGAAATTTGAGTGCTTATTTGTGAGATTATTAGAGTGAATAAACACGAGTGTAAACACGTGAGGGAGTGCTAGGATTAGTGAAATTTTACGTGCTTTGCTAGTGTTGTGCTTTCAGGAACTACAGGATATCCGACGAAGTCTCTGGACAAAACATCAATCCGGTGTTAGCAGCTCTCGACTCACTCACAGTTGAACTAAGGGGAGTAGCAGCGGAGGTTAGAACGACTGCAAGTCGGTTACTGCGGGTTGAAGAGTCATAGGCTAAAGGTGTTGAGTTGCATAGGGTACCTACTTTTAACCAGGGGCATAGCTCTCACGGTTCGGTACCGAGAAAGGAGGACCCTTTTGGGGATGATGTTTCAGATGGTCAGCTCAAAGATACTGATGACGAGAGTGATGGATCTCCGAGGCAGGAGTACGTTCCACCCGTTGGTAGGCATAGGCGGGGGACTCCCAACGAGCGCCTTGCAGAACAAGAGCGTGGTGCTCCCAGACCTCCATCTCGAGGTCAACAAGGTCCGTTACCTGATACAGATGGTAACGAGGGTCGTGTACCAAGGGCTAGGCAGGGTGGTAGGCCGAATGAGCAAGTGGAGAATAGAGTTGATGCGAATCTCAGTAGCATCAAGATGAAAATTCCATCGTTTGATGGTGCAGATGACCCGGACGCGTATTTGGTATGGGAGAAAAAGGTCGATTCAATCATTTTCTGTCATAACTACTCAGAGGATAAGAAGGTGAAACTGGTAGCCGTCGAATTTAGTGGGTATGCTACTCATTGGATGGAGCAAACCATTAGGAATCGCACATTAAGGCGAGATGGGCCGCTTACATGGGAAGTAATGAAGGCATTCATGAGGGAGAGGTTTGTGCCTCCTTATTTTCACCAAGAGCTTCACAAGAGATTGCAGTCACTAACACAAGGAAGTAAGAGTGTTAGTGAGTACTACAACAAGATGGAAATTGCCTTAGCTAGAGTAGAAGCGGATGAAAGTGAAGACGCTAAGATGGCAAGGTTCTTCAACTGCTTGAATAGGGATATTGCCAACACATTGGAACTCCACCCTTATGATTCGTTGAGAGGAATGTTGCACTTAGCAACTAAAATAGAGAAGCAACGGAAGGAGAGGGTTCCGTACAGTAGAGCCCCAACAGCGCCGACAAGTACCAAGGTTAGTACTTGGTAGAAACCTTGGGAAAAGGATGTTAAGGGTCCGAATGCTACACCTAGGGTGTTACCTCATACCAAAGGTGAACCAGTACTAACTCTATTCCTAGACCGGCCGGTAGCAAGCCTTATACACCACCTACCGACCGACCACCTACCAAAGACATTGTTTGCTTTCAATGTAACGGGAGAGGCCATCGAAGAGCCGAATGTCCTAACAAACGAGTGTTCATCATAAGACCCAATGGAGATGAAGAATCAGATGAAGATAATCGGGGTTCAGACGGAGGGGATGATGAAGAGGACAATGATTCGGAGGAGGATTCTCTAAAGCCCGAGAGTCACTTGATGGTGGTGCATCGTAGCCTAAGCGCACAAGTGAAAGAAGAGGTTCTTGATGAAGAACAACGAGAAAACCTATTTCATACTCGCGGATTGGTTGATAAGAAAGGGTGTGCAATCATCATTGATAATGGGAGTTGCACTAACTGTGCGAGCTGGATGATGGTGCACAAGCTCGGGTGACAAACAATCAAACATCTACATCCGTACAACTTACAATGGATGACGGATGGGCTAGGGATCAAGGTGACTAGACAATTGCTAGTTAATTTCTCAATTGACAAGTACAAGGATGAGGTGTTGTGTGATGTAGTCCCAATGCAAGAGAGTCATATAATCCTTGGGAGGCCATGGCAGTATGATAGAGAGGCCATTCATGATGGCAAGCACAATCACTACAAGTTAGTCAAGAACGGACAGAAGTTTACATTGGCGCCTCTCACACCGGCCGAAGTACTGAAGGACCAGCATTGGCTTGCTAAGTCCCATGCTGAGTATGAGATAACAAAAGAAATTGAGAGAAAAAGAGAGGGTTTGAGAGTCGAAAGGAAAGAGGGAAATAGTGAGCCGAACAGCCCCCATGAAAAGAGTGAGCATGGGCAGAGAGTGTGAGAAAAACAGCTTCCATGAAAACATAGAGCATGGAAAGAGTGAAATTGAGAGTGTCAGAAAACATTCGCATGACAAAAGTAAGCATGCTGAGAGTGGCATTGAGAGGATAAAAGGAGAGACAAGTAAAAAGAATTCGAGAGTGTATGCCAAGGATAGCAAAGTGAGGAAAATATTGACTTCCAAGAAAGATTGTTTTGGCGCAAGTCGACCCCTACTTCTAATGCGTTTTCGCTCTTATTGTTTGAACTCTTCTAACTCTGACCCTTTTCAGTCTACTCCATTTAGTATCTCCTCTCTTTTGTAGGAATTCAAGGACGTATTACCCGAAGAGATGCCACCCGGATTACCACCAGTTCGCGGTATTGAGCATCGTATTGACTTCATTCCAGGCTCTGCCATCCCTCACCGACCAGCATATAGGAGTAACCCAGAGGAGACTATGGAGCTTCAGAGACAAGTTGATGACTTGCTCAGCAAGGGTTATGTGCGCGAAAGCCTATCTCCATGCGCAGTTCCTGTTATTCTTGTTCCTAAGAAAGACGGTTCCTGGCGCATGTGTGTTGACTGCCGAGCTGTCAACAAAATCACTGTAAAGTATCGCCATCCCATACCTCATTTAGATGACATGTTAGATGAGCTTAGTGGTAGTATAATTTTCTCTAAAATTGACTTGATGAGTGGTTACCACCAAATTCGTATGCATGAAGGGGATGAATGGAAAACTGCTTTTAAAACCAAGTATGGACTGTACGAGTGGATGGTTATGCCATTTGGGTTGACTAATGCACCTAGTACATTTATGAGGCTCATGAATCATGTTCTTAGGCATTTAATTGGTCGATTTGTTGTAGTATATTTTGATGATATTCTCATTTATAGCAAATCACTAGAGGAACATGTGTTGCATCTTAGAGAGGTATTTCTAATCCTTGAGAGCAGCATTTATATGCTAAGCCTAGTATGTACTCTTTTTCCATGGAATGTGTTGGATTCCTTGGTTTTATTGTGGGTATAGATGGTGTGCAGGTGGATGAGGAGAAGGTCCGTGCGGTCAAGGAATGACCTACTCCAAAAATAGCAAGCGACGTCCGTTCCTTCCACGGATTGGCCAGCTTCTGTCGTCGTTTCGTGAAAGATTTTAGTTCCTTAGTTGCCCCTCTTAATGAACTAACAAAGAAAAATATTGTTTTCAGGTGGGAGCAACCACAAGAAGATGCATTCAACTCACTCAAGGAGAGGTTGAGTTCGGCGCCGATTTTGGCTCTTCCGGATTTCAGCAAGGCCTTCGAGGTTGAATGTGATGCGAGTGGAGTGGGGATCGGTGTTGTACTTATGCAAGAGAAGTGCCCTATTGCTTACTTCAGCGAGAAGCTCAAGGATGCGCAGCTAAGATACCCCACCTACGACAAGGAGTTCTATGCATTGGTGCGTGCATTAGAGACTTGGCAGCATTACTTGATGCCAAGGGAATTCATCATTCACACCGATCACCTTAGCTTGAAGTATCTCAAAGGGCAAGGTAAGCTCAATCGCCGCCATGCTACATGGATGGAGTTTATTGAGTCTTTTTCTTATCATATTCAGTACAAGCAGGGTAAGGAGAATGTGGTAGCAGATGCTTTGTCGCAAAGGTACATACTGATCACTTCCCTTAGCGCTAAACTCCTTGGATTTTTGCACATTATTGACTTGTATCCACTTGATGCTGATTTTGGTACTATAGTTGCGCATGACTTGTCTATTGCTGGCTCTAAGTATTATTTGCATGATGGATACTTATTTAGGGAGAAACATTTATGTATTCCACAGTGTTCTTTGCGTGAATTACTGGTGCTTGAGTCCCACAGTGGTGGACTCATGGGTCACTTTGGTGTGACCAAAACTTTAGATATCTTGCATGATCATTTTAATTGGCCTCACATGAAATGTGATGTTGTGCGTCTTGTTGCTAGATGTCTGGTGTGCCGTAGGGCCAAGTCTAAGGTCGCTAACCATGGCGAATTTCTACCTTTGCCTGCGCCTTCCCACCCTTGGACTGATCTATCCATGGACTTTGTAGTCCGTTTACCCAAGTCTAAGAATGGGAAGGATAGTATTTTTGTTGTGGTTGATCGCTTTTCGAAGATGTCCCATTTTAATCCATGTTCAACAACTTATGATGCTACTCAAATTGCTGGTTTGTTCTTTACGGAAGTAGTTCGCTTACATGGTATCCCTTTGACTATTGTTAGTGATAGAGACACAAAATTTCTGAGTCATTTTTGGCGTGTCCTATGGAAAAAGATAGGTACTAAATTGTTATATTCTACCTCCTATCACCCTCAGACTGATGGACAAACTGAGGTAGTCAATCGTACTCTTGGATCATTACTGCGCACCTTAGTTCGTAAGCATGTTGGTACTTGGGTAGATCACCTGCCCTTTATTGAATTTGCTTACAACCGTGCTGTCCATTCTACTACTCACTATTCCCCATTTGAACTTGTGTATTTTTTTAATCCTAGAACTGTTTTGGATTTAACCCCTTTACCTTTAAGTGATGCCGTGAGTTTAGATGGAGAATAGAAAGCTGAGTTCGTGAAGAAACTCTATGCCAAGGCCAAGCAGAACATTGAGCGTATAAATGAGAAGGTTGCTCAGAAGCGCAATGAGGGATGGAAGCTAGTAGCTTTCAATGTTGGCGACTGGGTTTGGTTGTATATGCGCAAGGAGCGCTTCCCAGCTCAACGGCGTGGCAAGATCTCTCCTCGCGGTGATGGGCCATTCCAAATTGTGGAGAAGATCAACAATAACGCATACAAACTTGCGTTGCCTAGTGAGTATGGTGCAATTAGTTCCACATTTAATATTGCTGATCTCTCTTTCTATGATGTAGGGGATGATTATGGCGTGGATGATGCTGCTTTGGATTCGAGGACAAATCCTTCCGAAGGGGGAGGGGATGATGTGATCCCACGCATCTCCACTGTTCCTTTGCCACCTTCTGGACCAGTGACTCGAGCATGAGCCAAAAAGCTTCAAGATCAGTTGTCTATACTCCTTCACACAGAGCTGAAGCGCGAGGATGCAATAGAGGGAGTAGAATTGCGAGAGAGAGTCCCGCACATGGTTAATCTCCTTACCATTGCGCCAAGTGACGGTGATCCTTCAAGGAGTCAAACGGCCGCATAGATGGAGCATTTATGCCCATCCATTAAGTTTGACGTGTACTACTTTAGAATCGTTCGATCGACCAAGCACAAGATACTTCAAGATGTTAGCTTTCGTTTAGGACAAGTTTCAGCCCAATCGGATGGGTGGATTGAAAGTTATGACGGTCAACATTTTCATGCGCAGCATGGACGTAATTACGCCCATTATAGGCGTAATTACTCCAGAAACAGAAGCGCAAGGTGACGCTGCAAGATGCTCGACGTGATCACGCCGAGTACCGACACGATCACGCCGACGAGGACCAGTTTTCGGTCAAAATTGGAAACTTCCAATTTGTCTATCTTTAATTACTATTTTATGACTTAATTAAATTAGTTTTATTTGTTTCCTTAATTAATTAGTTAAATAATGGCAACAACCTTTGTTTCCATTTATTTAATTAATTAATTACTCAGTTTATTTAAATTAGCTAA
Source organism: Viola odorata (assembly GCA_963691705.1). Lineage (NCBI taxonomy): Eukaryota > Viridiplantae > Streptophyta > Magnoliopsida > Malpighiales > Violaceae > Viola > Viola odorata. The sequence continues at coordinate 44,212,854 of OY829545.1, read as the reverse complement.
TTAAGTCAATTACCTTATTTAGAACTCCTACTTCTATTCCTATTAGGGTTTGCTTGTCACCTTATATAAGGAGCCGCTTGGCCTCCTTAGAAAGTTGGCTTAATTTTGATAATCAGAATAACTGTTTCTTGCAACTTATGCCCATTGTTCATCCGTGAGCACTTGTTCCTTCTTGAGTCTTGCAATTCTCTAGTCTGTTTCAAGTAAAACTCAAATATTGCATCATTGTGTCGTTTGCCTTAGATTGATTCTCATACCGGAGTCTAGATTTAAGGATTCTACTCAAGATCCTCGATTGCTTGGTTTAGATTGCTTAACGCCTGGCTGTTAGGAGATTTAAACATCAAGAGAGTCATATTATTTTCGCAGATTGTAATCCTGTCTTGAACAAAGATCAAAAGGTACGTGCTACGCATCCTACGCAACTAGGATCGTATCATATGACCAAGCCGGAGAGGCAAGGAAGCTCCAAATCCATGACCTGGACGAGTTGAGGAACCAAGCGTATGACAATCAGCTAATCCTCAAAACCAAGATGGAAGAATACCACGACAAAAGAATTAAAGGAAAAATTGTCCACATAGGGGAGAGAGTTCTTCTTTAAAATTCAAAATTTAAATTATTTCTTGGAAAACTTAAAACTAAATGGGAAGGACCTTATACTGTTACTAACATTTACCCATATGGTGCAGTTGATATCAGGAATGAAAAGACAGGGATCGTGTTCAAGGTGAATGGACAACGATTGAAACCGTACCTCGAAGGACCTCCAACAGAAGTGGAAAGTCAGGTGGTAGAGAAACCACCCACCACATGGTGACCAAGATTGATCAAGAGTCAAGCCTAGGTAATAACTAAGGGCGCTACATGGGAGGCAACCCATGTCCTTTTTCTTTTCTTTCAATTTTCAATTTTTCTCTATTTTTTATTTATTTTTGTAAATAAATGTTGTTCTCATCAGATTTCATCTCGTGTGCAGTTCAATTACCCAAGTCGATAAATCTTGGCCAGGAGCTCATCTATAGCTCGACCAAGATTTATCCAAACAGACGTGACTAGAGCCACCTTAAGGGCGGACAACTGTCAAGCCGTATCAAGGAGAACGGACAAAAGCCAATTTTTGAAATCAAATTTCCAAAAGGAGATGAAATCATACTAAACCGCCATATCTAGCTTGATATCTATCAACTTAACTCCAACTCCAACTCTGCATCTTCCACAAAATTCTCCAACTCACTAAAAATTCACCATCATGGCCAAATTAAAAGCCAAAAATCCCAAGAAGGCTCTCATCACAAAATCATCTCCTTCAAAGAAAATTTCTCCCTCTCCAAAACCCTCTCAAACGAAAAGAAACCCTAAGAAAAAACCCTATCTCAGCTCCACCAAAACCAAATCACCATCTTCCATGGCTGATCAGTCCACCCCCACTTCCAAGATTGCCAAGAAAGATGCGTCGCCTCCTAGCACGGTGTTTTCAACACCACCAGAAGAGCCTCCGACCGCAAGAAATAGTGGCGGCCCCTCTACCAGAATTTGCATCGTCATTCCCACACCTATCATTCAACAAGAAAAACAAGAAACAGAGGATGGGGGTGATGAAGTGGAAGAAGAGGAGCACGAGATGGTAGAAGATTCTGCCAATGAAGTGGACGAAGAGGAACCAGAAGAGAAGGGAGAGGATGAACCGAAACCTAGATCGGAGATAGCCGACACAGTGTTGGTGAGTGAGACCGACTCCAAAGAGATTCCGTTGAGAAGGAAGAAGAAAAAGGTGGTCCCACTTAGTAAAGTGGAAGATAGGGGTGAAAAAACAGAGAGGAGAAGGGCTGGCAAAGCAATAGACAATCCAGCCTTCTAGGAAACCGCGAGGAGCCCCTAGAGCCCAACCTTCACCCATCTGAAGAACAAGATGGTCTAGCTCAATCAACCACCAAGGGAGCCAGATTTGGTCATGGAAACCCCAGCTTCCAAGCGAGGCTACAAGCAGGTGGCCCACAAAAAAGTGGGCAAGATCGGCCCTGGGTCAGAATCAGTGCCCAATCTAAAGACAGGAGAAGATTCTTACGAGGAAGAGTTAGAGAAGCAAGAGGTAGAGATGGAGAAGAAGGAGAAGGTGGCTATGGAGAAGAAGGTAGCCACAACATAAAAAAGGAAAGCATATGCCACGGTAGAGCAACCGACCCCACCAAAGAGGACAAAGGCCTCAGCAGCCAAATCCAGAGGTAAAAAGTACATTAATTTAGACCAACCAGAGGATTCTAATGATGAAGCAGCTCCAGTATTGACCAAGTCTATGACCAAGGCTGCTAAGGTACCACCACTTCACACCCTGAAGGGCTGGCTGAGGTTTGACACTTGATTTTTCTTTTCTTGATGCTATGGGTGCGGGGAATAGAACTAGACAATACATGTTTAATATTGGGTGGGAATCTTTCTTGCTACTTGATACTGCATTGTGCTTAGAATTCCATTCCTCTTTTTGGCTTGACCAAGATTTACTATATGCCAATGGTAGGGACTATCCCAATTTATCTGTTGCTGATGTGATTAATTTTAGGCTCTGTAATATTTCGTATCACCTTTCGATTGATCAGTTTAACCTGATGCTAGGGTTTGCAACCTCTGATAGCATATAATCCAGTGAATACTTGACTGCTTTGACTGAATACCGCACTAAATGGGATAAAACCATAGCTTATAGGGAACTTACTACAGATGACAAGATCAGTTTTGAAAAAAATGCTAAAGGCCACCATATTAGAGATCCTACCTTGAGGATTCTGCATAGGATTATGTCCATTAATCTAAGTGGAAAAACCAATGTTTCTAGAAATGCCTCAAAACTGGAAATTTTCTTGTTATGGTGTATGAAGCATGAGAAAAAAGTAAACCTAGGCAACTGGTTATTTAAGCAATTGCAGGCTTCTGAAGTCACATCTAAAATGATCCTAAGGACCTTGATTACGAGTCTAGCTGTGTCTTCTAGGGGTTTAATGAATGATTGAAAATTTGTCAGCAATTTAGGGACATGGAATTGGAATTGGTAGTGTCTTAGGATTTTGATTTTTCTGGTGCAGATTGTTGTGCAGGCACCTTGGATTTTGTTCCTTAGTTTTTTCCTACTTGCAGATTCTCAGGATTTTGATTTTTCAGGTGTGATGGCTCATAATATTTTCAGACCTGTCTTAGTTTTAGGATTCCAGTTGTTCTAGGAAAAGTTCAAAAAAAAACACAAGAAACCACCCAATCAAGTGCATATAACATTCTGTCCCTTTGATTTCCATCAACCACCAAATCTCCAGCACCCATCAGATCCGACCCACCAGACTCAAGTTTCTGGTCCCTAGTGTCATCATCTTGTACTTGTTGCAGCTCTGTTGCCAAAAATTGGACCAGCTCGGACTCATCCTCATCGAAAATCCACCCATAAGGGTTTGGAGTTGGTAGTGTCTCAGGATTTTGATTTTTCTGGTGCAGATTGTTGTACAGGCACCTTGAATTTTGTTCCTTAGTATTTCAGATTCTCAGGATTTTGATTTTTTAGGTACTTGTAGCTGTGATGGTGGTGCCAAAATTTGATCCGTCGTCCATACAGTTAAAAATAAATGAGTACAACTCAACACTATGCATGAAATTGGCTTGTAGATAGTGGAAAATGGATCGTTTCATAGGGAATAAAAGTGAATCTGAATTAGCTGAATAAACCAGGTGTAAAACAGTACTAACAAAAAGATAAGTTTTTATATAAGACTTAGAAAATGAAGTAGAACAAAAATTCAATTCAAGACCGATAAGTAAAGAATCAGTGAAACAAACAAAGATTAGAGAAACTCTCAGTGAAGACATAGACAAGGTTCTGATATCATTAAATTGATCATTGATACAAAGATAATCGTTTCTAGAATTCATAGAACTCCTATAGGATCCAATGCCTTATGAGGAATACTAACCCTTCTACCAACCCTAAAAACCGCTTATAGGATTTAGCTAGAATGGTTGATATCCCTTAAGGAATGACTGTTCTTGGGTAAGATCTAAGAAGCTTAAACCTTTAACCCAAGTTCCTTAATCCTTAAAATTAAGTAAACCCTTGTTCTTGTCTACTTACTTGATTTACATGTGATTACAGACGCACTACTTAAGTTGATTGTAGTTATTTAGGATTAACCTAGATTGGCCAGATCAATATTCAATCCATAAATAAAAATATAGATTCAATGAAGGATTAAAGAAATATGAAATAGAAATTAATAAGCACGTTTAGATCTCACAAAAGAACAAAATCAAAACCTTTATTAACTTCACCAAGAATTGAAAACTTAGCTACTCATAATAAACATAATAAAATCTGAAATTGAAATTGCATAAAAACTATAAAGAAATCTATTTTGCTCCTCTAAAAATGAGACTCTATAATCACCTACCTAAACGTGTTTTTTTTAAAAAATCCGAATCAGGAAAAGAAAAGGAAGAAGCTCTCGACCGCCACTAATCTCGTCTATCTCTCTACGTCCTCGATTCTTGATTCTAGGGAAAGAGAAAGGATGATCCTTATCAATTAGATTTCCTCTCATCACATCTTAGAATCTCTTCTTGTAATTAGGCATTCAGTCAATCTCTTCTTCTGTCTTTGCTTCTATCACCTATGTGATACGAGCATGACCCGTGCCCGCGCGCATCACATGTGAAAGGCCTCCCGCCTGGCCTATCTTCCTCACACGGACCTCATGAGTTGGTCAGCCAAACCATGATGCGGGCCGCGCCAAAACCCTAGCTCGCCATGAGCATCTCCGCCTAGCCCATGAGCTTCCATGCCTAGCCCTCACAACACATGAGTACCACCACCTACCTCTATGAGCTCGTCCGTCTAGGCCAAGCGGGCCGTCTAGACCAAGTCGTTCGACTAGGCCAAGCAGTGCGCCTAAGCCCACCTTTAAGCACGCCAAGGCCAAGCGTCCAAGACCCAATGTTAAGGGTATTTTGGGGGTTTTCCTATGTAATAAGTTACTAGTATAAATAATGAGTGATAGACTCATTTTAGACTTGTCTTTGATATGAGTGATATTCATCATAAGATAGGAGTAGTGATTAAAGGTTCTTAAAACCATCTATCCTTCTAATCCAAGAACAAACGTGTTGTCTATCCTTGTTGGTGCAAGGGTCGTCTTGGGTAGAGATCCTTATAGTTTTTCATAGTATGGTTTCCTTAACTAGTTGTAAGGAGGGTTTACTCCAACTTCAAGTTAAATACAAGAATTCATCATTTCCACTTCTATCAATCCTCCATTCATCCGCTGCCTTATTACTCCATAATCCATACTAAATGTCCATCATCCATCCATAAATGTGCGCCTACCAACCTCTCACCGAGGATTAGATCCTTGCACCATTCATCTCACGACTTCAAGCTCCTTGTGGAACTGAGACCATGCCATGTGGTAGCGAAGCTACAGGCTGTCCTCTTAGTTGGTATGAATTTTTCTCTACTTTTTCAGCCATATTTTTCTCGTTCCTTGGTTTAATATTGTTTTCCTGTGTCTTGTGCATCTTTTGAGTCATTTTTGAAGGTTTCTCCCTAAGGAAACCCTTGCAAAATCATTTTTTCTCAAAGGTGTTCAAAACTATTTTTGTTGTCTATTTTCACGTCATCTTCCTCCTAGCGTAAGTTGCGTTTTATATCTTCTTTTTTCTTGTTTCTTGAGTCTAACTTGTAGTAATTTTTATCTAGTTTCTTATGGTATAAATTTTAGTTCTTAATTCCACCATTTTCCCTATCAAATGGTCGAAATTCAGAGATAGTGTTCTTGGTGTTCTTATTGTTGTTATTGAGTCTTCAAGTGTGTTCTTGTCCAAGTTTGTGTTTGATCCGATTTTATCTTATTTCTGCTGTCTAAGTTGTGTTTAAACATTGTTTATTGAGTCAAAGATCAGAACAAACCCCACCTCTTAGACCCTTTTCCTTAAAATCCTCACCTAACAAGCTCACTTCTCCAAAATTTGCCATTTTGCTGATAGGCAAAAGACTTCCTCCAAAAGTAGCCTGCACCTTTCCACTTTGAGCAAAGAGACCAACTGGTTTCAAACTCCCTTTTCCCTCCAAAAGACACTTAAAAAGATACTCAATTGAGTCATCACTTGCCACATCACTTGCCACCACATCACTTGCCACCTCATCACTTGCCACCTCACCTCTTGAGATAAAATACTTGTCATACACTTTAATTTAAACTACTTGTCATACAACACAACTTAAGTGTGTGGAGTAGCATTGTTAAAGGGTGAGCCTTTCATGTTTCCTATTTTCCTCCTTCCCTTCCATGAGTTTGTTGTCTGTTGTAATGTCTGTCCCGCTTTTATATGTTCCCTTGCCCAAAAAATTCTGAAATTTTGTGTCACCAAACTTCATTCTGTGCTTAACATTTTCATTTTTGAGTCAATAGGAAATTCTGAAGATATCTTATCTATTTTGGCTAAAAACGAACGGTGCGCAGATTTCAACCGGGAATGTCATGTCTGTGTTCGTATGTGTTTTCTGTGTCTTGCATTCGGTTTCTCATTTTCTTTCCTTCATAAAAGTTGTAGATATTTGTCTTAGGGGTGTTTATACTTAATTTTGTAAAGTAATTCCATCATTTCCTCTACTTTGTGTGTCATCTCCAAGAGTTGCGCAAACTGTCCAATATTTCCAGCCAAACTGCTTGGGTTTTTCTTGTGTTGTTGCTTGTATCAAATCATTGGGGGGATCCTTGTGATTGAACTTGCGATTACTACCTGGAACATAACCCAGACCAGGTTCAATTTAATGAATTTGGAAGTGTGAGCGCAATGCAGAGGAGGGCAAACACCCGAGCGAAACATATGAGGGAGTGTTTCTTTTCACTAACCTATATGTATATATATAGGTTGTTCTTTTTGTAGGTGCCTTTCAACATGTCTCATGCCCATGTTCCTAGTTATTATGAGGATTGTTATGACTCTTATGGGACTGATGCAATATTATTTCTGAATTCTCGGCTGGTATTTGGTCATCATGCACCATTTCGGCACAATTCGCGCTCCTATGGTACACCCTCTCCATCTCTTGATCATCATTCTTTTGGGTATGGTGCAAATGTGGATTGTAGATTAGATGGTCACCGTGTATCTAGTTATGAGGGGTATGCCTCTTGTGAGGGTAGTGTGGATGATTATCATGAACATGGAACTAGTATATATGAGCCTAAGGTGCACCCTCCACACAATGATGGTTATGATACTAGAGCGGATAGAGAGTATCTTCCTATGGGCCAAAGGGATTACTACACCAAGGCTCCCTATTCTCCAAGTGATAACAATTGGATTGCTCCTGACGGCAATATTGTAGCTACGACATCTATCCTTGACGAGTTTCTATACGCTTCCCTGAAAAACCAACCTATCGCCCGGGCCGGCGGACGTTCCTAGGATGGTCGACTTCAGCGGGGGGGATCTCATGCATCTTTACGCGCACGGCGTCATCCCATCCTAGGGAAACGGAGAGGATGCCGCTCCTGATAGGCCTTACGTGATTATCGCCCGCGATGGCTTACCTATTATCGCCGGAAGCGATGACTTCGGACGATGCTTATCGCTGCACCCTTATCGCTGTCAGGTATCGCCAACTTCGGCCTATAAATACCTCCATCTTTCCAAACAGAAGGTGAGATCGAGATCATCTTAGAGAACCTCTACCATTCTGAAAACCCGAACTGACTTAAGCATCGGAGTGTCTACGCCGGAGTCCCCCTCCGGCGCTTTGTAGGTACCTCCGACGCCGATCGCTTCCCCTCCGACTAGCTGTAGCAACCGTTTCCGACCCGAAGAGATCTCGGATCTTATCAAATGGTGCTTTCATTGAGAGCTTTGGTGTATTAAGTGAGCGTCCTTAATAGCCAAGCTCTGTTTAGTTGGGAGATCGGAACGGTTATGACAGCCAGATCGGAGCCAGACCGGTCTACATTTTCCAATATTCCTTTCTCAACTCGCAGGCGGTTATTTCCTTTTGCTACTGCTGACCTCTCTATGACGACACAATCGACTATCTCGGGACCTCTGGACCTCTCGGTCGGGATCGCCGGAGGATCTATCTCCTCACAGACGGTCATTTCTTCATCACAGACGGTGGGATCTGATCTTTATACTCCTCTTTTGGAAGAATCTGTGCTTAACAATGAAAATCCCTTTGCTATGGAAATAGCGGCCCTTCGTGCCCGCTTGGAATATTTGACTGAAATGGCCACTAGAGTCACGCCTGGTGCTTCTGGATCTAGCGTTCCTCCTCGCGTCATGTTCACACCATCTATTGTTGCTGATCGACCTTTGCCCCCGTTGTTTCCAGAGAACCCCCAAGTGCCTTTATCCGCAGGAAATCCCCCGGTTGGTCACGTACAGCTCACTCAAGGAGGAGTAGAGGCTTATGTACCACAAATGCCGCAAAGACTTCTTCTGCAGGAAGACAGGCAGCTTGAGGCGTTGAGGAACCGTTGGGCCGGACGGAGGGAAGGAACAAATAGGAGTTTATCTCCCGTATACAGTGAAAGATCCAGTAGCAGAAGATATCGAAGTCGTTCTCCCAGGAGTCGCAGTCGGTCTCCCAGGCGACATCATATACCTGAACCAAGGGAAGGAGGGCGACAAGGAGACATATCTCCCCCACGTCATGCGCGTGAGATTCTTGATGATACCTCAGGTCACCCTTTCAGTCGTCATATAAGACGTCACAGGGTCAGCAGGCGAGTGAAGCTTCCCGCTGATACTTATGATGGTACTAAAGATCCTATTTCGCACATCAACAAAGTGAAGGATTTTGTCCAGTTTCAAACCCACAGTGATGCGGCTTTATGTCAGATATTTGTTATGACCTTATCGGGAGTTGCTCGTCTTTGGTTTGAAGGTCTTCCTGGCGGATCCATTAGTAACTTCGCACAGTTGGAATCCAAATTTCGGAGCAGATTTAGTACAGCAATCCCAATTCGGAAATCTGCCGCAGCGTTATTTGACATACAGCGGAAGCCCCAAGAGACATTGAAAGAATTCCTCAGTCGATTCGATCTGGAAATGTCATTAACGCCGGGCGTTACCGTTGATTTCGCCATAGAAGCTCTGAAAAGAAACTGCCATTATGGAAAACTGAAAGATGCATTGATGGTGGATCCTCCAATATCCTTGGACGCACTAAGACTTAAAGCCCATAATTATGCGAAAATGGAAGAAGAAGAAAATAGAAATAGAACATTTAATATGCCGCCTGGGGCACCTCACATCCCTGCCGCTCCCGCAAATCCTCTGGTTGACGATCATTACACTGATGATTACGCTCGACGGAAAGATTACATCCCAAAGACCTACGATAAGCAAAAAGGAAATTCCTCGAAAGGAAAACAAGGTAGTTCCCCTCATCAGCGTCAAGGGAACGCTAACAAAAATCGGGCGTATGATCCGGATTTTCCCTCCTTGAATGTACCAAGAGCGGAGATCTTGGCGATAGCGGAACAGCGAGATCTTCCTATCCGTTATCCTGCACCCACGAAACCTGGAGTGCTTTTAGGCAGAAGAGAAAACGCTTACTGTAAATTCCATAAAGCCAGAGGACATTCCACAGAGGCTTGCAGAGAATTAAAGTGGGCGATAGAACGCTTGGTGGAGGAAGGATATCTGGGAGAATTTGCGACTCAAGTAAGGGAAGATGCCCGAAACAATCCGATAAGAAGAGCGGCAGACGAACGACCAAGGCCCCCTCCAGTCCCGCAGCCGGATAGCGCTCCCAAAGGAAAGGGTGTGGAAACCTTCGCGATAGATGGCGACGACATCCCCATAATCAATATCATAGCGGGAGGGATCCCCTACGCAGATGAATCAGAACAGTCGATGGTGGCGAAAGGGGAAAAGCGTAAGCGAGATGGCATGACAAAGAAAGGTGGAGCGATAGACATACTTGACCGCATGATCTTATCCTTTTCAGAAGAGGATGAAAAAGGCGTTATCTACCCCCATAATGACGCCTTGGTAGTCACACCTGTCATCGCCAGTCATGGTATAAGAAGGACTCTTGTGGACAACGGGAGTGCCGTGAACCTTTTTTCGCTGGAAGCTTACAACCTCATGAAACGCCCCCACGATGAGTTAACACCTAGTAAGAGACCCATAGTCGGAGTGGATGGGACCCCTATCCCTGTTACGGGAGTAATCACCTTACCCGTGTACTTCCGAGAAGACACTTACAAACGGTCAGAGAATTTGTTGTTCCTTGTTGTGGATCTGAATCTGCCCTATAACGTCATACTCGGACGGCCTTTCCTCAATCGCTTTGGAGCGGCGATATCACAAAAACATCTAAAGATGAAATACCCCTCCTGGGACGGGGTGGTATCGATAAAAGGTGATCAGAAACTGGCGGCAGAATGCTATTCGCTCATGACCCAGACAAGCTGCGATAGATACGTGTGTATAGCGGCAGACCCCTACGAGCAGGGTGATGAAAAGCGCACTCAACCCCTTGACAAGATGGTACCCGTATCAGTGATAGGCAAAGAGGGAGCTAGCTTCCTGGTCAGCGATAAGCTCAGCCCAGCGGAAAATCTTCAACTGGCACGGCTGTTGAACAAATGCCAAGGAAATTTCGCATGGAAGCCCGCCGATATGCCAGGTATATCACGAGAAATAGCCGAGCACAGGCTTAACGCTGACCCTGATGTCAAGCCAGTTCAGCAAAAACGACGGGCGTTCTCCACCGAAAAAGCGTCGGCTGTGGAAAAGGAGGTTGTAAAGCTCCTTGACGCGGGTTTCATTCGCGAAGTACAGTATCCCACTTGGTTAGCCAACCCGGTTCTTGTTCCTAAACCCAATGGAGACTGGCGTATGTGCATTGACTTCACCGACTTGAACGACGCTTGTCCTAAGGATTGCTACCCGCTTCCTCGCATAGATCAGTTGGTTGATCAAACCGCTGGATACGCGTATCTAAGCTCATTGGACGCCAATTTCGGATATCATCAAATCCCTATGGCCCTAGAGGATGAGGAGAAGACCGCCTTCCTTACTCCTAAAGCCACGTATTGCTACACAGCGATGCCATTTGGACTAAAGAACGCGGGGGCCACGTTTCAGCGAATGGCAAATAAGATTTTTGAGGAACAAATAGGGAGAAATGTGGAAGCATATGTTGACGACATACTGGTGAAGAGTGCGAATTTTCATGATCACCTGCAGGATCTAAAGGAAGTTTTTGATGTAATGAAAAGGTATCGCATGAAGCTAAACCCCCGGAAGTGCATGTTTGCATACCAGACGGGTAAGTTCTTGGGCTACGTAGTTAGCCAGAAAGGTATCCAGCCTAATCCTTCCAAGGTTAAAGCTATACATGATATGATATCGCCGAGAACCGTTAAGGAAGTGCAAAGGCTAACGGGGCGCGTTATCGCTCTGGGACGATTCGTCTCTAAGCAAGGAGAAAAGTGCCTCCCTTTTTTCAAAGTCATACGACGGAAAGCCACGTTTGGGTGGACCCCAGAATGTGAGCAAGCATTTGTGGACTTAAAAGACTATTTATCATCTGATTTATTATTGACAAGGCCCGAGTCCGGCGATACCCTATACTTATACTTGAGCGCGGCGGACGAAGTGGTCAGCGCCGTCCTTGTTCGTGACGATAACCACACTCATCGCCCAGTTTACTTCGTGAGTCATGTCTTAAAGGACGCGGAACTGCGATATGCTCGTATTGAGAAAATAGCGTTCGCCCTTATACAAGCCGCCCGCAAGATGGACCGATACTTCCAGTCTTATCCCATCGTTGTACTTACAGACCAACCCTTGAAGAGGATATTTCGAAAGCCTGAATCTTCAGGAAGAATGCTGATCTGGGCCCTAGAACTCGAACAATATGGTTTGAGGTACCAGTCCCGGCCATCCGTAAAGGCTCAGGTCCTTGCTGATTTTATAGCAGAGTGTACTTTCACAGAGGACCCTTTGAGTGGTGTACCTGAAGCGGAATGGAACGATATGGATCTCCCATTCCCGGAAACATATACAGATCTTTGGATCGTTCATGTGGACGGAGCCAAAAACCAAGAACTGGCGGGGGCCGGAGTCTTCATAAACGGGCCGCACGATATGCATATACGGTATGCTATTCGAATCTTGCAGCCTTTGTCCAATAACGCAGCTGAATATGAGGCGTTGCTAGCTGGAATCAGAATAGGAAGAGAGTTTTCTTCAAAGGGAAGGCACGATACCGGCCAAACAGGAGATCTGCGTCTAAAAATTTGTGGAGACTCCAAACTGATAATTGACCAGGTCTCAGGACACTCTCAGGCTCGAGAACCTATTATGGTGCAATACCTCTCTAAGGTAACGCGAGAACTAGTGGAAATAAAGAAAGAGGGCATGCAAGTCAGCTTCGAGCACGTTCCCCGAGAGGAAAACGCTGAAGCCGATTACCTTGCCAAGCTGGCCGCGAATCCTGAAGCATCTATACCTAAAGATGTGTATTATCGTGAGCTATCGGTGCCGTCCTTCATGGAGGAACAAGCCTCTTTGTGTGTGAATGAGCTCGAGAATGATTGGCGGATGCCAGTAATAAAATACCTGATGCACGAAGAGCTGCCTGACGGTAACGCTGAAAAGATGAAAGTATTAAGACAGGCTGCTCGTTGCACGTACTATAACGGGGATCTAATTCGAAGATGTTTTTCTCACCCCGGCGCCAAATGTATAACCGAACAAGAGGGCCTTCACACCTTACGCGAAATCCACGAAGGGATATGCGGAATGCACGCGTCAGGCGGCACCATGGCGGCACAAGTTTTCAGATCAGGATTCTACTGGCCCACCATACGAAGGGATTGCCACAATTATGTACAAGCATGCCCCAAATGTCAGGAATTTGCTAAAATTCCTCGACGTCCGGCCACGGAAATATCGGAAATCATCGCCCCTTGCCCTTTTGCCAAATGGGGGATTGACATCCTGGGTCCATTTCCAAACGCAAGGTCCCAACTGAAATTTGTGATAGTGGCTGTGGACTATTTTACAAAGTGGGCGGAAGCTGAAGCGGTTGCCACAATCACGGCAGAAAAAACATGGCGTTTTTTCAAACATCAAGTTATCATGAGATTCGGGGTGCCTCGTATCCTTGTCAGCGATAACGGGACCCAGTTCACCAGCCAATTCTTCAAAGACCAATGTTCAGAATTCGGGATTGAGCAGAGATTCTCTTCCGTGGCTCACCCACAAACCAACGGACAGGCAGAGGTAACTAATAGGAGCATCCTCAGCGGTATTAAGAAAAACATAGAGGGGTCTAAGAAGAAGTGGGCTGATGAATTGCCATACGTGATGTGGGCATACCGCATGACCGAAAAAGTTAGCACTGGAGAAACGCCTTTCGCGTTGGCTTTTGGAACTGAAGCCGTTACGCCAGTGGAAATTGGGCCCATGAGCCTACGGGTGGCTCACTTTCGTGAGGAACGAAATGAGGAACGGTTACGTGCTAACCTGGACGCGTTACCAGAGGTTCGAGAAGAAGTCCTACTGAAAACGCAACACTACAAGAGAAAAATGGCCCGTTATCATAACAGGCAGGTCAAAGAGCGATTGTTGAAAAACGGTGACCTGGTGCTCCGAGACAGGCGAGCAACCGGACAACGTATGGGAAAGCTTAGTCCTAACTGGGAAGGACCGTATCGCGTAACCCACGTTGTCGGAAGAGGGGCCTATCGCCTGGAGACACTTGACGGTACGCCCTTATCCAACTCCTGGAATATCGCTTGTTTGAAGTTATATTATCCTAGAGTTTAATTTTATCTGCACTATTTGGATTATAACGACCCTAACCGTGGCTAACGCTCAATAGGAGAGTTTTCGTGGGTTTGTGGTTGCTTTTGTGCAGATAAAAAGGGGGGTACCCTGGGAGTGAAAAGTCCTACCCTTGTGATGGTCGGTCTTGATCAGATGGCCCACTAAGTGAGGGCACGACCCCAGTGTATCCTTGATTAGCGTCGGATTGAAAGATCCTTGACGCCCCCGGGGGTGAAAAGTCCTATCCTTGTGATGACCGATCTTGATCAGATGGCTCACTAAGTGAGGGCACTGCCCGGTATCTTTGGGAGTGAAAAGTTCTTTAATGATAACCGATCTCGTGGAGACGGTACATCAAAACAAGACACGCCCCAAAGAGTTAGAAACTCTGTTTAGAAACAAGAATCCTATCTTAACGGTCGGGCTGGTGCAGCTAAACCGTTAAGTAAGGACACGGTTCTAAACGAGAGGACAACGCCTATAAAAGTGAAAATTCCCTAGCCTTGTGATAAGCCGTCCAGATCCGACAGCTCACGAGATGAGGCACTTAGAAAGGCCGAACGAGAGATAAGGGAAACGTGAAGGATCGCGTAATTCCAGCTAGTAACCGGATGAGTAATCCCTGGCGAAGTATAGAGCCGAGGGACAACGCGATTCGAAACGGGTTCCGTGATAAAGCCCAATGACGGCAGCAAACAGGCTCCTACGGGTAATCACCGTCTCTCAAATTTCATTTTGTTATTGACGATCTACAATTAGAAATGTGCAGAATACTTCTGAGCAGCGGAAGGAGCGGTGGTCCTGATACCGATAGGCTTATCGAAAGGCCAAACTGACATAGATCTTGGTCATCTTGGTATAAATACCAAGGATCTGCTCAAGAAAGTAAACGCACCGTGAGGATAAGGCAACCTCAGTGACGAGAGAAGTCTCGCGATGAGAAAAATAAAAGAGGAACACCGATAAAGGGATTGTCTAGAAATATTAAAGGCATCTCAAAGATTTACAAAGATTCACTGTTCAAAATATTTATGCTGCAAAGGCAAAAGACAAAAGCCAAGCGATATTTGATCGCTGGAGGGAACGGCAAAATATCGCGACACATCAGCTCTCGGGGTCTTTTCGTTTCCAGCCCGCTGCCTTGGCTTGGCGATAGCCTGCCTCGTTGATATGGGCAGAACTTTGTAGAAAGGCTTTCGCGACATCTTCGCCCTTGTACGCATCCACCCCATGAATTTCTTCGAAACACTTAACTAGAACACGGGCGGTCTGTTCAGCATGCCACCAGCCCATATCGACTGACTCTTCTGCCAAAGCTGCCTTCTCCTTTTCTAAAGAGGACTTCTCACTCTCCAAAGCAGTCACTTTGGCCTATTCCTCTGACAAAGCCGTTTCCAAAGCGGAATGCTGTTTCTGTAACTCGTGGTGAGCCAGCAGTATCTTGGAACGATCTGCCAACACCTTTTTCTTTTCATCTTGCTCCTTGGACAGCTCCGCCGAAACAGAACGGAGGGAAACAGTCCGATGCTTCATCTCCTCCGCCCAGTAGTGAAACTTCATCATATTGGAGAAAAGGCTAGCACGGAAAGAGTTCACTTGGTCATCTTCCGCCAGGGAAAGGAAAGCTTCCCGTTCTGTAGATGAGGCCAGAATGTGAGAAGCCAGCAGCGCAGAAACCTCATCTGAACCATCGCCCCCGATGGCTGCCAAACCACGGGTACGGAAGTAGAACAACTCAACCTGATGGGTCACTTCGCCGAGCCCGTTCAATGGACAAAGGTCCGCCGCAAAATTGAAAGAGGTTCCGGCTTCATTATAGCGTTGCCGCCAAGGAACGCTAGAGGGAACGAAAGCCAGAGGACCAGGGGCGCGAACCTGTGAAGAAGAACTGCCCGGGGGCAGGAAGGTACCATGAGGCTGATAGCCCGAAAGGTCCTGCAAGACGTCTTGATAGCCTAAAGAAGAGGAATAATGATGCACAGGCCCACCGAAGGAACTGGGCGAAGCACCAAAGGGGTCCGCACCTCCTAGGTCCCCCAAAACTTCCGCGGAATGTCCACCCGGAGGAACCACTGCGGAATTAGGAACGTTAACGGAACCACCTTCCCCCGCGATGTTAGAGGAGGGTATGTTCTCATCCTCGCCTTCTATCCGGGCCCTCTTCGCGGAACCCCTCAGCACATAAGTGAGATTCATATCGCCTGAAGGAGCGGAAGCAGTAATTACAACGGCCTCCTGCAAGGAGTACGAATTGAGAAAAAGGAAAATAGATCAAATGACGAAAGATATTGAGGCACAACACGCTTACGGTAGCAGTGTTGAGGGAAGGTAGTGCCTCAGAAGAACCCGCAGCGTCGGGAGAAGGAGTAAGAGTGGCGATACTCCGTGTTCTTTTCTTCTTTTTTCCTCTGGCAATGGCCTTAGGAGCCTGAGAAGACGAGGGAGCAGCAATGGTCACGATGGGAACACCTTCAGGGATGTCGGTATCCCCTTCGCCAACTGAGGAGGAGGATACTTGAGCGAGATTCGCGGAAGTAGCCGGAAGCTCAGAAGGATTATCAGTGGCCTCTGAATCGAGCTTTTCCCTTTCTTCTCTTTTATGAGCTCTCCTTAAGCGTCTTCTTACGCTTTCCGGTTTATAATCAGGATCCGTCGCTGCAAAATCACAAAATAACGTCAGCGTTAGTATCAGTGATGAAAGGGAAAGGTAGCGCGATACTCACGTCTAACGCACTCCTGAATGGCCATTCGGCAGGCCGTGAGTCGAATATGAACGCTGATCTCTAGTTGGAGTAAGGTGTTTAACCATCCTTGTTCACGAGCGGGAAGGGTCCCTGGTCGACTCCAAATGCCATCCTGGACGTCCTGGTTGAACCCAGAACGCCACTCGGGACCAGGAGCGTCAGGAAAATTTATCAGAAAAAACTCCTTTTTCCAAGCCTCAATAGAAGACTCAATATGGAGCAACTTCCAAGTAAAAGACTTGAGAGAATCATCGTCAAAACGAGGCGATATGGTTATCACACCCCGGCACTTCATCAATTTAAAAAGGGATCTAAGCAGCAAAAGAGAAGGGGAAGTGATCCCCTTATATCTACAGAGTTCCAAAAAAGCATAAACACAGCAATATGCATTTGGGGCTAACTGGGCAGGATTGAAATTGCCAGCAATAAGCAAACCCTTGACAAAAGAATCGATAGGGAGCCGGAAACCATAGCGAAACATCTGGGCATATAACACCCTTTGATTGCCGGTCAGAACGCTGTTTAAACGAACTGACCTAGGGGCAACAACAACTTGGCAACCGTCAGGAATAACGGCACCGTGAGTAGCCAAATGCTCCTGGAGAATGGCCTCCGTGGTAATAACACTGACCGTGGTATCCATTTTCTTCTCATCAATGGATTTTGACTCAGAACGACGAGTCTTTGCCATGGCAGGACTAAGGAAATAGAAATAAAGAAGACGAGGGAAAGGAAGGGAAGTACCTTTGAAAGGAAAGAACTTTGAAAGCCTTGAATGGAGGTGAGAAGGGCAAGACGGCCGAGAGATAATATGAAAAAGTGGAGTGAAAAAGAAAAGGGAAGAAATAAAGAGGGTTTATAACCCTAGTAATTAAAAGGAAACGACGGATGCTGCAGTCGTTGTGTCGAAGTGGCATGAGGGATAAGACTCAAGCAATGAGTACGACTCTAGAAGAAGCGCGACAAGCGCTTCGATCTTGTTAAAATTTCTAAACACGCTAAGGTGGAGAGGCAGAAGAAACGAACACGTGTGTCTGCACCATCATGACTTTTCCCGCGCACCGACGGAAGGGTCGCGAGCATTAAATGCTCTGGAAAGTAGATGTGACTTTTTGATAAAAAGCAAAAGCGATATCACAAGAAAGGAAATGATACAAATCGGCGTTGAATAAAAGAACAGTTCTCAAGACAGTACAAGAGAGCGAAATAAAATAAGATATCGCCCGAAGAGCAAGGTACCGATATCGCCTCGAGATAGGACGTTATTACAAGACATGGAAAACAAATAGCAATGTTCTTCAATGGATCAATTAAGAGTCATCGCATGCCTCATCATTCCCTTGCTTTTCCCCAGAAGAAGGAAAACCCCTTTCGCCTTCACTAAGATCTTTAATTTTTTGGGAAGCGTAATCGGCCAACATGGATGAATCGACGGCGCCTCAGATATGGAGATCCACAAATCCTGTGATACAAACCTCAATGGTCTTACTCTTCCACCAAGCTATCCTCGAAGGAACTTTGGCCAAATCGGCATCACGAGATGACAACTCTTCCCGAAGGAATACGTTCTTTTTATCAGCCACCACCAGTTCCGCCTCCATTAGCTCTGCTCTCGCTTTCCCCTTCGACTTCTCCCGAGAAAGTTCAGCGCGACAATCCTCCAACTCCGCCCGAGTTCGTTCTTGCAACTGCGATAGCTCCTTCGCCTTCGCCAAGGCCGCGTCTAATTGATCCTGCAAATCCGAAGAGGGTCGAGTTTTGTTACGCTGGTCTTCAAGAAAATAATGAAATTTCCGAAAGCTTGCCAGCATGTCGTTCATAAGGTGTGACTATCGTGTCTCGGGAGCATGCTGTAAAAACTCTTCCCTGTCCTTGGAAGAAGTAAACATCTGTCCCACTAGGGGACCCACGGGCTCTTCTCGCGATAACGGATCCGATATTCCTAAGGCACGAAGCCCGTCAGTGCCGAAAGAGGACAAATCCAGCTGATATCCAGTGGGGCCCTGGGACCTCTGAGGAGAAAGGTTGGCGATATAAGGAGGGGAACAACTTTTTGCGCAATCACCAACGCTCGAAATTGAAGACAGAAACAAAAGAGGAGGCTTCCGTGGGAGAAGGTCAGGAGGAACGCTTAAATTCGAAACCGGTAGGGTTGCCTCTGGGATAAAAGAACCTATCGGGGAAGCAGGATGGCCCGATGACAAAGGAGAGGTCGCGGCTGCCGAGGTCTCATTGTTTTCGATAAGAACGGCGGAAGGTACCCTGATAGCTTTGATATTTTTTACCACTTGCGAAGTACTCGCGACATGAGAAGCGTTAATATTCTCGGGGGGGACCGCGTTAACTCCCTTCAACGGGGGAACTGGGGGTTAGTTTTCTCTGTGCGAACCTTCTTTACGAGACGCTCCGTCTCTTCTGCAATTTCTTCGCTATCGTCCTCAGCCGATTCCGCCGTGTCATCATTCCTCCGCGACCTAAGCTTCATCCTTTGAGCCATAGTAGCATGACGTAATTCAGGACCAGTGTCCATGCTCTCGCTATCGCTGTCGATTTTCTCAAACACAGGATCGCCTTGAGCTACCCTCTTGCCACGGGACGGAAGCCAATTTTCAAGGAAACAAGAAGGTCGAGTGGAGGCTCTGCGAGTTGTGACGGTTTTAGTCCTTTCCCTTCCAGGAGGAATGGGTGGGCGGCGGGAATTTTCAGGCGGAGGAGAAGGAGGCAGCGACTAGAGAGGTGTTACGTTCAAAGGGGCGTCACTTTCCCCAGAAGAACTACTCTCAGCGTTACCTGCCAACAAAACATATTAGCAAATTAAGAAGATTGAAGCGATAAAGAAGAAAAAGGAAACTCACCCACAACGCACTCTGACAAGGGCCTGAACCGAGCAAACTCCCGAATATGGAAAGACCCTTCTATTTCTAACAAGGCGCTAACGTTGGAAACATCCTGGCTTGACAGCGCTTCCGGTCTTTTCCAAACACCACTATTGATTTTTCGATTGAAACCCCCGCGCCAGAGTCGTGACGGCAAACGGAGGGTGAAAAAGCCAGACTTCCAGTCACCTACGTGTTCCTCAAAACCTTGAAAGTTCCGCCAGAACAGTTGCACAATGACATCATCCCATCTGGGGGTAATATCTCAAGCGATGGAGCAAATATACGCTTCATCTCGCATGAACGAAGGAAAGCGTAAATACCACACCAAGAGGGTGGAGTAATCTGGACGGGATTAAGGTCGTAATGATCTAGCAGTTTCAACAGAGAAGTATGGAGTGGGAAACGGAATCCGTAAGTAAACATCTTGAAATAAACTAACCGGAATGTTCCCCACATGGCGTCAGGCAGCCGAGTGTCCTTCAAAGAGACAAAAGGGCGATAGCCCGGGGGAAAAGTAATACCACTCTCCTCTAATTCAACCCTCAAAACCTCATTACAATTGAATATGCTGCGAGTTCTCCTAGCTTCAGGATCTATGGGGTTTTCAACAGTTGAAGACATAAGGGACAGGGAAAGTAAATCTACGGCGGTAGAAGGAGTAAATACCTGGAGTAAAAAGCCAGTGAGCCGGTCGCCGGCACCAGTGAGCGGTCGCAGTAAAACCTCTCGAAGAAAAGAAGTGCAGAAGAGAGAGAAAATATGCAGAAACTCAAAATATTTGCAAAAGCAGTAAAAGAGAGAGATGATTTCCTTATAAAGGAAAGCCTAAAGAAGAGACAGCCTGTAAAAATGAAACACGTACAGAACAGGAAAAGACACGTGGATAGTCATTTGTGCCTTCCGAAAGAAAACAGTTACCGATTAGAAGTTGAAGGTGGTTACCCGTAGCGAAAGGGACGCTTCCGCGATAACCCGGAACGCTCAGAAAGAAACAATAAGTAAGCGATGAGAAGCGAAAAGGAAGTAAAACCATCATTCATTATTATGAGAAAGGCCATACGGCATCTACAAAAAGAAGGATTAGGCCCTACTCTTCACCGTCGGACTAAGTAATGCCGTAGCAATAGACTACGTCCTCTTCGTCATCGCCACCCCAGAAGGGTGAATCCACAACAGCAGGGGGAGAAGACTCACCGACCCTCTTTCTAGCGGCAGTAGTCGACCCGGTTGTTTTCTCCTTAACGCTTGGCGATACTGCATCAACGGCTGAACCAACAGAAGGAACCCACGGAGGCGAATCACTCAAAAGAGGAAACGATTTTTTCTCCTCCCTAGCCAGAGAAGCCAGAGAGTCGAAAAATGACTCAGAGGCCTTGGCAGCCTCCTTCCTTCATTGTTCAACTTCCTTCCTCCGCCTCTTGCGACCTCGCCGGCGGACAACCGGCCTCCAAGGAGGCGATGGGGGAGGATTATCTGTGTCAGGGGTAGTCGGAGGAGTTGGCGGTGAATTCCCCGAAGCCGTACCTAGCAAATAAGAATCAGCCATGAGACTCGCAGAGGATCTATAACGAAGAAAAATAAAGGAGAAAGAAATGGATAAGAATGAAGGAGGAAAAGCCTCATTAAATAGCCGGGAAAAGAAGAAAAGAGACTCTTCGATCCTCCAACCCGACTCTTGAAGATTGGCACGTGTACAGTCTGAAGTGCAAATGTAGATTTGCAGTCATGCCTGTTGAAATCTCGCGCAAATCAAGAATAATGCTAATATCTGCTGATCAGTTGTTATAATGAGGACGGCGCGGAGTTAAGGCAGAACGATCAACCGAAAAACCGCCCAATGGCAAGACTGTTTTCAGTTGGGCTAAGAATATTCCTTGGAACATGACAAAGAGCGCAGTAAAGAAGAAGAACAGTTACAAGGCGGAATGATTGAAACGATTTATTTATTATGGCCTACCGGCCGAAAGATACAATTACAAGGCAAGAGGAAAAGAAAAAGGCCCAAAGGGAGCCATCGTTATCAGGTGTCAGAACCAGTATCCTCGGGCACCTCAGGAAGGTCCCTCAAGGAATCCATGACCAGGACAAGATCGTGGGAAGTGGCCCTCATCCCCTTCAGGCAGCACCCCAACATGTCCTTACGTTGCTGCAGCATGACGATTACTACCTGAATCCGAGCGATGGAGGCGGACAGCTTTGATACGCTCTCCAAAGGACTGAAGTCCTCCAGGGAAATGGCCCCCAGCCGGGAATAAAGCAGAGTCAGCATCCCTTGCAGCTCCAGAATATCCTCAGAAGTCTTGACCAGCATGTTCTCCAGGAAACCGACGTCACCGTCGTTGAGGTTCCTGAGTGAATGACCCTTGGAGAGAAGAAAATTCTTAGTCAAATGATCCATGATGCTAGCTGATAAAGATGAGGAGAACGTGGGTGGAGAAAGCTCTCCGATTTATAGGCTCCAGTGAAGGGAGGCCTTGGGAAAAGAAATTGAGGTCCTCAAAAGACGAGCCACCCCGAAAACCTCGAGGATTGATAAGCGTAGAACGGAAAGGACGGGTGACGTTCACGATACAGATACTGGAAGGAGTACGAGGCTGAGTCTGAAAAACGTTGAAAGGCACGGTGTCACTGGTAACCCTGACGCTAAAACCATAAGGTTGCCGGTATCCACAGTGTAAGGCCGCGTTGATGTCGCAGGTGGCCCTG
This sequence comes from Viola odorata, assembly GCA_963691705.1. Lineage (NCBI taxonomy): Eukaryota > Viridiplantae > Streptophyta > Magnoliopsida > Malpighiales > Violaceae > Viola > Viola odorata. The sequence goes on along the minus strand of OY829545.1, from coordinate 44,190,707 downwards.
GATGCGTAAAACCGCGATGACATCACAGGCGTTTGGTGGTATGAAGCCGCGCTGATCATAAGGAAGCTGAGGGTATAAAGCCACGCTGATACCGCTGTTTTCTCGAGCGTAAAAGAAAAATTGGGCTCGTGTAACCTCGAACCTCTGTAAGTATAAAGTTTGCTAACTTCTATATAAGTTTCTATCTCCTCTGTGTCTTTGCAGAACACTTGGAGGGACGATAGACCCGAAATATACGCCAGCCCCTGGCACGGCTTGGTTGAATATACGCGACGATATCGCAAGCGACCTATTGACGGTCCTTCCATGACTCAAACAAAGCTGAGACTTCATAAGTCCTATTTAAAGGCCAAATGGGCCAGTATCGCTGAATAAAAGTAAAGCCTTCAGAATCACGAGCGCCCCAGCGGCCTCCTAGTAGAATTCTTAATGTCTCGAGGAGACAGGTCTTTTTGACAAGAAACAAGGACGAACTTGACCGAGTTAGTGGAAAGTTGTGGATCTAAGCCCTCGTTCCGCATTGGGATTGATCAGCCTTTGAACAATAAAGAAAGCTCAAGCCCTCTGTGGAAATATCGCCTCATGACAGAGTAAACCCCTATCTAAGGATATCGGACATGGATAGCCCTTGGTGAACACTCGGGCTAGTTTTCAGTTGGGCTTATGATAACAATTGGATTGCTCCTGACGGCAATATTTTAGCTACGACATCTATCCTTGACGAGTTTCTATACGCTTCCCTGAAAAACCAACCTATCGCCCGGGCCGGTGGACGTTCCTAGGATGGTCGACTTCAGCGGGGGGGGATCTCATGCATCTTTACGCGCACGGCGTCATCCCATCCTAGGGAAACGGAGAGGATGCCGCTCCTGATAGGCCTTACGTGATTATCGCCCGCGATGGCTTACCTATTATCGCCGGAAGCGATGACTTCGGACGATGCTTATCGCTGCACCCTTATCGCTGTCAGGTATCGCCAACTTCGGCCTATAAATACCCCCATCTTTCCAAACAGAAGGTGAGATCGAGATCATCTTAGAGAACCTCTACCATTCTGAAAACCCGAACTGACTTAAGCATCGGAGTGTCTACGCCGGAGTCCCCCTCCGGCGCTTTGCAGGTACCTCCGACGCCGATCGCTTCCCCTCCGACTAGCTGTAGCAACCGTTTCCGACCCGAAGAGATCTCGGATCTTATCACCAAGCCATGGCCTAGCTTCCTCATCCTACCAAGGTCATGGCCATGGCTCCGCTTCTTGTGTTTCTGTCCGTCGGCCGCCTTAATGCTCCCATGCCCATATAGATGGCTCAGATGAGAAGGCTCTTGCTTCCCTCATAATTGATATGGCCGGTATAAAAAATCAGTTGAAGGACCTTATGGCTGCCATTGATGCCTTGACATGAAGAGTTGAAACACCACCACATCTACCTCCACCCGTTGACGAGGTTAGCATTTGCGCTCTCAGTTTGAGTTCATTTGAGGAGAGTATACTTGTTGCTTCTAGTGGTGTTTCTTTTAGTGGTGTTATTTCTAGTGAGTGTTCTTTCAGTTTGCACCCAAGTGGGGAGGCTTTGGTTCCATCTAGAGAGGTTGTGCATATTTTGCAACCCATTGATGAAATTGTGATCCTAATTATTGCGGAATTGGATATTTTGGATGTCCCTTCAAGTGGTGATGATCATGTGGAGGTTGGGAACAATAGGAGTGCAAGAACGGTTTGTGGGTTCTCTACAGACTGCCATAAGAAGGCTTGTCGTTGTCTTACATTGCAATGAAAGTTAAAATCTCTTGGCAGTGACTTCTCCATTCTCCCGGCGGTTCCTTCTCATAGATATTCAGACCATTTTCTCCTTGGTTTTGATTTTATTGGTTGAGTTCCCTCCATCACCCATTTGGCTGCTCCTCTTCACCGAGTTTTATCCACCTCTTCTTTGGCTCCTCACCCTGGTCGAGTCTCCTCCATCGCACCTATGGCTCCTCATCATCACGGAGTCTCCTCCTTCATGCCATTGTCCCCTTATCTTAGCCGAGTCATCCTCACCTACACTTTTGGCTTTCGCCACTCTCCACGGTTTAGATTCGAGGACGAATCTCCTCAAAGTTGGATGGGATGATACGAGCATGGACCCACCCGTGCCCGCGCACATCACACGCGAAAGGCCTCCCACTTGTCCTATCTTCCTCACACGGACCTCACGGGTTGGTGGGCCAAACCATGACACGGGCCGCGCCAAAACCCTAGCTCGCCATGAGCATCTCAACCTAGCCCATGAGTTTCGATGCCTAGCCCTCGCAACAAATGAGTACCACCACCTACCTCCATGAGCTCGTTAGTCTAGGCCAAGTCGGTCGTCTAGACCAAGTCGTCTGACTAGGCCAAGCCTTCTGTCTAGGACAAGCCGTGCGCCTAAGCCCACCTTTAAGGCTGCCAAGGCCAAGCGTCCAAGGCCCAATGTTAAGGGTATTTTGGGGGGTTTTCCCATGTAATAAGTTACTAGTATAAATAATGAGTGATAGACTCATTTTAGACTTGTCTTTGATTTGTGTGATATTCATCATAACACCAATCTTAGGAGTAGTGATTAAAGGTTCTTAAAACCATCTATCCTTCTAATCCAAGAACAAACGTGTTGTCTATCCTTGTTGGTGGAAGGGTGATAGTGTGTGTTTTATGCGTGTTTTTTCCTTCATTATCACTTTGATTTATGGCATGATACTGCTAATTTGCTCTCAATCCCATCTTTATTGTAAATATAGGCCAAAAGGGAGGATTATGCGAAAACACATGCTTTCTGGGTGATTTCTACAGTTCTCAAGCTTCAAGATTGACATCGAGGCCAAGACAGCAAGTTTCCATCAAGGCCTTCCCGTGGTTTCCATCATCGAGCCCTGGATAGACCAAAAGTGTTATTTCCACGTGTCCTTGTTGCCGTGCTCCCACGTGTCACCTCTGATGTCTTCCAGAAAGTTCCGCGCAGATCCCAAAGAATATTCTCTTTAGTCGTCGTGCCCTCGAGGCCATGTCGTGCCCTCGACACCGAGCGCTTCTAGAATATTCCCAAAATATTCCCTTTCGGACCAAGGAGAATTATTTCATGTTTTTGAACCCCTTAGCTAGATTTTATCTTTTTGTAATCCCCTAGCTGGCTTTTGTCTTCTTGTGGGCAAGAGGGCCTATATAAGACTTTAGTTTTTAGGGTTTAGGAGAATAAACAGAACCAACCACCACATATTCATAGTAGATCTTTTTGTGTGTTTCTCTTCAGTTTTCTCCCCTCCTCCTTTTGGAGGAGGTGGACCAGAATATTTTCCGGCAACCATGTACATAAACCAGAGCTTTCCTCTGCCGGTATTTATCAAGTTTTCTCCTTTATCTCTTCTTTACTTGTTATGCTTTCTAGATCTATTATTTGTCTATTTTCCAGCATGAGTAGTTGATTTGTCTTGTTCTTAGCAAAGGTTATTTGAAGGTTGCATGGGTAGTTAAGAGGCCTAAATATATTTAATATATTCTTATTGTTGTATTTGATTGTTTGTTAGTTTCTTGTTAATTCGTCTAGGGCAAGATAGTAGAACTGGCCAACTAATAACTAATCCTAGATGATTACTGTCATCCTAACATCGATAACGTCAACGTGAGGTTGTTAGGAGTAGTAGACACCTAGTGGGGTCATCACGAGAGGGCCTTCCGTCTAGGGGTAAACAGTCGACTTGAGTTACGCCGCGAGTCTGACAAGCTGAGACGTCGTGCCCTAGACATGTCTTACCTTCACTTCATGGGCGTTTTGAGTATTGCCTCCCCGCATTTAATGCCCGAGGGGACGGCAAAACGTCAAGGCTACCTCATATGTGTAAACGGGGGGTAGCTTCTCTTAAGAAGGTAAGTAGGGGGTTTGAGTGGAAACTCGATCCCTATAGCATGTCTATGCTATAGGAATAGAATATCTTTGCGCCGATGATTGTCATGCCCTCGACGCAACCCGAGAAAAACCTTTGCTAGGAATCTTTCTCATCTGCTTTCATGTCTTTATTTACTTGCTTTGTTTAGTTTAATATTAGTTTTATCATCATCCTCTTCAACCCCCCTCCCCCCCCCCCTCTTTGGGTTACTATTTTGGTCTGTTTGTCTTTGTCATGCATGAAAGTTAGCATCTTGCCCTAGTCTCCGTGGATCGACTCTGTTACCACTATGCATAATTTATTATGCACTTGATAGCAGGTCTTTATTATTATGTTTGATCGTGCCCTCGACAAGCACGATCAAAATGGCGTCGTTGCCGGGGACTAGCGGTACTGCTTTCTTTCTTTTGTTTATGTGATAGGGACATCTAGACCGGACAGCCAACATCGTGCCCTCGACTATAACTAAGGCTCTTCTTGGGAGGCAACCCACATTTCTTTCCTCTTTCCTTTTCCTTTCGGATTTTCTTTTTCGTATGCTCTTGTTTGAGTCCTTTCTTCGCATTGAGGGCAATGCGTTGCTTAAGTGTGGGGAAGGGACACTTATGTGTTTGTGTTTAATTTGGGCAATTTTTTTTCGGATTAAATCTTTTGCCATGATTAACACGCTGCCCAGTTTTAAAACCCCCATAAATGGACACACACTTTTGACTTGGGCACGATGAACAAAAACTGCCTTTCATCATGTCTTGCCCTAGTCAGTCACGCTCTGCCTGCTAGCCCTTATATCTGCATATACGCTTGGACACTAGTAGTCACAAACAACACCTTGTGAGCATATTGAGCCTTAATGCCATTACTTTTTCATGTGTGAATTGAATGCATAACTAGGCACTAGCTAGGTTTGCATGATATCCCTAGGTATAGGCACCATTAGTCATGGGAAAGCAACAAAATGATGAAAGTCTTCCCATCAATGTCTTATTTCTTTCTTTTCTCTCTTTTCTCCTTTTTTCTCTCACTTTTTATCTTCTTACCCTCAACACTCATCTACCCCTCTCTTTTCTTTCTCTTTCCTGACAACTTGAGTTTATTGTCTTGATATTTTTCCTTAGCGGGTAAGCAATAATTGTTGAGGATAGCGTCGAGGGCTTGACATCTAGAAGGACGTGCAGAAAAGACCAAGTGTGGGGAAGCAGAAGAAGTTAAGGCTTCAGTGAAGAAAGTGGAGAGCTAGGGCAAGAAAAAAATAAAAAATCTTCAGCCCTAGCCTATTCAAGAAAGAGCCCCCTCAAAAGCCTAAGTGTGGGGAAACCGAAAAGTCAAACTTCAGTGCTGGAAGCAGATCTAGGAAAAAATACCTCAGAAGTCTTCTGCCCTAGTTGAATCAAAGCTAGAATGGTTCGTGCCCTTTCTTAAAAAAAATGAAAAAAAAATGAAAAAAATGAGAATAAAATGAAAAAATAAAAGAAGGGGGCATAACGCAAACAAAAGAATTTGCTCCCAGCACTACATCAGAGAAGAACTTCCTACCCAAGAAGAAGAAATCCTTTATCTAGCCCTCAGTTTCATCGTCGTGCCCTCTACGAGCGCTGTCTTACCGATCTCGCCTTTTTCCTAAGCCAAGGAATCCATCCAGGTTTGAGTTGGTTGTCTCTCTTCTCTTCCCGCTATCTCTTTCTATTCTCTCTTTCTTCATCCTTCCTCTTTTCTGTTTTATTCTTCTCTCTTTTCCCTTCTTTTCTAATCCTGCCCTTCCCTTTTCATTCTTTTCGCTGATGCAAAAGCTCTTTTTGATTGATTGATTGCCCATGCATTTAGATTTTATTGATTGATTTCCCATGCATATGGATTTTAACTCGGATTGATATGCAAACTCTGTTGGTGCTGTGTTACTTGTATTTTGAGCGATTAAACACCTAGTCCTATTTGTGAGTGTGAGTGCATACACCTTACTATCAATTTCTTGCCATTTAATCTAGGATTAATTAGGAGCCTGATCAACTACTAGTTTTCCTATTTGATTACTTTATGAGGATTGCTAGTGACTAGGCCTAATGTGGGAAAGTCTCATCTTTAGGGTCGTTATCCTACTGATTTGATGCAGGTGTCTATCTAGGCAGAGTGTGTTTTGATGAAGTCCAGTATGCTGCTTGGTTTGTTTATTGTCGTGCCCTAGTTGATTGTGTCTGTTCTTATCTAGGGTTGTTTTTAGTTTTGTTAATGCTCGAGGGTGAGCATTGGGCAGTGTAGAGATGTTTGATAGCGCGTGTTTTATACGTGTTTTTTCCTTCATTATCACTTTAATTTATGGCATGATATTGCTAATTTGCTCTCATTCCCATCTTTATTGCAGATCTAGGCCAAAAGGGAGGAATATGAGAAAACACATGCTTTCTGGGTGATTTCTGCAGTTCTCAAGCTTCAAGATTGACATCGAGGCCAAGACACCAAGTTTCCATCAAGGCCTTGCTGTGGTTTCCATCATCGAGCCCTGGACAGACCAAAAGTGTTATTTCCACGTGTCCTCGTTGTCGTGCTCCTACGTGTCACCTCTGATGTCTTCTAGAAAGTTCCGCGCAAATCCCCAAGAATATTCTATTTAGTCTCCGTGGATCGACCCTGTTACCACTATGCACAATTTATTATGCACTTGATAGCATGTCTTTATTATTATGTTTAATCGTGCCCTCGACAAGCATGATCAAAGGGTCGTCTTGGGTAGAGATCCTTGTACTTGTTCATAGTATGGTTTCCTTACCTAGTTGTAAGGAGGGTTTACTCCAACTTCAAGTTAAATACAAGAATTCATCATTTCCACCTCTATCAATCCTTTATTCATCCGCTGCCTTATTACTCCATAATCCATACTAAACGTCCATCATCCATCCATCAACGTGCGCCTACCGACCTCTCACCGTGGACTAGATCCTTGCAACATTCATCTCACGGCTTCATGCTCCTTGTGGAACCGAGACCATACCATTATGTCCAACTCATCTAGTCCTCAATATGCCTTAGTTTCTAGGTCCAGCGTATATAAAGTCCTACTCTTGTCAGGATAGTTCTTGGGCAAGAATTAGGAATTTGTCAACTCCAGAACTGTTTTCTATGTTTTGGTCTAGATTGTTCTCCAATTGCTTTGTATAGCTGCTTTCCTTGAAATTACTTGTTAACAACCCCTTTTTGTAAATAGGGAAAAAAATCCAGGCTTTTCAGTAGTATCAAAGCTTAAAACCAGAGCATTTAGACTCGAAAAACTAGCAAAATACATATGCAATCAGACACTAACTACCTTATTGATAGAACGCTTAATGTACATAATTTCACCGCATTTTATAAGCCTTTTTAGATCTTGATGCTACTAATGGTGTTGTGTTTCTTCACTTTTTACAGATCTTGGCTATTTAGGAGGAAAATACAAAAAGAGGCATTTTGTATCACTTTCTGGAAGGAATTGAGCAGCTAGGCCTTGCAGTTCGCAGAAGGCGGCAGAGTTCTAGCGAGAAAAGGAAACTATCGCAATGAAGGAAAGTTCAGATTCGCTCATTAATTCCTCCAAAAATCCCAATCTCAGTAGAAGATAATTCAGGAATATTATTCCAATCGGATTAAGAGTTTATTTTTGTAATAGAGATAAATACTTTTAGTAATTTAGGTTTTCATCTCTCTCCTTCTCTAGACTTTGGCAGTGCCATACTCCCGCTACTTCTACCTCTGGCATAATCTGTTTCACTTTCAATAAACCGGAGCGAAGCTTCGGCCGGTAATAAATAGGATGTCTTTCTTCTTCACCTCTTCTTTTTAATTATGCAATTTATTTTATTTATTTTTTGTTTCTTTTAACATGAGCAGCTAAATTCATTGTTCTTGGTAAGAATCATTGAAGGTTGCAAGGGAAGCCGCGAGGTCGAATTGTACTTAATATATCTCTGATTGGTATCTATCTCGTTTAATAATATCTTGTCAATTTGTCTAAGATTGATTACAAGCTTGATCAACTAGTAATTAAACTAGGGAATTACAGTCATCTTTGTGGTTATAACTAACACGAAGCTGCAGGGTAAAGTAGACAACCAAGCTGGAAGTAATCGGGTTCCTGGTCTCATCTAGATGGGTTAAATAGATCGTTATGGTAGAGCCTCAAACGTACCGAGTGTCTCGCCCTAGACGTGTCTTACCTCCTCTTCATGGGCAGCCGAGTATTGTCTCCATAAGCGTACCTTGGAGGACGGCGGACTGTCAAGGTTACCCCATAAGCGTATCTTGGGGTAGCTTCTCTTACGAAGGTAAGCAGGGGACCTAAGCGTACCTGGTCCCCATAGCACGTCTATCAGCTAGGGTTAGACGATACTTGCACCGATAACCGGCTGACCATAATTGCAACCGGATACGGATTCTTACTGGGAACCTTCTCTCTATTGATTTCTTGTTTCCTTTAGCTTTCTTTATTACTGTTTTAGATAATTAACAATCAAACAACCATCAGAAACCCCCCTTTGTTACTTTCTTGTGTGGATTTCCTTATTTGTTAAATTGAATCGAGTGTTAACCCTTAATCCCTGTGTTCGAGCCTGTTGCCACTATACGCAATTCATTATGCAATTGACTGTAGGTTTTATTATTTTTTTTGACGGCTTCGACAACCGATCAAATTTTGGCGCCGTTGCCGGGGATTAACGATATTAACTCTCTTTTCTTTTTGAATGACTAGGTCTTCCAACACAACTCTACTACCTTATGACCCAGAAATCCGGAGAACAGAACGACTAGCTCGCAAACTAGCCAAGCAACATCATTCTGCAGCCCCCACATCAAATCCACTTGAACCCCCCCTGTTTACTTGTAAAACCACGATTACATCGAGCAGCTCGCTCTAGACACTGAAGATAACCTACCCCCCGAACAACCAGTCATGGTTGAAAATGGAGAAGTAGTCAACAACCAGACCATAGAGGATCTGAACGCTACTACTGAGTCCACCACTGGGTGTATTGCGTGGCCTACTGTGGCTCACGATTGGATAATTAAGTCCTCAGTCCTTCACTATTTACCCAAGTTCCATAGCATCCCCAAGAAGATTGCACTCCGACACCTCCAGCAACTCCACTCTGTTTGTGAAGCTCTGAAACCCGCATATGTGGACATCAATCAGGCCAAGTTGACAGCATTCATATGGTCACTTGAAGATGACGCCCGCAATTGGTTTTACGATCTACCCCCTCTATCCATCACCAACTGGGCTGATATGTTCAAAGCCTTCACAGAAAAGTACTATCACACCACCATGGCCAACGTTACCAAAAAGCAATTGGTATCTATTGTCCAAAAAGAGAACGAGAACCTAGGACAGTACTATGACCGATACAAAAAGATGCAAACTCTCTGCCCCACGCACAATATTCCCGACCACACTCTCATCCAATATTTTTATGAGGGACTGCGAGGGTAAGACAAAGCCCTAATAGATGCTGCTAGTCGTAGTTCCCTACTTGCTCTAACCCCTGCTGATGCAAAAGCTCTTCTATAACTTATAGCTAAGAACGTTGTGCCGTTAGAACAAATGCCCCCCAGTTTCCATGATGCTCGGTTCTCCACTATGGAAAATCAACTTTCCACCATTACTGGAATGCTTTAGAATATGTCTGTCGGCCAGCCCGTGCAGATCAAGGCGTATGGCTTTTGTAATTTCACTAACCACCCCACGGACGCTTATCCTTACATCCCAGACGAGATAGAGGTGAATGCCGTAGGGAATTATAATGGAGCCCGTAGGAAGTATGAACCCTATACCCAGAATTACAACAATGGTTGGTGCCACCCAAATCTGAGCTATGGTAACAACCAACAACAACCTGGATCAAGCCAACCACAACCGCAAAACCCATTCCAGAATCAGTAGCAACCACCTTTCAACCTCCAGAATTTCAAGCCTCGACCCAACTACTCCAACAACCAGCAATATCCGTATCAAGCTCCGCAAGGACCCATAGGGCCCATGCCCCAAATTGCTGAGGTACCTAATATGCATAGTCTCTTCCTTGATCTTCAAAAATAGTTGAGTGTCTTATCTGCAGAGGTGAAAGAACTGAAGAACGGAGGTCGACTGCCGGCGAAACCAGAAGCCAACCCTAAACACGGAGCATGTGCCATAACACTCTGCAGTGGTGTAGGTAATTAAGATGCTAAGAAGCTGCTAAACAGAGAATTCAGACTTCTCATCAATCTTAATTGGTGTACCTAGTTTCTTAGAGGTGTAGATCTTCTTTTCCTTCACAATTATCAGATCGCGAGCAGCTTGCCCAAGAAGCTAAAATCCCAGATTCAACACCTGTAGCTGATGATGTTGAGGTCACTACTGAGAAGGAAAAGAAGATCTGCACCTCCAGGAAACCAGGTACATCAATTAAGATTGATGAGAAGTCTGAATTCTCTAAAGACTTCATCATTAAGGTCCTCGAACCCCCATTTTTGCAAAGGTTAGTCAAAAAGAAAAAGGATAAAGAGGAAAAATAAAATTTTGACTTATTCAGTAAGGTTCAAATTAACATTCCACTTCTGCAGGCTATCAAAAATGTTCCACGTTATGCTAAGTTTCTAAAATCTTTATGCACTAACAAAAGTAAATTGACAGGCGTGAACAAAATTAGCGTGGGAGTTAATGTTTCAACTGTTATTTAGAGAAAAATCCCTCCAAAGTGTGCGGACCCAGGGATGTTCATAATCCCTTGTAAAATCGGGGACAGTGACATTGGTAAAGCTATGTGTGATTTAGGTGTAGGTATCAACGTATTGCCCTTGTCGATCTACAACAACTTAGGTCTCGGACCACTGAAGCCAACTCGAGTCGTCATTCAGTTAGCAGACCGATCGGTGATCTATCCAGAAGGTGTCATTGAGGATGTCCTCGTCCAAGTTGGCAACCTCCTCTTCTCTGCCAATTTGTATGTGATCAGCATGGAAGATGAATAGGGCGCCAAACCATCCGATGTCCTACTGGGCCAACCATTCCTCAGGACTGCCCGAGCAAAGATAGACATCCACGATACATCCATTACCCTCGACTTCGATGGGGAGATCATTCGATTCAGCATGCTTGACGCTATGCGTTTTCCTTCTGAATTTGCTAGCATTAACTTTATTGATATTCTAGATCCTGATGTTGAAGAAATTGCTGGACTATTTTTTGTTAACCCTCTACAGCTTGCCCCAGCCCACAGTGTCACCCCCGCAGCCATAGACCTTCTGGATTCCAAATTCGTCACTCCACCTACACTACGTGAAACCGTCGCTGCTCTAGAGACAGTTTCTCTCACTCCTTTCAATCCGATGACCACCCCTCTACCCTCTGAATATGCTAAGATTCCACCTTCCATTGTGCAGGCCTCGAATCTGGAGTTGAAAGTCTTGCCCTCACACCTGAAGTACTTGTATCTAGGAGCCAACGATTCCCTACCCGTAATCATCTCCAGCAAACTTAACACAAAAGAGGAAAGTGCACTCATCACCTTGCTGAAGGAGTTTAAGAAAGCTATTGGGTGCACCATCACAGAAATCAAAGGACTGTCCCCAGCCCTGTGCACTCATCGGATACATCTAGACGATGCTAGCACGTCTGTCCGCCTGCCGCAATGCCGACTCAACCCTACAATGATGGAGGTCGTTAAGAAAGAAATATTGAAGCTACTCGACGCTGGTGTTATCTATCCTATTTCGGACAGCATGTGGGTCAGCCTGGTTCAAGTTGTCCCAAAGAAGACACGTATCATGATCACCACTGGGCAAAACGGCGAAAAGATTCCCACTCACATACAGAATTACCGTCGATTGAACGCCGCCACAAAGAAAGACCACTTCCCTTTGCAGTTCATCGACCAGATGCTGGAGCACCTTGCTGGTAAGACACATTACTACTGCCTCGATGGCTACTCCGGATTTCACCAGATACCGGTTGCCCTAGACGATCAAGACAAGACCACCTTCACATGTCCCTTCAGCACTTTCGCCTATAGAAGGACGCCTTTCGGTCTTTGTAACGCTCTTGCCACTTTCCAGTGTTGCATGGTTAGTATCTTCTCCGAGCTCGTTGAACACGACATTGAGGTATTTATGGATGATTTTACCATCTACGGTAATTCTTTTCCCGAATGTTTACTCACTTTACGAAAAGTTTTACAGAGATGTGTAGAAAACTAACCTTGTCCTCAATTTTGAGAAGTGTCACTTTATGGTAGACCAGGGTTTAATTTTAGGTCATATCATGTCCCACAAAGGCATCGAGGTTGATAAGGCCAAAATCGAGGTAATCGAGTCTCTACCATATCCTACTTGTGTACGAGAAGTATGTTCTTTTCTTGGTCATGCAGGCCTCTACAGGAGATTCATCAAGGATTTCTCCAAGATCACACAACCAATGTGCCAGCTGCTACAGAAAGACGTTGAGTTCATATTCGATGAGACCTGCATGGCCGCATTCGACCTCCTCAAGTAGAAACTTATCTCGGCACCTATTATCTGAGCACCGGATTGGGCTATTTAGTTCCAAATTATGTGTGATGCGAGCAACAACGCCCTAGGAGCAGTGTTGGGACAGAAGAAAGATTGAGAGGTCTACGTCATCTACTATGCCTCGAAACTCATAGAGAAAGAACTACTCCTTGTTGTCTTTGCTTTGGATAAGTTTCGCCAGTACCTTTTGGGAACAAAGGTCACTGTCTATTCGGACCATACGGCCCTCCGATGCCTCTTGACGAAACTTGACACTAAGCCCCGCCTTATTTGGTGGATACTTTTACTTCAAGAATTCAACCTTGAGATCAAGGACAAGAAGGGAACTGAAAATTTAGTAGCTGATCACTTGAGCTGCCTATCTACCTAAACCGATGACTCGCTGATTCCTACCCGCGACACTTTCCCTGATGAACAACTCTGTCTTGCCCAAGCCGTTGAATTCCCTTAGTTTATTGATATTGCTAATTTCTGTGCCATAGGTCATTTCCCCGCAGATTCATCCCCCTTGGAATAGAAGCATATCAGAAGACAAGCCAGGTATTATATTTGGGACAATCCTTACCTTTGGAAATTTTGTTCGGACCAGATTGTACGACGATGTGTGACCATTGATGAAATTTCATCCATCCTCCATTTCTGCCACTCTTCCACCGAGGGAGGCCACTTCGTAGCTAAGAAGACAACAATGAAGGTCCTAGAAGCCGGTCTTTACTTGCCCTCTATTTTCAAAGACAACTATATGTTCTGTGCGGCTTGCCCTTGCTGTCAGAGTACAAGTAACATTGGTGCTCGAAATTAGATGCCCCTCATAGGTATTATTGCTTGTGAAATTTTTGATATTTGGGGTATTGATTTTATGGGTCCCTTCCCCAACTCGTTTGGCAACATGTACATCCTCCTAGTGGTTGATTATGTTTCTAAATGGGTTGAGGCTAAGGTGACCAGAACTGATGATTCCAAAGTGGTTGCAGCCTTTCTTCGCTCTCGTATTTTCAGCAGGTTTGGAACCCCACGTGCCTTTATTAGTGACCGCGGGACCCACTTCTACAACTGTGTCATTACCAGCTTGCTCAACAAGTATGGAGTCACACACCGTGTCTCCACAACTTATCATCCGCAGACCAACGGCCAGACCGAGGTATCTAACCGCAAGATCAAGTCAATTCTGGAAAAGATCGTAAACCAATCCCGCAAGGATTGGAGCTTGAAGCTTGACGACGCTTTATGGGCTTATCAGACAACATTTAAGACTCCTATTGGTATGACCCCTTATCGACTTATCTACGATAAACCTTGCCACTTACCCGTTGAAATCGAACATAAAGCTTTCTGGGTCATTCGCAAAGCAAACTCCAACCTTGATGAGGCTGGGCAGCATCGCCACCTACAGATCCAAGAGTTAGAGGAGCTTCGTGACGATGCCTACGAGAATGCCCTCATCTACAAGGGCAAGACGAAGGCTTACCTTGCCCTCATCTTATTTTATTCCCTTTCTTTAACCCATTTAATTACCTTTTTCAAACTTTGAATTTCCTAATTAGGTTTGAGAGCATTTCAGTTGGGATTTGATGGGCCCCAATCACAAGCCGCCATATCCGCACGTGGGCAACAGCTAGCAGCTGCCAGCCATAAAGGGAGAACGCTTTATTCTCTTTTTGTCACTTTCCACTTTACCTTCCATCTTCTCCCTTTTGCTTTGCAGATCTCTCTCATATCGACTCTGTGCATTCTCCATGGCTCATTCCAAGAAAGTCGCTGCACGCTCCGACCTTTCCTCCGGTCGTCATTCCCAGGGTACTCCGACCGCCGCCACTCCCATCACTCCTACTGCAACCACCGTCTCTGCCGTTACCGGTCCTCCTCCAACCACCACTACCACCAAATCTCCAACTACCCGCTCAACACCTCTCTCCTCACCCTAGCAACCGCAGCCGACTATCCCCGTCGCTGCTACTACTCCAGTTGCTACCTCCACCGCCGCTGTCGCAACCACCGCTTCCGCCGCCAAAAAGCCATCTCCTACCCCCAAAAGCGTTAAGACACCAACAGCCAGACCCATCCTCACCTCACCTTCATAACTTACCACTTCCACGCCGAAACCCACTCCCGCTACACCCATCGTCACTGCCACCGTCTGTACACCCGCCGCACCTACCGTCGTTGACAAGACCCTCATTACCTCATCCGACGAATATGAGACTGACTCCGGCAAGTCTGCCGACTCCATTGAGACCGCGACTACTGCTACCAGCTCCACCCACTACAGCGCCGCCGAGTGCCTCCGGTACGGTGGCTATTGGTGTTGCCGCTACGACCACCATATCTGGCAGTTCCTCAGGCAAGGAGGAGTCGGGCGACAAGGACGACGAATTTGAAGAGGATTCAGAAGAAGGTTCTGAAGAGGGTTCCAAGGAAGAAGAAGATGCGGAGACCCCCACGTCCTTTTAGTTTAATAGTGGTCATCTTAAGCAAAAAGGTAAAGGTAGCATGCTTTTAGGGGTTGATAAGGTGATTAATTTTTGTTTGGTCAATGATTGGTCTCGTTTGTCTATTGATCAGTTTAATGTAATGATTGGTTTTGTCAAAGAGTCTAATTTGGGTGCCCCCTGGTATCTCGGTACATACCACCTTCGATGTCACCACTACCTTTAGGGAGCTTACTGGTAACCCTTCTGCCAAGTACAGCTCCCGACGATCTAAAGGCCATGAGCTTCGTGACCCTGCGCTCTGTATTCTACATAGATGCCTCGCCATCAACTTCACGGGTAAGATGCAATCCTCGGGCACCCTATCTGTCCAGGAGTTGTGTTTTTCTGTGGTGTATGCATACAGGCCGTAAGGCCAACCTAGGTTATTTGATTGCTCATGAACTGCATGCCATTATTACCTGTAATCGCAATCTCATCCTTGGTTCCCTTATTACTCGTTTGGCTATCAAGCAATGTAATTTTGATGTGTCTTGCTGTGATCATTTTATTCCCGTTGGTTTTAAATTACTTAACGCCCGTACCCTTAATGGTATGGGCCATTTGCACTTGACGGGTCGTGTTTTGACTTTCAGCACTGGCTACACTGGCAGCGCCAGGCGAGTTTGGAGCGCCTAGAATGGTGGCGTGCTCGAGTGGCCAGACTTGACAGCAGCTACTCCTTCTACTTCCCCCATTCCTCCTCCTGTCGATCAACGTGCCGAGCAAGTTGTTCCTGACGCACCTATATGGAAAAGAAGAGCTAGCCCAAGCCACTGAAAGTAATCAAGCGCTGAGGCGAAGTCGATTCGATGAAATGTTTTGCTACTCAAGTCCCACAGATGAAAACAACTTGTACACGCTCCCTTTTGCTCTTCTTTCTTCAAAAAAAAAAGAAAAAAATTAAATTTGAGCAAAAGAGGAGTACAAATCAAAAGTGGAGCAAAGCATGACGAAGACCAGAAAGATCGACAACAATGCAAGAAGAAGAAAATACCCCCACTGTCCATCAGCCCTCTTTGTCTTGCCTTCGCTGTTGCCAACGGGAGGGTCACTCACCACTTTGCCTTTTTCCAGCTAAGAAACCCTCTATCCTTCCTTCTCTCTCTTTTGAACCTTCTTCTCTTACATATTCTCTTGCTTACTTTCTTCAAAGTTTCTATGATCATATGATTGCTCACGCATGTGTACTACGTACTCGGGTCGCTATTGCAAATATGGTTTTGTGCATCGTCGTTTGCATTATTGAGAGTAAACAACTAACTCTGTTTCTGAGCGTGAGTGATAAACACTATATCTTATAAGGATTGCTTGCAGCAGGCTAATGTAGGAAAGCCACTCTTCTGGTTTCATTATTCCTTAAGAGTGGTGCAGAGTTCATCTAGGAAGGAGGGTGGCGTACTGATCGGTCAAGGCGTATGTGGAGGCGATACAGTTTCTGTGTGTTTTGGATTGAGGTTTTTTATTCCGAACGAGGTGACGTTTTTTTAGGGTAGTGTGGGGATGTTTGATAGAACACTTAATATGCATAATTTCACCTCATTTTATAAGCCTTTTTAGATCTTGATGCTACTAATGGTGTTGTGTTTCTTCACTTTTTACAGATCTTGGCTATTTAGGAGGAAAATAGAAAAATAGGCATTTTGTATCACTTTTTGGAAGGAATTGAGCAGTTAGGCCTTGCAGTTCGCAGAAGGTGGCAGAGTTCTAGTGAGAAAAGGAAACTATCGCAAAGAAGGAAACATCAGATTCGCTCATTAATTCCTCCAAGAATCCCGATCTCAGTAGAAGATAATTCAAGAATATTATTCCAATCGGATTAGGATTTTATTTTTGTAATAGATATAAATACTTTTAGTAATTTAGGTTTTCATCTCTCTCCCTCTCTAGACTTTGGCGCTGGCATACTCCCGCTACTTCTGCCTCCGGCACAATCTGTTTCACTTTCAATAAACCGGAGTGAAGCTTCGGCCGGTAATAAATAGGATTTCTTTCTTCACTTCTTCTTTTTAATTATGCAATTTATTTATTTATTTCTTGTTTCTTTTAACATGAGCGGCTAAATTCATTGTTCTTGGTAAGAATCGTTTATGGTTGCTAGGGAAGCCGTGAGGTTGAATTGTACTTAATATATCTCTGATTGGTATCTATCTCGTTTAATAATATCTTGTAAATTTGTCTAGGATTGATTGCAAGCTTGATCAACTAGTAATTAAACTAGGGAATTACAGTCATCTTTGTGGTTATAACTAACGCGAAGCTGTAGGGTAAAGTAGACAACCAGCCTGGAAGTAATCGGGTTCCTGGTCTCATCCAGCTGGGTTAAACAGATCGTTAGGGTAGAGCCTCAAGCGTACCGAGTGTCTCGCCCTAGACGTGTCTTAACTCCTCTTCATGGGCAACCGAGTATTGTCTCCATAAGTGTACCTTAGAGGACGGTGGACTGTCAAGGTTACCCTATAAGCATACCTTGGGGTAGCTTCTCTTACGAAGGTAAGCATGGGACCTAAGCGTACCTAGTACCCATAGCACGTCTATCAGCTAGGGGTAGACGATACTTGCACCGATGACCGACAGACCATAATTGCAACAGGATACAGATTCTTACTGGGAACCTTCTCTCTATTGATTTCTTGTTTCCTTTAGCTTTCTTTATTACTGTTTTAGAAAATTAACAATCAAACAACCATCCCAAACCCCCCTTCGTTACTTTCTTATGTGGATTTCCTTGTTTGTTAAATTGAATCGAGTGTTAACCCTTAATCCCTGTGTTCGACTGATACGATCGCACCGATCGCATCGCGCACTCGAAGCCGACGCCAAAAACTCGTGGCGCTTATGCTCCAATATTTACGTCGCGAAGAAGCTCACCCAAAGTCCAAGGACCAAATGAGCTTATGTATGCAAATTCAAGGACCAAGGGATTATGAGTCCAGCCCAGCCCAACCTCCCCTCCAGGCCCATCAACGTGCACATCAAACAGCAGCCCACGCTGCCTCCAATACGACACCGTCCCACGCTGTCTTCAAAACTACGTCGTCCAAGGTCATCTCTTCGAACCAGCCACGCTGCCTCGCCCACGTCCTCACCCGTGACCCGGTCGCCCAGCCCAACGTGGCAGCCGGCCACTCCTGCTCATCTCCGTAAGACGCGGTCAACGCTCGTCCGCGCCCAACGCGCACCTGCCTGTCACGCCCAGCGCGCGCGACCGCATCCTCAGCGCACACCGCGCCTGCCTCCGCGCAATCCGCGTCGATCGCCCACGACCAGCTCACGCCTGCAACTGCCTCCCTCAACGCACGACCGCACACTGCCGCGTTGACTGCCCAAACCGTCTGCCACACGACCAAGTCAAGGCCAGCTGGCGCCTGCCCAAGCGTCCAGCACTAAACATGCTACCCAAAATTAATTCCCAAGCATACCATGTTTCCAATTAATTCTAACCAAATTAATTGGTAAATGACCGCATTACCCTTAAGTATTTTAGCTATAAATAGGAGCCTTTATTTCCATTAGAAGGCACTTTTTGATTACCAATTGATTATTCAATCTTAAAGTCAATTTCTAGTTCTTGTAATTTCTAGTTTTATTTCCCTAAAATTCTTGTAATCCTTTCGGGTTCAAACTAGCATTTTCATTGCAAGTTTGAGTTCGATCTTTCAAGTTATTCAATATAGAAAGGTTTCTCGTTCTTCATTAACGAGAGGGTTTTCTCAAATATACTTGTTCATTTAAAATTCCATCTTTCACTTCTAAAATCCTCAATTCAAGAACCATTTATCTTGAATTAATTCGTCACAAAATTCCATAAAATCATCTCTAAAATTCCTACACATTTCCATTACAACTTTATCCGCTGCGCATATTTCCGAACATCATCAAGATCGTCAAAAACACCTTCATCCTTCATTAAACGGACCATCCACAATCGAGACTAGTTCCTTACTCCAATCAGCACCGAAGGATCCTAACATGTGGTAGCGGAGCCAAGCAGTCTCGAAGGTTGGTAAACGTTCCAAAATTTCACTCATCAATTTATTTCACTTTCTTTGATATTCCTCATTTCTTCTACTCGTCCATTTCTGATTTTTGTCCACTAACGAAATTTTTACTTTCCTTGTTTTTAATTGTGATCCGAGCGTCCCTTCACTTGTGAATTAAAAAAAACAAAATTATATATGTATATTTTGAAATTCGGAATTAATTAAAATAAAATAAAAAAAATAAAAAAAAATTACACAAGTCAAAAGCAAGGGACAGGATCGCTAGGTAAGCTTTTTCGACACTTGACGTGGATTTCAATTGGGCGAGTCAAGCTTTCTTTCAGCTTCCGAAACACAAATCCTTTTGCGCCATTCTTCATTCGCGTCTTTGTAAGTTTTCAATTCTTGTTTCCACATGTCTTCCATTCTAAATTAAGGTAACTACACAATCTCAATTTGTTCTTGTTATTTACCTTAATTTCACATTCCTTCTTTGCATACCCAGTTTTCATTGTGTGTCACCAAAGTGCTCATCATTCTTTGAGTCATATTTTTTAACTGAGATTGACTTTAAGTTTATTTGTTTATTTTTGTGTGATTTTGGTGAGAACAATAGAGAGAAGAGTGTAAACACGTGAGGGAGGGTACTAACAAACACCTTTTAGTTTTTCCTCTGTGTTTCTTTTCTTTGTGCAGGTACACATCATGTCCAACGACCCTACCATTACCGAAGAACATTCGGAAGTGCCACCCACACCACCCGATCCAAACATGAGCCACATTAACTCCATATTGGAGAAAATGATGGCTAGACTCGAGGCCATCGAAACTCGACAAGCCCAAACACCTCCGCCACTACAAACACCACTACCACAAAGGACCCCTACATTTCCCCACTTTCAACAAAGAACCCGACCCACCGACCCACGAAGTCTTTCCTTTTATGGTAATACCGAAGGAGTCTATGCTCGCTCCGATAGTAGCGATAATGAGGAAGATCGCCACTCCCGCAACCGACCACCTCACCATACGACTCCGATATCTCCACCACTAAATCCACTTACCATCAGACACAATCGGAACCGGGGTCCCGATATTCCACTAAACCAAGCCAACTCCTATGTACCACCATCCAGCCACCATTCGCAACCGAACCGACCCTTCCTCGGCAATATGATCCAACACGGCACGAACCTCTACGAGAGGCTCGAAGGAACCCTTCACTCGAGGGACGGTATGATAACTTTAATAACATCAAGTTAACTATTCCATGTTTTGAGGGTCGTGAGGACCCTGATATGTATTATGAATGGGAAAGTAAGATGGAAAGAATATTTGCATGTTATAACTACTCAGAAGAAAAGAAGTGTCGTTTGGCTGTTGTTGAGTTTACAAGTTTAGCCATACAGTGGTGGGAGCGAGTCTTGGTTAATCGGAGGTTGGATCATGAACCACCAATCACCACTTGGGCTGAGGTTGTGGGGGAGATGCGATCACGATTTGTGCCAGTTTACTACCTCCGAGATTTGCATCAGAAACTCCAACGATTGTATCAAGGCAGTAAAAGTGTCACGGAGTTTTACCATGAGATGTTATCCATGCTGACACGATTGGATGTACGAGAGAGTGGTGAGGCAACCATGGCCCGATTTCTTGGCGGACTTCGCAAGGATATTTCCCAACAATTGGACTTCCTCCCTTACAACACACTCGAGGAAATGTACCATCTAGCTCTTAAGCTAGAACGCCAAGTAAGCTCCAAAACCAAAAACTTTGTCAATACTACTTCTTCTTCTATTCCCCACTCTGTGACAAATACCAAAAGACCCTGGCAATCAAACACGACCCAAACACCTAAGCCACCCTACACTCAACCAACCGAAACCAAACCATCCGACCCTAAACCCTACACTGCCCAAAATGCCTCCAACACACCAATCCCAAACACAACCCAAAGAACACCTAGCCGAACCATTGAATGTTTCAAATGTGGTTGTAAGGGACACTGATACGATCCTGGTTCCTTAGGATGCGTAGCACCAATTTTGATCTTTGTTCAAAGACGGATTTCCTGCGGAAATAGATAACTCGACAAGTACGAGCTTAGACCACTTAGCTAACCTGTGCTAAGAGCCCTAATCGATTTCAAGTCAAGGGTCTTGAATCGGGTTCTTAGGACTAGACTCAACAATGTGAGAATCACACTAAGATAAACGACACAATAATACAATTCCAAGATTTACTTGTATACGACTCAAGTATTGCGGACTCAAGAAGAACAAGGTTCAACCAACTTGAACAAGGGGCGGAGATTGAAGAGAATATCTCAATTTATCAAATAACAGCCAACTTAATAAAGTAGCCAAGTGGTTCCTTATATAGGTTACAAACAAACCCTAATAGTAAACCAAATAGGAATAGAAGTAGGACTTCCAAAATAGGAAGATAACTTAACTAATTAAAACTGTCTAATTAACTAATTAAGCTAAAATAATTAAAGTCAACAACTTGAACTTCAGTCAACGCGCGCTTCTGGACACGCGAAACGGGCAGGAGCCGTTTTGAGCAATCGGCACGCGAGACAGATGAGTGAAACGGCAATGGCTGAGTGAAACGGTCAAGTGCCGATTTAAGCGAAACGGACAAGAGCCGTTTTGAACGAATCGGACAAGAGCCGTTTTGGTGACAAACGGTCAAGTGCCATTTCTGGCAGAATCATCTTCGGTCATTGTGAAAGTAAGGAGATTCACAACTCTTGGTGTCTTCTCTCTAAGTGCAGCTTCCTCACTTGTCCTCTCACATTCCAGCTCCTTGTGAATGAGAGATGACAAACGGTCTTGAAGCTTTCTAGCTCTGGCTCGAGTCATTGGACCAGCTGGTGGTAACGGTAGTTGGATGCGTGGATTCGCATCATTCCCTCCCCCTTCGGAAGGATTCGCCCTCGAATCCGAATCGGCATCAGCTGAAAGTCCATACTCGTCATCTGCATCAAACAATTCTAAGTCAGAAACATTAAAGGTAGAGCTAACGGCACCATACTCATTCGGCAACGCCAGTTTATAGGCATTGTTGTTGATCTTCTCGACAATCTGGAACGGTCCGTCGCCTCTAGGAGATAGCTTGCCGCGGCGTTGGGCAGGAAAACGCTCCTTGCGCATATGCAACCAAACCCAATCGCCAACCTGGAACGTCACTAGCCATCAGCCATCGTTCCATTTCAGCATCAGCTTCTCATTCATGTGCTCAATGTTCTGCTTCGCCTTAGCATGTAATTGCTTGACAAAATCAGCCTTCTGGGCACCATCTAAACTCACAACATCACTCAAAGGAAAAGTAGTTAAATCCAAAACAGTTCTAGGATTAAATCCATACACTAGTTCAAACGGCGAGTAATGAGTAGTAGAATGAACAGCACGGTTGTAAGCAAATTCAATAAACGGTAAATGATCAACCCAAGTAGAAACATGCTTACGAACTAGGGTGCGTAAAAGGGAGCCAAGAGTCCGATTTACCACCTCTGTTTGACCATCCGTTTGTGGGTGATAAGATGTAGAATACAATAACTTAGTACCAAGCTTCTTCCATAAGACACGCCAAAAATGACTAAGAAACTTAGTATCTCTATCACTCACAATCGTCAAAGGGATACCATGCAAACGGACTACTTCACGAAAGAACAAATCAGCAATCTGAGTAGCATCAGAAGTAGTCGAACATGCAATAAAATGGGACATTTTTGAAAACCTGTCCACCACAACAAAAACACTATCCTTACCGTTCTTAGACCTGGGTAGTCCGACGACAAAGTCCATGGACAAATCGGTCCAAGGATGAGAAGGAACAGGTAACGGCATGTATTCTCCATGACCAGCAGATTTAGATTTGGCTCTACGACAAGTCAAACATCTAGCAATAATGCGCACGACATCACGCTTCATGTGAGGCCAATAAAAGTGATCATGTAACACATCCAAAGTTTTAGTCACGCCAAAGTGACCCATTAAACCACCACTATGGGCTTCATGCACCAGTAATTCACGAAGAGAGCAATGAGGAATACATAAATGTTTGCCTTTAAACAAATAACCCTCATGCTTGTAGAATTTAGAACCAGAAATAGAAACGCCATGCAAATAAATATCACCAAAATCAGAATCGGTAGCATAGAGTTCGATAATGTGCGAAAATCCAAGCAATTTGGCATTTAGAGAAGTAATGAGCACGTACCTTCGAGATAGTGCATCAGCAACAACATTCTCTTTACCTTGCTTGTACTGAATGTGGTAAGGGAAGGCTTCAATGAATTCCATCCAAACGGCATGTCGCCGATTCAGCTTCCCTTGACCTTTTAGGTATTTCAAGCTCAAATGGTCTGTGTGGATGATAAACTCTCTCGGCATCAAGTAGTGTTGCCATGTTTCCAACGCTCTGACAAGAGCATAGAACTCCTTGTCATAGGTAGGATATCGGAGTTGGGCATCCTTGAGCTTTTCACTGAAATAGGCAATCGGTCGTTTCTCTTGCATCAGAACGGCGCCGATTCCTAACCCGCTGGCGTCGCACTCGATCTCAAACGCCTTGCTGAAGTCGGGCAATGCTAGCACGGGAGTGGCACAGAGCCGTTCCTTGAGGGTAGCAAACGCCTCCTCCTGTTGTTGCTCCCACCTGAAAACAACATTCTTTTTTGTTAAATCATTCAATGGAACGACAATGGTGCTAAAATCCTTTACAAAATGCCGATAGAAACTCGCTAATCCATGGAACGATCTCACATCGGTAGCGGCCTTCGGCGTCGGCCATTCCCGTATCGCGCGGATCTTCTCTTCATCCACTTTAACGCCGCCTGTACTGACAATGAAACCAAGAAAACCAACTTGTTCCAATGCAAAAGAACACTTACTAGGTTTAGCATATAATTTCTGCTCACGAAGTGTTAGAAAAACTTCCCTAAGATGTAAAGCATGTTCATCCAATGATTTGCTATAGATTAAAATGTCATCAAAATAAACTACAACAAATTTACCAATTAAGTGCCGAAGTACATGGTTCATTAACCTCATAAAGGTGCTAGGAGCATTAGTCAAGCCAAACGGCATAACCATCCATTCATATAAACCATACTTAGTTTTGAAAGCAGTTTTCCATTCATCCCCTTCTTTCATACGAATTTGGTGGTAGCCACTCATTAAATCAATTTTAGAAAATACTATACTACCACTTAATTCATCTAACATATCATCCAATCGAGGAATAGGGTGGCGATACTTTACAGTGATTTTGTTGACTGCTCGACAATCAACACACATGCGCCAAGATCCGTCCTTCTTTGGGACCAGAATGACTGGAACGGCACATGGAGACAGACTCTCCCGAACGTACCCACGCGCAAGCAAATCGTCAACTTGCCGTTGCAGTTCCTTTGTCTCCTCTGGATTGGATCGGTAAGCCGGCCGATGAGGAATTACCGATCCAGGAACAAAGTCGATCTGATGTTCTATGCCTCGAATCGGAGGTAAGCCAGGTGGCATATCTTCGGGTAGAACATCTCCAAATTCCTGCAAGAGAGAAGATATACCAATCGGAACGGTATGGTGCCGTTCCGTTTCATTTGAGGTTAAACAATAAGAGCGAAAACGGATAAGAAGTAGAGGACGGCTTGCGTCAAAACAATTGTTATGAGAAAGCATGGCTCTCCTTACTTCGCTCCCCTTGGCATATACACTCAATTTCTTTTTAGTTACCTCTCCTTGTCTCTCAATGCCACTCTCAGCACGCTTACTCTTTTCGTGCGAATGTTTACACTCGCCCTCTGCATGTTTGCTGTTTGCATGCGACTGTTTACACTCTCCCTCTGCATGCTTACTGTTTTCATGCGAATGTTTAAGGCTCACACTCTCAGTGTTTCCCTCTATATATTTCACACACAAACCTTCTTTTTCTCTCGCAAGCTGTTTTGAAATTTCATATTCAGCATGTGACTTAGCAAGCCATTGCTGATCCTCAAACACTTCAGCTTGTGTTAACGGTGCCAAGGTGAACTTCTGACCATCCTTAACCAACTTGTAGAGGTTCCTCTTCCCATCATGATTCGCTGCGTGATCAAACTGCCATGGGCGTCCAAGGAGGATATGGCTTGCTTGCATCGGCACAACATCACAGAGAACTTCATCTTGGTATTTGCCGATACGAAACTTAACAAGCACCTGTTTGGTTACCTTAATACCGTTGTCATCCGTCATCTAGTGTAGATGATACGGTTTCGGTTGCTTTACCGTTGGCAAGTCCAGCTTATGAACCATCAGCGCACTGGCACAGTTGGTGCAGCTTCCGTTGTCTATGATAATGGAACAACCCTTGTGATCAATCACCCCGCGGGTGTGGAACAGATTGGTCCGTTGCTCCTCATCACACACTTCTTCTGTGGACTGTACGCTCAGGGTCCGTCGGATTACAAGCAACCGAACATGGTCACCTCTCTGATGGTCAATATCCGAATCGGTCTGACCGTTTCCCTCAGGTTCCGTTTCCTCCTGTTCATCATCCGATTCTTCCTCGCCAGTCGGCCTGATGATGAAAACTCTTTTATTCGGGCATTCTGATTTCTTATGCCCTCGGCCGTTGCACTTGAAACAGATAATTTCCTTAGTGGCTGGCCGATCCACTGGTGGAGTATAAGGTTTGGTAGGTGCCGTTTTAGAAGGAACAACAGCACTGGCAGATCCCTTCAAAACGGCAGGGGCCGTTTTGTCATCCTTATTCCAAGACGTCTTCTTCCAAGGTGTCGACCCAGTAGATTTATAGGAACTCCTAACTTTCCTATGTTTCTCAATCTTTTGAGCCATATGAAGCATCTCCTCCATAGTGTTATATTGAGTCAGTTCCAATGCATCGGCAACGTCTGCATTCAAACCAGCAAGAAACCGAGCCATCGTTACCTCAGTTTCTTCAGTAATCTTCGCTTGAGCCAAAGCAATTTCCATCTCATTAAAGTATGCTCCAACTCCCTTGCTGCCTTGCTTCAAGGTTTGAAGCCGTTGATGAAGCTCACGGTGAAAGTGGGCAGGGACAAACCGTTGTCTCATCGCCTGCTTCATCTCTTCCCAATTAGCAATCGGACCAGCTAAGACAGTTGCCCTTTTCCGATTGAACTGCTCCCACCAATGACTAGCATACCCACAGAATTCGACTGCGGCGATCTGAACCTTTTTACCTTCCGAATAATTGTGACATAAGAAGATAGCATCTACTTTCCTTTCCCAAGTTAAGTATGCATCAGGGTCGTCAGCACCCTCAAACGGAGGTATTTTCATTTTGATGCTGTTTAGATTAGCATCCAAACGGTCATCCTCCCGTTCTCTCCTACCATCACGACGGTCTCGTCTCTCTCTCCTCTGTCCATCCCTTGTATTTATCCAGCCTTCTCCCCCATCAGGTTCTCCTTCCATATCAGAATGTGGTAATTGTGGACCACGTCTGGCAAGTCGCCTAGGAGGGACCAAAGCAAGATTACGCCGATGATTCACCTCACGTGGTCGACGGGCGTTGTCATCTTCTTCGGACAGTTCAGTCAAACGGCCATCACGTTGGTTATTCGCGGCTATAGGAACTGGATTAATGGTACCTAACGCTTCCACCCTAGCCAGCCTTTCAGTTACAGTTAATTGCAGTTCATTCAATGTTTGGAGCTGTTCCGACAGGTTGGCTAGTATAGCCGATAGATCGGGTTGTTGTACTCCCTCTTGAGACATCTTTTACTTCTCCTGAAATTCACAACACCAAAGAAAACGTAAAATTGCACTAACCTAGCACTCCCTCACGTGTTTACTCTCGTGTTTAATCACTCTAATAATCTCACGAAATCTCTCAAAATTCCCTGCAATGTTCAAGTGTTAGTGAGACTCAAGAATCCAAAGAAAAAGCTTCCAAGAAGACTCTCAAAGAAAACTAGCACGGAAAAGAATTGTGACACTTGATATTTGAGTAATTGCAAGAACAACCAATCAAACAAATAGCAAGTAGAGTAGAAGGCAATTTCAAGGAATCAAAGAAAGCTCAAAATTGACTCAAAAGGACTCAAACAAGTTCAATTTCAGTTATGATTGTAATACCCAATCGCAGTGCAATTTAATTCCTTGATAAATCTGGTTTTTATGGAGCAAATACTTCTATATATTTTCGTATTTGCAGGATCGGATCCCTTTCTTTTCTTTGGGAAATTTCCCTGTTGTTGTTTTTTGACAGCAAAACACAATTCAGTGTTTTGATCAGAACTTTTTACTCTGAACTCCGAATCGACCGATTCTTTTTGATTCGGAAGCCCAACAGATTCAGGTTTCCAACGAAACCACAATTACTAAAATCGGACTTCAGTTGCTATATATATGAATACAAATTCGACAACTGAAGTTACTGAAACTGAACAAAATTTTCTCTTGTATTTTGTGACCTTCTTGTGGGTAGAAAACGCAAGTAATTTAGCGAATTTCAACACAACAAACTGGAACGAAACACAACCAATTGTATTCAAGTAACTAACCAAGCACAGCAAAGAAATCGGTTTTAGAATGGAGTAGAAAGAGAATACCGATTTCAACAAAGAAAACTTGAAACAATTGAAGATACTTACCAATCTTTGAACGCCTTAAGCTCCGCTACCAACTGATACGATCCTAGTTCCTTAGGATGCGTAGCACCAATTTTGATCTTTGTTCAAAGACGGATTTCCTGCGGAAATAGATAACTCGACAAGTACGAGCTTAGACCACTTAGCTAACCTGTGCTAAGAGCCCTAATCGATTTCAAGTCAAGGGTCTTGAATCAGGTTCTTAGGACTAGACTCAACAATGTGAGAATCACACTAAGATAAACGACACAATAATACAATTCCAAGATTTACTTGTATACGACTCAAGTATTGCGGACTCAAGAAGAACAAGGTTCAACCAACTTGAACAAGGGGCGGAGATTGAAGAGAATATCTCAATTTATCAAATAACAACCAACTTAATAAAGTAGCCAAGTGGTTCCTTATATAGGTTACAAACAAACCCTAATAGTAAACCAAATAGGAATAGAAGTAGGACTTCCAAAATAGGAAGATAACTTAACTAATTAAAACTGTCTAATTAACTAATTAAGCTAAAATAATTAAAGTCAACAACTTGAACTTCAGTCAACGCGCACTTCTGGACACGCGAAATGGGCAGGAGCCGTTTTGAGCAATCGGCACGCGAGACAGATGAGTGAAACGGCAATGGCTGAGTGAAACGGTCAAGTGTCGATTTAAGCGAAACGGACAAGAGCCGTTTTGAACGAATCGGACAAGAGCCGTTTTGGTGACAAACGGTCAAGTGCCGTTTCTGGCAGAATCATCTTCGGTCATTGTGAAAGTAAGGAGATTCACAACTCTTGGTGTCTTCTCTCTAAGTGCAGCTTCCTCACTTGTCCTCTCACATTCCAGCTCCTTGTGAATGAGAGATGACAAACGGTCTTGAAGCTTTCTAGCTCTGGCTCGAGTCATTGGACCAGCTGGTGGTAACGGTAGTTGGATGCGTGGATTCGCATCAGACACATGAGGGCAGAGTGCCCAAACCGCCGCATCATCCTAATCAGGGAAGGAGGAGAGATAGTTTCTGAGGATGAGTCAGAAATTGGGGAAAATGATGCGGAAAGTGAGGAAGAAGGAGAGTATACCCCTTTGGAGATTCCTCGCAGTTTAGTGATCAGACGGACCTTGAGTATGCAAGCCCGAGCAGATGAGGAGGTTCTAGGACAGAGGGAAAAATTGTTTCATACCCGGGGGACAGCTGAGGGGATGGTTCTCTCGATCATCATTGATAGTGGGAGTTGTGCAGATGTGGCGAGCACCTTACTAGTCCACTCACTTGGACTCTCGACCACCAAGCATCTGTACCCCTATGTTTTGAACTGGTTCAATGACGGCAGCGCCATTAAAGTGGTGAAACAGGTGCAGATCAAGTTTCAGATTGGGGAGTACCAGGATGAGCGCGTTTGTGATGTCGCCCCCATGCAAGCTACCCACCTTCTCCTTGGTCGCCCGTGGCAGTTTGATCGCCACGCCATCCCTGATGGATTCCGCAACACATACCGCATTACTCACACCGGCCGGAAGTTCATGATTCCACCACTTGCACCTAGCCAGGTATACGAAGACCAAATCAAGCTTGAAAAAGCAAGTGCGGTCTTCGATATTTCAATTGCTTTAAATAAAAAAGAGGGAAATAGTGGAGTGAAAAATGTGAGCGGTGAGAGCATTAAAAACAACCCGCAAGAAAAAAATGAGCTTGCGAAGAGAGAAGAGAAAAAGGAAGGAAAGAGTGGAAACACACGGCTAGAAAAAAATGAGCTAGCTAGCGAGGTTCCGAGGGCAACGAGGGAAGAGAAAAAAGTGAGTCTCATGGGAAGATCTCGGGATGTGAGGCGTGCACTTCTTGCACAAAAGCCCATCGTTTTTCTCCGTTTTCATGCCTTGAGCGCGGAAACATCTAACACTAACCCCGATTCCTCTTCTCCTACTTTTGTGTCTTTGATGTCAGATTTCCAAGATGTGTTTCCGGACGAGTTACCCGAAGGACTACCACCAATCCGCGGAATCGAGCACAAGATCGATTTGATTCCCGGCGCACCTATGCCCAACCGACCCGCCTACCGATGCAACCCGATGGAAACCAAAGAGTTGGAGGCTCAAGTCGAGGCCCTCCTCGCCAAAGGCTACGTCCGAGAAAGCCTTTCCCCGTGTGCCATCCCGGTGATCCTTGTTCCAAAGAAAGATGGATCATGGCGCATGTGCATGGACTGTCGAGCAGTCAATAAGGTAACCATTAAATACTCGCACCCCATACCTCGCCTTGATGATATGTTAGATGAGCTTAGCCAAGCTACAATATTTTCAAAAATTGATTTAGCTAGTGGATATCATCAAATACGTATGCATGAAGGAGACCAATGGAAAACTGCTTTCAAAACTAAATTTGGTCTTTATGAATGGTTAGTTATGCCTTTTGGGTTAACAAATGCTCCTAGCACATTTATGCGATTAATGAATCATGTGTTGCGTGACTTTATTGGAAAATTTGTTGTTGTTTATTTCGATGACATCTTGATATATAGCTCCTCGCATGACTCTCATTTTGAGCATTTGAGACTTGTATTTCTAACCCTCCGCGAGCATAAGCTTTACGCTAAACTCGCGAAGTGCGAGTTCTGTTTGGACGAAGTCCACTTTCTTGGTTTTCTTGTAGGAACAGATGGACTCAAGGTTGATCAAGCCAAGATCAAGGCGATTGCGGATTGGCCCACTCCGCAAAATGTGAGCGAGGTGCGCTCGTTTCATGGATTGGCCAGTTTCTATCGGCGTTTCGTGAAGGACTTTTCAACGATTGCTGCGCCCCTCAACGCAGTCACCAAAAAGGACATTCCATTCATATGGGGGCCCGAACAAGAGGAGGCCTTCAAAACCCTTAAGGAACGCCTTATATCCAGTCCGGTTCTCGCACTACCTGACATCGACAAAACATTCGAGGTCCAATGTGATGCAAGTGGGATCAGGATTGGAGCAGTGTTGTTACAAGGAGGGCGACCGATCGCTTATTTCAGTGAGAAATTGAAGGACGCCCAGCTCAATTATTGCACGTATGATCGGGAACTGTATGCCGTAATTCGAACCCTCACTGTTTGGGAGCACTACCTCATCCCGAAGGAGTTCGTTGTTCACACCGACCATCTATCCCTTCGCTACCTCAAAGGACAAGGTAAATTGAATCGTCGCCATGCTGTTTGGTTGGAGTTCATTGAGCGATTTCCATATGTGATCAAGTATCTGAAAGGAAAAGAGAACACGGTTGCCGACGCCCTTTCCCGAAGGTATGCACTCATTACTTCTTTGCAATCTAAATTATTGGGATTTTCGCATATCATTGAACTGTATGAAAATGATGATGATTTTCATGTTGCGTATGATGCATGCTTGAATGGACCTTTTGAAAATTATTCTTTGCATGATGGATTCCTGTTTTGTAAAGGTCGATTATGTGTGCCCAAATGTAGCATGCGTGAACTTCTCATTAAAGAAGCTCACGGTGGTGGACTTAGCAGTCATTTCGGTATTAACAAAACTTTGAGTACGTTAAAGGAACATTTTTATTGGCCGCATATGCGTCCTATGATAACGCGTATTGTTAATGCATGCATTGAATGCCATCGTGCTAAATCTACATCTCATGATCATGGTCGTTACATGCCACTACCTGTTGCTTCACACCCTTGGTGCGATATTTCTATGGATTTTGTACTAGGATTGCCCAAAACCAGTAATGGAAAAGATGCTATCTTTGTTGTTGTTGATCGATTTTCTAAGATGGCACATTTTATTCCTTGCAAATCCACTGCTGATGCTTCTCATATAGCTAACTTGTTTTTTCGTGAGATTGTCCGCCTCCACGGCATGCCACGTACAATTGTAAGTGATCGAGACTCAAAATTCTTGAGTCACTTTTGGCGTGTCTTATGGGCCAAATTGGGGACTAAACTCCTGTTTTCCACATCCTACCACCCCCAAACGGATGGTCAAACGGAGGTAGTCAATAGAACTCTTGGTAACTTGCTTCGAATCATGGTACCGAAATATTCTAAGAATTGGGATCAATGTCTTCCCTTTGTTGAGTTTGCCTATAATCGTGCCATGCATTCTGCCACTTTATCCTCTCCATTTGAGCTTGTCTATGGGTTTAATCCACTCACCCCCATAGACTTGCTCCCTTTACCTGTCTCTCATGTATCCAGCTTAGATGGAGATGAACGAGCGGCCACAATCAAGGGGTTACATGCTAAAGCAAAACAAAGGATGGAAAACCTAAATGCCAAACTCGAGAAGAAGCGCAATGCCGACAAACGAGTTAAATCCTTTGAAGTTGGAGATTGGGTTTGGGTGCACCTACGCAAAGAGCGCTTCCCGCACCTCAGGAAGTCTAAATTGAGCCAAAAAGGGGTTGGTCCTTTCCTTATTGTTAATAAAATTAACGATAATGCTTATGTGTTGGACATTCCTACATCTTTTGTTGTTTCCTCTACCACTTTTAACATTACTGACTTATCTCCGTATTTTGTAGCCGATTCCGATAACGAGGATGCTGAGGACATGCAATCTTTGGATTTGAGGTCGAATCCACTCGAAGGGGGAGGAGATGATACGATCGCACCGATCGCATCGCGCACTCGAAGCCGACGCCAAAAACTCGTGGCGCTTATGCTCCAATATTTACGTCGCGAAGAAGCTCACCCAAAGTCCAAGGACCAAATGAGCTTATGTATGCAAATTCAAGGACCAAGGGATTATGAGTACAGCCCAGCCCAACCTCCCCTCCAGGCCCATCAACGTGTACATCAAACAGCAGCCCACGCTGCCTCCAATACGACGCCGTCCCACGCTGTCTTCAAAACTACGTCTTCCAAGGTCATCTCTTCCAACCAGCCACGCTGCCTCGCCCACGTCCTCACCCGTGACCCGGTCGCCCAGCCCAACGTGGCAGCCGGCCACTCCTGCTCATCTCCGCAAGACGCGGTCAACGCTCGTCCGCGCCCAACGCGCACCTGCCTGTCACGCCCAGCGCGCGACCGCGTCCTCATCGCACACCGCGCCTGCCTCCGCACAATCCGCGCCGATCGCCCACGATCAGCTCACGCTCGCAACTGCCTCCCTCAACGCACGACCGCACACTGCCGCGTTGACTGCCCAAACCGTCTGCCGCACGACCAAGTCAAGGCCAGCTGGCGCCCGCCTAAGCGTCCAACACTAAACATGCTACCCAAAATTAATTCCCAAGCATACCATGTTTCCAATTAATTCTAACCAAATTAATTGGTAAATGACCGCATTACCCTTAAGTATTTTAGCTATAAACAGGAGCCTTTATTTCCATTAGAAGGCACTTTTTGATTACCAATTGATTATTCAATCTTAAAGTCAATTTCTAGTTCTTGTAATTTCTAGTTTTATTTCCCTAAAATTCTTGTAATCCTTTCGGGTTCAAACTAGCATTTTCATTGCAAGTTTGAGTTCGATCTTTCAAGTTATTCAATATAGAAAGGTTGCTCGTTCTTCGTTAACGAGAGGGTTTTCTCGAATATACTTGTTCATTTAAAATTCCAT
The DNA here is from genome assembly GCA_963691705.1 of Viola odorata. Lineage (NCBI taxonomy): Eukaryota > Viridiplantae > Streptophyta > Magnoliopsida > Malpighiales > Violaceae > Viola > Viola odorata. Next base: position 44,157,681 of record OY829545.1, on the reverse strand, counting down.
CTTTCACTTCTAAAATCCTCGATTCAAGAACCATTTATCTTGAATTAATTCGTCACAAAATTCCATAAAATCATCTCTAAAATTCCTACACATTTCCATAAAATCATCTCTAAAATTCCTACAACTTTATCCGCTGCGCATATTTCCGAACATCATCAAGATCGTCAAGAACACCTTCATCCTTCATTAAACGGACCATCCACAATCGAGACTAGTTCCTTACTCCAATCAGCACCGAAGGATCCTAACATCGACCCTGTTGCGACTATACGCAATTTATTGTGCAATTGACTGCAGGTTTTATTATTATTTTTTACGGCTTTGACCACCAATCACTTATCATACTAAACCTTTCCCAATAGAGGATATAAATTCAATTCAATGAAAACTAACTCAAGTTGTTCTATAACCAAGACATCCTCCTCTTGGGTAATAGGGATACGGTTAATCATTTCCATTAGACTAGCAAAAAGTGTAAGAAAACTAAAAGGATAAGGGAAAGAAAGGGGAGACAGAAGCCACAAAACACACCAAAATAAGGAGAAAAGGATAAGAAAAGATAGAACAAATATGGTGAGACCCACAACTGGAAATACCCTCACTCGACCACTCAGAAAGGATTTACAGTAGTAAGAATCAAGAGACAAAATCATGATCCTATGTGATACGATTACATCTACCTTAGAGCTTGAAGAGTGAGACATGGCGCCAAGAGGGCCGATTACAAGAAGCATGCCTAAGATGATTACCCTATAGATCGAGGCCGAGATGAGCAAGGAAGTGCATCCACACAAATTCCGAACATTAATGATGATCGCACACCATATCGGAGGCCGAGATTCGCGCATGGAACCATCGAACAACCAAGGCAGTCATTTTTTATCAGTCTAGGAAATATTCATTCAGGGCCATTTTTTTATCAGTTCTTAACGGCCTTAATGACATACCGTTAAGCACTGGAAAACTTTCACCCAAAGAGTGCCCCTTAACGACATGTCGTTAAGGGCTGGAATATTTTCGAAGAATTGCTCAAAAAGATCCATTTTGTAACTTAGTATAAATAGGTAGTCTCTCTTTCTTTCCTTAGTTTATGTTGAGTGTTTATTGCTAGAGTTTGAGAATACTCCTCCCTCTAAACACCATAGACTTAACTTGTAAGATTTTAGGCTTGAAATCTCCTTTAATACTTGTAAGGAAAGTATTAACCTTTCAATTTGTAGTTTGTTGCTACCTCCTGTATGAGTGTTAGGTGTTCATCAAGAAGTCAGTTTCCTTTGCCTTAATTACCCTGTAGTTGTTCAACGCACCCTCAAGCTTCTCAAATGCATTAAATGCCTTGATAAACCAGCATCACCTATTATTAAACCAAGTCACTGAAATTTTGGAAAAAGTTGTTAGCTATCTCTACCCTATATTCTTTTTCCAACTGCAAATCGTTATTTTGTGTTGGGTGTCAAGGAAAATAACAACTAGCCTGATACAAGCATGGACGAGGAGTTATCCGTACCCAAAGGGCCAATGACGAGAGCACGGGCAAAAGCCATTCAAGAATAGTTAGTGATGTTTATACAATAAGAATTCACCAAGCAAATGGCGCGAGAAGAGGCAGAAGAGCGGCAGATGATCAATGTCCTAGTGAGCGAAGAAGCACATGGGATGGCCGGCCAAGGCATGAGAGAAGGTCGCCAAATCCCTAGCAAAGCATGAGGAACCAACCGCTCATGAGGGCAATTTTTGTTTTTGAAGACAATTTGTAGCGGTATGCCGCCAAGCCCCTAGCAGCATACCACTAGCCTCGACTGCACAATTGAAATCAATTCCAGAGATGAACAACATTCCGTTTATCCCTAAAATGACATACCGTTTATCTCTACTTGAAATTGACTAGGTTAACACAGAGACTAGTGGCATGCCATGAGTTTCGGCAGAGAAATTGATTATGTCATATTGGGAATTAATTATTTTTCCAAGACAAGCGCCATGCCGCTAAGACCCTAGCGGCATACCACTAAACCTAGTTTTCAAGAACAACCCGGCCTTGCATCCCTAGTGTGTCTTAATTGTAGGTTTTCCCCCTTAGTGTTGGCCTTTTCGAGGGCATGATACTTCTGATTTGCCCTTATTCCCACTATTTTGGCAGATCGGCGCTTTAAGGGAAAAAAGAGTGAAAGCGAGCAATTTTGAAGGATTTCTGGAGTCTTGAAGCTTCGAGGCCTAGAAGAGCAGAATGCCATCGCACCCTTAATGCTAGCCAGACCACTGAGCAGTCTTGTGCCCTTGATACCTGCATCGGATCAAAGATCAAAATCCAAAGGAAAGCATCTTTGAAGATCCGCACGGATTCCATGTGTTTCCAAGAGCTGTCCGACATTCCAGAAGATTCTAGAACATTCCCTGCAGGGGAAGCGTCCTTTCTATGTGTTGTCGCCTCCTAATGCACTGACACCTTCTCTCCTTGAGCTATATTTTGTCCCTTAGCTAGTTTTTAGGCTATATAAGCTTGGCTTTACGGTTTTCGTAAACACGGTTTTGCAAAAACATTCTCTCTCTTTTACCTAATTTGTAGGGATTCTCTCTTCCACTTTTTGAGCACCGTCGTCAGCTTGTAAAAGGGAAAGCTTGATTTCCTTCGTCGGTTTTTATTCTAATATACTTCTCCTTTATTTCCTTTAATATAGTTCATGATATTCTCTACATCCATCTGCTGTTTATATTTAATTATGAGTAGCTAAATACTTTCCTCTTGGTAAAGGGTGTTTCAAGGGTGTAAGGTTCAGTTAAGAGGCTTAATGCATGCGTAATATATTCTCATGTCATATTCGGTTGTTTATCATTTTATCTCCATGCTCATCTAGAAGTGTTGAGGGCTTGATCAACTATTGATATTTCTGTTTGAGTGATTGTCATCCTAGCAGCGATAGCGTCATTGCGAGGTTGTTAGGAGTAGTAGACACCTAGTGGGGACATCGCGAGAGGTCCTTCGTCTAGGGGTAAATAGTCATTTAGGTTATGTGACGCGAGCTTGACAAACTGAGACGTCACGCCCTAGATCTATCTTGCCTCCACTTCATGGGCGTTTTGAGTATTGCGTCCCCGCATTCGTGCCTGGGAGGAAGGCGAAATATCAAGGTCACCTTATTAACAGTGAAAACGGAGGGTGGCTCTTAACTAAGAAGGCAAGTAGGGGATATTTAGTGAGAACTTGGTTCCTATAGCAGATCTGTGCATGAGATTGGAATATTTTTGTGCCAATGATTAACTGACCTAGAAAGCAAACCGAGAACACCTTTTGTTAAGATCTCTTCCCATCTGATTAATATTATCTCTTTTATTGTTTGTCTTGCCCTCGAATTGGTTTATGATATCTTGCCCCGGCTTGTGTTTTACTTTCATGCCCCGGATAACTGTTTTAATTACTTGCCTTGTTAGCTCCCTCATCTGAGTTGATTAATTCGTTAATCGACATAAACCCACCCCCCCCAGGGAATATTACTTGTTTATTTTCTGTTGCAATTGTTCTCTATCATACATCTTTATTAACATTTTATTCCTTCAATCTCTATGGTTCGACCCTGTCTTGCCCTGTATACATTTATTTGTGCATTTAGGCATCAGGATAAATATTAAGTACATTTGACTGTCGATCAAATTTTGGCGCCGTTGCCGGAGATTGAACGGTACTAATTTTGTTTCTATTTTTGTATGACCAGGAGATCTGCTCCAGATTTACTCCCTCTAGATCTCGAATTGACCAGAACAGAAATAGCGAAGAGTAATCCCACATCCTGCCCTCGACGGACTTCCTTCCAATCTGGCCGATCAAGACCATCAGTTTTTCCTAGACCTAGCTTATCTCCATCGTACCCTCGAAAATCCAGTAGCCGCCCATTTTGATTTTCCAGGAATGGAAGACCACGACAACCATGTCCGACGTGAAGACCTGCCACCACCACCTCCTCTGAATCAACAAATCATCGACCATTTCAATGCCACCACTGACATGTCGGCAAGTTGCATCGACTAGCCTAATGTTCCCAGGACTGGACACTGAATTCAGTCGTGCTGCATCACCTTCCCATCTTTCGGGGGGTCGCTAAAGAGAATGCCCTTCGCCACCTTTAACAACTCCATTCTATCTACGAGGCTATGAAACCTCCTAATGTCAGTATCGAGCAAGCCAAGCTGCGTGCCTTCTAGTGTTCTCTTAAGGATGATGCCCTCGATTGGTACTACAACCTTCTACCAAGATCTATTCGCTCTTGGGCAGACATGTCCAAAACCTTCACCGAGAAGTATTATCCAACCTCTATCGCCAACACCACGCGCAAACAACTTGTCTCCATAGTCCAGAAGAAGGAAGAAGATCTAGCCCAGTATTACAGAGCATACCCTTGTTCAGTATTTTTGCGAAGGCCTTAAGGCCCATGATAAAGCCCTCCTAAATGCTGCAGCCGCAGGCTCTTTAACTGCTCTCACTCCAGCTGCTGCCAAAGAAACCATAGAGCTCATGGCCAAGAATGCCTCGTCTGATGCAGCTAATAGTGGAAGTCAGGACGCTCAACTAGCTACCTTACAGAATCAGCTATCTTCTCTTATGGGGATGTTTCACAATTTTATGGCAGGACAATCCACCCCTATCAAGGCCTGCCAGATATGCAATTTTGTGGACCACCCCACTGATGCATGCCCCCATATTCCGGACGAAATCCAAGTTAATGTTGCTGGCCAGTATATCCAGGTCCCATATGGTCAGAACTATAACCAGGGCTGGAAACCACAGAATCCAAAATGGGTTCCAAACCCTCAGCCGTCGGGGCCTAACCATCAACAGCACCAGTAGAATCCCTGTGGAAATCATCCCTCTTCTCTCAATATGCAGAATTTCAGACCTCGACCCACGTACCATCAAAATCAGTACCAACATCAGCCTCCTCCGGATCAGACTTTTGTCGTGCCCCCGAATCCAGAACTACCTCGGAACCCCGACCAACAGAAAGAAATTGAGGATCTTAAAAAGCACGTGAGTACCTTGATGGCAGAGATGAAGGAAGTAAAGAATCAAGGGAGATTTCCACCCCAAACTGAAAAAAATCTGAAACACAATGTCTGTTCAGTGACTCTGCGAAGTGGAACGACCTTGACACCTCCAGCAAATCCAGCCCAAGATATTGGAAACTCTCTAGAATCTGAACTTAAGCCAAAACCCAGGGTCAAGAATCTGAAAGTGCCCAGATTCGTCGAGGTCTTGGAAGATAGAATCCGCTATCCTAGAGGTTCACCAAGGAATGACCCCAATCCATCTGAATTCACTCAGGAATACATTCACAAGATTCTCGAGCCCCCATTTGCCCAAAGGCTAGTTAAGTCAAAGAAGGAAAAAGAGGACCGTGATATCTTTGACATGTTTAGTAAAGTGGTTGTCAACATCCCTCTCCTCCAAGCCGTAAAGAATGTTCCTCGCTACGCCAAGTTACTAAAAAAATTGTATACCAACAAGAGTAAATTGGCGGAAGTTAGCAAGATCAATGTAGGAGCTAACGCTTTTGCCCACATCCAGAGGAAGATTCCTCCGAAATGCAAGGACCAAGGAATGCTCATCATTCCATACAGAATTGGTACGGTCGACATCGGGAAAGCCATGTGCGATTTGGGGGCAGGAATTAACGTCATGCCCTTGATCATCTACAACTTTCTTGGCCTCGAACCCCTTCGACCTACCAATCTTGCCATTCAGCTTGCTGACCATTCTATCATCTACCCCGAGGGGACCATCAAGGACGTATTGGTCCAAGTGGGTGAGTTCTTATTCCCAGCCGATTTCTATGTTATTGCAATGGAAAATGGGAATTCTACCAAGTCTACTGATGTTCTTCTAGGACGACCATTTTTGGCCATAGCCCGAGCAAAAATTGATGTTTATGATGCAACCATCTCCCTCGAGTTCGACGGAGAGATCATCAAATTCAATATGCTAGAAGCCATGCTATACCCCTCTGAATTCTCTAGTGTTAACTATATTGATGTTGTTGATTCCTCTATTGATAAAATTGCTGAAATTCATTCTACTAATGATAACTATCGATACCACAGGAGCGACATCTCCACTACCCCGCGGGGTGACCCAGCCAGTAAACTGTACCCGCCGAGGGAGACGAGACCCTGTTCTTACCGCCCTTAGCCTGGCGACCGACCCTGGGATGGTCGACATCAGCGGGGGGGCTCTCATGCGACATCCGCACGGCGACATCCCATCCCAGGTCATCCATGACGTCACTCCGCATGATGTCATCCCACATGACATCACTCAATGCCACCCCAGCGACATCTATCACCCCAGCGACACCTACCAGGGATTATTCCCACCCCCTGTCGGTACACTCCTTCCTTTGTCTATAAATACCCCCACCTTTTCAGACAAGGGGGTAAGCCTAAGATAGCGTACTGAACCCCTGCCATTTTGACTACTTGCACTGACTTCACCATCGGAGTGTTTACGCCGGAGACCCCCTCCGGCGCTTTGCAGGTGATGAAGACCCCTGTACAGTGTTCCCGACCAGCCCAGATCAAGCCGATCCTGCTCAGTATCCCCCGGACTCTTATCAAGTGGTGCTTTCATTGAGAGCTTTGGTTAATTAAGTGAGTTTCCCTTAGTAACCAAGCTCTGTTTTTTTTCTGAGAGTCGAAGGATCATGGCTTCAGATTCAGAATCCACACCCCCTCATACTCGTGGGGTTCACGCGCGTAGGGAACGTTTTTCCACGTCTTCGTCCAGTACATATGTCACATCACGTGAAACTTCCTCTGCACAGACAGACTTTCTTTTCGGGCTGACAGCTGGCACCCCGTTTTCTCAAACCGGTACCCCGTTTCCTCAAATGGGTTCCCCTATTTCCTCAATGGGTGCCCCGTTTTCCCACATGGGCGGATCCAATCACTCCGCCTCTCCGCTTGTAAGTTCTAGGATGGATGGCCCTACTACTCCATCAGTAAGCTCGATGCTAGCTCTTCGTGCCCACTTGGACTATTTAATTGGGATGGCTGCAGGCCCCACTTCTAGTACCGCGACATCAGGTGTGTCTCCTCGAGTTATTTTCACTCCCTCTATTGTCGCTGATCGACCAGTATCGCCTCGACGTCAGGTGAGTATCCCTCTGACCTCACCTGCGATGAGCATGCCATTCAGCTTTGCGCAGTTGTCAGATGGACAGGAGTAGCACTACATACCGCAGATACAGCGGATTCCTATCTCTCAAGTGGAGCGACCGTTAGATGAATACAGAGAGCATTGGGATGGCAGGAGAGAGGGAGCCGGTAGGGAGGTATCTATGGAGCGGAGTGAAAGATCAGGCAGTAGGAGGCGTCGAATCCGTTCGCCTAGGAGTCGTAGCCGGTCTCCTAGGCAGCATCGTACCCCGGAGCCTCGAGGGCATAGGCGACACCTGGACATGTCTCCTCCTCGTCATGATCATGAGATCTTGGATGACACCGCTGGTCATCCTTTCATCCACCATGTAAGGCACCACAGGGTCAGTCGACATGTTAAGCTCCCCACGGAATCATACGACGGCACCAAAGACCCCATCTCGCATCTTAATAAGGTGAAGGATTTTGTCCAGTTTCAAACGCACAACGACGCGGCGTTGTGTCAAATATTCGTTATGACATTGTCAGGAGTAGCTCACCTCTAGTTTGAAGGACTTCCTACTCGATCAATTGATAACTTCTCGCAACTAGAGGCCAAGTTTAAGAGTCACTTCAGCACAGCTATCCCTATTCGGAAGTCTGCAGCAACTTTGTTTGATATATGTAGAAAACTAGAGGAGTCTTTGAATAGTTATCTTGGTCGTTTTGATATGGAAATGTCGTTAACTCCTGGTATTACTATTGATTTCGCTATAGAAGCTTTGAAGTAGAATTGTGGATATGGGAAGCTGAGGGATACGCTGATGGTGGACCCCCCAATGACTTTAGACGCGTTAAGGTTGAAGGCTCACAATTATGCGAGAATGGAAGAAGAGGAATATAGAAACAGGATACGAGATGCGCCCCAGAACGCCCCTCCTGCTCCCGCGGCTCAAGCCAGTATGACCCACAATACTCGTCCGGGTTATGAATACACCCAGCGGAAAGATTACATCCCCTAGGGGTCGAATTGCCAGAAGGGTAATTTCCCTAGAGGAAGGGGCGACGGTCTGAATGTTCAGCGACAGGGGGATCCCCCTAAGGGTCGAATGTACGATCCCGACCTTCCTCCCCTTACACTCCCACGAGCGAAAATCTTAGCCAGGGGTGGTCATGGGAGGAAGGGAAAACATTTTTTGTAAATTCCATAAGGTTAAGGGGCATTCTATAGAGGCATGCAGGGAATTGAAGTTGGCAATAAAGTATCTATGGGAAGAAGGCTATCTTGGAGAATTTGCCACTCGAATGAGGGAAGAAACTAGGAGTGACCCTCCGCACGGGGCATTAGGTGACCATCAATTGCCTCCTCCCCTTGGGAGCAGCGGGACTTCTGAGGCAAAGGGGGAAGAAGCACTAATGATGTATGATGAGGACATCCCCATCATTAACATTATCGCTGGGGGCGCGTCGTTCCTGGATGAGATTACCCAAGCAACACTCGCGGCAGGAGAAAAGCGGAAATGGGAAGGCCAGCCTGTAAAAAAGGGAGTGATTGATACACTGGATAGAATGGTGATATCTTTTTCGGAAGAAGATGAGAAGGGCGTTGTCTTCCCTCATAATAACGCGCTAGTAGTCACACCGGTTATTGGGAGCCATGGGGTACGAAGGACCCTCATTGATAACGGCAGTGCGGTAAACTTATTTTCGTTGGAAGCATATAATCCTATGAAACGTCCTGCTGGCGAACTGGCGCCTTGCAAGAAACCAATTATTGGAGTAGACGGCATCCCTATACCTGTAATTGGAGTCACAACGCTGCCTGTGTATTTTAGAGAAGATGCGTCGAAACGATCAGAAGAGTTGATGTTCTTAGTTGTGGATCTCATCCTATCGTATAATGCCATTCTAGGGTGGCCATTCCTCAATCATTTTGGGGCGGCGGTATCTCCGAAATACCTTAGGATGAAGTACCCCTCTTGGGAAGGGGTAGTATCGATCAAGGGCGATCAAAAGCTAGCCGTCGAGTGTTATTCACTCATGATTCAAAAAAGTTGTGATCAATATGTGTGTGTGGCAGCGGATCCCTATGAGCAAAGGGGTGAAAGGCGAACCCAGCCAGTGGATGCGATGGTACCCATCCCCGTCCAAGGCAATCATAAAGCGGGTTTCCAGGCCAGTGAAAAGTTGACCCTTGAGGAAAGAGCACAATTAGCCCGGCTGTTGAACAAGTGCAAAAGAGAGTTCGCGTGGAAACCAGCGGACATGCCTGGCGTGTCCAGGGAAGTGGCTGAGCACCGACTCAATGTTGACCCGCGCGCCATGCCAGTTCAACAGAAGCGGCGAGCTTTCTCCACGGAAAAGTCGATGGTGATTGATAAGGAGGTAGTGAAACTGCTAAACGCAGGATTCATCCGAGAAGTCCAATACCCCACTTGGTTGGCCAACCCCGTCTTAGTCCACAAGCCCAACGGAGACTGGCGTATGTGCATTGATTTCACTAACTTGAATGACGCTTGTCCTAAGGACTATTATCCGCTTCCTCGGATTGATCAGTTGGTCGATCAAGCGGCAAGGTACGCATATTTGATTTCCTTGGACGCCAATTCTGGATATCATCAAATTCCTATGGCCAAGGAAGATGAGGAAAAGACGGCATTCATAACCCCGAAGGCCACCTATTGCTACACCGCAATGCCGTTTGGCTTAAAGAATGCAGGGGCGACCTTCCAGCGTATGACCAACAAAGTGTTTGAAAAGCAAATCGAGAGAAATGTAGAAGCATACGTAGATGATGTATTGGTCAAAAGCAGAAGTTTCAGCGACCATCTGGCCGATTTGCAGGAAGTGTTCGATACATTGAGGAAGTACCAGATAAAGTTGAACCCCCGCAAGTGCGCGTTTGCATTTCAAACGGGAAATTTTTTGGGATATGTGGTAAGCCAAAAGGGCATCCAGCCGAACCCATCAAAGATTAAGGCTATCCATGATATGGTATCGCCGCGAACCCTCCAGGAAGTTCAGAGGTTAACAGGACGCGTCATTGCTCTGGGACGGTTCATCTCTAAGCAGGGCAAGAAGTGCTTGCCGTTCTTTAAAGTCATACGCAAGAAAGCTTCTTTCGGATGGACACAAGAGTGCGAAGAGGCATTCGTGGGTTTGAAAATATACTTGTCGTCCGACTTGGTACTAACACGATCGGAACCGGGCGACACCCTATTCTTGTACCTCGGCGTCGCGGATGAAGTGGTCAGTGCCGTTTTGGTCCGGGAGGATAATCACGCCCACCGCCCCGTCTTCTTTGTTAGCCATGTGTTAAAAGATGCCGAGGTGTGATACACCCACATTGAGAAGGTGGCATTCACCCTGCTACAGTCCACACGGAAGATGAACAGGTACTTCCAGGCCCATCCAGTCATCGTGCTCACGGATCAGCCTTTGAGAAGAATTTTTAGGAAACTAGAATCCTCGGGGAGGATGTTGATTTAGTCAATAGAGTTGGAACAATATGGATTACAGTACAAAGCTCGGCCATCCTTAAAAGCTCAGGTTTTGGTAGATTTTATCACCGAGTGTACATTTACTAGGGACAAGGCGGCGGAGCTGCTCGAGAAGAAAGAAAGTGACGCAAAGATCCTACCCACAGAAGCCCCCGCGGATGTATGGGTCATCTATGTGGATGGTGCCAAAAATCAAGAGCTGGCGGGAGCTGGCATATACATGATCGGGCCACATGATGTGCAGGTGCGACACGCCATCAGAATCCTACAACCACTGTCCAACAACGCAGCAGAGTATGAAGCGCTATTGGCGGGGCTTAGAGTAGGAAGGAGCCTCTTCGCTAAAACTGAAAATGACCTGGTAGCAGGAGCCCCACGGTTGAAAATACGAGGGGACTCCAAGCTGATAATTGATCAAGTCTTGGGACATTCCCAAGCTAGAGAACCGATCATGGCGCAATACCTCTCGAAAGTGAAAAGGGAATTGGCAGAAATGGAACAAAGCGGCGTGTGTGTTACTTTCGAACACATTCCACGGGAGGACAATACCGAGGCGGATAATCTTGCCAAGGCGGCAGCTAATCAGGAGGCTGTCATACCAGAAGGTGTGTAATATGAGGATAGGTCATTACCGCCCTTCATGGAGGAACAACTGTCGCTATGTGTGGAGGAGAGTGAAAAGGATTGGAGGGTCCCTGTGATAAATTTTTCGAAGCATGACGAGTTGCCGAGCGACAGTGCAGAGAAGAAAAAAGTATTGAAGCAAGCGACAAGGTGCACTTATTATGATGGGGAGTTAATCCAGAGATGTTTCTCGCACCCAGCCATAAAATGTATAACGAAACAAGAAGGCCTCCATACCCTGCGCGAGATTCATGAAGGCATCTGCTGCATGCACGTGTCGGGTGGTACCATGGCCGCGCAGGTGTTCCGGTCAGGATTCTATTGACCCACTATTCGCAGGGATTGTAACAACTTTGTGCAATCATGCCATAAGTGTCAAGAATTTGCCAAAATCCCTCGACGACCCGCCACTGAAATATCTCAGATCGTGGCACCTTGTCCTTTTACCAAGTGGGGAATCGACATTTTTGGCCCTTTTCCTAAGGCCAGGTCTCAACTGAAATTTGTAATTGTGGCAGTGGACTACTTTACCAAATGGGCAGAAGCGGAAGCGGTAGCCAGTATTACGACGGAGAAGGTATGGAACTTCTTTAAGCACCAAGTGATCATGCGTTTCGGGGTGCCTCGCGTGCTAGTTAGTGACAACGGGGCACATTTTACCAGCCGCTTCTTCAAAGAACAATGCGAAGAATTCCAGATCGAACAGAGGTTTTCCTCTATGGCGCATCCTCAGAGTAATGGCCAGGCGGAGGTAACCAACCAAAGCATACTGAGCGGTATTAAGAAAAATCTTGAGGGGTCGAAAAAGAAATGGCCAGACGAGCTACCCTATGTAATGTGGGCTTACCGCATGACCGTCAAAACTAGTACGGGCGAAACGCCCTTTGCGATGGCTTTTGGTACCGAAGCGGTAACGCCTGTCGAAATTGGCACCCTAAGCTTAAGGGTGGAATATTTCAAGGAGGAATTAAATGAGGAGAGGTTACGCGCTAACCTTGATACGCTGCCTGAGGCGCGCGAGGAAGCTCTCTTGAAAATAATGCACTACAAAAGAAGAATGGCGCGGTATCACAACAGACATGTTAAGGAGCGGCTGCTCAAGGCGGGAGACCTCGTGCTTAGGGACAAATGAGCGGCGGGACAACGAATGTGGAAACTTAGCTCGAGCTGGGAAGGCCCATACCGCGTCAGTCGTGTTATCAGAAAGGGGGCGTATCACCTCGAAACGCTTGACGGTACTCCCTTACCTAACTCTTGGAATATTGCTCGATTAAAATTATATCATGCTAGAATTTAACATGCCGTTGGGCATGGTTTAGAAATTGAAATTATGAAAGTTGACATGCCATTGGGCATGGTCTAGAAATTGAAATTGAAAATTGACATGCCGTTGGGCATGGTTTAGAAATTGAAATTATAGAATTTAACATGCCGTTGGGCATGGTCTAGAAATTGAAATTGAAATGTGACATGCCGTTGGGCATGGTCTAGAAAGTGAAATTGGAATGTGACATGCCGTTGGGCATGGTCTAGAAATTGAAATTTGAAATGTGACATGCCGTTGGGCATGGTCTAGAAATTGAAATTGAAATGTGACATGCCGTTGGGCATGGTCTAGAAATTGAAATTGAAATGTGACATGCCGTTGGGCATGGTCTAACAATTGTTGTGGAAATATTTCTTGTTCCTTGTTGGTTGTCTGTGTAATGTGCAGATAACAAGGAAAGGAGGATGTCGGGGGTGAAAAGTCCTAGCCTTGGGGCAGAATGGGCTAATGCAGATGGGTCGTCAAGACGAGGCACGCCCCGGTGATCCTGGAAATATATGGTGCTGGAAGTGAAAAATTCTGGCCTTGTGAGGCCGGCCTTGATCAGGCGGCTCGCTAAGACGAGACACGCTCCAGCACTGTTGGGAGTGAAAAATCCTATCCTGGGGAACCTAGAGAGGGCACGCCCCGACTCCCCTGGGGGTGTAAAGTCCTATCCTTGTGACAGCCCGTGCTCACATAGGCGGATGATCATTAAGTGAGGCACGACCCTAGGGAAGATAAAAACTCCACCTCGTAAGTGAAAATCCTATCCTTACGAGGGTAGCGCTAACATAGGCACCTCATTAAGAAGGGGCACGTTCCGAGGTGCGAGGACAACGCTGAGGAAGTGAAAAGTCCTATCCTCGTGAAGGTCGGCTCTGATCAGGTGGCGCACTGAGAGGTGGCACTTCCCGGCCGATTGAGGAAATGCGAGAAGTCACGGTACCCCAGCTAGTAACAGGAAGGGACAAACCCGGTGAAGTTTGGCTGGAAGAGTACGTGACACGAGCGACATCGGGGGAGATCGCGCCAAGTGAGTTAGGGGAATACGCGCCCATACCCCAAGGTAATTAAGATATTTTAGTAGATGTCGCTACTAATGTAAATGATAAGTGAAAATGTGCAGAAAATTCAGCACAAGTGACATCTCGGAAGGATCGCGCTAAGTAAGTGAGGAGCGCGCGCGGCAATGGCCCAAGGTAACTAAGGCTTTTCGGGAATATGTTGCTACTAACAAAGTTATAAGTAAAATGTGCAGAAAATTTAGTAAAGTGTGAAAGTGATGGAGCGCTTGGGAAATAATGACGCTGCGGAGAGGCTGAGCATCTAAAGGGGAGATCCAGTCGTCTCAAGCACGGTACGAGATAATGGTAAGGAGTGGATCTACCCTATTGCGCGGAGAGAAACGCGCAACGACATGGCGTGTTGCGACTCCGCAAGGGAAGTTTGAAGGCGCAGGCCACGTCAGTTCAACGGTGGCAACCAGTTTTGAAAGAAGGGCTAACGAAAGTAAAGTGAGAAAGATTATCGATAAATTAAAATGATGACAAATTATCCAAACTGTTTATACAAGAGGGGATACTTGTTTAAACAAAAGGCCCCAAAAATACAAAAAGGGCAAAGAAGTCAGGGCGCCCGATGGACAAAAAGAGAAGTGACATTTACGGCCTGGGCATGCTGTTGTCCCCCTCGTCATGCCATGGCCTCTTCGCTTGGCGGTAGCCCTCTTCCGTGAGGAACCCGGACTTCTGCTTGAAGAGGCGGATGATGACATCAGCGTCGAAGAAATTGCGGCCGTGACGCTCAATGAAGCAGTTGGCCATAAGGCCTGCAGTTTGTTCCAGAAACCATTTACATTTATCCGCCGTTTCCTCCATAAGCGCGGCATTCTTACTTTGCTCCGCTTAAAGGGCGGCATCCCTCGTGGCCTGGTGTCCTTTGGCCTCTTCCAACTCTTTTCTCACAACTCCTAAACTGGCTTCCGCACATTGTCGCTTTTCAACACACTTCCTCAGCTCTTACTGAGTTTTATTAAGCTCCCTTTGGTACTTGTTGATTTCTTCCAAGAGCTGGTGATTAGTGTTGCGCCATTCCTGGGAGGAAGAGTGGAGAGAGCTCATTCATCTCGTCACATTCCTAGACCAGTAATGGAAACCCTGAAAGCTAGAGAACAGCTGGGTTCTTATCTATTGCAGTTGCTCACCCTCGGCAACAGAGAGGAAGGCCTGCTCCTCCTCTTCAACTGAGAACAGATGGCCAGCCAGAAAGGCGAACGTCGCTAGGGAGCTGTCACCTCCCAATGCTAGGAATCCGCGCTGGCGAATGTTGCTTAAATCAACCTGATGGGTGGCGGCTCCGCTAGAGAGTATAGTGCTTAGGTCAGCCACCATGCGCGGAGTGTCCACGGGGGGAAGAGAGGGAGAGATTGTTTGAACAGCAACAGGAATAAAGAAGACATCAGGAGGGGACGGAGGGGAACGATTAGATGGTCCAACGTCAATATTGAAACCGCCAGTTGATAGGGATGGAAAATCCTCCTCTGCAAGATCCTCCAGAAAGTCCAAGGGATTGCCAGGTGGAGGAGATGACGCGGCAAAAGAAGAGTGAAGCGGCGCAGAGGTAGGCCCGTTTCCTGCCAGACCAGAGCCTTGATTACCCACCAAGGGGCCGGTATTGGTGACGCCGCCTTGCCTTTCCTGACCAGCGGTAAAGTTATCCGCTGAAGGGGTGTCTTCATTAAGACGCGGTCGCTTGGGGTCAAGAATACCTGAAAAATCCATGCAGTTGTGCGAAGGAGTAGCAGAAGAGGCAACAACGGCGATATCCTACGCGCAAAAGAAATAGGGGAATTAAGAGGCGGACAAAAATATAGATAGACAGAGAAAAGTGCGAGAAAAACCACCTGAACAGGCGGACGGGTAGGAGCGATAACGCGAAGGCGGAGAGTCCTTTTCTTCTTTTTTGCAAGGGGAGGACGAGAAGACGACGCTCGTGTAGGAACAATGCTAAGGGAGGAAATTGGCTCAACAGTTGATGTGGCAGCAACCTCCGCTCGAGGAAGAGAAGAAGACTCAGGTGCAGAAGTGGACGCGTGCGTGATATCAGTCGCGGCACCAGTCGAGGCACCAAAAAGAGCCTTTTTTCTCTCTTCTGCTGAGCTCTTCTCTCTCTTTTCTTAATGCAATCAGGTTTCCACCCGGCGGGAGGATCTGTAGAGATAAGAAAAGAATGTTAGAGTTAGTATTGACGTGGAACAGCGAACGAAGGGACGGTGCTCACTTTGAATGCAATCCTGGATGTCGCCCCCGCACGCGAGTTCGCGAGTGTGAACACCAGGAATCCCTGACAGGTTGAGTAGCTTGTCCAGCCAGCCTTGGTCAACTGGTCCTAACTCTTGCCTGCCACCCCAGGCAGCATCCTTGATGACTAGATTAAACCCGCTCCGCCACAAAGGCTGGGGCAGATTGATGATGAAGAATCCTTTTTTCCAAGCATCAATAGAAGATTCAAGGAATAACAGCTTCCAGGTAAAGGGGTTTAGAGCTTCAACATCATAGCGAGGCGATATCGCTATGATGCCGTTGTTATGATGGTATAATTGAAAAAGGGAGCGAAGTAACAACAAGGAAGGAGATTCATTCCCTATATATCTACAGAGGGCTATAAAAGCATAAATGCCACAATAGGCGTTTGGACTCAATTGGGCATCATTCAGATCAAATTCAGAGAGTAACTCGGCAATTAAAGGATCTAGAGGCAGTCAAAAACCATAATGAAACATTTTGGCATAAAGAACCCTGCGATTGCCAGGTAATTCGCTATTAAGGCGAAGGGACTTTAGGGCAACTTCAGTAGAATACCCCTCCAACTGGTCGAGAGTGGCATTATAGCTCTACAGGCGCCATCGAAGGACGGCTGTGGAAGCAATGGTGGAAACAGTAGTATCAATATCCCCCTCCCTAGCAGAGCGGGGATAGCGGCAGTTGCGAGCCATGTGCAAGGTTAAAAGAAGGATAGAGAGGAAGGTACCTGTGGTGAGAAGAAGATCGAAGCACCCAGGCGGCGGCGGATCATAGCAGGAAGAAGAGGAATTGTCTTTTCTTTCTTTTCATTTTTCAAAAGAGAAAGGTAACAAAAGATAAAAAGAAATCACGTGGTGGTTTTTATAACCCTAAGGACTAAAGGGAACGACGGGTCAAGCGATCCTGGTGTGTGACGTGTCAAGGGCAAAGAGGCGTGGGAAGCGGGTACAACCCCTGAGGAGCGAAAAGACATGTTCAGCCCGCCAGTCTTTTAGCGTCCCCCTTTGATGACACATGGGCTCAGGGCATCATGAATGTCTCCTCCATATCAAGTAAAAGGAGTCAGAGCATTAAAAGCTCTGAAAAGGGCGCAGTCAAACCCGGCAAAAAGGAGCGGCAAGATGTAGTGCCACGACATGCAAGAGGCAAAGTGCGAAGAAAATGTAGTCAAGCGGCATGTGATAAAGGGCGACATCGTATTGAAACACACATTATTTGGTCAAGATTACAAGATCTGTTAATTATTACAAGCAAGGAGGCGACGTCAAAGTCCAAACGGGAAAAATAATACAATAAGGGAGTAAGTAAAGAAGCGACACCCCCAATCAAGCGGCATCAAATGGGCCCTTTCTAGGCACTGATCCACTACTCCTCTTCGAAGGAGAGGAAACCCTCTTGGCTCTCATCAATCTGTGTCATCCTCGCGGAGGCATACCTGGCGACCTCAGTGGGATCAGCGGACCTACTGCGGTGCTGATCTGTCACCCCGGCGATAAAGGCTTGTTTAGTCTCCTTCTTCCACCAGGTCACCTTCTTGAAAGCTTTTGACAGGTCCGCATCGCGGGAGGATACCTCCTCAAGAAGGAATGAGTTTTTCTTCCTCGCGACCACCAACTCAGCCTCTAAAGCTTCAACCTGGGCTTTTCCTTTAGACTTTTCCCGAGAAAGGTCAGCGCGACACTCACGCAGTTCGGCCTGAGCGCGTTTGTGGAGTCGCGACAGCTCCTCTACCTTTGCTAAGGCACCAGAGTTTTGAGATTGTGTACCACGAGCCTTGATGAAGTAATGAAGCTGTCGAAAGGCAGCAAGGCAGTTGTTCATGACGCGCACTTACTGAACTTCGGGAGGAAGTTGCAATAGCCTACTCTCCTCCTCGGAGGCGCGAAACATTTCGCAAGCCAAGATAGCCATGGGCTGATCTTGCGATAAGGGGTCTGATATACCCAGGTCACGGAACCCGTCAGTCCCAAATTTTGACAGATTTAGCCGGTGAGAGGGGGGCCCTTGTGGCCCGTCGCGGGAAAGATCAGCAACAAAGAAAGGGGCGGAGATACCGCCTGAGCCCCCAACGTCTCGAATTGAAGTAAGAAACAACGGGCAAGGGGACTTCGGGGGAAAGCAAGAAGAACTAGGTCCGCTTGGGACTGGTAGAGGCACGTCACGAATGCAGGAGCCAATGGGCGAGTGTGGAGGATCCACGACAGGAGTAGAATCTGCAGCGGATGATGGCATCATCACGGCAGGAGACGCCTTGTTGGGGGCGTGCAACCCCAGAGTCGAGGAAGTGCCACCCGGTGAAGCGGCAGTCTGGGAAGCGACGGTATTTGTGGCGTCGCTTGGAGGAGCTTGAGCAGCCATTTTGGTCGCTTGAGCTTCGCTTGCTTCCCTTAGTTTCTTTCGTTGAGCTGAAGAAGTCGGGCGGAGGCTCAGTTCCGTGTCCATGTCCTCCATGTCCTCGACTCCGTAGGAGAATCTCATCTAAAGCTCTTTTCTATATGGGCATACGGTGACCAGCTCGAGCCCCAGCGGAAGTAGAGGGAGCAGTCCTTGCAAGGGCGACAACCTTGTGAGGAGCGTCACCTTCGGAGAGCGGTCGAGCGATAGTCTACCCTGCGGAAAGTTATATTAGCAAACAAGGGGTAAGCAAGGCAGCGGCGAAGCTCAAAAGCTCACCTATGGTGCACTCAGTTAAAGGCCTGTACAAAGCAAAGTTTCAGATCTGGAAAGAGGACTCCAGTAAAGCGTTGGCTTGATCCAACTCTTCCCTAGACAGAGGCGCTGGCCTCGCCCAATCAACTACCTCCAGGTTGAAGTCAGGACGCCATAGGCGAAAGGGTAATTCGACAACGAAGAAACCGCTCTTCCAGTTTTTGACGTTCTCCTCAAGTCCTCAACATTTCTGCCAAAAAGGCCTCACTAGAGCACCATCCCATCTTGGAATAATATTAATGAAGCCGTCGAGAAAAGCCAGAGTCAAGAACTTGCGAAATAAAGCGACAGAGGGAGCAAGAATATCTTTTAATTCGCAAGCACGAAGGAAGGCGTAGATGTAACTCCATGAGGAAGGGTTGATCTGCGCAGGGTTAAGCCTGTGCTCGCGTAGCACACGCTCTAGCGTGTCATGAACTGGGAGGCGGAACCCATATTGAAATATTTTAAAATAAAGAATCCTATGAGTTTTTCAGAGCCGGCTATGAAGCCTCATGGTGTCAGAAGGAATCATGGGGCGATAGCCGTAGGGGAAGGTAATGTTATTGCTTTCCAGTTCGAGGCGTAAGACAGTAGGGCAAGTAAAGATGCTAGGGGTGTTTTCAAGCTTGGGATATCAAGAAATTGGCCTAGGGGTAGCTAAAGAACTAGATTGAGATCTCGTGCGAGGCATGATATATAAAGCAGCAAAGGAAAATCAAAAGCAAGATCGAGCAGAATACCTTGAGAGAGAGAAGACTGAAATTAATAGGCGAGTCGTCTGGATACGAACGAGAGAATTTCCTCGGAGCGAGCAAAAAATGAAGAGAGTTCTGAATTATAAAAAGGAGCAAAAAGGTACAAAGAAGAAGCATTTTTCCTTTTAAAAGAGACAGTGGAAAAGTCAGACAGAAGGGCAACCAATCACAGCAAGACACGTACGGGACAAACGAGACACGTGGAAAGACCCTGACAGAAACTTAAAGTCAAGCGCTCGCCTCGAATTCCGTAAAAGAAAGACTCAGTAATTACAAGAAACCCCACAAAGATGGTCGTATGAAGCGGTAATCGGCTGCCCAGTGGCAGTTATCCCATACGTGAGACAACATACAACTTGAAGTTTCGGCCCAAACCTTGGCCCGATGATGGAGAACTCGACATGGGCTGCTGGAATGTATTTAAATATATTTATATTTACTGTAATTAGTTAATTAGTTAATTAGTTAATTAGTTAATTGATTAATTAGTTAAGTGTTTTACTTTATTTAATATTCCTATTTTGGAATTAGGGTTTACTTGTAACCATTATATAAGGAGCCGTTTGGCCTCCTTAGAAACTTGGCTTTTATTTGATAAATACAGAACTTTGTTTCTTCAATATTTGCCCCTTGTTCAAGTTGGTTGAACCTTGTTCTTCTTGAGTCCGTAATACTTGAGTCGTATACAAGTAAATCTTGGAATTACATTATTGTGTCGTTTATCTTAGTGTGATTCTCACATTGTTGAGTCTAGTCCTAAGAATCCGATTCAAGATCCTTGACTTGAAATCGATTAGGGCTCTTAGCACAGGTTAGCTAAGTGGTCTAAGCTCGTACTTGTCGAGTTATTTATTTCCGCAGGAAATCCGTCTTTGAACAAAGATCAAAATTGGTGCTACGCATCCTAAGGAGCCAGGATCGTATCAGTTGGTAGCGGAGCTTAAGGTGTTCAGAGATTGGTAAGTATCTTTATTTTTTTTCAAGTTTTCATCGTTGAAATCGGTAATTCATTCTACTCCATTCGAAACCGATTTCTTTGCTGTGCTTGGTTCGTTTATGTGCAAAATTCTAGCAGTGTCGAAGCAGTATTTATATTCATATCTGTTGATTTTGCTCTTGTTGGAAATCTGTGCCTGTTAGGGTTCCAAATCAAAAAGAATCAAGTGATTCCGATACCGGAGTCAAAAGCTATAGTCGATTTACTAAATTGTGTTTCTGCCAAATCCTACACAATTTTCAGTTGTCGAAATTAGTTTTAATATATAGCTACTGAAGTCCGTTGGAAAGCTGTGTTCGTTGGGCTTCCAAATCAAAAAGAATCAATCGATTCGGAGTTAAGAATAAAAAGTTGTGATCAAAACACTAAGCTGTGTTCATAGTAAAAAAAAAAAAAAAAAAAACAGAACTGAAATTGAACTTGTTGAGTCCTTTCGAGTCGATTTTGAGCTTTCTTTGATTCCTTGAAGTTGCCTTCTACTCTACTTGCTATTTTTTTGATTGGTTGTTCTTGCAATTACTCAAATATCAAGTGTCACAATTCTTTTCAGTGCTAGTTTTCTTTGAGAGTCTTCTTGGAAGCTTTTCTTGAACTCTTGAGTGTTACTAACACTTGAACAATTGCAGGGATTATTTGAGTGAATTTTGTGAGAGCAATAGAGAGTTCAAACATGAGAGTAAACACGTGAGGGAGTGCTAGGATTAGTACAATTTTATGCTTCTTTTCGTGTTGTGAATTTACAGGAATTGCAGTATGTCTTACACGCAATGGTCTAAGAGGCGAGATTATGAGGATGATGTCCGTACTCACTTCAGACGTGAGCATCTCCGAAAGTTGGACACCTTGACACAAGGAAATAAGAGTGTTGAAGAGTACTTTAATGAGATGAAGATTGCTTTAAAGAGAGCACAAGTCAAGGAGACCAAAAGGGAGACGATGACAAGATTCTTCGAAGGCCTCAACCAAGAGATAATTGATCCACTGCATTACACTGAGTTCTTCTCCTTAGAGGGTATGTTACAAGCGGTGATGACAATAGAGAAACTCAATGTGAGATTGGATGAACTTGTGCGAGAACACCAAGCCAGGGATAAGCACTTTAGAGAACTAATTGAGAGGCTTCGTGGCGGTGCACCACGACGAGAGGAAGCCCACTGTAATGAAAAAAGTACGTCGTGCCCAGGACGATGACTCCGATGTCGAGGGCTCGACGCCTGTACCTACCTTTGCGCCACGCAGGTCTTCAATCCATGTTGTCTCTGAGCTCTCTAATGCCCATGCCTGGCTGTCTTTTGATGATAAACCCTCTTTGGATAAATTGCATACTATGAACTCCAGAGGCGTTAGACCATGTGCGCGCTTAGATCTGGAATTTTTAGGAAAGATGGGCCAAGAAACTCGAGTCCGAGAACTCATGCGTAACATTGGTTGGGACTCTTTGTTCTTTTTAGAACACCCAACCTATGTTGAGCTCTCACTGGAGTTCTTCACTACCTTTTGGGTTGGTTCGAACCATTTCAAGCCTAAGGGTAAGCATGGGTCGAACCCTTCGACCCCTGAATTAATTAATTTTCGCCTAGCGAACAAGTGGGTCAAGCTTTCATTGAATGAGTTCAATTGCATGCTCAATTTTGTCTCCCCTGATGGTTTAAAATCTGTTGCTTATAAAAATAGTTTGACTGTAATCCCTCCTATGTTTGACCCTGATGTGGCCTTTCGTGAATTAATTGAGAATCCCAGTGTTATCTTCAACCCTAAATCCTCTAAAGTGCATGAAATTATGGATCCTACCCTTAGAATTCTGCATCATTTTCTTTGGTGCATGAAAAATAAACGTAGGGTGAATTTAGGATTCTGGATTGCCTCTACTATTTTACATGTTCAGAACGGCTCTCGTGGCCCCATTCTAAGATCTCTGATTGCGTTGCTTGCTGTGAATGCGCGTAAAATTGATTTAGCCTCTTCCGGCCTTCGTGAGCCAATTGTATTTAAGGATTTAGATCCCCGTACCCTAGATGGTATGGGGCATTTATGTATCTCACATGGCATCTTGAGGTTTTCTACAAGTAGCATGCCCTCGGGAGAAAAGGTCTTCGGCATGAAGCATGGAGGAGATTTTGCTTACCCTAACCTTTCGAGGCCTCAAGCCGCTGTAGCTCCTCGTACCCCCGATGGAGGTTCAAATCGTGCCCCCAAAGCCAATCAAGGAAGCCATTCATCCGATCCATCCTCCCAGCCGATCCTCACAATCAAGCGTCTTCTCCAAGCAGTGCTCAGGGAACTTTAGACTTTAACGGCTGAAGTGGCTAGGAGCAAGCTTCCACCCTCTTGATTCCCGCCCCCCCCCCCCCCCACTCCCCCCCCCCCCCCCCAAACAATTAATTTTCATGCCCTCGATGTGGGCAAAAAACATTTCCACCCTTTATTTTAATTTGTACTTAACTTTATTTTTCGTTGAACTTATTTGTGTGCCCTTCCCGCATTGAGGACAATGCGCTGCCTAAGTGTGGGGAGGGATTTATTTGTTGTTTGCATGTTTAATTTTCCGCTTGTTGCATATTTTACGGATTTTTCTTTTTTTTTTGGATTTTTAATCTTTAGACTTTGTTAATATTTTTGTGAATCTGTCACTGCCTAGTTTTTAAACCCTCATGAATCGACACACACTTTTAATCGCATGCGCACAAGTATGAACCACCCAGCACCTTGTCTAGAACTAGTCATTCTCATTTTTGCATGCTGAACCTTATATCCATATCTAGGCCTAGACATCAGTAGTCAAAATAGCACCCACTGAGCACTATGAGCCTCCATGCCTATTTCTTTTCTTGTGTGATTAGAATGCTTTAGCTAGGCACTGGTTGGGCTTGCATGATATCCCTGGGTATAGGCACCATTAGACATGGGAAAACATCAATTTGACGAAAAAGCTTCGCATCACTGCCTTTTTCCTTCTTCTCTCTCCCTCCTTTCTTTTTTTTCCTACCCACAACATTCCCCTTCTGTTCATTCTTTCCTGACCATTTGTCTCTTTTCTTGATCTTTTTCCTTGGCAGGTGAGGTAGCAATCATAGAGGCTAACGTCGAGGGCTAGACACCCAAAGGACGCGCAGAAAAGTTCAAGTGTGAGGAAGCAGAGAAAAGCTAAAAGACTTTAGAATCCAGAGCAGAAAGCAGAGTTCTAGGGCAAGAAAAAGCTGAATATCAAAAGTTCCCGAGCCCTAGAACATTCAACAAAAATCGAGCTCCCAGAAAAGCTTAAGTATGGGGAAGCCAAAGAAGTCAACATAGATGTTGGAAGAAGATTTAGGGCAAGTGCAAAATGAAAAAAATCAAAGGTTTCACGCCTAGAAAAAATCTAGAGCTTATAGTTGGTTCGTGCCCTCTCCTTTATTTCCAAAAAAAAAAAAAAAAAAAAAATATTATTAAATAAAAAGAGAGGGGCAATACACGAACAAAAGATTTTCCACATCCAACGCTGCGACAATCAAAATTACCTGCCCTCGAAGAAGAAGACCTTCGTCTAGCCCCCGAATCATTTTGTTCCCTCGATGAAAGTTGCCTCGCCGCTTCGTCTTTTTCTAAGCCAAGGAATCCATCCGGGTTCTATCTTTCTTCCTTTCTTTCTTTTCTCCCTTATTTCTCTTATGTTCTTTTCCCACATCTCTCCTCCATATTTCTAGCTCACTCTACCTCCCTTTTCTTTCTTTTTGCTGATGCATTGCCTTTTCCGATTGATGATTGCCTGTGCATGTGTTCTACAGTACTGGGATTGATGTGCAAGTTTGACTTTGTGCTATGTTATGTGCATTTAGTTTTGAGCGTTAAAACACTTAGCCCTACTTGCGAGAGTGAGTGTAAACACGTTTCTAGTGAGGACTGCTGGTTGAGGGCTTGATTTGGGAAAGTTTGATCTTTGGGGTCGTTACCCCTCTGGTTTGATACAGGTGCCTTCTAGGTGAGAAAGAGTCTTATGCGAAGTCTAGCTCGGTGCCGGTTTGTATTTGTGTGTGATTAACTGTGTTGTCTGTTTCTTGGGGTAGTTTTCAGTTTTGTGATTTCTCGGGGGCGAGCAATGGGCAGTGTGGGGATGTTTGGTAGTGTGTCTTAATTGTATGTTTTTTCCCTTTATTTTTGGCCTTTTCGAGGGCATGATACTTCTGATTTGCTCTTATTCCCATTGTTTTGGCAGATCGGCGCTTTAAGGGAGAAAAGAGTGAAAGCGAGCAATTTTGAAGGATTTCTGGAGTCTTGAAGCTTCGAGGCCTAGAAGAGCAGAATGTCATCCCGCCCTCGATGCTAGCAAGACCACTGAGCAGTCTTGTGCCCTTGATACCTGCATCGAATCAAAGATCAAAAGCCAAAGGAAAGCAACTTCGAAGATCTGCACGGATTCCATGCGTTTCCAAGAGCTGTCTGACATTCTAGAAGATTCCAGAATATTCCCTGCAGAGGAAGCGTCCTTTCTATATGTTGTCACCTCCTAATGCGCTGGCACCCTCTCTCCTTTAGTTGTATTTTGTCCCTTAGCTAGTTTTTAGGCTATATAAGCTTAGCTTTAGGGTTTTTGTAAGCACGGTTGTGCAAAGACATTCTCTCTCTTTTACCTAACTTTTAGGGATTCTCTCTTCCTCTTTTTTAGCACCGTCGTCAGCTTGTAAAAGGGAAAGCTTGATTTCCTTCATCGGTTTTTATTCTAATATACTTCTCCTTTATTTCCTTTTAATATAGTTCATGATATTCTCTACATCCATCTGCTGTTTATATTTAATTATGAGTAGCTAAATACTTTCCTCTTGGTAAAGGGTGTTTCAAGGGTTGTAAGGTATTGCCTCCCCGCATTCGTGCCTAGATCTATCTTGCCTCCACTTCATGGGCGTTTTGAGTATTGCCTCCCCGCATTCGTGCTTGGGAGGATGGCGAAACGTCAAGGCCACCTTATTAACAGTGAAAACGGGGGGTGGCTCTTAACTAAGAAGGCAAGTAGGGGATTTTTAGTGAGAACATGGTTCCTATAGCAGATCTGTGCATGAGATTGGAATATTTTTGTGCCAATGATTAACTGACCTTGAAAGTAACCCGAGAACACCTTTTGCTAAGATCTCTTCCTATCTGATTAATATTATCTCTTTAATTGTTTGTCTTGCCCTCGAATTGCTTTAGGATATCTTGCCCTGGATTGTGTTTTACTTTCATGCCCCGGAGAACTGTTTTAATTACTTGCCTTGTTAGCTCCCTCATCTAAGTTGATTAATTCGTTAATCGACATAACCCCCCCCCTCCCCCTCCCCCAGTATTACTTGTTTGTGTTCTGTTGCAATTGTTCTCTGTCATACATCTTTATTAACATTTTATTCCTTCAAACTCTGTGGTTCGACCCTATCTTGCCCTGTATACATTTATTTGTGCATTTAGGCATCAGGATAAATATTAAGTACATTTGATTGACGATCAGAGGACTTGTATAAATAGCTCTTTCTCTTCATTTTGTAAACTTAACTTATATTTTCATGAAACTTAGTTGAGTACTTTAGCCTCCTATCTCTCAGTGTAAGCTCTCTTGGTGCTTATCTATTTGGTTTGGAAAGCCATTGATTTGAGTCAAGTGAAAATATTGAAAGTTTCCATATTGTTGTATCAAATTTTGTTGTATATTTACTTGTGATTTCCAACATCAAAAGACCAAAAACAAGAACCTTAATCCTCACGATTAAGTTACTCCTTTTCGCATTTATGTTGTGTTGATGCTTGTGTGATTGTGTTTCCTTTTCCTTGCGTCAAACGTGGCCATCTTTCATCTTGAACTAGATCCTTTAGCCTAAAAAAATCTCTCACGGATTTCTCACCATAAATCTTTCCCACTTGTCGTGCAAACTCTATTCTCTTTTTCAAGAGAAACCGTGACCGTATCAAGTGGTAGCAGAGCAAAGGTTGTTCAAGGATTGGTACATTTTTCTGTATTTTTTCAACCATACTTTCTTTGTTTCCTTAGTTGAATATTTTTCTTCTATATCTTGTGAACATTTTGAGCTATTTTGGGGAATTTAATTCAAAGGAAATCAGTGTCAAAAGCATTTTATACAAAGATTGCCTAAAAGCTGTCAACTTTGTTTTTCTTGGTGTTCATCTTTGGAACAGTATATCTTGAGTTTTCTGTCATCATTTTCCTTGTTTCTTAAGTATAAAGTATCATAATTTATCTCTAGTTTCCTGTGATTTAAGTTGGTGAATTTATTTCAAGCCTTTTCTAGCTCAAAAAGTGGATTTCCGCAGACCTCTGTTCTTGGTGTTCTTGTTGTCATCTTTATATGTGTTCTTGAGAGAGAGACTTTTGATCCAAATTTATTTCAACTTGCTGGAGAGGAGTAGTTTCCCTTTAAACATTTGTATCCTCCCTATCAGCATCCATCAAAAGTCCTTCACCCTTAAATGCAAAAACCAGTACACATCATCTTTTCCAGACAACATCCCTGAAATTAGAGAGCTACTACCTACCCTACACTCTCTCCCTTCTGCAAGCCATTGTAGCTAGTTCTACCAAGAGAAAGCTAGCATCTAACCAATATTTAAGCCCTATTTATAGCCAGCTATTTTTCAGAAAAGATCCAATATAAAAAGAATTATACAAAGAGAGGAAAGGTACACACCAAGTCCAAAGCTGTAGTCTTACTTCGGACAACTTGAGTGAGAAAACATGGAGAGCTTTAAATCGACCAAAATTACATCACCATCTGACCTAAAACATCAACTTGAGTCTCCTTTTCCATTTATCAAGGTCCTAGAGTCTTGTCATAGAGTCTTAAATATTTTCTTGAGTCCTAAACTCAAAGTCCAACCAAGACTTTTGAGTTTCTCCTTTAGGACTTGTCCTTTTAGTCTTCTTTTGAATCCTTAATTAAAATCCTCCAAGTATTTTACTTGATTCTTATATTTTTTGGTCCTTGAGTCTCAATTCAAGTGTTAAGTCTAAACACTTAAGTCCTTCTTCTTTTCTTTTCATCTAAGTCTTTTCCGAAGTTACCTAACGTAGCTTCTCTTGAGTTGCTGTTTACGTTTGCCTTTTCTCTCTTCATTTTGTCGTTTGCTTGTTTTGATCTATAATCTTGCCTTACCTTAGCCTATGCCAAGTGAGTTGAAGACATTTCGGAGGTGTGAGTTGAGTGATTGTGAGCGCAATAGAGAGGAGCGTAAACACGTGATGGAGTGGACTTTTACTAACAAATAAAAATATTAGTGCGTCCAATTTGCAGGTACCTTATGAGTGATATCGACACCATATGCAAAGAGAACTTTAAGGCAAGGAGAGGCTTTAGATGCCCATGCCAAGGTGATCGAAGAGCTCAACAAACTCACATTTTCGGTGCAAGTCCTTAATTCAAGATTGGACTACAACAACCGTGCGGAGCGCTGCAAATCCTATACCTTCCCTTGTTTGTCCTCCTTCTCCCAACATAGCCCCCAAAGACCACAAAGTTCCCTTAAACTAGCCCGCTTATTCCACCCATATTCTGCAAAAATAATAGCCAACGACATACCGCTAGCACGTAATGGTATGCCGCCAGCCACTTTTTCTGTTACCCCTAGCCCAAATACCAACCCCACTCCACACCTAGCTATGGACCTTACTTTCCCAAACACCAACCCATTGACCCCGGTTGTACGTCGCACCCTTAGTGCTCAACCAAAACAAGAACCTAATGCACATGAACAACGCAAAAACTTATTTCACACATGATGCAAGGTCTTAGACAAGGTGGTGTCCATGATTATAGACAACGAAAGTTGTACGGACGTGGCTAGTGAAATGATGGTGCATATGCTGAAACTTACAACCACCATGCATCCGCGACCTTACCATTTACAATGATTCAATGAGGGGGGAAACGTTAAGGTAACTAAACAAGTTTTGGTTACATTTTACATTGGTGATTTTTTGGATGAACGTTTACTTGATGTAGTGCCAATTCAAGCTTGCCACATTCTTCTAGGTCGTCCTTGGCAATTTTATTGACGAGTAATGTATGATGGTCACACTAATCATTATAAATTTCAGCATCACGACCGAAAATTTAGTATACCTCCTTTACCCCCCGCACAAGTCTTAGCAGATCAAATGTGGCTTGACAAGGGTAACGCCGAATTTGAAATTGTGAGAAAATTCAAAAAAAAGATTAGCGAAAAGGAGTGAAAAATGAAAGTCATCAAAACAGCCCGCATGAAAGAAGTGAGTATGCGAAGAGTGGTGGAAAAGAAATGAGTGGCACAACACAACATGACAAAAGCAAGCATGCGAAAGAGGGTGATTGTGTGAGCAGAGTGACTAGAGATGAGAGAAAAGAAATTAAACATATATTCCATAAGTGAGGACGTTAAACATGCTTTATATTCTTCACGGTCGTGCCTTGCACTTTGGTACAGGCACCTGTGTGCTACGACTTCTAATGCTAACTCCTCACCCGCACCAAGTGCTCTTTCTTCTCTATTGTGTGAATTTCAGGATGTCTTTCCCGATGAGATGCTAAGCGGTCTCCCTCTTATCCGCGACATTGAACATCAAATTGACTTCCTCTCGGGCTCATCCATTCCTAACCGTCTCGCATACCATTTGTCGCAGCCTCATGAGTGATTCGGACGAAGAAAAAGTCTCACACAATTAATGGAGTCGCCACCCTATTATTTCCAAGGTTTAGGGAAACCTAAAGTATCTAAAAAAAAACTAAGGCATAAAAAAAAGGTCTGAACCCGAGAACTATGGTTCAGGGTCGATTTATAGGCTCGGGAAGGTGTTAGGCATCCGAGTCTCATCCTAAAAAGGTTACCGGTTCTAAAAAGGAGGTGTTTCAAAATCACGTTGAAAAATAAGTAATTGAGCCCTCATGGGGGATCGCCACTTTAGTTCTTACGTTGGTTTGATTGATTTTATTCTAATTATTTCTCGAGTTGTTAAAAGAAAGTAAATATTTTATTCTTCTAAAAAGATAAAAAAAATTGGTTGCATACCTATTCCAATTAAATTTAGTCGAGTTCAAAAAGTACTCCGATTACATACAAGATCAATTTAGTGAAATTACTACCGTTTTATTAATCTTTATTAAAGTGACGACCCACTATCATCAGCGGCCAATGCATGACTAATTCTATTAACTAGGTGGTCCTAAACATGCATAAACTAACAAAGTACCATTTTAAATGAATGCGAAAAAACACGTTGAAAAGATAAAAAACCGAGGAGTGGGGTCGAAGCCGTGCACGAAACACATATCAAGATAAGCATAAATTAAAGTATATTCATCCAGAACCATTAATTAATCAAAGGGAAAAAAGTTTCTAAATATAAATGATCAAACAACATTAAAGATTAAATTAAGAATTATGATATCTTAGTTGTAAAAGAAAAATTAGTTATGGAAGTATTTTCTACGAGATGAGATTAAGGCCCGGATACTATCTTTCTGCATTTGAATGATTATTTTCTTTGGTGATTTACTATCCTATAAATTTGGAGAGAGCCTTAATTATTGGGAAAGGTTAAATCCTAAGTTTGTGTACTACTTTGTTCGGTTGTTTTTGATTTAATTCAATTTTATTCATTTTATTTTGCTTGGGCTTATTTTAAAGGTTAAAAATTCTAACAATAATTAGTTAATAATACAATTAAATTAATGAGTGATGTTTAATTACTATCTTTTTTTCATTTATAATAATAATAAACAAAGGTAGAGTAATTACTATCCTAGTTCATTTGTATAAAAAGTGGCTTAATTGTTATCCTAATTCGTTCGTATACGGGTTGATTAAAATATTTAATTATTAAGTTGATTAAATTTATTAAAGTGATTTATCCATTAATCTAAATTCAAACTAAATTAGTTAAAGGAAGTTTTAAACCAAATTATCTTCTCAAGAAAAGAGATTCATTTAGAAATTCTAAATAATCATAATCATGCATATGATAAATAAAAGGATTAAGGAATACGTCTCCGGGAGTGGGTACCTGCATCACCGACTAGTTAGTAGCAACAATAATGACAAATAAATATTACAAACATACAATCACAAATAAATACAACACGAACAACTCCTAATGGCCCGGCTCACTATGCGAATCCAACCGACTTCATCTTCTTCAAAACACTGTCGCCCACCACCACTCTACCAATCCGGCTATCCAAACCAACACCAAGAATAAATCAGACTCGTACCAATTAAATACAAACCACACCCATCTAATACAACCCGTACTCGTTAAATAAATACAAACTGATTCGACTTAATCTACCCATATAAAATAGACTCATACCAATAGCCATACAAATTAGACCAAATCTACCCCTAAAACCTCCTCGAGCCAACCTGAAAATTAATCACAAACAAAGCAGCAAACCCACAACAAACCAAGAAAAGTAGAGAATAAGAACAAGAAAAGAGATGAATAATAGGTGATGATGAATACGAGTACGCATGAATGAGGGAGAAATTACTCTTCTTCTATGCTTGTGTGGCTGCCGAATTGGGAGGAGGGAGAGCGGTGGTGTTGCGGCAGCGATTGAGGGGATGGTGGCGTTATGGCGGTGATTGGGCCTAGAGGGAGAGATGGTGCTGTGGCGAGAGCGTGGTGGAGCATGAGTGATTGAGAGGGTGAAGGTCGGTCAGATGCGTGATGGGTGGTAATGGAGTTATGGCGGCGAGGATCGGTGCTTGGGTTTGTGTTGGAAGGAGATGGGTTTTTTTGGGATTGAGAGTGAAAGAGTGGGGGTCTGTGTTGGTGATGGTTAGGGTAAAGCTGAGAGTGAGGGAGAGGAGGTCTGTGTCGTTGGTGGTGAGGGCAGTGGGAGATGGTCGACGACGATTGATGCGATCACTCAAACCCTAAAGCTTCAAGTATCGGATATGGCTCCAAGAGGATCGGTAACCCGCAGCAGAACCAAGAGGTTGACGCTATGGATCTAACAAGAGATGAAGATGGAAGCTTCCCATACACAGTCAAACACTAATGCAGACTACCACCGGGTTTGACCAAGTACCGGTAACCTCCAAGGGAGTTACCGGGAGCAACCATCTTTCGAAAACCTTTCAAGAAGACACCAGAAAGACATGTCGACTCGACAAGGGAAGCCACTGAGATGGTACACTTAATGGAAGGAAGTCCAACGGGTTCCGTTTCCTTTTCCTACTGCTGACTTGTCAAGACCAACTGGGAACCGTTAACTTCCTTAAACGAACCGATTTCTCCAACTTATAAATAGCTCACTACTTTTCATTTCTAGTTAGTTTTTTGTGTAAAGTGTTTTTCTTGCATTGAGAATACTCCGTCCTTGAACAACAAAAACTCACCTTGTAAGAATCAAGTCGAGAAGAGGAATTGATTCGTTGCAAGTAAAAGATCTCTAGTCTTCAACCCTTTTAATTTACTGTTTGAGTGTTGAATCTTTTAAGAATTTAGGATATTTGTGTTCAATCATTTATCTTGAATTTTCGTATTTGGATGTTTATGAGTGAG
This sequence comes from Viola odorata, assembly GCA_963691705.1. NCBI lineage: Eukaryota > Viridiplantae > Streptophyta > Magnoliopsida > Malpighiales > Violaceae > Viola > Viola odorata. The sequence continues at coordinate 44,125,881 of OY829545.1, read as the reverse complement.
TGTGATTTGGATGTTTATTGCTAATCGATTATTTTGAATCAAATTATCCACTCCAAATTCCATTGTTATTCCCTTTCCGTGTTCATCTTCGTTTTTCTTATTTTTCCGCTGCGTACTTCATTCTCTCTGTTTCTACTTTATTCATCATCTTTGTTGAGAATATCCATTAGCCTTATGTAATAACTCCAGCTAGATCCTTAGCTGCAAAGCTCATCGCATCTGATTCTTCTAGAGCGAACTCGGATCGCATCATGTGGTGGCGGAGCTTAGCTGCTTTGAGTTATTAATCTGGGTTTTTCTGATTTCTGCTAAATCCTTACAAAACTCTATTCAAAATTCCTTGCTATTGTGTGATTCACGTTTATCTTTAGTTGGTTGATCTGTTGGTGACATTTTAAACCATTTGAACACTGAGTTTGGAAGATCCAAATTTCCAGATTTTAGTGTTCATCAACCGACCACCTGTTCTTTGATTTATAACCGATTTTTCTTCTTCCTTCTTAGTTGAATTAGTTGTGCTATCTTTCATGTTAAGTCCAGGATACAATGATTACAATCGATTTTTTTAAGTGATTCATCAATTTTAAATTTCCAGTTAAGAATATTTGAATGTGTTCTTGAGTGTTCTTGAGTTGGTTAAAGGAATTTGAGTTTGATCCATTTTCGTCTATTCTTTTCATTTGTTTGTGTTATTGAAAATTAGGACCATTGCCTCACTCTCCTCGTGTCACAACCGCGTTGACAGTTGTCTATGAAAAGGACAGATTCTATTACATATAAAAAAAAATTAAAGAAAAGAAAGGAAAATAAAAGCAAAGAAAAGAAAAAGAAAAAGAAAAGAAAAGAAAATATACGAGAAAAGAGCATTATCGGGAGAGCAGCAACAGTCAAACGAATTGGACAGTTTCGAAGAGTTAATTGGTTAGGTTGAATTAACAGTTTGACTTCCCTTTCCTTGAGTCAGTCTTGTGTGTTTTCAGTTCTCCTTTCTTTTACCTCTTTGGATCTCATATTTGTGTGCCTTTCCTTATTGAGTCTTGTGGTGGATATCTTCAAATAAAGTGATTGATTGACAGTGAATCGACAAGTTGCACGATCTTGTAAACACCATATCAGAACCAGGAATTAAACACGTTTGTGAGAACAACTTTTGTGAGTGCTTAAACACGAGGGCAAACAGGTAAGGGAGAGAAAATTTTCACTAACGTTTGTTACTTTTGCAAGTACCCAAAATTTCCATTTTGTCTGACCAAAGTGTTGTCGGAAACAACGTAGTAGGGGATCATGATGACACCCCCAAAGAAGCGAGCTCTTCCTGGATAGCTAAGATGGAAGCAATGGAACGAGGCTAAGCGGAGCTAAAGGAAATGTTCTAGTCCTTCATGCTGACGTAAGGTAAATCCGTTAGTGTCCCGGAGGAGCCGGTAGGTTCCAAACTCATTACCTTCAAACCACATAGGGAGGTAAACAAAGAGGGTGATTGCGAGACATGGTCAGAGGGTCATGTCAGCGACGATGGATATGGAAGAGGTAAAGGGATAATCAACCCAAGTTTTCCCAAGACTCTTGATAAGATTCGGACTTCTGGAGAGGGATAGGTGAGGAAAATGGTCGTTTGGAATCTTTGTTCTTGTCGTCCGGTGTACCTGTAAAGTACCGGAGGGGGTCTTCGGTGTAGACACTCCGATGCTCAAAAGTCAGTATGGCTATTCAAGATGGCAGGGGTTCGACTGGCAATGTTAGGCTTACCTTTTCACTTTGAGTGGTGAGGTATTTATAGGCAGAACGTGAGTGTTATCTCTAGGGGGTGGGCATTATCTACCTAGATAACGCCCAAGTTCCTCATGTGACGTCATGTCCTACCTGGGATGGGATAACGCCGTTAGTGTGGCTAGATAACGTGTGAGACCCCCCCCCCCCCCACTAATGTCGACCATCCCAGGATTCCATGTGAGGTGAGAGGCGGCTACCACAGAGGTGAACTCCCGGTGGGAGCTATAGTGTTTACCAAGGGCAATCGCTTCATTTTTGGCCTTGTCTACTCAATGGTCTACAAGGTAACGGGGTGGTGCGACTACCGAGAGACGTCTTTTCAGGCTGTCATTCCTCTATGCCTATAAATTGGATCTTCCACTACACTAATTGATAAGAGTCCGAGGTTTGTTGAGTAGGATCGGCCAAAGCAGGGTTGGTCGGGAACACTGTTCCGGTGTCTTCGTTACCTGCAAAGCGTCGGAGGGGGTCTCCCCGCCGTCTCTTTCTCAAGCACGAGTCCGAGGTTTGTTGAGTAGGATCGGCCAAAACGGGGTTGGTCGGGAACACTGTTCCGGTGTCTTCGTTACCTGCAAAGCGCCAGAGGGGGTCTCCGGCGTAAACACTCCGATGCTTAAGTCAGTATGAATGGTGAAAGTGGTAGGGGTTCAGCACGCTGTCTTAGGCTTACCCTCTTGTCTGGAATGGTGGGGGTATTTATAGGTAAAGGAAGGATCTCACCAACAGGGGGTAGGCACTATCTCTGGTAGGTGTCACTGGTGCGCTAAGGAGTGATGTCATGCGAGGTGACGTCATACGGAGTGACGTCATGCGTGACCTGGGATGGGATGACGCCGTGCAGATGTCGCGTGAGAGCCCCCCCGTTGATGTCGACCATCCCAGGGTCGGCCGCCAGGCTAGGCGCGGTAGGAACAGTGTCAATGTCCCTCTTGGTATGTACAGAGTTCCGGCCTTGTCGCCAGGTGCGATAGTGGAGATGCTGCTAGAGTGGTGTCAAAGGTTATCATAAGCCCAACTGAAAATGAGCCCGAGTGTTTACCAAGGGCTATTGCCTCTTCTCCAGTCTTGCCTCTTCAGGGGTTTCTGCATTAATGAGGGCTCGACAGTCGATAAACACATCTTTCCAAACACACATTTTTCTTTTCTCTGGGTCTATAAATAGGCGTTTTTTTGCACTTGTTTTCACAACTCTCTCAACTTTCTTCTCCTCTCCTCGTTCAATGGACGAAGTTACCAAAAACTTCCTGCTCTCCAAGGCCCACACCCTAAGGAACCTGACTCAAGCAAACATCAATTTCCTGGGGTCGCTGAGCACCAAGACTTCTGAGGATATCTTGGAGCTCCAAGGGATGCTGACCCCCTTGCAGGCTAGGCAGAGTGTTGTCTCCATGGAGGACTTCAGCCCTATGGAGAAAGTGGTGAAGCTGTCGGTGGCTGTCTCTCAAATTCAGCTTCTTATCAGCATGCTACAGCACAGGAAGGATTTGCTGGGGTGCTGCCTGAAAGGCATGAGGGCCTGCTCTTCGGAACTGACCACTCTTGCGGATGCCCTTAGGGATATTCCCTTGATGGAGTGGGAAGATGACGACGCTGGGTCGAATGTCTGACCAGCGGTGGGGACCCTTCTGCCAAGTCTCTCTATGTTTCCTTTAGCGCTACCTTGTGTAATCCCGGGCCATTAGGCCCTTAAATAAATAAAATGGTTTCCTTGTTATATTGCCACGCTGTTGATATTTTTCTTCCTTGTATGGTATCTTGTTGGAGAAAGAACCTCTTCATTCGGTAAAAATGGGTTTAGTGCCCCTAGGATCCCGCACCCTTTCTTTTGCTTGACTGATCTCAATCGTTTTCAATTTATTTCGCGTCATTTCTTCAGTGTCTCCCGATTGGGCGGTTATTTCGGCGTCCTTTGGTTGGCGCAGGCTTTCTACAGTTGTAGTTACGAAATTAGATCTTTCCCCCCAATGGCCGTTGCTCCTGATCGTATTAATTATTCTTGGAAACACACGAAAAGGCAGGGGGCGCCTTCATGTTCTGACTATATAATGGGGTTTTCCTCACTATTTCCTGTTCATCCTTCTTCTTTGTTACCACTGATACCTCCATGGCTGACTCTCGCTTCTTGTGTACTGCTGCTCGTGACTCTCCACCGACTCCTTCGACTTCACCAGACTCAGACAACCCTCCTCCATCGCCCCCATGGAGGCCCACCAAACGCAAGGGTCGTAAGAAACCAAAAAGGCCGACGAAGAAGGTCTTCGAGTCTTTCTTTGGCGGTTACGAACCTCACTACTCCGCGTTGCAGAGAGATGATGAGGTATCACTGCCTGTCAATCGCTCTCCTCCTGGGAAAGGAGGTCCCATTCAGAACACTGATTCAAAGTCAACAATGTCCACTATCAGGGGGGATCTCCATACTGCTTCAATAGAGGAGGCTGCTCCCACGACAAGCCCTGTGCCTAAGCTTTACCAAAGGCCCTGCAGGATTGACGAGCCTTTCCCTTTTTACAATAGTGGGTTGCCGTCGTCCCCGAAGGACTATGATTACTGCTATGACATGGACTGGGCTGACGAGGATTGACGATGTCGTGTTTGTTGTAGATGTCGCTGGCTCTTTGAATAAATGAATAAAAATAGTATTTTGCTTTTCCTTCTTTACTTCTGCATTGTGTCGTCTCATGGAGTAACTGACGCTGACGAGCTAGTTATCGCTTCACGCAACCATCTTTTTTGACTTCTTGTAATTCACGATCCTTCCTTTGCGAGGTTCGAGGTGAGTTCTTGAGTTTAAGTTTCCTATCAGAACCTTTCCACGTGTTGTGTTTATTTTACACGTGTCCTGCTGCGATGGGCTGCCAGGTCGTCTGATTTTTAGTCGTCTTTCTTAAAAGGAAATTCATTCCCTCTTTCTACTCTTTTGCTCTTCTTTTAAATTTCCCGTCTCTCTTCGCTTTTCCACTCGCTCCGAGGAAATTCTCTCGCTCGTATCCAGACGATCCGCTTATTAATTTCGCTCATCATTTTCAAGGTATTCTGCTCAATCATGCTTTGATTTTCTTTTGCTACTTATCTGTCATGCCTCGCACAAGATCTCAGTCCGACTCTCTAGTTATTCCCGGGGCAGCCCCTCTAGATCCCGAAATCGAGAATACTCCTAGCATCTTTACTTGCCCCACTGTTCTGCGCCTAGAATTAGAAAGTAATAACATTACTTTCCCCAGGGATTACCGTCCTTCTATTCCTACTAGCACTATGAGTCTCCATAGCAGGCTTTGGGGGACTCGTAGGATGCTTTATTTTAAGATGTTTCAGTATGGGTTCCGCCTCCCTGTTCATACCACACTAGAGAACGTACTGCGTGAGTATGGGCTTAACCCTACGCAGATCATCCCTTCCTCATGGAGTGGCATCTATGTTTTCCTTCGCGCTTGCGAGTTGAAAGATATTCTCATTCCCTCTGTCGCTTTGTTTCGCAAATTTTTGACCCTAGTCTGTCGCAACGGCTTCGTTGATATTACCCCAAGGTGGGGTGATGCCTTAGTCGGGCCTTTTTGGCAAAGATTTCAAGGATTTGAGGAGAGCGTCGAAGACTGAAAGTGCAGTTTCTTCGTCGTCGAATTACCCTCTCGTCTGTGGTACTTTGGCTTCAACCTGGGTGTTGTCGATTGGGTGAAACCAGTAGTCCTATCTAGGGAAGAATTAGGCCAGGCCAAGGCCTTGCTGGAGATGGAGTCATCCTTCCAGATCCGAAACTTTGCCTTGTATAGGCCTTTGCCTGAGTGTATCATAGGTGAGTTTTTGGGCTTTGTCATTATCTTACTTACCCCTTGTTTACTAACATAACTTCTCGCAGGGGATACTGTCGCTCGTCCACTTCCAAAGGGTGACACTCCTCACAAAATTATTCCGTCTCCAGTGACAACTCCTTCTACTTCTACTGGGACTCAAGCTGACCACTGCATGCCCATAAAGAAAAGGGCTTCGAACGCGGCTCTTTCGAGGGAGTGTGGTACTTCTACCCGTGCTTCTCACTTCGTGGAGAATTGGTTGCCAACTCGGAAGAGGGGGTCCAGCTCTGGTTCGCCAATAGTTGAGACAAAGATATTTTCTTAAGGGGTCGGGGATGGAGGATATGGATATGGATACGAAGTTGAGTCTTCGGCTAGCCTCCGTGGCTCAGCGAAAGAGGCTGAGGGAGGAGAGCGAGACTCGGGTAGCGAAGATGGCTGCTCGGTCTGCTCCTGTCCCAGCGACAGTCCCTGTCGCTCCTCGCGTTGTCGCTTCACCTGGTGCCGCTGGAGAGGTTGCCGCACCACCAGGCGACACACCGAGGTCGTCTTCACCCAATGGGGTTCTCGCAGCTACTATGGTATCACCATCGGTGGCAGACTCCACTCCAGTCATGGAGCCTCCTCATTCGGCCATTGGTTCCTGTATTCCTGACGTGGTGGCGCCAGTTCAGGGTGCTACTGGTTCTTTTTGCTTTCCTCCAAAATCTCCTTGTCCGTTGTTCCTTACTTCTATTCGAGATATGAGGGGCCCCTTTGTTCAGTCGGTAGTTCTGCCCCTTCCTTTGTTGCTAATTTTTCCCCCGACGGGCTGCGAGGGGCCCCTTCCCACCGACTGGATTTGTTGAAGTTTGGGACTGACGGGTTTCGTGCCTTGGGTGTATCAGACCCCTCATCGCGAGACCAGCCCACGGCTATCCTGGCATGTGAGATATTCCGCGTCCCTGAGGATGAGAATAGGTTACTGCAGCTTCCTCCTGATGTTCAGCGTGCCCGCATTATGAATAACTACCTTGCCATCTTCTGGGAACTTCACTACTTCATCAAGGCCCACGGTAAGCAGTTTCAAGATCCGGGTGCCTTGGCCAAAGTGGAAGAGTTGACGTGGCTCGAGAAACGTACCCAGGCTGAACTGCGCGAGTGCCGTGCTGACCTTGCTCGGGAGAGGTCTAAAGGAAAAGGCAAGGTTGAGGATTTAGAGGCTGAGCTGGTGGCTGCCGAGAAGAAGAATTCTCTTCTTCGCGAAAAGGCTTCATCGAAAGTGACTTGGTGGAGGAAGAAGGTCGTGCGGGCCTTTACTGTTGGGCACGCGGATCAATGTCGTGGTAAGGCTTGTGATCCTGCTCAGGTTGCCGAGTATGCCTCCGCGAAGATGAAAGAAATTGATGAGAATCAGGAAGGCTTCTTTTCCTCTGAAAAGGAGTGATGAGACGACACCCATGCAAGGCCCATTCGATGCTAGTTGATCGAGGTGTCGCTTTACTATCTGTTGTTCTGTTGTTACTATTTTTTCTATTTAGACTTTGGGGTCATTCCTTGGTGAACCTCTAGGAGAGCGGATTTTATCTTCCATGACTTCGACGAATCTGAGCACTTTCGGGCTCTTTACAATAGTGTTCGGCTTAAGTTTAGATTCTGGAGAGTTTCCAATATCGTTGGCTGGATTCCCTGGAGCTGTCAAGGTCGTTCCACTTCGCAGAGTCACTAAACATACATTGTGTTTCTGATTGTTTTCATAAACTTGCTCGATACTGACGTTAGGAGGTTTCATGGCCTCGAAGATAGAATGGAGTTGTTGAAGGTGGCGAAGGGCATTCTCCTTGGCAACCCCCCGAAAGATGGGAAGGTAATGCAACACGGCTGACTTCAGGGTCCAATCATGAGGAACATTAGGCTAGTCGATGCAACTGCTTGACATGTTGGTGGTGGCATTGAAATTGTCGATGGTTTGTTGATCTGGAGGAGGTGGTGGTGGTAGATCTTCACGTCGGGCATGGTTGTCGTTGTCTTCCATTGCTGGGAAATCAAAATGGGCGGCTACTGGATTCTCGAGGGTACGATGCAGATAAGCTAGGTCTAGGAAAAACTGATGGTCCTGATCGGCTAGATTGGAGGGAAGTCCGTCAAGGGCAGGATGCAGGATTACTCTACGTTGAGTAGATAAACCTTTGGCTTGCCTTCGAAGTTCTCTTTTCATTCTGGTCAATTCGAGATCTAGAGGGAGTAAATCTAGAGCAGATCTCCTGGTCATACAAAAATAGAAATAAATTAGTACCGTTCACTCCCCAGCAACGGCGCCAAAATTTGATCGTCAGTCAAATGTACTTAATATTTATCCTAATGCCAAAATGCACAAATAAATATGTATAGGACAAGACAGGGTCGAACCACAGATATTGAAGGAATAAAATGTTAGTAAAGATGTATGATAGAGAACAATTGCAACAAAACAATCGTGGGTTGGGGTCATTCCTTGGTGAACCTCTAGGAGAGCGGATTTTATCTTCCATGACTTCGACGAATCTGGGCACTTTCGGGCTCTTTACCCTAGTGTTCGGCTTAACTTTAGATTCTGGAGAGTTGCCAATATCATGGGCTGGATTCCCTGGAGCTGTCAAGGTCGTTCCACTTCGCAGAGTCACTAAACATACATTGTGTTTCTGATTGTTTTCAGTTTGGGGTGGAAATCTCCCATGGTTCTTTACTCCCTTCATCTCCGCCATCAGAGTACTCATGTGCTTTTTAAGATCCTCGATCTCTTTCTGCTGTTCGGGGTTCCGAGGCAGTTCTGGAATCAGGGGCACGACAAAAGCCTGATCTTGAGGAGGCTGACGTTGATACTGATTCTGATGATACGTGGGTCGATGTCTTAAGGTCTGCATATTGAGAGGGGGAGGATGATTTCCGTATGAGTTCTGTTGGTGCTGTTGATGGGTAGGTCCCGAAGCTTGAGGGTTTAGAACCCATCCTAGATTATATGGCTTCCAGCCCTGGTTATAGTTCTGACCATATGGGGCCTGGATATACTAACCAACAACATTAACTTGGATTTCGTCCAGAATATGGGGGCATGCATCAGTGGGGTGGTCCACAAAATTGCATATCTAGCAGGCCTTTACGGGAGTGGATTGTCCTGCCATAAAATTCCGAAACATTCTAGTGAGAGAAGATAGGTGATTCTGCAAGGCAGCTACTTGAGCATCGTGACCTCCACTGTTAGCGGCATCAGACGATGTATTCTTGGCCATGATCTCTATGGTTGCTTTGGCAGCAGCTGGAGTGAGAGCAATTAAAGAGCCGGCCGCAGCAACGTTGAGGAGGGCTTTATCATGGGCCTTAAGGCCTTCACAAAAATACTGAACAAGGGCATGCTCTGTAAGATTGTGGGATAGCCATGAAGATTGCATCTTTTGGAACCTTTCATAATACTGCGCTAGATCCTCTTCCTTCTTCTGGACTATAGAGATAAGTTGTTTGCGCGTGGTGTTGGCGATAGAGGTCGGATAATACTTCTCGGTGAAGGTTTTGGATATGTCTGCCCAAGAGTGAATAGATCTGGGTGGAAGGTCATAGTACCAGTCGAGGGCATCATCCTTAAGAGACCACTAGAAGGCGCGCAGCTTGGCTTGCTCGATACTGACGTTAGGAGGTTTCATGGCCTCGCAGATAGAATGTAGCTGTCGAAGGTGGCGAAGGGCATTCTCCTTGGCAACCCCCCGAAAGATGCGTAGGTAATGCAACACGGCTGACTTCAGGGTCCAATCATGAGGAACATTAGGCTAGTCGATGCAACTGCTTGACATGTTGGTGGTGGCATTGAAATTGTCGATGGTTTGTTGATCTGGAGGAGGTAGTGGTGGTAGATCTTCACGTCGGGCATGGTTGTCATTGTCTTCAATTGCTGGGAAATCAAAATGGGCGGCTACTGGATTCTCGAGGGTACGATGGAGATAAGCTAGGTTTAGGAAAATTGATGGTCCTGATCGGCTAGATTGGAGGGAAGTCCGTCGAGGGCAGGATGCAGGATTACTCTACGCTGAGTAGATAAACCTTTGGCTTGCCTTCGAAGTTCTCTTTTCATTCTGGTCAATCCAAGATCTAGAGGGAGTAAATGTGGAGCAGATCTCCTGGTCATACAAAAATAGAAATAAAATTAGTACCGTTCACTCCCCAGCAACGGCGCCAAAATTTGATCGTCAGTCAAATGTACTTAATATTTATCCTGATGCCAAAATGCACAAATAAATATGTACAGGGCAAGACAGGGTCGAACCACAGATATTGAAGGAATAAAATGTTAGTAAAGATGTATGATAGAGAACAATTGCAACAAAACAATCGTGGGTTGGGGTCATTCCTTGGTGAACCTCTAGGAAAGCGGATTTTATCTTCCATGACTTCGACCAATCTGGGCACTTTCGGGCTCTTTACCCTAGTGTTCGGCTTAAGTTTAGATTTTAGAGAGTTTCCAATATCATGGGCTGGATTCCCTGGAGCTGTCAAGATCGTTCCACTTCGCAGAGTCACTAAACATACATTGTATTTCTGATTTTTTTCAGTTTGGGGTGGAAATCTCCCATGGTTCTTTACTCCCTTCATCTCCGCCATCAGAGTACTCATGTGTTTTTTAAGATCCTCAATCTCTTTCTGCTGTTCGGGGTTCCGAGGCAGTTCTGGAATCAGGGGCACGACAAAAGCCTCATCTTGAGTAGGCTGACGTTGATACTGATTCTGATGATACGTGGGTCGAGGTCTTAAGGTCTGCATATTGAGAGGGGGAGGATGATTTCCGTATGGGTTCTGTTGGTGCTGTTGATGGGTAGGTCCCGAAGCTTGAGGGTTTAGAACCCATCCTAGATTATGTGGCTTCCAGCCTTGGATATACTGACCAACAGCATTAACTTGGATTTCGTCCAGAATATGGGGGCATGCATTAGTGGGGTGGTCCACAAAATTGCATATCTAGCAGGCCTTTACGGGAGTGGATTGTCCTGGCATAAAATTCTGAAACATCCCAGTGAGAGAAGATAGCTGATTCTGCAAGGCAGCTTGATATGATCACGGACCCCCTTTTTAAACATTTTCGGCCTTGACCTAGCAAGGGAAGGAGACCCGCGTGCAAGCCAAGCCCATGCGGCATATGGACAAGCAAATGGTGTTCGATTTGAGAAACCAGAGGCTTGATGGAAACTTCAAGATGTTAGCTTTCATTTGGGACAAGTTTCAGGCCAATCGGACGGGTGGATCAAAAGTTATGCTCGTCGACATTTTAGCGCGCGCAACTGTCCAGTAGCAGGCGTTTTGCCCAAAACGCCATAGCGTTTTTCCATAGCGTTTTGCCCAAAACGCCATAGCATTTTGCCCCTGCTTTGTCTCCGAATTTTGGGCTTCCAAGCCTATTTTTCAGGGTCATTTTTGTAATAGTGTAGGTCTTTTGTAACTTAGTATAAATAGTTATTTTCTTTCTTTTGTTAGAAGCTTTGGATGATGAATGAATGTTAAGTGAGAACACTCCTTCCTCATTCATTCATCCGGGGCTCCATCTTGGGGCTTGCCTTGGTCTTGGATCGCCATGGCTTGAGTCAAGTAAAAAGAACAAGAATCCTTTAAATGTGTAACTCGTTGTTACTTCCATTTGTGTGAACAATGAATCCGAATTTGAGTGTTTTTGTGTTCTTGAACAATCTGCCCGTGTTCAAGCCGTTCAACAATCCGAACTCAAGTTCAATCGTTCGTTTGTTCAATCATCCCTCCCGTCTTCAACCGCCTTCTTAATCCGGGTATTTGTTTTTATCCTTTCCGTTGCGTGTCTCCCTCAGTTAATCCGTATTTCCTACTGTTTTTGTGATTGTTTGTGTGCACAAACTCATGAGCTAGATCCTCCTTTCGTTTCATATCATTTCGGCCGGATTTCTCTTCCGATTCTCGGCCGTGATCATATCAAGTGGTAGCAGAGCTTCTGGGCTCTTGGGTTTGTAAGTCTGTGTTTGTTTGTGTTGTTGTTCTTCAACTTCTGTTTGTTGTTGTTGAGATGATTTTTCTGTCCGAAAATCATCTTGATTTTTTTTGGTTTCCTTGAGTCTGCTTGTTTGAATTGTTTCACTTGAGATTCATTTCGGCCACAACTCGAGCCCTACAGAATCGCCGATCGAGGCAGTTAGGTTCGTTTTTGTGTTCTTGAGTTGTTTCAGTTCTTGTGATTGTTGTTGTGTCACACTTGATGACATGTTCCGGCCACGAAAATGGGTCTTGACAGAATCGCCGGCGGAGGCAGTCAAGGTTCATTCTCGTGTTCTTCGTATTCTTGAGTGTGTTCATGTTAGTTTGTGTTTCTTTCCGAAAAAGTGTCGAATTTTTGTCCGAAACTCACAAAAATCCAAAGTGTCAAACCTTGTTGTGTGTCTTCTTTATGTCTTGTGAAAATTTCATGCATTTTTTACCACCCTAGCCGAAGGTGTGCAAAAATTTTCATTTTCGTGTTCTTTGTGTTCATCTTCTGTTCTTGAGTCTTCTTGGTTGGAAGACAAGAGAGGAGTCCATTTGATCCATCTTTTGCCTTTGTGTGAATGTGTGTGGTGTTTCCCATTTGTTTATTAATTGTAGAGACAAGTTTTCTTACCCACTTGTCTTTGTCTCCCATGCCTAACATAAACAAATATCCCACTCACCCATTCTTTTATTTATTTTTTGTCAAATGTTCCCTCCCACTTGTCACCTTTGTCTAAAGGTTGTCTTCCACCCACCCTTGTCTCCACCCACCTTGTCTCCCATGCTCATTCTCCCCCATGAGCCGGCCACACTCTCCCTCCTTCTTCCAACTTGTCAAACATGTGATGTTTGACTATTTTTCCCTCTCAAGGGTTAAAAAAAAAAAAAAAAAACAAAACAAAAAAAAAGTTGAGAGATTGGTGAGTAGTACAATATGTATGAGAGTTTAAACACGAGTGTAAACACGTGAGGGAGTGAGTTTACACTAATGTTTTCTTCTTGTGCAGAAAAGAATTCACCATGTCTCTTGGAGAAATTTTTTGACAATTTTGAGTAGCTCGGATTTTTAAATTTCGGATTCGAGGACGAATCCTTTCGAAGGGAAAGGGATTGATATGATCACGGACCCCCTTTTTAAACATTTTCGGCCTTGACCTAGCAAGGGAAGGAGACCGGCGTGCAAGCCAAGCCCATGCGGCATATGGACAAGCAAATGGTGTTCGATTTGAGAAATCAGAGGCTTGATGGAAACTTCAAGATGTTAGCTTTCATTTGGGACAAGTTTCAGGCCAATCGGACGGGTGGATCAAAAGTTATGCTCGTCGACATTTTAGCGCGCGCAACTGTCCAATAGCAAAACGCCATAGCGTTTTTCCATAGCGTTTTGCCCCTGCTTTGTCTCCGAATTTTGGGCTTCCAAGCCTATTTTTCAAGGTCATTTTTGTAATAGTGTAGGTCTTTTGTAACTTAGTATAAATAGTTATTTTCTTTCTTTTGTTAGAAGCTTTGGATGATGAATGAATGTTAAGTGAGAACACTCCTTCCTCATTCATTCATTCGGGGCTCCATCTTGGGGCTTGCCTTGGTCTTGGATCGCCATGGCTTGAGTCAAGTAAAAAGAACAAGAATCCTTTAAATGTGTAATTTGTTGTTACTTCCATTTGTGTGAACAATGAATCCGAATTTGAGTGTTTTTGTGTTCTTGAACAATCTGCCCGTGTTCAAGCCGTTCAACAATCCGAACTCAAGTTCAATCGTTCGTTTGTTCAATCATCCCTCCCGTCTTCAACCGCCTTCTTAATCTGGGTATTTGTTTTTATCCTTTCCGCTGCGTGTCTCCCTCCGTTAATCCGTATTTCCTACAATTTTTGTGATTGTTTGTGTGCACAAACTTATGAGCTAGATCCTCCCTTCGTTTCATATCATTTCGGCCGGATTTCTCTTCCGATTCTCGACCGTGATCATATCACAGCTACTTGAGCATCCTGACCTCCACTGTTAGCGGCATCAGACGATGTATTCTTGGCCATGAGCTTTATGGTTGCTTTGGCAGCAGCTGGAGTGAGAGCAATTAAAGAGCCGGCCGCAGCAGCGTTGAGGAGGGCTTTATAATGGGCCTTAAGGCCTTCAAAAAATACTGAACAAGGGCATGCTCTGTAAGATTGTGGGATAGCCATGAAGATTGCATCTTTTGGAACCTTTCATAATACTGCGCTAGATCCTCTTCCTTCTTCTGGACTATGGAGATAAGTTGTTTGCGCGTGGTGTTGGCGATAGAGGTCGGATAATACTTCTCGGTGAAGGTTTTGGACATGTCTGCCCAAGAGTGAATAGATCTGGGTGGAAGGTCATAGTACCAGTCGAGGGCATCATCCTTAAGAGACCACTAGAAGACGTGCAGCTTGGCTTGCTCGATACTGACGTTAGGAGGTTTCATGGCCTCGCAGATAGAATGGAGCTGTTGAAGGTGGCGAAGGGCATTCTCCTTGGCAACCCCCCGAAAGATGGGAAGGTAATGCAACACGGCTGACTTCAGGGTCCAATCATGAGGAACATTAGGCTAGTCGATGCAACTGCTTGACATGTTGGTGGTGGCATTGAAATTGTCGATGGTTTGTTGATCTGGAGGAGGTGGTGGTGGTAGATCTTCACGTCGGGCATGGTTGTGGTTGTCTTCCATTGCTGGGAAATCAAAATGGGCGGCTACTGGATTCTCGAGGGTACGATGGAGATAAGCTAGGTCTAGGAAAAACTGATGGTCCTGATCGGCTAGACTTGAGGGAAGTCCGTCGAGGGCAGGATGCAGGATTACTCTACGCTGAGTAGATAAACCTTTGGCTTGCCTTCGAAGTTCTCTTTTCATTCTGGTCAATTCGAGATCTAGAGGGAGTAAATCTGGAGCAAATCTCCTGGTCATACAAAAATAGAAATAAAATTAGTATCGTTCACTCCCCAGCAACGACGCCAAAATTTGATCGTCAGTCAAAGTATACTTAATATTTATCCTGATGCCAAAATGCACAAATAAATATGTACAGGGCAAGACAGGGTCGAACCACAGATATTGAAGGAATAAAATGTTTGTAAAGATGTATGATAGAGAACGATTGCAACAAAACAATCGTGGGTTGGGGTCATTCCTTGGTGAACCTCTAGGAGAGCGGATTTTATCTTCCATGACTTCGACGAATCTGGGCACTTTCGGGCTCTTTACCCTAGTGCTCGGATTAAGTTTAGATTCTGGAGAGTTTCCAATATCGTGGGCTGGATTCCCTGGAGGTGTCAAGGTCGTTCCACTTCGCAGAGTCACTAAACATACATTGTGTTTCTGATTGTTTTCAGTTTGGGGTGGAAATCTCCCATGGTTCTTTACTCCCTTCATCTCCTCCATCAGAATACTCATGTGCTTTTTAAGATCCTCGATCTCTTTCTGCTGTTCGGGGTTCCGAGGCAGTTCTGGAATTAGGGGCACGACAAAAGCCTGATCTTGAGGAGGCTGACGTTGATACTGAGTCTGATGATACGTGGGTCGAGGTCTTAAGGTTTGCATATTGAGAGGGGGAGGATGATTTCCGTATGGGTTCTGTTGGTGCTGTTGATGGGTAGGTCCCGAAGCTTGAGGGTTTAGAACCCATCCTAGATTATGTGGCTTCCAGCCCTAGTTATAGTTCTGACCATATGGGGCCTGGATATACTGACCAACAGCATTAACTTGGATTTCGTCCAGAATATGGGGCATGCATTAGTGGGGTGGTCCACAAAATTGCATATCTAGCAGGCCTTTATGGGAGTGGATTGTCCTGCCATAAAATTCTGAAACATCCCAGTGAGAGAAGATAGCTGATTCTGCAAGGCAGCTACTTGAGCATCCTGACCTCCACTGTTAGCGGCATCAGACGATGTATTCTTGGCCATGAGCTCTATGGTTGCTTTGGCAGCAGCTGGAGTGAGAGCAATTAACGAGCCGGCCGCAGCAGCGTTGAGGAGGGCTTTGTCATGGGCCTTAAGGCCTTTACAAAAATACTGAACAAGGGCATGCTCTGTAAGATTGTGGGATAGCCATGAAGATTGCATCTTTTGGAACCTTTCATAATACTGCGCTAGATCCTCTTCCTTCTTCTGGACTATGGAGATAAGTTGTTTGCGCGTCGAGTTGGCGATAGAGGTCGGATAATACTTCTCGGTGAAGGTTTTGGACATGTCTGCCCAAGAGTGAATAGATCTGGGTGGAAGGTCATAGTACCAGTTGAGGGCATCATGCTTAAGAGACCACTAGAAGGCGCGCAACTTGGCTTGCTCGATACTGACGTTAGGAGGTTTCATAGCCTCGCAGATAGAATGGAGCTGTTGAAGGTGGCGAAGGGCATTCTCCTTGGCAACCCCAGAAAGATGGGAAGGTAATGCAACAGGGCTGACTTCAGGGTCCAATCATGAGGAACATTAGGCTAGTCGATGCAACTGCTTGACATGTTGGTGGTGGCATTGAAATTGTCGATGGTTTGTTGATCTGGAGGAGGTGGTGGTGGTAGATCTTCACGTCGGGCATGGTTTTCGTTGTCTTCCATTGCTGGGAAATCAAAATGGGCGGCTACTGGATTCTCGAGGGTACGATGTGATAAGGGTCCGGGGGATACTGAGCAGGATTGGCCTGAGCTGAGGTGGTTGGGAACACTGTACTAGGGGCCTTCGTCACCTGCAATGCGCCGGAAGGGGTCTTCGGCGTAAACACTCCGATGCCAAAGTCAGTGTGAGTAGTAAAAGTGGCAGGGGTTCAGTTCGCTATCTTAAGCTTACCCTCTTGTCTGAAAAGGTGGGGGTATTTATAGACAAAGGAAGGAGTGTACAGACAAGGGGTGGGAATAGTCCCTGGCGGATGTCGCTGGAGTGCCATAGAGTGATGTCACGCGGGATGACGTCACGTGGAGTGACGTCATGGATGACCTGGGATGGGATGCCGCCGTGCGAATGTCGCATGAGAGCCCCCCCGCTGATGTCGACCATCCCAGGGTCGGTCGCCAGGCTAAGGGCGACATGAACAAGGCCTCGTCTCCCCCGGAAGGTACAGTAGGTTGTCCGGGTCATCCGGCGGGGTAGTCGAGATGTCGCTTCTGTGGTATCGATAGTTATCATATGCCCAAATGAAAACTAGCCCGAGTGTTTACCAAGGGCTATCACAGCGTCTCCGGTCCTGCCCCTTTAGAGGTTTCTTCCTCAATTATGGGCTCGACGATCGATAAAGGTATATCTTCGAAATGCCTTTTTCTGAAGTCTATAAATAGGCCTTTCATTTTGCACTTGCTTCATAACTCTCACAACTTTTTCACCTCTCTTCGAATTTCTCCATATCTCTTCTCCTTATGGACGAAGTCACCAAAAACTTCCTGGTCTCCAAAACCTATGCCCTAAGGAACCTAACTGAGGCAGATACTGATTTCCTGGGTTCGCTGAGCATTAAGACCTCGGAGGATATGCTGGAGCTCCAGGGGATGCTGACTCCCCTGCAAGCTAGACAGGCTGCTATTACCCTGGAGGATTTCAGTCCCGTGGAGAAAGCGGTGAAGCTGTCAGTGGCTGTTTCTCACATCCAGCTGCTGATGTCAACGCTACAGCATAGGAAGGATTTGCTGGGATGCTGCCTGAAGAGCATGAGGGCCTATTCTTCTGAACTGAAGGCTCTTGCGGATGCCCTGAGGGAAATTCCTTTCCTGGAATGGGAAGATGATGACGCTGGGTCGAATGCCTGACCAGCGATGGGGATCCTCTTGGCGTGTCTTTCTGTGCTCCTCTGGGGCCGCCTTTTGTAACTCCGGGCCGTTAGGCCTTTTTGTAATCTCGGGCCGCTGAGCCCTTTAACTACATAAATAAACATGCTTTCGCTTGTTCACTTGCCACGCTGCCAATGTTTTTCTTCTTTCTCATATCATCTTTCTTAGAAAACAATTTTTGTTCCCACTTATTGTGAGCTTGGTGTCCCTTGGGATCCCGTAACTTTATTTGCCTACCTGGCTCATAATGACGATTCTTTCACGCCACGTCCGTTCAGAATATATTTCGCGCCACTTTTTTAGCGCTAACGGATTGGGCGACGATTTCCGTGCCTCCTGGTTGGTGCAGATTTTTAACTGTTGCGGAGTCAGATCTTTCCTCCCAACAGACGCTACCCCTGATAGCATTAAATGTCCTCTATAATACGCGCAGAGGCAGGCACGCTACCTCCTCTTGGCTATATAAGGGGGCTCTTTCTTTCCTTTTTCGTTCATCTTTTTCCTTCTTGCTTCTCACTCTTACTGACATTTCCATGGCTGACTCCCATTTTTTGCATACTGCCGCTCGCGATTCTCTTCCGACCCCTCCGACTTCTCCCGAATCTGACAATCCTCCACTCACACCCCCCTGGAGGCCTGCCAGACATTCCGTGAAGTGCCGGGGTCGCAAGAGATTGAAGAAAACAAAGAAACAATCTTTCGAATCCTTCTTTGCCGACTTTCAACCTCACTACCTTTTGCTGCGGCAAAAGGATGAAGCATCACCATCCGTCCCTTGTCCTTTTCCCAAGGGCGGGACTTCTATGCAAGATGCAGCCACAGGATTGGTTACCTCGACCCTGGAGGAAAACTCCCATGCCGCTTCAAAGGAAGACACTGCCCCTACGACAGGTTCCGTGACTGGGTTTGGTAAAAGACTTTTCGAGATTGGTGAGCCCTTTCCTTTCTATAACAGCGGGTCACCATCATCTCCGGAAGATTACGATTACGTCTACGACGTGCACTGGATGGACGAAGACTGAAGATGTCGCACTTATTGTAGATGTCGCTGGCTGGCTTTTCTTTTTAATAAACAAAATGTTGTGAAATAAAATGTCGCTTGCCTTTTTCTTTTTTGCTTTTGGTGTAACGTTGCTCTTGTGGGATAATCGCCGCTGGGTAAGCCGATTACCGCTTCATAGGATCCTCTTTCTGGGGTTTCTTGTAATTAATGGGCCTTTCTTTTGTGAAATTCGAGGCGAGCGCTTGACTTTAAGTTTCTGTCAGGGTCTTCCCACGTGTCCCGTTTGCCTCATGCGTGTCTTGCTGTAATAGGTTGCCCTTCTGTTTGGCTTTTCCACCGTCTCTTTTAAAAGGAAAAACGCTCATTCTTCGTACCTTTTTGCTCCTTTTATACTCCAGAACTCTCTTCGTTTTTCGCTCACTCCGAGGAAATTCTCTCGTTCGCATCCAGATGACTCGCCCATTAATTTCAGCCTTCTCTCTTTCAAGGTATTCTGCTCGATCTTGCTTTTGATTTTCCTTTGCTGCTTTATCTATCATGCCTCGCACGAGATCTCAATCTAGCTCTTTAGCTACCCCTAGGCCAATTTCTCGATATCCCGAGCTTGAAAATACTCCTAGCATCTTTACTTGCCCTACTGTCTTACACCTCGAACTGGAAAGTAATAATATTACCTTCCCTTGCGGCTATCACCCCACTATTCCTTCTGACACTATGAGGCTTCATAGCTGGCTCTGGAAAACTCATAGAATTCTTTATTTTAAAATGTTTCAATATGGGTTCCGCCTCCCAGTTCATGACACGCTAGAGCGTGTGTTGCGTGTGCACGGGCTTAACCCTGCGCAGATTACGCCTCCCTCATGGAGCTGCATCTACGCCTTCCTTCGTGCCTGCGAATAAAAAGATATTCTTGCTCCCTCTGTAGCTTTATTCTACAAGTTCTTGACTCTGGTTTTTCGCGACGGCTTCATTAATATTATTCCCAGACAGGATGACGCTCTAGTGAGGCCTTTTTGGGAGAAATTTCGAGGGTTTGAGGAGAGCATTGAAGACTGGAAGAGCGGTTTCTTCGTTGTCGAATTACCCTCCTGCTTGTGGCGTCCTGACTTCAACCTGGAGGTAGTTGATTGGGTGAGGCCAGCGCCTCTGTCTAGGGAAGAATTGGATCAGGCCAACGCCTTGCTGGAGATGGAGGTTTCTTTCCAGATCCGAAACTTTGCCTTGTACAGGCCTTTAACTGAGTGTACCATAGGTGAGCTTTTGAGCTTCGCCGCTGCCTTGCTTCCCCCTTGCTTACTAACATAACTTTTTCACAGGGGAAACTATCGCTCGTCCGCTCTCTGAGGGTGACGCTCTTTACAAGGTTGTCGCCCCTTCAACAACTGCTCCCTCTACTTCCGCTGGGGCTCCAGCTGATCACCGTATGCCCATAAAGAAAAGAGCTTTAGACGAAATTCTTTCCAGGGAAAGAGGTTCCTCTCTCCGCACTTCCCGCTTCGTGGAGAACTGGTTACCCAGTCGGAAGAAGAGGTCCGGGTCTGGTTTGCCAGTGACTGAGACAAAGATTTTCTCCTATGGAGTTGAGGACATGGAGGACATGGACACAGAGTTGAGCCTCCGCCCGGCTTCCTCAGCTCAGCAGAAGAAGCTAAGGGAAGCAAGCGAAGCTCAAGTGGCGAGGGTGGCAGCTCAACCTCCTCCTGCCAACACTACAAATGTCGTCGCTTCCCAGACTACCGTTTCTCCTGACGCAACAAAGGAGAGCACGGCTTCGCTGGGTGGCGCTTCCTCGCCTCTGGGATTGGTCGCTCCCATCAAGACCTCTGCTGCCGCGATGATGCCATCATCCGCTGCAGATTCCACTCCTCCCATGGAGCCTCCACACTCGCCTATTGGCCGTTGCATTCCTGATGTGCATCCCTCCATCCCCGGGGGACCTGGCTCTTCTCACTCTTCTCCCTAGTCCCCTTGTCCGTTGTTCATTACTTCAATTCGAGACGTTGGGGGCTCTGGCGGTATCTCCGCCCCTTCCTTTGTTGCTGATCTTTCCCGTGACGGGCCTCAAGGGGCCCCTTCTCACCGACTCAATCTGTCAAAATTTGGGACTGACGGGTTCCGTGCCCTGGGTATATCAGACCCCTTATCGCAAGATCAGCCCACGGCTATCTTGGCCTGTGAAATGTTTCATGCCTCCGAGGAGGTGAGTAGGCTGCTGCAACTTCCTCCCGAAGTTCAGTATATGCGCGTCATGAACAACTGCAGCAGCCTTTCGACAACTTCATTACTTCATCAAGGCTCGTGGTGCACAATCTCAAAACTCTGGTGCGCTAGCAAAGGTAGAGGAGCTGTCGCGACTCCACAAACGCGCTCAAGCCGAACTACGCGAGTGCCGTGCTGACCTTACTCGGGAAAAATCCAAAGGAAAAGCCCAGGTCGAAACTTTGGAGGCTGAGCTGGTGGCTGAGAGAAAGAAGAACTCATTCCTTCTTGAGGAGGTATCATCCCGCGATGCCGACCTGTCGAAAGCTTTCAAGAAAGTGGCATGGCGGAAGAGGAAGACTAAACATGCCTTTATCGCCGGGGTGACAGATCAGCACCGCAGTAGGTCCGCTGATCCTGCTGAGGTCGCCAGGTACGCCTCCACAAGGATGAAAGAGATTGATGAGAGCCAAGAGGGTTTCCTCTCCTCCGAAGAGGAGTGACAAGTTCGCGCCTGGGGGGAGGCTATTTGATGCCGCTTGATTAGGGGCATCGCTTCTCTACTTACGCCCTTGTTGTATTATTTTTCCATTTGGACTTTGTCGTCGCCTCTTTACTTGTAATAATTACCAAACCTTACAATCTTGACCAAATAATGTGTGTTTCTTGACGATGTCGCTCTTTATCATATGCCGCTTCACCACTTTTTCTCGCGCTTTTGCCTTTTGCACGCCGTGCCATTACGGCTTGCCGCTCCTTTCCGTCGGGTTTGACTGTGCCCTTTTCAGAGCATTTAATGCTCTGACTCCTTTTGCTTGATACGGAGAAGACAGTCATGATGTTCTAAGCCCACGTGTCATCAAAGAGGAGCGCTAATGGGACTGGCAGACTGAACATGTCTTTTCGCTCCTCAAGAGTTGTACCCGCTTCTTCAAGCAAAAGTCCGGGTTCCTCACAGAAGAGGGCTACCGCCAGGCGAAAAGGCCACGGCCTGACGAGGGGAACAACAGCATGCCCGGACCGTGAATGTCACTTTTCTTTTTGTCCATCGGGTGCTCTGACTTCTGTGCCCCTTTTTGTGTTTTTTAGGGCCTTTTGTTTGGGCAAGTATCCCCTCTCGTGTGTAAACAGTTCGCACAATTTTCAGCACATTTTTACTTATCACTTTGTTAGTAGCGACATATTCTCAAAAAATCTTAATTACCTTGGGGCATTGCCGCGCGTGCTCCTCTCTTACTTAGCACGATCCCCTAGAGATGTCGCTTGTGCCAAATTTTCTGCACATTTTCACTTATCACTTTGTTAGTAGCGACATATTCTCCAAAAATCTTAATTACCTTGGGGCATTGCCGCGCGTGCTCCTCTCTTACTTAGCACGATCCCCCAGAGATGTCGCTTATGCCAAATTTTCTGCACATTTTCACTTATCATTTATATTATCAGCGACATCTACTAAAATATCTTAATTACCTCAGGGTGTGGCGCGATCTCCCCCGATGTCGCTCGTGTCACGTACTCTTCCAGCCAAACTTCACCGTGTTTGTCCCTTCCGGCTACTAGCTGGGGTACCATGACCTTTCTTATTTCTTTAATCGGCCGGGAAGTGCCCTCTCTCAGTGCGCCGCCTAATCAGGGCAGGCCATCACGAGGATAGGACTTTTCACTTCCTCAGTGTTGCCCTCACACCTCGGAACGTGCCCTCTCTTAACGAGGTGCCTATGTTAGCGCTACCATCGTAAGGATAGGATTTTCACTTGCGAGGTGGAGTTTTTATCTTCCCTGGGGTTGTGCCTCACTTAATGATCATCCGCCTATGTGAGCACGGGCTGTCACAAGGATAGGACTTTACACCCCCAGGGGAGTCGGGGCGTGCCCTCTCTGGGTTTCCCTAGGATAGGATTTTTCACTCCCGACAGTGCTGGAGCGTGTCTCGTCTTGGCGAGCCGCCTGATCAAGGCCGGCCTCGCAAGGCCAGAATTTTTCACTTCCAGCACCATATATTAGGATCGCCGGGGTGTGCCTCGTCTTGACGATCCATCTGCATTAGCCCATTCTGCTCTAAGGCTAGGACTTTTCACCCCCGACATCCTCCTTTCCTTGTTATCTGCACATTACATAGACAACCAACAAGGAACAAGAAATATTTCCACAACAATTGTTAGACCATGCCCACGGCATGTCGAAATCTCAATTTCAAAGACCATGCCCACGGCATGTCGATATTTCAAAATTTCAGAGACCATGCCCACGGCATGTCGATATTTCAATTTCAAAGACCATGCCCACGGCATGTCGATATTTCAAAATTTCAGAGACCATGCCCAAGGCATGTCGATATTTCAAAATTTCAGAGACCATGCCCATCGCATGTCGATATTTCAAAATTTCAAAGACCATGCCCACGGCATGTCGATATTTCAAACGGCATGTCGATATTTCAAAATTTCAAAGACCATGCCCACGGCATGCCGATATTTCAAAATTTCAAAGACCATGCCCACGACATGTCGATATTTCAATTTCAAAGACCATGCCCACGGCATGTCGATATTTCAAAATTTCTCGATTTTAAAACCATGCCTAACGGCATGTCACATTTTATGAATTTCAAGTTTAAAACCATGCCCACCGGCATGTCAGTATTTCAATTTCAAGACCATGCTCAACGACATGTCAAATTTCAAAATTTCTCGATTTCAAAACCATGCCCAACGGCATGTCACATTTTACAAATTTCAATTTTAAAACCATGCCACCGGCATGTCAATATTTCAATTTCAAGACCATGCTCAACGGCATGTCAAATTTCAAAATTTCTCGATTTCAAAACCATGCCCAATGGCATGTCACATTTTACAAATTTCAATTTTAAAACCATGCCCACCGGCATGTCAATATTTCAATTTCAAGACCATGCTCAACGGCATGTCAAATTTCAAAATTTCTCGATTTCAAAACCATGCCCAACGACATGTCACATTTTACAAATTTCAATTTTAAAACCATGCCCACCGGCATGTCGATATTTCAATTTCAAGACCATGCTCAACGGCATGTCAAATTTTAGCATGATACAATTTTAATCTAGCAATATTCCAAGAGTTAGGTAAGGGAGTACCGTCAACCGTTTCGAGGTGATACGCCCCCTTTCCGATAACACGAGTGACGCGGTACGGGTCTTCCCAGTTTGAGCTGAGCTTCCACATTCGTTGGCCCGTCACTCGTTTGTCCCTGAGCACGAGGTCTCCCACTTTGAACAGCCGCTTCTTAACGTGTCTGTTGTGATACCGCACCATTCTTCTTTTGTAGTGCATTATTTTCAAGTGAGCTTCCTCGCGTGCCTCAGGTAGCATGTCAAGGTTAGGTCGTAACCTCTCCTCATTTAATTCCTCCTTGAAATATTCCACCCTAAAGCTTAGGGTGCCAATTTTGATAGGCGTTACCGCTTCGGTACCAAAAGCCATCGCAAAAGGCGTTTCCCCCGTACTAGTTTTGACGGTCATGCGGTAAGCCTACATTACATAGGGTAACTCATCTGGCCACTTCTTTTTCTACCCCTCAAGATTTTTCTTGGTACCGCTCAGAATGCTTTGGTTGGTCACCTCCGCCTGGCCATTAGTCTGGGGATGCGCCACAGAGGAGAACCTCTATTCGATCTGAAATTCTTCGCATTGCTCCTTAAAGAAGCGGCTGGTAAATTGTGCCCCGTTGTCACTAACTAGCACGCGAGGCACCCCGAAGCGCATGATCACTTGGTGCTTAAAGAAGTGCCATACCTTTTCCGTCATAATAGTGGCTACCGCTTCTGCTTCTGCCCATTTAGTAAAGTAGTCCACTGCCACAATTACAAATTTCAGTTGGGACCTCGCCTTAGGAAAAGGGCCTAAAATATCGATTCCCCACTTAGCAAAAGGACAAGGTGCCACGATCTGAGATATTTCAGTGGCAGGTTGTCGAGGGATTTTGCCAAATTCTTGACATTTATGGCATGACTGCACAAAGTTGTTACAATCCCTGCGAATAGTGGACCAATAGAATCCTGACCGAAACACCTGCGCGGCCATGGTACCACCCGACACATGCATGCCGCAGATGCCTTCGTGAATCTCTCGCAGGGTATGGAGGCCTTCTTATTCCGTTCTGCATTTTGCGGCCGGGTGCGAGAAACATCTTCGAATTAGCGCCCCATCATAATAAGTGCACCTCGCCGCTTGCTTCAATACTTTTTTCTTCTCTGCACTGTCGTTGGGTAGCTCGTTGTGATTCAAAAATTTTATCACAGGGATCCTCCAATCCTTTTCGATCTCCTCTACATATAGCGACAGCTGCTCCTCCATGAAGGACGGCAATGACCTTTCTTCATAGTACACGCCCTCCTGGTTGGTTGCCGTCTTAGCAAGACTATCTGCCTCGGTATTATCCTCCCGTGGGATGTGTTCGAAAGTGAGACACGCACCGCTTTGTTCCATTTCTGCCAACTCCCTTTTCACTTTCGAGAGGTATTGAGCCATGATCGGTTCTCTAGCTTGGGAATGTCCCAAGACTTGATCAATTATCAACTTGGAGTCCCCTCGCATCTTCAACTATGGGGCTCCTGCTACTAGGTCGTTCTCAGTTTTGGCGAAGAGATTCCTTCCTACTCTAAGCCCCGCCAATAACGCTTCATACTCTGCTGCGTTGTTAGACAGCGATTGTAGGATTCTGATGGCGTGCCGCACCTGCACATCGTGCGGCCCGACCATGTATATTCCAGCTCCCGCCAGCTCCTGTCTTTTGGCGCCATCCACATAGATAACCCATGTGTCCGCGGGGGCCTCTGAGGGTGGGACCTTTGCATTGCTTTCTTTCTTTTCGAGCGGCTCCGCCGCCTTATCCCCAGCAAATGTACACTCGGTGATAAAATCTACCAGAACCTGAGCTTTTACCAATGGCCGAGCTTTGTACTGTAATCCGTATTGTTCCAGCTCAATTGACCAAATCAACATCCTCCCCGAGGATTCTGGTTTCCTGAAAATCCTTCTCAAAGGCTGGTCCGTGAGCACGGTGACCGGATGAGCCTGAAAATATCTGTCCATCTTTCGTGTGGACTGTATCAGGGCGAACGCCACCTTCTCAAGATGGGTGTACCGCACCTCGGCATCTTTTAACACATGACTGACGAAGAAGACGGGTCGATGGGCGTAATTATCCTCCCGGACCAGAACAGCACTGACCACTTTGTCCGCGACGCCAAGGTACAAGAATAAAGTGTCTCCCGGCTCTGGTCGTGTTAGCACCAAGTCGGACGACAAGTAAGCTTTCAAACCCGTGAACGCCTCTTCGCATTCTTGTGTCCATCCGAAGGGAGCTTTCTTGCGTATGACTTTGAAGAACGGCAGGCACTTCTCGCGCTGCTTAGAGATGAATCACCCCAGAGCAATGACGCGTCCTGTCAATCTCTGAACCTCCTGAAGGGTTCGCGGCGATACCATATCATGGATAGCCTTAATCTTTGACGGGTTCGGCTGGATGCCCTTTTGGCTTACCACATACCCCAAGAATTTTCCTGTTTGGAATGCGAACGCGCACTTGCGGGGGGGTTCAACTTTATCTAGTACTTCCTTAATGTATCAAACACTTCCTGCAAATTGGCCAGATGGTCACTGAAACTTCTGCTCTTGGCCAGTACATCGTCTACGTACGCTTCTGCATTTCTCCCGATTTGCTTTTCAAACACTTTGTTGGTCATACGCTGGAAGGTCGCCCCTGCGTTCTTTAAGCCGAACGACATTGTCGTGTAACAATAGGTGGCCTTCGAGGTTATAAATGCCGTCTTTTCCTCATCCTCCTTGGCCATAGGAATTTGATGGTATCCGGAGTTGGCGTCCAAGGAACTCAAATACGCATATCCTGCCGCTTGATCGACTAACTGATCAATCCGAGGAAGCGGATAGCAATCCTTAGGACAAGCGTCGTTCAAGTTGGTGAAATCAATGCACATGCTCCAGTCTCCGTTGGGCTTGCGGACTAAGACGGGGTTGGCCAGCCAAGTGGGATATTGAACTTCTCGGATGAATCCCGCATCTGACAATTTCGCTACCTCCTTATCAATCACCACTACTTTTTCCACGGAGAATGCTCGCTGCTTCTGTTGAACTGGCGTGACGTGTGGGTCGACGTTGAGTCGGTGCTCAACCACTTCCCTGGACACGCCAAGCATGTCCGTGGGTTTCCACGCGAACTCTCCTTTGCACTTGTTCAACAGCCGAGCTAATTGAGCTCTCTCCTCAGGGGTCAACTTTTCACTGGCCTGAAAGCTCGCCTCCTCATTGCCCTGAACGTGGATGAGTACCATCGCATCTACTGGCTGGGTTTGCCTTTCATCCCTTTGCTCATAGGGGTCCGCTGCCACACACACATATTGATCACAGCTTTTTTGAATCATGAGCGAATAACACTCGACGGCTAACTTTTGGTCTCCCTTGATCGATACTACCCCTTCCCACGAGGGGTATTTCATCCTGAGATGTTTCTGAGATACCGCCGCCCCAAAACGATTGAGGAATGACCGCCCTAGAATGGCATTATACGGTAGGATGAGATCCACGACCAAGAACATCAATTCTTCTGATCGTTTCGACGCGTCTTCTCTGAAATACACAGGCAGCGTTGTGATTCCAATTACAGGTATAGGGATGCCGTCCACTCCGATAATTGGTTTCTTGCAGGGCGCCAGTTCGCTGGCAGGGCATTTCATGAGATTATATGCTTCCAACGAGAATAGGTTTACCGCGCTGCCGTTATCAATGAGGGTCCTTCGCACCCCATGGCTCCCAATAACCAGTGTGACTACTAACGCATCATGATGAGGGAAGACGACACCCTTCTCATCTTCTTCCGAGAAAGATATTACCATCCTCTCAAGCGCATCAATCGCTCCCTTTTTTGTCTGCTGGCCTTCCCTTTTTCGCTTCTCTCCTGTCAAGAGCGTTGTTGGGGTAATCTCGTCCAGGAACGACGCACCCCCAGCGATAATGTTAATAATAGGGATGTCCTCGTCATACATCATTAGCGCTTCTTTCCCCTTTGCCTCAGAAGTTCCGTTGTTCCAGAGGGGGGGAGGCAATTGATGGTCACCTAGTGCTCCGCGTGGGGGGTTGCTCCTAGTTTTTTCTCTCATTCGAGTGGCGAACTCTCCAAGGTAGCCTTCTTCCAATAGTCTCTTTATTGACAACTTTAACTCCCTGCATGCCTCTGTAGAATACCCCTTAACCTTATGGAATTTACAAAAAGTGTTTTCCCTTCCTCCCATGACCACCCCTGGCTTCATAGGGGCGGGATAGCGAATCGGTAGGTTCCGCTGCTGAATGATGGCTAAGATTTCCGCTCGCGGGAGTGTAAGGGGAGGGAGGTCGGGATCGTATGTTCGACCCTTAGGGGGATCCGCCTGTCGCTGAACATTCAGACCGCCGCCCCTTCCTCTAGAGAAGTTACCCTTCTGGCGGCTCGACGCCTTGGGAATGTAATCTTTCCGCTGGGTGTATTCATCACCTGGACGGGTATCGTGGGTCGTACTGGCTTGAGCCGCAGGAGCAGAAGGGGCGCTCTGGGGTGTATCCCGCATCCTGCTTCTATACTCCTCCTCTTCCATTCTCGTATAATTATGGGCCTTCAATCTTAACGCATCTAAGGTCGTTGGGGGGTCCACCATCAACGTATCCCTCAGCTTCCCATATCCACAATTCCGCTTCAAAGCTTCTATAGCAAAATCAATAGTGATGCCGGGGGTTAATGACATTTTCATATCAAAGCGACCAAGATAACTATTCAAAGACTCCTCTGGCTTTCTACATATATCAAACAAGGCTGCCGCAGATTTCCGAATAGGGATAGCTGTGCTGAAATGGCTCTTAAACTTGGCCTCTAGTTGCTAGAAATTGTCAATTGATCGAGCGGGAAGCCCTTCAAACCAGAGGCGAGCCACTCCTGACAATTTCATAACGAATATCTGACACAACGCCGCGTCGCTATGCGTCTGAAACTGGAGGAAGTCCTTCACCTTGTTGAGATGTGAAATGGGGTCTCTGGTGCCGTCGTACGACTCCGTGGGGAGCTTGACATGTCGGCTGACCCTGTGGTGCCTTATACGGTGGGTGAAAGGGTGACCAGCGGTGTCATCTAAGATCTCACGATCATGATGAGGAGGAGACACGTCCAGGTGTCGCTTGTGCCCTCGAGGCTCCGGGGTGTGATGCCGCCGGGGAGACCGGCTGCGACTCCTGAGCGAACGGGATCGACGCCTCCTACTGCCTGTTCTCTCACTCCGCTCCATAGATACCTCTCTACTGACTCCCTCTCTTCTGCCGTCCCAACGCTCTCCGTATTCATCTAGCGGCCGCTCTACTTGAGAGACAGGAATCCGCGGTATCCGCGGTATGTAGTGCTCCTCCTATCCGCCTGCCAGTTGCGCAAAGCTGAATGGCGTGGTTATCGCAGGTGAGGTCAGAGGGACACTCGTCTGGCGTCGAGGCGACACTTGTCGATCAGCGACAATAGACAGAGTGAAAATAACTCGAGGAGGCACACTTGATGTCGCGATGCTGGAAGTGGGGCCTGCGGCCATCCCGATCAAATAATCCAAGTGGGCACGAAGAGCTAACATCGAGCTTACCGAGGGAGTAGCGAGGCTATCCATCCCAGAACTTACAAGCGGAGGGACGGAGTGACTGGATCCGCCCACATGAGAAAATGGGGCGCCTATTGAGGAAGCAAGGGAGCCCATTTGCAAAAATGGAGTACTCGTTTGAGAAAATGGGGTACCCGGTTGAGAAAATGATGTGCCAGCTGTCAATCCGAAAAGAAAGTCTGTTTGCGTAGAGGAAATTTCACGTGATGTGACATACGTACTGGACGAAGACGTGGAAAAAAGTTCCCTACGCGCGTGACCGCCACGAGTATGAGGGGGCGTGGATTCTGAATCTGAAGCCATGATCCTTCGACTCTCAGAAAGAACAGAGCTTGGTTACTAAGGAAAACTCACTTAATCAACCAAAGCTCTTAATGAAAGCACCATTTGATAAGGGTCCGGGGGATACTGAGCAGGATCGGCCTGAGCTGGGGCGGTCGGGAACACTGTACTGGGGGCCTTCATCACCTGCAATGCGCCGGAGGGGGTCTCCGGCGTAAACACTCCGATGCCAAAGTCAGTGTGAGTAGTAAAAGTGGCAGGGGTTCAGTACGCTATCTTAAGCTTACCCTCTTGTCTGAAAAGGTGGGGGTATTTATAGACAAAGGAAGGAGTGTACCGACAAGGGGTGGGAATAGTCCCTGGCGGATGTCGCTGGAGTGCCATAGAGTGATGTCACGCGGGATGACGTCACGTGGAGTGACGTCATGGATGACCTGGGATAGGATGTCGTCGTGCGGATGTCGACCATCCTAGGGTTGGTCGCCAGGCTAAGGGCGACATTAACAAGGCCTCGTCTCCCCCGGAAGGTACAGTAGGTTGTCCGATTCATCTGGCGGGGTAGTCGAGATGCCGCTTCTGTGGTATCGATAGTTATCACGATGGAGATAAGCTAGGTCTAGGAAAAACTGATGGTCCTGATCGGCTAGATTGGAGGGAAGTCCGTCGAGGGCAGGATGCAGGATTACTCTACGCTGAGTAGATAAACCTTTGGCTTACCTTCGAAGTTCTCTTTTCATTCTGGTCAATTCGAGATCTAGAGGGAGTAAATCTGGAGCAGATCTCCTGGTCATACAAAAATAGAAATAAAATTAGTACCGTTCACTCCCCAGCAACGGCGCCAAAATTTGATCGTCAGTCAAATGTACTTAATATTTATCCTGATGCCAAAATGCACAAATAAATATGTACAGGGCAAGACAGGGTCGAACCACAGATATTGAAGGAATAAAATGTTAGTAAAGATGTATGATAGAGAACAATTGCAACAAAACAATCGTGGGTTGGGGTCATTCCTTGGTGAACCTCTAGGAGAGCGGATTTTATCTTCTATGACTTCGACGAATCTGGGCACTTTCGGGCTCTTTATCCTAGTGTTCGGCTTAAGTTTAGATTCTGGAGAGTTTCCAATATCGTGGGCTGGATTCCCTAGAGCTGTCAAGGTCGTTCCACTTTGCAAAGTCACTAAACATACATTGTGTTTCTAATTGTTTTCAGTTTGGGGTGGAAATCTCCCATGGTTCTTTACTCCCTTCATCTCCGCCATCAGAGTACTCATGTGCTTTTTAAGATCCTCGATCTCTTTCTGCTGTTCGGGCTTCCGAGGCAGTTCTGGAATCAGGGGCACGATAAAAGCCTGATCTTGAGGAGGCTGACGTTGATACTGATTCTGATGATACGTGGGTCGAGGTCTTAAGGTCTGCATATTGAGAGGGGGAGGATGATTTCCGTATGGGTTCTGTTGGTGCTGTTGATGGGTAGGTCCCGAAGCTTGAGGGTTTAGAACCCATCCTAGATTATGTGGCTTCCGGCCCTGGTTATAGTTCTGACCATATGGGGCCTGGATATACTGACCAACAACATTAACTTGGATTTCGTCCAGAATATGGGGGCATGCATCAGTGGGGTGGTCCACAAAATTGCATATCTAGCAGGCCTTTACGGGAGTGGATTGTCCTGCCATAAAATTCTGAAACATCCCAGTGAGAGAAGATAGCTGATTCTGCAAGGCAGCTACTTGAGCATCTTGACCTCCACTGTTAGCGGCATCAGATGATGTATTCTTGGCCATGAGCTCTATGGTTGCTTTGGCAGCAGCTGGAGTGAGAGCAATTAAAGAGCCGGCCGCAGCAGCGTTGAGGAGGGCTTTGTCATGGGCCTTAAGGCCTTCACAAAAATACTGAACAAGGGCATGCTCTGTAAGATTGTGGGATAGCCATGAAGATTGCATCTTTTGGAACCTTTCATAATACTGCGCTAGATCCTCTTCTTTCTTCTGGACTATGGAGATAAGTTGTTTGCACGTGGTGTTGGCGATAGAGGTCGGATAATACTTCTCGGTGAAGGTTTTGGACATGTCTGCCCAAGAGTGAATAGATCTGGGTGGAAGGTCATAGTACCAGTCGAGGGCATCATCCTTAAGAGACCACTAGAAAACAGTTATCCAAGGCTTAAAAGTAAAACGCAATCCAGGGCAAGATATCCTAAAGTAATTCGAGGGTAAGAAAAACAATAAAAGAGATAATACTAACCAGATGGGAAGAGATCTTAGCAAAAAGTGTTCTGGGGTTGTTTTCTAGGTCAGTTAATCATCGGCACAAAGATAGTCTAAACTCATGTACAGACCTGCTATGGGGACCGCGTTTCCACACCGCATCCCCTACTTACCTTCTTAGATAAAAGCCAGCCCTCGTTTCCACATATAAGGTGGCCTTGACGTTCCGCCATCCTCCCAGGTACGAATGCGAGGAGGCAATACTCAGAACGCCCATGAAGGGGAGGCAAGACAGATCTAGGGCGTGATAACTCAGTTTGTCAGGCTCGCATCACATACCCTAAATGACCGTTTACCCCTAGACAGACGCCTCTCGCGCTGGCTCCACTAGGTGTCTTCTCTAACTCAAGGATTCACGTCAGTTATAACCAAGAGAATGACTCTACTCATGCAGAAATATTAACAGTTGATCAAGCCCTTAACGTTTCTAAATGAGTATGGGATTAAAACGGTAAACAATCATATGCAATAAGAGTATATCTTAAGCATGCATTAGGCCTCTTAACTGAACCTTACAACCCTTGAAACACCTTTTACTAAGAGGATGGTATTTAGCTACTCATACTATAATATGAACAGTAGATAATAATGATCATGCAACAAAGAGAATAAAAGGTAAAAGGATTCGAGGAAACCGTAGGATTAATTAATAATCAAGGAGGAAGCTTTTCCCTTTACAAAACCAATGGCTCCCTCAAATACCCAGAGAGTAAGGACCCTAAGAATTAGGGTAAAAGATGAAGTGATGTGTGTAAGTCCTAGGACAGCCACCCTTACAAAAAACCCTAAAGCTAAGCTTATATAGGCTAAAACTAGCTAGGGGATAAAATAGCTAAGGGGAGAGAGAAGCAATGGGATCTTGACAGCACATGTCCTTTCAAGATGATATTCTGGAATCTCTAGCGTGCCTGGTGTCTTCTAGAAGCGCATGGAATCCCGTGCGGATCTTGGAAGATTCTTCTCTTCGGCTTTCGTTTCAGAGAAGAGGAAGAAGTTTCGCGGGCTAGAGATAACTCACTGGTCTGGTTAGCGTTGAGGGCTCGACGATAATCTGATCTTTTAGGCCTTGAAGCTGGAAATCCTCAGAATCACTCCAAAAATGCCTCTTTTTGATTTTTTCCTTCTATTGGCGCTGATCTGCAGTAAAGATAGAAATAAGGGTCAAATAGCAGGGTCATGCCCCCGAAAGGGCTGGAAAAGAAGGTAAAATCGCTACCATGAAACGTGCTATCAGTGTTTGAGGGCAAAAAGTTTTAAAAATGAAAAATGTAGAAGAAGAGCAAAAGCAAAGTCCAATGTCATCTTACTGTTATCCCATATCTGATGGTTCATGTACCCTGGATATTATGCAAATCTAACTAGCACTTAGCTTAACATTTACAGTCATGAAAGAAATAAGGCGTGAAGGCCCAAAATGCTTGCAGGGATATGTTTTGTGACTACTTACGTCTAAAACATGTCATGGATATAAGAGTTAACAGACAAGACCATATATGTTTATATAATTTCTAATGAACGCACACGTTATCCGTGACGCGATAAAATGATGAACATGCTCAATTTATGGAAGTTAGAAAATTTTGAGAGTAGTGTGGATTTTTCTCCTTTTTAAGCAAAGTAAAAATAATTTCACAAACAAAATTGAAAAAATTTAACAATTTTAGGGGATAAATTCAAAATTGCCCCCAATAATAAAAAAAAAATTGTACAAAGACTGTAAAAGGCTTAGTTTAAAAGAAAATGAACTTCCCTGAAAAATGAGCTTTGACATTTTTCAACGCCTTCTTTGGTCATCACTTCACTCGCTTGCCCCCAAGTACAAGTCTCACTATACCTGAAATAAAGAGGGAATTAAATAGTAAATTCACAGGAAAAAAAGTATCCCAAGATGTTGAATTTAAAACTAACAAAAAAATAGACATATTGAAAAGAACACGTGGGTTGCCTCCCATGAAGCGCCCTTGTTTAAAGTCGTAGGCTCGACTATATACAAAAGTATTGTAGGCATCGCCACTAGCTAAGTAAGCAGGACGGGTCTTGTGAAAAAATAGAGTTCAAGTGTTAGTAAATTGAATGAATTATTTTACTAAGTTTTTTTTTTCACCTGCATCGCAAAAATTATGTGAGAAAAAAACGTAGAAACATGACAATCAAAGCTACGATAAAGCAAGTATGATGCACATGATGAGGGCTTTTGATGTCGACTAATTTCTAACAGCCAAAGGTTCCCAAACGATACCATAGAATGGTCCCTAAAGTGTCGTCCAGTGTCAACTGATTCCTTGCGGAACCAGGCAACCTTTCGATTGGCTTTAGGGGTTCGAACGAGTTGAACATACCCATGACTTGAGTTCCAGGGTGTCACTACTCCCCTTCCTAACATATTTGGTAAGCGGCCCCTGGGTGTAGGGCCTATACATGAGATGCGTATGACAGTTCATCAAAGCGTATAACAAATAATCACGAAAATAGTTTATTAAACCAAGTAAATAATAAAAATACAAACACCTTAAAAAATACCGGCTTCGACCCTAAATTCCCCAACGCGAATAGGTTCGGGACAAATGTGGAGCATAGATAGATGCCTCGCATGATGCAATGAAGTCGCTAGCCTATTTATTTTCTAGGTTTAGGGAACCTAATCGTCATGGCACAAAATAAAAAAACTAAGGCACAAAGGGTTTAAACCCAAGATCGATGGTTCAGGGTCGTATTATGGACTCGGGAAGGTGTTAGGCACCCGAGTCACATCCTGAAAAAGGTTACCGGTAAAAAGAGAGGTGTTTAAAAAAAAATTTAAAAACAAGTAACTGGGACCTCAGAGGAGTCGTCGCTTTAGCATTTACGTCGAGTCAATTGATTTTTACGGAATCATAACCGCATTTGTTTATTTTTATTAAAGCGAGCGCCCACTGTCATCACCGGGCCATGCATCATTAAATTAATTACTACGTGATCTAGCATGCATAACTAACAAAGTACCAATTAATGAATGCAATAAACCGTGTGGGATCGAAGCCACCAAAACACATGTATTTATGAGCATGGAAAGAAATATTCAATCGTGGCATTTAAAGCGAGTGACTTAAACAAGTTGTTCATGCGAGATTGATTTTATATTCTAACGAGTCTAAATGTCATGCATACAAGTATATATATTCGGAAAAGCGTCGAATAAATAAAAGGTATAAGAAAAGTGTACTTGTGAGCGAATACTTGATTTTACCCTACAAAGTGAGATTATTAGTATGAGTAAAATAAATATCAAGTAAATAAATAAAATGATTGACAATTAAAAGCAATTAAAGTAATTAATTTAAATAATTAAAAGCAAGCATAATAATTAATTAAACAATTAAAAGTTAATGAAAAATGGCACAATTAATGACAAGCAATTAATAAATTAACATTTAAATATCTTGATAAAAAGGTAAATAAAACGATTAAATGACAGAAAAGTAAATAAATACTTGGCCAACTAGTACTCGGCAAAGGATGACGGAAAAGTAAATAAAGCGATTAAATTACGAAAAAGTAAATAAAGCAATTAAATTACAGGAAAGTAAATAAAGCGATTAAATGACAGAAAAGTAAATAAATACTTGGCCAGTTAAGTACTCGGCAAAAGATGACGGAAAAGTAAATAAAGTGATTAAATTGCGGGAAAGTAAATAAAGCGATTAAATTGCAGAAACGTAAATAAAGCGATTAAATACAACAATTGGTTAAACATTGAAATTAAAATATAATGAGAATTTTAACAATTGCAAAACCAGATGGGTAATTAATATTACGAACGAGCAATGTATCGGTACGAAAGACGGTGGGCCAGAAAAACTGGGCTCCATAGTTGGGCCCACCAGACCAAGGGCCAATCCTTTTTTTACTCTGCACGCTTGGGCTAGCCAAGCCGCCCTGCTTCTTTTCTTCCATTGGGCCAGCGCGACCCAGCTTTCTTTCCTTCCGCCTAGCGCAAAGCCGGCGCCCTTTCCTTCCACCTAGGCCTAAGCAAATTGCTTGGCCCAACAACCAAACCAGACCGTCACCTTTCCCTCTCATTTTTACTGTTCTTCTTCTTCCTCCATCAAAACCTGCAACACACAATAACCAAAAACCAAAATTAAATCACCATCAACAATCAATTAAATCAAACAGCATCAAATCAAATAAACTAAAGCGGCGATTAAGTGAAACCAAGGTAAAAATTTAATTAACCAAAAATAGTGATCATTTAGACAAAATGAAATTAAGCAAATTAAATAATTTGATCAATTGAACTAATTAAGCAGCAAGTAATTCAGGCAAAATTAATTTTAAAGTAAGGGCAGAAATTGATTGAAAGAATAAGAATAATTAATTGAATAAAAACCAGAAATAATTAATTATTGAAAACAGAGGCAGAGAAATGATTAAAATGCAAATAATTGAATAGATTGAAAGCAAAGGGAGAGAGCATGAAATTGGCCCCCTTTTCTCGTTGTGAGGATGAAGGTAAAATAGAGGATTGTCGCGAGTGAATTTGGAGGCCAAGGCGAGAGTGGGTGTCGCAGACCTGAGGCGCAAGGGCATGAGTGGACTTGGGCAGTCCGGCGATGGGATGTTCGTGATGATGAGGATGCAGAGAACGCTTGGCTGAGGATGAAGGAGCAAGGTCGGTTCGCTAGGATCGTGATGATGAACGAATTAAATAGGCTTAATGGTGATGGTAAGGGTTGAAGAAAAGGAGGAGCCGTTGATCTTGTTTAAAAAAGGGAGTCAAGTGTTTGATCAAGTGGCTGTGATGATTTTATGCATTAATGCATATTAATTGTGGCACGAACGAGATATTTTTGGTTCGAGCTAAATTGCTTGAAATGAAAATAAACCCGAACCGAGAAGAACAAAGTGTGCAGAAAAATAAGACAAGATAACTAGTATACAGTGAATAAATGTGAAAGTTCGGTTTAACGTGTTTATTTTCTCTTTCGAAAATGTCAAAAGTTCGGACGCAAAATAAATGCCCTTTACGACAAAAATTGAACGAAACCAAACGAGATTATCAATTAAAGAAATAAAGCGCCCTATCTACTGTCTGAGGAAACTTACTCGGGACCGAGAAACGTTTGCGTAAAGATAGTTAAAAATACAAAAACACTAAAACACTAAAAAGACACGAAATGGCACAGAATATTAAACAAATAGCCCACGATCAAAAAACTGATTGAAATTTGACGTAAACGGGCTTTTAAATGAGACAAGCAATAAAATATGAAAAAAGTTATGACGTAAGTCAAAATTCGGGTAGCAACACGCGCCTTGAAGACATGCGGGATGAGCTGAGTGGTAACACCGTCTACTCCAAAATAGATTTGATGAGTGGCTACCACCAGATTCAGATGCATGAAGGGGATGAATGGAAGACCGCCTTCAAAATAAAATATGGTTTGTACGAATGGATGGTAATGTCATTCGGTCTCTCCAATGCACCGAGTACTTTCATGTGTTTGATGAATCATGTGTTGCGTGAGTTTATTAGCCATTTTGTTGTCGTTTACTTTGACTATATCTTGATTTATAGCACATCCATGGATGCATATGTCACACACTTTCGGGTTGTACTACACACTCTTAGAATCCATAAACTGTATGCAAAATTGGCTAAGTGTTAATTTTATCTGGTCGTGTATATTTTCTTGGATTTGTGGTTAGTGTAGACGGAGTACAGGTTGATGATGACAAGGTAAAGGCCATCCGGGACTGACCATGCCCAAAGAACGCCAGCGATGTTAGATCCTTTCATGGTCTGGCTAGCTTCTACCGGAGTTTTGTCCCCAATTTCTCGACGATAGCCACCTCTCTCAATGAACTCACCAAGAAAAATGCTCCATTTTAATGGGGAAGCCGATAGGAAACTGCTTTCTAGGAGCTCAAGGAACGGCTCATGCGGTCACCAATTGTTGATACCCGAATTTTGACGCCATTTTTACTTAATTTGAGCATTTCTGTTATTTAGTTAATTTACTGTCATTTTTAGTTAATTTACTGTCGCTAGCATTTCTAAATTTTTCCATTGCATTTTAGCATCATCATTAGCATCGTCATCTTTCGAAATCGCATTTTTAATTTTCCGTCACATATTTTCATTATTATTATCATTATTATTTTTAGCTTTAAAAATTACATTTTTTAACTATCTGGCAGTCATTTGCTAGTTTTTTCTTCATTTTAGGGCATCTCATGAATTTTAGGATTTTTAGTGTTTTAGCGCATTTTTTAGTATTTTTATTTTTTATTATTATTTTCGTTCGAGCTTTTATTGGACCCGAGTAAGTTTACTCGGACAATAGCTTGAATTTGAAATGTTTTCCATCAACTAGTTGCTAGCTTTTTTTCTGTTCACAACGGTCTACAGCGTTTCATGTAATTTTCGGCGTAACGTTATTATTTTTCCGTTCAAACGTTTCACGTTTTTGAATGAGAAAATAAACGCGTTAAACGAAAAATTCTCGTCATTCGCTGTAGACGATTAAACCCGTCGTATTTTTCTCTACGCGCGGGTACCTTCGGCTCAAAAAGTCAGAACGTTTGTTCGCAGGAACCGGCTCGAGGCCATTTAAATCAGATGAAGGGCCATTTAATCATAGCCGTTGATCTGGTCAACCAAGGAAAGTCAACCAGATCAACTGCCCTTGAATTATCTAGCATGGTGCACATGCACAGTGGGCATGGACATGCAGCGGAGCAGACCACCGGGATTACTTGCTCCCATCGCTTCCTAGCTCGAGCCCATAGCCTCCTACCCCGTTCAGCCATCATCACGCCTCCCCTAGCCACCACGCGCAGCTCCCCCGTCCTCCAACCCACGCGATTTCTGGCTATAAATACCGAGCCCCCTCCTTCGTAAAAAGGGTCCGAATTTTGCATGAGAAGGCCACTACCCATCTCCATTTTCCTGTCCAATTCATGCACCCTCATTCCCGTTCCTCGCCTTCGTCCGCACGCAACAGCAACACTGTAAGCGTTCTTTCTCTTATTTTTCTTTTAAATTTCATTTAAAGCTTAGTCAATTAATTAATCATTAAAACTTGCTGCAATCACCTTATTTTCAGCCTAATTTCACCATGCTAACATCCTTTTAAATCATCGTTGCTTAGTTTAATTGTTTCGTTAATTAACGTAAATATGCATTTCTTCGTTTCCTTCAAAAATCCTACTGTTTTTGTTTCCATTTTCTTGCTATGATTGCATGGCTGCGCTGGGGGAAGGGAGAGGCTTCTTTCGGGCCAAGAACCAGGCGAATCGGTCGTCTGGTTCATCACCTCCGTCGCCGGCAGTGGCGCCGGCGATGGGAGGTTGAAGATGATGATTGACTTAGGCCAAAGGGCCTGCGTACAAAATAAAAGAAAGGTGATGGGCTTGGCCCATCACCGTTAAAATTATTTTTCATTGGCCAGGAATTGTTCCTGGCCCATTCCTCCAAATTTTAAGCTGGGCCCAGCCCATTCATATTTTTTGAATCTTTGGTTCGTTATTTTTTCAGCGTAAAAAGGCTCATATGCTTCGTATAATTATTCTTCATGATACGGGTTTATTTTTCCTATATTGTATACATGGATTGTTCAGTTCATTTTTTTAAATTTTCGTATGCTTTCTTTATTTATTTACTTTCTCACATGCTATTTGGTTGAACATTCCTATGCTTTTAATTTCTCGTATGCTTTCAAATTCTTACATGCTTTTATTTAAATCCTCAAATGCTTACATGCTTAATTTCTCATATGCGTCATTTCCATGTTCATATTTTTCGTATGCTTATTCTCGCATCAACTTGTTTATTGAATTGTTTTTTTTATATATACCGGAATGTCTTATTTCTTGTCGTGACATTTATTTTTATGTTATTTAACTTCAGTCATTTATATTTAGCAATTTAATTTCAGTCATTTAACTTACCACCTATATGGTCGGTTGTCATTTAACTTTCCGCAAATTATCAACTGCTTTTAATTTTCGTAAATATTCAACTGCTTTAATTTTTCGCAAACTGCTGAAAATCCTTCCGCAAATTATCAACTGTTTAATTATCCGCACTTTAAAATTCCGCAATTTACTTTCGGTAATTTAAATTCAGTTATTCAATTTACTGTTTAATTATTCTACATGGTCGGTCGTATTTTAATTTCCGTAAATATCCAACTGCTTTAAATTTTCGCACTTATCATATTGCTGGAAATCCTTCCGCAAATTATCAACTGTTTAATTTTCCGCACTTTCTTTTCCGCACTTTACTTTTCCGCACTTTACTCTTCCGCACTTTAAATTTTCCGCAATTTACTTTCGGCAATTTAAATTTAGTTATTCATTTTACCGCCTACATGGTCGGTCGCATTTTAATTCTCGTAAATATCAACTACTTTAATTTTTCGCAAACTGCTGGAAATTCTTCCGCAAATATCAACTGTTTATTTTCTGCAAATATCAATTGTTTTATTTTTCGCAACATCAACTGCTTTAATTTTTCACAAACTGCTGGAAATTCTTCCGCAACATCAACTGTTTTATTTTTCTGCATTATCACCTGTTTTATTTTCTGCAAGCCATCAACCGTTTTAATTCCCTATAAATCGTCAACTACATTTAATTTTTCTGCACTTATCAAAGCAGCATTTAATTTTCGTATGCGTTAAATTCATCATTTTTCGCATGCAACCAACTCAGCATTTAATCTTCGTATGCATTAAATCCATCATTTTTCTCTCGCAATCAACTCAGCATTTATTTTTCGTATGCGTTAAATCCAGCATTTCTTGCATGCAATCAGCTCAACATTTAATTCTCGTATGCGTTAAATCCATCATTTCTCGCATACAGTCAATTGTCATTTAAATTTTTGCACTCATAAAATTGCCTATTTATTTCTCAAGCTATTGCTAACACTCTTACTTTGTAGGTTTTAAGCTCAAGCTTCGCTCGAAAGCACGCCTTTCAATTCCTTTTTATTTATTCAACGCTTTTCGTAAATATCAATCGTACGCATGATATATAGAATTGCTAGAACTAAAATCAACTCACATGAACAACGTGTTTAAAGACTTGCTTAAAATGCCATGTTCATATGATTTTAAATTCTCGCTTAAATTCACACACTTTCGTTCCCACATCAGTTTTCCACTTAAAAAATCTATCATTTAAATTTGTACTCTGTTAGCAATCCATGTTAGGATCACGTAGTAATTAATTTAATCAAGCATGGTCCGGTGATGAAATAAGAGGCCGCTCATTCAGTCTTACGGAAAATTCAGTCCCATCACGTTACGGTCAAGAATAATCGATCGATCTTGATAAACGGTAACCCCGTCCGAAAGATCTTTTTATTATTCCTGAACGGTCCCGATCATAGAAAAGACTAAAGTGACGATTCCTCTGAGGGCCCCCTTTTTCAAAACGCATTTTATCAAACACCTTTTTAAACACCTCTCTCATCAACCAGTAACCATTTTCGGATGTGACTCAGGTGCCTAAACTACCCCGAACCTTTGTCTGGGGTCCAGACCCCTTTTTTGTGCCTTTAGTTTTTTTACTTATTATATTTCTTATGCCTTGACGATTAAGGTTCCCTAAACCTAGCAACCAAATTAGGGTGGCGACTTCATTGCATGCTGCTAGGCGTCCTTTTACGTCGAGCATCTGAAGGTCTCAAATTTTGTTGCACACTCACAAATCACTTTTTTCGTGGGGCGCGACAGTTTGGCGACTTCACTGGGGACTTTAGGGTCGGAGCCGATTTTATCTTTTTAGAGAGGTGTTTTGTTTGTTTATTTATTTATTTGCTTTGATCAATTGCTGGTCTGTTCATTTATTTGCTTTATCAATTGTCATATGCATTTCATAGCGCCCTACACCCAGGGGACAATTACCAAAATAGGAGGGTAGTAGTGACGCCCTAGGACACATGTCCTGGGTAGTGTTCACCAATCCCAACTCGGATGAACCCCTAAAGCCAGTCGAAAGGTTACACGATTTTGCAAGAAATCGGGACACTGGACGAGACTTTAGGGACCTTTTCATGGTATCATCCGGGAACCGTTCAAGCCATTTAGAGGTGTCGAAATCAGAGCCCCAGCACGTGCATCATGATTATACCTATTTGTCGTGGCTCTATTTGTCTTGTTGGCATATTGACGTGATTTTTTCTGTTATATGAACTGCGGATTTCTTACACGTACAGGTTACTTTGCATTTAAAATTTTATTTTTGTCCCATAGGACCCATCTTGCTCATTCGACATGTCGGCACCTACACTACTTTCATTTAATATTTTCGGGGGACGAAGTTTCGACGATCAGGCCGCACGAGGAGATCTATTGGAACGTGGGTTCGCCCCTAACATCACCACTAAGATCAAAGTAGAAATCGTGGACTTCGACTTAACTAGGATTCGGATGTTGAGAAATGAGCTGACTGAAGA
The DNA here is from genome assembly GCA_963691705.1 of Viola odorata. Taxonomy (NCBI): domain Eukaryota; kingdom Viridiplantae; phylum Streptophyta; class Magnoliopsida; order Malpighiales; family Violaceae; genus Viola; species Viola odorata. Next base: position 44,083,699 of record OY829545.1, on the reverse strand, counting down.
CGAGGAGACACAGTTTGAGGGTAGTTATGGAAAGCTACTGACCCTAGTTGACGTAAAAACTGATTGGGGTTGCATCCGGGCAGCCCTAAAATTCTGGGATCCCTATTATCGGTGCTTCTCTTTCGACAAAGAGGTAGACTTGACTCCTACGCTAGAGGAGTACTCAGCTCTGATGTGCTTCACCTCTCCTATATCGGCCATATACCAGAATGTTCGACTCGACTCCTCGATTGTCAAAATAAGGCTCGATAAGTTGTTAGGAATCACTACTCGTGTCAGAGAGGGTGACTTTTTCTAGTGCTGGTCAGATATTGAGGCACGTTTTCGATTGTCCAACGGAAAGAAACGCTTAAGGATTCTAGCTTTCGCCATTATAGGATTTGTCCTCTTTCCAAAAATGAGGAATGCCATCGACTTTACAGCAGCCAACATCTTTTACGAAATGGAGACAAATGACATCAATCCTACAACAACCATTTTGGCCGAGACCTTTCGCTCATTGGACTCTTGTCGAAGAAAAGGGAAAGGGAGACTTACATGTTGCACCCAGTTGTTGACAGTGTGGTGGGTCAGCCACTTCAAACAGGTTCCTGATCAGACCATTTTCTTCGCAAGCTACATAAGGTCATGCCCTCTACTCAGGGTTATCAACGCAATGACCACAGATAGATGGGAGATGGAAAATAAGGATGTCTGGATCGACCGATTCATAAACCTCTCAGAAGAAGACTTCAGTTGGCACGCCAAATGGCTGCAGACTTCCAATCCCATCGTCTGCTGCGGACACTTACCTTGGGTTCCTTTGATCGGAGCATGGGGATGCACTCATTATTGCCCTGCCCTCGTCCTCAGACAGTTCTGCATCACGCAAATAATTCCCGTGACATTCGGCATGAAAAGATCAGACCTGCCACACACTGGAGAAAATCAGAACATTCAGCTGTACGCCCAAGACTGGGCCCACCCTTTTTGCCTCAAAGGACATGGCATCCCTGCAACCACAATACCGGAATATCCACAGTGGAGGTCGAGATGAGTTAACGGCAATGTCTTGCCTCGCCCTGAAAATCAAAAACCGATGGAAGAAGAAGGGGAATCTCAAGTGAGCGAAGGAATGGATGTCATGGCTTACGTTCAAGTGGTAAAACAGATGCGAGCAGCTCAAGAAGAACGAGATCTGATGATAGAGGAAAGGGATATGGCCGAAGCCCGTCAATGTGGCTTAGAAGTCCAGATGAATGAGTTAAAAAGGCGTAGTAAGGACATTCTCCACATACAAGCAGTAAAACAGAAAGTGGCCCTCAGGGACTTCGAGGAACATCTGAACAGCAAAATCCGCAAGAAAGAAGCATCCAGTGCCATAATCAAAGACAAGGATTCGACGATAAGGGTTTTGACTACTCGCGCAGACTTGGGAGATAGGAAAAGCCAGGCACTGCAAAGCTGAATCACCGCGTTAGAGGCTGAGTTAGAGATGCAGAAAGGGGAGTTGGCTTCGATGGAGTACCTTTGGCAGCAGGATTCTAACGTCCAGGATTGATACCTTCATAGGAAGGCTCGAATATCGGCAACTTTTTTTCTTTTTCATGTAACTAGGACCCCTAATTTCATCTATCTTAGCCATTTTTGATGAATTTAGGAAGTTGGCAAGTTTACCATATTTTGTAAACACTTTTAATGAAGTCGTACTCTTTCGGATATTTATTAAATCGCCTCAACTTTTCCATATCAATTATCCATCCAAAGCAACTCAAAAGACCATCACGAAAGGAAAGAGATAAACACAGTCGTTTCACCAAAAAAAAAAAAAAAAAAAAAAACCAAAAAAATCATACCAAACAGTCAAAAAATCCGAGTATTGCTCACTCAAGGCCATGTCCTCTTAGCTTATCTAAAAACTCCAAGTTCATAGCATAGATCATCGTCTCTCCCCTTGGCTGGGCTCACCAGGCATCAGGCCTCGCATCATCGAAAGCATAGTGTAAAAGAGATCTTCTTAGCATGGCGGCATTGGTTACCCCTGCTAGTTTGGGTTTCGCAGATAGCATCTCTGATTGGTTCACATCGTTGGAATGAATAGAGGCTTCCTTCGTATCGTGCCAATAGCTGGGATATCTCGCCTCTCTGACCGCCCTGAAAATATCAAGTGAAAGTGTGGCCAGAAAATGAATGAGCAACGTGGAGGCCTCGGGATTGCACATCGCCTGTATATCCTTACTTGTATTTACTCTTTTCTGTGTTCTTCCCTTTTTCAGGTTCACGATAGCTCCTCGGAAGCAAGCTACTCCGCACAGGCTCCCTTTAAGTAGACTTCAAAAGTGAAAAATGATTGAACCGGCTAAGACCGATGAAGCACTAACGACTAGAATAGCCGAGTTAGAGGAGCAAGTTAGGATCAGTACAGAAAGGGCCGCCAGGGCCGAAAAGGAAAGAGACGAAGTTGTCACCAAGTTCCCACCGGGTTTCGATCCCCCTTTGCTTACCAACGCAGGACCTTCAGTACTCCCGCCACTTTCTGGCCCCGAGGGCCGATGGAAATGGGTTAGTCCCTTCACTACACCCACCCCTGCAAATCCTACAGTTAAGGCGGATGGAGATGTTGCCCCGTCGCTTCAGCACCTTTCGATCAACCCTGCCGTGGACCGCAGCAAGAGCTAGGCTCACCTAGAGAACCTGTATCTCCCTCCTACTCCTCCGAGCACAGTTCCAGGACCTGTGGGAACTCACCCTCTTACTTTCAACCCAGCACAACCTCAGTTCTCATCAGAACCTATGCTACCCTTCGGTTCTAACCCCATCGGGGCCGAGAAACTGAAAAGTGACAGACTGAATCTTCTCGAGGAAAGACTCAGAGCATTCGAAGGGGCCGATCCATTTGATCCCACTAGTCCCGCAGATATGTGCATGGTCCCCGGGATCGTCATACCTCCGAAGTACAAGATCCCTGACTTCGAAAAGTATACTGGGGTAGAGTGCCCAAAGACCCACTTCAGAGCATACTACAACAAGATGGCAAAGATGATCCACAACGAGCCGTTGTTGATCCATCTATTTCGAGAAAGCTTAACCAAGCACGCCCTAACCTGGTACATGGGTCTAGACAGGGTCAGGATCAGGACGTGGAGAGATCTGTCCGATGCCTTCTACCGACAATATAAATTCAACATGGAGGTGGCTCCCGACCGCGCCGACCTGCAAAATCTGGAAAAAAAATCGGCGAGTCCGTGAAGACCTATGCTCAGAGATGGAGAGAGTTGGCTTCCAGAATCTCTCCTCCTTTAAGCGACAATGAACTATTGTCGATTTTCTTGCACACCTTCAAAGCCCCCTACTACACCTACCTGATCTCTAATCCCTCAAACAGTTTCTCCGACATGGTCCTAATTGCCGAAAGAGTCGAGCAAGGGATTAAGTCTGGACGAATCATGCCTTCGGCACCAGAGTCTGCGCCAAAGAAAGCACGGGCAATCATTTCCACCACCACCGCCTTATTTATTGCCACCGCCTTATCATCCGCCATCAATATATCAACCCATCTCCTTTCCTTTTACTTCACCACCAATTGCTAATATCGCGCCTCAAAATACTACACATTTCCCACCACCTCTAGTACAAACATCACAACCCATGCAACCCAAGCCATATAACCCACCAAAGGAACCAAATAACCAAAACACATCAAACAGTCGGTGGAACCGAGAGCCTTTGCCTCCTCTCGTTCTTCCCCCGGGAGAAATCTACAAACATCTCCTGGCGGTCGGACAAATCGTACCGGTTCCTGCTCAGCCTCAATTGCCTCCTTACCCGAAATGGTATGATCCTAACGTGAGATGCGAATATCACGCTGGAGCCCCAGGTCACACTCTGGAAAATTGCTTCGCATTCAAAGCAAAAGTCCATCACTTGATCAAAAGTAGATGGGTATCTTTCGAAGGATTAGCAAAAGGACCCAACACATCCACCAACCCTCTCCCCAATCATTCCCAAGGAAAGGGAGGGGTGAATGCCATCTCGGCAGGAGAAAGCAACGACCGTCTCTCTTCAGCATCGAGCTGGCCACAAGAACAGCTTTTCCAAGCCTTAGCTCGAGAGGGATATGTGCCATACACGGAGAGCAATCCAAGTCACTGCATGTACTGCAAGGGAAGCAACGGTCATAAGATCCAAGGTTGCGAGTTGTTCCCAGGAAAGGTAAGACGACTCTCGAGTCTCGGAGTAATACAAACCCGGAGAGTAACCCACGGGGAGCGATCCATCAACATGATCGGAGAAGGGTTTCCTACCCCGCCTAATTTCAATGGAACCCTACTCCAAAACATCCAAAAGAAAAAATCGACTTCGTCGGGCAAACGGTTCTCCAAGCGCCGCGACGAGGGCGACTGCGAGATTGATACCTTGGGCCAGCCTTCCGGGAAATTCGATTACCTCGTCAGGTATTCGGCACCACCCTCCCATGCTAGCACAACACCATTACTACCCTCTTGGGAATCCTCAGACTCCGAGTCATACCCTTCACCGACATGGTCACTTCCTCCATTTCCTTTGAAAGAAATCTACGCAAGCCTCTTGGCAGACGGGCAGATTACACCATCCCCGCTCTCGTCTCAATCAATTCCTTACCCTAGCTGGTATGATCCAGAGGTTAGCTGCGAATATCACGCCGGAACCCGAGGACATTCCCTCGAAAATTGTTACGCCTTTAGAGAGAAGGTCGATCACCTAAGCAAGCAAGGACGAATCTCTTCTGAAGGTTTAGCAAAGGGTCCTGATGTGACAACCAGTCCTCCGCCACACCCCAATCCGGGGTGAACGGTATTCTATCTACAGGAATCAATGATTCTCACCTTTCAGTGAAGGAAGTACCCAATGAAGAACTGTTCTTCGCATTAGCTAACAACGCGTATCTACCATTCCCGGGGAATAGTCAGGCCCAATGCCTATTCTGCCAAGGGGAAAGCAAGCACGACATCCAGGATTGCAGACTTTTTTGGCAAAAAATCCAGCAAACAACATTCGGGATCATTCAAACCGAAGGGAAAACCCAAGGAGCAATCAACGCCATCGAGGATAATCCTCCAGCACCGTATTCCTTCAAATACGTGGCCCAAACAGGGGATGCAGCCCCGACCCCACGCAAAGTAGTGTTCACAATAGCTGTGAATACTCCCAGCCAAGACTTACACGCGGTCCCATTCAACTACGGATACACGGTGGTTACCACCCCTCCTGCCGTCACACCAATAGGACTCGCTATCGGTGAAGCCTCTCATATCGGGGGCATGACCCACACCGAAAGATGTTATATCTCGGAGGAAGTAGAAAAGCAACGATAGGCCAAAGGAAAAAATCCTGCGATCCGCGAAGAAACGATAGAAGAGACGCAAGGTTTGAGCAAACCTGTAACCGAGGACGAGACCACCGAGTTCCTCAAAATCATGAAACAGAGCGAGTTCAGCATCATCGAACAGCTAAAGAAAACCCCGGCTCGCATCTCCATCATGGAGCTGATCCTTACTTTAGAGCCACATCGCCAACCTCTCTTAAAAGTCTTGAAGCAAGCCTTCGTGACTAAGGATATCACCACGGAAGGGGTGGAAAACCTCGTAGGAAGAATTCAAGCCTTAAGCAGCATTTCCTTCTCTGAAGGAGAGATCGACCCCTCGGGAAGAGATCACAACAAGGCCCTATACATCACAGTATAATGTAAGGGACACGTCATAGCAAAGGCCCTAATCGACAATGGGTCCGCACTTAATGTCATGCCCAGGCATGTCCTCGAACAACTGCCGGTCGATTCCTCTCTCATGAAACCTAGCGGAATGATGGCTAGGGCTTTCGATGGCACCACTCGAGAGATTATCGGGAATATTGAGTTGGATATAGTCATCGGGCCCCACACTTTCGCCTTGACATTCCAGATTATGGAAATCCAACCCGCTTACAGCATGCTTCTAGGACGGCCTTGGATCCATTCAGCGGGAGCCGTCCCCTCTTCCCTGCATCAGTGCCTCAAATACGTCAAAGACAATGCCCTCGTCACAATAAAGGCAGAGGAAGCCTTGATCTTGGCCAAGCATGCATCCGTGCCTTACATTGAAACTGCCGCAACCTTGGAGAGTTCTTTCCAAGCCTTCAAAATCGTCAACGCGGATTGGATCAAGGAAGGATCCCCCGTTTGTGAAGCCTCGAAATCTAGGATAGCCGAAACAACCACTAAGTCAATACTAAAGGGAAGCTTCCAATTGGGAAAATAGCTCGGGGCCGAGTTACAAGGATCAAAAGACTGGGCACCTCCGAAGAGCTTCGGAGACCGATTTGGGTTAGGGTACCAACCCAGCAAGGCCGATTTCACCAGGATTGCCCAAGAAAAGAAAGAAAAGCAGCTGGCTAAGCTATTTGGACGTTCTGCTCCAGAGGGCAAAATGTCAATCCCCCATATCAGAACCACGTTCCCCTTCGCTGCTGAAACCATCAATGAAAATCCAATCAGGGTATCAAACCTCCGTATCTGCACTATAGGAGAAGAAGAATCGTCGCCTAGTTCAGTCATTTTCGTAAAGAAGTCAGGGGAGTCTGTGCGCAACTGGACCATCACCATGCTTCCGGATGTCTCTCCGTAATTTCTCCTTTTGAAAAATATATATATATATGTTTTTGGCACGTTTTCTTACGAAAATATTTTTGTAGGGACTCATGTTCCCTTTTGTTAAAAATCAATATATATGAAAATTTTCATTTTACGCATCTCTTTTTTTCGCACTTTTAATTTCAGGATGAGTGTTAGTTCGGATTGTCTTGATAAAACCTATGTCTTTACTGGCGAAGAAATCACCGCTACGACCGAAGACAAGGCCGAAGTCTCCGATGAACTGGCCCGTTTACTAGAAAGTTCAGAAAAGGAAATAACCCCTCATCGGGAGGAATTGGACGAAGTAAACTTGGGGGCAAGCAACGAGAATCAAAAACTGGTCAAGATCGGAACTACCCTGGATACGACTCAGAGAGAAAGGTTGATTTCTCTCCTCAAGGACTACTCCGATGTATTCGCATGGTCATATGCCGACATGCCAGGTCTTGATCCTGGGATAGATGAGCATCGTATTCCATTAAAACCTGAGTTCAAGACTGTCAAGCAAAAACTTCGGAGGATGCATCCAGACATCCTTCTGAAAATCAAAGAAGAAGTTACCAAGCAACTAGACGCGGGTTTTTTGAGAGTTGCCGAGTACCCAGAATGGATCACCAACATAGTGCCAGTGCCTAAGAAAGATGGGAAGGTTCGCATATGCGTGGACTTTCGGGATCTCAATCGAGCCAGCCCTAAAGACGACTTCCCTCTTCCCCATATCGACATCTTGGTAGATAGTGCCACCAGAAATGACATGTTTTCTTTCATGGATGGATTCTCGGGGTACAATCAGATCAAGATGGCACCCGAGGACAGTGAAAAGACGACCTTCATCACGCCCTGGGGAACTTTCTGCTACAAAGTGATATCCTTCGGATTAAAAAATGCAGGAGCCACGTACCAACGTGCTGCCGTCACCCTTTTCCATGACATGATGCATAAAGAATTGGAAATATATGTCGACGACATGATAGCTAAATCTCGTGGCACGCAAGATGACGTGGACATCCTGAGGAAGGTGTTCGAAAGGTTGAGGCAATTTCGGCTACGGCTAAACCCAGCTAAGTGTACCTTCGGAGTGACTTCCGGGAAGTTGTTGGGATTCATCGTCAGCAACAAAGGTATAGAAGTGGATCCTGATAAGATAAAAGCAATTCAAGAGCTACCCGCTCCCAGCACCGAAATAGAAGTACGAAGCTTCTTAGGACGCATCAACTACATCGCTCGCTTTATCAGCCAGTTAACACTTACTTGCGAGCCGATGCTCAAAATGCTAAGGAAACATGGAGAGGCAGAATGGGACGAAGGCTGCCAGAAAGCCTTTGAGAAAATCAAGACATATCTGCAAAGCCCACCAGTACTAGTTCCCCCGACGCCAGGATGTCCCTTGCTCATGTACATGACAGTCACGGCTAGCGCCATGGGTTGCGTTTAGGGACAGCACGACGAGTCCGGAAGGCGTGAACAAGCCATCTATTACCTCAGCAAAAAATTCAACGAATGTGAGATGCGCTACTCTATGTTGGAACGAACTTGTTGCACCCTAGCATGGTGAGGCCGAAGGCTCCGGCAGTACATGTTGTATTACACGACTTGGCTAATCTCTCGCATGGATCCCTTGAAATACATCTTCGAAAAGCCGTACCTATCGAGTCGTATTTGTAGATGGCATGTCTTATTAGCTGAGCACGAGATCATCTATGTAACCCGGAAAGCGGTTAAAGCAAGTGCCCTCGCCGATCACTTGGCTGATCATGCCTCGGACGAGTATGAGTCATTGAGCTTCGAATTCCCCGATGAGGACATCATAGTGATTGAAGATGAGATCGCAGAAGATCTCCGAGAAGAGGACTAGTGGGCCATGTTCTTCGACAGTGCGGTGAACCTCTCGGGCAAGGGAGTGGGAGCCGTGGTCATTGCCCCAGATGGCCGTCAATTCCCCATAGCATGCAAATTGAACTTCCCATGCACCAATAACGTCGCCGAGTATGAGGCATGCATCAATGGTCTGACAGCAGCCATCGACTTAAAAGTAAAGAAGCTCCGAATCTTCGGTGATTCAGCACTCGTCATCTATCAAGCCCAGGACCTATGGCAGACACGGGATTCCAAGCTCATCCCTTATCAAAGGCTACTCACGCAACTCACACGGGAATTTGAGGAAACCAAGTTCGATCGAGTCGACAGAGAAAAGAATCGATTCGCAGACGCATTAGCCACGTTGGCATCAATGTTCAAATTAGAGTGCAGGGTAATGCTTCAGCCGTTGAGGGTGGAAGTAAAGGAAACTCCGGCATGCTGTGTCGTCCTAGAAGAAGAACCCGATGGGAAGCCGTGGTTCCACGACTTAGTACAATTCATTAGAAACTGGGAGTATCCACCGGGGGCAAGCCGGGTTAGCAAGAAGACCCTCCAGCGTTTAGCGCTAGACTTCTACCTCAACGGCGAAGTTCTATATAAAAGGAGAGCTGATGGAGCTTTGATTCGCTGCGTCACCATGACCGAGGCAAAAAGAATCATAACAGAAATCCACGAAGGGGTTTCTTCCACACACGCAAGTGGGCACATGATGGCCAGACAGATAATAAGGCAAGGGTATTTTTGGCTCACCATCGAGCGTGATTGCATCGGTTATGTCCGGAAGTGTCAAGTCTACGCGGACCATCTCCATGTCCCTCCAGCCCCTCTCTTTAGCATGACATCGCCTTGGCCTTTTTCGATGTGGGGAATCGACATCATCGGCCAAATTCATCCAACAGCCTCTAATGGCCATCGCTTCATCCTCATAGCGATCGACTACTTCACCAAATGGGTAGAGGCCGTCTCTTACTCCAGCATCACTTAGAAAATAACCATGCGATTCATTGAGAGAAATATCATTTGCCGTCACGGGGTCCCAGAGACCATCATCACGGACAACGGCACCAATCTCAACGAAAAAATGATCGACGATCTTTGTCAACGTTGGAAGGTGAAGCATCGGAACTCGTCACCATATCGACCAAAGATGAATGGCGCAGTCTAAGCAGCAAATAAAAACCTGAAGAGGATCATCCAAAAGATGGTAATCACTCACAAAGACTGGCATGACATGCTTCCCTTCGCACTACATGCTTATCGGATATCAACCCGTACATCCACAGGGGCAACTCTCTACTCATTAGTTTACGGCATGGAAGCCGTAATTCCCCTCGAGGTAGAAATCCCTTCTCTTAGAATCCTGGTAGAGTCTGAAGTGGAAGAATCAGATTGGGCAAGAGTGAGGTACGAGCAGCTGAACCTCCTTCCCAAAAAGTGCTTGGCCGCTATCTGCCATGCACAATTATATCAGCAAAGAATGGCCAACGCTTATAACAAGAAAGTGCGACCTCGCAAGTTCGAGGCTGGGGATTTAGTGTTGAAAAAGATTCTTCCTCACTAGGAGGCTAGTCAAGGAAAGTGGGCCCTAAGGTACAAGGGCCTGTATCTGGTCAAAAGTGCCTTCTCAGAGGGGGCCTAATGCTAACTGACATGGATGGAGACAATCTCCCAAGACCGGTAAACGCCGACGCAGTCAAGATATACTACGCTTGAAGTGTCACGGGTCACGCATTCAGCCAGACCAAGGACATAGGGTTTTATCCTGACAATCTAGCACAAACATTTATCCTGAAATAAATAAAACAAGTTTTTTCAGGAGATGCTCATTATTTTAAAATTTTGTTATCCTTTTTCTTTAACTTGTGAGATGACAAAAGGAGGCATGGCATGGATGGCTCCCCAGGAGTAGCTCGAGACGTAAGACACGTCACGTAGACTAACGCCACTAATCAATCATAAGTTTTGCAGGGGCATAAGGTCTCACGCCTCAGCTCGTCATCACGATAGAACCAGAGAATTCCGCTCGTGGGAGCTGCTGAATTGCCGCAGCAGGCCACCTTCAAGAGTGAATTAGGAAAGATTTTAAGACAAACCATCACCATCTAAAGCAAAATTTCTTTTCCTCGCAGTGCTACCAGCACAACCGGCATCGCAAACACCCGGTCTCAAAGGACTAAATGCTGGACCAAAGTCACAAAGCCCATCCTACGCCAACCGAGCTGTCGGAACACTAGCAACATTGGCTCCCATCTCCGTTCACCTATTCGGAGGAGCTCATCACCAAAACGCCATGGTCGCCTAGTGCACCCTTGCAACTCTGGGAAAAAGCACGACAGAAAGCTGTCCTCCTAGGGCCACCATCAACATACTTAATGCGGTCTTGTTCGAGGAGTTTCCTCTAACATCCGCACCCTGATCAACACGGTGAAGATCAACCCTTTAGTTGAGGGACAACCAGGCTGCAAGCATCACCCAAGCCGAAGCAGGAGCTGCGGCAAAGCATCTAAAAGCAAAGCCATCATCAACCAACATCCGATGCCGGTCGCGCTGCAGTGGCCCACGGATAGCCCGTCTAAAAGGGAGAGCTTAAAAACTTATCAATCACATTACTTCTGCTAAAAAATCGTCTTGCATTTACTCCTCATTAGTTCTTGCCATATCTTTTTCAGGGACCGGGTCACCCCCGTTCGTTGCCTGCATCAGAACGGTAAGCATAGGCCCTTGCAGCCCCGTTGCACATTTCGGGGACAGAAGGTTTTCCCCTTTATCCCCGAGCAATCACGAAGCCCATCAACGAAGGTCCAGTAAGGACCAGTAAGCAAACGGACCAAATACAGATCTCGTCCTCGCTACGGCTCGGATCGGCGGTTCCCGCAAAGCAGCTGAAAAAGAAACCAATCGGCACATCAAAGCAAAGCGTTCCAGAGCTGGGACCACGTCATAGGCATCCTCGAAAAGCCGAGTTAAAAGAAGGGAGAATCCCTGAACTTATCTCATTTTCATTTTCAAATTAATTTCCCTTTCTGTTGTCCCCTCTGCACCTCACAGGGACTGGAAGCATCTCGCTGTCATCCGGGTGGAGCTTGTGGAAGACGCCCTTGCAGCCCCGCTGCACAATTCAGGGGAGTCCATCTTTCTTTCCCCTTTATTTAAAGTTGTTTTCATTCCTGCTCGCTTTGTTAGCTTTAAGTTGAGTACGGTCATCTGGCCCATTGGGGGGGGGCAACCTTAGGTTCTCGTTAGAACGTTGCAAATAAGTCGTCCCCCACATTCTAGCAATCAAATATTCTAGCAATCAAAACGTCTAGCAATCAAACCATCAATCAGTCAAAAATCAAAAATCAATCAGAATCCCTCTTTAGCCCGGCTAAAACAAAAGCATACTATTCTCATAAGCATTTTCATGCATCGCATAGGTTTGAAATATTCAATCCCTCTGTTAACTCCAGCATCTATCCAAATTACGTGCCGTGCATGATATTACCTATTTGGTCTTATATCCGTGGTTTGCTCCGACGTAAGCAGTCATACACAAATCCTGGTAAGCATTTTTGAGCCATCGCGTCTTATCCTTCATGAGTGTAAGAGCCTGACTAGATACTAGTTGAGTTTGCATAATATCCAGGGTACATGCGCATCTAGGCATGGGATAGCTATAAAGTGACATGGGACTTTTACGATTTTCTCCACTTTTTTCATTTTTTCCCTCTTTCCACCATATATGTCATCACTCCCCAAACCTTCAATATCACTCATGCCCCGGGAGCCAAAGAGCAGTTTCAGCTAAGATTGCCAGCCGGAAGTACGAGTACATAAGGTTCAAGAACACGATGAAAGGGACGAAAAAGGTCACCAGGAGATCGCTAAGGACTATCACTAAAGAAGCAGCAACGACGAAGACCGAGGCCTCAAGACAAAAGGGGAAGAGATCAAGACAAAGGGTGTGCTTGCTCTGCTCTGTTGCATTTCAAATCAAATCAAAAAGGGGGGGAATATATATATATATATAAAAAAAAGAGAAAAAAAAAGAGAGGAAAAAAGAAGAAAAGAAAAGAGAGAGGGGAAAAGGGAAAAGAAAAGAAAAGAGAGAAATGCTCAGAGACGTTCGAAGAATACAAACAGTCGAAGAGCCAAAGCAAGCACAGCCCGGGGACAACTCAATTCGAGAAATCTCGAAGAAAACTTTCCCCAGTGAACTCGAGTAAAAAGGCCCAAGGCCAACTCGAGAAATCTCAAAGCAACCTTCCCCAGTGAACTCGGGCAAAAAAGGCCCAAGGCCAAACTTGAGAAATCTGAAAGCAACCTTCCCTAGTGGATTCGAGCGAAAGAGGCCCAAGGCCAACTCGAGAAATCTCAAAGCATCCTTCCCTAGTGAAGTCAAGCAAAAGAGGCCCAAGGCCAACTCAAGAAACCTCAAAGCAAGCATCGCTAGTAAGGACCCGAGAAGAAAAGGGCCCAAGGACAACTCAAGTAGTGAGTCGCAAAAAGAACAACGACGACACTCCCCAATGAAAACTCAAGAAAAGGGCCCCTGGCCGAACGAAAAGCAGCCCCCAGCAAGGATCCCAGAGCTCATGCACTCTATCAAGCAAGCATCCCCAGCAAAAAGCGAAAAGACTCGCGCACCTCGCCCTCATCTGGGCCAATCAACAAAGCATCATTCATCAAAAACCTTCCAGCAAAGCAATCTTTTCCAAAACAAGCTCCTCTCCGGACATTTCATGTCCTTTCATTCTTTTCCATAAAAGTCCCATCGATTATTAGAACGCCCATGCATGTGCATCTTCATTTGAAGTCTATTCACTCGGATTGACATTGCAAATTGAAAATTATGTATCATGTTAGTTGCATCTTTATGAGCGTAAAACGCTTAGCCTTGTTTCAGAGCGTGAGTGCAAACACTAATATCAGGTGAGGACTGCTTACGGCTGCGAATCGGGGGAAAGTCTTGTCCTTGGGGTCGTTACCTCCTGAGCAGGACGCAAATGCATTCTAGGTTCGTATCAAGGCCGCGGACATCATTTGCATTTTCTCCTCCTAGAGTGACATCATTTGCATTTCCTCCTCCTAGAGTGACATCATTTGTATTTCCTCCTCCTAGAGTGACCTTAGGTTAATTTCTGCACCTCACGTCTTCTCCTACGGGAATTGACGTTGTTTACATTTCGGTACTGCATTTCCTCCTCCCAGAGTGACATCATGCATTTTTCTCCTCCCAGAGTGACAGCATTAGCACTTTTCTCCTCCCAGAGTGACATCAACTTACCTCCTCCCAGAGTGACATCAACCAAATACCTCCTCCTAGAGTGACATTCAACAAACTACCTCCTCCCAGAGTGACATCAACCAAATACCTCCTCTCAGAGTGACGTCAACAAAGTATACCTCCTCCTAGAGTGACATCTACAATTATGCCTCCTCCCAGAGTGACATCTACGACAATACCTCCTCCCAGAGTGACATCTACGACAATACCTTCTCCCAGAGTGACATCTACGACGTATCTCCTCCTAGAGCGACAGCAACGACCTACCTCCTCCCATAGCGACATCATCACTGTAAGCTTGAGGTAAGACATGCTGTGTCACCAAAATTTGGATATGCGGGGGCAATCGTCTTTACTGCTTATCAAATACTTCGCTAAGACAGTAAAGAGGGGGCAACTGTTGATACCCGAATTTTGACGCCATTTTTACTTAATTTTAGCATTTCTGTTATTTAGTTAATTTACTATCATTTTTAGTTAATTTACTGTCGCTACCATTTATAAATTTTTCCATTGCATTTTAGCATCATCATTAGCATCGTCAGCTTTCGAAATTGCATTTTTAATTTTCCGTCACATATTTTCATTATTATTATCATTATTATTTTTAGCTTTAAAAATCACATTTTTTAACTATCCGGCAGTCATTTGCTAGTTTTTTCTTCATGTTAGGGCATCTCATGAATTTTAGGATTTTTAGTGTTTTAGCGCATTTTTTAGTTTTTTTATTTTTTTATTATTATTTTCGTTCGCAAGGGCATGAGTGGACTTGGGCAGTCCGGCGATGGGATGTTCGTGATGATGAGGATGCAGAGAACGCTTGGCTGAGGGTGAAGGAGCAAGGTCGGTTCGCTAGGATCGTGATGATGAACGAATTAAATAGGCTTAATGGTGATGGTAAGGGTTGAAGAAAAGGAGGAGTCGTTGATCTTGTTTAAAAAAGGGAGTCAAGTTTTGATCAAGCGGCTGTGATGATTTTATGCATTAATGCATATTAATTGTGGCACGAACGAGATATTTTTGGTTCAAGCTAAATTGCTTGAAATGAAAATAAACCCGAACCGAGAAGAACAAAGTGTGCAGAAAAATAAGACAAGATAACTAGTATACAGTGAATAAATGCGAAAGTTTGGTTTAACGTGTTTATTTTCTCTTTCGAAAATGTCAAAAGTTCGGACGCAAAATAAATTCCCTTTACGACAAAAATTGAACGAAACCAAACGAGATTATCAAATAAAGAAATAAAGCGCCCTATCTCCTGTCTGAGGAAACTTACTCGGGACCGAGAAAAGTTTGCGTAAAGATAGTTAAAAATACAAAAACACTAAAAAGACACGAAATAGCACAAAATATTAAACAAATACCCCACGATCAAAAAACTGATTGAAATTTGACGTAAACGGGCTTTTAAACGAGACAAGCAATAAAATATGAAAAAAGTTATGACGTAAGTCAAAATTCGGGTAGCAACACGCGCCTTGACGACATGCGGGATGAGCTGAGTGGTAACACCGTCTACTCCAAAATAGATTTGATGAGTGGCTACCACCGGATTCAGATGCATGAAGGGGATATTATCGCTGCCAAGGATTTAGATGCATTAATAATCAGTTAATGCTTTAATTAATTATTTCAGTTGTTGTAATAATTAGTTAGATTAGCTATTCCGACCTCTAATTTGTAATAATCAGATAAGTAGTTATTATTATCAACTGTTGGTTTGTAATAATTAGTTAAGTAGTTAAAAATCATGTATGTTTGTTTATACCTATGCTATTATCGCTCGTTTGCTCATCGATCGGGGCTCGTCCAAAAAGGTACACTTATCTTAAACGTTTCCTTGAATGTTCTATTAGAAATGCTAAATCCGAACCGAATCGAATGCATGACCACTTAGAATGCGTTAGAACCATCCACTCATATGCATGACATATAGAATTGCTAAATATTAAAATCAACTCACATGCATAACATGTTTAATCACTTGTCTTTTATGCCATGAAATTAATTGTCCTTTTGTTAAATGCTATGTATGGTGGCTTCGATCCCACACGGAATATATGTGCATTCATGAGGACGTACGATGTTAGTTTTTCCATGATAGAATCACATAGTAAATAAATAGTCATGCATGGCTCGATGATAAGGGGGGAATGTCCGCTCTAGCAAGGAGAAAAACGGTAACCCCGTCCCTCGGTCCCGAACGAAAATAACAATGTCCCGACAAAAAAATGCTAAGATGTAACGTCACCTTTGAGGGCCCAAATTACATGTTCAAAATATTTTCTCAAAACACCTCTTACCGGTAACCTTTTTTTAGGATGTGACTCGGGTGCCTAACACCTTCTCGAGTCCATAAATACGACCTCGAACCATTGTTCTTTGCCTTAGACCTTTTGTGCCTTAGTTTATTTTTATGCCATGACGATTAGGTTCCCTAAACCTTAGAAAAATAGAGTGGCGACTTCATTGCATTATGTGAGATGAGTCCGTTTTTTGTCTCACATCCGTCTCGAACCTATTCGCGTGAAAAAATCAAAAAGGGGGTGCGACAACCATTATCTCCACTCACACGCTGACACCCTGCTATAAAGACCCCCTCTCATACCCAAATTTGGACACACAGACTCGCATTGGCTCACCCACATGCTCTCACTCTCATGGGACACTCTCAATTTCTCTCCTCACCCTCACTGAACCATCTCTATCTCTCACACCATCACTTTCCTCTCAATCGTTGAAGCGATCCAAGTTCCCTTTCGAAAAATCGGATGCGATAAGCTTTGCAGCTAAGGATCTAGTTGAAGTTATTACATAACTCTAATGGGTATTCTCAATAAAGACGATGAATAAAGTGGAAAAAGAGAGAATGAAGTACGCAACGGAAAAATAAGATGAACACGAAAGGGAATAACAATGGAATTTGCAGTAGATAATTTGATTCAAAATAATCGATCAGCAGTAAACATATAAATCACACTCACTCATAAACATCCAAATACGAAAATCCAAGATTAATGATTGAACACAAATATCCCAAATTCTTAAAATGTTCAACACTCAAATAGTAAATTAAAAGGGTTGAAGACTAGAGATCTTTTACTTGCAACGAATCAAGTCATCTTCTGGACTTGATTCTTACAATGTGAGTTTCTGGTGTTCAAGGGCGGAGTATTCTCAAAGCAAGCAAAAATACTTTACACAAAAACTAACTACAAATGAAAAGTAGTGCGCTATTTATAAGTTGTAGAAACCGGTAGGTTTAAGGAACTTAACGGTTCTCGGTTGGTCTTGACACATCACCAGTAGGAAAAGGACACGAAACACATTTGACTCAGTTTGACTTCCTTCTGTTAAGTGTGCCATCTCGGTTGCTTCCCTTATCGAGTCGACGTGTCTTTCTGGTGTCTTCTTGAAAGGTTTCCGGAAGATGGTTGCACCCGGTAACTCCCTTGGAGGTTACCGGTACGTGGTGTATGAGAAGCTTCCATCTTCATCTCTTGTTCGATCCATAGCGTCAACCTCTTGGTTCTGCTGCGGGTTACAGGTCCTCTTGGAGCCATATCCAGTTCTTGAAGCTTTAGGGTTTGCGTGATCGCATCATCTCCTCCCCCTTCAGAAGGATTCGTCCTCGAATCTAGTTCTTCAATATTCTCGTCACCTACATTGTAAAGAGATAGATCATTAATATGGAAGGAGTTACTGATTGATCCATACTCACCCGGCAAATCAAGGATGTAGGCATTGTCATTGATCCGGTGGAGGATTTCAAACGGTCTATCACCTCGGGGACTCAATTTTCCCTGCCGCTCTTGAGGAAATCTTTCCTTGTGCTAGTGTAACTAGACCCATTACCCTGACTCAAAAGATTTAGGCGTCTTGCCCTTGTTATGTTTGCTAGACACCCTTTCGTTCATGGCCTCGATGTTCTTCCGAACTTGCTCATGTAGCTTACGGACTTCTGCCACCTTGGCTTCACCATCTACACACTTAAGAACACGCAAAGGCAAGGGTAAGAGATCGAGAGGGGTTAAGGGTAGAATGATGGGCGTGGTTATATGAAAATTCAATAAAATCAATATTGTCTTCCCATTTAGACCTGTTTGTTTACACCATGACCCTTAGCAGCGAACCTAAAGTCATATTCACTACTTCCGTTTGTCCGTCTGTTTGAGGGTGAGAAGTGGTGGAGAAAAGAAGTTTAGTGCCTAGTAAGGAACATAACGTGCGCCAAAAATGACTCAAGAACTTAGTGTCCCTATCACTAACGATTGTCCTAGGCATGCCATGCAAATAGACAATGTTTTGGAAGAATATATGAGCAATATGAACAACATCATGAGTTCTTACACATGGAATGAAATGAGCCATCTTAGAGAAACGGTCAACCACAACAAAAATAGAGTCATTACTGATTTTAGACCTCGGTAGTCCTAGAATAAAATCCATTGATAAATCAACCCAAGGATGACTAGCTATCAGTAATGGCATGTATGATGCATAATGCATAGAGATGGACTTAGCCCGCTTGCATATAAGACATCTAGAGATCACTTTTGTCACATCAACTTTCATTTTTGGCCAGAAGAAATGCACCTTTAAAGCATGCAATGTTTTAGTGTTGCCACCCGTCATTAACCCACCCCCATGAGCTTCTAGTACCAGTAATTCTCGGATGCTGGATTTTGGTATGCAAAGTCGTTTATGTTTAAATAAAAATCTGCCATGCTTCATAAAATGCAAGTAGGGTCCTTTATCACATGCGGCATATATGTCACATAAAGTATCGTCATGTTCATAAAGGTCTACTAGATGTGAAAACCAAAAATTCTTAGCATTAAGAGAACAAATTAGCATGTACGTTCTGGAACTGACATCAGCAACCACGTTATCCTTCCCTTTCTTGTATTTGATTGTGTAAGGGAATGCTTCAATGAGCTCCATCCATTTCGCATGCCTTTTATTTAGCTTTGCTTGTCCCTAAAGGTACTTCAAGCTCAAATGATCTGTATGGATAACAAATTGGTTTGGCAGCAGGTAATGCTCCCAAACCATGAGCGACCTCACCAACGCGTACAACTCCCGATCATACGTTGAATAGTTGAGTTGTGCTCCCAAAAACTTCTCACTAAAGTAGGCTATCGGGCGTCCATCCTGAGCAAGCACTGCTCCGATACCTATACCGCTAGCATCACATTCTAACTCAAACGAAGTCCTTATTGCTTTCCTCCCTATTTATAAGTCAAAATTTAAACGGAGTCTTTCTTGAGTCTTTCATTTGTAATTCCGTTTTAATTCCCTTCTTTCAAGTCCTTTGTCTTGAGCCCTTTCTTGTTGAGTCTTGTGATTGATACTTGAAGCGAAAGGTTTGAATGATTGTCCGTACGTGAATTGCGCCTCAATTACTTGCGACATAAGGTTTGGAACCAAAGATTGAGAGATTTTGTAAGAACAATTTTTACGAGTGCTTAAACACGAGAGTAAACATGTGAGGGAGAGAAATTTTCACTAACGTTTGCTACGTGTGCGGGCACAAAATATTCACCATGTCCAACGCGAGTGTAGTTGGAAATAATGATGCTAAGTCGAATGAAGTGAGCAATCCAATGCTCACCTTACTCCAATCTATCCAAGCGTCTCTCACCGAACAAGGTGTGAGACTTGAACGCTTAGAACTTAAGCAAGGCAAGCCTATCGAGGCTCCCACGTGTCCTCCAAGGCTACGATGCCCAATTTCGGAGCAATCACGCCACTAGGCCCCTACGGGGTCATGGCCAGCACCACACCATTAGTCACTAAAGGCATACCGTTAGCTACTGGAAGTGGAGTGTCTCGTTAAGTTGAAGGTGCCTCCACACCCTTCGATCGAGTCCTAATTCCTCACCTCCAAGCGCGCACCACCCCTACCAAGAGCGTGAATTTTATGAAGATTTGTATGAAGAGACACATGAGGATTTTGATGAGTATAATGACCAAGAACACTTGAATAGAGGAAGTAGGGGTCGGTTTCAAGAGCCACGACTCGATGACAATTTGAATAGCATTAAGGTACAAATTCTGGTCTTTGAAGGAACCACCGACCCTTCCTAATACATTAAATGGGAAGGCAAGATATAATGAATATTTAATTGCCACCAATATTCAGAAAGCAAGAAAGTGAAACTTGCGGCAATGGAGTTTGATGGATATGCCATGAGTTGGTGGGAGAAAATGAGTAAGGAGAGGCAAGGCGTAAGGTCAATCCGAACTTGGGAAGAAATGAAATAAGTAATTAGGGAAAGGTTTGTGCCATCATACTACAAATGAGACTTGCAAAACCAATTGCAAGATCGCAAGCAAGGGTCAAAGTCCGTGGGAGACTACTACAATGAACTAGAATCTCTTATAGCCCAAACTGACACACATCAATATGAAGAGGTTACTATGGCTCGGTTTTTGAATGGTGTGAATGAAAAGATTAAATATAAGCTTGAGTTACGAGACTTTGAAAACTTACAACCGATATTCCACTATGCTCTAAAGGTAGAATCGCACTGATAAGAGTCTGAGATTTGTTGAGTAGGATCGGCCAAAGCGGGGTTGGTCAGGAATACTATTCCGGTGTCTTCGTTACCTGCAAAGCGCTGGTGGGGGTCGTCGGCGTAAACACTCCGTTGCTTAAGTTAATATGAGTTGTGAAAATGGTAGGGGTTCAACACGCTGTCTTACGCTTACCCTCTTATCTGGAATGGTGGGGGAATTTATAGGTAAAGGAAGGATCTTACCGACAGAGGGTAGGCGCTATCTCTGGTAGGTGTCGTTGGGGTGCTAAAGAGTGACATCATGTGAGGTGACGTCATACGGAGTTACGTCATGCGTGACCTGGGATGGGATGGCGCCGTGCAGATGTCGTGTGAGAGCCCCCCCATTGATGTCGACCATCCCAGGGTCGGCCGCCATGCTAGGGGCGGTAGGAACAGTGCCATGTCCCCCTTGGTATGTACAGTGTTCTGGCCTTGTCGCCAAGTGCGATGGCGGAGATACCGCTGGAGTGGTGTCAAAGGTTATCATAAGCCCAACTGAAAATGAGCCCGAGTGTTTACCAAGGGCTATTGCCTCTTCTCCAGTCTTGCCTCTTCAGGGGTTTCTGCATTAATGAGGGCTCCACAGTCAATAAACACATCTTTCCAAAACACCTTTTTCTTTTCTATAAATATGCTTTTTTCTGCACTTGTTTTCACAACTCTCTCAACTTTCTTCTCCTCTCCTCGTTCAATGGACGAAGTTACCAAAAACTTCCTGCTCTCCACGGCCCACACCCTAAGGAACTTGACTCAAGCAGACATCGATTTCCTGGGGTCGCTGTGCACCAAGACTTTTGAGGATATCTTGGAGCTCCAGGGGATGCTGACCCCCCTGCAGGCTAGGCAGAATATTATCTCCATGGAGGACTTCAGCCCTGTAGAGAAGGTGGTGAAGCTGTCGGTGGTTGTTTCTCAAATTCAGCTACTTATTGTTATGCTGCAGCATAGGAAGGATTTGCGGGGGTGCTACCTGAAAGGCATGAGGGCCTGCTCTTCGGAACTGACCACTCTTGCGGATGCCCTGAGAGATATTCCCTTCATGGAGTGGGAAGATGACAATGCTGGGTCGAATGTCTGACCAGCAGTGGGGACCCTTCTGCCATGTCTCTCTATGTTTCCTTTAGTGCTACCTTGTGTAATCCCGGGCCGTTAGGCCCTTAAATAAATAAAATAGTTTCCTTGTTATATTGCCACGCTGTTGATATTTTTCTTCCTTGTATGGTATCTTGTTGGAAAAAGAACCTCTTCATTCGGTAAAATGAGTTTAGTGTCCCCTGGGATCCCGCACCCTTTCTTTTGCTTGACTGGTAGATGATAATAGATATCTCAACCAATTTCAATTTATTTCGCGCCGTTTTTTCAGTGTCTCCCGATTGGGCGGTTATTTAGGTGTCCTTTGGTTGGCGCAGGCTTTCAACAGTTATAGTTACGAAATTAGATCTTTCCCCTCAATGGTCATTGCTCCTGAACGTATTAATTATTCTTGGAAACACGCGAAAAGGCAGAGGTGTCTCCTTGTTCTGGCTATATAATGGGGTTTTCCTCACTTTTTCTTGTTCATCCTTCTTCTTTGTTACCATTGATACCTCCATGGCTGACTCTCGCTTCATATGTACTACTACTCGTGACTCTCCGTCGACTCCTCTGACATCACTAGACTCAGACAACCCTCCTCCATCGCCCCCATGGAGGCCCACCAAACGCAAGGGTCGTAAGAAACCAAAAAGGCCGATGAAGAAGGTCTTCGAGTCTTTCTTTGCCGGTTACGAACCTCACTACTCTGCGTTGTAGAGTGATGATGAGGTATCGCTGCATGTCAATCGCTCTCCTCCTAGGAAAGGAGTTCCCATTCAGAACACTGATTCAAAGTCAACAACGTCCACTATCGGGGGGATCTCCACACTGCTTCAATAGAGGAGGCTTCTTGGCCAAATGTCCTGCAGGATTGATGAGCCTTTCCCTTCTTATAATAGTGGGTTGCCGTCATCCTCGGAGGACTATGATTACTGCTATAACATGGACTGGGCTGACGAGGATTAACGATGTCGTGTTTGTTGTAGATGTCGCTGACTCTTTGAATAAATGAATAAAAATAGTATTTTGCTTTTCCTTCTTTACTTCTGTATTGTGTCGTCTCATGGGGTAACTGACGCTGACGAGCTAGTTATCGCTTCACACAACCATCTTTTTTGACTTCTTGTAATTCATGATCCTTCCTTTGCGAGGTTCGAGGCGAGTGCTTGACTTTAAGTTTCTTGTCAGAACCTTTCCACGTGTTGCGTTTATTTTACACGTGTCCTGCTGCGATGGGCTGCCAGGTCGTCTGATTTTTAGCCGTCTTTCTTAAAAGGAAATTCATTCCCTCTTTCTACTCTTTTGCTCTTCTTTTAAATTTCGCGTCTCTCTTCATTTTTCCACTCGCTCCAAGGAAATTCTCTCGCCCGTATCCAGACGATCCACCTATTAAGTTTGCTCTTCTTTTTCAAGGTATTCTGCTCAATCTTGCTTTGATTTTCCTTTTGCTGCTTATCGGTCATGCCTCGCACGAGATCTCAGTCCGGCTCTCTGGTTATTCCTAGGGCAGCCCCTCTAGATCCCAAAATTGAGAATACTCCTAGCATCTTTACTTGCCCCACTATTTTGCGCCTCAAATTAGAAAGTAATGACATTACTTTCCCCAGGGATTACCGTCCTTCTATTCCTACTAGCACTATGAGTCTCCTTAGCAAGCTTTGGGGGACTCGTAGGATGCATTATTTTAAGATGTTTCAGTATGGGTTCTGCCTCCCTGTTCATACCACACTAGAGAATGTACTGCGTGAGTATGGGCTTAACCCTGCGCAGATCACCCCTTCCTTGTGGAGTGGCATCTACGCTTTCCTTCACGCTTGCGAGTTGAAAGATATTCTCATTCCCTCTGTCGCTTTGTTTCACAAATTTTTGACCCTAGTCTGTTGCAACAGCTTCGTTGATATTACCCCAAGGTGGGGTGATGCCTTAGTCGGGCCTTTTTGGCAAAGATTTCAAGGATTTGAGGAGAGCGTCGAAGACTGGAAGAGTGGTTTCTTCGTTGTCGAATTACCCTCTCGTCTGTGGCGCTCTGGCTTCAACCTGGGTGTTGTCGATTGGGTGAAACCAGTAGTCCTATCTAGGGAAGAATTAGGCCAGGCCAACACCTTGTTAGAGATGGAGTCATCCTTCCAGATCCGAAACTTTGCCTTGTATATGCCTTTACCTGAGTGTACCATAGGTGAGTTTTTGGGCTTTGTCATTATCTTACTTATCCCTTGTTTACTAACATAACTTCTCGCAAGGGATACTGTCGCTCGTCCACTTCCAAAGGGTGACACTCCTCCCAAAATTATTCCGTCTCCAGCGACAACTCCTTCTACTTCTGCTGGGACTCAGGCTAACCACTGTATGCCCATAAAGAAAAGGGCTTCGTATGCGGCTCTTTCGAGGGAGTGTGGTACTTCTAGCCGCGCTTCTTGCTTCGTGGAGAATTGGTTGCCAACTCGGAAGAGGGTATCCAGCTCTGGTTCGCCAATAATTGAGACAAAGATATTTTCTTACGGGGCCGAGGATATGGAGGACATGGATACAGAGCTAAGTCTTCACCCAGCCTCCGCGGCTCAGCGAAAGAGACTGAGGGAGGAGAGCGAGACTCGGGTGGGGTAGATGGCTGCTCGGCCTGCTCCTGCCCCAGCGACAGTCCCTGCCGCTCCTCGCGCTACCGCTTCACTTGGTGCCGCTGGAGAGGTTGCCGTGCCACCTGGCGATACTTCCTCAACTCCGAGGTCGTCTCCTCCCAACGGGGTTCCCGCGGCTACAGTGGTATCACCGTTGGTGACAGACTCCACTCTAGTCATGGAGCCTCCTCATTCGCCCATTGGTTCCGATATTCCTGACGTGGTGGCACCAGTTCAGGGTACTACTGGTTCCTTTTGCTTTCCACCAAAGTCTCCTTGTCCGTTGTTCCTTACATCTATTCAAGATACCGGTGGTTCAGTCGATAGTTCGGCCCCTTCCTTTGTCGTGGATCTCTCCCTTGACGGGCCCCGAGGGGCCCCTTCCCATCAACTAGACTTGTCGAAGTTTGGGACTGACGGGTTTCGTGCCTTGGGTGTATCACACCCCTTGTCGCGAGACCAACCCACGGCTATCTTGGCATGCGAGATGTTCCGCGTCCCTGAGGATGAGAATAGGTTACTGCAGCTTCCTCCTAATGTTCAACGCGCTCGCGTTATGAATAACTACCTTGCTGTCTTCCGGGAGCATCACTACTTCATCAAGGCCCACAGTGAGCAGTTTCAAGATCCGGGTGCCTTGGCCAAAGTGGAAGAGTTGACGCGGCTCCAGAAATGTACCCAGGCTGAACTGCGCGAGTGTCGTGCTGACCTTGCTCTGGAGAGGTTTAAAGGAAAAGCCAAGGTTGAGACTTTGGAGGCTGAGCTGGTGGCTGCCGAGAAGAAGAATTCTCTTCTTCGTGAAGAGATATCGTCTCGCGATGATGATTTGGCGAAGGCTTCGTCAAAGGTGACTTGGTGGGAAAAAAAGGTTGTGCGGGCCTTTACTATTGGGCTCGTGGATCAATGTCATGGTAAGACTTTTGATCCTACTCAGGTTGCCGAGTATGCCTCCGTGAAGATGAAAGAAATTGATGAGAATAAGGAAGGCTTCTTTTCCTCCGAAGAGGAGTGACGAGACGACACCCATGCAAGGCCCATTCGATGCCAGTTGATCGAGGTGTCGCTTTACTATCTGTTGTTCTGTTGTTACTATTTTTTCTATTTGGACTTTGATGTCGCTTCCTTGCTTTGTAATAACTAATAAATCTTGTATACTTGGCCGAATAACACATATACCTTTGTGATGTCGCCTTCCTGTTGAGTTTACTTATCGCTTGTCTGCTTGTACTATGTGCTATACTTTTTGCGTGTCACGGCGTTGTAACTTGCCTTCTCTTTTGTCGGATCTGACTCCACTTTTCAGAGCATTTAATGCTCTGAATTCTTTTGTTGACGCACAAGAGACAGTCATGATGTTCTAGGCACACGTGTCCAGAGAGGGAAGCTCTAGGGGAATGGTGAGGCTGAAAGCGTCTTTTCACTCGCCTGAGACTGTACCTGTTTCTCGCGTCTCTTGTTTTTGACACGTCACACGCAATGATCACTTGATCTGTCATTTCACTTGGGCCCTAGGGTTATAAAACCCTTCTCATACTCTTTTCTCATCTTTTGCTGCTTCTTTCCCTAAGAAAAGAACACAACTTTCCTTCTTCTCCTTGCGATCCGCCGCCGCCTGGGTGCCCCAACCTTCTTTTCCAAAAAGGTACCTTCTGCTCTACCCTTATTTTAGCTTTACTCATGGCTCGTAATCGCCGTTATTCCCAACCCCAATCTGCTGGGGAAGGAGATATTGAGAATACCGTTTCCACCATTACTTCCTCCGCCGTTCTTCGGCGACGGTTGCGAAATTATAATGCCAACCTTGATCATTTGGATGGGTATTCCACTGAAGTTGCCCCTAAGTCACTTCGTCTCAACAGCGAGCTACCTGGCAACCGTAGGATTCTTTATGCAAAAATGTTTAATTATGGTTTTCGACTCCCTCTGAATCCTTTGATTGCAGAATTGATTTCTGAATTTGATTTGAACGCTGCCCAGTTAAGCCCGAATGCTTACTGTGGCAATTATGCCTTTATAGCTCTCTGTAGACATGTAGGAATTGAATCCCCTTCTCTATTGCTGCTTCGATCGCTTTTTCAACTATATAATCATAGCAATGGTGTTATAGCGATATCGCCTCACTATGACGATGACTCACTAAAACCCTTCACTTGGAAATTGTTACATCTTGAATCCTCTGTTGACGCTTGGAAGTAGGGGTTTTTTATCGTCACTTTGCCTGAGCCTTTGTGGCGAAGTGGGTTTAATTTGAGCATTAGGGACGGCGCCTGGGGTGGAAGGCAACGCCTAGGACCAGTTGAGCAAGGTTAGTTGGGTGAATTGCTCAACCTGACAGGGATTCCTAGTGTCCATACTCGCGAGCTTGCATGTCGGGGCGACATCCAAGGCTGTATCCAAAGTGAGCATCCTTTATTTCATTCGTTATTCCCTGTCGGTACTAACTCTGACGTTTTTCTCTTATTCCTGTAGATCCTCCATCCGGGTGGAAACTCGAGTGTATCAAGAAATGAGAAAAAAAAACTCAGCGGAGGAGGGAAAAAGAGGCTCTTGCTGCTGCTACTGCTGGTGCCGCTGCTAACATTGCACACCTGCCCACTTCTGCGCCTAAGTCTTCTTCTCGTCCTCACGCGGAGGTTACTGCTGCTTCAACTACTGAGCCCATTTCTTCCACAAGCGCGGATCCCACCCAAGCGTCATCTTCTCGACCTCCAATTACTAAGAGGAAGAGAAGGACTATCCGTATTCGCGTCATCACTCCTACTTGTCCTTCTGCTCCGGTTTCTGAGGTTGTTCTCGTAAATTCTTGTAAATTTATTATTCCATTCACTTGTCCCCTTACTCTCTTTATTTTTCTTTGTAGGATACTGCTCTGTTTCTTCTACTATTCCTTCCTGCGACGGTATGGACCTGACGCGTATTCTTGGTCCTAAGAGGTCGCGCCTCAGCGAGGATGCCCCTTCATCGGATGGTCTTGCCGCCGATCAGGAAAGGCAGGAAGGTGTCGCTGGTACTAGTCCCTTGCCAGGCGATCAAGTCGTTCAGTTGCCGAGGAACAGGGCTGCTTCCGCGCCCTTTCCTCAATATCCTTCTTCTTTTGCCGCGTCATCTCCTCCTCCTAGCCATCCACTGGGATTCATAAGCGACCTGTCGGAGAGTGACTTTCCTCCTTTCCAGGCCAAGGGTTTTGGTCTTGACGCAGGAACATCCTCTCACTCCCCTCCGTCTCCTCTTGACATCTTCTTTGTCCCTGCAACCACTCAAATAATCTCTCCTTCCCTTGCGTCCGTTGAGACTCCCTGTTTGATGGTTGACTTGAGTACCATGCTTTCTAGCGGGACCGCCACCCACTAGGTCGACTTAAGCAATATTTGTCAATGGGGGTTCCCAGCGCTAGAGGGTGACAGCTCTCTAGCGACATCTGCTTACTTGGCGGCGCATATGTTTTCGCTTGAGGAGGAGGAGCGAGCTTTCCTTTCTCATGCCCACGGGGACCAACTGCAGCGGATACGTACTCAACTATTCTCTACTCTTCAGGACTTCCACTATTGGTCAAAGGACGTGACGAAACAAGTCAGCTCTCTCAGCTCTTCCTCCAAAGAGTGGCGCGACACTAATCGTCAGCTTTTGGAGGAGATTAACAGGAACCAAGAGGAGTTTGGGAGGTATTGAGAAGAGACGAGGAAATATGCAGAAGAGCGGCAGAATATGGAGGCCAGCCTGGCGACTATAAGAAAGGAATTAGAGGAGGCTAAAGGGCGGGAAGCCACCAAGGATGCCGACCTACAGGTAGAGCGGGACCAGCGTGTCGTGCTTGAGAAAGAGACGGCGGACAAATGCCAATGGTTCTTGGAGCAGACCGCGGGCATTATGGCTAACTGTTTCATTGAACGCTATGGCCGAGATAAGTTTGATGCCACCGCTATCATTTAGCTCTTCAAAGATAAGTCAGGAGGCCATACGGAAGCTGGCTACTATTGGGTGAAGAGGCCGCAGGGAAGTGAGGGAGATAACAGCCTGCCAGGGCCATAGATTTTTGTTCTTTTTGTACGTAGGGCGTCTTTCCTTTTTGCTCTTTTGTGTTTCAAGGCTTTTTTACTGGCGCAAGCCTCCGCTCTTGTATGAACAACGTATATATTTTAGCCTTAACTTTCCTTTGTCGATGGTCTTTCTTAGTTTGTTGCTGTTTATTTGTAGACTTGTAACACCAATGTTGATACAGTGATGTCGCACGCGCATTCGGGCCTTCTTCGCGGGGTCATGACATGTAATGTTCAAAGCGGTGTCGCGCTTTTCTCCTCTTCATGAGGGCCCGTGCGGTTAAAACTGAACTGGCGTTCTAATTCATCTCGCACTGGGTTTACGGTAACAAGATGACCGTCATTCGATCGGGATACTTTGCCTTTCCACGGCATCATTACTTTCTCGGGTGCTTCACCACCTCGATGCTTTGCCAACTTTCCTGCACATTTTCACTTATTGTTTGTGTTAGTAGCGACATGACAAAAGGTCTTAATTACCTTGGGGTGTTGCCGCGTATTCTCCAAGCTCACTTGGCGCGATCCCCCCGAGATGTCGCTCGTGTCACATACTCATCCAGCCACCTTCACCGCGTTTGTTCCTTCCGGTTACTCGCTGGGGTATCGTGACTCCTTATATTTCCTCAATTGGCCAAGAAGTGCCACATCTCAGTGAGCCGCCTGATCAAGGCCGTCATCACGAGGATAGGACTTTTCACTTCTCAGCGTTGTCACCTCGCACCTCAAAATGTGCCTCATCTTAACGATGTGCCTGTGTTAGCGCCACCATCGTAAAGGTAGGATTTTCACTTTCGGGGTGGAGTTTTTATCTTCCCTGGGGTCGTGCCTCATCTTAGTGATCAACCGCCTATGTGAGCACGGGTTGTCACAAGGGTGGGATTTGCACTCCCAGGGGAGTCGGGGCGTGCCTCGTCTTGGTATACCGTCTATGTGAGCACGGGTATCCCAGGATAGGACTTTGCACTCCCGCCAGTGCTGGAGCCTATCTCCTCTTAGTGAGCCACCTGATCAAGGCCGGCCTCACAAGGATAGAATTTTCACTTCCAACACCATATATTTCTAGGGTCGCCGGGGCGTGCCTCGTCTTGGTGGCCCGTCTGTGTTAGCCCGGTTTGCCACAAGGTTAGGACTTTTCACTCCCGACACCTTCTTCTGTTATCTGCACACCACAGACAACCAACAAAGAACACAAGAGATATCTCCAAAATAGTTGTTAGAGCATTCGCCACGGCATGTCAAATTCTAGAATGATATAATTTCAAGCGAGCAATATTCCAAGAGTTAGGTAAGGGGGTACCGTCAAGTGTTTCCAGGTGATATGCCCCCTTCCCGATAACGCGGGTGACACGGTATGGGTCCTCCCAATTCGAGCTAAGTTTCCACATCCGTTGGCCCGCCGCTCGCTTGTCCCTCAGCACCAAGTCTCCTGCTTTGAGCAGCCACTCCTTAACATGTCTATTGTGATAACGCGCCATTTTCCTTTTATAGTGCATTGTTTTCAGGAGGACTTCCTCATGTAGATCAGGTAGCGCGTCAAGGTTAGCTCGTAACCTTTCTTCGTTTAGCTCCTCCTTGAAGTATTCAACCCTTAGGCTTAGGGTGTCGATTTCCATAGGCGTGACAGCTTCGGCGCCAAAGGCCATCGCAAAGGGCGTTTCCCCTGTGCTAGTTTTAACAGTCATGCGGTAGGCCCACATTACATAAGGTAGTTTATTTAGCCATTTCTTTTTTGAGCCCTCCAGATTTTTCTTAATGCCACTCAGGATGCTTCGATTGGTCACCTCTGCCTGGCCGTTAGTCTGGGGATGCACCACGGAGGAAAACCTTTGTTCGATATGGAATTCCTCACACTGTTCCTTGAAGAAGTGGCTGGTAAATTGTGTCCCGTTGTCACTGACCAGCACACGAGGTACCCCGAAGCGCATGATAACTTGGTGCTTAAAGAAGTGCCATACTTTCTCTGTTGTAATGTTGGCTACCGCCTCCGCTTCTGCCCACTTTGTGAAGTAGTCCACAACCATGATTACGAATTTCAGCTGGGATCTCGCCTTAGGAAAAGGGCCTAGAATGTCAATTCCCCATTTAGCGAAAGGGCAAGGGGCCACGATTTGAGAGATTTCTGTGGCAGGTCGCCAGGGGATTTTAGCAAATTCTTGGCATTTGTGACATGTTTGCACGAAGTTGTTGCAATCCCTGCAGATGGTGAGCCAGTAAAATCCTGACCGAAACACTTGTGCGCCCATAGTGCCGCCCGATACGTGCATACCACAGATCCTTTCATGAATCTCTCGCAGGGTGTGGAGGCCTTCCTGTTCAGTTATGCATTTTGCCGCTGGGTGGGAGAAACATCTCCGGATTAGTTCCCCATCATAGTAGGTGTATCTTGCCGCTTGTTTCAATACTTTTTTCCTTTCCGCATTATCACTCGGCAACTCGTCATGCTTCAAGAATTTTATCACAGGTATCCTCCAATCCTTTTCAATTTCTTCTACACACAGCGACAACTGCTCCTCTATGAAGGACGGCGCTGACGTTTCCTCGTAATACACGTCCTCGGGTATGATTGCCTCCTGATTAGCTGCCGTTTTGGCAAGGTTGTCTACCACGGCATTGTCCTCTCGGGGGATATGTTCAAAGGTGATGTGCATGCCGCTTTATTCTATTTCCATCAATTCTCGCTTTACCTTCGAGAGGTATTGTACCATGATAGGTTCTCTGGCTTGGCAGTGTCCCAAGACTTGGTCTATTACTAGCTTGGAGGCGCCTCGTATTTCCAATCACGGGGCTCCTGTTGTCGCGCCGTATTCGGCTTTAGTGAAGAGGTTTCTTCCTATTCTGAGCCCGGCTAATAACGCTTTATACTCTGCTGTGTTATTAGATAATGGTTGTAGGATTCTGATGGCATGCCGCGCTTGTACATCGTGCGGCCCGATCATGTGGATACCGGCTCCTGCCAGTTCTTGATTTTTAGCGTCATCCACGTAGATAACCCATGAGTCAGCGTAGGCCTCCGGGGGTGGGAGCTTTGTGCTATTCTCTTCCTCTTCAAGCGGCTCCACTGCAAGGTCCCTGGCAAAGGTGCACTTGACAATGAAATACGCCAGGACCTGGGCTTTTACAGATGGTCGAGCCTTGTATTGTAATCCGTACTGCTCAAGCTCGATTGCCCAAATCAGCATTCTCCCAGAGGACTCTGGTTTCCTAAAAATTCTCTTCAAGGGTTGATCTGTAAGCACAATAATTGGATGAGTCTGGAAGTACCTGTCCATCTTTCGCATGGACTGTATTAGGGCGAATGCCACCTTTTCAATGTGGGTGTATCGCACCTCAGCATCCTTTAGCACATGACTGACGAAGAAGACGGGGTGGTGGGCATGATTGTCCTCCCGTACCAGGACGGCATTGACTACTTCATCTGCAACGCCGAGATATAGGAATAGGGTGTCGCTCGGTTCTGGTCGTGTCAGCACTAGGTCGGACGACAGATAGGTTTTCAAGCCTATGAACGCTTCTTCGCATTCTTGCGTCCATCCAAAAGGAGACTTTTTGCGTATGACTTTGAAGAATGACAGGCATCTCTCGCCCTGTTTAGAGATAAATCGCCCTAAAGCAATGACACGTCCTGTCAACCTTTGGACCTCTTGGACGGTTCGCGGTGATACCATGTCATGGATGACCTTAATCTTTGACGGGTTCGGTTGGATGCCCTTCTGGCTTACCACGTACCCCAAAAATTTTCCCGTCTAAAATGCGAATGCGCATTTGTGAGGATTCAGTTTCATCTTGTATTTCCTCAATGTGTCAAACACCTCTTGTAGGTCTGCCAAATGGTCACTAAAGCTTCGGCTCTTGACCAATAAGTCATCTACGTAGGCTTCCACATTTTTCCCGATTTGCCTCTCGAACACTTTGTTCGCCATACGCTGGAAAGTTACCCCAACATTCTTCAAGCCAAATGGCATCGCTATGTAACAATAGGTAGCCTTCGGGGTTATGAATGTCATTTTCTCTTCTTCTTCTTTGGCCATGGGAATCTGATGGTATCTGGAGTTGGCGTCCAAAGAACTCAAATATACGTATCCAGCAGTTTGATCGACTAGCTGATCAATCCTGGGGAGCGGATAACAGTCCTTGGGGCAGGCGTCATTTAAGTCAGTGAAATCAATGCACATGCGTCAGTCTCCGCTGGGCTTCAGAACTAGGACGGGATTGGCCAGCCAGGTGGGGTATTGAACCTCTCAAATGAATCCCGCGTCCAGGAGCTTCGTTACCTCCTTGTCAATAGCCCTCGTCTTCTCCGCGGAGAACGCTCGCCGCTTCTGTTGAACTGGCGTGGAACGCGAATCGATGATAAGTCGATGTTCTGCTACCTCCCTGGACACGCCAGGCATATGCACTGGTTTCCAAGCGAACTCCACTTTGCACTTGTTCAGCAGTTGGGCTAGTTGTGCATTCTCCTCCGGGGTTAGCTTTTCACTGACCAAGAAACTTGCCTCACTATTATCGTTGACGGGGACGAGCACCATAGTGTCTACTGGTTGGGTGCGCCTTTCATCCCTTTGCTCGTACGGATTTGCCGCCACACACACGTACTGGTCACAGCTTTTCTGAGTCATGAGCAAGTAGCACTCGGCGGCTAGGTTTTGGTCGCCCTTGATTGACACCACTCCTTCCCAAGAGGGATATTTCATCCTGAGGTGTTTTTGAGATATCACTGCCCCGAAGCGATTGAGAAATGGCCGCCCTAGAATGGCGTTATACGGTAGAATGAGATCTACGACCAAGAACAATAACTCTTCTGATCGCTTGGACGCGTCTTCCCTAAAGTACACGGACAGCACTGTGACTCCAGTTACAGGTATAGGAACACCGTCCACTCCAATGATTGGCTTCTTGCGGGGCGCTTCCAGTGAAAATAGGTTTACCGCGCTGCCATTGTCAATGAGGGTTCTTCGAATCCCGTGGTTTCCAATAATGGGTGTGACTACCAACACATCATTGTGAGGGAACACGACACCCTTCTCATCTTCTTCTGAGAAGGATAGCACCATCCTGTCCAGCACATCTATCGCTTCCTTTTTTGTGGGCTGGCTATCTCGTTTTTGCTTCTCTCCTGTGGCGGGTGTCGCTTGGGTGAGCTCGTCGAGATATGATGTGCCACCGGCAATAATGTTGATAATGGGGATGTCCTCGTCATGAATTGTTAACTCTTCTTTCCCCCTTCCACCAGAAGTCTCGCTGCTTCCAGGGGGAGGAGGCAGTTGCTGGTCGCCTGATGCCCCGCGCGGGGGGTTGCCTCTGGCTTCTTCTCTTACTCTGGTGGTAAATTCTCCGAGGTAACCCTCTTCTAATAAACGCTCTATAGCTAGCTTCAGTTCTCTACATGCGTATGTCGAATGCCCTCTGGCCTTATGGAATTTGCAGAAAGCATTTTCTCTTCCTCCCATGATCACTCCCGGTTTTACAAGGGCTGGATAGCGGATTGGCAGGTTCCGCTGCTGAATAATTGCTAAGATCTCCGCCCGTGGGAGTATAAGGGAAGGAAGGTCGAGGTTGTAGATTCGACCCTTAGGTAGGTCCGCTTGTCGCTAAGCGTTCGAGCCACCGGTTCTTCCTCTAGAAATATTACCTTTCTGTCGATTTGACGCCTTGGGGATGTAATCTTTCCACTAGGCGTATTCGTCGCCCAGGCGGGTGTCGTGGGTCATACCAGCCTGAGTAGGGACGGGGGGTGCACTCTGAGGCATGTTTCGCATTCTATCTTTATATTCCTCCTCTTCCATTCTTACGTAGTTGTGAGCCTTCAGCCTTAACACATCTAAGGTTGTCGGGGGGTCCACCAATAGCGTGTCCCTCAACTTTCTGTAGTCACAGTTTAACTTCAAGGCTTCTATGGCAAAATCAATAGTGATACCTAGCGTTAGTGACATTTCCATGTCGAAACGACCGAGATATCCTTTTAAGGATTCTTCTGGTTTCCTGCGTATATCAAACAAGGTTGCGGCAGACTTCCGGATGGGGATAGCTGTGCTGAAGCAACTCTTGAACTTAGCCTCTAATTGCAAGAAGTTATCAATCGACCGGGCGGGGACTCCTTCAAACCAGAGGCGGGCCACCCCTGACAATGTCATAATGAATATTTCACACAATGCCGCGTCGTTGTGCGTCTGGAATTGCACGAAATCTTTTACCTTATTGAGGTGAGAGATGGGATCTTTAGTGCCATCGTACGACTCTGTGGGGAGCTTGACATGTCGGCTGACCCTGTGGCATCTTATACGGTGGCTGAAGGAATGACCTGAAGTGTCATCTAGAATCTCACGATCATGACGAGGCGGAGAAATTTCCAAGTGTCGCCTGTGCTCTCGAGGCTCGGAGGTATGTTGTTGCCTAGGGGATCGGCTGCGACTCCTGGGTGAACGTGTTTGATGTCTTCTACTGCTCGATCTTTCACTCTGCTTCGGGGAGACCTCTCTGTCGGCCCCCTCTCTCCTACCGTCCCAACGCTACCTATAGTCTCCTTGCTATCGCTCTACTTAGGAGACAGGGACTCGCGGCGCCCGCGGTATGTAAGGCTCTACCTACCCCTCAGTAATTTGTACGAAGCTGAATGGCGTACTTATCATAGGTAAAGTGAGAGGAACGCTTGCCTGTCGTCGAGGCGATACCGTTCGTTTAGTGACGATAGACGGGGTGAAAACAAACTACGGTCCTTGCGCGAGAGCGTGTGATGGCTCCTGCGGGCGGCAAGGGCACGGATGCGGTACGTGCGGCTGGGCTCCTACTCAGGCTCGTATCATCCCCTCCCTCTTCAGATGGATTCGTCCTCGAATCCAGATCAGCCTCGTCTTCATCACCTGTTTCAAACAGACGCAAATCAGTAACATTAAAAGTACCATGTACCGAACCATACTCACTAGGTAGATCCAAACGATAGGCATTATCGTTGATCTTCTCAACCACTTGGAATGGTCCATCTCCTCACGGGGAAAGTTTCCCACGTCTCTTCTCAGGGAAACGCTCACGTCTTAGGTGTAACGACACCTAATCTCCAACCTGAAAAGAAACAATCTTTCGACCCTCATTGCGCTTGCGCACAAGGCGTTCATTAGCCTTCTCAATATTCTGCTTGGCCTTAGCGTGCATCTGTTGGACAATGTCCGCACGCTGTTGTCCATTTAAACTAGCTATATCACTCAAAGGTAGAGGTGTTAAATCAAGTGGAGTAATAGGATTAAAATCGTAAACAACCTCAAAAGGAGAACAATTTGTAGTAGAGTGAACAACTCGGTTATATGCAAATTCTACGAAGGGTAAGTGATCCGTCCACTTGGACGTGTGCTTTGTGACTAGTGTGCGAAGTAGGGATCCTAGCGTGCGGTTAACCACTTCGGTTTGACCGTCCGTCTGAGGATGACACGATGTAGAGTACAATAACTTAGTCCCTAAGCGACTCCACAAAATTCACCAAAAATTGCTCAAGAATTTACCATCACGATCACTTACAATACTAACCGGCATTCCATGGAGGCGGACTACCTCCCTAAAATAAATCTTAGCAACTTTAGATGCGTCGTGTGTGCTTTTACATGGCAAAAAGTGTGCCATTTTTGAAAACCGGTCGACTACAACAAAGATGCTATCATGGCCGTCCCACGACTTAGGCAAGCCGACTACAAAGTCCATGGACACATTGGTCCAAGGGTGGGATGGTACGGGCAGTGGCATATAGGCTCCATGGTTAGACGCATGCGATTTTGCCTTTTGGCAAACAAGACACCTAACGACTACACGAATGACATCACGTTTCATTTTAAGCCAATAAAAATGCACTTTCAATAAGTCAAAAGTTTTAGTGACTCCAAAATGACCCATGAGACCGCCACTATGCGTCTCATGCACAAGTAAATCACGCAAAGAACAAATAGGAATACATAGGCGCTTCTGCCTAAATAAATATCCATCAAACGTAAAATATTTCACATCAGCTTGTGCATCACAAGTTTTATAAATTTCACTAAAATCTGCATCATTGACATACATAGGAATTATCTGTGCAAACCCTAGGAACTTAATGGATAGTGAAGAGATCAAGGCATACCTGTGAGATAAGGCGTCGGCCACGACGTTGTCCTTACCTTCTTTGTACTTAATGTGGTATGGAAACGCTTCCAAGAATTCCAACTACGCTGCATGTCGTCGGTTGAGCTTATTCTGGCCCTTTAGGTATTTGAGGTTGAGATGATCCGTGTGTACCACGAATTCCCTCGGCATTAGGTAATGCTGCCATACCTCAAACGCGCGTACCAAGGCGTACAATTCCTTATCATACGTAGGGTAGCGCAACTGGGCTTCCTTGAGCTTCTCGCTGAAGAAGGCAATCGCTCGCTTCTCCTGCATCAACACTGCTCCTATTCCGATGTCGCTTGCATCGCACTCGAGTTTGAAGGGTTTATCGAAGTCGGGCAAAGCAAGGACAGGCGCGTTGGACAAGCGGTCCTTAAGCTCTTGGAAAGCAGCCTCCTGTGCTTCGGTCCACCTGAAAGAAACATTTTTCTTAGTCAGTTCATTAAGAGGTGCGGCCAAAGAACTGAAATCATGAATAAACCGTCGATAAAAGCTGGCCAATCCGTGGAAGGAACGGATGTCGCTTGCTGTTTTTGGTGTTGGCCATTCGCGAATCGCGCGTATCTTTTCATCATCAACCTTCACGCCCTCTCGGCCTACAATAAAACCTAAGAAAGAAACCTGTTCTAATGCAAAAGAGCACTTTGAAGGGTTAGCAAATAGTTTCTCTTGGCGCAAGGTTAGGAAAACTTCTCTCAAATGCATCACATGTTCATCAACAGATGTAGAGTAGACTAAAATGTCATCAAAGTACACAACTACAAATCTACCTATGAGGTGCCTAAGTACATGGTTCATTAGGCGCATAAATGTACTTGGTGCATTCGTTAAGCCGAATGGCATGACTAGTCATTCGTAAAGACCATACTTGGTTTTGAACGCGGTTTTCCACTCATCACCCTCACACATCCTAATCGGATGGTACCCACTCATTAAGTCAATTTTAGAGAACATAATGCTACCACTAAGTTCATCTAACATGTCATCTAAATATGGGATTGGGTGGCGATATTTTACCGTAATTTTGTTGACTGCGTGACAGTCAACGCACATCCTCCATGAGTCGTCCTTCTTCGGCACAAGGATGACAGGAACAGCACATGGTGATAGGCTTTCTCTTACGTAACCTTTGGACAGCAGCTCGTCCACTTGGCGTTGCAACTCCTTGGTCTCATCCGGGTTGCTGCGGTACGTCCGTCGGTTAGGTATTGACGAACCCGGCACAAAGTCTATGCGGTGCTCAATGCCACGGATAGGGGGCAGTCCTGGCGGCATTTCCTCGGAAGCACGTCCTCAAATTCCTGCAAAAGAGCTTTAAAACAAGGAAGGAAGGAATCTGTAGGGTTAGGGTTAGAGGCGTTCAAAGAGAATTGATATGATCACGAAACCCCTTTTTAAACATTTTCGGCCATGACCTA
Source organism: Viola odorata (assembly GCA_963691705.1). Lineage (NCBI taxonomy): Eukaryota > Viridiplantae > Streptophyta > Magnoliopsida > Malpighiales > Violaceae > Viola > Viola odorata. The sequence goes on along the minus strand of OY829545.1, from coordinate 44,046,111 downwards.
GCAAGGGAAGGAGACCCGAGTGCAAGCCAAGTCCATGCAGCACAAAAGAGGCATTTTTGGCCATTTGAAGCGAGTCTAGCGGCATGCCGCTAGGAAGGCTTTGTGTGGGCGGCATGCCGCCAGGCACAATTTTGTGTACGGGATTTGTTTCCCAGGGGTATTTTCAGGGTCATTTTTGTAATAGTGTAGGCTTATTGTAACTTAGTATAAATAGTTATTTTCTTTCTTTTGTTAGGAAGCTTTGGATGATGAATGAAT